>JAUCBN010000025.1:7500-2407500 GCA_035048815.1 Abelmoschus esculentus
ATGATGACCCAAATGATCCGCTTCCCAATACCTCAGCCGACGCTTTTAGCAAGTCTGGCAAATCAAACTTCTCTCTATCATCCCTCACGAAAGTAAGTTTAACAGTCGTCTCTGGGGCCTTCTTTCCGTTCCTTGAGCTGCCTGCGGACCCTTGTTCTTCTTCCTTGTTGTACCCTTTTGCTCGTACTTTTGCTGGTAGAGGTGGAGCTTCCGCTGATGATGGAGATGCTGCTTCCTGCTCTCTTGATCGCTTCTTCATGATCGCCGCAAATATTACCACTACTATCAACACTACAATTACAACGAGGATCAAAACTAACCAAATCGGGGGCTTCTTCGAGCTGGAGCTGGAGCTAGAGCCAGAGTCGGATCTATTGTTAGGACTGGACCCATCATTGGAAGCAGCACCGGTAGACTCACACGCCTTCATTGGTCCTCCACAAACAGCCTTATTGCCTGCAGTAATCAGGGAACTAACACTTGTTTATTATGCATGTATACATTTGTATAGAAAATTTATTAATTTCTAGCTATTTAATAAGATTTAGTCTGTCACTACCACTGCCGGTAGTAATAAAATGTAAAATAAATGAATTATATAGACAACAAATTAAAAATGATGAATCATCAGTGAGTCACCTTCAAACATTTTTTTGTCAATGTTACCAAGGCTTGGTGGTATAGGACCCTCCAATTGATTATTTGAGAGGTCCAGCGTGTGCAAAGGGTGTTTAAAATCGGGTATAGTACCGTTAAAACGGTTACGGTCAAGTTTAAGCTCCGTAAGCTTGGGCAAGGTGGCCAGAGAAGCAGGGATTGGACCCGTAAATTGATTTTGTGAGAGATGCAACTTTTTCATCTGAATTAAACTTTCAAAGGCATTGGAAGGAATTTCTCCAGAAAATTTGTTGTTGGATAAATAAGCGGATCTTAATTCGGGGAGTTTGTTCAACTGGGGAATGGGACCATTGAAATTGTTGTTCATAACGCTGATGGTGGTGAAGTCGGGCAATGCTTTTAAAGAATCGACGTCAATGGTTCCGGAGAGTCCCATACTCTCTAGCTTGAGACCCCAAATGGCACCCTTGTTGCAAAGGACACCGATCCAGTTGGCAGTTTGGCCAGTGCATGGAGGATTAGGATTGTTGTCCCAGCTTTGCAAAGCATCGGCATTGTCTAAGGAGGATTTGAATTTGACAAGGGCATCGGACTCGGGAGATTCATATGCATGAGTATGAGAATGAAAAACAAAAAGCAAGGAGAGGAGTAGAAGGTGAAAGGGCATGACCATAGGCATTGCGTCAATGACGATGGGGGAAACACGCACCGATGTGCGCGCCCTTCACCAGAGGAGCAGCAATTCGGGTGTAGAATATTAGAAAATTGGAGTGCATGTGAGGGGGGAAAGAGAGAGAAGAGGAGATGGTGCTGGAATATGGAACCCTGAAATTATGGAATACATTCATATTACGGTGCTAAGAATAGCTTCTGTTGTTAAGGTTAAAGTCGTTTGAGAAAGTTCCGTTGACTGCGTCTTCGTCTTTCTCTGCCACCACAAATTTAATCCCCTTTTAGATTTTGTTTCTTTTAACCTCTCCCACACTAACCACTGCATTTCCTTCCATCCATCATTGTTTATTAATTAAACAATTCCTCTATTTCTATTTAATCACGTGCCATTTCATTTCCACGTGTTCAACTTCCAACTCTTGGATGTTTGTTTTTCTTTTGTTTCAACTCGGAATCACGTTCCAATATAATAACAAAATTACTATATTTTAAGCAGACTGCATTGTTGTCGTAGCCTCACCTAATTTTATTTAACATGTTCGTTTTGAAAGATTTTTAATGCGGGCAGTGTTTATGGGCCAGCCTCGCAGTTTTCTTAATTTTGCTTTTCCTTTTTTAATTTTAAAAATAGTAAAGAAAAAATAAGGAACAAATTGATAAAGTAAACACATAAACCATTTTCTTGGGATAAATTGATAAAATAAATATATAATTTGAATTTTAATATATCATAAAAATATAATTGTTCTTATTAAAAACTATAAAGACAAATATTAATATAATAAGAAATATTATCAAACAACGACATCCGAAACTAAGTGATGAAAAGGCTTCTGTAATCATCGGAATTGGTTCGGGAAATCGTCACCAATCATTTTTTACGGTGCGATTGGAACACCAAAATTACGTCTGCGAAATCAGAGTCGGATCCGAGAGTCTATTACGCGTGAGGAAGGGTGAGCATCCCCACAACGCCCGAAATCGGCACCTATCGATTATAAAATATTTTATATGATAGAAAACATAAGTTCGATTTTAATTTAATAAATGTGATCTCATTTTAAAATATAATCTGCAAAATAATAAAAATGATTAGATAAACAAATAATATAATAACGTTAAAAAAAAGTAACATACATATATTATAATACTAAAAACATATGTATATTATAATAACATGATAATAAAAATAATAATATGTAATATGATGTTAATAATAATAATATAATAAAAATAAAAATAAAATCATAGAGCTTAAAACATGAAAAATGTGACAAATGCAAGGATACGCGAACTGAAAAGCTGAGATGCAAGGTTTCTGCAACCGCAAGGACTGCAGTTGTATTTTTTTCTTTTCTGTCGGGTTAAAAAGCGGGTCTGGGTCGGTTATCGGGTCCGTTCTGGAGCTCCATGATCAAAACGATATTGTCTTGGTTCATATAACCGGTCACCAAAACGACGCGTTTCATGAAGGTTATATAACCACACATTTAAGTTGAAATTTACATATTCCTCATTATATCATAACACAAATATACAGAGCCCTAAGGCTCTCTGGTTTCTGATCGTCGGTGGGGGATCGTCGTCGTCCACGACCACCGTGTACGATCGCCGTCGTCGGCGACGGAAAACAGAAAGGAATACCCTTTCTGAAGCATTTCAACATGATGAATACGGATCTGGTGGTGGATTTTCAAAAGGAGCAACGTAGAAGCGTAGATCTGAGATGCAAGATAAGTCGAACACTTGCTTTTCTTTACCTTTTTGATTCCGATTTTGCTTCAGATTGCATTTCTATCTTTTCTCTCTTCTTTTTTGATTGCGTTTTGCTTCGAATATTGATGGTGTTTGTGCTCTTTTTTTTCGAAATTTCTCTTGTTTTTTTTTCTATTCGATCTGTAATCGTTTTACATCGATTTTTATGGGTATATATCTACCCGAATATTATAATAATAAA
Organism: Abelmoschus esculentus; assembly: GCA_035048815.1. Classification (NCBI taxonomy): domain Eukaryota; kingdom Viridiplantae; phylum Streptophyta; class Magnoliopsida; order Malvales; family Malvaceae; genus Abelmoschus; species Abelmoschus esculentus. The sequence goes on from JAUCBN010000025.1 coordinate 10,748, forward strand.
AAAGAAAATATCTCTGCTATTAATCCTCTTTTCAGATTTGAGATGCTTTTCTTTTAATTCTGCAAGTTCGATGGGCGGTGGGGTGGTGAAGACATGACCGAAGCGGTGGCCGATCATGCAAACCAATGGTGTCGCGCGTGGCTACCACACGGAAGACCAAGCGTCGCACGTGGAGGCCACGCGCGCTGATCTATTCAACACAGTGAGGGCAAGGCGGCGACAAGCTAGGGGATATGTTGGTTAGGGTTAGGGTATTTTTGTTTATTGGATCTGGGTTTAATTTTGATATTGGGTTATTATTTGTGCTAGTGGGATTAGTTGGGCTTGGGTATTATGTGTGGGTTTGGTTACTAGGTTGCTGGTGTAATTGGGTTAATGGATTGGATATCCTAATAGAAATGGGTTATTACAACTTCTATGATGAACTTATTTTAAATGTTATCGTTATGGTTTTAAGTTGTTGTTAAGTGAGGATTAGAATAAATGAAACGGAGAGTTTTGAGAGTCTAGAATATGAGTCAAAGCGGGGCATTTTGTACCCAGAGTTGAAATAGGGTTTGTGCAAGCTTGTTGAGGTTTGTCTGCGATATAATGAAATTTTCTTAAGTCTTCCTCTCTGATTTCTTCCGAAACCACTCTGTATTTCTTCTTAAACTTTATTTTACTTGAGTATTTTAGTTTGTTGCTTAACAGCTTCTCGTAATATATTAAATGATTTAGTTTTATGATTCAAATTAATACTAAATATTTTTTCTTAAATTTATAGCGAAATGAATAAATTTGTTACATATGATGCTGTTGTGAACTCAAATAATCACAATGAATTTTTATTGAAATTTGTTACTTATGATGCTGTTGTGAATTCAAGTAATTACAGTAGAAAAGATAAGAGAGAAGAGAATAAGAAATGCAAAGAGAGAGAGGACAATAACGCGTTTCACAATTTTCATAACCTCTTTCTATCTTCTAATTCCCTTTTAATAGCAAATAAGGTAACCACCTAGTCTACGTGTGTTGATTTGGTGTAGATGATTCATGGACCATAACAATACCCTTCTCTTGGAGAGGAACCTTGTCCTCAAGGTTCGAAAAAGATATTAAGTTTGGATATTTTTTCTATATAGGTCATGGAGTTAAAAGGAGGCATGAAACTCCATCTTGCTCCCACAGTACTCACTACCCACACTTTGAATAACCATGTGGCTAGCACCGGTTCCAATAATTGGTACATTTACATCAATGCTTGCATAAGCACCTTCGTACAACTTTGCAAAGATAGGATTATAATTGTTCTCCAATTCTTTTATCTTGTCTATCAATTCATTAGTTGCTTCAAAATGATCGTTGTCTAACCATTGGATGACCTACTCCTTTCTATCTTTAATCTTCAAAACAGTTATGACATCACAAACAGTTTTCAAATCGAGCGATAGTGGAGCGACATCCAAGAGCAAAAAAATTTTGCAACTTCTCGGTATCCTTATCACCAAAGATAACCATTTGGGAAGCAACACCATAAGCAACAACCTTGTTCGGGTTAATTCTCATGTAAAGCTTCGTTCCATTGAATAAATCTTGAAAAAGTTGTTGAACCGTAAAACTAATATTGATTTCATGTAACAATTACGTTAAAGGACTTATTTTGTAATAAATTTTTAAGTTACAAAGTCAAAATTAAGTCTCAAGTCAAACCAAGAACTTCGAAATAAAATTTTCTAAGTGTTTTTAGACGAGAGTATCAATACCTTTTGAACCGGTATCGATACTGACCTGCATTTTTAAAGCATTGTTCTTGAAACTAAGAATAGGTATCGAAACATGGTTCGATACCAATATCTCACTGACAGTGCTTGTTTCGAACCAAGTATTGAACCACATTTTATGTTTTTAATTATTTTAAAAATATTTAAAATTATGACTCATGTTTCGATACTGGTATCGATACCCCTTTAATTCCCAACGGCTATTTTAGCATTTAATGAGTTGACCGTTGGTGGCAGTTAAAACTTTAAAAGATGGTTAAGCTGTTTCGAAACATGGTTCGATATCGACCATTACAGTGTAGTAATGGTATTGAAACATGGTTCAATACAACCTTATTAAATGCACAACGTCTCTTTCTTTTTATAGGTTGTTTCGAAACAGGTTCTTCGTGTTTCGATATCGGTTGCTGCAGAGTGCATTTATGGTGGAAAGATGAGGTCCTAACGTCTTTATTTCAATTCCCAACAACCACAACGATTAGAAATATGTATAAAATGAAGCAATTCAAGCAACATTAACAACTATTGAACCTCAAACATCATCCAAGTACAAAAATCCAACTTCAAAGCTTTCATTGAAAATCTTGAACTCCCAACTCTTGTATTTCAATTTGTATTCTTGTAATTGAGTTTGGGGAGATTTTGTTTGTATTCTTCGATAGAAGAATTGATTCGAATTGTAACGGTTATCCCTTAAACCGAGAAAAAGGTTGAATTGAGTTTGTGGATGTAGAGCTTGTTCCGAAGCTTAAACCACTATAAATCTTGTGTTCTTCATTTTTCAATCTTTTACCGAAAATCTTTCACAAATTTTAAATTGTCAATTCACCCCCTCTTGACTAATTTCATAGATCGATCAACTCAACATGAACCTTGAGACTTTTAATAGAACTTTTGATGGCATTCCTCAAACACCAGAAGTCAATTTTAATATCATAGGCATTGGCATCAATCATCATCATCAACGATCCTAATACTTGAGCTTTAAACAAACTAGAAATCAAAACTCCATCTCCAAATTCATCCATAAAACTTAACACTGTAGACTTGCCCATTAACATAAGCCTAAATCGATAAGGATCATCAAGTTTAACCAACACCTCTTCATGTGTACACCCTTGAATAATTTCCTTTTTGATTTCTTCGAACAGTAATAAACCATATAAAAGATGTAAAATACAATCTTTTACATGAAATTTTCATTTCACGGGTTGGGTTTCCATTATAAACGTACCGTAGATTCATCATAACTAAGTTCTTTGATGAATATTTAGCACTTTTAAATTGCAATATAGAGTAAGGACACTTACTATTCTTCTGGCTCATCAAGTCTATATTTGCTATCTCATTCGACAATTGTTCTTGTGATGCAATTGTCTTATCTTTAGTATGATCGTCCATTGCAGCACTGACATTGAAAAAAATATAGATCCATGATTCATCAGTTTAAAAATCATTCCCCTCACTATTCTGTATCGGTTGAGCAACAATTTTATTATTAGTTGATGTTGACATTTTGTTGAACGCGTGGTAGGTCATTGTGTTTGTATTTTCTTGCTTAGCCAAAACTTCACTTGATCCACCTGTCCCCAAATGTGTAGAAATGGCATTTATTTGACGGGTTAGATCTTGCAAAGTTCGTTCTGTGTTCTCATTCCAGTAAGTCTGCTATTCGACATGCTTCTACAGAGAGGTTAGAATCAACTCATGTCGAGCGGTGGTGTCCTGCAAAGTTCTGATGAGCTTGGTCTTATTGATCATGATTCTCTCAATGAAAGCACCAATGTAGTGAATTTCTATTGAAAATCAGAGAATTACGGTAGAAAAGATAAGGGAGAAGAGAATAAAAAATACAGAGAGAGAGGACAATAACGAGTTCCACAATTTTCATAACCTCTTTCTATCTTCTAGTTCCCTTTTAATAGTAAATAGGGTAACCACCTAATCTACGTGTGTTGATTTGGTGTAGATGGTTCAAGGGCCATAACAGATGCCCATAAAATTTAAAAAGAAAGTTAAAGATATTAAAATTTAAATATTTTATATTTTTAGGCCATTTCAGTAAATATTATTTTTATGTATATTATAAACTTTTTTTTTATGATTATGTTGTTATTACCAAAAAGTAACAATGCTAAAAACGTTTGCGGACCTGTACAGATCAAATCAATCCCGATTCTATCAAATTCAAGTATTGAAATTATCTTATTTAGATATAAAAAAAATCATCAATCGAATTCTATCAGTTTCTTATATACTATTAATATATTTTTTCGTGTCACCTCTTAAACTCCAAAAATGTCCATGGTTCCTCCCTATCCATATGCTATAAACGTATGTAGCCCAGAATAAACGCAAGACAATAGTTCAAAAAATAAATAGTTTATTGAATCTGTAAGTCGATCTTTTGTTGAAAACCTCTCTAGGATCGTCATCCAATTGACAATAGGATGCTTCGAGATATGCATTGGGTACGAGATTATGTCATGGTTCGAAGAGAGGAGATGGAAGAAAAGAAAGCAGAAAAGATCTGGAATCAAGAGCGATTAGGGCTTAATCGGGGAAGAATTAGAGAAAAAGGAGAAATTAAAGTTATTAAGCTGCAGGACATATAAGAATGGTTGGTGAAGAACCGGCCAAAGAATAGACAAGTTATGAAGGTTACCAGCTGGATATAAGAATGAAGTTAGTTATGCCGATTTTACGTGGACTAATAGTTGTTAGACACCTGTAAACAAATAAATTGATATATACTCATATAGAGAAAGACGATGATTATAAACCCTATCATCTTACAAAATTTTCAATGAAGTATTCAGCCTCTTTATTCTCATCTTCTACATCTGTTTCTTAATCCTTTCTCTTATCATCCTCATAACCTCATTCATTACAGATTAATCGATTCCAAGATACTATCTCTTCTTTTCGATTAATAATATTTAATTGACAATATAAGAATTATAATTATTTTTCTTTTGAAAGAAATTTTTACAAAATTAATAAAATATCAATGAAACATTATTGAACGATGATTTATAAAAAAATATTAAGTAAAAGAGTCGAACTTATTATTTTTTTTAGATAAAAGTGGATGCTATATTTAGTGATCTCAAATATAAATTCCCTGAAGCCTTGAAAATACTATTCGATACATGACGAAAAGGCCAAATGAGAACTGAAAAGATCCACATTTAACATCTCCAAACCTATGCCTAGTGAACTAAAAATGAAAGAATAAACATGATGCACTTCATACATGTATAGTTGCACGACTAGGTTCCTCTTGCATCTTATACGAATACAATGTCATGAATTTTGTTTTAGTCCAGCATATCCCCCGACAAACATTCTCTAGAACACCCAATCCCCCATTACTCCATACGAAAACAAAATCTTCCAACTTTTTAACTTCTGCTTAGCGTTCTAGAGCCAAAGAAGGGAACAAATAGTCATAACAAAAAGAATCGATATGGTCCAAGTCTCACTGACCATAATTGTTATTTCTCAACGCACTGGACTTTTCTACTTAGGTACATCTATTCTGGTGAGGTTCTCCTGGCCTGCTTAGCAGGCCGATTAGATGAATCAGAAACAGAGGCATCAGCACTAGGTGGTGGAAGCGCTACGTGACCCGGCTGCACCTCTGCGTCATCTGGAACAGCCCAAGCTAGCGGATTCACTGCAGCAGAAAAAAAAAAAAAGACTTCAATTAGCACAAAGCATAACTCATTTCAGAATGCAGAAAATGATTCCACATTCTTCTATCTGTCCCAAATTATTATGTGGTACAATATCAATAAGCTAATGTATGTCTGAAAAAAACAGATAAAAAGAACAGAGGACAATTTCATTTACCATCTGCTCAACAATATTTCAATTCAAACTTGCAACCATGTATATCAATTTTGTTAGAAAAATGGGTATATGAAAAACAGAATCCAAGACATAAAGGAAACTAAGGCATCTAGTCCAGAGTCCAGAAAAGAAAGCCATGAAATAAAAATCATCAAGCACGGTACAGTCATCCAAACAAAAGAACAGGAGAGTAAAATATAAGATTTCTACCAAACAAACATACTGTAGAAGAACCGTTTTCAAGATACAAATGGGAAGGAGGGGGTACAGAAGCAACCAAAACCATTACATAACATGTTACAAAAAATATGGAGTAGAAATATTTTTGACTTTATGAAAAAAGTCCCACCAGAAAAGATTTCTCAAAACAAAAGCGATGCTTTAGGAGTCCAGTCTATGTAGGCTAGGGGTGGACAAAACTACACTGAAAAAATGAATTATTCGACTCAACTTGAGGCGAAAAAACCTAACTCGTAATTTCATAAACTCAAATAACTCAAAATTCAAATAAAGTTTTGAGTTATAAGAAATTAAAATAACGCAAAATTTTTACTAACTAGTTGATCAATTTTTATATTCGAGTCGAGTCTATTAATTCTGCATGATATGCAATGTACATCACATGTGAATATATATATATATATATATATATATATTGTTTATGCATATAGAAAGCCATTAAAATTATAATCAATATGTGCACAGCCCAACCTTAAGTATATGCATATAAAAATGTGTATGTGCACCGCTTCGTATATGCATATACATATGTATAGATGAAGAAAAATAATATATACAATTAAATTACTACAAAAACTTGAAAACTCGATTCGATTCAAATTTTATAGACTCAGTTTGAAAATTTTCAAATATACTTTGAATCGTAAAATAAGACTTGCAAACTCAAATAACTCAAAAAAAAATTGACTCACTTGTGGAAAAAGTTTCAAAGCTATGCTTTCTCTAAATGGATTGCAAACAGAATTTTGCTTTCTGTTACTGATGTCAAACAAAGAGGGGGAAATTAGAGAGCAGAAATTTAGTGGAAGATTAGAGATAGAAGCAATGGAATCATGAAAAATACTAATTAATACGAAATAACCCAAATGCAAATTGCAATCAAACTCATGCAACATAGAATAAAATCTTAGATAACTCACTTATTCACAAATAATCCTTTTTCAGCCCATAAAGAAAGCATATTAGTGTCATCATCAATACCTTCATTATCATGTGAAGCTGTCTGACGGGCAGGGCGCTTTCTCACATAGTCATCCTGCAAAGGCTTGGGAATCTGAAATGAAAATCGAGACAAATTTATTCCTTCTGTTGCATACTCAGGATGTTCAATCAGGTACCTGTACATCAAAACACAATGTTAATGGAATTATCAATGGAAATTTCAGTGGTCAATTGTACACAAGGGGAAAAAGTAAATTAAAAACATCAAGAGCCTAAGTTAACATTATGTACTTTTGCACCTCCACCATTGACCGCAGTCTCTTTCCTGTTGGTGCTTGATAGTAACTGAAATACAAAGAAAAAGCAAATTACAACCACACCATCCTAAAATCATGTTTCAGTTTGCTAGTTACTCTTTGGGGGGATACATAACCATAACCCTTAGCTCCTGATTGAAGAAACAAAATGAAATACTTTTAAAAAATGAAAAGAAGCAATGCTATAGTTTAACAGCAAATAAGAGTTGGAGCTGATTTAAGGCTGCTTATGATGATGCGAGAAACCTAAGCAAGCAAATATTAATCTGTTGAAATAAAGCCCATAAAAGTTTAGGAATGCTCCTAGGAGATTAAAAACACATGCATGCAGATAGTGAAGAACAGAAGATATTAAAATATCAAAAACTAGAATAACAGGCGAAAAACAGACTTAAAAAATCATAGATATTTGTTAAAGATTGCCTCAATAAAGAGGTACACCTACATGTCTGCAAATTTGGTACTTCCTTCACCTCTAATTCGTAGAAGCCTTTGCCAGCCTGGAGGAGGCTGAGCGATGTTTGGTTTATCAATTGCCCAAAGACGGCTGCCATCTTGAGATATATCCGTTGGATCATCACATGAGATATCAGGTCGCCATTCACGTGCTGTCTCACAAACAAAGGGATTTTCTAAAATATGCTCTCGGATTTCTTCATACTTTTCCTTTGTTGGTATAAGCCTCCATTTAAAACAAAGGGCACACTGGACAGTGAAAGCCCCAACAGATGGCATTAGTCTTGATGAAGAAAATCTTGGACCTGCAGAAGATCGGCACTGAATATGCCCACGAGGCACACAACCAACATTACTACTGACAGCAGGATCATAGAGCACTAATTGCTTAGAAGAATCTCCATTATATAGATCATCTTCACTTTGTGTCACCTGAGAGTCATAATCTTCAGATGAGGAAGCAGAAGCATCTGGGAAAGTACTATCCATGTGATCAGTAAAACTTGACCCAGCCAAGTCGGTGGCTTCTGTTTTCAACATGACAAAAGATTTTTCATGAGGTGACTGCATTTGAATATCTCAACAGCCTATTACAAGAATAGAATACATTACAGAGCTAATCAAATGTTCTAAACACCATTAACTTGTACTAGAATTTTTTTACGAGGAAGAAAAAGGAGTTCCGCTAAACTTGCCGCTATTACAAGCTCATGCATTCGATAAAAATATATTCAAAACCTTTTCTTTGTTCTTTTGGATATGATGAAGAAAACAACGCATGCTATGCTCATTAGATTCAAAACATGATAGAGAAATGTTCTTTGTTGTTGCTATGACACTTTTGATCTAGAGTAATGTGCATGTAACTTATTGCCGAGTCAAGCTTTTGCTTAAACTGAAAAGTTGTAAAGATTATATTGAATTGTATAGGAACAAAATATTTCTGTTTAATGCAGAGACTGATCACAATAGCAAAAATAAATGACTTTCCAGTGAGCAAAAGTAAAAGTTCACTTCATTTCAACTTTTGAATCAGGCTACTTCAGAGAGTGTAAATTAAGATTTCATTTTCAATTCAGAAAACAATATAAAAATTTTGAATATAAATCAATCTATGTCGAGCACCCTTTTCTTGCATAGAAATGGATCCACAATACAGCCAGAGAAACAGTAAGTCAGTAACTAAATGTCTTCCTTCACTTTTGTTCTCATGTTGTGCAGATTTAGAACTTAAAGAAAAATATTTGTTTGTAGCCTAAAATAGGCGTAACTAAAACAACAGCTACAAGAAACAAAGCTTTTCCATACTACCCAATAAATGGATAATATTGCTATGCCATGCTCTATGAAGACTATCATCAAAAAGGTTCAATTTTATAGTATCTACCATGAACTCTTTGTTCTTTCACCCCATCTCTTGAAATGAGTCTTCTCCACTAAATCATGTCTGTCTAGAAACATATGAAGTTTGATGCAAATATTTTTACCCCTGTTTTTAACTTCCAAAAAGGGAATAAAATAAATCCACCATTGGTAAGAGCCAAGGCTAGCACTGCACATAATAATAGTGTCTTTAAATGAAATAGGTTAATCATTGAATACATATTCACATATCAGTCTTATTGGCGTCATAAACTTGGACCAGCCTTGTGAAGCACAACACAGATTATGCAACAATTGAGGCAAATAATACGATGTTTTGGTAGCCAAGGACACGAAACCGATCTCAATTAAAGACAGCTGCTACATGTTTGAACAAGCAATTAGAATTTAAATCCAGTATAAATAGATGCATAAGTTGATTAAAAAAGGATTAACGATACTCAATGAAACGAATCAAAAAAAAGAAGTAAAAATCCAATAGTTCATCGGGTTATCTTTTTTCAATAATTTTAATCAGGTTAGCGAGTAAGCAGCTACAAAAAATTTCAGCACATATGTTAATATTAGTGAATCAAAACCCCAAAAATTTACTTTAAAAAAAACAAAGGCCTGAGTTCAGACGTCATTCCTCCGAGAACAAAGTGAGAAAAATAAAGAAAAATGCATCGTACTTACTCTTGCTCTCATGAAAACATCAAAGACAAGTTTGGTTGTGCATGATGATAAACAAGTAGCACGAAAAACCCGATCAACGAAAACACGATCTATCCAGAAGAAGAAAACAGCTTTAGGGATAAATTAAGCGCTTGGGATGAGACGGAGAGAACCGAACAAGCCGATTAGAAAGATAGGGGGTGGATCTAAGAGAAAAAGACTAATCAGAGCCGTTGATCACGAGAAATCCTACGGCCAGATTGACTTCTTTTTCTTTCTTTTTCATAGTTGCCTATTGTTTCTCCTCGGAAACAGAAAGCACGAAGCCCAAACAAAAGTAAGACTCCTATACTAAGTAAATAATACAATAGCACATGAAATGGTAAATTTACCCAAATATTTTCCATTTATAAATTTTTAACGAATTAATCCTAAAAAAATACTATTAAACAAAATACTCTCATTTCATGTACACAGAATGGAAGTTCTCTCTTTGACGCACTTCTAAAAAGTGTTAATGATGAAAAACATTTTTCATTAAAAAAGGTTTGCTTTTATAAATTAAATTTTTCTTTCTTCTAAATCAATTATCAACATCTATTATCTGTACAAATCAATTAAAAATAAATTTATTATGTATTATATCTCAATTAATGACCAAAATTCTGTTAAAAATAACAATAACTAAAACACAAATCAATATCATATTCAATTTGTTTAAAAATATAATCGACAAAACATGATTTTTTTTTTCATGTAGGAGATTGTTTCTCTTATTCTAAACATGGTAGATTAATGAATGTCAAAACAAATGCATAATCACAACTCACATGAATTTCTCCTTTTCAAAATGTAAAACTCAATTAAAGCTAACAGACCAACTGAGATGAGTCCATTGTAACTTGTAAGTCAAGTAAATATTATACCAGAATTGAGAAAACACAATCTTTAAACATGTGTGATCCCGAGTCTCAAGTTCAACACCATCACAAAACAAACAACCAGGGTTAACTTGAATACACCTACTCACCATTCAACTCTTTATTGACAACCGATCGAAAACAACAAGCCAAGTAATAAAAGAATGTTTAAGAATCGAAGGTTTTCTTCGCACAACTTTACACCAAAAAACTTTTTTTTCTTGCGCCTTAAAATATGTTTCAATTGTGAATAATCTTAAATTGAGCATTCTAAATAAAGTCTCTTTTTAAAATATAATAGTTTGCCTATTTAAATTAAAAATTATTGTGTCTCGTTTGAAATAATTATCTTACCAAAATCTCATATAAAAGAGTTTTTTTTTTAATCTTCTATGTTTATTCCATTCAATGCATTTGCATCTGAACTTATCATAAAATAAAAAATAAAACTTCAAAAATATTATTTTCTAATAAATACTTTTATATTCTATATTATTAAAATTAAAAGAATGGACTAAATTAGACACATGCATTATTGTGCACTCTTAAATTATTATTAAAAACTTAAAAATTGAACATATAATTAAAATTATTTTAAAATAAAATGTGTATTTTGAATTAGTAACCCTTTATATTTACTTTATACTGTTCTTAATTAAAAATATTAAAATTAAATACTCCATTTTCTTTCTACGATGGAAATTGAATTGGTTGCTCCATTACCTTATGAGATTTTATACCTTAATTTTGGTATGTTAATCCACTGTATGCGTTTATCGTTCAAGCTCGCTGATAGAAGGGTCAACGGTAATGACGGTAACGACGATTAAAAGAAAAAAAAAATCGTATTAAAGATAAAATTTGTGAATGGAGGATGATTTGATTTTAATATTTTTAATTAAAATATTATAATAAATATAAATAGTTTATTAAATTAAAATTAAAAATTTATTTTGAAATGATGTTAATTATATGTTTAGACTTTAATAATGTATAACAGTATAATATGTTAATAGTGTAAAATGATGGGTATTTTTCATTTTAAAATATTAACGTTTAAAAATAAAAAATAAGGGTTCGTTTGATTTTAAAAAATATTTTTTAAATTTTTAAAAAAACATATTTCATTTGTTGTTGAGCTCATTTATGAGTTTGGGTTTAAGTTAAGAGATGGATGAGGATATTTTGGTAATTCTCTTTTTAGATGAAAAGAGGCAAATGACTCTTTTAACTTTATGCAAAAGAAAAAAAATTGTTGAGCTCAATTGTCTTTTGACTTCTCCTCTCAACGTTTGAGGTGTACATTTAGTTAATTCGGTTAGTAGTCGAATTGAATTAATCAAAAAAATTAAAATTTTAACTGTTAATCAAACCGAATTACCTTCGACATAACCAAACCAAAATTATTTTGGTTAATTAGCCGAATTAACCAAAATTTATTATAAGTTTTGGTTAAATTACATAATAGGTCATTGAATTATACTAAAATAATTTTTTAGCCACTAAACTTTCATTTTATGCTAATTTGATAAAAATTTAGTTATTGTTTTATAATATAAAAAAATTAATGAACATTTTATAATTATTAAAAGTTAAATGATTATATATATAATATTTAATATATGATAATTTTGGTTAATTCTACTAATTAATCGGTTTCGAACCGAATTAACCAATAGCCAAATTTCAAAAAAAAAGTTAATCGGACTAACCTAAAATTAACTGAAATAATTTCGGTTCGATCGGTTCATTCGGTTAAAACCAAATAATGCACACCCCTACTCAACGCACATCTTATCGTCTAAAACCAACACCAAAAGGAAAAATCTTTTATAATTGTTGTGGAAATCATAAAATAGATGTCTTTGACATCCACTATATAATGGCAGTTCTAAAAAAACGTACTTCTAAATCAAAAAAGTGTATTCGAAAAATTATTTGGAAAAAGAAAGGATATTAGACGGCGTTGAAAGCTTTTCCATTAGCGGAATCTCTTTCTACGGGTAATTTAAAAAAAATTATACGACAAATAAATTTGGAGTAATCTAAATTGGTTGCTTGCTGAATAAAGTTTGTTTAGCAATAAAGATGTATAATTCAAGGTAAGATTGATTTAAAGTGGTAGAGGATAAGGTTTTGAGTGAGAGTTGGGGAGAATGAGATTGAGTTTTGGAAACTCAATTCCTATATCCAATGTGTTTTTAAACTCCTAAAATCCCCTAACAATCTAGTAACACATTTTTAATCTTTTATTGTAATAAAATAGGTAGGAAGATCGTCTAAAGTTCAAGGGAAAGAGAAAATTTGAAGAGCTTTATTTCAACTTTAAAATTCGAGGTTGATACAGTTATAAAATTTAAAATTTCTGTTGAATTTATGATAATTTATGATGCACTAACTGTAAAAAAATAGATAAGACAAGTCGTGAATTATATCATGTCTGGGAAAACAACACATCCATCATCACTTACCTTTTGAACCATGTCGATCGGTAACATGAAGAGATGAATCAAATAATCGGATCCATTGTGGCAAAACATACAATACATTGGTGAATTTGTTGTAGTAGACTAGAGGTAGAGCATGTCGGAGTGTCAAAAGTAGAACCAGAAATGTCGATTACTGTTGGGCTATGGTTTATGAAGAACTCTTCCAGCGACTAGAGCGGCCTTCATGACGACAGAGATGACATCAATGACGTCATTAACTTGGCATTTGTTTCCCCTGAAAGTCCTCCCCCCTGCTTTCTGGAAATTCCTCATGCAGTTTAGGAAGCTTTGGCTGCACTCTTGACTCAGATAGTCATCTGCAGTTGGCAGTTGCACCAATTCATCAACTGCTCTGCCTCTAAATCTTTTCTATTTGAATTCGAATTATACGATACTCCATCATTATTGATTTTGTCATATTGTGTTGTTGGAGTTTGTATTCCTTAATTTATTTTGATAATTAGTGTGCGTTTCGAGATTAGAGAAGTGAAATCCACAAGGAAGAGAATAGAATAGAGAAAGGCATACTGTTCTTAGCTCCAACGCAGGCGTCGTGCTTCATACAGCAAGCATCAAGTCCGTCGCAAGGTCTCTCCCCTGGGCACCCACTGTACAATAGCCCGCAATACTTGCCATACCTCAGAAATGGAGGCACTGCATTATTCATTATTCATCTCTTAATCTCACTCCTTTTAATCAAGACCAACAAGGAAAGAAAGAAGATACCTGTACAGAACTCCGACTCACATGTTCTACTGCATTCTTTGCTCTGAAATTACGCCCAAGCCAGTTTAAGCGAAATAAATGTACATAATTTTTTGAAGGAAAAAAAAGGTGAAGAAGTGGACTCACCACGGTGAGGGCAGAACTAGCCATCTGAACTCCAATATTAAGGGCTTCAACAGAAACAGAGGAGAAGAAGGGGAAGCAAAATAAAGCTAAACCCAAAAGCTTATGCCTCATCATTTTCAGAAAATAAAATAGTAGCACTGAAATCGGAAGAAGTTTGATTTTCTAGACTACCGAACAGGCAGAGTGAAGCAATTTGTTACTCCTATAATAAAAGAGACAATATGAGGTGGCGGGGATTGTCTTGTAATGGCTCGTGAACCCTTTTTGGACTGTTGCTTCAACTTTTCTCCGGTAGAAACAAATGATTTCATTCACACAACTCTCTCTCTCTCTCTGGAGTAGGTATACATTAAGGGTAGGTCGTAGGTGTAGGGTAGGGGATAGGGTCTCGTAGAAAAAGGCCTTTCACCCAACTCGTTTCTTAAATGGATGATATCAAACTGGACAAGTATGGGCCTTTGAACGAATTCCTCAATCTCCCATCTATCCCTTCATACATTCCTCAATCTTATTCTTAACGCAGGTTTGTATCAAATAGGTCGCATCCTCTCCTATGCCTTCATCCCTATGCACAGCTTTAATTTTAATAGATTGCTTGATATTTGTGCGCCCGTGAGGCGGACAAAGCAAACATGAACAAATGAAAGAAAAATGAAATGTATATCGCATTATATTGATTCATTATTTATTTATTTATTTACTTATGTTGCCTACTGGGGGGAGTCCGAAAGAAAAACTACAGCACGAATGATTTATATTAAAGCAAACATACAAACTAAATCATATATTTATTTTTATATGATATCGCATCACAATCATTCATCACATTTATGGAGTAACTTTTTCCACTGCCATAACCCAAAGGTATATTGGAGTGGATTTGACAGAGGGACGGGTGTAGGTTTTAGTAGGAACCAGTACCGATAAGGGACTAGAATTAGATTAAAGGGTCAAGACCCGTGGAATCTAATTAAGAGTAAATGGAAGAAAATTGAAATGGATTTGTATTTTGAAGTCGAGAACACACTTGTTCACAGAAAGTTCAAATGGAATGGAATTTAAGTTGACGAGATAACGCGAGCGCAATCACCTGCTTCACAAATCAAAACAGCTGAGCCATGGCTCAATTGGCTTGCCAACACTGGCTGAAGCCTTGAATATTCTTCCTTCACAAAGTTTGCAGCTTCTGATGCGCAAGCCGCATCTACCAGTGCAACACAGCAACCCCTGAATCCAGCTCCACTGAACCGAGTTCCAAATACACCGGGAGCCCTCAATAGGACCTCATATAATTGAATCAGTGGCTCACACCCTTCACAATCATTACATTAGTCATTTACCAGAATCACCAAGGAAATTAATCATCTTCAAGGAATAATCACAGTAACCTCTTAAATAGGCTCCAATTGTTTTTGTTTCTTCTTGGTTTAAACATTTGAAGCATGCCAATGTAACTAAGGTACAGAGAAGATATGTCGTACCACATTCATAATTTTTAATTGAACTAAGACCAGAAGCTGTCATTAGCTCTCCAAAATCTCTCATTTCTCCTGAAGCCCAAGCCTCTAATCCTGGAATAACCATTAATTAGTTGATAAACCATTGAGCATGGGTATCTGCATGAGATCATTATGTTGCCAAGATGAATTTAATGAATTGTGATAACACAACTGTACCTTTAGTAACTCGCATATTCTCTGAAAAGTAATGCTCTGCTCTTTTGGCTAGATTTGGTTCCAGTTTGAACTGCAAACGAAAAAGAATTGATCTGATGGTAGAAAACAAACTTCTAGGCAAAACATAGAACGTTAAGTCAACATCTATTTCCACAGGTTACGCACATCAAACATAACCTATCTACTGCCTTCCGGGCTTAGCTTAGGTGGAATGGGGTAGAGATCTTACGTTTTATACATGGAAGGTTGCTGTTTCTTTTCCTTTGTAAATGCACTAGGGCAAGTACGTATATGACATTGTTTAAGCTAGGGTTATTATTTCATATATACATATTTATTAGTTTCTTCTTTTCTTGCAATCTAAGTTGACAAGCTCGTATACTTGAGCATTTGGTGACTGGAGGCTCATATTCACTAGGACATACTATTTTTATTCATAGTAGATACTCAGGAATGCATGCATGTACCTAACTATTTAATACTGAGAATGTAAAAATTTTATTTAGCTAAATGAAGAATGTAACTTAAAAGTTTATTCAAAAACATATCATTGTAAAAAGCAAAACAACTATAAGAAACAATGCTTTCAGCTTCTAAAATCATAGTCTATATTGATGTTTCTACCTTGTGCGCTTCATAAGCTTCAGGTTTAACTGTCAAGAAAGAGGGTAGGAAAGAAATTAAATTCACTGTGCAAATACAAATATCAATAAATTGAAAAGGAAGTTCAAATTCACAGGGATAATTGAGTCAAGTACTAGCCATTGCATAGAAAGGGCTCCACTTCATCATTTCCTGAAGCACTACAAAATAGAAACAGAGAGTTTGGTTTATTGAAAAATATAACAGAAAAAGGAAAAGAAAAGGCGAATCACAATAAACCAGGACAAGCTTTAGTAAAAATATGTCAGATTTTATTGAAAATGTTAGTGCCACGATATCTCATTATAAGGTACATGCTGAATCAGAACAAGACAACAAAAGATGTTGATTCTCATTGTAAGAAAACGAGGGTTAGTGCCATGCATTGAACTTCTGTATGATTCTATTCATGAGAGGTTGGAATTCTAGAAGGGTATATAAAATATGTCAGCTTTTAACTCTTCTAATCTGCATAATCAAGAAAAGAATTCAAATATTCTCCATTCACAGGAATTAAATCAGAAAGTGGATCTATTGAAGTTAACATGAATTTAATTGTCTCACAATCTAAGAGGACCAGTTATGATATTTGCAATTTAAAAAACAAAATCATAAATGACAATCGACCAGTGTGCACAATTAGCAAGAACAAGATCATACCGCAGAAGAATTTTGGCAGCTTCTTGACATTCTGCAACTCGAGAATTGTATCCAGGATTGCTGGTCAAAGCTTGCTTAAGTCCTGAAAATGCAAGTAATATTTTGTAGCCTTTCTGTGGTTCAGCTTCATGATCTTCTAGAAACTTTGGTGGGTGTATAAGCTTATGCTCTGTAGTCTACATGTAATGAGTGGCCATGTGACTCGAACAAGTTAAAATGAATCAAGATTTTGTTTTACAAATAAACAATATAAAAAATTCATAATTGGATCACCATTAAATTAAAGGAAAGGTGGTTACATAACTCCATTTAATAACAATCAAAGTGAGTCAATGTAGACAGGGCTTTGAGAGAAGCATCTGACAAAGTTTGGGCAACTGGAGCAATGTGGCATTGCACATAGGCAATTTGTGAAAAGGTCCAAAGGCGGACGTTCTGTAACAGAATGTTAGGCCTTGATAGAGAAATCAATTTAGTTCTTGCACCTCTTTTTGACATATTATGCTATTTAGTAGAACACAATACACCTTTTAGTCAACTTATTTTGTGAGTATTCTTGTTACTTTTATTGTTTCACAAGATTTGTAGCTTTCTATTAGGGTTAGTTTTCACCAAATTTGTAGTACTATTGTTAAAAATGATCAGTCATAGGTTTTCTTGATTGATTGGAATAAGCTTTTATTAAAACCTGTGCATTTGGAGAAATGATTTAGCATGCCGAGCTTAGTCAAATACATGAACTTATTCTTCTTCACTTTTTTTTTCTGACAAAAAATATATATAGTATATGTGAATGTCACTAGTAGTACAGAAGGGAAACAAATATATAATGTTTTAATTTGAGTAGTGTCAATTATCATAGTAACACTCAACTTGTGACAGCTAATCAATTGAATGGTTTTATTATATTAGTATACATGATTATGATTTCAAACATACAAGCAAATGCGTGAGTAGATAACGGTCATAAGACTCATAACCCTGCCTGACAACCAAATCATAGCAATTGTATTAAGAATAATTAGCATAAGCAGTGCAAAGCTAACAAAACTAGAACGCTAGAAAACAAAAACGTATGTTATTCCTGAAATTAATTAAAAAAATGACTTACTTTGCAGTTCATGTAGGTTAGACAACCACGGCTTGAAAGCAGTATAGCTGATTGATCCATTATCCCATTTCTCAGACCTAAATACTCGTTTTCAATCACCCTGCATGTGCCATAATCAGATTTAGAAAAGGCTTATAATGTAACACAGAAAGGAATCATACATCACTAAGATATGCATTCTCTGGTCCTTATATAGTCAAAAAACTGGAAAAGACAGATTCCTGGTTCAACCTGTCCAACCAGACAGTCCCGTTTTAATTCCACAACTTTTTCAACATTCATGTCTTGGATGTGAAAAGCTTGAACTGAAATCATCTTACATGTTAAGTTTTCTCAGGGAAATCTATTACAATGGAATTTTACCATTTTTCATGTTGAAAAAAAGCCATGGATCCCTACAGTCTTATCCCTTGCTGTAATCCTTTCTCTGGTTGCAATACATTTTCACTATGTTTTTCTCGCACCTGCTATCATAATTTATAAAGAGCATTTTGGGTGCTTTCCTATCACATGCAAGACACAATCCACATTACCATATCCCTTAATGTTTCTCATATCCATCTTCTATGCTGCAAATTTATGCTAAAATGATTTTTGTTCTGCTTAAGAGTTTAACCTTTTTTTTTTTTTGTAGAATTAAGACTTTTGGATTAACTATGCTATTTAATTTCAATTATTCTTTAGCTTAGTTCCCAAGTTTTATTGTATTAGGGCTATATTCACCATTTATTTTTTCTATTAGCTTATAAGTACCATTGTTAAATCTGTTTGTAGTAACTTCTGAATGATGAATCATTGGTAGTTTGATTTTTTTTTTATCTCCATGGAGGAAGGAGATTCAAACTCAACTCTGAGCAGGGTACTAAGTGCACCTGCCATCAAGACATATGCTCTGAGCAGGATACTAAGATTTCCCCCTTCGATTTCTCTCTGTTTCTCTACTCCTAGTACCTCGAATCCCACCCATTTTCCATCCCTAATGAGATTAAGATCCGACAATGTTCAGTCGTTCAAAAGTAAAGCTTCAAAGTTAAGCATTAAACCCAGTTTTAAATAATTTTAATGGTATTGCTACTTAATAATCATGCACACAGGCTTAAGTAATTCAACAGTGATGAAAATACCTGTCATATTCAATATTTTCTTGGGGAGATACAATTAAACTATTTGCACTTTCCAAAGCCAGCAGGTAAGCTATGCCAACCTGTCAAAAGATAACTTCATTACATCTTTTAACATGGTATGCAGAGAAGACATTTACTAATAATATGCCTCCAATTGATCTTAAAAACAAAGAAAATTACTGACAAAATTGCAATTTATTTTACTCACCGAGTTGTCAAGAAAAATGTATATTTAACTATATCTAATCAATAGTACAAATCAATTACTATGAATCATTTAAGAATATAGTTCCTCATCTCAGCCTATTTAGTGTACTGGTTTGCTTCTCAGACATACCTAAATGATAGTTATCAACAATTTAGGGCCTATATTTCTAATGAAATGTTAATTCACATCCTCCAAAGATTGAGGCCATATAGCTTTAATCAGTTTCCTACTTACCTAAACATATTATCTTTCACTGGCAATTTTGGATCTCCGTTACTCCACCTTGAGCTTTCTCTAAAATTAATATATCAGAAATTTGTGCAGTTTTGAGATTGCAGACACGAAATGACAACCTGTATTTCTATTTTCAGAAAGATAATTGCTGTCATTTCTTGGTGATTCACTTGATTCCTCCTTTATCCTTTTTAGATTTCTCCATGTTGATAGTCCCATGATAATCTTCTTGAATATTTTCTACATAAGTGGAAGATTTTTTTCAGAACTGAAGTTCCTCGGTAGAATTTTGCTCCTCAAGGAATGGTTCATATATATAATACACATAATATATAATTTATTTACTTAAGACTGGTCTTAATCAAATTATGCCTCATTGCTCTGCAAAAACCAAATCCAAATTAATTTTTAGTTTGGAGGTAATAGTAGGACTCTAGAAGTGGGGAAGCGATCTAATGAGATAAATAGAATCTCTTTCCAAGCGATCAATAAGTATCAACTCATATTTCTAAAACCCCATTTATGCATTCCACTAAGACTTCCTTTAACGTACTTTACAATGTCATCCAATGCTTCGCCTTCATTGATTCAAAAAAAACTTCATCTTCAAGGCTACCAAGTTGCATTCTCTGTATAAAAGTGCTGGAAAAAATGTGAGGAAATGGTAACTTTGAGCGACATTTTGTACAGGTAAAGGTGGAGATTCGAATGATAAAAATTTATTGGCTCATATTCTACTCGATGAGATTCAGGTTGGGGCGCACCGACCCGACGTAGGTGACACAAGTGTCCGGACCGACTGAGCCTTTCATGGACCTATGGATATTTTACCCAATTCGAATAAATTTTTCCTTATAAATAGGATATCTTTTTGAATATTCCAAATTTAAAGGGGTATTTTCTATCTTTCTTAAATTCAAACATTAAAAAGGTAATGCTTACAATTCATGGAAATACATCTGATTAAATATGATATTAATTTAAAGGTTTCTGAATTAGATCGGACAGAGTATTAACGACCATTAAACTCAAAATATTTTGATTCCCACGTTTAACCTAATCACTCCCCTATATAAACATTTACGGAACTCACTTCAAAAACTTTTCTCCTCTTCAAAACTCTCTCTAGTATTTTCAGTGATAGGCAAAGGCAAGGGTTCTATTTGTGATCTCTTCGGTCGGGCTCCTATTGGAGGTCATCTTGTTGTATTTCGGGAGACTGACGACCAACAAACTCAAGCATCGAGGAATGGTCAAAATTTGTCTTAAGGAAATTACGTAGTTGTAGACCACAACACGTTTCCTTTTGGTTTTGTTTAAATCGATTTAAATTTTGATCTTGTATCTAATTTGTGTTTTGTACAATTCAATAATTTCATACAAATTTTGTATTTTACTATTTATATTTAACCTTAGATCAACGATTATACAACAAGAAACATGTTCTACTTAAACCACCACATATAAAATAAGCCAATTCAATTACCAAACTAACTTTTATTTCATAAACATCAATTCCGTGTTCTCAATGAAGAAAGAGGAAATGAGTGGTGAGATATACCCCAAAGGGAGATGTAGTAAGTAATTACCAGGATTTTGAAATTCGTGGGTTGGTTTAATCCAAGTCATGGGCCGTGTGTTTTGGACTGAGGGTTTGGGTTCTTTAGGTGCTTGAAAGAGAGCCTAGTGAGATTCCAAATTTTTGTTGGGATAGAGGCATTGGGTGGGGATGTAAATGGAAGGTTAATGTGGGGATAAAAAGATAAATTATCTCCTTCCAAAGAGGAAAGGCTGATCATATCTTTAATCTTTTGCAAAAGCAATGAGATGATCTCATTCTTGTCTCTACACCCTTCCTCATCTTTGCCTTCTTCATCCTTTCTAAGAAACCCAAAGAAAAAGATTGAACCTTGGTCAATTTGAATGAGAATCCCAAATTTTGGGTTAAGAGTGTTGAAATCATCATCCAATAATCTACTTTTCAAGATAAGTTTAGTCAAACATGGTGGTGAATGAAAAGTATGGGTTTTGTGGAGGTTTAGTCGGAAGTGAGTTGGGAGAAGGTTTAATCTCGTTTTCCAGCCCTAGAATGAGTTTTAGTTAGCTGCTCATCATCTTCAAGGTTGTAATCCGAAATTATAACTCTTTGTGTAGTGAAAGAATTTAGAGGAACTTCTAAGGAGCTTAGAAAGGAAAAAGCTTGAGGATTCTTTCCCGTGGCAATATCAAGCTTGATTTGATGTTTTGGTTGCTTGGGTATTTAGAGACCATTTCATGGTAAAGACCGAGATTTACGTTAAAAGCTTGTAAAATTGGTAGTAAACCACCATAAATACTTGCATAAGATGTAGGCTCAAGTTATGGGGTTAATGGTTATGATCTGGGGGATTGAGAAGCAATTCCTCGAGCCTAGTAAGCCATTTTTGGGCTTTGGCATTGGTATATAAAGAACCAATGTCGTTATCCTAGTGTTTTGAGTTTTAAGAACACTCTTTCATTGGATGAAATGAAAGAAGGGTACTAGTAAGATGTTCAACTTGTACCAGTACACCTAGGCTTTGCGAAATTCAAGTGAGACAATTTTGTATCGGTATGCAGTGAGTACTAGTACCTAAAGGGTACCGATATGCAAGAGCTGATATCAGTACCCAATGGACAATTTGCCCTGAAATTATGTTTTAGTTCGAGGGATGATAATTTGAGGACTATGGCCCGATGGGTTTCTAATGTTGTATGGTAGTCATGTCCTTGCTAATGTGTTAAAATGAAGCATGGTTGAGTGGAAACATATCCATTGAGCTTCGTTAGCTCCGCGTTCGGAATCATTGTTTTCACTGGTAGGTCAATAGGTTGATCTTTGCATCGGAGGAGCACCATCAAATTGTAAGATTTCAACATTGACCTTTTTTAGAGTACAATTCTTAGATGTAATTGGATATGTATTCGTAGGTCCTTATGTTTTGTACTCTAACTCTCATTTTGGATTTGTTTTGTAAATGTTTTAAAAGTCATTTTAAATTGGAGCTTCCATGTAAACATTTAGTACTTTTTTCGATTAAATATTTTGGACTTGATGGATTTTATGAAAATGAATGTGGATTTGACTAAACTAGGTCATAAATTTTATGATAACGAGTTGGGTTTGAGGCCCAAATGTGACAGCCCGGTTGTGAGGCTGTTGCATAGTTCTTATTCAACCTAACAATTACTTACAATGCCTCAAAAGATACAATAATTAGAAGCTTATAGATTAAGATATGTTTTATATAGTATCGAGAGGGCACTTTTAGCTTTCTACTCCCTTTGTTTATGACACAACTTCGTCCTTGTTCTTTATTCACCGGTATTAAGTCCTTGTTCTTTATTCACCTATATTAATTAACAGGAAACCTAATTTTTATTGTTACCTATAGTTCCAAGTTGTTCCAAAAGTGATCTATTATTTCCATATGCAACATAAAAAAGCATGTTATTTGAAATTTTATCGGTAGGATGGATTCAATTCTAACAGTGAGTTGGTTTATCTCAAAAAGAGATTTTTGAGCTTTTCTTTCCTTTCCTCTACCAAGTATCATGTATGCTATCTATATGATATAACCAACATAATAAAAAAACATAAACATACAGCAGCGGACGAGCTAAGGCCTGAACTGTCCAGATCCTTGGATCCACAGATGTAACCAATGATGCCCTGCAAATGTTAGTAAATTTAATTTAAAAATATATATTTTCAAATAATGATTATTCAAATAAACTAACAGAAAATCATTGTTTCCATGATAACATGTCAATGACATACTCAGCAACTAGACAGACATAACAATCGAATCAGGAATATAATACTGGAGGTTAACACTCAAATAATAATATTTTTTTTCAATCTCACAAGAGGTATAAACTTGGAAAGGAAGCTCAGTTATAAAGAAACACACGAGATACTTGGCTGTAATTATCTTTCATTAACAGATTTTGCAGATTTTTCTAGGCTATAAAACTGATTTCATCTCATTATCTTCATTAAAGGGTTTAGTTTCTTAAAGCTTATTGTAGAGCAATGATTTCTTTTTTTTCCTCTGGTAGTATTAAATATTTTCATCATTTTTATTAGTATGAAAATACAGGTAGATAACGCTTACCTGAGCAAGATGTTTCCCTCTACTCTGTAATGCATACAAGGCTCCTCTAGCATATTTGCCCCATTCAAATTCATCTTGTGATGGAGAAGAACTATCTACTTTGATCTCTTCATTCTTACTAATGGCCTGTCTTGGCTTTTGGGTCTCATTAACTCTATAATAACATCATGCCAAAAGATTCAAGTTAAAAATGGCATGGTATATGCATATGCTCTTGGATTAATTTTTTTGAAGCAAACAGATGTACAAAGTATATGAATATGCTCTTGGACTAAGAGGGGATTGTACAATTTTATAAAGCACACTAATTGGATTGCATGAAGTGGATCCATCTTTAACAGCAGCCATAAGATTTCCAATGTAGTTTGTCTTTTCTTTTATTTACAATAGTTGAAGAAGCCCTACCAATAGGCAAGTGGAATTTGGGAAGGGGAGATAGAAAGAAAAATAAAGTAAACTCAATGATTTGTGATACTTAAGCTACTCAAATAGGATTTTATTTGACTTGGACACACGAGTTAACATCTAATCGCAAACACAGCTCATGGTCCATTTTGACAAAACGAATAAAATGATCTATTGCCTTAGTTTTAGAAGGCGCAAGGCGCTTCGAGGCGCTAAAGGTCTCCAAGGCCGAGGCGCTAGGCGAAGGCGAGAGTTTTTCGTAGGCGAGGCGCTTTTATATTAAAATATTATAAATATTATTTATTTTAAACTAAATATAAAATAAATAAAATAACATGAGAATAAAAATATATTTAAGTGATGAAAATAACTAATAAATATATTTATAATATAAATATAAAAAATATATTCTTTTGATTCTTATTTTTTTAAATGATCATTTAAATAAAATAAGAAGAATAAATGAATTATGTCAACAAAAATACCATTAAAATAACTTTTGGGTCTCATAAGAGTCATAAACAATAATTTAAAAATAAATTAAAATAAAAATATTTATTTTTATATGATGTCATTTATAAAATAAAATAAAGAAATAAAAAATATTTAATGATTTATTTTATTATAATTAAACACAAAACAAATTACATGATATATATAAATATATAATTATAAATAAAAAAATTAATAAAAAAATAAAGTAGAAAAAAAATCCTAACCCCCACCAAATTAAATAAATCGCATGGTTTATTTTTGGTATTACACGTCTTTTCGAGTAGTAGAAAAATATAACTTTTTCGGGCCCCATAAAAATAAAAGAGATTTAATTTTTTTGGGCCCCACAAAATTTATTAACCCCCGTCACTTCATCTTCTTCCTCTCATCTTTTCTATTAGACCAAACTTATCTTCTTTCTTTCATTCTCCTTCGTTGAAAATCTCAGTGTTTCTTCTTTTAAGCTGTGATGCACGTAAAGCGAAAAAGAAGCGGCGCCTAACGCCTTGGTGGAAGCGCGCGCTTTTCAGCGCTTAACAACGCCTGTCGTTTGCCGCTTCGCCTTGGCCGGCCAAGGCGTTTTTCCGGCCGCCTCTCGTCGCCTGGCGCCTAAGGCGTGCCTAGGCGCGCTTTTTTAAACTAAGTCTATTGCACAATCAATCCTCTTAAAAGAAGAGCAAGCAATGGAGCTGTGTAAACAATTATAATTTCCAGCTTTAACCAATATTACAACTTTATGGGTGCGTACAAAATTGAAAAGCTGACCCTTCCCCCCTCTCCAATTTTTTTTATCAAACTAGAAATATAAAAGATAAATTAAATAAAAAAAGGAAATAAGATTAAAGGAAATTATGGAAGGGCAAGGTATAAGAGAAGGAAGATTCTCGTACCTGAACTGAACTTCTCCTTTAAACTGACCTGACTGTAATGCAACCTACACCAAACATTCAAAAATCCATATAGTCTAAAGATAAAATGAAAGAAAATATAATAGGAAAATATTATTTCTTTTCACATTCTGTTGTGCTTTGAGTTGTGATTCTTGGTTTTCTTTTATACCCTTCTGACCTTAAAAAAATCAATAGGCAGGCACATGTGTGTGTTGTGTGTGTGATAGTGTAGAATCAGAGACTTAGTAATGCTCTGAATCGTTACTTTATTAATTAACATGAAGTCTAATTATATAGACTTCTTCATAAGAGTTTACAAGAAAGTAGAAGACCTAAATAAGATAGAACTCTATCACCTAAGAAGATAAAATAAACAAAACTAATAGAACTCCTAAAAGATAGGTATTTATCTTAAATGATAAATTTCTATAAAATAGAAGTATATCCTAATAAGTATAATCGACACTCCCCCTTAAACTGGTGTATATATGTTGTATATACCCAATTTGGATAAGAGTTCATCAAAAGTTACTCTAAGTAAAGCTTTGGTGAAGATATCTGCTATTTGCTTCTTTGTAGGAATGTATTGCAACTTGGCTACTCAATTGTTGACCTTCTCATAGATGAAATGTCGATCTATCTCAATGTGCTTTGTTCGATCATGCTGAACTGGATTCTTAGCTATACTCATAGCTGACTGGCTATCACTGAATATCTCAAAACCTTTCTCGTGATCCAATCCAAGTTCTGAGAGCACCTTTTTAATCCATATCCCTTCACAAATTCCAAGAGCCATTGCTCTAAATTCTGTTTCAGCACTACTCCGTGAGACAACAGCCTGTTTCTTGCTCATCCATGTGACTAAGTTACCCCAAACATAGGTACAATAGCCACTAACAGACCTCTTGTCTGTTAACTCACCTGCCCAACTAGCATCTGTGTAAACCTTCACACTCCTATCTTGATTTTTTCTGAAGATAAGTCCAGCTCCAGGTGTAGATTTTAAGTACCTCAGAATCCTGTTGACTGCTTCCATGTGTTCCTCTCGTGAGTCACTAATGTATTGGCTAACAATGCCTACTGAGTATGCAATGTCAGGTCGACTAAGTGAAAGATAGATTAACTTACCAACTAGTCTTTGGTAAGTTTCTCTATGTGTAGGATCTCCTGCATCTTCTTTGTTGAATCTCAATCCTGATTCCATTGAAGTGTCAATTGGTTTGCAACCAAGCATTCCTGTTTCGGTAAGTAGATCTAACACATATTTTCGTTGGTTGATCACTAGTCCTTCCTTGGATCGTGCCACTTCCATACCCAAAAAATATCTCATATTCCCAAGATCTTTGATTTCAAATTCTCTTGCTAGATCCCTCTTTAACCTTTCTACTTCTTCATTATCATCTCCAGTAACAATTATATCATCTACATATACAATTAGAAGAGTAACTTTACCATTTGATGCTATCTTTTTGAAGAGAGTATGATCTGCTTAACTCTGTTTAAATCCACTCTGAATTACTGCTTTAGCAAAACGATCAAATCAAGCTCTGGGAGACTGTTTTAACCCATATAAAGACTTCTTGAGTTTACAAACAGTGTTCCTGGTGGAACTTCCATATAAACATCCTCCTCTAGATTTCCATTTAAGAATTCATTCTTTATGTCCAATTGATGTAGCTTTCAGTCCATATTGACAGCTATTGATAGTAGTACTCTGATTGTATTTAATTTTGCCACTGGAGCAAACGTCTCTTGGTAATCAATACCATAAGTCTGAGAGAAACCTTTAGCAACCAGCCTTGCTTTATACCTTTCTATGCTCCCATCCGAGTGATATTTGATGGTAAATATCCACCTGCAACCAACAGCTTTCTTTCCAATTGGTAAATCGATCAACTCCCATGTATCATTTTTTTGTAAGGCTTTTATCTCCTCTTCCACAGCCTTTCTCTATTTTGGTGACTGAAAGGCTTCTGTTACATTCTTTGGTATCCTTTCATGATTAACATTGGCCGTAGAAGCCCTGAAATCAGAGTGTAATTTCCCATACGCAACATATCTGTTTATAGGGTGAGCAATACATTTTCTTACCCCTTTCCTAATGGCAATAGGAAAGTCATCAAGATCCACATTGACTGCCTCTTTGGACCCTTCATTACTTTCGGCTCCAGTCTCAAGTATTTATGTTTCAGTAACAGGAATCAAATTTGGTTGTTGAACATTGCTAGATTGACAAATGTCTTCGGCTAAGGTTCTCTTATTTCTAGAGTATACCTTAAGTTGAGGTGTTAAGGTTTCAAGGTTATTGGTAGATAGGTTTCTCAAGGTTGAAGGAGTTTTGTATGGACTTGATTGTGGAGACAAAGAAGTAGGTAAGTCCTCCTTAGCAGAATCATTTAGATCTCTCTCATCACTTGGTACTTGGTCACTGGGAGGCTGAGAATTAATGCTCATAATAGGTGTTATACTCGGTTGTAAGATGGGGTTGATATATGAATAGGTTGAAATTCTATAAGGTTCTCCCCCTGAATTTCGGCCTAAGAGAAATAAGGTTTATCTTCAAAAAATGTGACATCAAAGGAAACATAAGTTTTTCTGGTAGATGGGGAATAACATTTATACCCTTTTTGACTTGAGGAGTGCCCTATGAATATACATTTGACAGACCTGGGATCTAACTTTCCTCTAGTATGATGGTGGACATGTACAAAGGCAGTACATCCGAATACTCTAGGAGTTAGATTCGAATGTAAGGGTTTAAAATGTGAAAACTGATGGAAGAGCACCTCAGTAAGTATCTTAAAACCTAGGGTCTTACAGGGCATTCGATTTATAAGGTATGTGGCTGTAAGAATGGCTTCCCCCCAAAGGTATTTAGGTACATTAGAAGCAAACATGATCGACCTTGTAACCTCAAGAATATGCTTATTTTTTCTCTCAACAACCCCATTTTGCTGAGGAGTATTCACACGAGAGGTAAGATGAAGAATCCTTTTTTCCTCAAAGAAAGACCTAAGAGATTGACTCAAGTACTCACTCCCATTATCACTTCGAAGGATTTTTATTTTGGAATCAAACTGAATAAGGATTTTCTTGTAAAATTTTCAAAAAATAGACGCAACTTCAGATTTTTCTTTCATAAGGTAAACCCATGTAGTTCTAGAAAAGTCATCAATGAAAGAAACAAACCATTTGTACCCAGATACACTTTTAACAGAGCAGGTCCCCATATATTTGTATGTATGATTGAAAAAAGGTGAGCAGGTTCAAACTTTGTAGGATTGTAAGGCTTCCGAGTATGTTTGGCAAATTGGCAAAATTCACATAGAAAATGAGGACTTTTATTAATAAATAAGCTTGGGAACATTTTTGATAAATAGAAAAAGCTAGGATGGCCTAGTCTATAATGTCGTAACAAAACATCATTTGAGCCTAATATTGGTTTCCTAAGTTGAGTAGAGAGAGCCATGGTTTGAGGTGCTATATGCTTAAGGGTGTATAGGCCTTTGTCAAGTCTAGCACTGCTAATCACCTTCCTCGATTCCTGTCCTTGAAAAATACAGCCATCAATACCAAACACAACATTACAATGTGTATCTTGAATTAACTTGCTAATTGATAATAAATTGCAAGTTAGTTGTGGGACATAAAGAACATTGTGAATAACAAAGCCCTCATTTAAAGTTACTAAACCATTCCCTTTTACACTAGTCAGAGAACCATCAGCAATGCGAATCGATGCAAGGAGACTACTCTCACCATAATTCTACAATAAAACAAAATTCCCTGTCATATGGTCTGTTGCCCCTGAGTCTACTATCCATTGTATTGATTTATCAGAGGAATCAGCACCTGCGGTAGCAGCATGAGCCTCTGTGGAAGGTTTGGTTGCCATAAAATTGAACAGCTGTTGTAAATCTTCAATCTGCTTTCGACTGAAGGTGTTGGTCACATTTTCTTGAGCAACCTGGTGAGCCTCTCTCTAAAATTTTGCTCGATTTGGCTTCCAATCCTGTGGTTTGCCATGTAACATCCAACACTGATCTTTCACATGTCCCATCTTTTTACAGTGTTCACACCATGGCCTGCTTTTCCTTTGCTGGTTCCTGGAAGTAACCACCAAGGCTGAATTTTTTTGTTGTGTATGTGTTGGAACCATTAAGACCCTTCTACTCTCCTCTCTCCTTATGTCTGAGAAGACTTCTCGCACCAAAGGAAGGGGTTTAGAGGCTAGGATTCTTCCTCTGGCACTATCAAACTCCTCATTTAATCCAGATAGAAACTAGAAGATTTGTCTTTGGTTCTTCTGATTTTCATACAGACTTTTATCCTCTTGACACCTCCATTGAATATTTTCATACAAATCAATTTGTTGCCAATATTCATTCAAATTTCAAAATACTGGACAACTTTTAGATCTCTTTGTCGAAGATTCTTAATATGATTCTCCACTGCAAAAAGCTCCGAAGTATTATCAGGACTAGAATAAGTGTCTCTGGCTGTTGTCCAGATCTCTGCCGCAGTCTGGTACAACATGAAGTTCTCCCCTACTTCTGGAATCATCGAGTTGATGAACCATGACATGATCATGGTGTTCTCGCTTCTCCAAGTGTTGCATCTAGGGTCTGTAGTGGCTGGAATTGGCATGGATTCAGAAAGATAGTTATCTTTCCTTCTACCAGTGATGTAAAGGCGAACAGACTGGGACCATGGTAGATAATTATGGCCATTTAGTTTATAGGTAGTGATGGGTGAAAGAGAGGAATCAGAAAGTATATATTCTGATTGTGAAGAGTTATTCTGACTACTAACCTCAGAGTTCGAAGGATCTGGGTTAGTCATGATGGAAGAATAACTGAGAAATTAGAAAGAGAGGAATAGAATAAAAAAATTCGATACTTAGATGGATCGGATTGATGATCGTTCTAACTTGATACTGATACCATGTAGAATCAAAGACTTAGTAATGCTCTGAATCGTTACTTTATTAATTAACATGAAATCTAATTATATAGACTTCTTCATAAGAGTTTACAAGAAAGTAGAAGACCTAAATAAGATAGAACTCTATCACCTAAGAAGATAAAATAAACAAAACTAATAGAACTCCTAAAAGATAGGTATTTATCTTAAATGATAAATTCCTATAAAATAGAAGTATATCCTAATAAGTATAACCGACAGATAGAGAGAATGAAAGGGGGTATTGAAATCAGGCACTACGAATTCAAAAATTATCCCAATGAAATCAGACACTCTGCAGTGGTCTTTAACTTCATTTTGTAATACAGCAGAAAATAGATGCAGTTGAGCCTAACTAGTTGCCAGTGTCTTGTTTATTTATCAAGAGAGGCACAAAATAACAACATGCATGATAAATACTCCCCCTTTTATGATGGGAAATCCTACAAGGTTTCAAGGCTCTAGTCTAAGCAATTGAATTCCATATTTATAAATATAAAAAGCTTGGACAGTTTATGCTTGTATCAAGAGTTAACCTCAAAGCATAATAAAAGTTCACAGGGAAACTATGATGGAGTTAAAAATCAAGTTCACTGTCTTTTATGAACTCTTCAATGAAGAGAAAAAAAAATCTAAGAGTGGCATACTAGTGCACTGTTCCGTGTACACACAATCTGATTTATTCCACTACTTTCTTTGCAAGCACTAATAAGAATTATACAAGATAAATTCCAAGCAGGCTGATAACAAACTGGAGCAAAGAAGAAGGTTTAACCTCAGCAAGACCAGTGTATAACAGCAAGAACTTATATCAGTAATAGCATGATTAGCATCTGAGATGAAGATTTTATTGTCAAAAATGTTAGGATCAAGGCATAAAATAAGGGAAAACTTCCAGAAACTAGCTACTCATTCTACATAAACTATAAGGTGAAAATACCATCTTAAACTCACCTGAGTGTCACCAGAAGGTACAAATCCCAATAGTATTCCTTTATTAATTGTCATAGCAGAAACAATTCCACCCTGTAAGCGTTAGAATCCGAGAATGGTAAACAGAAAGAGAAATCAAATCTACATGAGATCAATGCAAATACAGGTGTAGCACCGTAACCTGATGATCCACATGAGCTCCCAATGGACAAATCCGATAAGGAGATACAACAACTCGAACGTCTTCTGTGACTCTTCCAGACATTTGACACACTATCTTTCTAATTTCATGTAGCTGCAATTCAATCCCCATCCGAAATAAATGTAAATATGAAAGGAAAAACAGGTTCACTGATAAAAAAAAGCAGAGGCAGCCGAAGCGATTTCTATTTCTTATTTGAAAAACAAGAAAATCACATGCAATATACTGATAAAGCAAGAATCAGAAATGAAATCTTATCAATGTGAATGAATAAAATATATATATATAATAAACCCAGATTGATACCCGAACGAAAGAGAAAATGTATTGGATCAAGAAAAAATGGTACCTCGTCCTGGGTAGGCCAAGACATTGTACCCATCCTCCCAAATTGTCTCTGAGCTTTCCTCAATTTGAGGATTGTGTTTATAAGCAGAAAAGAGTAATACAAGCAAAGGAACAGCAAAGGAGGGCGGCCGGGGAATCGGTTAAAACGTCAGATTTTTCTAGGTAATGTTTTCCTTAATGTTAATGTGTTCTTCACGGATTTTACTTATTTGCTTCAACTTGAAGATATATTATCTCATCCTTAATGACGGAGTTTGGTGATGGACAGATCGACGTTTTCTTAAAACAAGGACAAATTATGTTTTAGTCCCCTCTATTATGTCAAAATTTCTCATTTAATGTCTCAATTTTAATTTAGTACAACTTTTTATATTATCTTTTTATTATTATGTTTGAAACGTAAAATTGTCTATTTTGATAATATCGTCTCTAAAATTTAAATTTGTATTCTCTCCTTAAAAATATATCGGCATTACTAATACACACAATACTTGTTGATAGTATATATATACATATTTGAAATATACTAAATTTTATTATAAAATAAAAAATATATATAATTATAATAATACAATTATTCAGATATAGGAATTTAGGGATCATATCTACTAAAATTCAAGTAAAGAATAAAACGAAAATAATTTTTTTTGATAATTGTTCATTGTATTGCACAACCAGAAATCAATTACATATGTTAACGTTTACATAATCACCTAGACATGTATATCCCAATTAGCGCATAATTGAGCGATAGAGTTATATAGTTTAGTGCTAATAATATCTTTAAACGAAAATAAAAATTATAAGTTACAGTAATTTTTGAAATTTTCTTTTAAATCTAACGCCCATCATTTATAGTAATTAGTAACGTTAATAATACTCCTTTGTCTATATCCAACTAGATATTTTTGAGATGATTAAAGAATGATGAGCGAACCAAAACAAGCTTATAAATTGTTAACAAAAACATATCTGAATACATCAGTAAACAACTAAAAAAAACTAACATTTAAAGATCGTTGACAATTGCATATCATATACGAGTGATGTAAGATTTTTTATACAATTTTAGGTCTATCATAAATATAAACAAACATACGTGAATATGTAAAAAGTAAACAAATATTTTTTTATTAGAAAATAAGATAAACATAAAAAAATAACATATTATCATCATACGACTATATGATCCAATCATAAACTCATTATTATATAATTTTCCTACCCAATTTCGATTGTTGGATTCATGTTTCTCTACTTTCATTCTGATTGTGGCTCCAACAAATATAATCAAAGATCCATTGATCCACTCGACAAAATGTCTTGTATTTTTTTGTGGCTTGTGATCTTTGTGTAGACCTACAAAACACAAGTAACATACTTGATCATATACCGTCAACTGAATTATGACCCATCGTCAGAATACATATGTTTTTTATTTCTCTAGTCACTGTACTATCAGATAAGCAAGCGAATTCATCAATGATAATATATTCACTGAAGTTTTATATAATACCTGTTTGACACACATCGCCTCTTATGCCACCAACATTGAGTTCAACTTTTTCACATTTGCTCCTTGTTTTATTGTTATCCAGCAAAATGCCTGTATTAGTCGATGGAACAGAGTGATTCTCAATATTTTCCTACCCTATTTAGTATTTAGTATTTAGTATTTACTCCCATTACCGGAACACTTGGCGTAGAGTTATGGTTTTGCTTTAAATAATGGCAATTATATCAAAGTTTCACAATCGCATTTTAAGTTTATTCAGACCTGGTTAATTTGATTGACAGTTATATGTAATTATAGTTATGAATTTTATCCTTCGATTTTATGAAAACAGAAAAGATAAATATTGTTTTGTATTGTCTTTAAAACACCTTTATAAGCACTTTTGAGACGAGCTCACACCAGAGTTAAGATGGTATTATTTAGTACTTTGATGGCTAATAATTCGAGTGCTAAATTAACAAAGTGTGTTGAGATTTACAGCAGCAGCAGGCAGAGATACTTATCCAATACCCCACCTCATCCTACACTACAGGATAAGGATCTTTATCTTGTAAAATGCTATTTCACCGGTTGTCCGCTTTGTGGCCATAAAATAACAATCCAAATAAACCAGATAATTTGTATATAAATCATTGAAATAAAAAAGATTAGAATTCAAGAAGAAGAAAAAGATTCACGTTGCAGGCAGGCAGAAATATGTCTACCTTACATACTCATCATGTCCATGTTTATAATTATAAACTCAACAACTATATTTCTTTAAAATACAATAATTTTTTGTCTGAGACACCATGAATTTTTTCCCTTGGAAGAAAACACTAAACAGCTGTTGTTGAAGAAATAAATAAATAAAACAATTAAAATTCTAATATGCCTGGAAATCATTGGAGATTTTATAGTAAAATATCTTAGAATATTAAAAAGGACATTTTGACATTGACCCTCGAAACTAAAAAACGCATAGCTATATGTCTCCCTCCGCCCAAATTTTTTAGGGTAAAAAAGAATGGAACTCTCTTGTTTGGTATTATCATTGCTTTTTGGATTAATTATTGTTATTATTTGTTTTTTTTATTAAAAAAATAGACACAGGGTCTAAACATTTTATTTAATTAGTTTTGAACAATTTTTTAAATTAGAGAAATGGGAATACAAATAACAAGGAGGATTCGATAACAGATAATATGGATGGATGTGGCCTGTGGGTGTATTACGAATGGTTTGGTTGATATAATCACAACGTTTGTTTAGCATCTGCCACACGAAAGACGGCAAAAGACACCAAAATGCCTCCATCAATGATTGATAACCCTACCTCCTCACCTCGAGATACGTGAAGCGCCACGTATGCCCTAAAAAATCTGGAGGCGCCAATGAGAGGAGTCCATGTCAGCAGATAAGAAGCCTTAGCATGAAGCGCCTAGTATGTCCATCCAGTTCCCCCCTGCCCATTATATGCTTGGATGACTCATTTATCCTTTGTTTTATTTCTCGAAGATACAACGGTATAGGCAGAGCAGAGGAGTCTAAAAAAGTGATTGAAGTGGCAAAAGGTATGTAAAATAAATATAATTACAAGAGAAAAAGGAGTGGTCCAACTCCAACCATTGTTGTCTTTTCCATTGTTGGTTGGGTGCAAGCAAGTAGTCGTAGATATCATCCTGGCTGAGTGGCTGTAACTTGTATACTGTAATTATTTATTACAATTACAATCAAGGCAAGGATATTTGTCCCAAAAAAAAGGGTAAGGATAACTGTGCTAACTAAGTCCAACACAAGAGGCAGAGGCAGAGGCTGAGCTGCCTATATATTATTATCACACCAACGGATCTTTCCTTTTTATCCTCCCCTCTCCTCTTTCTGTCAAATGACTCTAATCTTCTATTTCTAGTATTTTACTTGCTCTTCTTGTCGCTTGCCCTCGTTTTCACCAATCCAACTGCCCTCTCTTTTCCTTCAAAGCTGGGTTTTTGTAGTCCCGTTTGTTTTATTGCCTATTAAAGGAGGTAAGCAAAATTCTTCTGGGTTTTACAAGTGCCAGTGCCATCTTCTCAACCAATTAATTATTGTTTCTTTTAATGCTTAGTTAGGGTTTTGCTGTTCTTGAAAAGATTTTGGCATTTTAAAATCTTATTCCTGCCAGGGTTTAGGGTTTTCCAAAACAGCAAGTGAAAGCTTTGAGCTTTTCTCAGAATTGCTAATACAAATTCTGGTGCTTCCAAATTTGATTGCCAGGTATGGTGTTTTGCAGGTGAGGTGAAGAGTGGTCTTATCTGTGGAATTAGATGAGTTCGTGTTTAAGCAGAGGCGGGAGGCCCTATGGTTTAGAACTTGAAATAATAAAATCTACTTCTTCAACTTCAAGCAGAAGTTGCCAGTCTTCACCTTCTTCTAGCAATGGCAATTCCCCACTTGCAATCTCCACTCGGAAACCCCGAACCCCTCGCAAACGCCCCAACCAAACCTACAATGAAGCTGCTGCCCTCCTTTCCACCGCTTATCCTTATCTGTTTTCCGCCAAAACCTTTACCAAACCGCCCAAGTTCACCAAACCTCATCGCTACTCTTTCTTCCATGATTCTTCCGAGTTGTTGTTTCCTTTCCGCCTTATTTACGACTCTGGTTTCTTGCTCCACAATCAACCAAAACCCGTAGAGTCGAAGATGGAGAACGTCTGTAACAAGTGCGATACTAGTAGTGGAGAAGTGAATTCCCTTGGAGGAGGATGTTCCCTGGAAAGGGAAGTGGAATTTCTAGATGATATCGATGCGGAATCGATTCTGGAGGAAGAAAGTGAGGGCATTGATAGCATTATGGGGAAGCTTAGTGTGAAGCAGGAGACATGTGGAAATGAGATGGTAAGGCACAACCAACTTGGTTGTTCCACTTCATGGTATATGAATGCCATGGGATTAAGGAAGGGAGTGGAAGCATTGAGACCTGTGGAACAGCAAGCCAACTGGTGGAATTTCTCAACCGTGGACTTGCAACAAATCTCACCCAAAACCAACACCAGCAGCAGTGGAGGCAGAGCTGAGAAAAAGAAGAAGAAAAATAAGGGTGCTGCTGTGGTAAACCTAAACGCAGGGCTGAAGCTGAAACTGAAATTGAATTACGAGGAGGTGGTGAATGCCTGGTCTGAGTGTGACGGTGGCTCCCCTTTTTCACAGGAACCTCCTGGAAATGATGTCTATGTATGTTTCTTTCCTTGTTTGCAATTGTTCATGTTACAATTCCTCTATCAATCTCTTTTTAAAAGGACTCCAAAAATGGAATGGCATTCATTTAAATAGAGGCGCATGGTTGCAGATGGATTTATTGAGTGAGGCGGAAGGAGGAGTGAGGGAAGCAAGCGTGCTTCGCTACAAACAAAAGCGGCATACTCGTCTCTTCTCTACCAAAATTAGGTACCAAGTCCGAAAGCTTAACGCTGACCGACGACCCAGACTCAAGGTCCCTTTTACTGTTTTTATTACTAAAATCTGACCACACTTTTTCCAATCTTTGATCGATAATAATACTAATGTTTGCAGGGCCGATTTGTAAGAAGGCCAAATTCATGTACCACAAGTGAAGAAAGGTGAAAAACATTGGAGGATTACGTATACATACATTCCAAGAGTTGAAGACTAGTTAAGTATACAACTTTTTGCCTTGTAACGCTTCCTATTATTTCCATTTAGCATAAGCAAAGACCAAGGTTTTGTTGCATTCAAATTCTATATATAATAAACAACATAATTGCATGAAGTAATTATTAATTTAAAAGCCTTTCGGCAAGAGATGTGGAGTATAATATTACGTGGACTCTAGGATTACCGCTTAATTCAAATCACGCCAAATTTTATGTTAAGAACGAAGTAAATTTATAATTTGAAGGAAAAATAACTTTTTAATAGAAAATATATATTATTTTTAAAATCATATGATTTTTTAAAAATTTTAGAAGAGAAGACTACCTTTTTAAATCAATCCCTGCTTTAAAGTCAACTTAACCGAATATAATTCGACATAAGTGATAGAGAAAAAGGGTGTTTAAACAGTCGATTCAATTAATCGATTGAACTTTCAAATTTTTATTAATCATTCTTTATTAACCGTTAATTTAACTGAATCTTTTTAAAAAATTTCAATCGAACTGAAAAAAAAAATTCTGTTAATCCAATCAGCTAGTTTGTTTAATCTAGTTGTTTAGTTCAATTAACCAAACTTTTTAAAAACAAATTAGGTAAATTATATAAATGATCACTAAACTATATTAAAATGATTTTTTAATCACTGAACTTTCAAAAATTATAAAACTACCATTAAACTTATTGAATTGTTAACAGATGATCATTAATTCGTCACATGTTATAAATTAATAATAAATATTAAAAAAATAATTTTTATAATTTAATAAAATTAAGGATATTTTGTGTTACTTTTATAAAATCAATGATTATTTTATAATTTTAAATATTTAATAATTAAAATATATAAATTATATATCATATAAAAAATTTTAACACCCTCAATAGAGTATCTCAATTCTTGGGGTGCAATTACATACTTCCTTTTTTATATATAAAAATCTTATATCACTAAAACGTTGATTATAAGTTATCTCATTGTGTTTTAAATAGAAAAACTTTGAAGGTCACCTAATTATTAGCAACAGTTTTTCTCTATTTATATATAAAAAAAACTGGGAGTTTATATTATTATGGACTTGTTTGATAATTAGCAAATTACATTAATATATTTTAGTTGATTTAACTGATAGATTATATTAATTGATTAAAAAAATATTTAATAAAATTAATTAATATTTAACGATTATGATTATTTTAAAAATAAAATAATATACAAATAATTATATTTAATGTTTACTTAGATAATTTATTAATAATTAGTATTTTATATCTATTAATATTAATTAAATTATGAAAATTATTTATTTAATATTATTACTAAGCATATATGAAGATGTACAAATTGATTTATTATTTGTAAAAAAAAAAAATTAATATTTTTTATTTTTAGATTTTATTTAAGAATAATTCTTACATATAAATATATGTATTAATTTCTTATTTATAAAATTATATTTTAAATATTAATTTTTAATTATTAAATATATATATATTAAATTTTTTATTTTTGATATTATCTTTTTAATTTTCAGTTTTACCCACGTCTATTATTATAACTTTTTATTAATCAAACATCTAGCTATATTAACATCTCGTATGGAAGAGTAGTACGAAATAATTTAGGAGAGTAAGCCATTGTTTTTTTCTCAAACTCTGGATATTTGTTCTACGTTAGAGGCCTAAATATGGGGGTGCTTGAGGTCGGTTTGAGAGTTTGGTTTGCAACGTATGATGATTGAGGTGAATTGTTTGGATGCTGTTCGCATGTTTACTAAACGTAATTTAACTCTAGACAATGACGGACGTAAATACAGTCGAGAGTGAATCTGTGTTCATCTTGAAATTTTAAAATTTTATATATTTAGTTTTTATTTTTGAAATTTTTATGAATTAATCTTTAAATTTTTATGATTGTGTCCACCCTGAAATTTTAAGATTTTTATGATTTATGTTTATCTTAAAGAAATATTTTGATTTGTACCTACCTCATATTTATTTCTTGATCCGCCACTGGATCTAGATACAAGTTCCTTGTTGTTAGTGCGAATTATTTTAGATTTGTTAAACAGAGAATGAGAGGTACAAGTTTGTCACATTCGTCAGACGACTAACAGAATTGTTGATGGCATGATTAAAGTATTTCGAATTAATAATGTGACTCCTTTAGAAGAAGTTGATTTGAATTGTCGATTATTTATGGTACCTTCAAGTGAAATCGTAGTTTTGATATATGATGATCTATCGCATGCAGTGGAGGTTGATTAATGTTGATTTTTTATGTTTATAAGGATTACCAAGTGTACTCTTTTTTCTCTACTTAGGTTTATAGAGATCTTTTAACGAAATACTTAAAAATTCGATTATCTTTTTTCATTTATTAAAAAAAACTATTTATCAAACATAACCTATATAAAATTATTAAATTATATAATTTTCATCTAAGGTGAAAAATTGGTTTCCCTCTAAATTAATAATTTTTGTATTCTTATTTTGAAAACACTATAAAATTAAGGGAAGTACAAAAATTACAGAGAAATAATAGTAAAACGTTATTAAAATAAAATTTTCGAGAGAAAAAAATTTAATCGTATGTTATCTATGTCGAAATTTAATTTATTAAACTTAGTATTTTATAAAGTATAAATTTATATTAATATTATCCGACTTTCATAATTTAATCAAGT
Organism: Abelmoschus esculentus; assembly: GCA_035048815.1. NCBI lineage: Eukaryota > Viridiplantae > Streptophyta > Magnoliopsida > Malvales > Malvaceae > Abelmoschus > Abelmoschus esculentus. Next base: position 50,480 of record JAUCBN010000025.1, read on the forward strand.
TTAATAATTTAAAAAAGTGTTAATATATTTTTTTAGTTTGATGTCTGACCACGTTTGTTTTGAGTCACTTTGATGTTTAATATTTTATCCAATAATATAAATTAGATTTTTTTATCAACAATAGTTAAAAATTTTTGTTATCCAATTATAATATGACACGTGATTTATCTTTTATTTATTTAACTTTTGATTTTTTTCTTAAAACAAGAATTTTGCAAAAAAAACAATTTTTTTTTTCAACTCATGTTATGCATCAAAGCGGCATGAAAAAAAAACTTTAAGCACCAAACTAAAAAAAAATATATAGGTTGAACATTTTTTTTACTATAAACCTACAAATATTAAAATTATTTAATTAATCTAATAGTGAAAATGCTCATCTTCTTTCACGAGTTCGAATCCTACATTTATATTAAAAATTTAAATGCCGTCTTATTATTAATAAAAATACATCGTAAAGTATCAATTTCATTTAATATATAAAGATATACCAATGATATTCTTTTTTAGAAAAAGGAAAACAACTGTAATTTTTTTAAACAATTTAATATAAAAGATATTACTTATTAATTGTAATGGTCAACTATTTTTATTCATGATTTTTTAATAGATTTTTAATCTTGATTTTATAAGAACAATACTTTTAAATTATTTTATTTTATTTATACTTTTAAAATAAATATCAAAATTTAAATCTATTAGTTGATAACTTCACTAATTAATGATTCTTATTAAAATATTATTTAAAAGATCTAATACTTCAGATATAGATCTTTTCATTACTTGTGATGAATCAACTTCAGCCGCTACTGTTTCTTCTATTATTTTTTTGTTGCGGTCGGTAACAACTACTGTACATGATCAATTATACAACGGAAATTCACTCAATCATTCGCTCGGTAAAACGACAAATAAGAACCAAGAAACTTACCAATTCTCATTTGCAAGTTTAGGAAACAAAATCCTGCACCGCTAGGCGCTAGGCAAGTTAGTTTGTATACAATGAATCAAACCTTCTCATTCAGCCAGGCAATCGGAATATAAATCACCCATACCTGGCGTACCCGCCTTTTATTCAAAGTCCTAACGTTCCTAATAATGTTGGCTTCATATTCTCAAGCATAGCCTTAGCCCTACAAAGTCTTTCCATCTCCAACTCAAATGCATGTAAGTCACCCCAACAAAAATGACAATCTGAATTTCAAAATTTGAGAGTCGGTATAACTCAAGGCATGAACTTCACAAAGTCTTTCCATCTCCAACTAAGTGGTTGTAAGATTAAGATGAAAAGAAATTCCGTTTCCTTGCAGAGCTAAAGTTGTGAGGACATCTAACATGTCATCGATCCTCGAGTGAGAGAAATCCCCAACTGTAAAATTTTCAAAACTACCCTTTACTTGAATCATGCTATAACTGGCTTCCTTCTTCAGTCCACTATCCTTCATCTTGTTTCTCGCCTCTGCAACACCATCCCACTTCTCATCTGAAGCATACAGGTTTGACAATAGAACAAAAGGCGATGTGCTCCCTGCTTCATGTTCCAGAAGCTGTTTAGCTAACCGCTCCCCCATCACCACATCTCCATGTAGCCTGCACGCAGATAGCAGGCTCCCTAACACCACTGCATCTTCCCCAAATGCATATCTCCTCATGTAATCTTCTGCCTCATTTAATCTCCCTGCTCGTCCCAGCATATCAATAAGACACGAAATATGTTCTATCTCAGGAGCAATGCCATAGGTTTCTTGCATGCAATCGAAAACAGCAAGGCCTTCATCCACCATACCAGAATGATTGCATGCCATTAGAAGCCCCACAAACGTCACGCAGTCTGGCTCTAATCCGTCTGCCCTCAGCTGCCCAAAATGCTCCAGGGCTCTGCTTCCAAGCCCATGGTTTCCAAATGCAGCAATGATGGTATTCCATGACACAAGATTTTGATGGGGCATCCTATTAAATACATTATATGCATATGCAATGGAACCACATTTTGCATACATGTTGGTAAGGGCATTATCAACTTCCACATCTCGGTTCATCCCTGTTCTTATCAGATGAGCATGAATCTGTTTGCCGTGAAGTATTGAAGCAAGTGCAGCAGAGGCAGAAAGGGAAGTAGCAAAAGTGAAATCATCTGGTCTCATGTGATATAACATCTCTCTAAAAGCTCTTAAGCTTTTTTCATGATTTTCACAACGATAACAAGCAGCTATGAAAGTGTTCCAAGAAATAACATCCTTTTCCTGGACTAATTTGAAGACCTTCTCTACCTCTTCCATCAAACTAAACTTTGAGTACATTGTCATTATCACGTTACCTATAAAAGTGGTGGAGTCAAGCCTGAGTTTGATTGTCTGGCAATGCAACACCATTCCTCTGTGTAAAGCATTTGAGTCGGCACAACTCCTGAGTAATCCAACAAAAGTAAAACGGTCTGGCACAAGGCCTTCTTGATATGTTTAAAAACTTGAAAACCCTTTTCAGGTTGCTGATTTTCTATGAATCCCGTGATTATAGCATTATAAGACACGGCATTTGGTTCTAAAGCCTCAGAAAAGACTGACATCGCATCGCCAGAATGACCACATTTCATGTACATTGAGATAAGGGAGTTAGAAACAAATGATACAGATGTGAATCCGTACTTGAATGTTTGGGCATGAATTTTCCGTCCTTCACCTAACAACATGAGGTTGGAGCACGCAGTAATGGCACTGGAAAATATGTACTCATTGGGCACAAGGTGCATTTGGGAAAACAAAACAAGTGCAAATAAAGGGAGCCCAGCCTGGTCATAACCAGAGATCATGGCAGACCATGAAACAAGGTTTCTTTCAGACATTTCATCAAACACCTGCCGAGCAAGGTTGATACGGCGACATTTTGCGTACACGTTAAGGACATGGTTGGAGACAATGACATCAGCCAGCATACCAGCCTTGAAGACAGCAGCATGAAGTGAAAGGCCAGAACGAAGTGCCTTAGTTTTGGAGCAGTGGTGCAACAGAGAACCAATAGTTTCAAGAAACATTTAATCAAGGCACCAGATACAGCTCGTGCACGAAATGCCTTAATATTTTTATTATGCAAAAGCCAAGTGAATGAGTAGTATAGTTCATTGAAATTTGAAAAGGGTAAATTTGGACCAATTAGATAAAAAGTTAAGACAGGTTAACGCCGTATAAAACCCTGAGCACTGATTTGTCAACACTCAATATGCACGTCGTCCTTCACCCGGAGAGAGTAAGACCAAACCGGCCATTGGAAGCCAAGACAGCGCACATCCACTGCTCGATTAATTCCCCAACTGACAGTGGTTGACCAAACTAGCCATTGTATTGTTGACGGTACATATGGCTTATTACTTTATATAATTTAAATAGAAGGCAACGGATGGTTGGGGTCAAATTTTTTATCGTCCCGACTCAAACCTGAAAAATGAGTTATCACACCTGATTTTAGATTGACTCGAAAATTTATATATTATGTGTTGATTTGATTCGACCTGAAAATATAGGAATTTAAGTTTGACCTCAGATTGATACAAAAATTAAAGGTTATAATCGAATTTGACTCGACATAAAAAATAATAAAAAATTACATATACTATACAAGATGTAATATATATAATTAAAAATATATCAAGTCGGATCGAATCAAAGATTTTTTACCCTAAACTTTTTTATTTCAATGCCCGCCCCATCCTGCCCAAAACCTGAAATTTTCATCAAAATATCCGAGTGGATCAGGTTAGATTGGATTAGGTACGGGGCATTTTTGCCATCCTTGTCCACCAAACATATAAGATAATTACTACCTTTTATCTAATGAAATAGGCAACAATTGCTTAACTACCCTCGTATAAAATAACTTCATTATACATGTGTCACAAACACACCCATAAGCCATAATTGGAGATTCGAAATACTCCACCTCCCAAAAGGAAGGTGAAGGCTTGGAAGTAAGAACACTGAAAACTACTTGCAATTAAAGAAAACATAACTAACATCGTGCATATTTTATTTTCAAAAGTGTTTTTCAGTTGAAAGAGTTGTAAAATCAAGAATAATCCAAATCTGTCGGATTTCAATTAGATCAGATGATTCTGTTTTCGAAATTCAAGCTTGCTGACGAGACGAACGACAACATTGATTCAAAAAAAAAAATAGTTTCTTCGATCCTTTTTCTGTCCTTTTGCGCAGGCTGTGTGGAGAGCCTCAGGTTTAAGTTACTCTCCTTCTCCTATTGGTTTTCCTGGTTTTGGCAAATGGTGAGAGAAAATCACTGGCTTTGTGTTCGAAGATCTGGTGGATTTTCTGTGGGATGTTTGGAATGAAGTGAATTCTCGCAGGCTCAATGCGCGAATCTTCTTGTCCCATCCCATGTCGGAATGATAAACGTCAATTGTGATGCGAATTTTGATTAGACGACAGGTAAGGCTACTGCTCGAGATTTTACCGTTCTCCCCTCAATGAAGATGCGACTGTTTTTTTGGTCTGTAGAGGCCTCTGTGATTTAGGTGTTTCACTGGCCATGAAACACAGGTTTTGATCATGTGATTATTGAATTCGATGGTCAACAGACGTAATTCGGGTTTTCTGTCAATTTAGGAGTTTGCAACTATTGAAGAAGATATTCAATTTTCAAAAACAGTATCAACCCGACTAACTCTTCATCCTCCATCTTTTCTCAAATATAACTGCTCCCACGCCTCCCTATTTATAGATGCACATGGTGGACCTGGACCATACTATTGTTTTTCACCTTTTCCACCATCACAATACAATTGTTCTTCACCTTTTCCCCCAAATATAAGCTTAAAGAAATGAACGTCGTGATTCTTGCAAGGGCATGCAAAGCAGATAAGGCAGGCAACCATCATCAATTGACAAAAAATCGAGCAAACGAGTCATGATTTACTGCTCTAGTATTTCAAACTCCAATTTTATACAAATAACATTACCGAAGACCCTAAACATTCTAATTAAAAGTAGCTATGATAATTTCCATTTCTTTTAACAATTATTAATTTTAATTCATCCCGAGCCAGAATTTCCTGGATCCTTTCGATTCTACAACCCCCACACATATCAAGATCATAGTTCCTATGGAAGTTGAACTTTTCTATTCGCTGATGATTTCGGTTTAGCCATTTCTTCAATGTCCATGCTTACCGCAACATTCTTTCATATAGCTCTTGCAACCACCACCAAATTCTCTCTTCTCCACACTCCCACACGCATGCCTAGTCTCAGGCATTGGAATGTCTATAGCAGTGTGAGGTGGCTCACTATAATCTGTAAAACACTTGTTCGAATGCGGATAAGCCTCTGGGTTTGGGCCCTCCAAACAACAATGCTCAACAAACTTTCCTAAAGCATTAACGTCAGTACGAGTTTTGGCACAAGTGGAATGACAAGGATCATCTTTTGTCTCTCCCTGATTAGATGAAAGATGTAAATCTACCTGGTTTTCCCCGCAGTGATCCTTTGATTCTACGCACAAGTCTGAACAACTGCTGGGATTGTTGCCCTCAATCTCGTGATTGACAGTTTTACAACTTCCCTGGTCACAATGCTTTGCTTCATGACTAAGACAAGAATCATGTGTCCCTGCACATTTACTGCTCCCACATTTATTCGAAGATGAATGTGACTTGGATGAGCTAGATTGACATTTTGAGGCACAATTAGAGGAGGAACATTGTTTGGGCTCGCATTCCTTTTGGAACTTTTTGTCTACGTTACCATGTCGATGGTTATGAGATGAATGGCAAGGGCAGGTTTTACATCCATGTTTGTCTATATGTGAGGCAGCATAAGACTTGCAACACTTTCCTGCATGTTTGTGTGTTCCTTGTAAAAGGAGCATGCTATTGAATATCACCAATAGGCATGTTCCGACATCAGCAAGAACCGCTGCCCACACAAATGGATGACCAGCAAATGCCAATGCAAGAATAGCCACCTTAGTACTGATGGACAAAATTACATTCTGAATCACTTTACTGTGAGTCTTTCTCGCCAGTTGGATAGCTTTAGGTATCTTTCTGATGTCATTTGACATGAGAATAACATGCCCAGTCTCTGTTGCAAGGGCGGAACCTGAGATGCCCATTGAGATACCAATATCAGCTGTAGCAAGTGCAGGTGCATCGTTGATGCCATCTCCAATCATTGCTGTTGGCCCTTCTTTCTTAAACTCTTTGATTATTCTTGCCTTGTCTTCAGGAAGAAGTTCAGCATGGATCACATCGAGACCATTCCCCAGCTGCAAATAACATAATTTTAAGATGATTTATTTCTCATCAACTTGGATTTAAACTTTCCATCTTAAGCTAAATATAACATCAACAACGAGAACATCATCTTTACACATTTTCTGCACAGAGTCTCTAGTGCCATCATTAGTATTCGGATTGTGTGAAAACATTTGTAGCATTTCAAGCAAAAAGTTCAAGACCTGGTTGATTATGAGTTATTAGAAGTGCACCTGTTCTTGTACTTGTAAGGCTGTTGCTTGATTGTCTCCTGTAAGCAAAGCAGTTTTGATCCCCATTGACTTTAGCTCCTTGACTGCCTCTGCAGCACCAGTTCGACAAACATCTGAAAGACTGAAGATTCCAGCAAGGGTTGCTCCAGAAAATACATATCCAATGGTCTTGCCTTCCATCATATTGCCTTGTAGATTAGGAGCTATATACACGATACTCGCATTAGAACAATGTTATCAGAATGCTTAACAGTTTGGCGCAGCAATTTATCGCATTACTAACAATATTCTGAACAAAAGTGTCTATCAAATAAGCCGAGGCAAAAGAAGCAAAAGTTTTCACCTGTTCCATGGGCTCTCTCTGATATTTTTTTACTTCCGATGTAAATATCTTTTCCATCAATTCTTCCATAAATACCTTCTCCAGGGAAATTCTGATAATCCTCCACAGTTTCAGGCTTTGGTTCAATTGAATGGGCTCTTCCGTATTCTATAAGTGAAGCTGCCATTGGATGACTTGACTTACTCTCAATGCTTGAAACCCTTCAAAAATATGGTGACAGATATCAACTCCAGTGAAGTGTATTGCTGGATTCTTTCATCTTTCTAATCAAAGTAACGCACTAATCATATAAAAGTATCTAAGCCCATACCAGTAAAGCAATGTGTTGATGCTTGTATCTGCACAGAGAGATTGGAAATCGGTCACAACAAATTCACCCCTGGTAAGTGTGCCAGTTTTGTCAAAAGTTGTGATGCTAATCTTGGAAAGAGTTTCGAGATAGTCGCCCCCCTTAACCAGAAGTCCTGATGTCGCTGCTCTTGTTAGTGCACAAAAGGTGGCGACAGGAGTGGAAAGGATAAGCGCACATGGACATGCACTCACCAACACAACCAGTGCCAAGTGAAACCAGTGGTGAAGGTTATGCACTCTTAATGCAGCTGGAACCACAGCAATGCCGGCTGATACAACTATAATTGCTGTAAATAAGAATAAGTAGTAGTAGTAATAGTATATTTGCACTAGTTGAAGAAAGTCAAAAGGAAGCAATTCCAGTTAAGAAAAGACCCTATTAACCTGGGGTGTAGAACTGAGCACATTTGTCTATAAATCTTTGAGTGGTAGATTTACTGTTTTGAGCTTCCTCCACGAGCTTTGCCATTTTGGCCACCACACAATCTTCAGCCACGGCTGTGGTTTTCACGCTAATGTAACCTATATTATTATATATAGAAATTAGAACAAGGCAACACCAAAATTCCATGAGTTGAGAAAAATAAAGTGATGGTACCATTTAGATTGATGGTGCCAGCCCAGACAATTGAATCCTTTTGTTTGGGAACAGGGAATGATTCACCAGTGAGAGTTTTCTCGTCCACTTCACATTTTCCATCTACAATGATTCCGTCAATGGGTATAACTTCACCAGCTTTGACTGCCAGGACAGTGCTCAATTTCACTACATCCGCGTTCACTTCTTCTCCACTCTCTGCTATCACCGCTTTTTGAGGGCTTACACTCATCAATGAAGACATTACAGCAGTAGCCTGACACAAAATTCATCGTTTTTTTAAAATTTAAATACTCTTGAAAGGTTGATATTTCTTATTTATGTGCAGATATATGAGTGGAGGTGAGAGATGCAATTAATAATTAGCAAGCTAACCTTATGGCTTGCTCTTGACTCAAGCCATTCCGCAGTGGTGAAGAGGAAGACTATAGTGGCGGCTTCAGTGTAGTCTTTCATTGCAATGCTCCCTATCACTGCAACAAACAATTAACAGAGGCCAAGTTTACCATAGTATCAACAATCCACGACGCATTCCCGCTATTGTCTTTCATCTTAATTCAATTACCAGTCTCTTTAGTCTTTTCTTCCATATTACTAACAAATAATCATTTAAACAGACTTCTTTCTTACAAATTACAATACTCTACTTTGATATTCTATAAAAAGACATCTACTTTTTATTTAAGGTGAAATGGTTAATATTCAAATATTTTAATTTCACAAACAATGATTAAAAAATAATTTTTTTAAAGAAAATATCATATAACTATAGAGAGAGAAAATAACCTTTGCTATCCTAATTATTACCGTATACTATAATGTGATCAAACACCTCAAGATATTGACCGGAGCAAATTTTACATAATCTAACTAAAGTACTCTAAATCCAAATTAATCAAAGAATGTAAAACAGTACTCTTAATAGGGTGATTTGAAATAACTCTCTTAACTTGATTTTTTAATAAGATAGAAACTACACTTGTGGTGTAAAATAATTGAATTTCAGGCCATAAGTCTAAGATTTGTTTTAGAACTCAACTTCCAGCCACAAAACACCATATGAATCCAGCGTTGCTAAAAAGAAAATATAACGAGAAACAAAGCAAACATCTTTTGGGGCTGCAGCCTGCAGATCAATTATAATATTAAACGGTTAAGATCTTGTCCAGAAAGAACAAGGGCAGCAGTTGGCTTTTCCCTCATGCTATGTTAGTATCACGAGAGAGAAGCTTTTCGGGTTTGGAGGGTTGGACTGGGACCCCCACCTGATAAAGGGTACTAAAAACAAAGAAAAAGTAGAGGTACTGAAAGTTGTAGGGTTTTGCTGCACACCTAAGCAAGTCTAGTTTTAAGTCCCTTAGAAAGGAAAATTCCTCCGTCCTTTAAAATTCTTTTTTAAAATAAATTCTATTATCATAGTCATTTGAAAATAATTACTCACATGTAAGAAACATATAATAATTTATTCATCTAATAATATTTTTTTTAATAAAAGGTGCCACGTCAATACCACGTTACTGTCCCATCAACAAAAAAATACCACTATAAATACATTGGCTTTTTGTTTAAAGCGAGAAGGTAGGCGCGATGAATTTTGCTTGCACCAATCAGATCAACGATTTGTGTGAACAAGTAAAAGTTTAAAAGAAAAAAAAAAGGAAAAGGTATTTGGAGGGGTAGCTTCATTTTTTAAGGCAAAACCAAAATATGGATACATATTTTAATTGATATTTAACAAAATAAAAACCAATTAATAAGACATTTAAGTCGAATTTTAAAATATATCACATGTAAGTCGTATAATATTTATTTTGTTTATAAATTCTATCTTTAAAAAAAACATGTAAATAAATTTCCAATGTTTTATTTGTTTATTTTTTATATTGTTGCGTCAATAACGTTGTGATTTATCAGTCTTAATGTCTTACTTGTAGTGGTTTTATGGAAGATCTAAGATTACCTGCTATTAGCATGAGAATGTTGATATCCAGCCTGAAATGGGTGATGGCCGCATAGCCCTTCAAGAGAATGGGGTACACGCCAATCACCACCGCTGCCACAGATACCCATTGCAGAGGAGGGTACACGTACTTGAAAAGGGATATAAAAAGTAGCAAACCACAAGCTATTGCAAAAGGACTTGGCCATTTCTTTTGGAACTTTATCTCCCCATGTGCTCTCACATTTGCTTCCAGCCTTGCTTGATTCAGAGCTTTTACTGTTCAAATGCAACATTTAATTTAGTAATCAATTTCTAAACCCCATAATCCGACGTATTTATGTTAAGGGATAAATATATAAAATTTAAAGCGGTAAACTTATAAAATTTTAGAACAGTAAAAATAATTTTTCAATAAAAAATATATTTTTTTAAAAAAATTATATATAAATTTAAATTTTTAAGAAACTCCACTCTTTAGTCGCTTCTTAGTCCATTCCTATGGACCACGACCATAGCTTGGTACGCCTACCATGTATAAGTATAACAATAATAACAGGCCACTCAACTCATTATCAACATCCCTCTGGCCTCTAGCACTAACATCAAGCAAACATGCTTCTCCTTCCATAATAAAGCTGGCCCATCATTCCTAATTTAATCACAGATATAATTTTTAAAATCTGTATATATATATACTTTTCAAAAATAAATAAAAACTAATCTATACTTATAGCTTCGTATTTAACAAACACTATCATCATGTCTATCTCACCAAACTGCCAAAGTATTAACAAAAAATCAAATCAAATCAAATTGTTTAGTCCGTTTCTTTTTCCTGTATAACAGGAACTTGTGTTATAAGCTTAAAAACCGTTTCTTCTTTTGGGGTCCAGTCCAACTCCAAAAGATTAAAATCGTTTCGAGAACAACAAATTACGATCTAATTTTAAACAAAGAAACAATACAGATGAGGTTTACCGATTTGAAGCTGAGAAACAATGAGATTATCGTGAAGAACAATAACGGTTCTGGTAGGAACAATCACAGTTACTTCTTTGACCCCTTCAACAGCTTTCAGTATGTTTTCTATCAGCGGAACCTCAGAGGAACAGCACAATCCCAACACATCAAAGTAGCTCTTCTGCAGTTTTTTCTCATTTGCACCCATTCTTTTTTGTTCTCAATTGCTGCAGACAACAAGGAATCTGATCTGTGTTTTGAAATTGGAAAAGACAAGGGACTTAAGTTTCTGAAAGCTGGAAATCCGTCTAAAGACGAGAGAAGAAAGAAGGTTTTGGAGTTTGAAACATTACCTTTGTAATTAATCAAAGGAGAGAAGAGGCTAGGGAGGGTGGTTTAAGTAGAGAATGATGATCGGAACAACTGATCACTGAGATGACACGATTAAGTAAACAAAAAAGTGATTGAGAATCCTTTAAGAAATCTCTAGTGTTTGATTTTGGACGGGACAGGGGATTGGGAATATAATCGACTTTTCTCTCTCACACAAAGAAGGGAGAAGGGAGAAGGGAGAAGCAAGGTTTGCGATGGAATCCACCTAGGAATCCACCTTTATTTTTCGGAACTTTGTTTATTTTCGTTAATAGTATAACCAATGAACCATAAATACTTAGATTTAAGGTTAAGGGTTGTGGTTATAAATTAGAAAATTAGAGGTATAATATATTTTTTACGGTGTAAGTTGTAGGGTTTATGATATATAAAATAAGTGTTAAAGTTTAAAATTCATTTTTTTATAAAAATTTTCATCAAGAAGCAGAGATGAAAACATGATTTTTACTCTGAATAATGATCTCGACTCATTTAATTTTGAATTCGATTTTAACATAACCAAACTTTTTTCTCATGATATAAAAAGAATTTACAATTTTTCTCCTTTCAGCCCCTCTTCATGTGTACCCTAAAATAATCTTCTACCAAAAGTAGGGATGGCAATAGGTTTTCTCAAAAAAAAATGGCAATAGGTCGGTTCGGATCGGTTTTTTGGCCATGTCGATCCAGACCCGAAAATATAAATATTCGTCCCGAACCCGACTCGACTTCAATATATATTTCCCCGACACAACCCAAAATAATAAAATGCATAACTCGACCCTGACCTGAACCCGATAAAACAATAAAAAACTCGGTTAAACTTGACTCGACCCGCGAAAATTAATAAAAACATTAAATATTATATATAAAAATGTAATAAAAATATATAAGTAGGATCAAATCAATTTTTTTACCCTAAACCCGACCTAAAACTGATTTTTTTCATATAAAACCCGCTCCGAAACCGTTTTTTTTAATATAAAACCTGCCCGATTGGATCGGGCCGAATTGGGTCAAATTTCATCCCTATAACCAAAAGCTTAAAAAACAATCCAAGAGGATTGTTACTAGGATACGTGGTAGTTAATCTTGTTAACGTGATCACTCACCTTAGTTATGTGATAGGCAATTTGTAAATAATGACATGATAGAAGAGCTTGATTAAAAAAAAACGTACCCACAAAAACATATCACATCAATGTCATTGGTAAAATTAGGGGAATATTGTAACCACCGAAAAGAATAAGAATGTGAAACTTTATGATGGGTGAGAGTTGAATTCGTTCTACCAAATGGATAATCTCTTATTGTGTGTTCCAGACAAATTTAAGGACTTTTTACTTTTTTTAAACTACAGAAGAAACTCATTGTTGTGAACCACTTCTCAATGTGATCGGTATGGTTTAGTAAAAGGCCTTATTTGGTAAATAATATTTTAAGTCAAAATTAAAGATTTAAACAAAAATTAAATATTCGATCAGTTAAATATGTTATTTTAGATGTTTAGTAAATAAATGATTTTTTTTTATTTAATTATTGTGATTACAGTAGTATTTGTTCTACAGTATATACTGTCAACCATTGGACATTAATCGTTAGTGAATAAATGATTGTAAAATCATATTGTGATAAAATTTCTTAAATTGAAAAAAAAATCCATTATTGTATAAATCCTTCAAATATATTTAATAATTCAATTTATCTTCAATACTGTATCCCACCACATTTAAAATTCTGTCCACTACAAAGTCATTTACTTCTGCCTGCTGATCGTTTCAAATAGGATCAGCAACTAATCTTCAGATATTGGCATGATCAAATTAGCTACTGTATTCAACTATCCTACCAAACCTGACCTACATATTTAATAACAATCTTAACTAGTGTCATGAATACCAGCCTCCTTAATTTAATGTTGAATTCCACGACATTTAATATTCTTTCAAGTTGTGTAATAATTTTATCTGCTGATAATTCAAGATATAATCAACAATGGCAATTGGCAACCATTCGTTTTGATATTTACCAGTGTTCTAAACCTAAGGATTTCAGTTTTCTTGTACAAAAACAATCAGAAAGAAAAGGTTATAAGTTCTAGGAACACACACAGAATTTTTCATACATTATTTTAAATTTAAAACTCGCTTAGAACATACGAATTTTATATAAAAGAATAGTTAAACATCGTCAAATACACACCAAGTCACCTGGCACCATAACGAATGTCGTATCTCTAAATAAATTCTCACCTACCTATCCTATTTCCTATAATGTTTTCTTCGGTAATAGTATTTACCTAAAATTTTTTAAATAGGATCACAATTAGGGGTATTCAAAATTTTGGTTAATCAAATTAAATGATCGAACTAAAGTTTTTTTTTCGATTAATCGTTGTGTTAATTTTAGGTTTAGTTAGTTAATAATTAATGTTTTTTTTAACTTTGATCATCAGTTAATTCAGGTCGATATCGATTAACTAATTGAATTAATAGAAAAGTTTATATATTTATTTTTGGTCACATAACTTTTAAAAATTATAAAATGATCCTTAAACTTTATTAAATTAGTATAAAATAATCATTAAATTTATTAAATTATTAAAAATAATCATTAAATTTTTTAATATTTATCATTAATTTATAATATGCAATGAATTAATGATTATTTTGTAATAATTTAATAAGTTTAATGGTTGTTTTATAACTTTTGAAAGTAGTGGCTAAAAAATCATTTAATATAGTTTAGTGACCATTTGTGTAATTTACCTAATATTTTATAACAAATTTCAATTAACTGAATTAATCCAAACTTTTTTGTTTTTGTTAAAAATTTTCAAAAAAAATAAAAAGTAAAATAAAATTAGTTAACTATTAATAAAATAATTCATTTAAGAAAATTTTAAAATTTAGTTTAATTGGTTAATCGAGCCGGCCGTTTAAACACCCCTAATTATAACTTACCTATTTTTATTCGAGAATAAGAAACGTTAAGGTGTGAGCATCGTCTGTAAATAAATAAAAACATGTATTTGGTCCCTCCTCCACGCTAAACTTGTCATAATGATTCATCTCATGTCATCGTATTTACATGATCTTTGAACAATTTTAGTAGCATGTGTTTATTTCATAAGATTTACTTGTTATTTACTGTTCCCCATAGTGACTAAGTAATTAATGATCTTCTTTTAAATACTACCAATGACTACAGTCTACAGATCTTGATATACTTAACAATTTGAAATCCTCAACCAAATACCGTCTGAAGAGGATTCAAAGCACAATCCCAGAGTAGAAGCGCATACCCTAGGACCCTTTGTTGTTAGTCCATATAGATCTGCAGTCTGCAGATATGGGAAAGAATGATTGATTTGAGGTCATAACGTGTTGCAATTATAACATAGAGAGAGTAGTATTGAATTGTAATAAAGACGAAACCTTAAATGGATTCTGATGCTGAAGTCAATTGCCGCCTCCCTTGTGTTGAATGGCTCTTTCACGCATCCAGGACCAGGAGGACACTACTTGTATTGGATGTTTCATGGGTTGGTTTGAGACTTACAACACCTGTTACCATTTATGCGACATAACAGAACATGGAGTTTTAGTCCACAAGATGTCCTTGTATAGAAAGTCGGGCAGATTCATTTTATATCAAAATTCAAAACACTAGTCGTTTGGTTTTGTTAAGCTTTGCTGTTTTTTTAAAAGAAAAAGTTTAGAGTTTGAATTCATGGACATGGTTTCCCTAAGGCTACTACTGTTGCAGTGGAAATAAAGAAGAGGATTGTGGCCACTTGGATAAGCAATTTCATTCCTTCTGTCCCTGGGGCTGGGATAAGAATAGGGACTGTTGGTTAGCTACCTAGATTTGATTGGCATAAGAGACCCACTACTGGATTTCCCACTCCTTGTTTGTTAATGGTTGCTTTCCCCTCTCCTTTTCTGAGTCATGCAGCAATAGCATATCCCACAGTGGAGTAATTTTATTCAACCCAACCAACACTGGAAGGATGACTGTCCTCTGACTATAAAATCATTTCACATGGCATATTCCTTATCGATTAGGACCAGGATTTGATTGTAGTGTAGTTTGTTAAGATAATATAGATTAAATTCAAAATTTAGTATTGAGGGGAACAAAATATAAATATTTAAAAATAGGAAGACAAATTTATTGAAAATACAATTTTTAAAAGAATTTATATAAGGAGGACAAAAGTAAAAAAAATTCTTCGGGGATGGAGACCATTGTCTCATCCAACCACAACGTGGCTCCATTGACAACTCACATCGACCCCCCTTTGAGGTATAACTATTAGGGTGCGTTTGGTTCACGGAAAAGATGATTACATTTGGGAATAAGATTACTGGAATATATCATTACCTGGTATATTACTGGGAATGTTATATTACTTTGTTTGGTTTGTTTGACAGGAATGTAAGTTGACAGTGTTTGATTGGAGGAATATAAGATTACTTAAAAGTAATTTTTACCAAACTATCCCTATGATATATTTTATTTCTAACCAGTTAAACTTTTATCGATAAATACAAAATATTAAAATAAAAATTCATAGAATTTTTTTATTTAACATAATTTTAATATAATTAATATTAAGAATTTATATTTTTAAATAATTTTTATAAATATTATTGGCAAAATTACTTTAATATTGAACATGGGAAAAAGATTTTCCTAACTATTGAACATGGGTTTTTATTTCCAGAAATATTGAAGAAGGAATAGTGAAGGTGAAGTCGGATCCTTTAGATGTCGACTTTGAACAGTGTTTCAAAGATTACTCTGTACACTCACGTGAAAGAAGTTGGTAAATAAGGTCAACCCTATTTTTAGGCCGGTTTACCATCGTCGGTAAACTAATTTATGAAATATTATGCTGGTTTACCATCGTCGGTAAATTGTTCACTGTTATTTTATAGGTAAACTTATTTAAACCAATATATCTATATAGGTAAAATATCTCGAAAGTGTACAAACTGATTGGTTTTAAGATTATTTCTATCGATAATAATTTATTTACAATGTTATAAATATATTAAGATTATTAAATTTTATATTTTTAAATATAAAATTATTTTTTTATTTTTAATATTAAATTAAATTTAAGAGAAATTTTCAATATTAAAAATAAAATATTTGTATTCATAAAATTATTTATATTACATTTATTTAAATTTTATATAAAAATTAATTTATTATTAATTCAACTATTATACATTTCTCTCCTTAATATTGGGGTAATTTACATTTTACATCACTAAACTTAACATTCATTTTCATTTACATCATAAACCTTTAATTTAATCAAATTATATCATTTAACTTTCATTATTTATAAATTAAGTCACTTATATTGGTATCATTAAATATCTATAATGAAAAAAATTGAAATTGATATTTTTATTTAATATATTTTTTATATATCATCAATAAATGATATTTAATTAGTAATTTAATTTTTTAAAAAATTATAAGAAATTTTGTTATTTTAATTTTAAACTTATTTAAACGAAATAGAAAATTTTCACATAAAATTATTAAAATTGTCAATTAAACGTTATTTAATAGTGATATGTGAAAAATATATTAAGTAATAGTATTAATTTATGTTTTTTTATTAAAATTATTTAATTGTGTTAGCATAAATGATTTAGTTTACTAATAATAAAAGTTGAATGATGTAATTTGATTAAATTGAAGGTTTGTGATGTAAATGAAAGTGGATGTTAAGTTCAGTGATTTGAAATGTAAATTACTCTTAATATTGCAACGAGGCATTTCTGTAGCACTAAATGACAAGAATTTTAGGGGTAATTTTGTCCTAAATGACAAGAATTCTACAATACCAAAGAAATAGGAAAGAATAAGATTCCTGAACAAATCTTGAAAAAACGTTACTATAGCGCTACTGTAGGTAATTTTCTATTACCGGGTAAAAAAAATTCCCACCAACCAAACATAGATATCTAATTCTAGAAAAAAGTATTCCAACCGGTAATACTCATTTCCTCCATCCAAACAGACCCTTAGAAGATTCAAAGCCAAACATGAATTAGACCAAATATAAATGAGAAACCAATGGTAAATAATATTTTATTTTTTATAAATCAAAATAGTTGTAATATTCTAAAAATATAAAAACAAACTCCCAAGCAATGTCTCATATTATGGGGGAATTATATTTTGATGGTTTTTTGAATGGAATGAAAACAAATATTTATAATATATATATATATAAAGTATTGGAGATCAGCAGCGGTATTAAACTCCGGGTTTCGAGTCCTCACCTTTGTAATCGTTCACCTTTTCCCCTCCGCCTCAAATCTAACTGCTGATAATCCTTGGAGCTTTTATTTGGAGGTTATGTATGGTGAATCCCTTGAGAGTCTCTGAAGGTAGGGGCTCATTTTTCTTTTTAAATTGATCCGCAACTAAATAAATAAGAGTAAAAGAAACGAAATAGATCCAAAACTATAGATGAGGCAGAGGCACTCCCAGGTCTATAAATAATTCATCTTAAAACTAACATTTCAAAGCCAGAAAAACAAAATTCAAATTGTAAAATCAACTTGCTACAGTCAGGGAGACTAATCAAAGAGGGAGAATCCCATATCATCATCGCTCTCCTCCTTCTCTTCCTTCTTCTCCTCAGATGCAGGAGACTCAGCAGCGGAAGCAACACCAGTAGGGACGGAAGCGGACGCACCTCCTATAAAACCTCCGACAACAATACCTCCAATAACAACCTGTTGCCAAGTGATATCAGAATAAGCACCGGAAATGAAAGAACATCAAAAAGTATAAAATATAATACGAAATCAACATTCTACATCGTCAAATAAAAAAAAAGTTTGATCTAACGAGTTATGATTTAATTATTTCGTTCTTCAACCGATCTAATAATGAATAAAGCAGATAATACAATACAAAATGGGGAATACCTGGAAAACCGCAGAACTAGGGGTAACGACAGAGTAAGAGGAGGTGACACCGCCAGAGGAGTCGCAGGCGGTGGCGGACTGGACAAGCTTCCGCTGGAGTTCGTAAGTGGAAGAAGCAGCGCTCTCAATCTCCCCCTCCAACTGCTTGGCAGACCACTCCCCACCGCTCTTCCTGCACACAAATGTGAAAACACCCATTTCTTTTTTCTGTTCTCTTCCACTCGCGCACAAGAAATAGCAAATTAGGGAGGAGCACGGCTAATCGACTCGTCGTACGTGGAACCACTTATTTATGTTGTCATATGCCAAGAAACCCTAGACTTCTCAATGTTCCCAAATTACTATTTTCTCCCTCCATTATTTTCTTTGTATCTATTCTGTCCTCCTTTCGAACATTGAATTTATTAATCGAAGGTCTTAGATATGAGTATTATATATATATTAAAATAACCCTAGAATCATTTTTTGAAATCATTGTACATGAAAAGATATTTTAAAAATAATAGTGGGAAGATGATGTATAGGTTCATATTTTTCTTTACTATTTTTGTTTTAAACTTTATTATATTTTTTCTTTCACATTTACTGATTACAAGGCTATTCAAATGTGATTATAAGCACTTTTATATAAAATAAAATTTATTGTGTTTTAGGATTGCATTTGATATAAGTATATTGTTTTGAACCTAGTCCTGGACATTAAACTTTTTGTACATCCGATATATAATGATTTATCTCGTTTATTTTTACATTATGTATTTTAAAATTTTCTATTCGTATAAAGATTTTTCTCTATAAACAAATATCTAAGTTACTATAAACTTAGATTTAAAAATGTTTAAATTTCATTTGAACCAAAACAAAATTCATTCATAACAATCAAACATTTATAATAAATCCCTTATCAACTCATTGGGTCGAGAGGGCAGAGAAAAATATATAAATGTTTGGGCATGGGATAAATCTTCATAAGTTGTTTCTCTCTCAAAAGCTTAGCCAACTATGAATACTGATTTATCTCCTTAACATATTAATAAGTTGGTTATTTTATGGAATCAATATGTACGCGTTTATCAGTAAAAATAATAGGGACTACAAGCATAGGGACTACAAGCATAATTGAAATGGTTTATGAAATAGCTGCGGTCGGCGGAAAGGCAGCTATTTGATATGATATTACCATTCGTAAATAATAGTGTGTAAAATGGAAGATTACATCACATGGCTGATGGCTGATGGCTCGGCTCCTTATTGGAGCAAGAAGTGGCCGAAACACAACCTTTTCACTTCTGGCCTTGAATTACATACTAAGAGGCAAGCAAAGTAGACACTAAACCACACATGTTGTCACTTATGTAGAAACTTTAAACCTTCGTTTGATTACTTCATCTTCATGGTCGGCTGCAACTTCCTAAACTGTGTAATGCTGCTGGATTGTATCAATGTCCAGTCCCTTCAGCTTCACCACCGACTCCACATGCCCTTTCAGGGTGTGAAGCTCACGAAGCCTATAATAATAATAATCACACAGCACGATATTACTTTTTATCTTTTAAACACATATATATCCCATGTCATTGAAGAGTGACTGAATGTGTACCTGGCGACCTCAGCTCGCCTCTTGGCCTGCTCTGCAATCTCAGACAACTCTCTATAGCTGCTCTTGTCATTGAAGAGGTTAGTAGTCTCTGGTGGTTGAAGCCCATGTAGTGTCCTTTGAGCAAGTGCCCATTGAGCCTCCCTCTCTTCCTTTCCATAATCTTTCTTGGTGGTGAATGCGGTCTGTTATTAGGATTCAAGAGTAGTAACCGAATAACCAGTCCGAAAGTTGTCATTCTTAAAATTCATACTCCATGATGTAATGTGAGATGGGTGATATGATACCTTGTTTTCTAGCAAGTTGAGCCAAGCTTTTCCACTTAAGATGTAACGAATGGCAAACTTCATTAAATCAAGTGGGATGTAGAACACAAGACTGTAAAGCCATATGACACCAGCCCATCCCCATCCTATTCCTTGAATCCTTGCAAATCCCCAGTTAGCATATACAGCAATCAAAGTAGCAACCTAAGGAACACCACGATTAAACATCTTAGCTTTACTGAAACAATCATTGAACTCGGAATCAGATACAAGCAAATGTAATTTCTTACCATCTGTGCAATAATGAAGGCAGTGACCAGTAGCAATCCGGGACGCTCGACATATGACCAGCTCCGTGATCTAGTCACAAAAATTAGAGCCTGGCTCACAATGCTCACTTGTAAATATAAAGCACCCATCATTTGATCCTCCCTGTCCCTTAGCGACCTTACTCCAAATTTGTCCTGCATTCATGGCGACAGAGACTAAATACAAACTTTGAATCTGAATCCTTCAATAAATATAAAGTGTAAACTTTTGGATCCACGTACCGTGAAGAAGTCGGTATCATGCATAACCCAGAAGAAAACGACAGTCATCAATGCTAAGTAGCCTCCAAGCACAATTCCGGTGGCAAAAATTTCTTTCAGTTTCCAGCTATCAGGTAAGGGAGACGGCTTTACTCTATCCTTTGAGATTGTCATGATAGTTCCTAATTAACATTCAGTTTGATTAGTTTTGAACTGTTAATACTATGCTTCAACCCAGTTAAGCATATAGAACATGAGAAAAGGATGAATTGTGTATATTATAATCATTCCCTTCATGAAATCTCACCATCATTTAGAATGGCAATGATCAAAACCATGAATGGCGAAAAATCAAACTTCCAGATGAGAGCAATAAACATAAATCCAAACTGCATAATCAGAAACAAAAGGCCAGACATGAATTAATACATGGAACTTAAAGTTATTAATAATTGATTATATATGTGGTCATTTACAATATACTTACCACGATACGTATGGTGATGGATACTGCATAGATCTACGGAAATAAAGAGAGCAAAGTCATTCATTGCAAAATCTACCATTTTAATCTTTAGAATATGTTTGAAGGAAAAACTTACGGTGTAGTTCTTCATCCTCTGAAAAATAGCTCTGCTAGTTAACACTGCACTGATAATAACGCTCAGTCCAGGTTCTGTAAGAACAATGTCTGAAGCGCTTCTTGCGGCATCTGTAGCATCAGCCACAGCAATACCAATATCAGCCTTCTTTAAAGCAGGAGCATCATTAACACCATCTCCGGTCATTCCACAAATGTGCTTCCTCTCCTGCAACTTCCTCACAATTTCGTATTTGTGCTCTGGAAAGACGCCAGCAAACCCATCTGCCTTCTCAATCAACTCTTCCACGGGAAGGGCAGCTATGTTTGCATCCTTGTCTTGACCTAGCAGAGAAGCAGATGGATACATGTTTGTTCCCATTCCAAGTCGTCGGCCGGTCTCCTTTGCAATGGCAAGTTGATCACCTGGACATAAGGCAAAAAGTACAGGTGAGTAATTGCTTCAAAGAATATGGTACAAGTGATGGAAACGTGCATAGATGAACTCGTAAAAGGATTCAGATACCTGTTATCATCTTGACATTAACACCAAGGTTAAGAGCTCTACGGATGGTCTCTGCACTGTCATGCCTCGGAGGATCAAAAAGAGGCAACAAACCAACAAATTGCCAAGGAGTACCAGCACCTTCTTTTGTTTTTTCTGGCACTTGCTAAAAGTATAAGAAATGAAAAAGGGTAAGAGAACTTTTCAATATTAAAACAAAAGGAAAAGTAATTAGAATGTCTACTAGAATAACCTGTCTCGCAACACCTAATGACCGAAGTCCACGATCTGCAAACTTATCTATGATAGAATGAACCTTCTTCTTAAGATCTTCTTTTGCATTGCACAGGGACAATATCTGTAGACACATGAAATTATCAAGTCACAAATTTTCATAGATGACATGCAGTGAATCATGATACCAAATTACCTGTTCAGGAGCACCTTTGCTTGCTCGGTGCCAGTTACCGTTGGAATCGATGTACGTCAAAGCAGTTCTCTTGTCCACAGGATTGAAAGGCAAGAAGTGCACCTCTCTGATACCAGCTCTTGCCTGTATGAATAGCATGCTGAACATAAATATTTATCCAATGGTTGTTTCCCGAAATCAAGAAACAGAAGAGGGAAGAAACGGGTATACCTCCTTTGGATCAGCAAGCATTCCAACAATGGCAGCATCAATGGCATCTTGATTTTCAGTTCTAGAGGCTCTTGCGGCAAGCAGGACGACATGCTCCTTTTCGACATCCTTTACGAACACCTCAATCAAGTTTCTATCAACACTCAACTTGTTAAGTGTCAATGTTCCTGTCTTATCACTACAAAGGACATCCATACCGGCCATTTCTTCAATGGCTGTCATTCTCTTGGTGATAGCACCTTGCTGAGACAGTCTGTGAGATCCGATTGCCATGGTCACAGACAAAACAGTGGGCATAGCAATGGGAATACCACCAATCAGGAGAACTAAGAGATTGTCGATTCCATCTCGGTACTTGCGGTGTTGAATAGGATACATGACTATGATCTCGATCAACATGCCGATGGCGATAGAACAAATACAAAAGTTTCCGATAGCCGTGAGCACCTTTTGAAAGTGTCCTACATTGTTGGTGCTGTCCACAAGATGCGCAGCCTTACCAAAGAAGGTGTGAACACCGGTGGCAATAACAACAGCTTCAATTTCACCTTGTTTGCAAGTCGAACCAGAGAAGACTTCATCCCCGGGGTTCTTGGTCACAGGAAGTGATTCACCCGTAAGTGCAGATTGATCAATCTTCAAAGGATCACCTTCAAGAAGACGGGCATCAGCAGGGATAATGTCTCCTAGTTTAATGCTAATGATGTCTCCAGGAACCAGGATTGCTGCTTCTTGTTCACTCCATTTGCCATCCCTAAGCACCTATACAAACTCACAATCAATGTCAGTATATTCAGATGAGAGAATAAACCATCAAATTATTAAAATAGCTGTTAGACATCAAGAAAAGGGTATTATTATATACCTTGGTTTTGGGGGCAAGACCAGCCATAAGAGCAGCAGCAGCATTGCCAGCATTGTTTTCTTCAATGAAACTGATTGTAGAGTTGATTACCAACAAACAGACAATACCAACAAAGTCTTGCCAGTCCGGGGGCTTCCCATCACCATTAGCCAAGGCAATTGCCATGATTGCAGCAGCTTCCATCACCCATGACAGAGGATTCCACATGAATCCCAAAAACTTTAGAACTTTGCTTTCCTGCTCATTTAAAATGACAAATTATGACTTGTCAGCAATTTGAATGCAATGATAGGCCACTGTATAATGTGAATCTACCTTCTTCTCTTCTAATTTGTTGGGTCCAAAAATTTGAAGCCTGCTGGCTCCTTCATCCGAACTCAATCCTTCTCTGCTACATTTCAGTTGTTCAAACACTTCCTCTATTGGGATTTTCTCCTGTAAATATTACCATTAAATGTTAGATTTCCATCCTTTTTAAAAGAATTTAAAATGAATTTGGATCATTGATTGTTGCAGTTAATTGCTGCACGATTAAGCTGCACTAATCCCTTGCACTTGCTGCTGCACATTCACTTTAGTTATAGAATATAAAAATAACTTCAAAATATGTAATATTTACTATTAACTGACACGTGAAAGAATATATAAAAATAAAAAAACTTTACATTCACAAATTATTAGAATCTATGTATGTACTAAACCCTTTTTGATATGAAAACATATTGGTCCGAAATTTATGCAGAAGGATGGCCAGCGGAGCGACTGAACTCGTGAGTCGGTGGTTACAAGTGTAGGGCTTGGCCTTGGGTTGCTACCAAAAATAAGGAAATGCGTTGACTACATCCAAAAGTGACTTGTCAGCGCTGAGGATGTAGGGTGGGAGAGATTAGTAGGTGAATCACGTCATCCATGATTTAAACAATCAGGATCGTTGATCCTTAAATAACTACCCACCCATTAAGTACATGTAAAAAAGAGGTGATGATTCACTTGGAAAAATATTGAGATCAACAATCCTGATTAATTGAGATCATGGATGACGTGATGAACAAAGTTCACCGAATAATTTTTCGTAGGGCGGGGACACTTCTCCACCTGTAACGGATGTCATTGGTCCGCATGAAGTTCATAGACCCGTACTTAAATTCGGTCTGATTTTAAATAATTACTAATATTTTTTAAAAGATCATCCAGGTCCAGGGTCTGATTTCTAAAGACAGAGGGGGACGAGGGAAGATGTACGACGGAAAACTACCTAAAATTCCTACACCGGTAATTAAATTCATACCACTTGTCAATAAATCAAACAAAAACTCTTAAAATCAATAAAATGACTTTAAATAATCAGTTTTTAATTAATATACACCCGATAAATATGTTATCTTTAATTTAAAATCATAGGGTAGGGATAATTAAAAAATGGAGGCTGGAGCCGGCTCCGGCATATCCTCCATCACATGTTCACTCGATTCCACAGCCTGTTTTGTAATACAGCGAAAAAAAAAGGTGACTATTTTATTTCTTTTTGTTATCACCCAAACATAAATTGTCATAAAAAATTGTTTGTCACATGACATGACTCTATAGAATCACTTTTTTTTTGTAATAACATTATTTTATTATAGTTTTGAAAATTTTCATTATTGTATTGCATTATAGTCTTAAATATTATTTATTATTATTTAAATTTTCTTCATATTTCTATAAATCTTTTATAACAATTTAATAAATATAATTGGTTTCGTTTGATATGTAAGTTATTTGAAATTTTTATTTCAAAAAATAAGGTGTCTAAAGTTTATTTTAGAATTTAGGTCAATTTTTACGGTGTAGGTAGAAAACCACCTATACAGAATAAAGAATTACTTATATTCTAAAATAAAAATTTTGGTTGAATTATTCTCAAAATCTTTCCGAATAGAATTCTCTATAATTATCTTTAAATTCTCCTGCTCCCTTTTCTCTTACTTGGGATTAGTTACCTTAATCAACGAGGGGCGAGTATTTTGCGAAAGACAATGGAAAGTGAGTTGGAAAAGCTATGATGAAATATTACGTGAAATAAAGTTTTATTAAAATTTTAAATTAAAAAAGGAAAAAGGAAAAAATATTAACATTTAAACCAAAATGAACCTAAACTATTAATATTCCACAAAAAATTAGAAAAGGATAACAAATCCCAAACCAGGGCATAACTTGGATCTCAACTAATCAAGAGACCATCTAGGTAAATTTTAGTGATTGGGTTCGTTATTTGATAGGTAAAATAAAATAGATAATACGTTAACAAATCTATCAGGAATGATGAAGCGGAAATCCACTGGTTAACAAAAATCTGTATTTTCCTTATAACCCCCCTGGCTTTAATTAGGAGACTAAGGTTTGATTTCAGGGTCAAAAGGAGCGGTGGGGAAAGACAGACAACACTACGAACATGAACATGGGTTAAACTAACAACACTGAACCTTCTGGATCTCAGTTACGGATAAGAAACTGAACAGCTTGGCAAAAACAACAACATATAATTTCGATATACAAGTATGCAATAGAAGAACGAAAATGGAAGAGAAATGAGAATATATAGTTACCAGATCGACAGTCTCGTTCTTGATCTCTTCAAGACTGATAGCACCCATGGTTTCTTTCCAACAGCAAGCAGCAGCTTAAACAAAGTCGTGATAATAGGTCAAATCAAATGAACGACGAGAGTGATTTGTTTTTGGTTGATAAAGTAAGGACCATTGATTCAGAATGCCGGGTGGGAAAAAGAGTTTTTTCTTTTTCTGGGTTTCTCTTGAGGCTTTTGGTTTGCTACGGAGTAGTGAATGAAGTGTGGGCTTTTTATATAGACAGCGGAGCCATTCTCAAAGGGAAGAAGTGAGGCGAATATTGTTACAGTAAAAGCCTTGGCTTTGTCCCCATGGATAATATATGGACTCTGTTTAGTGTTTAGGTTATAGGTGGTGGGACCTTGCCTTTGCTTTCTTCTCTCTCTTTTTTTTTAAATTTTTTGTCATTGTCTTTGTTTTCACGACTCTTTCTTTCTTCAAGTTTCTCTCTCCCTTCTTGCCGGCTGTGTGGTCGGTTCATCATCTCAGCATTCATGGAATCATGCCTCTGCCTCGCATTTAAATACTACAAGCCTTGCATGGTAATTTCCAAATCGGTCGAATAAACATTTGGTCCAACATCATAAAGTTGTAACACACTTTTAGAAAAGAAAGGAAGGGGAAAGACCCTTTAAAATGTGTTAGCCTTGCAAATTGCCTAGAAAAAAAAATCACCAGCGCCGTTTTCCAAAAAAATTTCCCTTTAGCAGTCGGAAGTCTTGATTTTGCTTCTTTTTTATTTCTTGAGGAGTCTTCCGCGAAATGATATCGACGTCTTTAAAAGATTGTCGATTTCCAACAGTTTATGATATTTTCCACGGAATTTTAGCGACGATTTGGGAGACTGATATAATTTTTCAGTTTTCTGACAATAATGGAATATATCTACTCATATCGTATTTAATTTTGAGCATACATAATCTTATTTAAATAAATAACAATGAACAATATTCCATATCTATTACAGTTTGATAAAAAGACGTATACCAATTATAGGAAAGTCTTAGTTGATTCCTTTGGTCTCATGGTCAGGACTGAATCGGACTTACTGTCGAGTGCAAGGAGTAAAAGACAAAGACTTTAATTGAGGACGGAGAGCAATCAGCGGTTATGTAAGGACCGCACATGTCTTGTCCCCGGTTCAATTCATTTCGTCCCCCATTTTTTAAGTCCCTTCTCGCTCTGATTTAATTAGTCCTAGGAACAACTTTAGCTCTTACATCAACAAATTCCTAATTATTGTTTTAACGCTTTAATTTAATTAATATATTTTTGTTGAAATGTTTTCAACTTCTTTTAAATGAAGTCTGAGTCGTATTATCTGTTACTGATTTAATATTTTACTGTAATGGAATCCCTAAATTAGACTCTAATAATTACTCCATTTAACGTTGAGTTTGCGTGGTGAGGGAGATCGACAAATTGTTTTTCTTTCTCTAAATGATAGCCAAAGCCAAAACCAAGCTTGCAAGACACTGGTTTTTAAGAAAATATGCCAATTTTTTTGAACCCATTCCAAACATGATGAAGGATTGAAATGGGTAACAAAAATTGTGCTAATTATAGTTGTCGGTATTTGATGACCTTGCAGTTCTAATCGATTGTCATTTTGACTTACCAAAAGTATGCATAAAAAAGGGAAAATATTAATAATGGACTTTGACAGAGAAAGGGAGAGCCGTTAATGGTGGTACTGGCAATTCAATTAACAGGCTTTGTTGGGTCCTTTGGAAGAGAAATCGATTGGATCTTCTAGTCTGTAGTACATGTTTTTCATAATTAAATATATTACCACACACGTAATTATTTGATAAAAATATTAGGACAATTATTTGATATACTAAACAAAAAAAAAAAAAAGATTTTGCAAACATCATAGTCTATAGTTTAAAGGGTAGATTTTAAGGGTTTAGGTTTATTATTTAAAATTTAATGATTTTTAATAGAATTTAGAATTTGTGATTAGAATTTAATGTTTGTAGATTAAAACTTAAACCATCAATATATTATCTTAAAACTTAAATTTAATATATAAACTCTAACTTATAAATTCTAATCATTACTCATAAATTATAAATTTCTACACACAAACCCCTAAATCTTACTCACCAAACTAATCTCTAAATTCTAAAATTAAAACGTTAATAGAAACTAATAATTTTCATTGTCAATGTATTTGATATAAATTTTAAAATATACAAGTAATTATAGAGAACAATAGAAATAAATCAATAAAATAAATATTCACCGTGATTTGTCAACAATTTTTATAATAGACGATTAAAAACTTTTAGTTTACCTATTCTCTTTTTTCTTAAATTGTAGATACAAATGTAATATTTATTATAAGTGAAATTATTTTATTTTCTTACTAAGTAAAAATTATTAAGAAAACATTTATCATGATTTATGACTAATGGGATGAGATGTGATTTTTATGTGAAATTCACACAATATGTCAATTTTTATGTGAATTTTAATTTCTCAAAAAAAAAATTATGTGAAATTTAACCCATAAAAAAATATGTAAAATTATTGAAATATAAAATATTAATTTCCTATATTAGTTAAAGATTTGACATACCAACGGGATGAGTATACTGTGAGAAAAAAACTTGTGAGGCCTAATAGCCATCATAAATAAAATTGACTCGAAAACAGACCATCTTTAATCATGTTTTGTTAACGTATTAAGAAATGAGGTTAAATAAGTTTTGAAATATTTTATATACTTTTACTTTTTAATTTATATATTTTTGTATTTCTTTTTTCTAAATTAAATCTTATGATTATAAGAATCTTGTTGTTGTTGTTGTTATTTGACGTATCCACGAAGGTTTGCGCCATTATGTTGATAGGTCTTTCAAAGTAGGATTATCCATTCATATTGGATGAAGCATGCTTCTCTGGCAACCTCACTTGCGCATTAAGATGACCCCAGATGATACCATGTACACATAAGAAAAGTAGGTAATCTGGTGGGTTGGCTTCCATCATATTCGGTGAAATTTTTTAATATATTTTATAGTTTATATATTTGGATTTAAAAATTATCCTCTTTCAATAATGTTATCTCCAAAGCTTAAATTTAGACTCTTTCTTTAAAATAACAATACATTTAATCATTGTTGATAATTTTCTCTTATTTAACACACAAAATTAAAATTAAAATTAATTTGAATACACACATGAGTCCATTCGAATTTAAAATCTGAAATTTTCTATTATTTCAGCCATGTCATGTGTTTGTGTAGTATGAATTATTGGTCTACGGGGACAGTTTTTTTGAGCTAATATTTTTTTTCATGTGACATTGATTACTGCTGTGTCTGTCCACCTAACCTTTCATCTCTCTCGTGAGAATATACTTTCATTTCTAATTCTATTCACTGTCTTCCGTCTTCTTCTACCAGTAAGTATTCTATACATTCACCATTCAGTTTGAATGACTTCATCTAATACATGACACACTCAAGTCTACTTACAGTAGCAATCAATTTTATGATCCAAGGTGAAGGAAGGTCTGTCAACAAGCATGCAAGTGGGGTATGAAAACTCACAACAACAGGGAGGAAACAATACAACATGTATTTATCTAAAGTGACAGCGACCTCAAAAGAATCTTATTGTCTAGGGTTAATTACATTGACACGAACCCTCCATGTCACCCAGGCTCAGTATATTAAATTACAGATCTAACCCCAAAGATATAAAATCGTATTCAATATTCAAATTCTATGAGGTTGATAACTCGATCAAATAAAATTGATTATAAAAATAATAGTGATAGTTAACCCAACAAGTGTTGGGGTGTGGTTACTGGTTACATCACAAAGATATTTGAAATTGAAACATGGAAAGAGCTATCCAAATGGGTAGAACCGTCCTATTCTCCAAAATGTCAACTTTAGCTCTTGAGGACACCCGCAAATGTCCCTAAAACAATTGAAACCAAGGTTAGGTCCCCACCTAAATGGTATGACCGAAAAAAGGGGAAACCTAAACCATTAAAAAATATATAGTAATAAAAAAGGATGGATTGAAAAAAAGTGGCAGAACTGAATGAATTATCGGCACTAAAGAAGCTAGCATCTGCCCTAGATGAAGTCGAACTCAGCATGGGTCTGTTTACAATAATGAATGGTTATGGAAGAGCTACAAATATATTTCAACACCATGTGTGTTGTTTGGTGGTGTAAAGGCAGCCTATATCATCTGATTCAGCATCAGCAATGCCCTTTTGTGGTTTGAACCATCCAACGTTTAAAAGAGAGAATTAATGGAAAGTACACAATGAGTTCCACTTGCACAAGTGGGAACTGGGTTGCTTACATTCCTCAAACGATACTGCAAATATTTTAGGGGCTCCACACCAGTCTATTGCTCTTCTTTACCCACTCTTATTTGGTTTAATATATTTCCAGTTTTGATGCAAAGGATAAGGGTATGGCTGCCACTGCACCATACAAACTATTATCCTACAGTTCTTTAAATTTTCCTGTTCTAGAATGAAGAGATCATATACCTAACTAGATTGCTTGCCTCATTCACATTAACACACGAGGACAAAAACAAATTGACATTAGCTTAGATAGCAAAGCCAGAAAATTCCCAAGGGGACGGGGGGGAGTATGGAATTTCAGAATTCTAAAAGGTTGAATCGTATAAATAATTTTACCAACCCCGTCTACCCTTGATGTTAACAATAAACTTAGTCTTTGTTAAAGTTATTCGTGTTTCTTGTATATCTTTCATCTCCAAACAAATAACTATACAGTTGTAAATAAAAAGGTATCTATTTTTATGATGAACACCGTGATCAACCAAAGTATACTCAACGGGATGCCAAGAAAAGAATCAAAATAAATCCTCCAAAGATTTATAGCAGTGCAGGAAATGAATAGGATGCTGTAAAACCGGCGAAATCACTAAAGGTAGGGAATTAAGCATTTTTTAAGCTCCTGGATTTTGTCTATTTTTTAATTTCACGTTTCATCACTTTTATCTATTATTTGTGCTTGGACCATGGATGAGTGAATAGGGTTCATCTAATAATCTTCGTAAATATGACAACAGCCCTACTTGTACTTCCATTCGATCGGACATCACTTTATTGTAAAAGATATTCCAAACCATCGGCTTTTTTATGACATTGTCTGGAATTATTCATTGCTGCTGTAGAAGTTCAAAGAAAGTATTCATCAGATCTGGAAAAGTACATGAATAGGTTGACTCCACCATTATCTACTGACATCAATATAAATTATATACAAACATTTTTCCATTTGAAGCTTCTAACAAAAAAAAATTATAAGATGATATAGGGTAAGTTTAAAGTTTAAATTTGAAGTGAAAATACATGCAGTCATAATAGATCAATACTTGCAATAGAGCTAAAATACTCAGTAGAAAATTAAATTCTAACTCAACACTGTATCAATTGAAAATTACAAATATTCTCATATTTTAATTTATATGGATGTTTTCTTCATTATATTATAAATCTTTACATAATAAAAATAAAAATCATTATCTTTTACATACAAATGATTTACCACTCCACAGATAATCATTTTTTAAAATTAATTTCTTCATATATACAAGTATAATTTTTTTGACATAAACTATTTGATAATATATGTTCATATATATTCTTAATTTTTTGACATAACATAAATACCTTACAAACAACAAAATTTAAACTTAAAATTTTAAAATAAATATCATTCGGTTATTTACGGAGACTACTTGTTGAGACTAGACCATATCTTTGAAATGGTGGTGAAGAGTAAAAGTTATAGGATGGAGGGAAGACTAATGGGTTAAGACCGGAGTTGTCTCCGAATCACAAGTCTTAGCCCATGTGGATGGCGGGCTAAGGGGAATGCAAGATGGTGTGTCATACTCATCCAACCTTAGACTGGCTGGAGCCTGGAGCCTGGAGTCTAGAGATCAAAGTGAATTTTTATTTGCATCTTTGCATTCTTTGCTCCCATCGGTGGATAATCATTTTAAATTTGAAAACCAATGCCCCCTACTCCCCATCTTATATTATTGATATTGTATCCTACTTTCTAAAAATTACCTCACAAATTTTTGTTTATTGTCTATTTAAGTTGTGCACCTTGCTACCCATAAAAATTATTGTGGAAAGAGATTATAATTACTATTAATCTTGTGATCAGTTACCGATTGTTGTAAGTTGTTCTGCTTTGCTCTGAAATTTTTGGTGTAATTTGTTTCAGCCATTTCTTGCAATGTAGAGGACCATTTGCAAAAAGACGACACCCATTGGTGGATTCCACTGTTGTTTCTGGAATACGGAGATGCATTGAGGAGGGAATTGAATTCCATGGCGAGTTGTTGATTTTTAGAAAGGATGGATCTCCATTAATGAACAGACTGCGCCTTACACTTATATATGGAGACGAGGAGACAATAACTCATGTTATTGGAATCCAGTTCTTCACAGAGGCAAACATTGATCTCGGTCCAGTGTCAGAATCTTCAATAAAGGAGTCATTGAACTCATCTTATCATCCCCGTTCTAGGTTTTCTACTTTTTGTTCTGTGGTAGTTGGGGATCGAAATGTCTCTCGTGGACTTTGTGGGATATTGCAATTGAGTGATGAGGTGCTGTCTCTCAAGATACTTTCTCGACTGACACCAAAGGATATTGCATCAGTTGGTTCCGTCTGTAGGCGATTTTATGAGCTGACAAAAACTGAGGATCTTTGGCGGATGGTCGGCAAAATGCATGGGGCTGTGAGACTACACTTGTTTTAGAGACGGTTCCTGGTGCAAAGAGACTTGGGTGGATAAGGCTGGCAAGAGAATTAACCACTCTTGAAGCATCTACATGGAGGAAACTTACTGTTGGAGGTGCTGTTGAACCTTCACGGTGTAACTTTAGTGCTTGTGCTGTTGGGAATCGTGTTGTGCTTTTTGGGGGTGAAGGTGTAAACATGCAACCGATGAATGATACCTTTGTATTGGATCTAAATTCCAGCAACCCTGAGTGGCAACATGTCCAAGTGAATGGATCTTCTCCGCCTGGTCGTTGGGGACATACACTATCTTGTGTGAATGGATCTAATCTGGTGGTATTTGGAGGCTGTGGAAGGCGGGGCCTGCTCAATGATGTTTTTGTGCTAGATTTGGATGCAAAGCCTCTAACCTGGCGAGAGATCTCAGGTTTGGCTCCTCCTCTTCCTAGATCATGGCACAGCTCCTGCACTCTTGATGGGACCAAGCTGATTGTTTCTGGTGGTTGTGCAGATTCGGGAATACTTCTTAGTGATACTTTCCTGCTGGATCTTTCAATGGAGAAACCTGTGTGGAGAGAGTTAGCTGTAGCATGGACCCCACCTTCAGTTTATGGTGGTCGGAAAAGATTGATGTTTGGGGGTCTTGTTAAGAGTGGTCCTCTCCGGTTTCGTTCTAGTGACATGTTCACAATGGATTTAAGTGAGTAGGAACCATGCTGGAGATGCGTTACAGGGAGTGGAATGCCTGGTGCTGGAAATGCAGGTGGCATAGCTCCACCTCCACGACTTGATCATGTTGCTGTGAGCCTTCCTGGAGGAAGAATTATCTTCTTTGGTGGGTCGGTTGTTGGTCTTCACTCTGCTTCCCAACTTTATCTACTGGACCCAACTGATGAAAAACCTACGTGGAGGTTACTGAACGTGCCAGGGCAACCCCCAAGATTTGCTTGGGGTCATAGTACTTGCGTAGTTGGTGGGACAAGGGCTATTGTACTCGGTGGTCAAACAGGCGAGGAATGGATGCTAAGTGAGCTCCATGAGCTATCGCTGGCAAGTTCAGTTATCTGATCACTGTCATGGCTAAAAGAGGATGTGCAGATGGAAAAGGAAATAGTAACGTGTTATCCACTCAAAATGAGAGTTGTCCACTCCGCGATTGAGATAGAATTCTCACAACTTGATTGGTGAAAATCCATGGGTTGATGGGAAAAAAAGAAGGGAAAGGAGAAAGAAATGACTTGAGAAACAGGGTCTGGTGATGCCAGAAGACTTTTGTATTAGGTGATTATCCCGTGATGCAATTGCGTGTACCCGGTTGTTGTGTGGGTTTTGAAATGAGTAACTCGGAAAGTTCTTCTTTTCTTCACCCCACCCCACCCTCACAGCCTCACCCCTTATGTAAGGTTTGTTTGAACTGCTTGACAATACTCACTCACCATGGATAATTCTTGGTTCTTAGAAAGTAGTGACAGACAGACACATGTAATTTATTATAAATGTAGGCTATTAGCTGTAGTGCCTCATCCGTGTAATTGATATATTCTGTAATTTAAATAAAAAATCAGAGGGATCTTGCATTTTTCTCGAACCATTCTTTTATTGTTTCGGAAGCAATCTACAACATTACATGTCCCGAGTAGAAACAATACACAACTGCATATATTCGGAATCAGACCACGAACAAAATGACAATCCGAAAATCATCTCACAGCAAAAAAAAAAAGGGCCTTACAAGGGAAAAGTAGAAGGCAAGAGTGGAAAGATGACCGATTTTTATTGATATACTGCGTTTGTGGAATAAAACTCCTGAAGCTGATTCGAAGACAAACCAATCGAAGATGTGTCGTAGGCATTCAATGGGTTAAAAGCTGACAACCAGAGAAGCTTCATGTATCAAATCATGATCGGTTTTATATCAGAAGTGAAAAAATCTGCTTACATATTTCTGAGTGTATGATCCGGGCAGAGAATAATCAACCTTTAAAGGATCGCTTCTAGGTGGGGCTTGGGGGACTTGGTCCACTGACCCAATGTATTTACTAGATAGATGAGCGGAAGTAAGGTTTGCTTTCGCTTAAAGTAAAATGTTTAATTATTTTAAAAAAATTACATAATTTTTGTAATTTAAACTTCTAAACGTTGATTTATAACTTAAACTTATAAATTTTAAGTTAAACACTTAAACCCTAAAACTAATAAATTTGTGTGAACGGGTATTAAAGTATTTTTTTTTAAATTTACTTTTAATTTTAAGTAAAGATTACATAATTTTTTTATATATTATATATGAAAATATAACTTTATTTATTTCAATAACCACACTACTAAAATTGATGAACATTAAGTTCATTAAGAATTTTTTTCTATAAAATCAATGTTGACATTTCCACACGGAGTTGAACCAAGTAAAAGTTCAGTTTTTATGTTTGCATGATACAATTTCCCATAGAGATGCTTCGAAATTTCTTAGAAATTATCCACGTTCTTATATATTCTTTTTCAAATTATTCATCAGCATCTATAGTAGTTGTGTCAATCTAATCTACTACTTTTTTCTCGTCCTTAATGTCAAGTCCTCCATATACTGATGCTTCTGAAGGCGATGCTTCAGCTCCCATTGCTTTATTTGCCGTCGCGGGTATAGGTAAAATTTCAGTTGATTTCCTCTTCTCTTTTTTTTTGTTATTATGGATTGTAATTTCTATTTCATTTCTTATGCACCACTGCAGTGGTGTTTCTTATAAAGGTATTTGTGTTGGTATACTGCTGTCGCAGAGGACTTGAAAAGAAAAGGAACAATAATGCTTATGTTTGCCCAGATACTCAGTTTCTGATACTAACCATGGATAGATTCCTCAACGACATAGAAAGGGAGAAACCCATCAGATTTACCTCTCAGCAGCTACGGGTTGCAACCGACAATTTCACCAACTTACTAGGTTCTGGTGGCTTTGGAGCCGTCTATAAAGGAATCTTCAGTAACGGAACCATGGTGGCAGTCAAAGCGTTGTATGGTAATGGAACTTCCGAAAAAAGGATAGACCAACAATTTATGGCAGAAGTGAGTATCATTGGAAGGCTTCACCATTTTAATCTTGTTCGACTTTATGGCTTCTGCTTTGACAGGGATCTGAGGGCTCTTGTATACGAGTACATGCAGAATGGTTCGCTCGACAGGTTCTTATTTGGTGAAGAAAAAAAATTGGGATTCCAACAACTTCAGGACATCGCACTTGGCACCGCCAAAGGGATTGCTTACTTGCATGAAGAATGTCAACAGCGGATTATCCACTACGACATAAAACCAGGAAATATTCTTTTGGATGCCAATTTCTCCCCAAAAGTGACCGATTTCGGATTGGCCAAGCTTTGCAACAGGGATAACACTCATGTCACGATGACCAGAGGAAGGGGTACTCCGAGATATGCAGTGTAACCTCCTCGATCCGGTCTAGATGCCACCCGACTCGAACGAGCTACACGGGGAATATCGAGGCTAATCCGAAGACTCGCCCCGATAAACAATCCTAAAAAAAATTATCTTTTATCTTTTCTAAATGCTTTAATTAGATCCTACATGTTCATGCAAGGACTAAGTTCATTTGCAGCAGAAAGAGATGTGAAGTGAGTCCTAATTTAACCGAACAAGTAAGGTTCTCTAGATGCATACAAGACCCTATAGGCGTAATCCACACTTCGAATATCATCCCTAGATACAAAGTCACCTAATTCCACACGCAAAACACATAATTTAAACATACATAAACAATAACAAGCATGGTATATCATACTTTAAAATTAACCTATAATAGATCTCAAAATACCTCGTTAACATAAAAGTGTATCATTTATAGTATTCAAGTCAGAATATCCAAAAACACATAGATTCACTAAGCCATATCTTAAGTAATAACAATATTGATAAACATCAAATATATATAAGCATACGACTACAACAAATCTTATCATCATATCAATAATCTTAACATAATAATCCATCCTCATTGCTCTCTCACTACTACTAATGTTATAAAGACATACCTAAGCTTTCACTTGGCGGTACCTGGATCCTTGCTTCCCTTTACTGTCTCAACATTATTTACTCTGCATTGCAAGGTAAATGAGAGGGTAAGCATAAGCTTAGTGAGTGAATAAAAACAAGTATAAAAACACCTTGCAATGCAGCCCACATTAAACCAATTTCATCAATTTAAAATAACATGTCATGTTCTTTATAAAACAAAACAAACATGGCTAACAACGCCACTTTTAAAACTCAGTAAGTGTCATCAAACCATGGCTAACAATGCCATCATTAAAATTTAGTAAAACCCTTTTTAAAATCACAAGCTTTAAAAGCTAAAATACAAGTCTTACATGCTACTCATATAGCAATGCTTACACATGCATCTCAATGCATAAAGCTCAAGTCTTACATGCTAACAACATAACAATGCTTAAATCACATGCATACCAATGCACAAAACCTCGCATGCATAATCCCATATGCAATAAGTAAAAACCATGACACGTACCTTTAAAAAGTAAAAGACATATATTGGTGCTAGTGATCCGATTTGTACTACTCCAAATCGTTAGGATAAACGGGCAACCGCATGTTAGTACTACTCTCAGAGCATGCGCATGTTGATACTACTCTCAACATGAATTATCTCACCTTGGTGTCCGGTGACAGTACTACTCCGATCAACCCGTATGTGACAGTACTACTCCCATCACATAGCATTAGAATAAAAGGCAAAATGCAACACACAAGGAATTTATACACGTACGACTTTTGAATGTTTATAGTGCACTCTAGACCCTATTGATCGATCAACTTATCCCATAAGGTTCATCACTTAACTAGCCAATATATTATCAAAAATCAATGCTCAAAACTTAATTCAAAATAGAATTCAAATCACATGTATCCCACTTTTCACGCATCACTTGTAAAAACTAATAAAACCACTTTTATCTTATTTTTCAAAACAAAACCGTGGGAACATTGAATGCATATAAAATCTCTTTAAAAACAGTTTCATGAGCATTTATATACATGCATAATCAATATGCACAACATAACAAGAGCATGACAAATAACGTTGTAAAAACAAGGCATAATATGAGAACGTTTAAGAAAACAAAATTTTACAAGGCATAATATGGGAACCTTTAAGAAAACAAAATTTTAAACTTACTCCCGAGTATATGGAGGTTTTTCACACCTTCCCTACACCCTCAAACCTTTGAAAACACATTTAAAAACATGTCAAATCGGCAACCCTCATAATCCACTCACCAATAACCGAAACTTGCTCGACAAGTCACCAATTCGATCCAAAACTTCTTCAAACGTAATCACCAACTTCTTATCCTGTTTCAACCATCAAAAACTAAGGATTTAGTGCTCCTAATCGCACAAAACAAACCCCAAGTCGAACCCCCACTCAACAGCCCTTAAAACCTATCAAAACCTTAACCGAAAATTTCCGAAAACTACCAAACTTCTCTTAAACATATAGTCCGGGATTAGATATGTTTAAAACATGTTATAAACATTATAATAATTTAAAAATCATGAATTTAGGATCCCAAAACAGTGGATCAAAATCCTTGAACGAAAATTGGGATTTTTAGTCGAAAAAAACGATTTTTATGAAATTAAAGGATTAAAACAAAAACTCAAAGCCAATAACTTGGGAATTTCAGTAAAGAACTTTATTGTTCTAGAGGATTGATGAAATCTCACCTCCAAAACTGATCCAATCGCTTTCCGGGTTTTAAAACGAGAAAACGATGAGAAAACAAGAAAATTTAAAGAAGAAAAGTTATTGTAATTATTAGAAACGAATTTAATTGAAAAAGAATGAGTTTTTACCTTGAAAACTTGATGAACGGCCGCCTCCAAAGAGGGAAAACGAAAATTAGAAAAATATGTGATATTTAGGTTAATTAAAAGGGGTTTTAAGAGTTTAAAATTAGGTTTAATTAAGTTATTTAATTTAAAATAGGTTTTGGGTTTAATTAATTAAAATTTGGAAAGTCTAGACTAACTAAGATTATAATTGGATCAAAACCCCTTAAAGATTCAAAGTTTTGGCTTGTTTTATAAAATTGTCCTCAAAGTTTTCAATTTTTACAAAATGGTCACCAATTTCTAAATCCTAGGGATTTAAAGGTAAATTTTCAAAATTGATTTGAACAAAGTCAAATATATGTTAAATAATAATTTTACGATATTTTTCCTCAATTTATTTTAATTAAAAACTAATTTTTAAGTATTTAATCCCGAACTAGGCTAAACCGGCTCACTAACTTCTAAGCCCATTTTTGGGTGTTACATGCAGCACCAGAGCTTTGGATGCCTTATCCTATTACTCACAAATGTGATGTTTATAGCTTCGGGATGCTACTGTTTGAGATCATTGGAAAGAGAAGGAACCTTGACAGAAACCTTCCTGAAAGCCAAGAATGGTTTCCCCTATGGGTGTGGAAGAAGGTTGAGACCGGAAGTGTTGTTGAGTTGATGATAGTCTGTGGAGTTGATGACAAGGACAGGGATACGAGCGAGAGAATGATGAAAACAGCTTTGTGGTGTGTTCAATATTGGCCAGAATCTCGGCCTTCGATGAGCGTGGTGGTGAAAATGTTGGAAGGAGCAATGAAGATTCCTGCCCCTTCAAATCCATTTGCAACCTTCTTGATGGAGACTAAGAATGTCCTTTCTGACACCACATGGACAGACACCACTTGTGGTTCAGAGTCATCTTCAATAGTAGCAGTAGCACTCTCTACTTCAATACGAGCAACTCCTGTGATGAAAAAATATGAGATTGAAATGGCCTCCACCTTCTAAATTATCTACTTCAAAAATCATAATAAAAGTCCAACTGTTCTTATTAAATTGGTGTGAGATAACATGAATCATCATGACAGGAGTTAATCAGTCCACAATTCTCACGCTATAAAAGGGAGTTTTTCAACAGAAAGAGACGACAAGAAAAAGAAGAAGATGATGATGAAATCAATCTATTTTATCTCATGTTAATTAATAAATAGATAAGGTTGATTATGGTTTTCAGATACAAACAAACTAGTAGGAGTAAATTATTTCCCATAGAACCAAGTCCCCAGTTGCTCCTTTTTTGAGAAGGGAAAACTTCATTCCTTGGCTTAAATCTTATCAATAAAATTAATGTTAGTTTATCCCAAAGTCATATCACTACACAGGGTATAAGACAAGTATTGCGTCTATTTTCTGATGGTTGGCAAATTTTCTTTGTGAAATTAGTGCTCATTTACTTTCTAGTACTATTTCAAATTTCAATAACAAGGAAGGTGCTTGGGTGATTCCTGATATTATAGAAATAATGTGGTCCTACATACATATATAAATATGCCGGTCGGCCTTGTTTTTTAGGCAGTAGGCGATGTACCCCACACGGAATTGAACAATGTATGCATCATTTCTAACGTAAACTGTTCAGTGTGGTTGGAATAATCGGATTTTCCTCGAGATCCCAGTGTTGTAAAATTTCTCGGAGATATGTCATTTTCTCTGTCCTTGCTCATTAGCTGCTTTCGTTTTCTGTTTTCCATATTTGTTAACCAACATCTATAGCCTACATGACCTTTGAATAAAATTGTGTTTGATCCGATCTACTAATTTTGCTCTGCTTTCATCTCTTCATTAATGTCAAGTCCAGGGTCGACAGGTAATTCGGCCGATAGTTCAGGGGATGCCGTATATGTCATTGTGATCATAGGTGAAATATTAGTTGTTTTTTGCTATTGGTTGTTCGTGTAAACTTAATACAGGTTAGAAATAATAACCATGAATTGTGATTTGTAACTCATTTGCAGTGGTCATTGTTGTAAAAATATCCATCCTAGTATACGTATGCCATAAAAGAAAGGGAACATGAAGCAACAATAATGTTTGCCCAGACTCCCAGTTTCTGACACTAACCATGGATAGATTCCTCAATGACATGGAAAGGGAGAAGCCCATTAGATTTACCTCCCAGCAGTTACGGATTGCAACAGATAATTTCACCAACTTACTCGGTTCGGGTGGCTTTGGAGCTGTTTATAAGGGAATCTTTAGTAATGGAACCATGGTGGCAGTCAAAGTCCTGTATGGAACTTCTGATAAAAGGATAGAGGAACAGTTCATAGCTGAAGTTAGTGCAATCGGAAGAGTTCACCATTTTCATCTGGTTCGACTATATGGCTTCTGCTTCGAGAGGAATCTAAGAGCTCTTGTATATGAATACATGAAAAATGGTTCACTCGACAGGTTTTTATTCGGGGAAGACAAGAAACTGGGATTCCAACAGCTTCAGGACATCGCGCTTGGCACTGCCAAAGGGATTGCTTACTTGCACGAAGAATGCCAGCAACGGATTATCCACTACGACATAAAGCCAGGGAATATTCTCTTGGATGCCAATTTCTTCCCAAAAGTGGCCGATTTCAGATTGGCCAAGCTTTGCAACAGGGATAACACTCATGTCACGATGAGCGGAGGAAGGGGTACTCCGGGATATGCAGCACCAGAGCTTTGGATGCCATATCCTATTACCCACAAATGTGATGTTTACAGCTTTGGTATGCTACTGTTTGAGATCATTGGTAAGAGAAGGAACCTTGACAGAAACTTTCTTGAAAGCCAAGAATGGTTTCCCCTGTGGGTGTGGAAGAAGGTTGAGACCGGAAGTGTTGTTGAGTTGATGATAGTCTGTGGAGTTGATGACAAGGATAGGGATACGAGCGAGAGAATGATGAAAACAGCTTTGTGGTGCATTCAGCACCGATCGGACTCGAGGCCTTTGATGAGCATCG
The DNA here is from genome assembly GCA_035048815.1 of Abelmoschus esculentus. Taxonomy (NCBI): domain Eukaryota; kingdom Viridiplantae; phylum Streptophyta; class Magnoliopsida; order Malvales; family Malvaceae; genus Abelmoschus; species Abelmoschus esculentus. The sequence continues at coordinate 91,712 of JAUCBN010000025.1, forward strand.
TGGTGAAAATGTTGGAAGGAGCAATGGAGATTCCTGCCCCTCCAAATCCTTTTGCATCATTTTGGTTGGAATCCGATGTCCCTAATAAGAATAATTCAAGTCACACCCCGGGGACCGATATCACTTGTGATACGGGATTGTCTTCAATAGTAGCCAGGTCTAGTTTACTATGTGCCACTCCTGTCATGAAAAAAATATGGACTTGGAATGGCTTCCTCGTAATAAATTATGGATTTTTACTAATGAAATCCAAATCCGTGGATCTGTTTGACACTTTATCTTTCATTCTCTTCCAAATTGACCCTTATTTCCAAAGTAATTATCCAGAAATGGTAGAACAGTTTTAATCTAAACTATTGATTGTTGCTACCAGCTGATCTGTTCCCTAAGCTAGCTCTTTCCCTGATATCAAAATACACGCTTTCATAGTCTCAACCTCAGCCTTCGCCTTGTGTGGCGATAAGGATCACCAACTTTTCTTGTAACTTGATGTGCAGGTTGAATTCAATTGTTGAAGATTCATTGGGCCCGGGGTATGTTTTAGAATGATGAATTAGTTTTTGTATTAAAATCAGCCCATTCTTTTGGATATGGGCCAAATTTGAATTTGATTTCACAAAATCAACAAGTTAAAGTTGGAGCCCAATAAATTCTGACTAAAAGGGTTGAGTCATATAATTTAATTCACCAAATTATATAGATTAGAATATGGGCGGAAACCATTCAATAAATCATAATTTAAACCTAAAAGACAAAAAATAAAAAGTTGGATGGAAGGGTTTTGTTAGGGCTTAGAGGAGCAGACCTAAGACCAACAACAAATAGTTGCTGAGAAGTGTCCCTCACCGGCACCGCGACCATGATGATGAGAGGTGGTCGAAGCTTGGTGTCTTCACCTCCTGCTTTCTCCAACGACGCCAAAAAACTCCTCGTCTGCACCTCCAACACTGTCTCCGTCTTCAGCACCGCCACCGGACTCCAGGTTTTTTTAATCTTCTTTTTCCTCGGTTCGCCCTTCATTTTACTTTATTTAATCTTCTGAAGTTGCAATATTATTGTTTTTGTTGGTTGGATTTAGATAACCTCACTCGAGGGTCACACGGCGCTCGTCACCTCGGTCGTAGTGGTACCACCATCGAGTCCAGCCGCAAAGGTTTTGTGTTACTGTTGGACCGCCTCTCTTGATGGCACTATCCGTTATTGGGATTTTTCTGTGCCTGAGCTAGTGAAGACTATTGACATTCTAGTGCCAATCTTCAACATGGTATGCATATAGAGAAAGTAAGATCTTAAAGTTTTCTCAATAAGAAGAAAATACCTATTTCTTTTTTTCCGATTCGTTGTTTTTGAGAAAACAAAAAATCTGTAGTGAAAGTAATAATGTAATAATGCATTATTGTCTATGTTCGATGTTAATATTTATGAATGCCTAATTGAATTGCTTAGGGTTATCTATTGTTAAAAAAAATCAGCTTGCTCGAATCAGGTCTGATTTGCTAAATACTTTATCCTTTTTTTCTGAGTGTTGGAAATAATTGCATACTGGCTGTTATTATTGCTTATTGTTTTACTTTGATAATGAGTGCAGAGTAGTTTCTATTTATTATAGTTACATTAAAATTTGATTTTCCTTTTACCTTACAAGAACATTTAATGAGTGTTATTATTTTATCTTAAATATTAGGTGATTCCATCTTTCCTTGACATTCAAGCTGAGGATAATAGAAAGCATCAAGACCTTTTTGCATATGTGTTTACCGAAGGTACAAAGGAAACACAAGAGAAAACCAAAGCCTTGAGAAGACAAATCCGGAAGTGTAACTTAAGCAAGTCACGTTTAGTTGGTAGATTAATCTTGGGAGAGGTATAATCCAAAATTTTCTATAGAAGTTTATGTATTTATTTTAGTAAGTAAGTATTAACAGAAGAACTGATCATATATGTAAGTCGTACCGTGTTTTCCTGTTGCTTTGCAGACGAAAAAGACAGAAGTTTTAACTGTTAGTCCATCAGGAAAATTCTTTGGCATCCGCAATAAGTGCAAGCTTCATATATGGAAGGTTCCTGATCACGGGTCTGAGCATGCAGCAGTTAGGAAGATAACATTACACCATACCAAGAAAATTACTGTCATTGCATTCCATCCAACTCAGAGAATTATAGCTGCAGGGGATGTGACAGGAAGAATTTTAACTTGGAGAGGATTTGGTAAGATAACCTTTGCTGGAAGCAGTGGAGTAGAGAACCAAAATCTGATAACTATTCAAGAGGACAAACCTGGGGTCAGGGATAATGATGATGCTGATTCCTGCTCCACATGGCATTGGCACTCTGCTGAGGTCAATGTCCTCTCTTTCTCTTCAGATGGTGCATACTTGTATTCAGGTAACTGAAAATTGATAACATATACAACATATGAAATTTTGCTTACATCTTTTCAGACCTTTGGGTTTCTTGCACTGAAGGCTTGCGGATGAGAATGGCCTGACTTTTCAAAAATTTGAATTTTCTGCAATATATGTTACAAAATTTAGATTGATGGTTGTTCACCAACTGAATATGTTCTTTATTTCATAACTACCCTAAAATATTGAAATTGTACTTCTTTTATTGGGTTCTTGCAAATTGCATATGATGATAAATTTCATATTATCATTGGGAATAGAGAATGTGCTTGTATGTGTTAAGTTTGAAATTAATATTTTTGGTTGTCTTCAATAGTTGACAACTTGACAGCCACCTGCTTCAGATCAATTGCTTCCACCCAGTTTTTCCCCTCAGACAAGTCAACTGTATTTTATAACAGACTTTTGCTAATGTTCAGGTGGAAAGGAAGGAGTGCTTGTGGTTTGGCAACTAGACACTGGGAAGAAGAAATTTCTTCCACGAATTGGATCTCCTCTGCTGCATTTTATAGATTCTCCTGACCCTACTCTTTCTTCTGTTAGTAGATTTTTTTCCTACAGTTGTATTATTACCTTGTTTATTTAAGTGATCTTATTTAGTTTTAGTTATTAAACAAAGTACTAACTTATGGCCTTCAGATATCTTGTGCAGATAATCAAATTCATCTACTGAAAATGCCTTCAATGGGAATTCTGAAGACTATTTCGGGGATAAAGGTTGTTCTGAACAACACTCTCTGAATTTTAAGAACCTTTGCCATTCTATTTAAATGTACATCTTCCTGAGTTCTTCTGGTAGTCAAGCATTAATGGACTGAAACGACTATAAAATGAACTGGATGATCTGCCAACATTAGTTTTCCGTGTGCTTTTGGGTAAATAATTTACTGCTTAGTGATGATCGACACCATGGATATTCAGTCCCATGATAATGCATAAATGAGAAAAATTGCAAATACCTTGTTGTGAACTTAAAATTAACCCACAAAACCCCTCTCCAACTTGATGCATATGATATATGGATCTTGGTTATCTGTGGTTGGTTGGGGCCTTTTAGTGTAGTCTACCTTGGTATGTATTTCTGTTTCTGCTAATATAAGTTAGTTGCTTTTATATTGGTTTCAGGCTCCTTGTTGTTATCCTGAGATGTACAAAGGCTTGGGTAATGGGATTGCTTTTGATCAAACTGCTGGGTTGGTTGCCTTACGAATAGAGAATTATTGCATCCAATTTTACAGCCTATTTGACGATCGTGGAATTTCTGAGGTGAGGAGATTTGTATATCTGCTGCATAAATCTTATTGGACATATGTAACCTAATAGATGTAAATTGTTAATGGATTCATTTTGCATTTATGCTGCTATACTATAATGGAATACAACGTTTTTAATACCATAGGTTCCTTTTTTTTTGCTTTAAGCTGTAAGTTGAAGTCTTCTAATTGTGCTTCCCTTCAGGTTCAAGTTTGTGAGAGAAACCATCAACCAGGCGATGAAGTCACGGTAACTTGAATCATGTTTTATAATTTGCTTTGTTGAATTTTACGCATTATGGACTGTAATAATATCTACTAGGATAATTTTGCAGGTTATAGTGACTGCAGTGGCTCTCTCTGTTGATGGCTCCATGATGAGCACTTCTGAAGTGAAACTTGCTGAAGAGGGCATAGGAGGTCTGGTTTGCCTCAAGTTTTGGCAAGCAGGGCCTCGGAACAAAGAGTTTAGTTTGTCAACAATTGTCTATGAACCTCACAGGTGAATCTGTTTATTTAATCCTTCCCTCCAAAATAGAAAATAAATGTATGAAGATAGGCCAGAGTTAGCTTATTTCTAGCTCTACCTTCATGCTTCCATGATGCTTGAAAATATGACATTTTAAGATTTCGTAGTTCAAAATAATTGCATTGTTTGGATAAGTATTTTGAGAATGAAATTTTTATTATTGGAATTTCATGAGATAAAAGAAAATTTGTAATAGCATAGCAATAAAACTTGAAAAAAAGTATTCACCTTGCAGTGGTGCAAGTAGATCATGTAATATGTAGATATATCGTTTATGACATGAGTGGAGTCAAGTAATAGAGACACCCCATTTTTTTTGGATTTCCTGATAATTTGTATATATTTTTTTTAAAAATATGTAGATATATTTTTTTTTGGATTTCCTGGTTAATGATACAAAAATCTGGAATGTATAGCAAATATATTGTTTTTGTAGTTAGGTGTTAATCATAATAAAAGTTTTGGCATGTTTGACATCTCATTAAAAAGCTATCAAAATGTGGAATTTGAAATAAGATATTTGAGCCTTTAAAATCACTCGTTCTGATTCCAAAAAATTTGACAGTATTTATCCCTAACAAACTAATTTGCTTTTGGAATTGTGAATTTTCAGTACAAATGAAATCTCACCTTGAAATCTTTCGTCCTGACATTTTTATTGTATTCTTATTAGTGAACCCAAAGATGCAACTGAATTTCATGTGGATTAAAATCTACTCTTTTATTATCAGTGTTGGAATTGAACACTAAAATGATATTTGACATTTTTTAGGGATGCGGGCATTTCTGCTGTTACATTCCATCCTTCTGGTAATATGGTGGTTAGCTCATCTTTTGGTGGTGACTTCAAGGTAGTATTGGATCAGCATGGTTTGCTTTTCTTGTACTTTTTCATGAAATTAATCGTCTCGTTTGGTTTTTGTGATATTTCAGATTTGGAGATGCGACAATGACATTATACAGAATGATCAAATGCATCTTAATTTTAGCTGGACTTGCCATGCTGTTGGTTCTTATAAGTATGACTTCTAAATTTACTTACATTCTTGCACCATAGAAGCCGGTATTACATATGTCCAAGACATAAATTAGGTTGTATTATTTTATTAAAAAACATAGACGTTAGATGGAATGTTATGTTTTGGCATATACATATTTTTGCTGGGATTTTTGTTGCAGTTAAGCATACTTGGTTATATTTTAATTCATTTAGGCTTATTCTATATTTTCCATGTGTGTTTCTCATTAATGAATTCCTACTCCCAAGTTTTTTTAAATCCTGGAACTTGACATGTCCTAGTTAGGTCTGCTCAGAAAAACGTAGTTTGATACTTTGCGATACATATCTGATAATATCTTATCTACGTCATGTGCATTAAAATAAATAAATCTACTTTATTCTAATATATTCTCTTCCCGGTTGCAGAAAGAGGCCAATGACTGCTGCTGCATTTTCTGCTGATGGTTCTGTTCTTGCTGTTGCAGCTGAAACCCTTATTACATTATGGAACCCATACAAGAATGTCCTCTTGGCTGTACTTGGAGAAACTCTCACGGTAATTCTACTGTTATAAGCAGGTCTTCTCTTATTTGTGCTTTTTTAACTATTTATAAGAAAATACCCACATAAATAAATGCCAGGTTTGGGCTGGCAATGGTGCTCTGGTCCTTTTCTGGTAATAACTATCTCTGCTGCTCAACTGTGCTCAGTCTTTGCAAACAACATTGAACTTGACTGGTTTCTATGGTGTTTTATCTCAATTGTCCAATGGATAGGAGTATTTAATAAAAAAAGGTATTTACTAAATAGGGGAATAACAGATACGTTTGGACAATCAAGGGAAAGCGAAGGAAAAAAGTTTGGGATTTTAAGTTGCTTCTTTGTTGGAAATTCTCAATTTTACATTTAGTTATGCTGCTATTCTTTCTTTTGTTGGAACATGAACCATCTTCTTTCTTTTCTCTGTTTTTTGCATACCATAGAATTCCTCTAGTTGACAATATACTGTATGGAACATGAAAATTTAACTTGTATGTTCAATGATTAGTTTATTCTCTTTTGTCTCTATGTTTCCCAACAGCCAATTGTGAATCTATCATTTCTTGGGAAGTCGGATAATCTTGTAGCTGCATCATGTGGTTTGAATCCACAACTTTCTGTCTGGAGCATGTCAAAGTTATCTCTATCATGGTCATATAAGCTTCGTATAGAAGGTGAAGCTCCTCTTTTCAGCTAACAGTATACTTGCAAGGAACATTGATTTTCTGAGGCCTGGAGAGGTTCCAGGTTTATTTTTCTGATTTTCCGAGGCCTAGACTGGTGCCAGGTTCATTTTTTCCTGAATGCTCCACAAAAAAACTATATAAATACCTAATATGATTATGGAAGCAAGAGATTTTGAGATCCTCCTGCTTTAAGTTGTATGCCTTTGTTTCTTGAAAGAAATGACAACCTTTTGATGGTTGCTGAACTTGGTGCTAATTAATTTCCTCTGAATTTGCTGAGTTTATAGATTCCTGAATAATGCATGTCAAATTCATTGCTAGAGTACTAATGTCCAACTGCCAATTTTTTGGATCCAGTAAACCTTCTAGTTGCCCAAATTTAAAGTAGTTAATGAAAAGGCTAGTTATATCAAGTATGCAGACAAGTGTAAAACGTGATTGTTGTTCTCTGCTTAATTTTATGCATATGAAATGTGTCAAGTCAAAATGAGTTTTTACTTCAATTTTTTGTGGCAAAGTTAGATTTTATGTTGTTACTTCCAATTGTGCAGCTGTAGCTTCTGCAGTTGATTCATCTTCCTTTGCTGCTCTGGCTCTTCTTCCTGAATCATCTAATGAAGCAACTTTTAAAGGAAGGGATGGTGTAATCTTATTATACAATGCAACCGATCCTGTTCCGACTGCTATTTGGTCTGTGAGGAAGGTATGATCTCATTCCATTCTAATCATCAATGTTATGAGTGAAAAACTGAGCTTATCATGAACATAGATAAATATATATGTCCACAAATCAACTATTTTGAGAATTGCAACTTTGGTTTAGACTAACTACTTTCAATCAGGCCGATCTAGTAGCTTAGGAACATTAAATGATGGCATTGCCATTTACAAAATTTATTGGGTTCTTTTAATTTTTTTCTTGTAATGATAGTAATGTTAATGAACAGTTAATCCTGTGACGTATGGAATTTAAACAGTAATCAACTTGTGTCATCTTGAAATTTTTTTGTTAATAGTTGTTTCCATGTTTTGAGCATGCAACAAACATATGGTCCTTGGTTCCAATTGGTAATGGAAAAATTCCTCTTCCAATGCAAGTTTTTTCATTCTTAATTTGTCATATTGATTTATATTGGGAGTAATAGGCACAAAATTGAAGCAAGAGTAGGTGGAGTTTATTCAACAAGTAGAAATGGGGGAGAAAGAAACTTTATTGCTAACATGAAGAACTATGTTGTATGATTCTTTATTTGATTATTGCAGGCCAAGGGGGGGGCTCTTGGTTTTCTTCAAGTAAATCCATCTTCTGTTGTAGAGGTCAGTATAGATGGAAAAACACCTGAGGTGCTGCTTGCATACATGAATGGTGATCATGAATATGTTGTTTTTGATCCATACGGCAAAGGTGCCCATGAGGTTAGCATGAGCCAAAAGGGGGGTCTTTCTGTCCTTGAACTCAAAGGTCAGGTTTCTTTTGAATAATCATGTCCTCTTTGTTATCCAAATCAAGTTCATGACATTCACTAGCGATTGACTATCATCCCTATTGATGAGAAACCTAGCTACATACATGTCATTCTTTCTGTGATGAAATGCTAGATTTGCAGTTCATGTTTATAAGAACTCAATGATATCACATGTAGGAAGGGTTGCCATGTTGGAATGCTCTTCTTATTCCCAAAATGCACTCCCACAAACACAAGAAATCCATTTTATTGATTCTACCGTCTTCCTTTTTTATCTCGTTGTACAGGAGGAGGGCATTATGGGTATGCATCCATCTATGGAGAGCTAGCGGAGTTTGACAATAAGAGACGGGAGACTCCTTGGGTTCCATCCTTTCCATCAGAGAGACCTTGGGAAACCATATTCAGTGGATCATCCCATAATCTTCCACCCCTCACCAAACTGTGCTCCGCTTTCCTTGAATCGTTATTGGAAAAGAGGATAGCTTCTGTTGAGTGACCGAAGAGGGCGTTTAGTTACATATTTGTATACCTGCCGTTCTGAATGATGATAAATTCAAGCAGTGTGGCTTTTTTGTGTTAAGACAACTGGGGCATCCCCCTGAAACATCACCAATGGAGGAAAGCTATAGCCTATAGTGTCGGGTTGATAAAAGTATGATGCGACGAACATCACCAACAGAGTCAACCTCATTTTCAACAATGTCAATTAGGGACTCTGGTGTTCATTTATGTAGTAGGTGGCTAGCCTTGTGCCAAGTGGATATATATTCTAGGAGAGGGATGCAGTTTCTTTCTTTTTCTTATGTTAACAATATATACTATTTAAAATATTTGAGAAAAGTGTTTGGATTTGCACTAGTTATATTGTGATGAATTGTGAGGAGTACTTTCAGTTTTGAATGAACAATAAGAGGCACAAGGTCATAAAATCAACAGGAATAGAAAACTGTGATCACATGAGCAGGTCTTGAAATTAGAAACCGAGAGAGATGCTTAGTTTTCATCCTGGTGTTTATTCTTTAGGGTAAGACCCTTGGCAATTGGCATTGATACACCATATCAAATTCTTTATTTGTTGTTTCTTTATGATCACAACCCAAATGTATAAAATATACAAATCAATATTATTAAAAGTTAGCAAATATAAAAATTAAATATTAAAAGTTACCAGAATATTTTAAAAATTCAATTTGTATATTTTTATATTTGTATGTACAATAACTTTTAATATTCAATTCACGCCAAACTCACTCTCTCTTTTTAATTTTTCTTTCACTATGTGATGAAAGAATAAATATATTAAATGTTAAATAAGTTAAAAACTAAAAGTATTCATCTAATTGAGTGATGATATTGAATTGATATACTAGTAAAATAGTAAAGATTAAATGTATAATTTTATAATACTTTACTAACTATCATGTTATTTATTCATTAATTTTTAATAATGATAATAAAATTAGATTAAATTAATAATCTAATTGACAACCTATATAATTCGATAAATAAAATATACATATGCAGTTAACCTTTTTTATATTAGTGCATACCTACAAATAAAGAATTGATGTTACCTATCAACTGTGTGGTTATAGACTGTTGGTATAAGAGGCATAGCACGGGTTTACTTGTCAACAGAGGGTTCTGGTAAGGCAAATGGGAAACAAAATCAAGGATCTGATTTTGCCAGGGCCAGAGGCAGAGCTTTAGACACTGAACCCACTGTTCTCCCTTTCTATTCGTCAGTCTGTCACCTCACCAAAACAAAACGTACAAATGAATAGAACCAAATAGCTACTCACCGTATGCATTTCCATTCTTCACAAGGCTCAAGCTACTATTCTGCACTACCCATTGGCTATTACTGACTCTGCTCAGTGCTCAGAGATACAACAAGATTTAGGTCATTCCATCATGTGCTTATTTCTTTTTATCTGTGTACGCAACCTTTGGTTTTTAAAACTAATAAAATATAAATTAAAATTTTAAAAATGAAAATAACATTCATTCAAATAAATAATTGACAGTATCTATTCTTTACATACAAAAGCACTGGAAAAAACAGTAAGATTTTAGGATTGGAAATTTGGAATAGTGAGTGCACGCCAGGTGAAAGCACGTAGAGTAGAGCTGTAGAGGTGTATTAATTAGCAGTAAGACTTCCTTGTACTCCTCAAACGCCGTATTCCATCTTTCATTTCTCCAAAAGTTTCTAGCTTCCATCACCTCCCACCTTCCCTTTCCACTCTATAAATTCCGCAACCACCCTTTCCCCCCCTCTTCATCTCCACCCCATTGCTCAAGCACCCAGTCCCACGATGAAAGAGTATTGGACTTCGTTTGCTTCATTACTTGGGGTATTGGCCTTTTGCCAGAGCCTACTCCAAGTCTTTTTTCCACCTCAACTTCGCATTGCCTGTCTTAAAATTTTCAATCGCCTCTTCACTCTATTCTCTTCCTACTGTTACTTTGACATCACGGAGATCGACGGCGTCAACACCAACGAGCTCTATAACGCCGTCCAACTCTATCTAAGTTCCTCCGTTTCCATCAATAGTAGCCGCCTTAGTCTTACCCGTGCGCTCAATTCCAGCGCCATAACATTCGGTCTCTCCAACAATGACTGCATCGTGGATACGTTCAATGGCGTCAGTGTGGTTTGGGAACACACTGTGACCCAAAGGCAAGCCCAAACCTTCTCCTGGAGACCTTTGCCCGAGGAGAAGAGAGGCTTCACTCTGCGAATCAGGAAGAGAGACAAGCCCTTGGTTCTTGATTCCTACCTGGATTTCATAATGGAAAAGGCCAATGAAATCCGACGGAAGAATCAGGACAGGCTGTTGTACACCAATTCTCGAGGCGGGTCTTTGGATTCCAGGGGACATCCTTGGGAGTCGGTTCCATTTAAGCATCCAAGCACCTTCGACACATTAGCTATGGATCCCGTGAAGAAGCAAGAGATCATGGATGATCTCAAGGATTTCGCAAACGGTCAATCCTTTTATCAGAAGACCGGCAGAGCCTGGAAAAGAGGTTACTTGCTGTATGGCCCTCCAGGGACAGGGAAATCCAGCATGATTGCAGCCATGGCTAATTACTTAAGTTACGATATTTATGACCTTGAATTGACCGAGGTCCATAACAATTCTGGGCTGAGGAAGCTGTTGATGAAAACAAGTTCCAAGTCGATCATCGTGATTGAAGATATTGATTGTTCAATTAATTTGACTAACAGAAAAAAGAATAACAACAGTACAGGCACCAGGAACAACTATGATCCTGAAATGAGAAGTGGGTCGGGTTTGGGTTCAGGTCCAGGTGAGGAAGGAGGTAATTCCATCACTCTTTCGGGGCTGTTGAATTTCACCGACGGGTTATGGTCTTGTTGTGGGAGTGAAAGAATTTTTGTGTTCACAACCAACCACGTTGAGAAGCTTGATCCTGCATTGCTCCGATGTGGGAGAATGGATATGCACGTTTTCATGAGCTATTGCTCCTACCCTTCATTGATGATTCTGTTGAAGAATTATCTGGGGTACGATGAAACTGATTTGGATGCTGAATTTTTGAAGGAACTTGGTGAAGTGGTGGACAAGGCAGAGATGACCCCTGCTGATATTAGCGAAGTGTTAATCAAGAACCGGCGTTCCAAGCAAAAAGCCGTCAGTGAGTTACTGGAGGTATTGAAGACAAGGGCAGAGAGGAACTTGAAACGTGGGAATTTGATGGAGAAAAATCCGGACTATATTATGGAAGATGAAGAGCAGGAAAAGAGGGCCTTGGAGAGCCCTCCAAGCAAAGGGTCCGAACCTTGCAAGAAACAAGAGGATGAGGATGAAGATGAAGAGAAGCTGAAATGATAGTGCAAAGTGCCAACCAAAACCGAATTGAAGGGCGCTTTGGTTCTATTTCTCATTAATTATTCAAAAAGATTAAAGGTATAAAGTAGCACATTGGTGTTTGAAGTTTGGACTAACCAAGATCTTTCAAATTTTGTTGGTGGGATTAGGATATGAAGGAAAAATGATTGGGCTCCATCTTACTCAATGTTTGGTACATCTATCTTATTTCTAGTTTAATAATGAAAGTAGCTTATATTATTTATGTTTAGCCAAGATAAGATCATTAGCATGTCTGTGGGTGTGGTTGGCCACGTGGGAGGGTTTATTTTTCTTTTTTGTCACTTGATATATTGTTTTGCATATCCTCAGCAGTCAGCAGTCAGCACATGCTTCCATCGCAAATTCTTAAAGGGAGTTGTTTACAAATAATGAGGTAACCCTTGGCATTCGGTTTTGAATCAAACACTGGCAATTAGTAGCCTAGTAGGTGTCTTGTACCATTGGACAGCACATACCACATGGGCAAAGCATGTTGTTTCTGGCTTAAAACAAACTCTGTTATTGAACATGAAACCCTTGTTTTCTTCTACCAAGTACAAAGTACTATTGCTTCACAATAATGCACTACCCAATTCCTTTCGTTGGTGCCATTCAGTTAAACGGTCTTTTCCTTGTAAAAATCAAATCATGTCATGTTTTGTGGAAGTAACAAGATTGTTTTGAAATGAAATAGCATGGAGAATTTGTTTGAGCAATGAGTTGAAGCTGACATATTGGTGAGTGGATAGGGATTAGAAGGGTTTTGTCTGTATTTGCAGGGATAAATTGGACAAAGCAAGTGGTGAAAAGGGGAAACAACCAAATATTTGTGTTGGGGAAAAGTAATGATTTTATAAACAAAAACAAATGGAAACTAAAGAGCATTAGTTGACCTTTATTGAGTTGTAGTTTGTAATTTGTAAAGCCATGGTCTGTGGCTGCTGCATAAACACACCCAAGTAGCAAGTAGCAACTAGCAACTAGCAACTAGCAGAGCAGGTAGAAAGAGAATAAAACATCTAAAACCTAAACAGCATAATCCGGTGAATCATAAAGCTGGATGGATGTATAGATTAATAAAAAAAACTAATTGGATTAGATCTTAATCCACCCATTTTGCAACCAAACATGGCCGAGTCATGTACACTAGCATGAGTAGATTATATTGTGTTGTAGCCTGTAAGTGCATTATAATACTATTACTATTGTGAATGGATATATAGTTGTGGACAAAGAGGGAAAAAGTGAGAGTCATGCCACCTTTATTTACCAGAAGTTGATTGAGGTTCACATCTCTTTTGTTACAAAGGATTGGAAACAACCCATAACAAATGAAATGATTCCCTGCCGGCTGCCACTTCTAACACCACTTGCATGCTTCATATCATTTGCCAAACTTTCATTTCTTTGTTCTTACTTCAGTGGTTAAATAAACACGCATTCAGTGAATATGGAACACTTTATAAAAATCATAAATAGTATAAATACAATTGCATCAGATTTAAGAGTTTGATACATAATTTAAATTTTGAAACCCGTCATATATATTTTTGATTTTGGATATTGATATGCCTGTCTTCCACTTGTATACAAGGATTGTCTAATTTCATCAACGTTCTTTCGACAAGAGAGGGCCCCTTCATCTAGCAGGTCGTGTTTTTTGGTTCTTCAATGAATGAAACTCCTTGTTATGCAATTGAAACCACACAAATAAATGCATTTCCCTGGTGTTGAAGTACTTGAAGCATCTAACCTTTTTTTTACCCTCTCTCCATCTTTTCGGTTTTTCTATATTTAGTTTCCTTTAGTATCGTATTTATTAGTATAAGTGGGAAATTTTCCAATATAGTATGCTGCTTCAGCCTTCAATGTTGAATTCTACTTATAAGTTTGAATGACTATTGCTATTAAAATTTGATTTTAGATTATTAACGCTAAAATTAATGATAAATCGGAGGAGTTGGTCTTAATTGCAGGCGGTGGACCGATGGCATGGCATCCAGTTTGAGAGAGTTGTGGTAAATGAAATCAACAGTACTGCTGTCTGCTGCCAATCTGCTGGGTTTCAGCTTCAAACATGTCTTGAGAGTAGGACGGCCAATATCTTTAGTTTTGCAGGGGCTAATGCTTGCCAGCTCGGGGTGGGGGAGGGGGGAATAGTTGACTCGTTCGGCCTTTTGTTATCATGAATCAAGTGTTGGCTTGAACTGGATAGGAAGGATTTTTTAGGTTTGAGCAAAAGCAGGTCCCAAATCATTTTTTTTTCCACAAGAGTTCTTATTAAAAGATAAATAATTGATTATAAAAATTAATTTATTTTATTTTATGAGTAGAGATTGAATCCTAACCTTCAAATTAAGAGATTTTTTAATAAAAAAATACAATTAATAAATATAATAATTTGTGGAGTTAGTTCAATTGAAATTTTTAATATATCATGTTTTTTTCCTGATCTTTCGACCTCATGGAAAATATTTTCGCATAATCAATTAAACCATGCTATGGACTTGATACTTCCTCTGTACTTCAAATCTAGTGTATATCCCTCCTCCGATTATTATAAAAAAAATGTATCAATAATCTCTGAGATTGTGTTGCTTTTGAAAAATGAAACTGTAGAAATCAATTCCCCACGTCTGACGTCTGTGTAAAGGGCAAGGCGTTGTGATTGTTTGAAAGTCGGTGAAGTTGGGTGACAATGGACAACAGCTTTCAATACTTACATGATTCTTAGCAGTTCGCATTGATTTGTGCCTGTGGTTCCCAAGCAAAAAGTTTGGGAGTCTCTTCCAACAAACCAGTTGATAAAAATCCAACCAGATCATTCAAACCCAGCAACTTTGAACACTCCAACGTGGGGGAGTAGAAAACGGATTACATAAAAGAAGAAATGTGGGCTTTTTTTTTTGACTAATGGGTATTCACACAATGAATAAATTTGAATTCCAAGTATCGGAATAATGGTTTAGTAATTTTCTTTGAATACAATTCGATTTATAATTGAGTTTAAATAGACTAATCACACGTATTAAACCATCTGTACGGATGTTTACACATCATCATCCCAACTTATACTCAACTTGAGAAAATCACAAACCAAGTTGCATTATTATTGTTATTAGTAGTAGTAGTAGTATCCTCTATCCCATAATTTCAACCAATCTACATTCAAACTAGAGTACTTTCCCACGCTCCTTAATGTACCCAGCCTCTTTGACATTTTCCCATCAAGGAAAAAGAAAATGTCAATCACGTTGTTAAATCAATGTCTCCAAGTGTATGATTTCAACTATGCCGGCCTTGATCTTGGTGGGCAATATAATCCATGAATAGAACTGGTTGGATTGGATCCTAATGAAATGACTGGTCGCCGTTCTTTGGTCAAAACTCCCTTTTCTGCTGCTGAAGGGAACTTCCAATGGATGTACACGACTCACTCACAAGGCATATAGATCGGAGAATATCTCGTCATATGCTGCAACAAAATAGTTAAATTTGTTAGTATATTTATATCAAAGAAACATGGTAAAATAGTACTTCAAATTACAAAACTATATCTGGTACTTTATTTAGCCATACAAGTCTCGAATTTTGATCCTTACAGTAAGCATAAAACATGTTTACTTAGAACTATTCTCTGCTTATAGAGTGCAACTATTTTAAAATATTATAAACTTGTTATTCAAATACATTTTCTAACACATAAATAAAAATGTTTGTGCTGATTATGAATATATATTCTCCGTCATTATTAGCATATGAAAATTGATTCCAAAGTCAAAAACAAGAACAAAACAAAGCACTAATGCTAATGGCCCGACCACGGAACTAATTGTTCAAAATTTGAAAAAAATGAAGAATCTTATTTTTTAAAATGGGTACTGATAAAAAAAATTAAGATAAAAGTTTATAATATTAAATTTTATTCAAATATATTTTAAAACAAAAAATTAATACCTCTGTATCATAAATAAAATTATAAAAAAATAATTTAAGTTAAAGACTCAAAATAAAAATATATAATATCCACAAACCTCAATGAAAAATATACAAACCATCAATAAATATTAAAAAATATATTATAAAATTGAGACACATTAAGTTTGGGAAAAAAACTCTGAGCTTGAAATTGGAAGGACTATCAGAACTGGGCCTAGCAAAGAGTAATTGGACAAGAAAAAAAGGAGGAAATCTTGGGCTAGATTGAGACGACCATCTTCTCACTCCTTTTAGGGTAGAACCAAACCCTAAATACTCGGTACAAAGAGATCAACAAAGCGAAACAGCAAAAGGATTCAGGCCAAATCTCAACTTTTACTATCACCTCTCTGTACCCGCCGCTACCGCTGTACATGGCTGTGAGTTCTTTTTAAATGCTTATTAATAATTTAGGGTTCTGATCTATTGGCTGAAAATTTATCGATGATTCGCTTGATTTCCGACGTCCCAAAATGTTTTTTCTATGATGAAAACTTACTAGTGATTTATAGTTTTATTTACACTTTGGGGTTTATAAGTCATCTACATTCTAGATAGATTCTTTTTTTTTAATCTGTCATATTTTTTTCTTCTTTGTTAACAGTAACTTGTCATCTAAATTTAGAATTCTGTAAAACTTTGTAGACAATACCAGTGAACCCGAAACCATTCCTGAACAATTTGACTGGAAAGACTGTTATAGTGAAGCTCAAGTGGGGGATGGAATACAAAGGTGATTCAATGGTTTTCTTTTCTTAATATGCTTTTTAATCTCTTGTTTGTACTTGTTTTTCAAACTTCTTGCTTGATTATTTGCTTCTGGCAGGTTTTCTTGCCTCTGTTGATTCATACATGAACTTGCAGGTGTGACATTCGTTTCTATTACACACTGAAATTATAATACAACTTGTTTAATTATATTTTAGGTGTAATATGGTTGTTTAAACCTGTAGACAACATTTTATGATCACGTTGAACTTCTTTCTGTGAAAAGAAGGGAATCTTCTCTATGCATTGAGTGACCACTTTCGCTAACAATTATGAATGAGTTGGTTTCCCTCTTCTTTCTTTTGCAGCTTGGGAATGCTGAAGAATATGTTGATGGACAGTTCACCGGAAATTTAGGGGAAATTCTGATCAGGTAATTTATTCTAAAAGCCAGATCGTTCTTGAAAATTGTGCTATTTTCCAGCATTAGCCTTGATAATAACAAGCACATATTGCATTTGGGGTTGCATGTCTGATTTAATTGAGTACTAAAGACCATAAGCAGTTGACATCAACTCTGATTTGCTATACTTTTTAAGGTTTGATAGAACAGTGTTTAAAACTAGTCGCTAAGGCGAGGGTGAAGCACCTAATTGGGTCTAGACGAGGCGATTTCAACGAAGTGTAACAAGGCGCACTAAGACGTACTAGGCGTCGAGGGGTAGAAAGTATAGTATCTTCAATTTTTTTTTATCTTTTTTTTTATTATGTTTTACATATTAACTTGAGACAAAAGTGGAGACCACACAAAAATAATATTAATCAAATAAAAGTTAAATTAATCTAGTTTAGTTAATGTGTAATTTGAACTTAAAGCATAACACACGATATATATAAACATTAATTAAATTGGATCGAATTGAAATTCAAATTAGTTTGGTTTAGTTTTAAAATTCAAACTAAATTTAATTGTTTTAGTGTTTAGGGTCTAAGGTTTAATAATTTAGATTTAATAGTTTAGAATTTAGTCACTGTGAATAGAATTTTGGGTCTAGTGTTAGAATTTAGGGTTTATAGGTTAAAACTTAGATCTTCAACATATTATCTTAAACCCTAAACCTTAAATCTTAGTTTTGGCCCTTAATTTCTAACCATTACCCTAAATTTGAAACCCCTAAACTCTACTCCCTAAATGACTCCCTAGAACTAAGGTGCCTATTTTAGTTTCCACTGCTAGTGTATTGGATGTAAATCCTCAATTTAAATCTTATTATATATCTTTTTGAAATTATTATAAAACTAGAATTGTCCATTTACAATATAAAATTTTTCATATTGCATTATAAAATACAATGTCATGTTTTTTAATTGGAATGTTAATGGTAAATGAAATGAAGAGCTTTTGTTGACCTTATTGTTCTTTTTAAAGTACTAATTTTTTCTTGTTTAGTATTTTGCTTCATGTGCATTTATATATGGTCCTATTGGTTTATGTTGAAGGTGATCCTTGATACATAAAATATTGATGATAAATATTTTTGGGGTTTACATTGCATAAATTGTTCTTTTTGCTTGACTATACAATTAGAAAGAAAAAAAAAGCATGTACATCACTTGTTTTTTTAAAAAGTACATATTCAATAAGGTGTCGGCCTTGCGCCTGGCTATAAAACCCTTGTCGACTCGGGCACTTTTTAACATTGTGATAGAAGCATAGGTCATCTTTGCTGACAATTGTTTGAAAATTGCATGTTGTGACATGCACCTTATCTGCCAACAGCACAAGTTGTAAAACTTAGATCAGGACAATTAGATATATGTTTTTCATGTTTAAAATAGAATTGAGCGACTGTTTTTAATTAACAATATCATGGGACTTATGTGGTACAGATGCAATAATGTTCTCTATCTTCGTGGGGTACCAGAAGATGAAGATGTTGAAGATGCTGATAAGGATTAGACTGGTAGACGTATGGTTTAAACAGAAGCTTTACTAAAATCTTCTGTAACTTTTGTTTATCATGGTTGAAGGTCTCTCATTTGCTCGACCGAACAAACAAACTGCTGCTGTGTTAACTGTGCTTTGTTTGACTGCATTATCCGGAATATTGTATCTTTAGGGTTCTTGCTCTATGTACCGAGAGCAAAAATGATTCTATGGTGGTTCGATATTGTGTTTCAATCCATTTATTCTGGAAATAAGCTTGCATTATTTGCTCCAAAGTCCATGGACCGACATGAAAAGTACATACATGGTATTGTATTTACTAAGAAGACCAAATCGTTGTGAGAACCTACTTGTAGGGTTTGAGAACTTGAAATACAGAATTGAAGAGCGTAATGAAGCCGGAAGATTAATTAGCGTTTGATGATGCAATTGCCAATTGGTGTCGAGATGGCATTTGATGATGCTGAATTAATTAAATGATCAGTATTTTAACAAATTATCACGGATTGGATTAATAAATGGCTGATTTTTTCTATAATGTATGTTGTGCATAATTGCTTCATACAATTATTTTTTTTTTATAAATGTCACACAATTTTTATTAAATCCATAGAAAAATCATCATTATATCTTATTTAAGAAATAAAATAATTGGATTAAACAATCCAAAAAAATCTTACAACTCAAAAACAATGAAAAAAAGAAGATTTTTATGGAGATAAGCATACCAACAAAATTCAGAGGCTTCTTAAATCTCTTTGTCTCTGTTCAAACGAGACGCATAAAGAAAGAAGGAGTTGAACGCGATCCAAACTGTCATGCAAAATCGCTACCCAGGACTGATTTCTTCAGCAAACAATTCATCAAATGAGTGGGGATAAAACTTTCCAAGTGACTACCGACAAAAACATAAATCAGAAACTAGCGTCGATTGAATCTCTATGTGAACAACAAATGATCGCTAGGGTGGCTAAAACATGCCACAAAGACAGATGAATCAGAACGTAAAACAAAACAAAAAACATGTCATAAAGACAGAAGAAAAACGTGTCACAAAGACAAAAAAACGTGCTATAGAAGTAGAGATTCTTATTAAAATTAAAAATAGAAACAAAGAAAATAATAGATTCGGTGATCGATAATTAATACTAAAATTAATTGTCGACCACCGATCAAAAAGATCGAATAAAATGAAGAACGGCTATGAAAGAAATGAAAAGCGGTTAGGGTTTCTCGGTGAAGAAATGATAGCTCATACAATTACTTTTTAAATTCGATTTAATGTTTGAGTTTCACATTGACCGAACTTTATATAAATATAAGACATTTGTATCTTTTTCATATCTATATATAATATACTAAATAAGTTACATGTGCAAGGATCAAATGCATTATTAATAAGAATTTGTATAAATTTTTTTTTATAAGTTAATAGTGATTACAAGTAGTATCTGTTCTAAAATATAATCTCAATTTGTATAAATATTCTTTTTCACTCACTATATAATCAATCGTTAAATTATTAAATAAACGGTTATAAATATATTTCTTAAACGTTGATTTTTTTTACCGCACACTGTTATCATTTTTTCTGATATTTTTAGGAACGGAATCTAATTTAAGCAAAACAAGAAAAATAAAGCGTTAATCCTATTTGTTCGTCCATGAGATTGAGTTTCACATTGACCGAGAACATATTCGTATTTTTTTCATCTAATAAAAATATTTTTCTCATTTTTTAAAAATAAATTTTTATATTTTTTCTACATATAATTAAGGAGTACATAATTACTTGAAAATAAATATTAAATGATCATCTAGTTATCTCCGGTCTTATAGGTCTATGAATACGGTGCAATTGGGATTCCAAAGTAACAAACAAATACAGTAGAGTCAGCAAACAACATTTGCTTGTGCTTTGAACCGCCTTGCCGGTTCTTCCTTACAATAAGTGCTAGCCAATCCCAATCTCTCCTTTATGGATAATAAACAGTAGGTAAATAATTAATAAATATACGACTCCTCCCATACCAGTACTATACTCTGCTGTCTGCTGTCTGCTGTCTGCTGTCTACAGTTCATACAAATAGTACATCCTCCAAACACTATGAAAAAGAATCACAACACTTCCGAACTTTGAAGTGATACACCCAGAGTAAGACAAACATCTCATCACGGAGTATTCATAAAGGGACCATCACCATACATCACGCAGATACCTGCCGCTCGTTTGAAGATTTTTCACCAGGCTCTCAGCCTGTGAGCTGTCCAGTGATCCCTGAAACAAAAATACATGAAAAAGATGCTAGCGTTGAAGTATAAAATTGCACAACGGCACCTGCCAATCACAGATACGTGTACTGAAAACATACCTGCTCTTGCAAAATAGTGTGTAGAGTTCGATGGACATCTCTGGCCATGCCCTTGGCATCACCACACACATATAGGTAACCTCCCTGAGAAATCATGTCCCAGATGTCCGAGGCCTGGAAACAAGGTGTTGCAGAGCTTATAAATCAAAATACGGGTAGGAGATTGAATCCTAAAACTAGTCAAAAGAAATCTTCTACTGCACAATTCATGGTAGGTGAAATATGTACAGTACCTTCTCCATCATTTTATGTTGCACATATTCCTTGGTAGGTCCCTCACGAGAAAAGGCAACCACAAGCTCAGAAAGTGCACCACTGCTCACAAAGTTGTTGAGCTCATCTTCATAAATGTAATCCTGAAAACAAAAGTGTTGATGAATTACACTTCGTAGCTCAATTACCTAATCATAGGACTGGAAAGTGCATGACTTACCATTTGCCGGTTTCTGCAGCCAAAGAACAATACAGACAGACCCAGTTCAGAGCCAGCTTCTTTCAGGGCAAGTCTTTCCTGAAAAAGAAAAAAGAATATAATTAGTCCATGAAAATTGCTCAAACATGATGAACCTTGAAAATATGACAAAACCTACCTGAAGGAATCCCCTGAAAGGAGCCAATCCAGTACCAGGGCCAATCATAATAATGGGAACTTTAGAATCTGAAGGAAGTTTGAAGTTCGATTGCCTGACAAAAATGGGTGCCCAGCTGCAGTCCTGGCTTTTCTCAAAGGGCACAGCATTCTGGGACAATAGAGGGGAAATGGGGATAAAAATTAAAAACTATATTATTACTAGTATTTAATGGAAAGAGATTTTGCATTACTAGACCAGAGAAAATGACGGATGCAAATAGATTATCAATCAGGAAGCATATATCATTATCTCCTGAAAATAACTTAAAAGGATAACCTCTCCTGACTATAAATGAGAATCAGAAAATTTTTTTGATTACCTTCATCCAAGTTGAACAAACTCCTTTGTGAATACGACCTGCTGGTGTTTTCTCATAGACCAGTGCACAAGTTACATGAATCCTAGATGGTGCCATCCTGAAACATTATTATGGAACGTAAATATGTGCACATATATTTAAAAATATTAGAATAAGACATAAAATTGAAGTAGAAGGATGCTAAAGTAGGAAATGCTGCGGAAAACAATGCTTAATTTGATAACTTCATCATGATCTTATCACGGAGTCACTTTCTTCAAGACACGAACTAAACACACAACTGATCTGGAATTGAGACTCATCACCCCAAAATCGAGCCAAATGTCACGATAGAAATTTTCCCCTAGCAAAGCTAAAGAGACAGATGATAAGAAAAATAAGATTACCTTGGTGAGGATGAGATTGAATAGTATCTAGGCTGCAACCTTGGAGCAACAGCTGCAAAGAAAACACCAAGTGGAGGCCTGGCTGAAGGAAATTCAGCCATGACCTCAAGGAGGCTTCTCTGATTTGCAACAATCCATTGTGCATATTCCTCCTGTATAATAAGAGGTCAGATGTATCATGATACAAATAAGCAGCAACATAGGGTAACAATTGAGAAATAAATTCATTCCTCTAACCTTTCCAGCAGGTGATGCGAGGTGTCTTAGGCGATCAGCTTCAGCTGGATCAGAGGCATGAGCAGCTAAAGCAATTAAGGCAGACTGGAAGGGGAATACATTAAAGAGTTAGCCTTTAATGCACAGAGAGAAGACTACGTTGTATGTTCATCAATAAAATAGTTAGTCTAACCTTTTTTGGCGAACTCAAAAGATCAGCATATTGAGCCAGTGCTGTTCTCAGAGTACAAGGTGGGAAAGTAGGAGGCAAAGAGCTTCCACCAAGTGGCGTACCATCCTCTTTATCAGTATGAATAGAGAAATAAGTATCTGGTGATAAACCCAATAAACTCAATGCTTCATCTACAACTTCATCAAGGTTCTCACAGTAAACGCCAACATGATCCCCTGTTTCATATCTGCAAAGGAGAATCATGAGTAGACAAAGTTCACTATGATGTTGAAAAAGAAAACTCCAAGTCAGCTGCACTCAGCATCTACTATTAGAAAATGAGTAGACAGGGTGGAGGTGGCATTATAGCAACACCAAAAATTTCGAATCAAGTAGTCAGATTCAAGAAAGCAACTTACGAAAGTCCAGTGCCAGCAATGTCAAATTCAAGGTGGGTGCAGGAACGATCAGATGCAGGAGTATGAAGCTCCTTCCTCACAGCCACATTAGACCTTCAAGTTAGGTGGGGGAGAGGTCAGAAACATCAAAGAATCATACCAAACAAAATGGCTAACTGGACATCTGAAAAAAAAAACATTCTAGCGCACCTGCATGGATGTTGAGCATCATAAATAGAATTACCGTTTGCATTACTCCACTTCTTATCCTCAAGGGGTGCATCTGCAGGATCATAAAATACAACACGGTATTCCAAAACAGCAGCAGTGTATGGGGTAGAAACAGTTGTCATGCCATCTTCATCGCGTAGAAGTTGATCTAACTCAGGCCATACTAATTCACGCCTAGAAAAGCAAGATAGTTCAATAATGGGTAAAGGGAAAAATGATCAAGCTTCTGATTCAAAACAGCATTGAAGTTCTTAATACCATGCTGTAAAGTCATCTTCCATGCATTGGTCATCGTCTCCGAGACCCAAAGGAACTATGCACTTTGCTCCTGCAAATATAATAAGAGGAATGTTAGCAGTAGGGGACTGATTTGGTGAAAATAAGATGATTTATATGAAGCAAACGATAAACAATCTTTCACCACATGAATCCAAGAATTCACCACATCAGCAGATTTCAATTTTATATAAATATAAACAGTAGATTAAATGTCAAGAGTCAAGAATCAATTTACTAACAAGGAAATCACCATGCCACATCTACGAAAACTTTCATTAAAAGGTAATGAAAAGATGATACCTTTTAAGATGATCTAACTTTCATTACTAATATAGATTATTTTTAAAAGGTATAATTTTTCTGTTATTTGATTGAAAAGATGTATTTTAAACTCCCGCTTTCATTAAAAGGAAACTAAAAAGTATACCCTGCTCGGTAAGGATCTCGTCAACCACCTTTGCAACCTTGTTAAAATGTTCATACTGTCTGTTACCAAGGCCGAAAACTCCGTACTTCAAGTTCTGAAGCCATTCTCCCCTCTCTTTTCCCTAACGACCAAACCACACATTTAATAACAGCTAATTAAAAAAAATCTAGATATAACTTCAAATTTCACAGTTTGCTAAAACCAAACAAACTAATTATGGTGTTTGACTAATTACAATTAAAATTTACCTCAGTGAACCATTTATAGAACCTAGCTGCATTATCTGTCGGCTCACCATCTCCATAACTACAAGATCAACAAATTAAACATATCAGCAAAAAAATAATATCAATATAATTAGCAAAATTTAGATGTGTGTGTGATTCAGAATAACTCACGTGGCTAAGAAGAAGAAAGCCAAACTCTCTTTCTTCAACTTCTCCTCGTATTCATCATCATCTGCCGCATAATCATCCTGTTTGTAGTTGGAAAAAAATCAGCGACTAAAATCACCAATACGATTCCGAAAACATATACAAAAAAGGAAAACTTTAACTTACTAAATCAACAATTTTAAAAGTCGCCTTTTCATACCGAGCCTTTGCCTCCTCGGCTAGAGCCTGAGTATTGAAAAACCATATATATTTAGCAAACAATGATCAAGAAAAAAATTAAATTCGAGAATTTAAAAAAGGAAATTAATCGATATAACGTGGAACCTTGGCGAAGCCTTCGGCGGTGCCGGTTTGAGTACCGAAGAAGATGGTGACTCTCTTCTTGCCATCATCGACTTCTAAGTCGGTTTCTTTAAGGAGCAAAGGCTTAGGAGGGATGGGTTGCTTAGGTTGTCGAGAAGCTGATCTACGCCAGACGAAAACGACGACGCAGCCGATGAGCACAGCTATGGAGGTAGTTAAAATCATAACGAACTCTCTGTTCTGGAAAAGGATGGTGGATACCTCAGCAACAGATTCGGATGAAGCGTTGGAAGGGTCCATTTTTCCCTTGATTATGGCGGCCATGAGATCGAGAGGCGAAACTTTCAAGGAACCAGAAGAGGAAGCCATTTGTTTGATAAAAGAAAAAAAAATGAGTGCAAAGGAAATTCAGAAGAAATGACGTTGTACAGAGGTAGACAACTTCTCTCAGTTTCTTTGTTAAAATGAGTTTGGTGGTAGTTGAGAGAGTTGCGATGCGAGGGAGAATTGTTTAAGGGGTTAAAAAGGGAGGCCAGGGTAGGCAGTAAGCTCCGAAATTCAGAACCAAGAAGATGGAGGAATGACGGTACCTAGCGCCAACGCCTACCAAACCAGACTAGTCAAACCCACCTAACACATATGTTAACCATGGTTAATTTTTTAAAAGTACCAAGGTTAAATTTTAAATTTATTTTTTAAATACACAATTTTTAATAGTATTAGAATTTTTTAACGGTTAATAGTCTCTTTATTCAATTAAAATTGTTATAAGTTGATTTTTTAATTAATTTTTATTCTTATAATTAAAAAATTTTCATTGATAAAAATATAAATATATATAGTTCATAGGATCTTAAATAAAATGATAAAGTTTAAGGATGTTTTTCCACACTACTCATGAAAGATGATAATCCAAGAATAAGTGGTCTCGTGAATCTACCTTTTGTAACAAATCACACATAATTTACTATAATCTCAAATCTTTTGAATCTTTTATGAATAAATTTTTAATTAAAATTGATCATCCTAGAAACAATAGAATACTTGGGTATATGAGATAAATATCATATGAGTTTATATCATCAAACTTTTATTTTTCTGTCGTATATTTGATCTAAAATTCATGTCTTTTGAGTATATCCAAATCGGTAACCCGAAGGAAAGACAACAATATCTTCAGTTTTAAGTTTGAGAAGCTTTTTTGTTATCTAACTGAAATGAGTCTCATATTCAATTGTCTAATTGTTTGCTTCCTTAAAAACGTAAGCATTCAATCACGTCACCCAAAGAGAATCATTATCAATATTGTTCAACCTTAAACCATCTTCTGATTTTAGTGTACAAAATTGACTCATCTAACTCTGATTATTTTTTAAAAAAATATCATCATTATTTACAAAAATCTATTACATATTTATTTAATTTTATTGATGACTGATGAAGATAAAATAAATTACTGCATCAAAACTTCACAATACTAAAAAAATTAATGAGTTAAAGTCTACCTTCATAACTTAGGTTTTAGTTAGACCAATAGAGTATTTGATCACAAGGGCACATCAAGATAACAAACACAATTTTCGTGATTCAAATTTAGTAACATTGTGAATATTCTCAAGGTTTTTATCGAGTATACCCTCAAGAAAATAATTTTGTTTTGGTCACATTAAATTTAATCCAGATATTGAATAGAATTAATAAATTATCGATAAATGAAAGATGAGTCAAAATAATTTTCTTACATTTTATGTGGCAGTTGAAAATTTTCTTCGCGGCTAAGGTGTTCAACACGACAGATAGGACATTCATAACCAGTACATGAAGATAAAAGATCACCTTATCGGATATCCCTCTTCCTTTAAAGAATTCCCTCAAATTATCATCGAAGAAAACCAAATATCTTGAGCCAGTAATACATGATTGTATACATCTCTAAATCTTTTAGGAATTCTCATAACATCCTAAAAAAATTCAATCCAAATAATCAAAGGCTTTGTGACGATCTACTTTGAGAAAGTTTTTTTTTTTTTTTGAATAGTACTATATAAATTTTTAGTCAAACATAGTATTATCAATGATGTTTTGCTCTTGCACAAAGATAGATTAATTAGGTTGAATCATAGAAGTGAAGAAAGGAGCAAATCTCTTGACAATGATTTCATAATAGTATTAGACTCTGATAATATGTACATATTTTATATAAAAAAATTAATTAATATAATATAAAGGTTAGTATCCACACGTAAAGATCTTTGGTATAACATCTTATAATATAGTATTAAATCATTTACAAACAAATTAATAGTTTCACTCGTGATCATAAAAGATTAGACCTTCCCTGGACTGGGATCATCGGAGGCTCACACAATCATTTATTTTATATTGAATAAAAAGACTCCAAGAGTCAGTTTGTTGAATGGGTGGCACTGGGCACTGGCAGCTAATCTATAGATATTTTATGGCTACAGCCTACAGCCTACAGCCTACAGTTGGCTGGCTGCCTGCCTTTGTATTTATTTTTGTTTTATTTGATTGGCTGTGACGCTTCTCATGCTCGATGGCATCTTCTCAGCCGGGAGTTTCCTGCGGATCACACACAGCTAACGTGTTTAGACATTTTACGGGTGTGTTGTACAACAAGTAGTCGTAGATATAGCCTATAGGACACAAATTGTACAGATAAAACATCCAAGCTGATTCGGATTAAAATCGGCGTCAATAAATAAATAGACATGGATTTTATTGTAGTAATGAAAAGGAAAAATAAAAAGAATGTGAACAAAGAGTTTTAATTTATTGATTAACGATTCATGCTCAGGCCAACAGCTTGAGTTTAAGATAATATTTAAAAATATAATTGAGTTGCCAATATAGAGTTTTATTTACTGTACGACTTGGTTTTGGTTTTAGTTGAAAGTAGTTTTTTCACCCAAAAAAATATTAAAAGTAGTCAAAAGTACTAAACAATTGAATAGCTTGAGTGTAAAACCTTTTTTTTCTTCCAAATCTTGGTTTTAAAAAATTACTTTTTTAATTTTTATTAAACCTTGATTTGAGACCAAATCATAATTTAAAACAAAAAACAAAGCCTCGTCTCTTTCGAAAATACTTTCAAAATCAGTTTGCGTAAAAAAAAAGAAGTTTTAATTGTAAAAATTAATCTGAATGAATCATTTTAAAAGTAAAACAGCTTTTACAACTATGTTCTGATTTAATATTGGAATAAATGATGTATTAAACATTAATATTAAAACAATAGTAAGAATCTTTTTATCTCTACTTACAATAATAGAATATAATATTTTAATATTTTAAATAAAAATATTACTTACATATATTTTTATCTTACTTTATAATATTATGTATAAAATAAATATTTTATTTTTAAAAAATATTTTTAACAACAATATCAAACACTGTAATCTTACAATTTTAATTATATATCATGTGCATAAACTCCACCTACTCAAAATTCATGAATTCCATACATACCTTCTATTTTCTTTTTTAAAAACCAAACATCAATAAATGAAAGCATATTTCTTAGTTCCAACAAAAATGGTAGCCATTTATGGGTAGCATGCAAGGAATGAAGCCGTCCATCTCCCCATTTGCTGCCTAACGGCTGTTGTTTTGCCCCTCCAAAGCAAAGACATAGATTCCATTTTGTAGACTGTTATAGGTTACTAGATCCGGCGTTAACCTTGATGAATCATTTCTTCAAACTACCCCAGGCCTTTTTGGATTGCACCAGCTCGATTATTAGGCCGTTGTAAGTGATTTCATTTACAAGCTCAAGTGCTTCTTGTTGTGATAGAGATCCAATGCCGATTCCATTTGATCCACTTTGCAGCAACCAGATATTAGTGCATTAAACGTAAACATATCAGGCTTGCACCCTTTTCTTGACATTTCATCAAACATTTCCCGTGCGTCATGGATTTTCCCATCTTTGCATAATGCACTTATCCAGTTGCTGACATTACTAACTTCCTCTAGTCGGCCTTCCTTGAATAATCCATCCATCATAATTGAGTATGTTATCACATTGGGTTACAAACCTTTAACAACTTCAACAACTGAACCTAGACATCCTTGCTTGCCACATATCCATCGATTAGGAGGCTGTTGAAGAGAACAACTTTTAATAACAATCGGAAATTTATGACATAACAAAACATTCCGAGTAATTTTATGACAATTTCCAGAAACCAGAATAAGACAGTATTGTAAGGCATAAATGGAGGTTCACATAAATACTCTTCATATCTTGTAATACTTCAATTTTATTTTATGCCGTGCTTGTGTTAAGAAATGTCCCATGTAGCAGTCAGTGTGGTAGGTGAGTTGCATCCTTCACCACACAAACTTATCCTAATTTCTGTCAAAATTTAAAATGAGACCTGTGACATCACAATCATTTCAACCAAACCACAAGTCTACAACAAACGAGTATTCAAACGAAGGGGATTGAAATAAAATAAAATAAAATAAAATAATTCAACAAACATTGGGACCAACGACGACCACTTAGAATGGGTGGTTATATTTTACATAATTTATAAGGATGAATTTTATAAATCAGCAATGAAATTAATTAGTAAGGTTATTATAGTTATCAAAATTTTAAAATAGGTAATTTATTTATTAAAATTTAAATATTAAGTTCTTTTTAATACATTTTAATTAATTTTTGGATGATATTTGTTTGTCGTTAAATAAAAGAACTTTTTAAGATCTGAACGATAAAAGGTTTTATTGACATAAAAAATTAATATATTGAGAAATAAGAATCATTCAATGAGAGGAGGGAGGTCGAAGAGAAAGAAATCATTTTTTTGTCCAAAATATGGATTTGGTATTTTTTTGATAAAATAAATATTGAATCTAAACTCACAGCTCAAGGTGAAATGTCTAATAAAATTTAAGACTAAACGATTATTACCTACAACCGTTAAGATAATCGTTAAAATTTTAATAGAGATGTGACAAATGATTACGTGGTAGTTAGCTAAAGTTTATAAAATTACATATATAACCTTTATATTGAATATTATTTTTGATTTAAACTAATTCGAGTTTAATCAAATAAAAAATATTTGATTTAATTCGATTTAAATATGAAAAAAAATCAAATATATTAAATTAAATATTTTTAAATTGATTTAATATTTAATTTTAGAAAAAATGATTTTTTTTAAAAAATTTAACTAAGAGTGATTACAGTAATATCTGTTTAAAAATATAATTTTAATCATTTTCACATCGATAGCTTTGTTTGCTGACATTAAAGGATATAATTTATTTTCCAAAGAAAGATTTGCTGTAATGGTAAAGACACCAAATAGTTTGGTGGTGAGGGTTGTATTTTACGCAAAATCAGAAGACCAAACACACACCTGACTTTATTTTCGCAATACTCTGACCCATCAGTTTTTCTCCAACTCCAACTCTGTCCAACAATGGAGGCTAACCAAGATCGGAAAGAATTCATCTTTGGGTCCACCCTACCGGACATTTACATCCCAAATCACCTTCCTCTGCATACTTACTGCTTTGAGAACGTTTCCGACTTTAACGATCGTCCTTGCTTGATCAACGCTCCTACTGGCCGGATATATACTTATGCAGAAGTCCAGCTTACTTCTCGTAAAGTGGCCGCCGGTCTCAACAAATTCGGCATCCAACAGGGAGATGTCATATTGCTTTTGCTTCAGAACTCTCCAGAATTCGTCTTTGCTTTCCTTGGTGCATCGTTCCGTGGAGCCATCACTACGACAGCCAATCCTTTTTATACCCCGGCGGAGATTGCGAAACAGGCGACGGCGTCGAAAACGAAGCTGATTATAACTCAAGCAGTTTACGCAGAGAAAGTGAAGAATTTCGCTAAAGAGAACGACATCAAGATCATAACGATAGATACGACACCGGAGGGATGTTTTCATATCTCGGAGTTGACTGAGGTAGACGAGGATGAAATCCCAGCCGTCAAGATCAATCCCGAGGATGTAGTGGCCCTTCCCTTCTCATCTGGAACAACGGGGTTACCAAAAGGGGTGATGCTGACTCATAAAAGTCTGGTAACGAGCGTCGCCCAACATGTTGGTGGAGAGAATCCCAACATTTATTTCCACGAGAAAGATGTGATTCTGTGCTTGCTGCCTTTATTCCACATATATTCACTCAATTGCGTGTTGCTTTGCTCATTGAGAGCAGGGGCTGCAATCTTGATTATGCAAAAGTTTGAGATCCTTACATTAATGGAGCTTGTGGAGAAATACAGGGTAACCATCGCTCCTTTCGTTCCGCCAATTGTTTTGGCCATCGCCAAGTCTCCAGATGTCGATAAATACGACCTTTCATCTATCCGAATGGTGATTTCTGGCGCTGCTCCGATGGGAAAGAAGCTAGAGGATGCTGTTAGAGCCAGGCTTCCAAACGCTAAACTAGGACAGGTAACATAAACAGTACTTGGTAAAGATTTGGAGAGTTATAGGTTGGGTTTCATATGCAACGCCGAAACCATTAGGAAAGAAATATTATTTCAAGGCCCTCTAAAAGTACTCTAGAAATATTACAACTTAAATTTTAGGTGAATTTTGAGTTATTCTATATTTTACTTTGTAACTGAATTTACTGTGAGTTTTTTCAAGTAAAATCAAATTTATAAAATAACGATTCAAACTGAAAATTTTAAAAATTTCAAATCATGCCAAATTTTATTTGTCGCTAGACATAGCAGTATTTCTTATTTTGGTATGGTATGGGGACAAACTGCCATGTTACTGTGCCTGAATTCAGGGTTATGGGATGACTGAGTCAGTAGTAGCATTGAACTTAGCTTTTGCGAAAGAGCCGCGGGAGACAAAATCTGGCGCATGTGGCACAGTCGTAAGGAATGCAGAAATGAAGATTGTGGATCCTGAAACCGGAATGTCACTTCCAAGAAATCAGTCTGGAGAAATTTGTATTCGGGGTAGTCAGATCATGAAAGGTACATACAACTCAAAGAATGCAAAACCTGACCTCTAGCCTCTAGCCTCTAGTCTCTAGGCTCTAGTAATGTAAAGAGATACTATATTTGTTGGTCAAACCCTTGAATCGTTGAACTTATTCTTGAATAGCCTCCCACACTTAATCTTAAAGTCATTTAAATTGAGCATTATTTGATTTGAAAATTGTTTACAACTTTGTAAGGTATTTGTTAAGTGGTTTATCTAGTATTTTTTATTGTTATTTGTATTTTGTGAAATCATGATATATTGATTGATTCATAAGTTTTATTAAAAAATTACTCTACAATTTTCTCTTAATCAAATAAAAAATATGTATTTCCATTAGCAATTGTGTAGCGTCAGAATTGATTACCAAACGTTATCTTTCTCGAATTTTAAACACTTGATTAATCGTAAATCATTGATCATGTGTAGGTTATCTTAATGATCCGGAGGCTACAAAGAGAACAATAGACAAAGATGGATGGTTACACACCGGTGATATTGGCTACATAGACGAAGATAATGAGCTTTTCATTGTTGATCGATTGAAGGAATTGATTAAATACAAAGGTTTTCAAGTGGCACCCGCTGAGCTCGAAGCAATGTTGATTTCCCATCCCAACATCTCTGATGCTGCGGTTGTACCGTAAGCCTCCCTATCAACATAACCCCATGTTTAAACTGCACTAACGCCACAAAATTGATTCATATACGTGTGTATGTATTTCAGTATGAAGGATGAAGCAGCCGGAGAGGTTCCTGTTGCATTCATTGTGAGATCGAATGATTCTAAAATCACCGAAGATGAGATCAAACAATTCATCTCAAAACAGGTAACTTAAATGATCTAAATTACTTAGACGGTTATATTTATGGCACCCGTGGTTTGATTTATTATTGCATAGGTTGTGTTTTACAAGAGGCTAGCCCGGGTTCTCTTCATAGATGCCATCCCTAAAGCTCCCTCAGGCAAGATTT
The DNA here is from genome assembly GCA_035048815.1 of Abelmoschus esculentus. Taxonomy (NCBI): domain Eukaryota; kingdom Viridiplantae; phylum Streptophyta; class Magnoliopsida; order Malvales; family Malvaceae; genus Abelmoschus; species Abelmoschus esculentus. The sequence continues at coordinate 124,215 of JAUCBN010000025.1, forward strand.
TGCGGAAAGATCTACGAGCTAAGCTTGCTGCACTAGGAACTAACTAGCGCCAGTGGGATCTGTATTGTTTCTTTTTCCTGCATAAACTTGGGATAAAAGATACAAATAATGTGTTGCACCAAGGAATTGAATTGGTTACTTTTGGGAAACCAAGAATTGGGGAGCTGAGGAAACTTTTAAACTGTTGGGGACTCTAATGAAAAATGTTTGCATATGATTCTGTGGACAAATTTGAGGGGGAAAACACATGTTACCAAAGATATGCTTATTGTTTGGAAAAGTTGAAAGTAATATTGATTGTGGTTTATAGTTCTCTTTTCTATTATTCAAGTGGTATTTCGACCTTTGCTTTGTTACTTGTGCTTGTGAGCTGTGAATATCCCACAGCCCAAATCTATTGGGGGCCTATAAACTGTAAGATTCTGATTACTAACAGAGATTCCAAATCCACAGGAAACGGGTTCAGTAAATCTTTCTCCACCATGGAAAGGAGTGGATACTTTTATTTCACAAATAAAGATATAAACTAAGAGGTTCAAACCCGAATCACCTAGAAAGAACATATCATCTTTTATGACTGTAATTACTAAATAAGTTGAATAAAAGATCATTTATTTAACATATAGATGCTGTAAAAATTAAACTGGTAACCTTATACTTGATTCTTTCCTTTTATGTTTATTATAATTTAGTTTTTGTGTTATATACACCGGAAAGTGGACTTGATGAGTAACTTATGATTTGGGCTTCAAGTGCATGATCTTGGTGGGGGAATAAAGCCTGAACAAGTTGAATGCGGAGAGGGAAGCGATGAAAATCATTGCCAGACTTGCTACGAAGCCACAGAGCAGTGACCCTCCGATTTGGACACAGAATCGAGTGTATTTATCGCACCACTTGAGCCATTGGAAGTTTTCTTCTCCCGTTGAGACCAATAGTGCATGCGTCGTGGCCGCCAAGTTCCCTGCAAACACTACGTACACTGCTGCCTGACAAAGCAATTCAAGTGAGATATATGATTCTTTCTTAGTCTGATGATCCCAAATTAAAGATTAATTTATTTGATAGTATGATACTCGCAAAGAAATAAAGTTTAATGGCATATTAGAAGATAACTAAAGGATGTTATTTGGAAGGATTGTCTCGTCTAAAGTACCTAATTCAGATGGATGACTCAAGTGTTTTTGTTATAAAAATGAGTACCTGGTCGAAAATAAAACGAAACCAAGCTGCATATGCGGAAGATTGCAGTGAGCTTCCTTTGCACCAAGGTGATACTGAAGAACAAGTTAGTTGAAGTAGGTTATAAGCAGCAGCCAATGAAGTGATATACACCAATCCACTGTCAAAAAATAAATTAGAATCAGAAGTTAATCAATCAAGAGACGTAAGTATTTACTATTTATTTGACAAGGTCGTACACGAGAGCACGTAAATCCTTGAAGGAAGCTTTCTTTTCAATGTAGAAGAAGATGAGCTTTGTTTGAGAGTCGAAGACAACTAAACAAGTAGTCAAAATCAACATGGATATCGCACATAGCCTGAGCAGGGCTTCCAGTTTATGAATCCCAAACTCCATCCACACTATTTCTTTACGATCAAGAGATGCTCCTAATTTCTCACTCTTTATATACACCGAAGAAGGCGAAGCATTAAAAATTGGGAGAAAAAAAATTGTGGGGGCAAGGGTTCTTTAAAAGAATTCAATAAATATAATTTTTTATATGTAAAAAATAATTAAAAAATACTAGTGAAATGAGTGCTTTTACTAACGGGATAAGGTTATAAATTTATTCCTAAAATCTATCACTTATCCAATAATGAAGTGATTATATTTTTTAAATTGTCACATATGTCAGTTATTAAACAATAGCATCAGGAGGGTAGAAAATTTGATATCATAAAAGTTGAGGACTAAGAATTTTATTATATCAAGTTATGAAAGATGAGAAGTTCGAAAATAATCACTGAAAATATCAAACTCTCGTATATGATTTACGTATTTTTTATATTTTCATTAACTTTTACCTAAGGATCGGCTATAGATCGCCAGAGAATCTTATTGGAAGGTTCATGCTTTTCCTAAATTCCCAACCTTTTTAGTTATTGCCACAAGTTTTTGGGTCCATTTGTTAGGTCGGATATGAAAGTTTATGATAAGAACTAAAATAATTTAATCGTATCAGATAGATATTTAATAAAGTAAAATTTTAATTTTAAATTTAATAAATAAAATAGATTAGTGTTGAGAGAGTTATTCTTTGTTTGAGTCTTACACATAGTTTTTTTTTTTGAAAAAAAAAACTATTTTGTAAAGAAAAATAAAATAAAATCACTTTCCTCCCGCTGAAGGTGTATGACTTCAAGTGGTGGAGTCGGGACCTGGACCACCTCCAACCCTGTGGTGTTAACAAGATTCGTCATCAATTGATCCGCACCAGCTCTCGGAGTAGGCTGGAAAAAAAATCATCCAATCCCGATTGCAAAACTCCTTAATGAGACGACACATTAGTACCTTTTAATTAAATCATATAATTGATTTTTGGTTGTTATTTTATCTTTATAATTATTTTATTTATTAATTTTTAATAAAAACACTCGATAGCCGCTTCCTACAAAATAATTAAATCATATAATTGATGTACCAACCACAGAATTATAATTAAACTTTTAATCAATAATTAATTCGTATTTTTCTGTCTTATACTTCTATCATGGAAAACTTTAGTTCCCCACCAACGTTCCTGGTTACGAATTTGGTGCACCAATTATCGTATTTATATAATCGATTGATTTTGATGATACAAGAGTTACTGATAATTAAATTTTATTAAATTAAATTAAAATATTAATTATATAAAAATCCCTAAAATCGTTTTTAATTTTTAAATTTTTTTTTGATACTTTAGTCCACTACCTTTTCACTCAAGTCGAATATATCTGATCAAAATTAACAATAGAATTGAATCCCTGATGAGTCTGAAAAGTTGGTTCAGAATTGCGATCACAAGTTAGGACGTTTGTTACTGAAACCTGTCCCTCCGGTTAGTTGGAATATCCAACTGCAGGCTGCATCAATAAATAGAGTAGTTGTTATCATTAGATACAGTGTAGATTCAAACGACTCGGATGAGGATTTTTTTATATAAAACTCAATCAAATATTACAGATATTATTAGTCAAACTTATAGTATTAACAAAACATTCATTTCTTTTTTTATAAAAAAATTATATTCATAGAAAGAGAAAACAAAAGGTTTACGAAAAAAAAAATACTACTATGCCTTTTTAATTAAAGTAATATTACTCGTAAAATTTAAATTAATCAATTACATAAAAAAAAATGTAAAACAATTATTAGTTTCTAATAGATACTAGGGAAGCAGGGCAGCTCCATTTATGGTCATAACTCAATTCATAATCTCGATAACAGCTACGATCAGGCAACAGTAAGCCTACAAATTGCTACTCACAACTCTCTTCATCTTCATTATACGCAATCTTGTATTTTTTGGATCAATATAAATGAAGTCAAATATTAGTTTTTTTAAAATATAAGTATGTTGATTTTATTAAAATATTTAAAATATAATGAGAGTTTATAATCTAGATAAATAAACTTGATGTGAATATATATTTATAACTAAAATGATATGAAAGTTAACGTATTTAGATTATAAATATGATCATATAAAGAAAAGATAAAAATTCTAACTCATTCTTAAAAGAAATCTGAATTCAAAGTCTCAAAATAAAAAATATATATATAAACATCACCAAAACTCTGTTTTATTAATAAAGTTAATTTTTAAGAATATTATTTATAAAATATGAGGATTTCAAATTAATGTCTGTAAAAATAAAATGTATTGTGCTGGTCTTGAGCCAATGAAGGTGCAAAGCTTGTCTGACCAATCTGTTTTTATGGTTGGATCTTTGCTTGTAAGGTATTTCTCATATGCGACTTGTGCTGGTTTAGTACAGAGAATTACTCAGAAGATTTAAAATGGCTCATCCAGATATCTTTTATTTGCTGGTAATTCATGCCATCTTATTCTGTGTGCAAACAGGATTTTCCCTCTGCCCTTCAAGGTACTAAAGCAACTTTTTCTTGTGGGCTAGGGCCTAGGATGAGTTGGAAGAAAGTGTATAACACGAAATGAGAAGGTAAATTAGGTGCTTATTCTCGTCTAATCTTAGTTTTTTTAAGCAGCCTGATGATTCAATTAGTCGTGTGTGGTTATTTTTATTATGCGTGACAGGAAAAAAAATGTTTAATTTAGAGTCTACTTATGCTGCTTCATTTAGAGTGATTAAGTTGATGCTCAAAAACAAATATTTCAATCCTACCGAATCATACTTAAATATACGATTGATACTAAATTTTCGATTCAATTATCCATCTCTTCTGTTGATAAATGAAAAAAAGTACTAGTAACTCTTAGTTTAATGAATCTATGATGATAACAGTACCTAGTTTACAACATAAATATATTGTCCATTGGGGCCTGGGGGAGATACTACGACTACTGAATCAGTTCCATCCAAATCCACCCGTGTGACGAATATAATATTCTCTTCCAATATCCTCACAAATTGTTTTTGAGTTCCTTGGAAATCTAAGTTGGAAAGGGAAACAGGGAACAACACTAGTATCTCTGACTCTGGTTTCATCCAACAACAGATTTTCATACTTATTCCAGTCTCTGTAGTCTGTAGATGGAGAGTTGAAAAACATGGAATCGATCGGTGTCACAGTTACTCAAGTCTACAGCTTGTGGAATGTGGAACGAGGATGACTGGGACATGCTCCTTTCATCGCCTCTTAAAAGAATTTCAATGCTGCATCTCACAAGAGATGGATTACAATTTACAATGGGTGAAGAACTACATCATCTATAACGACTGACAGATTTCGGATAAAATTTTAAAATTTGGGAAGTCTATTTTATCTTGTACGTGATAGATTATTATGAAAAATGCAGCCTATTTTAAAATAAATTAAAAACTAACAAATGTTGATATGATTTAATATATAGTTTACTTTTGCTCACAAGACAATTTTTGTTCGCAGTTAAGGAATAAAATTCGTCTTTTTCGATGATTTATGTACGTGTTTTAGTAGGATTTTCCCCACAAGTTGACTATAAAGGACGTATAAAAATGCAGGCAGTAATATGGTTTAATTTATTGTTACTCTACCATATTAGTGAAGTTTTAAAATTCAAAGAAAAAAATCTATAAAAAATGGAAATTAAAATAGTTTCCCTTTAGCCAAAACTAAAATCTATTCTTTTCTTTCAACTCATTTTTATTAGCTAAAAAACAAAAGCAATTTGGGTAGTACTGAATCAGTTGAGCAAAAGGAAAATCACAGATTAATCTGAGTTTACCAAAAACCCAAATTGATGAGAGAAATTAAAGGAAAAAAAATGCCGGGTGAAGGGAGAACCCAGCCAGATACGACGCCGCTTCTGGGAAAAAATAAACAACATCATCATCCAATAATCCGATTCCATTCTTCTCCATCCGCATGTTCCCACAGCATCTCCTCTCCGTTGTTCCTTGAAATGGCCGCCGCTATCTCCTACCCCTCCCCTACTTCCCGTCGCTTCGTCTTCCTCGGCATCGACGTCGGCACCGGTAGCGCACGCGCCGGTCTGTTTTCTTTCTCTCAATATGATAAGAACTGCGTGATTATTTATGGTTTTGATTGAAATGCTCTACACTTTGGAGTAATTTGGCATAGAATTGGTGTCTGACAATTGATTGAAATGCTATATGGAATACTAAACCTCTCTTAAACATCGTAAAATTAGTTCATCGATATGAACTGATGATTTCCAACTTTTTTGATTTGGTGTTTATGCCTTTTCTTTTAGTCAATTATGATTCTTGCTTGTTTCTTATATATAACTTTACTTACGAATTTATATCTACTTTGCTGAAGATAAAAGCAAATAGCCTAAACATTTGAAAATGAGCCAAGATTTATGAGATGATATCTTCTAATATTTTGTGAACTTGGTCCATTGGAGGATTGTTTAAAATCTAAAAAACATACTGAATTTAAATTTGAATATGGAATTTGCTTTCTTTCTTTTTTTCCAACGTATTACAAAAAGGCATATCATGTATTTTTTTTTTCTTTTGCAATATTGTCCTCTTTTTCAAGAGTAAACCTTGCTGCTGCGTTTTTGTTTATATATTACTGCCTGCTTCAGGTCTCTTTGATGAGCAAGGGAAGCTTCTAGGATATGCTAGTAGTCCAATACAAATATGGAAAGAAGGTGATTGTATTGAGGTAAAAAGAATTGGAAATTTAAACTTAGTGGCTGAATTAGTGTCCTGTGATCTTATTAATGGGAAGAAACATTACCATACTTATAGTTAATACTTTTTAACCAAGACCATTTCCTTTTATACCAGCAATCTTCAACTGATATCTGGCATGCAGTCTGTTCAGCTGTGAAATCAGCATGTTCACATGCAAAAGTTGAAGGGGAAGAGGTCAAAGGCATTGGATTTGCAGCTACTTGTTCACTTGGTTTGTATTTGGAAATATTTATCCCACATAGCGTCTGAATGAGAACTCTTTTTGTTTATGCTGTATGTCATGTATTGCAATGAAAAAGTAAATGCAATGATACGGAAAATATGGCTTCTTTGGGCAGTGGCTGTCGATGCAGATGGATCTCCAGTTACAGTTTCATGGAGTGGTGATTCAAGAAGAAATATTATAGTCTGGATGGACCATAGGGCTGTGAAACAAGCTGAGAAGATTAATTCTAGTAACTCACCTGTGTTACAATACTGTGGTGGATCTGTTTCACCAGAGATGCAGCCACCAAAGGTACCCTGAATATGCAGTCTTTTGATGGAAAAATAGTCATGAAGCCAACTTCTTCCGAGTGTTTGTATTGAGAAGATAGAGCACCCTGTGTTCAGATATACATACTAAGTAAAATGGAATTTCAAGTTTATATTTCTTCTTGTTTTGGGGACTTGTCATATGTAGGTCGAAATTGCAATTGGCTTTATAGAAGTTTATATTTCTTGTTTGTTTCGTTTACTCTTTGCATATTTTTTCACGGGAATTGTTTTGGTTATGTTAACCAAATTTGTAGCAAATTAGAATGATTACATTATTTGCTGCCACAATTACTTATTTTTGCTGGGTTTCGGAGAGAGGGGATTATAAATCAAATGTCTAACTTCAATAATGTAATGTCTGGAAATTTGAGTTTCCTGAGCAAGGTATGTAGCTGCAAAAATAAGTATGGAACTTACTGTTATTATCTTTACCCATGATTGTTAAATGAAACTAGTTTATCCTTGTTTGGGCTATAGAGACTATGATTGATGGTTTTGTTTTTCTTTTGCAGCTTTTATGGGTAAAAGAAAATTTGCAAGAGTCTTGGTCAATGGCTTTTAGGTGGATGGACTTGAGTGATTGGTTGTCATACAGGTTCTTTCTTCTGCTCATCTATCTCATTCTTCTTTATGTGAAGACATCATTCCCTTTTTTTACCTTATGAATTCTGCATTATTTTTGTTCTTTCTTTTATAGAGCAACAGGAGATGATACAAGGAGTCTATGCACCACAGTATGCAAATGGACATATCTTGGTCATGCACACATGCATCAGATGAATGAGAGAGATTCTCGTAACATGGAAGCTTGTGGATGGGATGATGATTTTTGGGAGGAGATTGGCTTAGGTGATCTTGTTGAGGGCCATCATGCAAAGATCGGTATGCTTTAAGAATTTTATTTCTTTACTAATTTTAACTTAACCTTTTAGTTTCACGACATGACACATATTATAATGACAGGACGAAGTGTAGCTTTTCCAGGCCATGCTTTGGGATCTGGTCTCACTCCTGCTGCTGCAAAGGCAAGAAATTTTGTACTGTAGATTTGACATTGATTTCAAGTGGTCCTGAAGTCAATGTACCTTATTTAGATATAAGAATGTGAACATAGACCTTTTATGTGGCTTCATAGTTTTGTTCATTTTTATCCGAAAGTTTTTGCTTTTTTGTTCTTTTATTATTGAGAATTTGTATCTTCAGGAACTTGGTCTTGTAGTCGGAACACCTGTGGGGACATCACTGATTGATGCACATGCTGGTGGTGTGGGGGTAATGGAAAGTCTGCCTGAAGAAGGTTTATTTATGGAGAAAATTTTCACCTTTTTATTTCCTTTCCTTTCCTTATTTGCTATAATATTTAACTTTTTGGAAAAAGTGATATGTGTTCAGAGGAGGATAATGAAGCTATATGCCGTCGTATGGTTCTGGTCTGTGGCACTTCCACTTGTCATATGGCTGTATCACGGGACAAGCTGTTTATTCCTGGGGTCTGGGGACCATTTTGGTCAGGTACAATCTGAAAATACAGTGCGGTTACTGAGGGGTCTATGAGACTAGCTTTATAAACATTATCTGATAATTCTTGCCAACTAGGCTTCTATATATCTTTTTCATTTGTTACTAGCACGTACATATACTCATGGCCATACATAATGTTTGATTGGGATAGATTTATCTCAAAGTTAACTCATTCTTTAACCATTTGTCTTTGTCACTTTGGTAGTTTGGTTAAACACCAATAGCATAATTTGAATGATTTTTTATTATACCATGTGAGTTTACTTATGGTAGATATTCATTATTAATGGTGATTTAGTGTTTCCTTTTTGCTTTGATTTTTAGCAATGATACCTGAGTATTGGCTCACAGAAGGGGGGCAAAGTGCTACTGGTGCATTATTGGATTACATGATTGAGAATCATGTTGCTTCTCCTCAACTTGCAAACCGTGCTGCCTCTCAGAGTAAGAAATTGATTCCTATTCCCCTCTTTCTTCTTCTAGGAACTGGTTTGACTTTCTATTCTATGTTTTATTCCAGAAACTTCTGTGTTTGTGCTACTGAACAACATGTTAGAATCAATGATGCATGAGATGCAGTCTCCGTTTATTGCTGCTTTGACTCAAGATACACATGTCCTTCCTGACTTCCACGGAAATAGGTAAAGCGTTTAAAGAATTGAATTATGAGTTTTACAGTTCATACTGCCTACATATCAGTATGAATGAGCTTAAGATTTTTATCATCATGATGCACAGGTCTCCTGTTGCAGATCCAAAAGCAAAAGGAGTAGTGTTTGGATTGTCTCTTGACCCTAGTGAACAACAATTGGCTCGTCTATACCTTGCCACTGTACAGGGTATTGCATATGGTACACGCCATATTGTGGAGCACTGCAATGCTAATGGTCACAAGGCAAGATATGCTCCTCCGTTATCTTTTTTGTTTACACACAATTGGTTGAAACAATTATGAACTAAACCTGCTGTGATAAAAAGCTTGGAAGCAATTGGACTTGGAATGAAGTAATTGCATAATGAAGAATTAAGCAAAGACTAATTTTTGCTTAGCCCTTAGAGCACCTAATATATCTTTCAGTGTTCAGTACGTCCTGAATAAATAGTCTAACTGCCTTAATGGATAAAAGTGGAATTAGATTAATCATTTCAGTTCAATCCACACTGCTTGCTTTGGCAGTGTGATAAAGAGTGCAAGTTTTCTGTGTAGTTGTCTTGTAATGTAGAATGGCTGGTGGTAAATGGCTTGACTGTTTGGTAATTGGTCCCAGTTCATTCCATGCACTCTTGCAGTTTCCTGTTATTATATAGTGTATAGGAAATAGTTTGATACACAGCTTGTCAATTTTAGGGTTGAGGGGGTTAGTTTAGGGTTTAAGGCTTAGAATATAGTGTTTAGAGCTTAGAATTTAGGGTTAGTGAATAGTGATTTAGATTTTATAGTTTAAATAGAAAGGGTTGTGTAATTTTTTTACACAACTTGTGTATCAAAATATAACTCTTTGTGTATATATAAAACGAAGTTCAACGTTACCGATGATAAGCTCAATGGTTCAATTTTTTTTTTTTTTTGAATAAGCAAATAGTGAATTTACACCATTCTTAGGTCACAGATATGGAATATCTGTTTGATAATTAAATAGGTTAATGCTGCCATTGGTTCTTTATAAATCGTTTCACTTACACCCTGAAATCTTTCCTTAATGTCTCTCTCTTTGTGCAGATTGATACACTGCTTGCATGCGGCGGCCTCTCAAAAAATCCCCTTTTCATTCAAGAGCATGCAGATATTATTGGTTTGTACATTTGTTTTCTTCCTTTTTGCATGCATGTATTGTCCTGTTTCCATAGAACCTTGTTTTGGACCAATGTTTCTTTTTCCCTCTGCACTTGAGTGCTGCATTCCATGTTGCCGAACAGTTTTGTTAATATGACACAAGAAAAGGCAGAATTTTTTCTAGGGATAAACTAACTTTTGGATGTAAAAATTTCTTAGAGTAAAGAGGAACCTGTGGGTTCCACCTTAAAAATGTGAGTTTGTTCATGTTATGATAATTGTAAGTTTCTACAAATGTAATCTTGTCTCTTCTTAAGATGTAAAGAGGAACCTGTAGTTTCCCCCTTGAAAGTGTGATTTAGTGGCTGAGAGGACCTCTCTGAGTTTGAGCTTACTTTGGGTATGATCGGTAATAGAGTTTACTGGTGCTATTTTTGTAGCTGCCATAGGCAAAGATTATTTTTCTTCCTTGTCATGGAGACTTCTTAGAATGAAATTTTTCAACATTGTCTTACGCATTATTGTTGAAACTCAGAACAGTGAACTTTGTATAGTCAGTTATGGCTGTATCCTGCAGATTGATATTTTTATTTGAGAAGTGTACCCTTTACTGAAATCTAAATTCACTGAAAGTTGAAACCACCTAGAAAGGTTAGTGTGGAAACACATTCTTCTTACATCATCACGGAAGACAGCAAGACATTTTGAATTAGATTTCTGTAATTTTCTCATAAAACAAGTGAATCAGGTCATCCAGGAGGATGTTGGCATCTTAGTTATTGCTGTGCACATGCTGATCAAAACTTGTAGCTTTCTTGCTAATAATTTTCTATTCCTTCTTTTGTTATTGAAAGACCATTTGCTCATAATTTCAGGTTTCCCTATAATACTTCCGCGTGAAAGTGAGTCGGTGCTCTTAGGGGCTGCTATTCTTGGTACAGTTGCTGCAAAGAAGTATATTTGTCTCAAGGAGGCTATGAAAGCACTTAGTGCAGCTGGTCAGGTATGCTAGCAGTCATGGTTTGTGTTTATTGTTAGTTTGTGCGTTTATCATGAAACTATGTTTAGAATAGTAGATACTATTTTAGCTAGCTGGCTAAAATTGTTTATGTTTGATGTTCTTTTCTAAACATGTCTATTTAATTATGCAACTGAGATCATACCGCATAGTTATGCGGTTCAATAGACAGTTGTCTCTGATCTTGTACTTGCCATCTATTTGGTCTTTTCAACTCTTGAAACCATGCAGGTCATTCATCCATCAACAGACCCTAGGGTGAAGAAGTATCATGATGCTAAATACCGTATTTTCCGTGAACTTTATGAGCAACAATTGTCGCAACGTTCCATTATGGCTCAAGCTTTGGCATAGTTAATGGGGTATATAACATGTTTTTTTTTTTCTCTCAGTTCGATCTATGAATTTAGGCTTTAAATCTTTTGAACACTTTTACATTTAAAAATAAATCTATTTTGAACCCTAAAAAAGGGAAATATTGTTATCCTTCCAAGATTAAAAGATTTGGGTTGGAGTAACTCTTTTGCATAAAATATGAATTTTAACCGTGTCTCTTCAACCATCATTCTCTATGAAATATCTAAATGTTTTTGTATCTTCAGTCCTATAGATTTCTTCGTCGGTGGATTATCTTAACCCGACGCTACTCGTTGGAGACAAGGGTCTTACCTGCTCTACTAGAACTATGCAAATTATCTAAAACAATACCCTTGAAGTCTGTGGTCCACCCCCTCACCGGAGTGAATCCTGTTTATTTTGTATCTCTGTATGCCCCACTTTGAAATCGTACTCTGCATGTAGTTCATGTGGCATTGAACTGTTTTTTCTAATGATTAAAGAAAGTAGGAGTGAGCCAAAACTTCCATGGAGTCAACCACTGTGACGACATTTACTTGAGTTCCATGTCAGAAACAATCTATAACTCAATGTGAAGATACCAATATATTATAGTAGTAGTAGTAATTATTAATGTATCAAAATTCATACGATAGTTAAAGGACGAACACAACTGATTCGTGATAATTTTATGGAAGTTTCTATTGCCTACGGTTCAGTCTCATGACTCATGAACCTTATACGCGGAGAAGACTCGAACTTACAAGTCAAAGTTTTCATGTGTCCGGTGACTTTTCACTCTACCTTTTTTTAAAATAATGGGTTAATTGTCTGATTAGTTATTGCAGGGGTTTCCCCTTTGGCAATTTTTTTAAATCCAAGGAATAAACTCTTCCTAAATTTAATCGAACAGATTAATATAATAGTATCTAATTATTTTTATATAATCTAAAATTGATCCTAAGATAATACTTGTTTATAAATATTATTAACACTTTAACACGCTGATATTATGATTACATTCATATCATTTGATATCATCTATTTTTTTCACTGAAATAATTTGTTGATTTCTATTATTAAATTATTTTGATGCTCCAAAAAACCCAATTCAATTAGCATTTTATTGAATACGATAAATTTTGAATATAAAGTATTGAGTTTTTTTTCTTTGATGTTAACTGCGGCTGTATAGTCGGTCCTTTACTTTCCATTTGGATGGATACTGCAATTCATGGTCTCCCTGTACCTTGATATCATAAGAATGACTGCAAGACTAAATATCATTTGTATGTATTTCATTATGAAACTCTACAAGGAAAATATCTCATAACACATATTTTTTCATGACTTTATAAAATAAAGGCCTAATGACTCTAACCGTACTAAGAGTTTTATAATTTTTTTTGACCATCTTACGTTACACTCATCTTTATTTCAATCAATTATCACTCACTCAAAATCACGTTCTTTTCTTTCTCATATTGAAACCCAAAATCTTAGATTTGTTCCTCCCAATCTCCTCTCTTACCGTATAAGCTGTCTTGATCCCCTAAACCAGTAAAGATCTGAATCGGAGTGGGGTTTGGTATTGATGAATCTAATCAGCAACATGAGGCAGAAGGTAAAGAACACTAGAAGAAATAAACAGTTCATTTCCTGCCAATTAAATCCAATCTTATCACCAGTAGGCAGTAGCATTATCCCTTTCCCTAAGCAAAAAATGAGAGGTGGCAGTGGTGAATAAAATAAACAACAATATTCATCAAAAGAAAGACTTCTGTTTATTGGCCTTACTATATCACGCCTAAGAGTCAGGACATATACAAAACAAAGACTTCTTCGACATGACCCCGTTCAGGTTCAGCACTAAGCATTAAGCAAACAAAAGCTACATGGATTCATTTTACGATGACTGAGGCGAGGGGATAAACAACAAAGCTGAAAACAAATCATATTTATCATGTTAAATATTTAGGGGATAGAGACTAAACCTAAAAGAAACGGTCAACAAGGCAAACTAGAAGACCCAATCCCAAGCCATAGAAGAAGAAGGCCTAAGAAAGTACAATGAACTTTAGGGTAGTCCTGTCGAAGGGGATATACACGCTAAACTTTGAATTAAAAGTACATTTTACAGAAATTGTGTTTAGTTATATAAATTTTTGGTCCCAAACACACACATTTTATCTTACTTTGATGAAGTATGAACGTCCAAAACCCAAAATTTTTAAACAGATCCACCTTCAAGTTAATCAACCAATTTTGTAAATGTCTTAAACCAAATCAAAACTGCCCAACTCCCACAAAACAAGTGGATTATCCATTGGGTTTGAATCAATTATATAGGTAACATAGCCAATCAAGAAGAAATTAGTTTTCCACAAACAAAAGTCAACCAACATTTTGTAAGTTTGTTATCATATTAGACTCTATATGTATATTTTATGTTAAACAAAAACTTGATCTAATTCATATAATACAAATATTTCAGTAAAGCAATAAGATTAGTTTGCAATTGGCACCAATCATTCCACCTTATTAATATAGTATGCACCACAAGCTTATCTTGTTATCAAAGGACTGATCCCACACTTTACCAGCTCGCACTCAAGGACTCTTTTGCTTTGGTCTAGGGTCTTATTGATGATGAAATGCAAGTGTTTATATGTCAATGCATAGATTCTAGGGTTAAGAGAAAAGACAAGCACAAACATGTTTTTTTTTCTTTCTAAATCTAAAAAAACATTTTTGACTCAAATTAATGTTTCTGATTATTTTTGTACATTCATAATATATTGTAATTAGTTATGATAACAATCGAGTGTTACATTCATAATCATGATAAATATTAATTAATTATGATAATAATCGATTGTTACATTCATAATCACGATAAATACAGTGTAATTTGAGACATGCGTGCTTAAAGCCATAATTTAAGTGTTTGATTAAGATATTAGTATCTAGATGGTGTGAGTGCTTTTGAAAATTTGATAGTTTTCTTCTTGTTAATTTCTTCGTAGTTTCGGAGAACTTTTTTTTTAGCTTAATAAAATCAAAGGGAAAATATTATTATATAAAGGAAACCAAGGTCATTAATGACTGGTGCTAGTACTTCTAATTAAAAAGGCTTTGAATAATCAATCCCTTGTCATTTTTCTTCCTTTATTTATAGTATTCTAATTTTTCAATTCATTTACACAGCAACCCTAGGTAAATTGTAATCGTTAGGCCTTTATAAAATTTTAAGCATTTTATGGGAACAAAATGCCTCACGTCACCCACTATTTCTCGCCTATAAATCTTGCTCTCTCCTTTCCCCATTCCCCCCAAAGTATCTAACCAGCTTTTCTTTGCTTTGAAGAAACAAAAAGAAGAAGAAAAAACATGGGTCGAGCTCCTTGCTGTGACAAAGCTAACGTGAAGAAAGGACCATGGTCAACTGAAGAAGATGCTAAGCTCAAGGCTTATATCGAACAGTATGGCACTGGAGGCAATTGGATTGCTCTTCCTCAGAAAATTGGTATATATATAGTATATATACCCTAGCTAGTTATAAAACTTTCTTTTGAATGATTTATATATATATGGTGGGAGCTTATTTGCATGTTGTTGTAAGATTTTGGTTTAACCTGACCTTTGTATTTATTGGGTAATATTTCATAGGGCTTAAGAGATGTGGGAAGAGTTGCAGGCTGAGATGGCTGAATTATTTGAGGCCAAACATTAAGCATGGTGGATTCTCTGAGGAAGAAGACAACACCATCTGCAGTCTCTATATAAGTATTGGAAGCAGGTAAAATCAACCCCTCTTTCTTTTTCCTCTCAAACTTTTAGGCTTTGATTGCTTGTCTTCTTATTCTTTGTCCTCCATAGATACCCTATGCAAAAGCTGCATCTTTTACAGTCAGATATTTATTTTCATTTCCCTAGGGTTTCTGATATTCTCCCTTTGTTCTTCCATGCTTCGTCTTCTTGTTCTTGAGGATACTCTTGACTGAGTTGGATCTACTTTTTTAGGTGGTCCATAATTGCTGCACAACTGCCTGGGAGAACTGATAATGATATCAAAAACTACTGGAACACCAAATTAAAGAAGAAACTACTTGGGAGGCGCAAACAATCTAACAACATCCATCGCTTCTCCTCCTCCAATCAAGACTCTAATGATCATCAGCCCACCTCCGATGATAATCAATTCTCTCCGGGTTTGAGCAACGCAGCCTTGGAACGGCTCCAGCTTCATATGCAACTTCAAGGCCTTCAGAATCCTTTCTCTTTCTGTAACAACCCGGCTTTATGGCCTAAGAACATTCACCCCTTGCAAGACAAGATGATCCAAAGCATGCAGGAGGCTGCCTCCAATGGAAACCCTAACCTTCTTATGCAGCCTCTCTTGCCAAACCCTCAACCTGCAAATGAACAAAGTGTTGGTGATCTCTATGATCCAAAAAGTTTCAAAGCCAAGGGACTTGATGTGCTGGATAATTCTCTGGATGGAATATCTCCGTCGGATGGCTCAGTTCCCTTTGGAACCGGAGACGATTTGATGGACTCGACTATTGTGACGAAAGGAAATGGAAATAATGGTGATGTTCAAGCAGTTTCGAACTTCCAGGGCGAGCTGGACGAGTTTCTTAATTACAAAACAGCTGGTTTTCCCCAGGAAGAACAAATGAGTGATCAAGTGCTGGATTGTTTCAAGGACATGAATGGTTCAACATCAAAGGACAGCTTGATTTGGTGGCCGACTGATTTCGATGCAAAATCAGCATCTTCCTGCTCTTGGGATTCTACTTCTGTTCTTCAATCAAATGTTGTGTTTCAGGATTATGAATTAGGTTACCCGATGTAGACAGAGGCAGATATAAAATAAAATATAGGGACTGGTTCACTGTTTAAGCTTATTTGCGATGAACATAAAGATAGGGAAGACTGCTAGGTTTCATGCAAAAGATATTATGTAAATTGTGTCAATAATAACGATAACTTCCTTCTCACCTTTACCTTTTTCCTAGAACTTCAAACAATAGTAATCCTATGCGACTTGACGATCTTGATAGTTTTCCTAGAACTACTAAATTATTAAACTAATATTCAAACTAAAATGACTTAAAATGTTATTGTGTAAAAAAAATAATACCATCTTACTTTTACCTCTAAAAAATACTAACCACCTATAATGTCTAACTCCGAATTTGAAAAAAGATTTGCATTGTTGTACTAAGTAATAATATCAATAAAATTACGATTCAGTTACTAATCGAAAGAAATTTGAATGAAAATCTAAATTTATGTTTTCACATGTATGTGGCAAAATTAAACACAAAGACGCAGTCATACCTACATAGACTAGGGTACCTAAACAAGTTTCTTGTTATGGTCATTTTCTTACGGAAGTAGCTTTTACAAGTCTTGGAAACGAAAGGAAGGTTCTTTCATGCGTGTGCACCAAAGTTTGGAGCTTTGAATAGATAAAACATTCTATAGTAAGCAGATTTTGAGTTGCCTTGGCTCCAAATATAATGAAGTAAGGGCTAGGTTTTCTTTAGGTTTTGGGAATTGAAAATTTACGCAAAAAGGTGGTTACTTTTTGGTCGGTAAACCAGATAGTAGAAAGAAGTAGTTGAAGTGACCATCTCCAAGTCTCCATCCATTGCTGTTCACAAAGAAGAATTGCTTGCAAACAAATTTATTGATTATTTTGTTAATTTGAATATAGGGTTTAGGGTTTTAACAATCAAATCACAACTTTTCTTTAAGATTTATATGATTCAAAATCCATCCTAAAAATATTAATTTTAAATCCACAAGATTTAAACTCGAACCAGTTAACTCCCTTGTACGGTTCAAAAAGGACCATACAGTCTTAATATTTTTACAAAGTCGAAGTAGAGCACATAATGGTATAGTTATTATCAAGTCCTTCATTGACTAAAGAATTAAATTTATTTATGAATTAAAACAACAACATAATTTTACATCAAATATTTTCTGTCCATATTATAATCGTATAGAATCTATTTCTAATTGAATTGTAAAAAAATATTCAGTTGTAACTCGGAACTAAATTTCCCTCCCAAAATTCAAGGACTGCAGTCTAGATGTAACCGCGTCTATTTCTAAAGACTTTTCAAAAAGGAACACGTGGTCCCATCACGTATTTTCTGTACAAGTTCCACACCGCACAGAATTCTGCCCCATTCTTTCCTTCTTCGTTGCTTCTGCATTTCGATTCGATTCCCAGGAATACATTGGAAAAGCGCCAAAAACGAAGGAAGTTTACAGTCTTCGCAATTATTCAACCCTCTATTTCTCGAATTCTCATTTTCACCACTCTCGGGATCTCAAGTCATATTGCAAGCAGGCCTCTACTTTTGTAGAGGGAGAAAAAAGAAGGGGTGCTGCTGCGCAGAGCGGATCTAAGATTTATGCTCTGAGAGAACCTTTTTTCTATAGTTAAAGACATGGGTATTCTGTTTACAAAAATGTTCTCCTCTCTGTTTGGTAACAAGGAGGCTCGGATCCTTGTTCTGGGACTTGACAATGCCGGAAAAACCACCATTCTCTGTATTATTTCTCGTCCTTATTATGCTTTTTGTGATTCCAATTCTGTCTATATCAGGATTTATTAAATGAGAAATTGACAATTTTTTAGTTTTACGATTCGATGTTTTTGGTTGCAGATCGGCTCCAGATGGGTGAAGTTGTCTCGACAATTCCAAGTTAGTCTTCTTTTCTTTCTTTCTTTTTCAATTTTCTATTTTTCCACTTTTGTTTGTTTGAAATGGATTTATTGAGCGTTTCATGTGTTACGGAGAGGTTAGTATTTGCAATTAAGCAGTTCAAAGAGTTTCTTTTATATTTGAGAATTGGTCTTCGATTTACTTTGTTCTTGATGATGCAGCGATTGGATTTAATGTCGAAACAGTACAGTACAATAACATCAAATTTCAAGTTTGGGATTTAGGTATGCCGACCGCTACTCCTTGATCTAGATCTTTAACATGTGGAATGAATTTTCATAATAAATCTGGATTTGATTGCTTGAGGGTGTTCTTCGTCTATCCAATCTCTTAGTATTGGACTGAAATATAATATACCTTGTTTTGAAATTTTGCTTTCTTTTATAATTTGGAGCATTTTTATTTTAATGGAAATGCTGCTATAACTTCTTGCCTCATTGACATCTTTACCATTTCTCAATGCAGGCGGACAGACAAGTATCAGGTAACTTTCCTAAACATGCATCATTTTTCTTTGGCTTTTAAGTTCATCCATTATTTGTTTATTTTCTGCTGTCAACTCTCTCCCCTGAGACTGAGATGTTTGGTTTACGAAAGCTCCATGTAAAGTTTGCCTTTTGTGAGTCTACAGCTGACCATTGGTTGCTTAGAAATTTAATTAAATGGTTTTTGCTCTTAAACTTATATGATACCCAGCGATTTCTTTTCATTTGAGAAAGATACGGTGTATCTCTTTATTCAGTTCACGTTGTTAAGGGGTGTGTATAATAAGAGTATCTCAAATCTCAATATAAAAAAAGCATCAAGTTGTACACTTATCCTACGACATTTGTGATTGGATAGACAATGGGATTTTAGTAGAATTGGTTGCTGGAACATCCCAGAACCCTTTTCTTTATCCCTAATACGATTAGGGTCATTATCTTTTTCTTCTTTTTTCAATTTCCATAGCTGTCTATGACAGAAGAAAGGAAAGTCTGGTGTGACTTTATTTCACACTTCAATGAGATATTTATACACATGGAAATGTAACAAGAATAGAACCAACTCCTTTAAATATGGAGTAAATCAAATATGGACAATTTGAAATACCAAGTGATAGAATTTTACAGTTCAAAATGTTGTTACAGTTTAGACTTTCCTCTCCATCAGAATTACTGATAAAAATGAAAATCTTTAAAAACCACAAATTATACATAGTTATCTTAGTCTCTGTGCTTTAGAGAGAATTTCGAAGACTGTTTTTGCCATGCGATCTGAACCTAGATTTTGTAGTTATTGTTTATTAACATTTCCATGTTTTGTACAAGTGGATTTCCATTTTTCTTTTTACCTTTAGAACAAACCCCTAATTTCTTGTTTCATTTTGCTGTACAGGCCATATTGGAGATGCTACTTTCCAAATACCCAGGCTATAATCTATGTTGTTGACTCAAGTGATACAGATAGGCTGGTGATAGCTAAAGAAGAATTTCATGCAGTCTTGGAGGTAAACGCATCAGAATGCATTTCTTCATATTATAATATTTTATTAGTTTTCCTATTTAAAACATCCTAAACTCTTGTTAAGGTATATTATATTATAAATGTTCCATGATGTGAAGATAACATATAGATCATTTGCAGGCTGTAATGTTTATATCATTGTCCACTCTAGTAATTGTTGTAATTTAAAAGTTTGACAACAAGAAAGAATGATTGCTGAAAACATTCTTTCAGCTCCCTAGAATGTTATTTCCCTACAAATTAGCTTCAATTTTTAAATGGCATTTCAGGTTGTTATAGTCCTTCTGTACCATCTTTCTCTTGTGTGTTGTCTACTTGTAATCTCCCATGAAAAAGAAATAAATCGAACTTTTTTGATTTCTCATTCAGTATCAATTAAGATGACTTTTTTGATTTCTTGTTAATGCTTGTTTTATGTATTTTTATCATGCCCCTTCTGAATTAATTTCAAGTCTGAATCTTTTTGCAGGAGGAGGAGCTAAGAGGAGCAGCAGTTTTGATTTTTGCAAATAAGCAGGTCGGGGCTATTCTTTTTCCTTCTTGTAGTAGTGCAGAAGTTTCTTTTTTTAGGTGCTTTTCTTATGTTTGACAATTGACTTTGAACCGAAGCCCTTGTTCCAAAAGGGAATAAACATGCAGTTTCTTATTCTTGAAGTGAATTTGGATTTTGTTTGGCAGACATTTTGGGAATGAATTGGTGTATCATGTGTAAATTAGTGGTGAATATCATTTTGTTTTTGTGCTCTATTGCTCAAATATTGGTACCAAGTATATGTTATCCAATTCCATAATTTCAAATTTAAATTCCCAAATAGAAATTTGTCCGGGGAATGAGGAATAACATTTTAATTTGCTTAACAAAGATTGTAATCCATTTTGGTACTTTTAATTTATGAAAGTTTTTTTGTAAGTCGCATTGTTGGTGTATACACAGGATCTTCCAGGTGCACTTGATGCTGCTGCCATTACTGAGTCTTTGGAGTTGCACAAGATAAAAAATCGACAATGGGCTATTTTTAAAACTTCAGCAATAAAAGGGGAAGGTCTTTTTGAAGGTTTGGACTGGTAAGTTTTGTGTCGCATATTATCCTTGAATTTCCTTGGCTAAATTGCTTGGGATTCAATTCTCTAGCCTAATTAACCTGTGAACCATTTTTCAAATCTCTCTTCTTGTTTGATCATATTCTTTTAACTCCTAAAGTAATGTAACATGTTTGCAGGCTGAGTAATACCCTTAAATCAGGAAGCGGCTAAAATCAGAAGCATTGCAACTACATTATCCATCCTTCTGAATCACTTCCGAGGCAATTCAGTATGAAGATATGTGATCTCCAAATTAAAACCATAGAAACGAACGCTTTTTTCTTTTCCATTTATGTATTTTGCCGTCCCTTTATCTTTAATGGTTTCTCTTCTTGGATGCATATAAAGAAATTCTTTTTATGAAATACAGATTACCTTCTTCTAACAGATGGTTGCAAGTATTGTTCTCAACTGAATGAGCAAAAGGTTTTCACTCTTTGAGATATTTCCCTTATTTTCCACCATGTAATCATTAGCCTTGAGATCTAAAGCTCGTGTCATGCATGATTTCATTTGTTTAAATGGATGGCTACTACGTCAAGTATTCGGCTGCCCTTCCAGTTCCAGTAGCCAGCCTCGGGTACAAGTTGGAGAAGAAAAGGAGGTTGAGGAGAACAACGTGGAGGGTTTTCACGTTCCAATACGTTGGGTTAGCAATATGCTGCTAACTAAAAGGAGGGAGGTTGAGGAGAACAACACGTGGAGTTAGCAAATGGACGTCCAAGGGCTCCGGCAAGATGACTAGCGAAATCGTTTGGGGAGGAGACGTCAAAACTAGACGATGAAAAGTTAGTTGAGATTATTACATCCATTCTCCCTGTCCGTGATTCTTTAACGTGGTGTCAACTATTTATGTGTGGCCTCAGAAACGCACCTTGATTTGTCATTGGCCTATCCGACATGGTCGGCTCATATCTCGGATGTCCGAAATCTCACTGTTTTCTCTCATAAAAAACAAACACAAAATCTGGAGTAGTCAGATTTTTTGTCACACTGCCTTCTTACCCCTCCAATTTCGTAATTCTAAATTCCTCTGTTTCTGTTTACACAGCTTTTGCTTTTTTCTTCTGCAACAGGTTCTCATGTCATTTGGGTTTGCCTTTGTCAATTGTCATCACACCCACTGTATGTAGCACTGAAAATCGTGATTCCAAATCGATCATGTTATTGCTAACTAGTAGCTACCTATTCAATTCCCCAATATTTAATAGGTATGTTTTGTACAACATTTAATATTATTCAAATTAGATTTTTTACAAGTCATGAATTCATAAAGTGATATTGAATATATTATTAGTGAATCGTATAAATAAATATGAAATCATACTTACTATGTATATAAGTAGAAAACAAAATTAATTTGTAATATTTTACATCAAATATGTGTTGAAATGTGAGTATATCATTTAAATGAATCAAGGTTGAGTTTTGAAGATCCATTAAAATCAGTATCATATATTATCAAAGTGTCGATTCCCTCGTCTTTTTCAGTTAATTACCCACCTAAGACGAATGCTTTCCAGTTTCCAGTGACTGAGTGTTGAGGTCATGAACCCAACTCTCATTTATGACTATGAGTGTAGTTGAAACTGGGCAGACTCATCAATGCGTTTGTTGCAGGTACTTGTATGAATTCTAACATTATGGTCGTTACCAGTC
This sequence comes from Abelmoschus esculentus, assembly GCA_035048815.1. NCBI lineage: Eukaryota > Viridiplantae > Streptophyta > Magnoliopsida > Malvales > Malvaceae > Abelmoschus > Abelmoschus esculentus. Next base: position 146,734 of record JAUCBN010000025.1, read on the forward strand.
ATTAATTTTGATGTGAAATGATATCTCTACATTCATTCATTAATAGAACAATAAAAAAATCTCGTTAATTTTATTGCTTTCACCATTTGATCGTGATAAATTTAATATAATTAAGCGGATAAGTCTACACATTGACTTAAGCGGATAAGTCTTTTAAAACAAATCTTTATGCCTTAATTAAACCCAATTATCAGACCTTGAATGTGTATGGTTTGAGTGCCTCACGTAGGCATGTCTTGCTTTCACATAGATGTATCAAAAAGAGTTAGTCAATCATACAAAAGTTGAAAATATGCTGGTGGGTAACACAAAACCCTAATTTCCAACACAATTAGTGGTGGGAAAAGTTGATCTCTTCCCTCAAGCTTATTCGAAGTGGGATTTCTTTCTCTTGTTGCTAACCCTTCAAGGATTCCAAAAAGTTAAAAAGATAGATGCCAATTGCCACATACTTTCAAAAAAAAGTTTGGAGGTGGGGGATTTGGCATCTTCTAATTGCCTCCCCTTTATCAAATAAAGAAATAATAAAAATATTTTATTTGTTAAAAATAATAAGTCAATTTCCATAATCACTAATTCATTGTGTATTTTAATTTTATGTAGGATAAAATATCAACATCAATTACGTAACTAGATTTTAAAACCCATCTTAAAGTTATGATATCTTTTGAATTTTCCCCCTTTGTTGGAATAACAACTAGCATTCGATTTGAACCCCTTTACTCTTCTAAAAGTGATTGCACCTTTCTTCTATTGTAAAAAGTATGGGGGAGTCCATGGTTCTCTTTTGCTTGATTGGTGCTTCATCCCATCAAAAATTGGGGTACTTGAAAAAGTCTATTTGCTTTGAGTGCAAGAAGGTACCAAAACTTTATAGATCAAAGGTGGTGGTAGCTCTCATATGCTCCCACAGCTGTGCCTGTGAGTGGCTTTGTTGTTATATTCATGTTTGCTTAAAGTTTGACCTTTCATGATCCACACTTTTGTTTACCATGTGTGTGCGTATGAAAAGGGTTAAAATGTGGGGTTTGTCTTGCACAAGTGAAAAGAGTGATGGGACCCTTTGTCTCATGATATGCCATCAATTATACTTTGGAAGAGGAGTATTATTTACTAGTAGTCACCACCAACACATGATCATGGATTGATCAATTGGGAGAGAAAGGTGCTCTTTTTACATGTTCTAATAACTTAAAAAATGAGACTTTAGCAATTAGATGAGGGAAGCAGGAGCTTTTTGAATCATGGTTGTTAATATTATTGCTTATTGGTGGGAGAATCAACTTTTTCTCTTGTGAAGGAACCAACAAAAAAGTAAGCAAACACCTTTTTGACAATGATGGTGAGATAAAATAAGGATATTAAATTTTGTGGGAGAGATTTAGGCTAATGAGGTTACCTTAGTGTATTCTTTTCTTCGGAATTATTATACTAGGAGTAGGAGGATCATTTGTTGAAGGAGTGGGTATGCAAAAGACAACAAAGGAGCTACACCTAGAAGTTCCCACGTTCTCAAGTAGATCAATTTAAAAAATATTTATCTACAGTTATTGATCCAAACAATAAAAAAATAATATTATTTAACTTTTAAGTTTGAGGTTTTATGTAACCAAAATAAAAACTATATGATATACAACATTAAAAATAATTCTAAACATTATTAATTGATTGAGGTCCCTCGTTATTATTTTATTCTACTTATACTTGCTATAAATATTTTCATAACTTAAATTATTCCAATATATGTAATGTACAACAGTTGATTTTAAACATGACATAATGGGAGTTTTTTTTTTTTTTAGTAGGAAGCATTAAATCGAGTACCTGTCCCATAATGAATATATGAAATAATTATGTCTGTTATATTACACCATACATACATATACAACCCTAATGAATATATGAACAATTGATTATTATTGGTGTCTTACTCCACCGATGAATGTATGAGTCTCTATTTGTTATTGGATGGTACATTTTCATACATTATTGAAGCAAGCGAAGAACGTCAGTCGTGGACCAGACACGGCTTCCCTGATGGCTGATACTGATGTCAATTCTCATACACAGAGAGAGAGAGATCTGTAGGCATGGAAAGAAAGGGTGTGATGGTAGGCAAGAGGCCGAACATGTCAAAGCATGCAGACAAGGGAACACGAAGAAATGGAGTTGCTCCTAAGGATGGATCTATAGACATTGGGGTGGGGGGGTGGGGGGGGAATTATTTTATGGACTAATTATATATTAGGCTTTAATAAATTTAAAAACATTGCAATTATTTTATGGATTAATTATATATTAAGCTCTTAACCCTTTCAAAAATTTTATAATTTATAATTTTTTATTTTTTAATCCAAAATTAAAAAAAAAAACTTTTACCTCTTTTTTTGGTTTAATTAATTTTTAAGACTTTTCAATGTTAAAATTATACCTATTTTTTAAAAAAATCAATTTAATTATCTTTTAAGACTTTATTCAATTTAATGTAATCAGTTTATCCTCGCAATTTAATTTTTGACCCTGTTCTTATATATTTGAGTAATATAACTTATCAATATGTGTAAATTTATTCAAAATTAAAGGCGATTAAGATACTATTTTTAAATGAATTAGAAGGGGGAAATGATTCATTTTTGTGTTCAAAATAATATTGTAACGACCCAGATTTCAGAATCCGAGTATCGGGTTAACCCGGAACATTGGGTTTCGACGTTTGGGCCTCGTTGGACCTCGGGTTTGAGTGTTGAGTTTATATTGGACCTTGGTTTTAGGTTATCTTTGGCCCAAAGTGAGTTTTGAAGGGCTTCTTGATCTTTTTCCTTTGTTGAGGACAATGGGGGGAGTTAATTTCTGCAATTTTGTTTCAGAGGTAAAGTCACCAAGTTTTTTCTTTTTGTTCTTCATCCTTCCACCACCCTAATCATCAAGCAAATGAGTTATCTTTTGGAGTTTAAGCGAGAATTTCGTTTTGGATCTTTGGGGTAAGTTGTGAAGCTGTTGGTGATCTACACAACGAGGTAACTATGGTGTGTTTTGGTAGAAGTTGATGGTGAAATGCTTGAAGAAGCAAGAACGAGAGAAGGGTTTTTAAGGAGTTCTTTATTTGTTTTCAGCTTCCAAAAAGATCCATAACAATGTCTAATTGCTGGTTTAATTTATTTCTTGTAGAAAAAGAAGTTGGGGAGCCTTCAAGTAAGGTTGGCAAGGAAAAAGCTTGAAAGAGTGAGTTTGTTGGGTTTGCAGCTTGTTAGCTCGAGGTTGGTGCCCCTCTAACTCCCCTTTGCATCAAACATCTCATGAGTAGGTTGCATTGCTTGTGGTATGAATGCATGTTTGAATGGTTTGTACCTTAAAGACCTTCAATGATGATTTTTGTAGCAAGATGTTAAATGGCTTAAAATTGATTGAAACACTCTTTAAACTCTTCCCATAATGTGTAAGAATGAATTGGGATCGAATGAATTAAATTTGGGTAGTGTTCTTAAACATTTTAGGGTCCAGACCTGCATTTTCGTGTAGAGGTATCGATACCCTAGAGAAGAAACTAAGGCTTGGGATGCAGACGTTTCAAAATGTCATCCCCGTGTTTCGATACCAGAAATTCCAGTAGCAAAACATTTCAATACTCCTTGGTAGGTGTTTTGATACTCAAAATTCCAGAAGCAAATCGTTTCGATACCCCATATAGGGTGTATCAAAACAGGTAGGTTTTCTTCGGTCTTCTCGAATGAGTTGACTTGGCGTATCGATACGCCGAGGAAATGTTTCGATACTGTGTCGTTTCGATACCCTTTTTGTAGGCATATCGATACGGGGGAGTTTCGATACCCTTTAGGTGTTTCAATACCCTTGGGTATTCTATCCAAGTTTTTAAGGGGTTGAGTTTGAGGTTCTATAAATTATGTTAGGTGTTTCTATGGGTTAATTAAGCTATAAAATGAATATTAAAACTTGGGATTGATGATAATAACTTTGGTTAAAGGAATTATGCTTGAGGCTTGATCTTGTTTTGGGTTATGACATATTTTGGTGTAAAGATCCTAGGTGGATCACTTTGTTTGGTCGAGTCCTTGTGTGATGAGAATCTGAATACCGAAAATAGTGTTGCAACACAAAGAAGGTCATCCGATGTAACATTCTGGGTGATGTATTGAAGACTTTTTCAAATGGAGGATCCCGATGTTGTGTGGACGTGGGCATCATTCGAAGATGCTCGATGTAACATTCCAAACATGGGATTTGGAGGATCCCGATGTAACCCCCTCGACCCGGTCTAGACACAACCCGACTTGAACGAGCTACACGGGAAATACCGAGGCTAGTTAGATCATAAACCACATACTTTAACAATATTTCTAGATGCAAATCATCCTAGTTCCTTGTTCTTAATATAAATTGAAAATAATATTCATCAAGGTAAACATACTTCAAATTCATCATGGATTTCTTCATAAATACTTAAAAGCAAAACAATATCATAAAGAATATCTAAACAAACATATCAAAAACAGTACTTCATTGCTCTTATCTACTTTAAGGTTCTTAATTGAATTCAAAACATACTTGAGCCTAAGAAAATATAATTAGTTATTCGACTTCCTCGCTTCTTGCTGGCATCTAATCACTTATTTATCTGCATTGCAAGTAAAGAAGAGTGGTTAAGCAAAAGCTTAGTGAGTGACAATTTAAAAACATAAGTAAAACAACTTGCAATGCATCTCATAAAAGCCAAAGTTTTATAAAAACATGTTATGTTCATCTCATGAAATAATCACATGGCTATCAATGCCAACAACATGAAAAACAACAAGTAACCATGGCATAAGCCACAAAACCTTTTTCAAATACTTTTGAAAACACATGCTCATTGAGCATCACTCAAGTCTTACATGCTTATAGCAAAGCTTCATTGAAAGCACTTTTCAATTAAGAAAACACACTTGCTTTTAACATTGTATTGGTATTAGTGAACCGTTTAGACTATCACTAAGCTAGGATAAACGGAAACGACAGACATGAGGCCAATCGCCAACATGCCACATATGAGAGCCAATCGCTACTCATATCACGTGTGAAGGCCAATCGCCAACATGCCACATATGAGAGCCAATCGCTACTTATATCACGTGTGAAGGCCAATCGCCTAATCACACCCATGATGGAATAAAACCAATCATGAAAACACACCTTAGTATCCGGGATAAGCAACACTTACATGTAATACAACACATATATCATAATGTAAGTATTAATTTTAATGCATCACTAAGGCATTCATACACGTACGCATTTTAATTATAGTGCACTCACATCCTATTGATCGATCAATTTATCCACGTTTCATCATCTTTAATATCAATACTAAAAACAAAATACGATGCTCAAGTTTTAAAACAAAAACATTGAATCACAACACATGCTTCCCATCAATACTTGCATCAAGTGCAAAAACCGATAAAATCTCTTTTTATCAAATTTTGAAAACAAAAACATGTGAGCATCAAAACGTTTTAAAAATAGTATCATGAGCATTCAATCACGTGCATAATCTCTTATGCACCATTAAAACATGAACATGACAAAAACACATAGTAAAGAAATGCGTAATATGGGATTTTCAAGAGGGTAAAACTTAAAAATTTACTTCAGAGTATAGGGAGGTTTTTCACACCTTCCCTACACCCCAAACCTTTAAAAAAATAGATTTAAAACACTACTGAAGTAGCCCACTCTCAAAATCACTCACCGATAACCGAGACTTGCTCGACAAGTCACCCAAAAACGCGATTCAGCTTTTCGATCTCCCTCAAACTTGTTCCTCTACCTCTTGACTTAATTCAAGCATCAAAATCAGAGGTTTAGGGTATTATAACACACCCAAACATCCCTCAAGTTGGACCAATACATGATAGTCCCTAAAAACACCATAAAACCTCACCGAAACTCACCGAAAACCTCTCCAAACACCCCCTAAACCTTATGTCCGGGATTAGATACTTAAAATCCATTTTAATTACATCTAAACACTTTAAGATTCATGTATTTAGGCATCAAAAACAGCCATGGAAAACCCTTGAACGAAAATCAAGAAAACAATGAGATTTTTATCAAGAAAATCGATTTTATCGATTCAAGACTTTAAAGATTGTTTTGATCAGCCAAGAACTTAGGAATTTCATTAAAGAACTTTAGGTTTCAGAGGTTTGAATGATTCTTACCTCCAAAGGTTGTTTATATAGGCTCTTGAAAGGTTTAGATCAACTAGGATTAGGATTATATCAAATTACCTTATAGATCCAAAATTTTGGCTTAGTTCATAAAATTATCCTCAAGTTTTTAATTTTTACAAAATAGTCACTAATTTTAAAATCTTAGGGATTCAAGGGTAAATTTTTAAAATTGATTTGACCTAAGTCAAATATATACTAAATAATGATTTTAGGATATTTTTCTATAATTTATTTTGATTAAAAAAATCAATTTTTAAGTATTTAATCTCTAACTACGCTAAATAGGCTAAACCGACCCACTAACTTCTAGGCCCATTTTTGGGGTGTTACACCTTATTCGAAGATGCTCGATGTAACATTCCGAACATGGGATTTGTAGGATCCCGATGTTGTGTGGACACGGTCCTCAATCCTGGATGTAGGATCCCGATGCTGTGTGGACGCGGGCCTCATCCGAGAGTATAAGATCCCGATGTTGTATGGACGCGGCCCTGCTCGTTGTGTAGGATTCAGATGTTGTGTGGACGCAGGCCTCACTACCTTGTGTTTTGGTTGGCTTGACATGTATATGTTGTGTGCGATAGTATACATTCATTTATGTTATGTGTTTTGGCGATTATGGTAGCACCATCATGTTATACATGATATTACATATTTTGCTTACTATATTCATGGTATGTATTATGTTGGTTGAGTGGCGATGTACCCACTGAGCTTCTGTAGCTTAACGTTTCGAAATTTATTTTTGTGCGTAGGTTAGGTGAAGTCGGATTCAGAGGAACACCATTAAGGTTGGAATTTCAACATCGATTTAGTGTCAGAGTACAAATTATTGATGTAGTGGACTAGTACTTGTTGAAATCAATGGTCTATTATGAATTTTATTGGACTTAGATCGATTTTAAATGAACTTAAAACTAAAATTTTAAAATATAAATTTTTGACCGAAGATTCAATCTGACATCGACGGAAAAGTGTTACAAATATTAAGGCTTTTGTACGACTAAGTGAAAATACTTCCCCGTCAATTCAATATATATACAATAAATTGTGATTCAAGTCTTTTTGCGTGTTTGGTCTGTCTCATCACCGTCCTAGGGAACGAGTATTTCCCTGCGTCCAAGTTTTCAACTTTTTAGATTCTTTGGAGATTGTCAATCAAAGCCGAAGCTTTGAGCTTTTGTCCCTCTGGATCAGCATTTTAAAAATCCTTAAGTTCTTCAGATGTTTTTCCAAATGTAATCTTTCAGTCATTTAACCAGGTTGGGTTCGGTGTCTATAAATGTATTTGTATAAACCATTTCCGTTGTACAACTAAAAAATCAACTTTTAGCTGAAGGAGAAGACAAGGGTATTATAGTCTTTTCATAGGGTGAAAAAGCAGAGGAGCAGGGGGAACGGTAATAAATGCATAAAGTTGAAATCGAATTTACATAATAAGTTTGGTAAAATATTATTCACTCCTTTCTCTTGAAGAACTATTAACTCTACAAACCAAGTGCAGGGTTAGGGAATGATCTTGGCCTTGGGCACTGCACAGAAAGCAGTGCTCAGAATTCCTTGCACTCGAATCTCTCGTAATTCAGACACACGACACGAGACGACTTCCCCAAGTCTCGTGGGTTTAGAAACAAATGCCATTCTTGTTCAAATAAAAACAAAACAGCCTCTCTCCTTTGGTTGTTAATTTCTACTTTTTACCCAAGTTTTGATTTAAACTGCTAATGGATGAATCAAATACAAAGAGAAAAAGGGATCTCATCTTTCTCCTTCAATCTTACCCACGTTTTGGGTTTTAAAAACAAAATTCGAAAAGACAGATGGAGAGGAGGAAAAAACAAAGGATAGAGAACCACTTAAAGCAAACAAGGGTATAAGCCGAGTCTTTTGTATCAAAGGAAGGGTATAAGCTTCTCGATCTCTATCTATGCTTTCTTTCAGATTCAGACTCACTTGTTTCTGTATGTAAAAAAAAAAAAACATTCTTTCGTTTGCTGATTCAGTTCACACACACACTCTCTAGGCCCATTATCTCAGATTTATTTTTAGATTTGACAAATTTAAGACGATTGAAGAATATAGCGGAGACACGAAAAGGAGGGGGAAGAAGAATAAATGAGAGCTGGATTAAGCACGATCCAACAAACACTGACGCAGGAGGCGGCCAACGTGTTGAACCATTCGATTGCCGAAGCAAGCCGTAGGAATCACGGCCAAACGACGCCGCTACATGTGGCGGCCACGCTCCTTGCGTCTCCCTCCGGATTCCTTCGCCAAGCATGTATCAAATCCCACCCCAATTCTTCTCACCCCTTGCAGTGTCGAGCTTTGGAGCTTTGCTTCAGCGTCGCCTTGGACCGTCTCCCCACTGCTCAAAGCGCCAATAGCGGCGGCAGCCCGGGGCTCGACCCACCGATTTCCAATGCCTTGATGGCTGCTCTTAAACGTGCGCAAGCCCATCAGCGTCGTGGATGTCCCGAGCAACAACAGCAACCGCTTTTGGCAGTTAAGGTGGAATTGGAGCAATTAATAATATCGATTCTTGATGATCCAAGTGTTAGTAGAGTCATGCGTGAGGCCAGTTTCTCGAGTCCAGCCGTTAAAGCGACCATTGAACAATCATTGAGCTCCACGACTTCAAACTCAGCCAACACTGCTGGTCCAATCGGATTGGGATTCAGACCCATCGTAGCTCCTGTTTCGGCCATTGCCGCGCCTTCCCCCAATCGGAACTTGTATTTGAATCCGAGATTACAGCAAGGGGCGGTCGGGCTGCAAAGAAGTGAAGAAGTGAAGCGGGTATTTGATGTTCTGATGAGAAGTAAGAAGATGAACCCTGTTCTGGTCGGTGATTCGGAACCGGAATTGATTGTTAAGGAGATTTTGAGGAAGATTGAGAGTAAGGAAATGGATGGTGTTTTGAGAAACATTGAGGTGGTTCGTGTGGGGAAAGATTTTGTATCGGATAAAACCCAAGTGGTTGCAAAAATCAAAGACTTGAGCACAAAAGTTGGAGCAGTGATTGGGAACTTGGATTGTGGAGGTGTGATTCTTGATTTAGGTGACTTGAAGTGGCTAGTGGAGAACAATCAGGCAGTGGGTCTTGCCGGTGGGGTTCAACAGCAGCAGCAGGCAGTATCGGAATCTGGGCGCGCCGCAGTGGTTGAGATGGGGAAGCTGTTGGGGAGATTTGGAGAGGGGAGTGCCAGAGTTTGGTTGATTGGAACTGCTACTTGTGAAACTTATTTGAGATGTCAAGTTTATCATCCTTCAATGGAGAATGACTGGGATCTGCAGGCTATTCCTATAGCTGCGAGAGCTCCCTCACCGGGAATATTTTCTGGGTATTTGTTTTAATAACTTTACAAGCTTATTTATGCTTTGTTTATTTTTAGTTTTGGTTTTTTAATGTGGGAATAATTAAATTTGCTCAGACGATCTTGGGAAACTAAGGTTCAAAATTTTGGAATTCATTTCAACTTGAATATAGAATATTAGTAGGTATCAGAAAATTTATTTTTATAAAATCCTCGTTTATTGTGTTACTAATGGATTTTATTCTGGGGAAAAGGTTGATTCTGATCTAAACTTTTAACATTTCCCCCTGCTTTTACTTTGTGTTGCTTGCTTTTATTTACTTTTTAACTTGGATGCTGCAATTTGAACTATGGGTCTGGGACACTTTTCCTGTTTCGATAAATTTATAGCTAGTGGCCGGTGGATATTGTTGATTAACTTGTAATATGCTTGTTATCTTCCAGGCTTGCGTGCAATGGGATACTTGGCAACTCTGTTGAGTCCCTCTCCCCATTGAAGGGGTTTGCAACTACAACTGCTCAACCTAGGCAACCCACTGACAATATTGACCCTGCTCGGAAAACTGGCTGCTGCCCACAGTGCATGCAGAATTATAAACAAGATCTTGCAAAACTTTTAACAGCCAAGGAGTTTGAGGAACGTTCCTCTGATATTAGGTCGGAGTCAACTATGCCAGCATTGCCGGCATGGTTACAGAGTGCCAAGGCCCATGATAGTGATGTCAAAATAGTAGATCAAACACAGGTAACAAGTTCAAGCCAATTAGAAACCTACTCGTATTAGATTCTTTTTGTGTGTATGATATGTGTTGAGTATTTGCACTGGTAAATATTTCCCCCTTCCATCTAAGCTTTATTGTTACGGTGGCATGTTATCTGCAGACTAAGGATCAAGAAGTGATCTGGACGCAGAAAACTCAAGAATTGCAAAATAAATGGAATGATACATGCTTGCATCTCCATCCAAATTTTCATCAGCCTGGCCTAGCATCTGAGAGATTTGCTCCTGCTGCTCTCTCGATGACGATCTTGAACAATTCTAGTCTGCTAGGACGCCAACCTTTCCAAGCCAAATTACCATTGCGCAAAAACATTGGAGGCACACTGCAACTAAACCCACATCTAGTGTCTAGCCAACCAGTGGAACGGACAAGTAGCCCACCTGGAAGCCCTGTAAAGACAGACCTTGTTCTTGGACGACCAAAAGTCATTGAAACCATACCTGAAAGAACCGATAAAGAGCGTTTGCGGGACTTTTTGGGTTGTATACCTTCTGAACCACAGAACAAGTTCCAAGATTTGCAAAGCAACAAATTGTTGAACACGTCAGATGTTGATTCTTTCAAGAAACTCCTTACGGGTCTAATAGAGAAGGTGTGGTGGCAGCGGGATGCAGCATCTGCAGTGGCCACAACAGTGACGCAGTGTAAAGTAGGCAATGGAAAACGGCGGGGCACCGGTTCAAAGGGCGATATTTGGCTATTGTTTTCTGGCCCTGACAAGATTGGAAAGAAGAAGATGGCATTGGCCCTCTCAGATCAAGTATGTGGGGCTCATCCATTTGTGATATTTCTTGGTTCAAGATGCAATGATGGAGAATCCGATGCGACTTTCCGTGGTAAAACTATGGTGGATAAAATAGCGGAGGCAGTTAGGAGAAACCCTTTGTCCGTGGTAGTGCTTGAAGATCTTGATGAAGCGGATATGCTAGTTAAAGGTAGCATAAAACGAGCAATGGAGAGAGGTCGACTTACTGATTCTCATGGTCGTGAGACCTGTCTAGGAAATGTTATATTTGTCCTCACTTCTAATTGGATGCCGGGTAATCTTAATTTCACATCTAATGGTATTTCCCTGGATGAAAAGAAGCTTGCCAGTTTAGCAAGCGGAGGTTGGCAATTAAGGTTATCCCTTGGTAGGAAAACTGCAAAGCGCCGAGCCAGTTGGCTCCATGAGGAGGACAGAGCAACAAAGCCGAAGAAGGAATCTGGTTCTCTATCGTTTGATCTTAATGAGGCGGCTGACGTGGAGGATAATAAAGCAGCAGATGGATCACACAATTCCAGTGATCTAACATCTGATCATGAAGAACATGGCCTGACAAATAGGCTGTTATCCAACTCAACATCATCATCATCATCAATATCCCACGAACTGCTAAATTCTGTCGACGATACCATCGTCTTTAAACCTGTTGAATTTGGTCCCATTAGAAGTGATATATCCAAGTTGATAACGAAAAAGTTTTGCAGCATTATTGGCGAGGGAGTGACGTTCGAGATTGTAGATGAAGCTCTGGAAAAGATTACAAGTGGGATATGTATAGGCCGAACTGGATTAGAAGAATGGACAGAGAAAGCATTGGTTCCTAGCTTACGACAGCTTAAAACACAACTGCCCACGTCGTATGAGTCTCTAGTGGTTCGACTCGAACTTGATTCTGAGTCGTGTAATCGAAGCCATGGTGATTGGCTTCCCGGCAGTGTGAAGGTAGTACTTGAGGATGGATTCTGGTCGTGGGGGAAACATGCTATAAATAAAATATAGTCGAAAAAGATATTCATCGAAGTGAAAGAAAGGACTCCAGTTGGCATTTCCTGATTTGTGTTGGATAGAGATGTAAATATGCTCAACTGTTTTTTGACGGTTGAGAGAGGTAAAGAGTTGATTAGCAGATGTTGATAGAGAGTAACGCTACACTTTATTTTATTAATCACACAATGTCTCCCTTTTTTTTATTATCATTATTTGATTTCTTCATGATCCTCCTTTTTCTTATTAATATAGTATTTTATTATTTGATTCATTTAATAATTTTAATGATGAGATAATTTTTGTAAAGATAAATAAAATATTAATATACTTAATTTATTAAATATATTCTATTGATAATTTATTCTCTATTATATGAAAATAAATAAATTTCCCAGTTCTCTTACGACCGGCGCATGCATTGGAAATGGATTTGCAAAGCAGAAAGTGGAAGCACCCCGCTGTTCCTCAGCCTTACAATTTTCATTGGTTAGAATCTTAGATACATAGTAAGTTAATATTTATTGGTTTTAAATACCCTTAATTAAAAACTTTATATACAATAAGACAAACTTTACGAAATGCTTTATAATTTTGCATGGGAGAAATAAAATAAATATTAGAAAAAATAAATTTACAGATCTTATTTTAAAAATAATTATGTTGAGATTTTTTTTCTAACATGTTTGGTTTTAGGACAAAGGTTTGGTCTCTTTCAAATAATATCTTAGATGGACGAGCAAATTGTCATAAACCGTTAATTTTAGTCCGAGTCATATGCGCATATTGTTATCTAAGAGATTCTTAGAGAGATTTTAGGCTTAAAGACACTATCAAACCGAGCTCGATCCTTGAAGAATTTTAGAAGATAACTACTTTGATCATGATAAATTTTGCATGTACACTATGATTTGTTTATTTAGTTACAAAGGAATATTCTTAGAATTATATCATTTTAGTTGGTGGGAATTGATCCTAGTCATTGGTATAAATCAATGAGAACCGTCGAATGTAAGGAGAATCAACCATAAATAGAAGTCTCTCCAACCTTATTTGTATTATCTAATCTTTGAATAATCAAGACATTTATTCTTGAGTAAATATAGTTGCTATTAAATGTTTTTTTTTGTGTTTTTTCGTTCATTCTTAAGTTGTCATACTCATAGTTTGCTTTTTATTATAACGATTCAGCGTTCTTAGTGCCTTTAAATTTTTGATCTTTTTGAACGAATTTTTAAGTTGATTTGGTTGTTTGTCTAAGAAAATCGACTAAGAATTGAATGATTAACCTCTTATTATCGTGATTAGCCTCTTGTCACGATTGTTCATCTAATGTCTAGGGGTTATTACTCTATTTTTAAAAGACATTAAAGTGTTTCATTACTTACAGTATTTATGTCAACAATTAGTATTTTTCAAGCAACAAAAAATAATTGAAAATATATTCTCTTTTTTAATCATAGAGTAGGTAGGGTGGATTTAATTTTTTTTTTTAAATTTCTTTTTCTTTTTTACAGTTTCCTCATCTTTCTTATATTTTTAACACTAAAATTACTAAAAAAAACTGAAATTAGATATTTCAAGCAAAATTACCTTAAATAATTTTTATTTTTTCAGGAATCAAATAAAGAGTATTCGTTTTATATTTCGTTGCAATTATATCTCACCTTAATAAATATAAAAGAGATTTTGAGTGATATTACTTTAACGAACAATTTTTTTGAGATTTAAAAAAAATTATTAATTATATTTTATGAAATAATAATAGAAATGCAACAAACTCTTCTCGAGCAATTAACGGAGGATAACATAATAAGTTTTTGCGAATTAGGTTTAGGGTCAATTTTACCTAAATTCACTTAAAGAAGATGACCGAATTTTTTATTGGTCTGAAACATAGATAATTTCTAAAATATATACAGTTCAATATTTCTGCTTTTAATTTTAAGTTTAAAGTTTTTTGAGTACCGAAATAAAAGTTTTCTAAAATACCTTCAACTATTGAAAAAAAAAACTTTATAAATATTATTTGAGGTTATATCGAAAAATCAGTGAGCTTGAGATTATTTCAGGGTAGCTTTTTGGGGTGTGAACTATCACAAAAAAATTTAATATGTTTGATTGATTTTTTTTAAGTTTTTTAATTTTTTTCGATTTATATTTAAACTGTTTTGTAATAAGTTTAGAAATATTAATAATATCATACACTTCAAATTATGATTTTTTTATTTATATCGTTCATATTTCCTTGTGTGGCTTTGTATATATAGCTTGTTGATATGAATTGATTATTAACAATATTAATCGCATCAAATTTGAGAATTTGCCTACACGCTAAAGAATTTAATTAGAAAATTCATGTTTTAATTTAAGAATTAAAATTTCAATATGAAAATTTAAATTTATTATAATTACAGAACTAGTTTAACTGTACACTTAAAACTCAATTCTAATTCTTAATTATAAAACCTTGGTCTTCCTTTTAACAGACAGATAACTGATTCATATATCTTTTTATTTGTTTTGTCTGAAAATGATTTTTTTCTCCATTTAATGTTATATCATTATTTATGTGCTTTATATAGTAGATTGAGGTTTTTATGGGGTGAAAATTAAGAAATGTTAGATTTTTTTAGAGTAGAAATTACATTTTCAAGGACTAAAAGCTAAGACGATATTAAAGATTAAAATTATGAAAAAAAAACATATAATTTAATTAATTATTTAAAATAAAATTTTAAAATATTTGAACATAGAATTTAATTCATTTAAAACATTTATAAGCACTTTCATCCTATATACAAGGTTTTTTTAAACATAAATAACTAAACACATTTATGTTTATATCCATTCATTAATTTGACTAATATAATAAATAAGTTTTTTTTTTAACAGTAGTTATTATCAGATTATCCAATGACCAATGCTCATCTTCATCCCAGATTCCGTATAGTTTCAACACACAGAATTTTTTACCTATACTATTTAGGTGTCTCGCCCACACACTGACCCAGCTTTTATCTCCCAAGTTCCACAACCATAGTTAGTTAGTCAACATTCAATATGATGCAACAGGAAGCCTTTCGACTTGCATTTATCAACAAATATCTGGAACAAAGAGTTAGATCATGGATAAGACTTAAGAGCTAGATGATGCAAAGATGTAGTAGAAAGAGATTTTATATATGAAGAAAACAATTAGACAAGGGAATAAAATCTATACAATAAAAGGTCCATATGCAAACATAGAAACAAAAATTACGAGTAGCAAAATCCAAACAAACTAAACCCTTTAATCCCCGAAGCTAAGAAGATAAATAAGATCAAGGTTTCCAGCCCTGATGATATGCGTTGTCTCTTCTGTTGTTCCTAAATGCACAACAGCCAACAGAGTAGACAACAATAAGGAAGATGAGGAAGACGATGTTGACCACCGCCACCTTCTTCCATGAACTCTTGAGGTTGTCTATGAACCCAGCTTTGCATGACTGGCAGTTGAAGCATAGAGTATTAAGGTTATTATCCCACAGATTGCAGTCTGGATTGGTCATCGACGCCCCAGTCCCTCTTGTCCAGTTAGTCGGCCCAACGTATGTGAACTGACACTCGTCCGATGGCTTACAACAACCAGACTGCATTTGCACAAAACAAAAGGAAAGGAAATAAGTCAAAATTGTAACATATCGCCCCCTTAAATCTGTTAGAAAAGTTAAGAAAAACAGAATATATTATACGGATATGCCCATTAGAAAAGTTGAGAACCTTTTTTCGCCCAAAATTACAATCAGCTTAAAAGTTAAAAGATTACCACCAAAAGTTCATAAACAAATTAACTAATAAAAAGTATTCATGTCCAGACCCCTTTACCGCCTTACGAATCGAGTTTTATATAATTGTAAATATCTCTGGTTCAATTTTTATATGAAGAAGAAGGATAAGACCCCAGATCTCAGAAATACAAGAGAGAGTTTAGATACCTGAATGGCTGACAGGTGAGCCTTGTAAAAGTCCGGGAGAGAGGTATTAAGATATTTATCATGGAAATCAGTACAAACTTTACTGTCAGCCAAACAGCTCTTAATCTTATTCCAGTTATTCTGATTAGTAACTCTTTTCTGCAACCAATCTGAGTAATCCCCGAGTCGATATTCCTTATAACCTTTCCCAGACAACACTTCCCCCGCCCCTTTATTCGTCACCACAAAAGCAAAGATCGTGAAGACGATCCCCAACACGATGAGGAGAAACATGACGACCAAGTAGAGCCAGAGTAGCCATGTCACGCGACAGCACGCGCCGATTAGTCCCGCGAGTGAGACCAGCATGAGGAAGACTCCGATTACGATAACCGGCCTGTCTAAGAACCGTTCGCACTCGGTCACTCCTTCTCGGCTCAACCAGATGCCGGCGCCAAGGATGGGGATCGAGAGGAGGAATGTGATCAAGTTGAGGATACCGACTAGGTTGTTGCTCAAACGAAACGCCATCGCTCCAGTACTCCGGTAGGTTCACTTCCCTGGTTTTGTTCTTTGTTTGGATAAAGAGAAAATTGGAGGAACGAAAATTAAATTGGAGAAAAGAGTCACAACAGGGTATATAGAGAATGAAGATTTGGGAGTTTCTGAAGAAATTAGTGAGAAAGTTCTCTGCGGTTTATCAGAGAGGTTGCTGCTGCAAATTTATTATCACGCGCTGTACACGTTTCATACATACAAGCGCGTGGTATATATGACCTTATTTGGATTTAACACCACGTTTAATGACATAGAAATCTTATTCAATTTGAATTAAAATTTTAAATAAATGTACAAATGGTTTAGTAATAAAACTCAAATTATTTCTTCAATTTGATTGTAATTTAATTACTTTATTACAGAGGAAATTATGAATTACACTTTCTCTAATTATTTTTTGTAAAATTAAATATTTAAATTATGAATATATAATTATTCTAAATCTCATCATTATTTTAATCGTTTGAGACACCGTTAAAATATATCACTCAACAATACATGTATTATTAGACATAACATAAATTAATAGATTTTAAAACTTTTAAATATTATTTGAAATATATATTTTTTAATTTTTTTACCAAACATACATTTATGTTTTTCTCTATTAATTTTTTACTTTTATTATTTTCTGAATTCTCTATTTCGAATTTTTGTACAACAAAATTGATTTATTTATTTATTTTAAAAATTGTTCATTGAGTTGTCATATAGAGTAAAAATGCTCTTTAATTGAAAAAAAAATATTAGACAAATATAATGTTTTATTCAATAATATTCTATTCAATAATATCTATCTATTTTAATATAATTTAAAATATATATTTTTTAATTTTTAATTATATGTAAAAAAATTAAAAATTATCTTTAAAAATCATAAATAATATGATGAGCAAAATTTATTTATTAAATTTTCTTTTAATCGATATATTTTAAGAAAACACTTTTAGATAAAAGCACATCATTATCTATATATATCGCTTGATAAAATGGTTTTTAAATAGTCTAATAGTTTTTCTTTAAAATATAAGTAAATATCCATCATTTGGTTGATATGTTTTATCTCCTTGTTATCATCATCAAAATATAAATTGGAATAAGGTTAGTATGAATAGCTATATCATGATTTAACAGTAAGTAACTAATTAACTGATATGCACTTGCTGATGCATCCTGCGTGATAGGCAACTGATAAATAGAAACACTCTCTTTTCCCACATATTTCTCTTTTTCCCCATCTTTTCTTATTCTGTTACGGATGGATAATACCTTGCTTATGAATTGAAAAGGCTCACTAGCATTTTTAGCAAACTCGTTGATAATCAACCCCCCGTGTCGATAAAAATCATCAATTATTTTATCAAGATCATATGCTCCTTTGCTTCGTTCTGCAATTATGTAAGAGTTAATTATATCACTATTTTCAAAATTTTGCGAATAAAAATCATAAAACCATTTTTTCCCCTCATTATAACTATTAAACTTTTTAAAATGAAAAGCAGCTGCAGTTACTACTTTATCTAGAACAATTTTTCCCATTTCCTTATCATCATTATCAGTAATTATTTTTGATCTAAGAGATCTGGGGTGATCACGAGGAAAAACAATTAGACTTCTAGCCAAATCGCGTTCATGGAAATGCAAGATCCCAGAGCGGTATATCCTACCACGGAAGTCAAGGAAGGCCGGTAGATAAAATCTATAACCAGAATAGGCTTTAGCTAATCGAATAATAAAATCCTCATAACGTGCTTTTTGGATACGCGATAAGAATTCACTCAACACTTCTGAATAATTAATGGATTTAATATCAATTTCATTTTCATTAAAGTATGCTGATCTTAATATTTCACATGCTTTTACTATATTGATAGTAGCTAGAAACCTAGGCATAAGAATACCTTTTTCAACTAATTCTTTTTCATTTTCATTTGAAAGTAAATAGTTCAAAACATCTGAGTTTATCTCAAAGGGTTGTTTCTGTAAATAGTTAATACCACTTAACAATTTTTTATATTGATCGTTAAGATTTATATTAAAGTTGTCCAAATTACGGGATGATAAAAGGTTAAACCGCTTGATGAAATAAAAATCGCTTATTGGTTTACTTAAATAACCCCCAGAAAGATCAGTTATTGTTTTAGGGGTCCCCCTTTTTTCTTTCACTTTATCAATTACATCCCAATTTCTAGGTGGACAAACCATAGGAAGATTAAGTCTAATAGGAAGAAGAGTCAAATCGAAATTACAAATAGCATACAGATTCTTTGGTACATAATATTTTCCCTTCCGAATCTTAGGCTCGACAGACGTCTTTTGGAAACCTAAATTATCCGAAACGCATATTATTTTTTTCCATAGCATATACTCAACCAATAACCCACCAATCATAAATTGGGTCTTTTCTCCTTCACCATTTTCTTCAGCCTTCTTATTATTTAATTTATCCGTTTTGCTACTAAGGTTATCTTGGGATTTAACTTTTCCCTTTTGCTTCTTACCTTTTATCCCACCTGTCATATCATTCATTGTTGATTTATTTTCTTCATCCTTATTTCGCAGCTGACTTATTGCTTGAGGGACGCCCCACGTATTGGGGTTAATTCGAGAATGAATCAATTTTCCTTGCTCCCTTGTCACTGTGTCAAGCTGTTCTATTAGGGAGGCCACTCGTGCAGCTGGTTTATTAGAATGCACACAATTAAAGATTGATGCAAGAGTATATACTATAATCACTTCTAAAGTATAATGAGGTAAGTTATTTATCAAATCCATATCCTTTGAGTGTAATCTAGAACAATGATATTTGATATATTCCTTTGCAGAAGGGGGCATCCTTTCCTTTTTTTTATTTTCAGGATTTATATATTCCACATTATCTTTTTCATCATTATCTTTAACTAATATTTTAATTAAATCTGGGGAAAGATGATGTAATGTTTTTTCCTCATCATAATACATTGTGAGCTCCTCAATCTTATATTGCAATTTTTGATAATTATCATTAGTTGTTTTTTTATTATTATTTAAGAGTTCAAATACTTTATCCTGATAATTAGAAACATTGCTACGCTGCACATCCTGCAAAATATCCTTATTATTTTCAATACCCTTACCGACTTCCAATGATTAGTTCGTAAAGCTCTCCTTAATTCTTGCTTTAACCCCACCGACTTCCAATGATTGGTTCGTAAAGCTCTCCTTTCCCGACCGGGGGTTTGATATCACCCCACACCATTAGGGGGTGAGAAAGCCCGATTTTATTTAGTCAAAGATGTCTTATCGTGGACTGGACTACAAGGAAAATAACGAACGAAAACTAAGCAGATTTTATTCATTCTAGCAATGGAAATACATCCAATGGGAAACTCACACACACATAGACCAGCCAAACAACTAAACACAACATTACAACAAAGTAAACAAACAACATATTAAGTTAAAAGAAAGAGAAAAGCAAAAAAAAAACAAAGGACTTCTTAGTTGTTTCCCCCTGGTCTCCCGCGGATGATGGAGGCCGCCCTGATAAGCAGCGATTCGCAATCTCGGATGAGATCCCTCCTGCGCTCTGCCAGCGCACGAATGCGGTCCATCAAAAATTGCATTCTTCTTCCTACGTCCTCAGGATCGAGAGCAGGCGGATGCTCCCAGAACAGACCAAGCATTTGCTCACATTCGAGCTTCTGGTTTTCTACATTAATAATTGCTTGCTCAATTTGAAAAAGTGTTAAAGTGGTAACTGGTGGATCCATATCTCCCCTTGCTTTGCCAAATAGAGAAAGCAGCTTCAATTTATAGACGTAGGAAGCTCTAAGCGAAAAAAAAAAGAGTCCTTAGTTTTTCGCGGGTATCGCCACGTGGCTTAATCCCGATCACTCTTTCAGGAATAGGACACAATAATATAGCCCACATCAGAGAAGAGAGGTTAAGGTATGTCCTTTCGAAAATTACTCTCGAGTTTATGTTACTTTTAAAATCTATTTTAGAAACGATCTTATTGTAAAAAACTAGAAGACCCGTTGTTTGTGTGTTGCTGGGTCAGGCATTGCATTATTTATTGTTTTCTGAGCATTCAACTTTCAAGGACAATTAATATTCCCCACCGGCCTCAGGCTCAGCCATCCTCTTTTTCATACGCCTTGCGTCTTTGACCTCATCGCTCAGGAGTGATCCGGTGCACGCAAACTGCAACCAAACCACGCATACCTTTGACGCGGCTTTCTGTTGCCACTTGCCAATCCTTTTTGAACTGA
This sequence comes from Abelmoschus esculentus, assembly GCA_035048815.1. Lineage (NCBI taxonomy): Eukaryota > Viridiplantae > Streptophyta > Magnoliopsida > Malvales > Malvaceae > Abelmoschus > Abelmoschus esculentus. The sequence continues at coordinate 167,580 of JAUCBN010000025.1, forward strand.
TTCACAAGGACATTTGAAAAGAAAATATAGAGTTTGTTATTAGCTACTCCATATAAAATGTGAAGGTGGATCAATATAAGATAAATTATTTTAGTTTAGTTTTTATATATTTTAAAATTGATCCTAACTATGAATAATAATGTGAGGAGTTGTCATAACCATCCAAAATTAATATTACTATAATATTTTACACACAAACTCAGTCTCAATCTGATCTTAAATTAATATTCATATCAATTGTTTTTTTGGTTTCCTTCCGCTACAAGTCAAACATTAATTAAGATTGATGTTGACATTAAAATTGAAATCAATGGCAAGTCTAATCAATGAACAAATCACTTGTTTTATTTCCTTATAAGACATGATACGTATGTGGCCCATAAGATTTATTTCAACCACTCACTCGACCAAGCATCTCACATGTTACCAAAAATAAATCAAGTAATTTTGAAACCTCATTCTTTTTCATGTTACACTGGATTGAAGACAGCAGTGACCCAATTGAATTCCAGTTTTATTGTATTATAGATTCCCCCCCTGTTTTAGGCCCTGTGATCAACCAATTCCAATACGTACAAAGGTTTCATTCTCTCATCAATTCAAAACGCCTGTCCCTGTCCCTGTGTCTGATCACCCGTGATTCTTTTCTTTCTAGTTTCTACGACCCATACATGCCACTTTGTGGGTGAAGTTGTTTAAAAGTAATGACAATATTTTACGAGCAACAAATACTTGTGATGATTACCCAGTCTAAAGAAACAGTTTTGTTTAATGACGTTTCCAAGCAAGCAAAGGTGACATCCTTTTCTGCGGCACGGAAGTTGAACGTGAGTTTTGCCCAAGTGATCTACATAATTTTCTGCGCTTCAATCAGGGAGATGAGCGAACTCCGTCTCGAACAAGTCGCCCAAAATCTGATATTGAAGTGGAGGGATGCAATCAATGATGCTTTACGCGCTGATTTTGCAATGGAACATTTGAAGAAAGTTGCCGGATAATATGGCTTCCGGAGTATCCAGTTTGGAGGGTCAGTTGAGTGCTGGGAAAGCGGAGCAGTGCAAGATATCCGAAATGTCCAAGATATATATGGATGCTGCAGAAGAGTTCACTGGCAGCTGGGGTCTGTTTTGAGAGTCTTCCTACTAGGGGTGTTGCCTATGCTCGCAATAGCAATAGCAATAGCAATAGCAATAGCTCACCCCTCAGCCTATTTCTTTCTTGAAATATCTGATAGTTAACGTATTACCGAGTTCCTTGAGTATGAAGCTTATGATGTTTCTATGTTTGATAATTACAACAGATGGATGTTGTTAGTTGATATATTTATACATACCATTTTTATTATTTTTTTCTCCACAAATTGTTTCTACCTAGTATGTTTTCTCGAGCTTCTTAACATTAGGTGTGGATAAAACTAGTCAACAAATGTTCCCTAATCATGATCTTTCCATGTAGCAATTTAAAATTCCAATAGGGCAGATTTAACACAATCGAAAATTTGTTTAGTAGTCAAAATTATTTAATTTATTTTATATAGATTTTAATCTTGATATAAAAATATAATATTTTAAAATATAAATAGAATATATAATATTTTTTATCATCTATCAAAGAAACAGAGAAAAGTAAAGAAGCGGAAGAGAGAATTTTAGTTTCACACCTCAAAGACCTTGCAAATATAATAATGACATTTTTAACAGGAAAGTCAAAACCATTATGTTTTGAGTCACTGTCTCACACCTGGGCCAGAGTGCAGAGCATCTGATGTTCTAAAACACTATACAATTCCTATTATGCTCATTGCAACTGTCCCATTTGGCAGACAGATGCATCAAAACAACAAACTAAAAGCATAAAGCAGTACAACTATATAAACCACTCTTTTTTCTTATTCTCATTTTTATCTTGGACCAGACAGTTCCATGGCATAATAATCCAAAGAATATTCATCATCTTCATCCTCATCCATTCCTGTGCCGAACATGCTGCTCGATTGATCATAACTTGTTTCATCATGTTTCGATCTCATGGTATGGTGTGGCATGCTTTTGCTACTCAAGTCTATGGTGGGATTACTATGACTATGTGATGCTGCCCATTTCTCGGCAAGCCCATCACCTTCCAGCATCCGGACAACTTCGGACATTTTGGGTCGGTGAGCTGGAAGGTATTGAGTACATAGTAAAGCCACTTGGAGCATCTCTCCTACTTCAATCCTGTCATAGTTGCTCCCTAGCTCTCTATCCACTAATACTTTCACTTTCTTTTCTTGCTGAATTTTCTTCACCTGTCAAAACAAATTGCAAATGTTTCTCATCAGCTTTCTAGACTTCACATACATACATTCATACATGTGCGAAAAGGCAATAGTTTAGCTTATTATATAGTTAGTGAGGAAACTAACCCACTCAAGCATTGCTCCTTTCTGACTAACCGTTTTTCCAAACTCTAGAGCTCTCATTCCAGTAATGAGTTCTATCAAAAGAATGCCGAATCCAAACACGTCAGTTTTCTCCGAAGACTGACCAGTTGAGAGGTACTCTGGTGCAATATGCCCAACAGTGCCACGGACAGCAGTAGTCACATGGGAGTCAGCATGATCAAGGAGCTTTGCAAGGCCAAGGTCCCCGACAACGGCTTCACAGTAATCATCTAGAAGGATATTAGCAGCCTTCACATCTCTGTGAATTATCTTTGGGTCACATTGCTCATGTAGATACAGAAGCGCTCTCGCTGCTCCAATCGTAATCCTCTTCCTTGTATTCCAGTCTAGTGTTGGTTTTCCTGCCAAACTCCATTTCATTTATATAAGAGAGGTGCTAAATTACACTAAAAAAACCATTTACATAAAATGGTTTAGGTCCTTGTGCAAACCTCTAAGCCTGGATGCAACACTGCCATTAGACATGTAAGGATAGACAAGAAGTCTCTCATTAAAGGTAGCACAATATCCACTTAAACGAAGCAAATTACGGTGAATCGCCAAGCTGATCATCTCCAACTCTGTTTGAAATTGTGACTCCCCAAAACTTCCTGTCATATCTTTCAACCGCTTCACCGCCACAAGAGTATTGTCTCCTAACTTTCCCTTGTAGACGTTACCGAAGCCTCCGGAGCCTAGTAAGTTCTTGGAGCTGAAGTTGTTTGTAGCAAGCCGGAGTTCTCTGAAAGTGAAGTTTCTAAGGTTACCTAGTTTTGCCAGTCTCTCTTCTTGTTTGTCTGAAACAAAAGTGTGTAAATATTAAATCACATAAAGGACAGTTTTAACATCACTATGTTGTTGTCACCGACCACTAATATTTAGAACTGTAAGCTTTTTGCGTTTCTTTCTGTGCCAAATTACTGCAAATGCTAGGAGTATGAGCGAGACAAAGCTGAGGCTGATTCCCACAGTAATGGCTAACTTCATGGATTTTTGTTCCCCTACTACATACGAAAAAAAGGTAATATATACATATATTTACATGCATAATTACATATGCCATTAACAAATAGTGGGGGAAAGTAGTGGAGAGTTACAAGGTCTGAAAAGAGTTACCATTTGAAGAACCAAGGGGAAATGAAAACGGGACATCATTGGCTGATCCAGAGAAAACTTCACTGGAGGTGTTTCCACAAATCAATGGATTTCCCACAATACTACAACAGATTTGTAAAAATGGCAAATTCAGAAGTACATAATTATAGTAGATGATAAGAAATAGTTGTAGTGAAGAGATTATACTTGAAAGTTCTGGTTGGAAATTGGGGTACAGGTCCGGTGAGATTATTAAAAGACAGGTCCCCGAAACACCAAAAAACAAAATTTTACAATTGAGACACTGTACAAGGATAATAAAAGAGCAAAGCTAGAGAAAGAGAAGAGAAGAAGAAAAGGAATTCACACTCACAAAAAATCAAGTTGAGGGGGGTTTGCCAAAGATGCAGGAAATGGCCCAGACAAACTATTGTTGTTCAACCTCCTACTCTCATTACAAGACAAACACAATATCTCGGATGTTATAAACATTGTTACAAGACAAAGATATCACAAACAGAACAATTTCTATGCACGTTTGATACTATAATATAACACCCCTACCTAAAGCAACAACTTTTTTCTTATCATCTTTACTTTTCTCAATCCAAACATGAAACAAAGAACTACTTCGTGAAATACTTACATGTAGTGCAAACTATTTAACTGTCCAAATGACCCTGGAATAGGACCGAAAAATCGATTGTTAGAAAGATCCAAAGTCTGCAGTTTTAGAAGAGTCCCCAGCTCGGATGGGATTTCACCAGATAAGTTATTGTTTTGCAACAACCTTGAAACTCAACCAACAATTTCAAACATAAAACAAAACATCAGGATCAAATATGAAAATATAAAAGATTGAAGGGAAAAAAACACTTAAACTTTGTTTATAAGATTTTTTAAATGAAATCAAAAACAAAAAGAATACAAAAAATGGTCTTCTTACACTTGGCGAAGATTGGTGAGATTTCCTATCGTCACAGACAAAGCTCCTGATAAAGACTGGCTTGGAGCTCCCCTGAAAGAAACGAATACTAACATTATAATTTATTACAACCTAAATATACAATGTTTTCAAAACAAACATGCATTTTAAAACAGTGAACACACACAAACACACACAAAAAAGGGAACTGACAGGGCCGTAACAAGATTTTCAGAAGAGCAAGTGATCATAGCCCAACTGCAAGGATCAACAGAGTCTTCATCTCAGTTGCTCAAAACCCCATGCGGATCATTCAATTCTCTCCTTATACTTATCAACGCTTCCACTGTATTCCACCATGAAACAAAACGTTCAAAAAACTCAACAAAAGCCAATGAACTTCAGAAGCTCGTAATGTTTTGCTTTACCTTCATGGTTACGAGACTCATAAGACAAAGAAACGGTAGCAGAAGTTATAACGAAGAAGAAGAAGAAAAGAAAAAAAGGAGCCATTTTTATGACTCAATGGTAGGTAGTAAAAGAAGAACACTTCCTCTGGTTTTGGACTATGGGTCTTAAATTTTAAGTCAAACCCAGTACGAAAATGAAAACTTTAGCTCTCGTATGTCCGGCTCTTTTCTTTCTTGAGTTCTTAAACGGAATCCATTCTTCTTTTTTTCAGACTCCACAAACACTTCTTTCGAAAGAAACAACACTTTAATAATTTACTACCGAAGACCAAAGTCTCTCTTTCTCTGTATAATATAAAGGAAAAATAAAGTAAAAATCTACAAAACTAAAAAGACTCCGTTTTTGGACGTAACAGAAACTGAGAGAGACGCCATTTAAAATTTGTACTTCCTGCGTTTCCTTTTTAGCTTGTTTTTTTTTTTGTTTTTGTTTTTGACGCTGTCTATATTATGCTTTAGCAACAGACTAGAGTTAATCTGACAACATGTCATCATTATGTGCAAGCTTTTTATCTTCGAAAGAATTTATACTAAAAACTATGCTTCACCCATGTTTATCTTATCATAACCTTCCAACTCTGTATTAGTAATCATTAAAAATTCTCGCGAAAGTCAAATCTTAATCAAATTTATAGTAAAAACATTTTAAAATAATTAATAATTATCACTTACTATTAGTAAAATCATTTTTATAAAATATTAAAATCTAATTTCTTAGAAATTTTGCGTCATGCCCCCTAAGCTCCCCACAATTTTCCTCCCCTGAACATCATTACCATCTCCGAACAGAATGATAAGTTCCGCCACAAGCTTGTGAACACATCAGCCAACTAATCCATGAGATGAATGGGGAAATTAGGTTGCTGCGCCTGTGAGTTGATCTTGGTCAAAATTTTGGATTTTAATAACTTGTAAGAATATGTAAGGTGTCTCGGGTACAGATGAAACAGCTGATGAGTATCCAATATTTAATAAACGTGTGTAAACAGAAATTAAGTCGATTATTACACTTTTGTTAGGTCTATAAGCAGAAAGAATCAAGGGATGGGTGCCTGTGGTGGAGTTGGGGGAAGAATCAAAAGAAAGGGATTTGGGGTTCTGATTCTTTAGGGACTTGAGCCTCTACTTGTTTAATAATTGGGCAAGTGGAGTTGTCGATCTCAGGCAAGGCCCAGGGGATGAGAATGTTGTGTTTGTGGGCTCTACCCGTCGCCTAATATTTTGACTACAACACTCGTAAATATACATTTTTGTTGAAAACAATCTATCCATCTGAGTAGCAAAGCTTCTTACGAATCTTGGTCCATCTCTTCAGTAGAATTAGTCAACTGGAACACAAACGAGTCATACTTTATACACAAACAAAACAGTTACAAATATATAGTATATCAATACTTGCTACAAAGTTACAAATATATAGTATATCAATACTTGCTACAAAGAGTATGTATTGCCAAGGAATTAAGGACCGATATTGATTGGAAATCATTTCAGAAAATATCCTTTGCAAAGTGGCGTTCATCATCATGCCTGGGGAGCTCGAGATGTTGGATTTTGACACTTTGATTGAGTTGAGTGGGACTGCCCGCTGGGTATATATTATTGGCGAGTGGCATGCTCTGCTACAGCCTACAGAGTACAGCCTACAGTGTTGGAGTGAAGGACCAGATTCAGAAACAGGAATTTATGTATCAAGAGTATGATTCACTTTCTATGTAATTTTCAGGGATATTAAAAGTTCTTTAAAAGAGATCAAAGGAGCAAATGGACATTGAAACTTGACGATGATTGGCTTTTGCTTGAGAAGGAACTATTACAGAAATACCAAAATATCTAAAGTATAAACCCCCAAAACTTTTGATATGATCATTCATTTCTGTATGTAAAAATGGTAGTGGGGGCTGAGTCTTTGCACAAGAGGATGGCATGAAGGATAATGGCAAGGAATGTGGACAAATAAAATATAAAAGAATTTCCTTTCTCTTGTTTTTAAAAAGAGTAAAATATGTTATACCCCTATACTTTTTTATATATTTAGAATTTAGTCGAATTCAATGGTTAATGCCGTCAAAATTTTATTACTAAATTTAAATTTATTAGGTCTTTTATTGTCACTTGATTTTTAAGTTTTTCTTTTTAATTTTAATATATCTCATCAACAAAATTAACATAAGAATTATAAAAAGTATTACTAATTGAACTTTAAAAATGAAAAGGATTAATTTCCAAATCTATAATATATATATATATATATATGAACTTGAATCATGCTTTTCCCATTCAAACCAATATTAGTTATCTAGAATAAACTCTTTGTTATTGTTAAAACCTCACTATCCCATTTGAGTCCTGAATAGAATATGGTAAGACATTTCCAGGCTCCAGCAACACTATCTTATATAATAAAACTAAATAAGTAGTGGTGATGTTTTTTCCTTGTATCCATCCAAATTCTTACTAAAATATACTCCACAAGGACTAGGGATGGGATCTGCATTCTGCTCCACCTTTTCTGATACTCGTAGTATGTTGTGTTTTGTTTCATCATCAGTCTTATTAGCTGGCCTGGAATCATTAGAGTCATTGGTTCGTTTCATGAGTCCAGATCAAATATAAAACAGGCCCTAGGCCGAGGATCATCTATGAAACAAAAACCATAGTCTTCACTGTTGGATAGTGCAGGACTTTGGTTAAATTATTGGATGTGGGTGACAGTGTCAGTGTAGGATGGAATTCTTAATTTTTAATTGTTTGAGGAACTAATCGTATATAATCTACACAAGATCTGAGACAAAAGTCTTAATGAGGTATGAATCGTATTTTAGCAGGGTACGGCGCAATATAGAGTTTAAAACACAATCTGTATTCTGCAGTACCATCTTTATCACTTAAAAGTAATAAAGCGTGCGTGGAAACCATCAAGGAGACACCAAAAGAGAGTGTTAGTATTTCTAAGTAACTCAAATTCGAGAAATGTGTTTGTATGGTACGTAGAATTAAAATTTAAAACTATTAATGTATTATAGTATAATTGAACTTTTCGAATAAAAAAATATAAAATATGCATCCATAATTTAATCGGGGATTAGATCTTGGTATAACAAATGATAGAACTTATTTAAAAATTTTAGAATTCTATACTATTTTTTTACAAAAATTTTGAGACTTAATGAGATTAAAAAAAATAAAAATAGACTTAACTAAAAATATTTAAAAGAACGAGAATTTTAATTTTTTGGGACTAAATTAGCAACTTTCAATTTTTAAGGGATTAAAATATTTTTAAAAAAATCAAAGAACCAATTATAAATTATTCAAAATTGTGGGATTCAGACCAACGTTCGCCCCTGATTTTAGTTGCAATAATCAATTATAAGTCTAAATCATTGTATACTTATAGTTTAAAAACAATTAAAGTGAGGGATATAATGTGTCATGTAGAATACAAGAATGTGATATCAGTGCGATCATACACCCAGAAGCAAATGCCCACACCAGCATTGGTGATAAGTTTAATGGTGTGTGTGCAGATTATATCCTCCATGTCTATCGCAGTGCTACTCAAAATAGGACTGATCATAATATCAGATACTAGCGCTTTATTTTATACTAGTAGTTGGGAACAACTGGGAGCATGATGAATCAATTATTACGTTTTAATATCATTAACAGACACATCTGATTAAGTATTACAGGATGAGGACAAATATAGGCCTCGAGTTCAATGAAGCAGTGAGCAGCCCGCAGACACAAGAAAGCAAGACGAAGAGATTGGTTAAAGACTCAGATACGTTTTAATTTGTGTGTAAATCACAGCGGATGAATAGGATCCTGAAGCCCCGACTCAGTTCCCTCGCATAGCATACGTACTAAATTCATACAAGTGCAAATGATATAAATATAATCAAGACGTAGAATCTTGAATGAAATCCAATTCTGCAGGCTGACAGGGTGAGGTTGTGTAACAAAGGAGGGACTGGGAGAGCTTGTATCTTCAGCTCCTCAGGGTTATGAAAAATGGATTAAACTCAGATTCCTAACACACAAGGCAAATTTCTCATACTGGACAAGAAAAGGATTCAGCAAAGTCATGATCTGCCAAGGACTAAATAGATCGATGGACGTGTAAGAATCAAAAGTCAAACCTCAATCGATAATTTTTATTTAAAAGACTAATAGTATGATTCTTAGGAATCCGAGTAGCTAGAGTGGATAAATAATTTTTATAGAATATTTAATTTTATAAAATAATTTTATTTTATTTAAAAAAGCACTAAGAATGGTCACTTACCTAATTCGCATTCGATGACCACCGATAATCACTAAATACTTATAATTAGGATAAAAATAATAACTAATTTAATATTTTCCTAAACAATTAAAATAAGTCACCTATTAATTCGTATTAAATAAAGATATTCATTCTCAAACACTGAATTCACCTCAACCTACAACTTCACGTATCGATGTTATTTTTTCTATGATTTATTTTCAATAACCTTAATTTTCAGAATTATTCTAGAAACTGCATTCGTGATTCAGAGGACGTGACTTATCTTCTATAAATATCAGTTTTCCTTTCTTTTATCTCACGCGCACAAATCAGAAAACCCTACACTGTTTATTTCGTTCCCACTCAATCTATATTCCTCCCTTATTAGAAGAACCCTTGATTTTTTTTTTTTTTTGAATCGCCGTCGTCTCCGTTTACCTTTTCTTTTCTTTGGCTAAACAGTTTCTTGATAAAACAATTATGGGTTCTTGGTTAAAATAAAATCCATTAATTGTATCTCCATATCAGAAGATTTTTATTACAACAGTAAGTTCGCCATCTAACAATGGCTTCTTAATATCTGGATTCGTCTTTTCTCTTCCTTTTTCTGTTAAAGAATGGTTTTTTGCTCGTAAAATTTCAATATCTGTTGCGATTCAATCTTTTAACGAATCTGAGATTGTTGGTGTAGGAAAGCGTGGATGTTTTAATGGAGACCAAGGGTGGCAAAAAGAGTAGTAGTAGTAGTAGTAGTAGTAATTCTTTGCAATACGAAATTCCTCTCGGTTACAGCATTGAAGATATTCGTCCAAACGGTGGCATCGAAAAATTCCGATCTGCTGCTTACTCCAACGTATGTTTTCCTTCATCGTTCTTGGATTTTTGTAGCGTTTTATTATGTCTAAAATTTCATTTCTAAGATTTTTTTGTTGCAGTGTGTTAGAATGCCATCCTGATACACGCCACTGCAAAATGGCGTCCTCGATTTAGTGTAGATTTCCTTTTTTGTTTCTTTTTCTTCTGATTTTTTGGTTCAAGCTTAATAAGTATTCCTAAGAATCAAAGACTGCAAAATGGCCATGGATTCGGTACCTCCTCCTTCACCGATAGGCTTTGAAGGCTTCGAAAAACGCTTGGAAATCACTTTCTTTGATCCTCCCATCTTCAATGATCTGAATGGGATAGGTCTCCGAGTTCTATCTAGAGCCCAACTCGACTCAATCCTCGAACCTGCTTGCTGCACCATTGTTTCGCAGCTCTCGAATTCCTACTTCGACTCTTACGTCCTCTCAGAGTCAAGCTTCTTCGTTTATCCAAACAAGATTATCCTGAAAACATGCGGAACCACAAAGCTTCTCTTATCAATTCCCACGATTCTCGAACTCAGTCGCTCACTCTCACTCACTGTGTCACGAGTCAACTACTCGCGTGGAACCTTCATTTTCCCTGATCACCAACCTGCCCCTCACCGTAACTTTTCTGACGAAGTTGCAGCATTAAATGAGTATTTCTCTGATTTCATCACCGCGGCTTATATAATCGGCGATCCAAAGCTTCAAACTCGTAGCTGGCATGTTTATTCGGCTGTAGCAAAATCTTCACCCCCGCTGATGGAAGATCAGACGAGAGAGATCACTCTGGAACTGTGCACGACAGGATTGGATAGAGTGAAGGCAGGCGTATTTTACAATAATTCTGGAGACGAGAATCTCTCGGCATGTGGAATGACGAAACGGTCAGGAATCGCTGACATTATGCCGAGTCACATGATATGCGACTTCGAATTTGACCCTTGCGGGTATTCGATGAATGGGATCGAAGGATTCGCTTACTCTACGGTTCACGTGACCCCAGAAGATGGGTTCAGTTATGCTAGCTACGAGGCCATGGGACTCGACCTTGAGACAGTCAAACTGGAACCACTGGTTAAGAGGGTGCTGACCTGTTTTGGTCCCAAAGAGTTCTCTGTTGCGGTCACATGCCGTGGTGGGGTTCTTGCCTGGGCCATGGACGTGGAAGGCTACAGATGTCAGTATACAGTGAAGCAGGCATTGCCAGGTGGTGGGTGTGTGATTTACAGGACGTACTCCTCCGTAGGCGAGAGGTTCACGGTTCGCATCCCCGTTCGATTTCCCATGCATCAGCGGTGCTGGGAGGCGGTAGCGGATGAAGAAGAGACTCAGGAGGTGTCAGGTGGGACTGTGCTTTGTCAGTGTCTTTCATCAGCCTGATTCTAGACAGAGTTGTCTGTGTTCTGTAGCCTGTCATTGAGTTTGGAATCTGTGTCTCTCTTTTTTGGAGTCTTTTAAAACTATGTAGTGACTGGCATTAGCATAATCTTTGTTTATGTGTTCCCCAAGCGAAGCTCCATGCCTCCTAGTCCTACCGCATTTTATTATTTGCTTCTATGAACTGATCTGTGTTGAAAGATTATTTGTGGTGGTATCTCTCTTCATATTTTGTATTTTCAGATCGTCGAAACTACAATGACTGTGTTATAAATCAAAATAGTTTTATATAACAACTTAACAAAATTACCATTCAGTAATGAACGTATCAACAGAAACATAAGAAGAAGAAACTGTCATTATTCATAATCATTCCTACTTGGTAATTAAGAACCAAAAACTTTTGTTCGATTTTAAAATTTTAATTTATGCTACTAAGAGGTACTCCTATGCTCTAAGCTAGTAAGTCAAATATAAGGTAAGCTATAAAACAAAGAAACTATGTATCTTTACTTTACATGAGATCTATGTTCAAACGTCTCTTTTTAATTTATAAATAAAGATCTTGAATATTAAAAACATGACTTCACACTCACACAATCTGTTTGAATCTACTGATCACTCTTCCTCTACAGATTATAAATTTAGTACATTTGTAAGCCGAGTATTTATGGGTTGTGAAGTAGCCCAGTTGATTATAATGATGGGCCAGCTGAATTGGTTTGTCAGCTCTTTCCTGCGCCACTCGAAATTGAAAACTGAACCTTCCTATTCCTAAATCCTTAAACCCATCGCCCGTCACCAACAAATGAACAAAAACAAAATTTCCCACAGGACACGATCGGATCTCTTATTTCAAAACATAAACACATTCATATCAGGCTCAGGCTGTTGAAAAGACAATCACTTCCTGCAATGGGTGAATCCGGTAATCCAATCTCTTTGCCATTCTTGACGATATACCCACAGCTATCTACTTAATTCGAACTCTCTTAACTCTTTTATTTTCTACCTTCTTTTCCGTAGGGTCTCTCTTCTCGAACAAATCTGCCAAGATCTTCGTAGCCGGACACAGAGGCCTTGTGGGTTCAGCTATTGTCCGCAAACTACAATCTCTGGACTTTACCAACATCGTTGTCCGCACCCATGCCGATCTGGACCTCACCCGTCAATCCGACGTCGAATCCTTCTTCGCCGCGGAGAAGCCTCAGTACGTCGTACTTGCAGCCGCGAAAGTTGGCGGAATCCACGCCAATAATACATACCCGGCTGATTTCATTTCCATCAACCTCCAAATCCAGACCAATGTCATCGATTCCTCGTACCGTCACGGCGTCAAAAAAATCCTATTCCTCGGATCCTCCTGCATTTATCCCAAATTTGCGCCGCAACCCATACCTGAAAACGCGCTCTTATCCGGTCCCCTGGAGCCCACCAACGAATGGTATGCGGTTGCCAAGATCGCGGGGATCAAAATGTGCCAGGCTTATAGAATCCAGTACGGGTTCGATGCTATTTCTGCTATGCCGACGAACTTATACGGCCCCAACGATAATTTCCACCCGGAGAATTCCCACGTTTTACCCGCTTTGATGAGGAGGTTCCATAAAGCCAAAGTGGAAGGAGCAAAAGAAGTGGTTGTTTGGGGAACCGGGAGTCCGTTAAGGGAATTTTTGCATGTGGACGATCTAGCTGATGCCGTAGTTTTCTTGATGGGGAATTACAGTGGATTGGAACATGTGAATGTAGGTAGTGGAAAAGAGGTTACCATTAAGGAATTAGCCGAAATGGTGAAGGAAGTCGTTGGCTTTGAAGGGGAGCTTGTTTGGGATACTTCAAAGCCTGATGGGACTCCTAGGAAACTCATGGATAGTTCGAAGCTTGCTTCATTGGGGTGGGATGCTAAGATTTCGTTGAAAGACGGGCTTGTCCACACTTACAAATGGTACTTGGAGAATGTCAAGCAATGATGCAGGTGATATTGATGGATTTTTGCCTAATGAGCATATTAATTGGGTATTTGTTGTTTTCTGATGTTGTCATCATTATTAATCCTGTTGTTATTGTTATGTTTGGATATGCCATTGAATAATTTGAGGCCTAGTTGTGTACCAATTATCTGGCATCCAAGTTGAGCATAAGGAATTCCTTTGTGATATATTTGACCGAACTTTCCATAGAAGAATTGACTTGAATTTTTGTTTTAATTTTGAACCGGGTGAGTTATGTTTTATTATGGGTGTTATTTAATATACTCATCTTTGTTTGAAGGGAATCCATGAAACAACTGTGAACTAGGTTTCTGCTAAAATGTAGTAGTTATGTGCTTATGTGATTTTGTTGTCAGTAGTTATCTTACTAGGTTTACTGAAGACATATCTTTGTAGTCTTTAAATGTTGCATGTGGGGATGATATTGTAAGATGCCATGTTTAGTTGCATGTAAGAGAAATTATGGTTGATAAAAAAACTCTTTTGTTGGCAATGCATAATCATGTCCATGATTTTTATGCTATAATGTATACCACAATTTATCCCTACTAGATTTAGTGAAGACATCTTTGTAGTCTTTGAAATGTGGCCTGCGGGATGATATTGTAAGCTGCCTTGTGTAGTTGAGCCTTCTTATTAGCATTACTATTATGTATGAGAAATGATGGTTCATAAAAGTCTCACTCCTGTTGGCAATGCTCTATGATTTATATATTGACTTGATTGGTCATTATTCTGAGACTTGCCATTGCTTTTCGAATGTTTTGCTTTTATGCATGTATTATGTTACTACTACCATGTTTCATCATGAATGTGGAAGATTCATATGTTGTTGACACATAAAAGCAAGTATAGTAGGATACAAACTGTAGAATTATGGATACGTGTGAGCTTGGTAACTTCATTTAGCCTATGCATACCCATGTCCATGGTTCTATTTCTACCATTACACTTTGTGTATGTATCACCCCATGTATCCCACCCTGGCACCCTGTTTGTTTTAGAATTTGAACTCGAAACATCCATGATGTAGTCTAGTTTGAATCTCTAATTGCTAGGGTTCCCCTGCACTCCCCCCCCCCCCCCCCCCCAACAACATCCATTTTGGAATTGTGCCAAAAGCATTCGTTGCTGCGGTGTAAATTTCATTTTGTTGACTGAAGCTGTAGATGTTAAACATTTAAACTATTATCAAATAGTTCCAACTACTATATTGTATTTTGACTGAAGCAGTAGCTGGTAAATGGTAATATGAAGTAGGTATTTTCAGTCATTGAATCGTGAATGCCTGAAGTGAACGGTATCAAGCAAAACTCAACTAAATGCAATTGCTATTGTGAAACTCGTGCAATTTGGTCACGTGTTCTGTTTTTTTTTCCGTTTTTAAGGGTTATTTTGTTTGATTTAAATGTTGTTATGTTTTTTTTTTTTTTGTTTTTAAGGGTTATTTTGTTTGATTTAAATGTTGTTATCTGTAACGACACTTGGACTTGGTGGTTCCTGTGATTAAGCTTTCCTCTTGTGAAATGTAAGGGGGAAAGATGTTAAAACTCTGATGTGATGGCTCGTTTGTCTTCCATTGGTTGGCCGAGTTTGACCCGATTTGCTAATGGCCCAAAGGACATCCACACACCTGTAAAGCCATTGCGAGGCACATCACACAGCCTACAGTGGATGTGTTGGTAGCTTACATGGAAGAGAAGGATGCGACATTGGTTTTATATTGCTGAATTTACAGAGGTGAGGACGCCAATTGAATGAAGAAACAACAGGAAAATTGAGTGATAGATCTTCACCTAAGCAGTTAAAAAGGTATACAATGGGGGGACCCTGTTCATTAATTACCACTCATCTATTTAATGCTTTCATTACATCCAACTTTCATTCATGCAGTAGCTTTAGGCTTCTCAAGCTGGAAACAAAGTAATATGACTATCTCAAGCAAGAATGGTAGAAAAAACAAACAAACAAATAAGATAGCAATGCTGGTTCAGGCTAACAAACAAAACAATGGCATTAGGTTGTATAGTTTGAGACAAACCAAGTGCTCAGCTCAGTACTGGGTTTGCATCACAATTTGACATACAAAATTTAGAAATTTGAGTCATCGAATCACTGTTTGGATTTTGATTATTTCTTTGCTAAAGTCTGTCTTCAGCTACCCCCATAAGACAAGATCATAAATTTGCTGACATGTACCACCCTCTCTGTTTTTCTATTTGGACAACCACCTGACTTATTGCTGAGTCAGTTTTTTTTATTTGATTGAATTTAAAAAAAGCAACACCATTGTGTATGAAATATATGTAAAAGGAAAGAACAGTGATTCAAAAATGTCAATTAGTAAGATAATTAACAATGAAGATATACACACAAGTAAGAAGAAAAACGCCATAAAATAGGAAGAGATGTATTTACATAAGAAAAAACTAAAATACATGTTTAGACTTTGGATGTTGGAAATCTTAGAAAAACAGGAACCCATCTAGAACTTACAAATGAATAAATCTCCCATAAACATTCTGAATAGTTTGGGTTGTTTAATCTATTTTAGTATTTATTTATATCATTATCATTGATAAATCACTTTCCAGGAAAATACCAACAATGAAAAGGCCCCACATACCAAAGATAACAAAACATTGAAACATATATAATCACATCTGAACTCCTTTTCTTGTTTTAAATCTGATTTGATAAAACACAGCTAACCTAACCTAAACACAAGCTAAAAACACAACCCAGATTCACGTGCAGACCAAAAACCGAAAAAGGAGGCAAAACCCAAAATTTGCAGAGCAGTGCAGCATGACAGGACACTTCCATGAATCCCAAACCCCATCCATCATCATCACTCCCTTGTCTCTCCCTCTGTTTTTTCCCTGTTTCTCAAAATTATCAAAGCTTTTTAAAAAATATATATGGCTCTACTTCCATGGTGAAAGCCAATGGCCAACTCTAGGTGCTCTCTAGCCCAGCGGTTTCCCTTCCCTCACACAAAGATTGCAATTTTTTTACAGAAATGGAAAACCCTAAAAGTATATATTTCATCATAAGATGCACAATAAATTACGACCATAATTGAGCTTTAAATCGAAGTTTTTATTGTTGAAGGGACCTCAAAAAATTTACCCCATAATTATTTACTGTTCCATTTTAAACCTCCTTTCTCATGATTTTTTCCCTACTTCATGAAGCAAGCACAAGCACTAACTAAAAGCTAAGAGAAGGAAGTTCGTGTCACTAGATTTTTTAAAACTAAGAAAAAAAAAGGAGAGGAAGAGGCTAGCAAAGAGAGCAACAACATACCATTGCTTTTACCAACATTATGAAGCTACAATGTAAGTACTAAGCAGCAAAAAAGGCAACGAATTTTTTTACTGTAATCATAAATGAACAATAGAAGAGATTGAGCCGATCCCGCCAATATCACCACAACCACCGCGGTCGCCGCCAATCTACCATCTCCCATCAGCGCAAGCTGAAGAAGAAGAAGAGTGCTTGCTGCAAAGATTGGAGTTTGAAGAAAACGATATCCCTTTTATGATTGCTCCATGCTTCTTCATATGAGCATCCGAAACCCATTTGCTTCACATAAATTCTCATGGAAAAGCTCAACCTTACTTCAACTTTCTTTGTAGACGGATTTACAACTGTAACCATCTTCCACCACTATCTAAGAGAGCTTTCGCCCTCACACCACCGCAAGCCTATCATCATTATAACACAAAAACACAAAGAATGAGAGTAAAAGAAGTAAAAGCAACAAAAGATACCAATCGGAGAGTTAAGAAATGGTCAAGAATCAAAGAAAAAAAACATAAAATAAAGCACATGGGGTTCGGTGTCTGTACGTTTTGATTGTTATGTTCTTATGCTTTTCCTACCAAAGCTTTCCTCGGATGGGGTATCCTTGTCCTAACTTAGAAAGAAAAGATTTAGAGATATTCAAGGAGTGAATAAGGAGAAAGCCAACATCTTTGAACGAAGGAGAAGAATAACTGAGGTTGCTTGCATATGTGATATGTAATGTATGTCCATTCAAAACATAATGAGGCCAAGTAAATGTGGGGAAAAGAAAGAAATGTGTGTTTGAAGGGGGATTTGGTTTTTGCCTTCACTCACCAGCCACCACAACTCAGCTTCAGCTGCTTCAACCCCAGAGTTTCACTTTACTTGCCCCAGATTAGCTAGATTTGCGCAAGCAACCTTTGTCCTCTTGTTGTTTCCTTGCCTACACTTTTATCTTTTCCAAAAATCCCTTCATTACCCTCCTTTTTTTCCACCATGTTTTGGATTATTAAACTACCTCTTAAATTATAATTTTAACATTCTTAACGTTAAAAAAACCCCATGTGCCAGTTCTATTTATTTTATTTGCTTCTTCATTTTCTGACTGTACTGATGAAAAAGCAGCAAGGTCGAGGTGAGATTTATCGAGACGACCACCCCCTACGCCCCCACCTCTCAGCAATGGTAATCGGCCTAGACAATAACATTTGGTTTTATGGATTCTAGGGAGCGTAAGTGGCTAAGCAACATGAGAACCTACATCCACTCCACTCTCTGTCTTCGTTTCATGTGGTTGGGCGTTGTGACTTTGGGGTCCCCTTCGGTCAAACAATGTCTACTTCTCTCTCTCTCTCGTGGGATTAGCCCCACCGGGGTGGCCTTCTTTTTGAACCCTGGGACCAATGCCTACTGGCCCTACCAACAGGTTGTTCGGCCATTCGGCTCTACGGAGGTTTAACAATTTTAAAAGCGGAAAAGTGTACCCCGGATTTCTCGTATCCATGTTTAACAGAGTGTCAAGCCTTGTTGAATTTCCTTTTTCTCTTTCCCGTCTCTGCTGCTGCTTTTTGTTTCTTGCTTTGCATTACTTTGATTACCGTTAGTCTAAATCCCTGTTTAGTCTTGTTGTTTATAGACAGTTAATGTGGCAATATCCACGTGTACGGTGGTGGGACGCAGGGTGCATTATTAGAAGTTTGTGCATTATCAAGTAATTTTGCCAAAACGAAAATTAGATGATTGATTCTACAAGAAAAAGATGGGTACCAGGTTGCACAAAATATCAAAAATTAAGTATAAAAAATATTTTACTTTTATTTGTTTATAAAATTGGATACCAATTTCCAAGTGGCAATATCAGAGCAAAGTCGATAAGTAGACTATCACCATAGAGAAGAGATGAGTCAGAATGTCTGAGGAACTGTCAGATTTCAGAGCACCAGAAAGTGAAAACAATTGGGGTAATAGTTTATTTTTTGGTTTTGGCTGTGCTGCACTCATCACAAAATTATAATTAAAAATAAGAACAAGAATACTCTTTTTATCATTTTAATATATTAAATACAAATATTATTATTTATTATAGTACTCATTATAAAACAACAATTTAAAAAATATTTTTGTTTGAACTTGAATGTGCCAACTCAACGTTGGTTAAGTAGATGACGAGAAACTCATTTTATGAAGGGCGTATAATTTGAGTGTTTATTATGGTTCTGGGCCCAGCCTTGTTCGGGATTAACTAAAAAGCTTAATATTTTGGATAGCTCCAGGGCTCAAAGCCCGAAAGCAATGGTGTGAATCAATTATTATTTTTATTAATGTTGTATTTTTTATAGTTTAAAGGTGGTAATATATATTTATAGATGTTTTTAATAATAAATATCTATTATATAGACAAAATGATTTAAAGTCGTATTTTTTTAAATGAATATTATCCCGTTATATTTTTTTTTCTCTCTATCAATGTTTAAATTGAATCCCTTACTAGTTTGTATGCAATTCAATACATGTTGGTTTCTTGCATGGTAATTACTAATTATTATGAGTGTACAATAAAATCTCTGAAAGCACCAGAAGAAAGCCGTATCTCTCTGACAAATAAGGAAAAGGCCTAAAAAAGAAGAAAGGAATTATTGTTGATGATGAGACCACGTTGTGCCTGCCACTTCCTTTTTTACTCCATTTCTTGTTGTGCTGGAATTGGAATATATATTTGAGCTTTATATGGAGCCTACCTGACCCACCTCTGCTTCTTTGGTGTTGCTTGTTCGACTTCTAGACCCATACCATCAACTTTAATTCCTACCATACACTTACCAATTAGCATACAAAAGAATCACAATCAAACAATTCAGTTGAATCTTCACATTCCAAGTTTCCAGGGAAACTGTATCACAATGGTTCCAGCGCCTGTGGTGTCCGGTGTCATCTAAATTGACTTTGATTTAACCCTTGTGTTAAGTGACAGTCATAGCTATAAGATATGTTTGGCCTCGTTCCATTAGAGTTAATAAAGACTTACAGATTTGATCCTCGCAGTCACAGTCATTGAACAAGGTAAGGTGTTCTTTAAGCATCTATTTCTGAACTGTGATCTATACCTTGGGCTGAACAATGATTAAGGTTGAGACTTGCATCAAAAGATCTCATGACTTGACATGTATAATATTCTACCAACTGCAGAGGCGAAGAACACTTGTAGCTGTTAGCCGAACTCTGTGCAATTAACAGCTTTGACATTGATCAGCCTTTGTAAATAGAAACTTCACTCACGTTTCCTACCTCCTAAAGTATACAAGTGAGTTCCTTACAACAGTTAATACTGTGATCAGTAAAGTTGAGGGTATTGAATTTCATTAGGACACTCTGCAGTGTTTTTTGTGCAAGATAACTATGAAACAACACCCTACAAAGAGAGGGTGATAAATGCGTATTGCGTATAGATGGATTTATTGTTAGTATAGTATATCTGTAGATATAAATCAAAGTGGTCTCTGATCATACAAGAACAACACAAAAGAAATACACGAACATAATGAACGGAAACAAATGGATAAAAACCTCCTGCATAACACTGAGGTGATACAAGATTAATGTTTAAAGGAACACAACCACACCGCTAAAATTTTCAAATTCCCTTATATTCTATATATTTTTTTATACTTTCTATTGATAATTTAATTTTGCACCCCCTAAACTCTTCTAACTTTGCACTTCCTATATTTCTAATATAATTTCTTGATAGTGTACATCCCTTATATAAAACTCAGGGTCAGTCCACTGACTACACCAAAGCAAAAGACATACAGTCCTGGGCTCTTAAATTCTCTAAGAAATAGAGTTCAATTTCTCAAACTCTAGAATATTCAATAAAAGGTTAGAAGAAATATATCACTTATACATTGTCCAAATGCACTTTCAAACGTTATGAAGGGTCCATTATCCTTTTATGACAAATTAGACTAATATAGGATTAAACCCACCAAACTTATGCTTAAGATGTTCTTCAGTTTGCACTAATTTAGATTTGATATACATGATATGCTAGATCAAAATATCTATACCATACATAAGTGGTCACCAACAATTCATAGCCACATGGACATGATGAAACCCATTAGTTCTTCCAACTCTCTTTTATCAGCAAAGTAATTGACTTCAAATTCATCAGTTTAGCTCCATAACGAACCAGAAGTCATTATTGTCTTAGGCTCTTAGCCTCTTAGCTCACCCCTCCATTTTGGATTCCAAAACAAGGGCCTTGAACCTAAATAAGAATTTAACAAGAAACACACCACCTGAGTTCTTCATAGTCTGGAATACTAATCCCTGCTTCTTTTCCAGGACAACATGCAAATCAGAAATTTAACTAAATTGTGTGCCTAAAAATTCATTATAAACATTTCTGGTGACTCATGCAAACCAAAAATAATAAGAATAAAATAACAAAAGCAATAATTTGGCATACTGCATAATGCATAAACCAAAAGTGCAAACCTCAAAGACTGCATAATGCTCTTCTGTTCATTCAGGTACTGCTCATGCTCTTAGATGGTTGATTCTAAATTCTTAATAGGCAGGGAAGCCCTCGAAATGAACAATTCCTCTGCCTTACGCTTCACCTCACCTAACATTTGATTGAGCTGCAAAACTTTGTTCTCAAACTGCTTGTGGGAGCTGTTACAGTTTTCTGTCGACTTTCTTAAGTTATCTTCCTTCACAAAACCCGACAAGTGTTTCCTAGTAGCAGTCTGTAACGTAGGGTGAAGCTCGGTGGATCTCAACTTCTGCATATCCTTATCAAAGTTTGCCAACAAATCAGCATGATGACGATGATGTTGCTTATATCACTTCATGAACACCAAACAATTTTGCAGAATCATCCTATAATATTGATCTAAATTACCACTTGCAACATACAATGTCCTCTCCTGAACCTTCAGCTTCCTCAACAGCCTTTGCCAATGTTCGAGTATATATAGCATGTCCTCTGTGATAATGGTACCTAAATTGCCTCTCATAAGAAGGTAAAGCCTTCAAAGCAGGGTCAAGAGCATCATCCAAAGGACGGGGACCACTAGAAGAAACAAGTGGCCAGGGTTCTGAAACTTCAACTATATTGACTTCCTCCTGTGGCGGTGAATTAGTCAGTATTCTTGATTTGTTAAATATGAAGACTTCCCGTTCGCTGGAAGGAAGCTTATATGCAGAAAGTGGCCTTTCAGGCTCAAGCTTCAACTTTGCACATAGAAGGAACTGATCGTTGATGTGAATTCCAGAGAGTAGTTCGATTGATTGCATAACAACCTCCACCAATGTGGTCTCATTGCAATCTAGCTCAAAGGAATGCCCATTCTCAGCAATATGAACCAAAAACTTACCTTCAGGAATCAGATCATTTGTGATACCAGCTTGAACTCATCTTTTCCTCAGCTCCCAATAAACCAAAATGTAAACCCGAAACAGACCACTCAAAATTCACCAAATATATACGAATGAAGATGGAAATGTTTCCTGGATATAACAAGCCGATAAAGTTCCCAAATTTAACGTTGAATCCTTCACAGAATACCGGAATCGAATCAAAGCCACCATAAAATATCTTTAAAACGCCTAGTTATCAATAGACCCACCAACTAAAATGCCACAAAACCCCGATTCTCGTCAGCATACCACCGAGTACAGTAAATTAATAGGGACACACAAAATAGTTTTAGCAGTAAGTTGATATATTTCACAGGGCAAGGTTGACGATTGTTGCTTTTTAGCATTGACCCAACTAACCCAGTCTTTTAACACGAGTTACTTGAAAATTCTGTGTCGATTTTCCCGAACTCCAAAGGAAAAAAATGGCTGCTATATAGTTTGAGATGCCAGACAGAGAACATGCAAATTTAGCAATTAAACAGAGGTGATAACAAAGTTGAGCTCTTTTCATTTCAATGACCACTTGGTACTTGGTACAATACACATAACTACAAAAACCATTTGAAGGTAGTTTTATTCTTTCTTGTGCACCTCCACTTTGTTTCTTCATACATCACATACCACATACTCGTATGAGCAAGAATGTACATGCATAATCGAGAGAACCACGCAAAATGATTTTTTCAACAATTGATGCCACACATTGTGGTGTCTGGTCCTTTGGTTTTCAACACAAACGGGTCGATTCGGACCCAAAGCAAGGAGAAGATTGAAGCCAATAACACCGACCATATAACCACAATGGTTGGTGTCCTGTTTTGCCTCCCCATTAGACCTTTAAGGAATGGATACAGATGGACAATCACCCAGAAGGAGAAGAAGAGCTTTCCAAAGAGAGGTCCCCAAGATTGGTATCCATTGTTTATGGCATCCGAGATGCCAGCAACAACTCCTACTAGGTTGAAGATTAAGACTGTGGTTGGTGGAATCAGGAGGGTTGTCCATTTGAAGGCATACAATTCTCCGAACTCTTCATCATCCGTTGCTTTGGATGTGACAGTGAAATTTGTGTCAACACCAGCTATAACCTTTAACAGGCCTTGGATAACAGCAAACAGATGTGCCGAAATACCACCAATGACCCAAAATTGTTCATTTCTCCACCATTCCTCAATGCTTACTCCACTCCACCTTAGCTCAAGAATACCAGTTGCAAATATTGAAAGAAACAAGGCGATGAAGAATAGACTTGCAAAGGTGCTTATCTGTTGCACGAGAGAATATGAACAGGTTAGCAGATAAGGGGTATTTAATCTACAGTTCAATGATTAAAGGCGAATCCTTTATTACCGGTGGCATGATAAATTTGTCAGTAAGCAAACATATTGCTGGAAGGGAACAATAGGCGAGGAGTGGTAAAGATGTGAAGGGGTAGATGGTTGTGTTGACATATGCAAATCGCTCGAGCCATCTCAGCTTTCCTCCCTTGAAGCCATACCACGCAGGGCAGTGACGACTAAAGAAAATTTCAACAGAACCAAGTGCCCATCGAAGGACTTGGTTGAGACGATCCGAGAGATTGATGGGAGCTGAACCCTTGAAGGCAGGCAATTTTGGCATGCAGTATATCGACCTCCATCCACGGCAGTGCATCTTGAAACCGGTTAGAATATCCTCTGTGATTGAGCCATAAATCCAGCCAAGCTGCACATGTGGAAGGTACAAACTTCAGATTAACGCTTAAACTTAGAAACATCTGCTCTTTTTTCTAAATCAGAAGTGTGAATGTCATGCGAAATTTCAAGTGGCGGCATTAAGTACCTCGCTTCCCCATTCTGTTTTGTCTTCATAACCACAACTAATAACATGAATGGCTTCTTTGAGCAGAGCTGCAGGGCTTGAGGAAGGAGGGACACCACCTTGTTCCATCAGGGTTGAAGTTACAAAGATGGCAGACTGTCCAAATTTCTTTTCGAAGTTCATGTTGGACATCAAGAACTCCTTGTCATCTTCCGTTGCTGTTAGCATTTTAATATATATATATATATATATATATATATATATATTGAAGTTATATTAAGTGAATTAACCATATGAAAGGAAGCTAATCATCGAAAGACAAGAATACAATGTCATTGTTAAGTGTTAACAACCTTCTAGGCTTGGACCATTTACATTTCCACCATCCTTAGAATGCTTTCTGTCCTTTCTCCGGCGTCCAAAGCAAGGGCAACAACCACAGGTTACCATCTTCGGGCGCTTAGTCCCCTTTGGAGGTTCATAACCATAGAGAGCCTGCCTTCTGAAAACACACCCAGTGCCGACATATACAGGACCTTGTATACCATCTAGACCTTTCATGTTAATCTGCAGAAACCAGAGGACAAAAGTTTGATTCATTTATTCGTCCTTATATCATCTTATAGTGCAAAAAACAAGTATGAAGTCTCATTTGTTCATTTCAAACAATTTGAAGAATAGATTTTATGCTGCACTTACATCAAAGAAAACTGTGTTTCGATTGGCATATCGATCGTGTCTATCAATACCATCGAACCGTTGAGGGAATTGAACATAGCAGACCTTTCTTCCAATTTGAGGGTCCATCAAGAAACACATAGCCTCTCTTACAGCCTTGCTGTTATTTATATAATGGTCACAATCCAAGTTCAACATAAAAGGAGCATTTGTAAGCACTCCAGAGACACGAACCTGAAATTCTCGCATAGAGTAACAGAATTATTAACACATAAAGCTGTGCCCTGGAAATGAAGGGAAACTAGAATGAAACAGAAGTTAGTAAATGCTTAAGATCTTTACAAGGGCATTCATGGCACCAGCTTTCTTGTGATGTGCGAAACCAGGTCTTTTCTCTCGAGATACATAAACGAGGCGAGGAAGCTCGTTTCCCTCAGTATCATGGCCTCCACTTTGACCGAGAAATACTTGAATCATACCAGGGTGATCTTTAGTATTGTTTCCTGGCCATGGTGTGCCATCTTGCATGATCCACCCTTCTTGAGGAATCTTCTGGGCTTTGGCTACAAGTGCATTTATCCTAACCTTGAATTCTTCATATTCTCTCTGTTAAAAACCATGAAAAGATTAGCTCACTGCAATAGAAAACTCAGACTTTTGTCTTCAGGAGTTCATATATACAGACCTTCATAGCTCGACGCTCCTTCACGAACGTTGGCTGGACTTTGTCCTTGAGATAATCAACCTTTAAAGTAAAGTACATCTCTGGTGCTCGGGGCTCTATGGCGAATTTCTTACAGAATGGCACCCATTTTCTGGCAAATTCAGCTGTTTGGGACAATGCTTCAAAAGTAAGCATGGAAGCACCATCATCAGAAATGTAGCAAGAGATCTTATCCACGGGATAGTCCACGGCCAAGATGGATAGAATTGTATTCGCTGTTACTAGAGGGGGTTCCTTCAGCGGATCCACCGTACTGACAAAGATATCGACAGAAGCAAGCATGTTGGGCTCACCTTCTCTCTCATACCTGCATCAAGCATTATGTGTTTGAAAGGAGAAAAGTAATCAATTAAGAGTCGCTAGAACTTTGTAAAATCTGCTTACCTGAGGGAAAGGCGATCGAGATAGGTTTCACGGTCAATAGGAAACCATTTAGGGAACTGATCAAGGATCCATGAAAAGGCAAACCAGATTTCACAGATCACAGAAGTTAGCCACAGCCCGATGGCATCATGCACCGGGTTCATAATTCGATAGCGGAGAAAGAGAGCAAGGATAACCAGACGAGCCACAATCACCATACGATAAGGATTGAGCTTGCTGGATGCAATTGGCACCTTCCTTGACAATGGCTGCCTAGCTTCATCAAGCCTGTAAGGGGTTTTACATGAGAAAGCACATTCAAGTTTTCTTCACATGTGGGTATATAACAGCAATAACTACTTACATGGCCATGTCAGGATCACAGGCATCATCATTTTCAGGACCCAAATTTCCTTGCTGCATTTTCCAGTCATCCATCCTTTCTCTCCACCCTCCCTCTTTCTTTTCATCCCATTTTGCATTTTCTTTTTTCCAATACATATACATATATGCATAATCAAATTTTTTATCAAGCTATCCAAAAGCTTTGAAAACTTGGAACTTTGTTTTGTGGTTAAGAAATCAGATCATTGATGCAATATATATATATATATATATATATATATATATATATATATATGATAAAAGATCAAACATACCAGTTTCAGACGTAGGATAAGGATGAACTCGTTTATGGAGGGAAGAATTTGACATGTGTTCCCCATAAGCAATAGAGCTTCCTATTGGGAATTCCCCGCTCACCTGCAACAAACAGAAAGAACAATGCCATTATTATGATGGATTTTCATGGCAACTGGGAGATATTTTTCATGTTGTTGCTGGATCTCAATGACATATCAAAGAACTTCGCTTACCGGCCTCGACCGAATACCAGCTAATCCAGGTTGGATTTGAGAACTTTCATCATCTTCAGGACCTCTACCATAGCTCATCTTCCCGTAAAGCATCGATTCTGCGATATTCCTATGCTTATTTTGTTCATCATCGATGTTGAATTCATGTTCGATATCATCAATATCTTCTTCATCTTCATCCCCTTCCACTCTAGGACTCCCTTAACCAAGCAATCAAACCAGAAAAAAGGCAAAGAATTAGCGATAACTTCTTAGAAGAATTAATGGCTGCTGTGCTGCACCAAGCATGTTACTGGTAAATATGGTGCAATACCTTTAAGACGCTTGTATCTAGTTTTACACTGTGGACATTGTTGACTCCCTTCCCTCCTTTCATACTCATAGCAAGGCCTACAAACAGGAAAACCACACTCATTGCAGGCCACGAAAAGATCTCCATCAACAGTCAACCCGATTTCATCACCACAAATCTCACAAACTTGACCATCCAAGTTTTTTAGAGGTTTAGGCTGAATGCACCAAAAAACACAATCAAGAATCCATTTATCAACTAAAACAAAACAATGGGGTTTAAGCAAACTGCTTCATAAAACTGATGTTCTTTCTTTGTTACCTCTTCATGGCCATGAATGACAACAAGTTCGTTGCGGTTGTGTGAGCCAGCGACAAGTCCAGCACTGGCTTCCATTGGAGATAACGGGGGGAGGGAATCAATGAATGAATGAGGAACAGGAGAAAGAGAGAAGGGATGAAATAGAGCTTTGTTGGGAACTGAACATGTGCCTTAAGGGACAATGTCGTTTGTTGCACAGTCTACATTGCCTTGAAGTTAAGCTTCCCTCTATTTTTTTTCAACTACCTACCATTTCCCCTTTATCTCCCTGCTTTCACAAGCTTCAAGCTTCAATCACCTCCAATCAGTATATATGTAAGCAGTCAGTTGTTTTAAGACTTCATATTAAAACTATTGTTATAACCAGTAAATTTTGGTTAAGAACCGAATATGTAAAAATTAAGAATATATCATTTTTAACAAGCTTGAACCATCTCATTCAAAAGCAAACTTAATTGCTAGTTTGATCAGGCTTGTAATCTAATGTAATTAGGTCAGGCGGCAGTGTTCCATGTAGTTGGAAAGAGGATTAAAACACAAGTAAACTTTGAGAGTCCATGACTGCAAATGCAATACGATAAAATTAGCAAAAACATATAGCTTTCTTGTTTGGTGGCAAAAAAGAAGAAGAAAAGGAGAGAAGCAGATCAGCAGGCTTGGGGATGAAAGAACTTAAAACCAAAGCAAAAGTTGCAATCGTTAGGTAAAGAACACGTTGAAATCTAACCATTTTTTCCCTTATAGTTCAGGATATTATATATTCTCTTAAACACTCCCTTTTTAAATAATATTATCATAACTTTCAAAAAATATAAAATGTTCACCAAAATTTCAAAAATTATATACTAGACATAAAATTTAATTTTTATTGATTATAAAATAGTATTTATTTATTTTAAAAAAATGGACCATCTAGATAAAATACATTATCTTTTACTAGTGAAACCACTCCATGAATTATATTTTTACTCATTTATCTTTTTCTCTTTTATTAATTTTGTAGGTGGAAGCCAAAACAATTACAGAAATCCATTCGGAGGCTGAAAAAATATTGGGCTGCGTCCAGGTGCTACTGCTGCAAGTATTAGGAATAATCGTGTTGTTTCCACTGATCCAGTGAATCCTGGTTCTGGGGGTTTTCCTGTCAATCGTCCTGGTAGTGGGGTTATGATGCCCGGAATGCCATGAACTAGGAGAATGACTGGTATGCAGGGAATGGACAATGATAATTGGGAGGTTCCCAAAATCTGGTCAATGCCAAGGGATGATGGACAGGGTACACAACCTGGAGGGCATGCCCCATCACCATTAACCAATAAGTCGGCACCAATGAATCCAAGGCTGTTGCCTCAAGGTAGCAATGGCCTGATGAGTGGTAGGACAAGTTCCCTGTTGCAGGGTAGTTCAACCCTCCTAAGCCGTCCAGCTCAATTTCAGGCACTGAGCCTGCTGCACAACCTTCTCTTTCTGCTGTGTCTCCACCACCAACTCAGGCTTCTAGACTTAATCCCGATGATCTACTGAGAAAAACAAGGGCACTGTTGGAGGAATATTTCAGCATTAGGAATATCTCCTGCATACCACCCGGACCTGCTAAACTTTATAGAGGCCTCGCCCCTAGTCTCATCGGAGTAATTCCGTATGCAGCCACTAATTATTTTGCATATGATACTTTACGGAAAGTGTACCGTAAGATTTCTAATGAGGAAAAATTTGGGAATATTGAAACTCTTTTAATTGGATCCCTAGCTGGGGCCATTTCAAGTAGTGCAACATTCCCGCTGGAGGTGGCTCGTAAGCAGAGCTCTCCATGGAAGACAGGTCTACAAGAACGCGGTGTATGCACTCGCAAGCATTCTTGAACAAGAAGGGATTCGTGGTCTGTATAAAGGACTCGGTCCAAATTGCATGAAGTTGGTTCCTGCTGCTGGGATTTCTTTCACGTGCTATGAAGCATGCAAAAGGGTACTGGTTGATGATGATGAAGCATAGAGTTTCTGTTTAAAATGGAATAATTCATCTTTTGAACGCAAGAATGAGAACATACGTTAAGGTAAATTAGTTTATATTTGAAGAACGGATTTGTTTTAGCAGGTTGTTCAAGTGGGTTGCTCTTTGATCCATTATATTTTTCCTGCGAGTGAATAGCATGTTTTCCAGTGTATAGAAAGTGTTGTTTTTACTGTGCAATTTCAACTTTAGTCTTTCCCTTGGGGGAAACTGCAATGCAAGAGAATTTGGAAGCATCTTGAAAGCAGGACACTAGAATCGTATAGGACTGCAGAAGAAAGGAATTGATAACAAATTTGAATATTGAATAATAAACGGCAATAGTAGTTTACAAAAATTCCTAAAATCTCATCAAAGTGGCTATGCTTCACTCAGAGGCAAACAAGAAGAGAACTAATAAAGACATTCACAACCAAAGTAACATAAAGCTGAAATTAAGGGAGCATCTTATTCTTAGCTTAGCTTTAATCATTCTCTAAGGCTTCCTCAACAGCAGCAGACATCAACTCATCAAACTTTTCTGACTTCCCCAGCAGTATTTCAATCTACAATATAACAGATTTCAATAAGATAAGTTAAACCACGATCCTGAGAATTCATGTTCAAATGATTAAACTTGGACCAATGCAGTACAGGTGAATTTTACAACATATTAATCCCTTCTAACCTACCAATTAATACAAGTTACAGTCTTACAACTTACTTTTGCTTTTTGTACTGGTCGTCCGCCTGATTCCTCTCTCATGTCAATGGTAGAAGTCATGATTTCTGTCATAAAATGCATATATACAGATCACGATACTAAGTTTAAGTTATCAAAATGAGATGAAGGTTAAAAGGTATATCTTCTTAAGGAACCGTTAGACTCACTTTTCTCAATGGCCAGCCCGTTGTTCTTCAATATCTCAGCAATGGTAACAACAGTAGCAATAGCTGTCAGGCAGCATTTAAAGCGAGTTACAAGAAATAAAATAGTAACATTCCCGCAACATTCAAAACCAAGATGAGCCACATTGCAACACAATCATAAATCATGTACCATAAATGTACATAAAGCATGTCAGTATGTCAAGGTAATGTATTGTATTTCAACACAGTATTGAAAAACAAATCCTTCACTATGTTCCTTTGATCACATTGCAGTAATCATGACTCATGAAAGCTAACAAAAAAAAAGTTTGCGAGCTCCATGGTGTGTTAGCCACACAGGTAGAAGCTATCGATTCATGACAATTTCATTCCTCAAGAGTTAAACAGATAACATGTAATAAGAAACCCAGAGAGCAGCAAAGCAAATCCCCCCTTCAATACTGACAAAAAAAAGTTCCAAGAATACGAACCAAACAAGTGAAATAGAATGAAAGTGCAAAAAAGAGCGAAGAAAGAATACCCATTCCAAGAGCTGAGAGTTCCACCTCATTGTATTGCTGCATGTACCTCTGCAAAACGGGAGCAAAATAACTATGTAAATAACTATGAAAAAAATCTATTTTTAATTCATTTTTTGTTCATATAATTCCCAATTGTATTGTAGTTTTTCACATCATGATAATAATAAAAAACATCCAGCAAGCATACAGAATGACAAAAAATTCCAAAAAAAAAAAAACAAATGAAAACCCAAAGTCATAACTTAAAGTATATTTATAATTCGTTAATTAAATAGAGAGAGGAATCGAGGGGGGGGGGGGACAAAGTGAAGGCACCTTGGCGAGATTAACGTAGAAGAAGAGTGGTTTCTGGGTATTGGAGACTTGGATACGGTTCTTTTTGTTGTTGGAGGCTGATGAAGCCACTGCCTCTGTTGTTCCCACCATTCTCGTTGTTCCGTGAGAGAGGTTTCACAAACCAAACCAAGGGAGGAGAAGATGAGATCAAAACCCCTTGAATTCCAGTTCCCCTCCTCTTCTATCGGGGATTTCCCGTGCTTTTCGATGAAGGGTTTGTTTGGGAATCAAATGATTTGGATTGGTTCAAACAAAACCATCTCTTTTTATTCTTTCATTATTGTACGTATTGGATGAAATTAATTCAGTTTGGATTTACTTTTACAAATTACAAGTAACATTTTAAAAATAAAACAAAAAATTGTGTCTGCTATTAAATATTATTTTTTAGTATCGGATTTATATTATAAAATTGATTGATAATAATTAATAAAAGAAATTAAATACTAAATATAATTATTTTATATTAAATTAAATATTGTTTTTAACAAATTTAATTTCATAATTTTATCTTAAATAATATATTGTTTCTATTCAACGATTTTTTTGGAAAATGATGGATTAAGTACAAATTTGTTACAATTCTAACACTATTTTTAAAATAGTGAGATTTTTCGTCAAACTGAAAAATCAAAAGAAACTACTAATCTATGAAAATACTGAGAATATATGATAAAAAGCAGAGATTGCATAATTAAGTTTAGTCTGAAATCAATGATCCAATAAAATAAAACACGTCTACACACTCGAAAGTAATGAAAAGAAGTTACAAATTACACAACCTCAACCGATACAATGTAGAAGGCTGTAGGTGAACAAAAAGCTGTAGGGTTCTTGGTCTTAGGCCTCCCCATCTGTGTCGTAAAACATATAAATTCCTCCGGACATACATGGCTGTAACATCTCACTTGTTGCTTATATACACAATAGCCAACTTGATGGAGAGAAGGAGGATTTACTGGAATTAAATGATCCGAAAACGATACTAACAGTTGATGCCACACTGACCGTTTGCAGCAGCTTTTGTAGCATCTGAGGTGAAGGGGTCGATACGCACCCACAGCAACGAGAAAATGGAAGCCAGAAGTATAGACCACACGATGACGATCGTAGGGGTGCGGTTCTGGCGACCCAACAGACCTTTCAAGAATGGATACAAATGGGCAATCACCCAGATTGCAAAGAAAAGCCTTCCAAAAAGTGGTCCCCATGATTGATAACCACTGTTTATAGCATATGATACGCCGGCCACGATTCCCACCAGGTTGATAATGAGCACCGTGGTCGGAGGAATGAGAAGGGATGTCCATTTGAAAACGTAAAGCTCGGCAAAGTCGCCATCATCGTCGGATGCCTTTGAAGTGACAGTAAAGTTGGTATCTATTCCAGCAAGAACTTTCAGAAGACCCTGGAAAACAGCAAAGAGATGAGCTGATGTCCCACCAATGACCCAGAATTGTTCATTTCTCCACCAGTCTTCGATACTGACACCACTCCACCTAAGCTCAAGTATTCCAGTGGCAAAAATGGAGACGAAAAGGAGAATGAACCACATGCTAGCATAGTTGCTTATCTGCATAAAATTTGGAGGAAGAACATCAGTGTCAGAAAATAGTTTTTAGAGGATTGCATGGGTAGAAATCCATTTTAAACCAAAAACTGAAACTATATAATGATCACTTACCTCAGGAATGATAAATTTTCCTGTCAGAAGGCAAAAGGCTGGAAGCATACAGTAAGCAAGCAAAGGAATAGAGGTAAGGGGGTAAACAATGGTGTTAATGTATGCCAGTCTCTCCAGAAGCCTCAATCTTCCTTTGTAACCATACCAGATGGGGCAATGCCTGCTCAGCAAAATCTCAATAGAACCCAAGGCCCATCGAAGAACTTGGTTCAAACGATCAGAAAGGTTGATAGGAGCAGATCCCTTAAATGCTGGACGAGGAGGCATGCAATAAATTGATATCCACCCACGGGCATGCATCTTAAAACCAGTCAAAATATCTTCTGTAACAGAACCGTAAATCCATCCAATCTGGTCAAGGAGGAAAAAGAACAGAAATGTTAGTGCATATAACAAGGGAAACTGGGTTAGGCAACAATACATGTCATGATAGTTCACTGACCTCCTTGCCCCATTCAGTCTTGTCCTCATATCCACAACTAATTACATGAATCGCTTCTTTTAAAAGAGTTGCAGGATTTGTTGATGGTGGAATGCCTCCTTGTTCCATGAAGGTAGCTGCAATAAATACTGGGGACTGACCAAACCGCTTCTCTAAGCTCTTCTGAGACATAAGAAGAGCCCTTTCATCATCATATCCTGCAGAAAACAAATGAAATTAAAACCACATGGTGGACGAGCATTCTAACACTACATCTTCATGCTCACTTAATCAAAATGGAATCCACTAGTACGCTTTTATGCAAATTGAGTGATATTGAATAATACTTCAGTTGGAAAAATACAATATAATGAAAATCTTATGGCAGCCACACAGAAGTGGGAATCCACATTCCACACACGATTTCATGTGTAAAAAATAAAGCGATGGGAATTGGGATCACAGACTGGTGCAGAGAAAATCAAATCAAATGAAAATAATAAAAAAAATCAGAAAAAGTTTTGACAAAAAAGCCCACCTTCAACGCCCTCCTCAATGTCTTCCATATTGAAAATAGGGATGGTCGATTCAGTTCTCTTAGCTGCCCTTTTCTTGTCAATGTATTTTTTATTTCCATTCTTTCCCTTCTTTCTTGAACCACAACAACTCTTAATGATAATATTTGGTTCCAAGTCAGCTTCTGTTAGAACTGGATCGTAACCATATAGAGCTTGCCTGTTGAAACAACAACCAGTTCCCACATAGACTGGACCTTGGATGCCATCTAAGCCTTTCAAGTTAATCTGCAAAATACAAGTACAAAATGAACTACCATTCCCCCATTAACTAGTAATTGGAAAGAAACATTGAAGACAAATTAAGTGGGTCTTACATCAAAAAACACAATATTTCTGTTAGCATATCGATCGTGCAAATCAATACCATCAAAACGTTGAGGGAACTGTACATAGCATGTCTTTCTTCCATATGCAGGATCCATCATGAAACACATTGCTTCTTTAAGAGCTTTACTGTTATTGAAGTAGTGATCACAATCGACATTCAACAAATATGCCCCATTGGTAAGAACAGCCGAAACTCGAATCTGTGAAGCACAAAATGGCCAGATTAGAAAGCGGAACTAAGGTTGTAGGTGCTGAATATCTGAAAGGATATATTCGTGATTAAAAAGTGGCTAATATTCATTGCAAACATATGTAACATAAATATTATGCTCTAAAACACTTTGGTTACATGATGCATTTTTCTCATAGAGTGCCCCCCAAAGAGCAAAGGACATGTTTAGGAATACATGCCAAAATTGAAAAATTAGCTGAGAAAGGCATACCAAAGCATTCATGGCTCCAGCTTTCTTGTGGTGTTGGAAGCCAGGTCGCTTCTCTCGAGAAACATAGATAAGGCGAGGTAGTTCATTTCCATCAGTATCAAGCCCTCCACTGTGACCTAAAAACACCTGTTGGTCCACAAAAAAAGACGTTAGATGATGAAAAGAACACTTACTGTCATGCAACTCAGTTGAAGAAGAACACCTGTATCATTCCCGGGTGATCTCTTGGGTTGTTTCCAGGCCACGGTGTACCATCTTGCATTGTCCAACCTTCTTCAGGCATCTTCTGAGCTTTGGCAACAAGGGCATTGATCCTCACCTTGAATTCTTCATATTCCCTCTGTTGAAAGAAGAATTCACCTTTATCAGCAGTGTTAACGTATGAAAAATCTCATTAGATTTTATAGGTCTCATTTTCTCAAAGTCTGCCATGTACTTGGATAGGAACCCTCTTAGAGCCTTCTGCAGGTTTCTTTGCTTATATATTCATATATGCAGTGTCTAAATGCAAAGAAAATACATGGAAGGTGTTGACTGTTTCAAGCTAAGCTTTACAAGTAGGCACGAAACTATGTTTTAAAAAGGCATATGCTTTACTAATCTATTTTCTTTCCGATTCAAAACGACTATTGTTTTTTCATTATTTCATGAATCTCAAGATATAACACATTTTCATCATGTTAAAGAAAATTTAATTCTAGGCTAACACCCAAATCTAATTTCAATTTTTAGGAGATATCTAGACAAAAACAAGAAAGTAAAGTCTATTCAAATCAGAACTCCTCCGAAATACACTGACCTTCATTGCACGGCGCTCCTTGACAAAGGAAGGCTGTATCTTGTCCTTTAGATAATCAATCTTTTGAGCAAAATAAAACTCAGGAGCTCTAGGCTCTATGTTGTGCTTCTTGCAGAAAGGCACCCACTTCCTTGCAAACTCTGCAGTTTCAGAGAGGGCTTCAAAAGTTAGCATAGCTGAGCCATCATCTGAAACGTAGCAGGCTACTTTGTCCACAGGGTAATCTACTGCAAGGATTGACAAGACAGTGTTCGCCGTGACAAGCGGAGGCTCTTTGAGTGGATCCACTGTACTGACAAAAACATCTACAGGGGCTAGCTGTGATGGTTCCCCATCTCGGTCATATCTAGGAAATAGAGCCAACCATTATTAATATGATAACAGACAACACACCAAACATACACAAGCAGACAGAGAAAGCAAGGTAGTTTGCCAGCCACATAAGAAAAGATCCATCAGTGAACAGAACGGACCTCAAAGCTAGCCTGTCAAGGTAGGTCTCACGATTTATGGGATACCATTTTGGAAACTGATCTAGAAGCCATGATAAGGCAAACCAAATCTCACATATAACTGATGTTAGCCACAGTGGATATGCATCTTTCACTGGATGTGTTGCACGATATTGCAAGAAAAAGCCCAAAATGATGAGACGGAGAATGATGACAACACGATAAGGGGTCAGGTGAGATGAAGAAATAGGCACCACACGACTCAAAGGTTGACGTGCATCATCAGCCCTGCAGTACAATAACTATTAAACTTGAAAAAGAAATACAAATGTGAAAACCATAGATGACATCAACTGAGCAAAAAAAAAATATCAATGCTGTCTGCAAAGTCAAAAAGAATAGTCACAATTTGTATTTAGAGATGGAAATATGACAATACTACAAAATCAAATTTAACCAAAAAATTGAGTAAAAAACAAAATTAAAGATGAAAAATATAAACTTAATGTGATAAGGTCTTAAAGATATATGCAAGCACTCAAAAGAACATAGTAAACCGATTTAAGTTTTATTCTAGACAAGACAAACTTACATTTGCAGTTCCTCCCCATTTGAACCAGTTCCTTCTAGATCTCCCTTCCCTTCAGGGTATCTATTGTTCATATGCATCACATTTTTATCCTGTTTGAGTTTCCAACTTTCAACCCTTTCCTTCCAATCAACATTCCCAAGGCCATAAGAATTCAAGTCCTTTGTTGGGTCCACAATTCTCACCGGGACTACAAAAACAGATGACATTAGCAATTCAGATAATAAACCCTTGAGGGGGAATCTTGTAAACAAACACAATAAAGAAATTACCTGGTTGCCTAGGGTCCACATAGGGAGAAGAAGTAACATTCTTTTCAGAAATGCCCAAAGGACCTGATGTCGTTCGCACGGATTGATTGTCAGGTGTAGCAATTTCTCCAGAAACCTGAAAGTGTTGACCTATCAGTTAGAATGAAATGACAATTTTAAGTGGCAGAAAGCATAAATCACCAGAAACTGTATTAGAAAAAGCCAGTCACTTTCCCAAATACAAAATGTTTTTCTTGAGATTTAACCAAATCATGTAGGCAATACATAAGAGTTAAGAAGCTAACAAGGAAAAGAATAAGCAAAATTGCAATGAGTAAGGACAGAAGAAGCACATAAGAAACCTACAGTACGGCCATTGGTAAGAAGGGGAATTGGTTGTTGAGATCCATGTCTTGAGGATGAAGAAAGATCCACATCTTCACCCTGCCACTGCTGTCTAGCCTTACCGTGCCCTTGAGGGTAATCAAACTCATTTTCCAAATCATCAACATCTTCCTCATCATCATCTCCGTCCACTCGAGGGCTTCCTGAAATATTCAGATATTACTTACTTCGCACATGAAATAAATTCTTAGATGCCAAAATCATAAAATGGAAGTCAACGGCAAACAACAAACAAAGAAACATACAGACCTTTATGCCTCTTGTATCTAGTCTTGCACTGGGGACAACACTGAGTCCCATATTTCCGTTCATACTCATAACAAGGCCGGCAAACCGGGAAGGCACATTCATTACAGGCAACAAACACATCACCGGCAGCACCAACTCCAACATTATCACCACAGATCTGACATGTCTGTCCATTCAAATTCTTTAGCGGTTTCGGCTGCATTTAGAAATGAGAATTATCGCTGTTGCTTGATAGAAATCGTCTTAAAAATTGTAGTTGAACTGAATAAAGCTATTGTCTTGAATACAGAACCAAGTAGCCACAGAAAATCATCGATCTTGAATAAGACAAAGTATTAAATGAAGGACTTCAAAAGATCAGATTCTACAGATGAGCTTCTAGGATAAAAATCAGACCCGAATCTCAAAGATCCGATCGTGTTCACTACCCTACTAACATTGAGATCCTAACAACAACTACCCAATATCAATATCAAGGATAATGTTCTTTACTTCTAAACTGAAAAATCACTTTCTATTATAATAACTCATATCAAAATCAAATAAAGAATGGGGAAGTTTAAGAGACAAACCCCACTATCGGAATCATGGCGAATCCGGACTAACTCGTTCCTCCGGTGAGATCCGGCCACCATTCCTGCACTTGCTTCCATGGTTATTTTTGTATTCTTTTACAGATCGAGAGAGAAGAGTTTTAGATTAAAAATGCATGTATTAGAAAGGCTGAGAAGAGACTATCGGCAATCTTCTCCCATTCAATACGCCATCTCCATTTTCCCTTCACTCATTCCAGTTATGATCTTTGTGAATTGTTCACTCGATGCCTTTTTCTTTTTTATTTCTTGATTTTCTTAATTTATTGTCTTTACATGCAACGATCCTCACCGGGTGAACCAGTTGCTATCTGTTACCCACTTGTGCTTGGCTTTGCTCATTCATTTCATCGCGTATGACTTCGCTGCTTCATCTTTATACCCAGTAATTTAGTTACACGTGTCCAGCTAGCCGTTCGTATCCTTTCATACACTGGACAATAACACATACATTCTTTTCCTTGCTGGTAACAGCCTGTACTCAAATTACCGGTTCTTACCAGTCACTCTGCATCTGTCGGTGGGATCAATTTCTTTCCAACTTCACATCCTATAGTAAATTACTCTTATACCCTCATTATGGCATCATTTGATTTAGATGTGCGATCGCCGATCAGGGTTTGTTGTCTAGTACCGATCATGTGCAGATGAAAACTAGAGTTATTAGTTAAATTTTAAAATATATGAAAAATGTCTAATTGGAAAATTAGAAATGATTTTAAAAGAATAAATCAAAAATAGATAAATATTTAAAATTTTAAAATATATTTTTTTATTGAAAATAAGTTAAGAATTTAAAAATATAAAAACATATGTTTTTTAATTATAATTTTATTTTAACTCAGAGTTAGAATTATTCTAATATCATTTTTATAACTTTAGTATATTTACTCATATCTTATTTATTTATATATTATTATTCATAAAAATTATCCTGGTGGAAGGTGAGGTGGCTTTCTTGAATCTTACAAATTATTTTATATTTTAATATATTAATTATATTTTAATTTACGTAAAAAAATTATATAATCTTTTTATAAAAAATTAAATTCTAAATTATAGTCTTAAATTTTATACCTATATATTAAATTTATAAACTATAAACCCTAACTTAAACTTTAAACTATAAAATTAAAATATAAATTTAAACTTATTAATATGATACATATAAATGAATTATTCATATATATATATATATATATATCAAAAAATAAAAAAGAAGGAAAGATTCCGATGCAGCCATTAAAGCACGAATGCCCCTCTCTTCCCTCACTAAGCTTTTGAAAAACAGTGCCGTTGCCAACTGTAAAAATGGTTTTTTCTTTAAAGCCACAAACTTTAACCCGTTTCACCATGCTTGGTTTTCAAAAGTCCTTCCTTTTAAGAAATAAAAGTTGCCTATATTTCCATGCTTTGAATTTGGATCTATTTTATTTTAAGAAAATAAAAGGGGTTTGATTTTTTTGTCTTTGCTTTCAATATTGACCACAACAGTGTTGATTCTTTTATTTTCTTTTCCAAACCATTTATGAAGTGAAAGTAAACACAGTTTCTGGAGTTTTCAAGGGCCCCTAAAGGGCATGATTATGCTCTTCTTTCATATACCATCACTCCGCTTTTTCTTTTCCTTATTGCTTTTATAGCAACACTTCAGTTGATGGTGAATTTATCAAATTTAAAGATCATCTTCATTAAAAAAAAAGAATTAATTAATTTGAATAAATTTATAAATTATTTTATGTTTGAAGGTTAAAAAGTGAAAGTGCAGTTAATGAATTATTTAAACATTTAATAAACACAAAACATTAATTTTTTAAAATCATAGTATATCGTGTTTCAATGTTACTGATTACAGTCCAATAAAGAAGTTCTGCCAAGATTGTGTGAATGAGCTGTGAAGTCCCTTCCCTTCACAAACATCAACACAAGCAACTGAGGAGTGAGGAGTGAAGGACCCTAAAGCCAAGCTTAAAGTGAAACAAAGAATCTTACCAAAAGATAAATCATGGAGTGTAGTAGCAGACACACACTAATGATTTAGATTCAAGGATCACTTTTTGACCAGGCGAGTTTATAGATTTATTTAATGATTGGTCATAGATATATTTTTTTGATAAATGGTTAAATTTTATTCATCCAAAAGAACCTCAAGAAAACTAACAAACAAACCAGTATTAAAATAAGGAAAAGAAAACTATACAATATTCCACTCAGAACATAAATCGGATGAATCTCGTGTAAGTTTGCAACCAAGAAGCTTCAAACAAATATCATGCTTAATTTTATCTGCAACATAAGAGAAGTTCTTTGAGGATTCACTATGCACACACTTGTTTTATTCCTGCCAAACATAATAAAGAAAACCACACCAACATAAACGTAACAAAGTAGCTCTTAATGTTTTCCCTCTCCCTAGTCTTTGAACCAAGTCAACCAAGCATGGCCAAGTCACAAAACTATCATGAACATGACAAGCCTGTAAAATAACTTTTAGTATTTGCTTCGAGTAACCACATTCACAGAATAGATGATCCCTTGTTTCAATATCAGTCCCACAAAGAACACAATAAGAATCTACTTGACAACCCCAACGAATCATACGATTTTTAGTTGGTAGTCAATCCTGTAAAACAAGCCAAGCCATGAAAGAGAATTTGGGAATAGATAACCTCCCCAGACCACCTCATCCCAGGAGACTCTTTCTCTTTTAAGTTTGAAAATCTCCCATATCTTCTTTGCTTTGAAATCTCTCTGGATGCTTCCAACATTTACAAATTCCTCTCTGAGTTTAAGAAGCTTCTTCCATACCCAACTATTATAAGGTTTAAAAGAGACATCCCAGATAGACACCCCCTTTAAAATAGATTAAAAATAATTTTCGACCAAATTATTTATCATATTTGTAAATAGATTAAAATATATTAAATTTATTCTTTTATTTTATTTTAAGAAATTATATATAACACCTTAAATTTTTGAGTTGTTTTTGTTAACTACACCATTTTTTTCATCCTTTGACTGCATTGAACTCGCATCCCTTTATATATTTATAGTTTTATATCAAAACTTAAAATGAACCGAAAATATAAAAAAGTGAACCATGAAAGTCTACCTTTAAAAGCTTTGGAATCCTATGTGAATTATTCATTAAAGAAATCACTCAAAGTTAACCACATCTAATAAACATAAAATGATAAATAATTTGGTCGAAAATTAGACCCTATATGGACTCTTAACTTTTTCCTTGTTCCTTATAATTTGTACAATATTGAACGTTGCAAAGTACAACAGATATATAAGATAATATTAATTATTATATAGCAGCTGATCAATTAGTTTTAACTTTTTATAACTATATGTGTTATCGACAAGTGACAAAATTATCGAAATAGACAAAATAATTAATTATTAAACTTATGGGTAGGATTAGGGCGTTTAATTATTTTCTTGACAAAAAATAATAATCTTAAAATCTTTATATCGATACATCAAAGTGAAGTTAAATGTGCTTTAACTCATAATTTTTTTATTGCAACAATAACAATATCAAATAAATTAAGATACGATTAATTTTGTAATGGACGTTATCGTATATAATTTTTTTGGTATAGCGCACACGTATATTGGAGTCATGAGTCTATACATGAAACAAATATCTCTAGCTATATATATTCCTTCCTCTTGCATTGGTTTAAACAAAAGATCCCTGTTGTGGTCCAAGAATAACCCTCTTTAACTTTGCTTTGCCTTTGCAGAAGTGAGCAATTTGATGATATTTCAAGTCACAATAATTAAATATTCCTTGGACCATCTTTCAAACCAAAAAAAGCAGTCTTATCAAAGAGGAAAAGAAAGACACTGATATCATATAACAGCGCTGATGATGATACAGTAACATCAATTACATGCATGCATGCCCTATAGACTTTGATATTAGCTTAAGTACTTCAAATGATGTCCTTCAAACATGATTCATGTAAACATCTCTAACATACACAAAACAAAAGAAAGACTGAAAGCAAGAAAGAAACTTCTGGGATTGCCTTGTCTCATTGATCTCTCTCCTGGGATTGCAGCAGTACCTAAAACCAGTCATGTACATATAATTTAGAGATGAAGTCTTAATTTGTGAGAAAATTAGTTTACTTTTCAAAAGAAGAAGAAAAAGAAAAGAATATACCCAAAAATGAAAATTTCAATTTATAATTAATCAGTATGAAGATTTGTGGGTGGAGTCCCTTGGTGCATTGCATCTGAAACATTCCATCCTGCTGGCAAAGTTGTGCTCATTGCAACCCGACCTTATGTTCATGCATATATCAACAACTGTTCATCAATTCTAACGTCCAACTTTATGTTCAAGCATGCATTTTACATACATAAATATATATTGGGTCAGTCAGACAATCAATGAAATGAACCTGGCGCAAATCCAGTCTCCAGATTTCCAGTTAGAGCGACTCGAGCTGCCACTTCCAAAGCCATAGCCCCTCATACGTGGGATGTCACCTTCAAACCCTCCAGAAGATTCATCTTTGGCTGCGCCACATTTGAAGCAGCTCGATCTGCTGGCGAAATTGTGAGCCCCGCAGTTGCCCATAGTGCAGTACCAGTCACCGGGCCTAACATCGGGTCCAGTGAACACGAACGATGAGCCACCCCTACCACCAAAGCTTCCATAGTCGCCTCTCTCGCCACCGGGTCTTGGTTCTCCACAGCGCTGACATGAGTCCCTCCTTTGGAAGTTGAGGTGCTGGCACGACCTGCAATTCCAGTCCCCTGGCCTGTTCATATTTCCTCCTCTACAACACAATTAAACAAAGCATAATCAGCCATGCATGATGCATGCAATGCAACACCTTCATAATGAAACATAAAAGTGCAGACCTTGAGAAAACAGACGAGAGTTGAGAATAAAGAATGTTGTGGGTTTAATTTACTAAGGTGGGATTGGGTATTTATATAGCGGATTAGACCTTGAGAATCGTGCTGATTGAGGACGTAGGTTGGGCAGTGGAGGGGCTTAGGGTTTTCTTTTTCATCTTCCTCATGCCACTTTAATTTCCTTGAACAATGAAATCACAATAAACTAAAATTGGAAAAAGAGATAAAGGAAATTTGAAATCAGATTCCAAAGGGGAAGAAAAAGCTCCAATTCAACTCCTTTTTAGGGCTTCCAGTTGCATGTAAATGAGTGGCAAGTGCATGAGCACATGCAAATTAATAATTTCATCATTTTATTTAATTCCTTATTTGCCCTTCTTTTTGCATGTTCTTCCTTTGATACTCCCAACTCCCTTTTAATATGTTCCTGATAAATTAATATTGAATTTCTCCATTAATTTTAACAAAGAAATTCTATTCTCATAACATGAATACAACACATGAAAGTATTATATAAAACACCAAAAATATATAAAATACAACCCACGTAATAAGAACAAAGTTAAGATTAAAATTAGGGATAAAATATAAATATTTAAAAATTAGAGATAAATCATAA
Organism: Abelmoschus esculentus; assembly: GCA_035048815.1. Classification (NCBI taxonomy): domain Eukaryota; kingdom Viridiplantae; phylum Streptophyta; class Magnoliopsida; order Malvales; family Malvaceae; genus Abelmoschus; species Abelmoschus esculentus. Next base: position 210,789 of record JAUCBN010000025.1, read on the forward strand.
CTAATTCAAAAATTTTAATTTTTTTTATATAAATGAAATGAAAAAAATGCTGAGCTTAGTTTGATCTCACAATAACAAGTGAGGTACTCCCTTGGCAGAACTTTACGAAAAATTTTAGAGGACTACTTAGTTTTTGTGAAAAACTTTGATGCACGGTCGTATAAATTTTATTTTACACATGCTTTTTAGTTTTAGGGTTTAGAATTTAAGGTTAGTGTTTTGAATTTATGGGGTAGGGTTTAGTTTTTTAGGGTTATGTTAAAAATTTATGATATGAGTTTTTATAGTGTAAATATATAGGTTTGTGTAAAATTAGTTTTACACAACTTATGTAAGATTTAATTTAAGTCTTTAGACTAAAAATTTTGAGAGATTTAATGATATTTTTAATATATATATAAAGATATTTAATTAAAAAGTTTTAAAAGCTTAATAAAAAAAATCTAAAATTTTAAGTTTGTGAAATTAAAGTTTCAAAAATTTTGATGATATCCCCGCCGGTCTCCATTACCTCCGGTCTTACTTTTGTTCGAGTACTTCGAAGATCGGATAATGAGGAACCAAGTCCGTATTTCTAACCAGACAACATGAATATCCAACAAATCTCCTAAACCAAAGGGACCCCAAGCAGACTTATTCTTATCTTCGAATGACCCAGACTGTCTCCTTTTAATTAATAATTGAAGCAGACATACCCATCGAAAAAAAAAGGTTGCCTTTTCCATTTTTTAAGAATATTCCTTTGTCAATGCACTTGGAATAAGTCAAAACTCCAAAGGGTTTTTAATTTACTGAAGATCTTTGAACCCAATCCTCTTACTAGGGACTAAACTGCTATTTTTGGACAGAAACCATGTACTTTGTTCCATAACTATGATACATGTGGCATAAAATGTATACACAAATTCTATTCTAAAGATGTACACAAAGAAAGAATCGAGAAAATGGTATAGTTGGAAGCTGAATGAGTCATCGAGGTGGAAAAATTTTGACAAACTTTTTCTCTTCACTGAAAGTGGCTGTTTCACAAAATTATTGAATGCGTGCATAATTGGTAAAATTTAAAATATATATATATATTTTAATAAATGAAAAACAATAATAAAATTGCATACTTAAACATTAACACAATTACATTTTTTTAAAAATTGCATATAGTTTTCATATACTTTTCAATTTTATTTTTTAAAAATAATATCCACAGACCACAGTCGCTCAATTCAAGTGAAATGATTGGTATAGTGACTGAAATGTTATTTTAAAAAAAATGATAGATACATTTTTGATTGATTAAAGAATAAAATAAAATTTCACTAAAATCCTCCTTCACTATACCAATTGATATTGAATCGAATCTAATAATTACTGACCGAGAAATTAAGGACAAGACGTGATGCTATGAAACTTGTAAAAAATTATGCACATGCACGTGAGCAGTTGTATAGATAGATGGGTGAGTGTGACGTGGGATTATAATGTATCTTTATTTTCTCTTTTATCGACTTTTTAGCCCTCCAACGTCCAAAGTTGAAATTTCCCGAATGGCTTTCTTCAAGACACAGCTGACACAAAAACAAGAACACATTGGTTTCATAATATCTAATGAAGGGATTAATGAATTATTGAAGACACTGTTACTGTAAGTGAAAAGAAAAAAAGCTAAACACGGTTGAAATGATAATAAGTGTCGTTTAAATACATATAAAAAAGAATAAATAAGAAGCTTGTTAGAATTTTAAGATTTGTTATATCAAATATTTAAATAGTGAGGTTTAAAAAAATATAAAAATATAAATGATGTAAATAGACGTATTTGTGCATTTTGAAAAGAGAAGAATTCTCTGGGAGCTCAAGTATACGTTTCGTTTGTGTGTTAAAGAGAGGTTGAAGAGTATAGATGTTGGTAAGGAGGACAGGGATTGATCCATTTGTTTGAGCTACTAAGGGAAGATATAGTTTTTGAGGTCGGCAACTGATAAGGGAAGCTATAGTTTGCAGGGCTTCTTTGGTGAAAATCTGATGCTACACCAAAGACACTTCCAATAATGGTGTCACGAAACTTGGTTGTGAAAATGCCTTGAATTGGAAAACCTTTTGGTCTTGAAATTTCTAACCAAGACCATGGTTCCCATAATTTCAAACTTAAGTACAAAAATGGTCAATAAACTATTACAAACAATACAAAACAGTCACTGAACTTTTAAAAATTATATAATGGATATTAAATTTTTATTTTTGTTACAAAATAATTTACAACAAAAAAACTCAATCATCAACATTTACACATTTAATAGTTTTAATGGTATAAAAAACTACATGACCTAATCACTTTTAACTGTTAAATTAATAAAAGCAAATGAAAGAATGTGATGATACCAAAGGTAAATTAATAAAAGCACCACTAATTCCCAGCGAATTACCAAAGTTTCATTTCCCAAATTTTCAGAACAAGTCCTATTTTGATGCATCAAACGCATCTATATCAAAACTATAAAGGATAATGTAACAAGAATCCAACCCTAATCAATTATAAAATATTCTAAAAGCAAGCCAAGTGAACGGAAAGCTAACTAGGATATTTAGTTATGAATCACAAACTCTGGCAAAACAAGACAACTAGAAACAACAATTTGGTAAAACTACAGGTGCAAGTGCAGTAAGAAAAGAGCGGGTCATCAAAGACTAAACGCAAAAACCAATCTCACCTTCCTGAGTCAGGTGAACCATCATCATAAGAGACCAGCCCCTTTTTCCCATCTTGACTTCCAGAAGATGACCTTGACCTTGCTTTCCTTCCCTGCTTCGGAGACTGAGAGTCCAATGAGGACCTTGATTCAGATCGGCTCCTGCTCTGAGAAGAGGACCTTTGCCTCCCAGCCCTAGGAGAGGCACGGGATCTGCTTGCATCAACCGGAGAGCGACTGTGAATAGGGCTTCTACTGCGACTAGGGCTACGGCTATATCGACAATTACGATAGTGAGGGCTAGGTGATACAGATGGACTTCGTGTCCGGCTTCTTCTGCCTCTGAACCTGCATAATAGCATAGTTTTAAAAAGAAGCCATTAATGACTTTTAAAAAAAAAAATGATGGTATAAGGCATATTAGACCTTGGAGGAGTTCTTCCTCTAGGAGGACTTCTATAACGCCTAGGTGAATACCTCCTGTATCTTGAGTACCTAGAATTGGAAATTAAGAGAAAAACTCAAATTTTTTAATATACAATATAGTTGTAGGTAAAAACAAAACCCAAGGGTAACACAACTTAAAAGAAACGATGGCATGTGTACCTCTCATTATCAATTCTACCACTGTAACGATAGGACCTCACAGGGGAACGATCTCGAGAGGGGGTTCTGTATCTCCGTGCATAGGAATATCGCTCACTGAAACCCCGACCCCTTCTGATGCGCTTAGGGGATGCATCAGGAGAAACACTTCTCGATAAACTTTGACCTCGATCAGCAGGAGAGGACCTTACTCTTCGTACCGGGGTGGGGCTCCTTGAATAACTACGATGATACTTCCTACTTGTTTCCCTCAATGGACTTCGGCTTGGGCTTCTCCTATGAGGAGCCCTGCCTGAGCTCCTCCTAGGAGGATCCCTGCCTGAGCTCCTACTTTTGCTTCTATGAGAAGATCTTTGAGAACTTCTGCTGATGCTTCGCCTCGAAGATCTCACAGGACTTCTGCTGATGCTTCTCCGAAAATGTGCTCCTGCTGATGATCTGGGTGGACTCCAACTTGGGCTTCTTCGGAACCTGGAACTTACAGGGCTCCTGCTAATGCTTCTTCGAGCACTTCCTCTCACTGGACTCCTACTGATGCTTTTACTCTTTCTACCCCTCAAAGGGCTTTCACTGAGGCTTCTCGAAGGGCTCATGTTCCTACTTCTAACAGGACTCCTGCTTACATTTCTTTCTGTAAAACATGGGGGACTACCGCTCACACTTCGCCTTGGGCTCTTTGGACTAATGCTTCGGCTCCTGCTCATCAACTTTTAATAAAATACCAGATTGGGAAGATCTGGTAACTATAAAGAAGAACTGAAAAAGGAAAGTAGACCTAGATTTGCTCGGGTGATCATATAACACATCAGATGGTCTCTCTGCACTTCTGTCAGATTTAGCATCTTTTTCAATGCCATTGTTCTCTTGCTTTCCATTTTCCTTGGGACCTTCATGCTCCTTCACGCACAAATCAGCTTCTTCACTTTTTCCGTGACAAATTTCTTTCTCTACAACTGAGGGGGATCGACTCCGAACTGCATGATGTATATAATCTAAATCCCATTAATAGTGTGGTGAGAAATGAAAAACATTAAACAACACAAACAGATTTATGAAAATCTGAAAACTTTAGCAATCAAAACCAAAAACAGGGTGACAACGTACCTAATCGGCTCGATCAGATATTGAGATACACAGGATAAGCAGAAAAACATAATATTACTAGGAGAAAGATGAAATAACACCAACCCTTACCACTTTTCTTAGAAAGGTCATTACCCTTCTGAACTTTTCCTTGAATATCACCATCATTATCACTGCTACTTTCGGTTTTACTCTCACTGTCATTATCAGTAAGGCTATCTGTAGCCCTATACCAGAGAGGATAAAATAATTCAGGTTACATAAGACTTACAAAGCTAATCAGCTCTTCCAAGACATTTAAGCATTATCTCCTGTTTTTTTTTCTCAGATTGATCAAGATATTAAGAAATTCACACAAGATAAACAAAAAACACTTGTCAACTATTACAAGGAGGAATGATACTTTGTCCATAAATCTTCACCAAATATGCGAGAAAAACACATGGAGCTACCTAAATGAGGAAACATGACCAACCGAACTCAGAATGGAAAAACATGCATGTGTAAAATAACTCGTGCATCATACTTATCATTAATATACTTGTCTATCATTCCTTATGCAACTAATACAATTAGTGAAGAAAATTCCAATCCCAGACGACTTAGTAATTCACCAAGATGCAGTGTTGTTTCAGTCATATTTAAAAATAATAATTAAAAAAATCCATAGGTAACAAATGGGAGGAAATATAAACTGTATCAGGAGTCAGGGGAGAAAAAGTTCCAATTACATCTCCAAATGATTCAAGTCCTTTAGACAGTTGAATTAGCAAAAAGCTCAGTAAGCACGCACATGAATCGAGTTTATTAACAGGTAATTTGCCAGATGACAAGAAACCTATAAGGATAAATGGATGATAAGCATAACACCTTTTTGTTTTGCGTTTTGATCTCTTATCATGCCTTTTTCTCTTTTTGTCGCGTCGTCTATCTCTTCTTTTTCCATGCTTATATTTCTCTCTTTTATAAGATCTCTTCCTCCTTTTGTGTCTGTCATCACTTGAGGAACTAATGTCAGACTCAGAGGATGATGACAGATATGAGTCAGAATCACTATCAGATTCCGATGATTCTGTCTCAGAATCTGAGGAACTCTCTGAATCAGATGAATAATATCTTCTTCTCCTCTTCCTTCTGTCTCTTGAAGATCTTTTATGCTTCCCTTTCCTTCTCGCTTCATAACTGATAGCATCAGAAGCATCATTTCCCTTTTTCAACTTATTTTTCCTTTTCTCTGCAGATAAGATAAAAGATGGGAAGGCAAAATTAGCAAGTGACACAGGTCAAGCCTCATGCAGCATCCTGTATGCTGCAAAATGGGTAAGAGTAGCCTAAATATAATCATTATATACCATCTTAAGAAAGACAACCCCCAAACAGGGGGAAACAACCTTTACCTTCACTGACTTCACCACAATTAACTATTTTCACAGTTACTGATGGTATTCCTTCCTCATCACCAGCATTTTCAATTTTATTCAGCACTTCATTTCCTTGCACAAGCTTTCCAAAAACTACATACTTTCTGTCACATACAACAAGTGGACAAACTCAGGACCCAAAACTGGATCACACATAGACTTGAAGAAAGCACATATTTGGCAGGGTGGACTGAATAAAAATACAAATAAACAGAACTACCTGTCAAGATTCTGATTAGCCTTGAAGGTAATAATGAATTGTGAACCAACAGTGTCACGATCAGCAATTGCCATAGATAGAAGACCAGGACCATCATGCTTTAGCCTGGGTGGTTCATCTGAACAAGTGTTCAAATTACCCATCATCACCATTCACCAATAAAACATTAGTTAAAATATAGAAACCTTGGACAAATTCTAAATGAATTAATTTTTCCACTACTTTAGAGTAAAGACTAGCATGTCTAAGCAATTCCATAGTGTCCTCACTCCTCAAATAAGAAAAAAATTAATTTATATGATCACACAGAAATTATGAACAACAACAGCATGTGCATAACACAAACAAGTTACAAAACTACTCACCTGGAAAATTCCCATCATATATGCTTTCCCCACTAGTTCCTGAAAAATGTATATTTAAAAACTCAAATGAGGATTTCAAGAGCAAGTTCAACCAGAAGTCATGTAGAGGGTAATCCTCTAATCTTGTGTAAAGTAATTGCATCTCTAAACAAAATTAAAAATTGGGTCTACAAGGAAGACATACCATCTCTTGTAATGAAATCACCACCCTGCACAAGGCATAAAATGTCAGTCAACAATTACAACAAAATATATTAATGTAAAAAAAATTGGTTCGACACGACAAATTTTAGTAAAGTTTTGATGATCGACAACTTGATAAGTACAACCTTAAAACTACATCACAAGAAAAGCAGTCGTGACCATCAGCCCTGTTTCCTACAGCATAAACAATAGTAACTGACAAAAAGACATACCACATCTAAACCACATTCAACACAAAAACAGCTAGAGAAAACCCTTATTTATTGTGAGACAAGACAACAAACCTGAGCCATGGAACCTTTAATGATGCGATGGAAAAAGGAACCCTTATAGTGCAACGCTTTTCCAGTTTTGGGTCCAATGCCCTTTTCTCCTGTAAGTCGAGAGAAACCAAAGAAATGAGAGAAAAATAAGTATATGAATAAATGTGTGCAAATAAGTAGTAAACAATTACAACCAAAGAACTCCCTTGCCCCTAAACACCAGATGCTTCTAGAGGAGGAGGATAAATCAGAAACAAAAAAGTTCACAATGATGAATTATTCTTAATAAAATTTCCAGATTGAAAAGCTACACATGAAGTGTAATAATGGAACGTCATTGTGGAATGGGTTGGAAATGCTTTTATTTAATCACCTGTACAGAGGGCACGGAAATTTTCTGCAGTCTTGGGAGCAATATCAGGAAAGAGCTGAAAAATCAAAGAAAACTGATTAATACATGAAATTGTAATTTCAAAGGGGAATAAAACAAAATGTATTGTTATTAAAGATAAAAAACAGTGGTGAACGACAAAATATGATTTTAAAAACATGTGAACTCTTGTCAGCTTGCGTATGTTGCTTTAGGATACCTCAAAAGTCATCCTTTCAAGAGGATCACCATCTACTGACACATCCATAAAAACTAAAGGATTGTTTTTCTTTGCCATCCTTGTTCACTAGAATCAACTCAAACTATAACCTACAACCTGATCAAACAATGAATAGTTAGAATAAGCAAATTAAAATTGAATTTCAGCTCATGCAGTTATGCTTAAGTCGAATGTCAGTAATCAATGAAGCATTCTCAAACAGCCAATATCCACTAAACCATTTCATCATACCGTTTAATACATTAGTCACATGGTATGCATCATAATTAGCGAGACTGTGAAAGTGCAAATGCATGGGAATGCAGATACCATGGATACCTGATCAATATTCCGTTTTTACCATATCAGATTTGTCCAAAATCCTTGCATTTCCAAACATACAGATCGCATAAAGCAAGAAGAGATTGAAGAAAACCAGCTTGACAAATCTATACAATTGAACTTAAACCCTAGAGCAAATACAGAATTAATATCCGAATCCCGGATCAGCACAGAACATTTTCTAACACCCTTTCGAGCAAAAAGAACACACACAATTGAGGAGAGTTGGCAGCTTAATAACGTAATAATATCAAGAAGAAAGCATTAAAACTTGCTGAATTACCAAAAAGAACACTTAAACTACAAGCTTAAATTAAACTCTAACTTAACCTTGAACTCGATAACAGGGAAATCATATGAAAACCAAATATGCATAACCGATAAAATCTGAAGGGGAAAAAGTAGCAAATTGAAGAGCCCGTTAGGTAAACATAAATGTTTAGGATCCGACTCACGTCTTGTGAAATTAAGCTCGAAAAGGGAATAACATTATTTTTATAAAAAATAAGGAAAAGGGGAAAGAAGAAAAGCTAGAAAGTTTACCTGAGAAATCAAGAAGTGCCGCAGGAAAAATACCGAGAGTGAGGATCAGAACAGAGAAAGGTAGAAATAGAGATCGGTGTGGTTTTAGATCGAAGAGGAAATGGAAAGCCTATTGGGCTTTTAGGGTTCTAAAAAAGGGAGACGAAGACTACGCTCTTCTACTGGGCTGTTCTGAGTTCTGAGTTCTGACTTTGAGTCTAGACCTAATCGGCTCACGGCTCATCCTTTTGGTCTTCCTTTAGATTTTCATTTATTTCATCAATTTTTTTATAATAATTTAAATATTTAAAGTTTAAATCAAATAATTAAATTTTTCAAAAATAATATTAATTATCTCTTAAACGAAATTTCCTATAAACATATATTTTAAAGAAATAATAAATAATAAAATTTAAATAATTACGTTTTATATAATACCATGATCAAATAAAGCAATCAAAGTTGTAATTATAAATACAAACAAAAATTATATATATGACTACGATCAGAATTTGTAAATACAATACACAAATAATATTATAATCAATTTATTTATCCATAACTAAAATAGGCAATTTTATTCCAATATGTCTTTTATCTCTTGAATGAAAAGAACAGTTATCAATATGCCGACAAGCTCTCCAGCAATTCTTGTAAATTCAGTGATTATAGTGCTGATTACATCGAGAAGAATGAGAGCATCAAAGCTGTCCACAGACAGACCCTAGGAAAGAAAATAAATTAAACAATCAATAACATTTCTGATGCAGTAAAAAGTTTGAAAAACATTAAATCAACTCCTAAAATTATGATAAGAAACAGAACAAGGAATTATATCCATTACCATGCTGCCCAAGCCAAATAGAGGTTCTTGCCCAACTCCGGCCGCTGTTTGCAGAAATTGTACATTATAATTGTTGGCTCTGCAACACCTAATATCAACACAGGCTGCCCACCTAGAATGGAATGAATGATTCCACAAATAACTGTAGAAGCCAATTTTCTACTGGGCTAAGGGAGCCATCTAACAAAACAAGAAACACATAGTCATAACTCTTAATGCTTATTCATGAAATAAAATGGCTATCAGTGATATAACTTCTTCCTAGATCATGATGAGTTGATGACTATTTAATATTCTGATTGGAGTACCTGTATCTCGACTCAGTTGCTCCACAAAGGCGATAGCAGGAAGAGCGGAAGCAAAGAAGAGGTATGTAGTTGGAGCTAATATACTGATTGAGATATAAATCGAAACATGAACCAAAATGGGACAAATGTACATCATATGAACATAAAGTAGCTCCAAAGTTTTGTAAACACAATCTTGCTTGTAGCAAGCACTTCTTCCCTTAATATCTCCGGTTATCCCCTTGAAAGGACATCTTATGTTTTCCATGACTGATTCAAGAGAAGGGGAAACAAGAATTAATCAACAAAATAATTAAACAGCATTCTATCAATTAGCAGCACCTGGTCACCTGTATCCGAATGCCGAATACCCTCTTAATTATAATGTAAGAAAAGACGATGTAAACTGCGAAGTGTAAAATGTCTGTATGAAGTTGGCAAATCCCGTTAAGAACATGCATGCATGCATGGATGTGGCTTTTATGAAGATCAATAGAAATGTAAGAAGGGGAAGACTTATATGATTCAACTGCATGATAAACAAGAGAATCAATTGCAGAAAAGATGGAGGGAGGGAGAGAGCAAATTCCTGTAGGGGTCGAGGGGAGAAGTTAAAACAATGGACAAGTGTTGTGGGCCCTTAACATTGCTGACCTGGTGCTATCTGTGTGGGCCAGCACAACAATTCGTCCGAGAGTAGGCCTCTTTTATATTAAAAATCATCATAAATTATATCATGAACTGTGTTCACACGTCATATATGGTTTAAATAATTATGTTCGTTCATCTTTAAATAATAACTTAATAATTAATCAATTATTAATTATATGTAAAACAAGTGATGATTCACCTTAAAAATTAAAATGAATAAGGATAACGTGATAAAAAGAATTAATAATATAATTTTTCTAAAAATAATAGATATGACAATGTAGATTTTGAAAAAATTACATTTTTTAGGATTATCACTATAAATATATAAGGAAATGAAAAGAATAGGGCAAGAAATATAATAACTGAAATTGTAATTAACTGTGAAATCTTGGTATGATTCTCCTTACTTAAGTCAACAATTTTTATATACAAATATAGTATAAAAATATCTTTCTTTATTTTGCAAAAATTAATTGCATGCAATTAGTACTATATATTTATTATGAAACGTTATATATTTACACCCACTGTCCATATGTTCAAACGTATACAGCAAAAACTTAATAATTTTTTGTGATAGATAATACTTAACAGTTATAGGAAAAGAACACAAATCCACGGCAGTTTCATTGAAATTTACAGGAGAAATGTCGAAGCAGCAGCATCAGTGGCGCCTATGGCTCTTTACCGTCTTCCTCATGGTAACAACATTCTTCCATCAGTCTTTTGCAGATGTTGGCACGGCGGCACATTACAGCCCCCCATATCTTCGTAAGTGATCATGACATATGTTAGTGTTTAGGGTTTACGGCTTAACGTATATAAAATATAAATCGTATAATGAAGTTTTTCTGAGTTGCAGCCACCGCCTGCTTTGGGGATGATGCCTCTCAGTTCCCGTCCAACAACTTGTTTGCGGCTGCCGGTGATGGAATATGGGATAACGGTGCTTCCTGTGGTCGGCGATACTTGGTTAGGTGCATCAGTGCGGCTATCCCTGGAACTTGCAATCCGAATGAAACTATACAGATTAAGATAGTCGATCGAGCGGATACATCTGTGTCTCGTCCTTCTGCTAAAGGTGCTACAATTGTTCTTTCCACCACTGCTTTCGGCGCCATTGCAAACCCCTCTGCCGCATCCGTCAACATCGAATTCCAACAGTATGAACACTATTACACTTACACTTACACCACCCTTTATTAAGTTATCCTTGATAAAACTAAACTCATGTCCTGTAATACTTTTCTGTGGCAGGGTCTGAACTTTGAAGTTTTGAAGATTTCCATTCTGTGCTTCCCAAGACACCATGAATCTATCTTATCACAACATTTGTATTTTTCAACATGAATTATATACAGTTGAATAAATGGTACTCGTTTTATCTATAAAATTATAAAGTTGTATGTATCAAAGTAAAAAGAAAGTTACTTCAAAAGGGGTTAAATATAATAATTGACAATCCATAGGTACTAAAGAAGCAAATTTTCCATTCAATCAACTAGAGTCAAAGACATCTATCTTCCTGTTCCTAACCCCTCACAAGTCACACCAATGTTATTTTCGACGTCTAAACTTATATTGTTTCCATAAAATTACAATCTATCCTTATCAATACACCGTGTCAATATTTTCCTATGGCAGTTTAATTAATCCCCAGATGTTCAATTTTTCTTTCTTTTGTAGACGGTATCCATTTCGGTCCAATTAAAACCTGTCTTGTAGTGTTTATCCTGAACGCCAACGGCCTTTTATGACGAAGTGTGGAAGATATATCTGTCGTTTCTCCTGCACCTATTGTATTATTTTGACCAAAGCCTTTGGAACAAGAAAGGCTTTGCTTCGTTTAGGTTTCCTAATCCTAACAAAACGGATCGTCTTTCCCATTTGACCTCTTCGAAGCTTCCAAAAAGCAGCTGAAAATCTACCCAGTCACATGAACCACACCACCTTTTCCGCACACATACTTGGGGATATCAAATGGGTGAGATAATCTTTTTCATATTCATCCCCTTAAAAATTTGTATCTTTGTACGCCTATTTAGGCTATTTTGTCACGTTTTCCTCTCTAGTTAATGAAATACATACATGCATCGTATGTAGAATCCATTGAATGGTTTCGGTGTTAGAATATCTCGACCGTTGAACGTGTAGTTGAAAATAATGATATAATCATTCTTAAAATGGTGACAATGTTAGTACAGTATATTAATTCACATAAAATGAAAAGTCGAAGCTTCTGTGCTAGTAGATACTTCCCATCTTTTGCTACCTCAGTCTTCGCTTCCAAATTTTCAGAGGTAACGGCAGTGGCCATAACCTACAATAGAGAACATTAAAACTACATAGATTTTGAGTATTCATAAAAGGTTTTAAATAGTCCATGATTGTATTCGACTTACTTGGTTCATGAGTGGTGATCTGACCGGTGCCTGCAAAATCGCAGCTTAAAAAGCTCTGGCCTTTAGTTCGATAGTAAGAATTCATCGCGAATGCAGCATGAGACCGGAAAGTGTTGGGTTCATAGCATGCTCCACCGGGCTGAATTGGTGTGCAATCGATGCCGCCCTGACCACATGCGTAATCCAGGTTTGATTGCAGCTGAGCATTGCTGACATCAACTTTTGGAACACAGAACTTCTTGCCTGATGGTGCTGGAGTTGTCGGTGTTGGCGTCGACTTGTATATCAAACATACAAAAACAAACACAACAATTAAACTTTAAACATGTTCCACAAGCTCAAAAAAGACGAGTAAAAAATATGCTTACTTGTTCATTGCGTAGAACCCCAACATCATAAATAGGGGTCAAGTCGGGATTAATCATTCCCCAGTACTTCTCAACAAGAGGACCCGGTTTTTGATTCTCGTTAAACAACGCAAACATATATGTCTCGAACCTGCGGTTTGGCATCAAAGGTGTTCCTTTGCCCGAAACAATTTCCTTAACAACATGCCCATTGTAAGAAATTGCATTTTCCAAGGTGGCAAATGGGGCGCTGGCATCACCTTGCGTTGGCCAACCCGTCTCACCGATGGCAATCTCCACATTTCCATATCCAAGGGCTTTCATAGCAGAATAGGTCGAGTCCAGGATCTCATCAAACATATTGGTATATGTTTTTCGGGTATATTTGTCATAGACTCCACGGTTTGGCTTGAAAAGTGCGTAATTCAATTTTTTTGGCAATTCAGGGCTGAAGTAGGGATATGGGTTGACCATGAAAGGTGATTTGGTCCGTTGATGGAATTGGAGTATGGGAGCAAAGAAGCTTTGGTCATATCCGACTATGAAACGCATCAAACTTGGTATTGTTTCCCTTCGGAATATGTTAAGTGCATGAGCACTTGTGACCTACTCAAAAACAACAAAGAGATCAGAATTATATAGTATAATTCATGTAAAATCAGTTATCAACGGCAATTGAATGACGATCTTTATAGTCATCGGTTTGAACATCCATATATAAAAGTGTGTGTGTTCCATCAAGATTGAACAGCAAATTGGATCAAGGCAAGTAAGGAATTTTCATTGCTCTAACATATAAACAAAGAACATAAAGAATAAAAGTAAAGAATCTGTTGTTTTCATCTATAAGTTAATCATTTTCTAACTATTTTAATAAGGAATCATTATTTTATAACATGGTGCATAAAACACAGAATATCTTCTATGCAATGTTAAAATATTACAAGAAACCCAGTGTAGATTAAGCTTATGGAATGATCGACCGTTGAATTTTAATGACTTTAATCTAGTTCTCATGGCTAGAGCAGAGGACAGTCAACAACATATACAAAAGATACCAACTATTTCAAAATAAAAATGAAGCATTCATCTAACCTTGATATCTTGAAGTCCAGCTTTAGCCAGGGCATAATGAAGACTCCTCATTGCCGGCACAAGGTTATTAATCCAATCATCATTTTTCGAGAACAAAACCTCGGTACCAACACATACATATTTGATCTTTGTCTGAGGATGAAACGGGCTTATGTGTTGCTCAACCCATCTTCGTGCCATGACGGTGTTGGTAAGACCAGGGATATCCCCATTGCCAATCGTGACAGAAACAGACATACTAGTGTTTGCAAAAGCTCGAAGGACATCGGGATTAGCATCAAACAATTTGACGCTGTTGAAAATAGTTTGGGTTTTAAGGAAGTTGGCAACCACGGAAGGGGGAGGAAGGTTGTCTGCAGTCATGCCATAGTTCACTCCAAGGCCAGTGGTGGCCACGAAGAGTTGGAAAAGTATGCCAACGAGGAGAAACATGGCAGTCATGGTTATGGAAGGCATAGAAATGAAAGATGGATGTAAATGAGAGGGATTGTAGGTAGTTTATATAGTCTAGAATGGATTGGAACTTTCAACAAATATACAGCTAAGGATCGACCAATTAATAAGAAAAGCTAGATTCTTGAGACATAAATTTACATACAGGAAGACCTGTTGGTAAGAAAAGCTAGATTCTTAAGATGTTTCAAGTGAACCACCTGCAGCACAAAGAAAGAATCATGATTAGATAATATTCATAATGAACTTATCAGCATGGTATTTTTATGCTCCACCTGAATTTCATCCGGCTCAAGTTTGTAACTCAAAAACTTCAAGCCTCCACTTGGAATCTGTTGAGAAAAGATCCCGAACTTGTCACCCACACCACCATATGAGAAACAAATTGCAGTATAGTTTTTTTTTTTTTTTTTTTTGGGGGGGGGGGGGCATAAAAAACACTTGTCATAATTTAACACGATAAAACATAGTAATCGTTTGTATTCTACCGGGAAAGTGCGTATGCGGTGGCAAGATATGCTCATCGCCTGTTTTTATTTATCTTAGAGCTTAATGTTCCCATCAAGGTGGCTATGGAATTAAGCCAGCATATGAAATTACTGAACATTAACATATTGAAAACGCTTTTAAAACCATCCGAATTGAATAGCATGCACCAGTAGCCATATTTCTATTGAAACAAGTAGCGGATTGGAACGGTGAAATCCATATATTCTCTGTCCGAATGTGTTAAAAACATATGAAGATTAGTAGCATAGTGTAACGAAGTCTTTACTTTAAAGCTACAAGTGTCAACTACATAAACGCTTACAATTCGTCAGTAGCATAATCAATCTTACAAGCACAGATCTCTATAACTAAATCAATTCAACTAAAAGTAACGAGAGAGCCTGCGTACCGGAAAATGGATAAGTATAGAGCAGAATTTCCCAAAACAGAAAGCCGCAAAAAAGTAGGCAACCAATGAAGACAAATAACAAAGGGAAAACGAGTACATTCTTTTAAAATGAAGGAAAGTAGTGAGTACTTACAGGAAGCAGATGTTGAGCTGATATGAATCAGTGTTGCAGAAAATGTCAAAAACCAAGATAAAAATGAATCTGGTAAGGAAGGGCAGGGAAAGGAGATGGCTTGATCTGGATGAAGATTAGGAGGAGTGGTAAAAGGAAAGGTAAAAAGGTATGGGGGAAGTGGGAGAGAGGGAGAGAGACAAATCTATCTTAGAATCAATTATGTTCTGTTCGACTTTCTAACATTACGATTCCATGTGTCATTGTGTCAGATGTTTACGTTACGAGATTGAACACAATAAATTAAGGTTTAAACGGACATTGGCCCAGCTCCCACCACATGCTAGATGCTAGATGCTAGATGCTAGATGCTAGATGCTAGATGCTAGATGCTAGATGCTAGTGCTACGACCATCTCTTCCATAAATGAGTTGTAAATATCTATTTATTAATATGTTCTTTTAGTATTTTTTTATTTTAGATTAATAAATTTAAAAATTAAAGTTAAAAATTAAAATTAAAATTTCAAATATAATGTATTTTTTAAAATATAAGATTAAAAATATAAAAAAAAAAATTAATTAATATTTAAGTTTTAATATTATAATAGTTGAATCTAAACGGCAGTGTCATTATCCGCATTGTGCGAAGGGCGGTGAACAGAACAACGCTACAAATTCTGACCACATGTTCTTCTCCGCCGCCTATCATAACAAGTAATAAATCATATATTTTCAGTTTGAAAAATATATATATATATATATTTATTGTATATTTGTGATATATTTATCAAATTTATGTCTTGATACATTTATACATCAATGTTGTTGTTCTATTTAATATTTTTTAATGTGACATTCACATGGCTATACCAGTACAAAATGTTTATTATATATTCTTTTCAAAAAGTACATGGTGAACAAATACAAAACAAGAAGTTAAAAGAGTAGAAGAATAACAATAAAATGATTTAAATATATTTGACCCTTCAGGTACATCTAATAATTGAATAGATTCTCATTTTCAAATTTTTTAATTAAAAATGGTGAACAATTAAACATGTTTCATTGTTAATCACCAAGTATAATTAAATTTGGTGATGAGTGTGCGCTCCGACCATCCAAATTAAGAACCAATTCATCCATACCATTCTTAAAGAAAACACATTTTTTTTACAATTTAACCCTAAAATTATCTAATAAGAAACACGGGTTTGAATTTAAAAGCATTACAACAAACGAACAAAAGGTGGTATAATCTGTCACGCAAAAGCAATAAATAACAATGTTTTAGATTTTTTTAACAAACAAATATCCAATGAAGCAATGAAACATCCATTTCCACATAAAGACCTGAATTTTAGAACCGTTTCAGTAATGGCTTAACAAATGGCCGAAAGGAAGGCGAAGTAATTTAAGTTCAACAATATATATTAAATGGACCGACACGGTCTGGGTCTGCCGCCGCGTATGTTACACTTAATTCAAACTCACTTCTCTCCGTACCTAAAACTACCATCGAATCTAAAGAACAAATATTGAACAAGAATTTGTCATCACCATCTTAGTTTCCCAAACTATCCAACAAGCTTTGCAACTCCCTTAAACCCTCAGCAGAAAAGCTCCTAGGCACTCTCCAACGAGGGATGATCAAGTCTGGGGGTGGATGGGATTGAAAGCTTACCACGATGACGGTCAAGTTATCCCCACTTTTCCTCTTCAAAGCTTCATCGACCAGATCCTTGCTGCACATGCCAGGATCATTATGCTCCTGAAGCCTCCGCCTAGCAAAATCAACTGCATTTTGGCTTCGAAAAACATCCCAAAGCCCATCACATCCTATGATAAGAAATTCATCCTCCTCAGTTAGATCTGTAGTCATAACCTCAGGCTCTGCACTTAGCGGTCCACCATTGGTACTTTTCATTCCTTCCATGTGCCAATCCCCTAATGCACGAGCCACATTAAGTTGCCCATTCAGGTAACCATCATAAACAGAACCTCCAGATGACTCCATGCGCCTTTTCTCTCTATTGCACATGGGTTTGTGATCTCTTGATATTTCAATTGCTTTGCCACGACGACATAGAACTGCTCGACAATCTCCAGCATTTGCTACAATCAGCATTCTGCAATCAGAAAGTAAGTCAACAAATAAGTGTTTATATCACATTATCCTTAGATAACCTGGATAGTAAAATTAAAATCTGACAGCAGACTTAGTTGTACCAAGGGACGGGTGATCAACCAAAACAGAATTAGCAAATAAAATCAATTCATATCAATCTCTAAGATTTATAAGCAATGTTTTGACTCAGAATTGAAACCACTCTTTTTCATGTTGTTTAAACAGATGTATACACACCAAATAATATTTGCCAACAAGTTCTAATGCACACTAATCAGTAATCACCACAGAAACAATGCACTGGTGTTATTACTCCTCCAGACTAAAGGCATGTAGCAATGCTATGTTGCATTACATGTTAAGCTAAATAAAAGAATATTTCAAACAAAATACTTTCTGTTAGCAGACAATTCTAACCTCCCAAGAACAAGAGCTACCAAAGCAGTGGCACCAGAAGCAAGGGCAGAATCCAATGAACAAGCTTCTGCAAAAGCAGTATCAGTTTGAAGAAATGCTGAAGCAACAACCCTCTCAATCTCTCCAGGAAAGTCTTCATCCTCCAAAATGAACCTTGGCAAATGATTGCAAGCAAAGTCTGCCGCATGCTTCCCACCATGTCCATCAAACACCTGACCACCAAAAAAATTGAAAATGGGAACGACAAACTGCTAACAAAGCATAAACAGATGCAAAGTAATATATTAACTATTAACCGTCCCAATCCAAATTGGTCATGTTCCTATGGTTTAGAAAACTTTATACAATCCAAGGTCATCTCTCAGGTACTTTTCTTTCATTTGCAGGTAGGATCGTGTAAGGAAGCACAAAACCTTCTAAAAAAATCTAATAGAAAAGTAGCTTTCAATGCTCTGTGAGTGATATAAACATACTTTACCATGATGTTTCAAAACTACTGACTAGAAAAGTGTACTTGAAGAGTAAAACTAATATAAAGAAATGTCAGATCTAAACACACTCTACCATGATTATATTTGAAAACAAAACAAGCACACCAGAGGACTAAAATAATTAGGGAAGATACATACCCCATAAAAGGCATTGGGCCCGTCGGCAAAATTCTTGATACCGTAATCATGCATGAAATCATCAACACACAGATATACATCTTCCATGCTTGTTCTGATCCCTATGTCAGCCCATGCTCCAGAACGGACAATAGGGATGAACTCAGCACCAAGGTTTTCCACCCCATATCCATTTCCAACAGCAATATCCAATGCCTTTAACTTCACCTGCTAAAATTCGAATAAAAAACAAAAGAATGTGATCTACATGAAAAACACCACGCGCAGGCATTTCATCTGACGAAAACAATCATCTAGAGTTCTCAAAACAAACTGCTAAGCATGGAAAAACACAGGAATCTCAATTTTTTAAGAACAGAGGGACATCTAACATACAAACAAATAAATAAATAAATAAATGAAAGGAAAGGGGACTTACAAGCGAAGGGTGTCGAACGAGGGACTTCTTACAAGGTTTCAAAACGCCATCACCGTTAGGACGCTGCAACCCATACGACGGCGTTCGTGGATGCGGTGGCTTACCCACGCTCGTGCTCGCATTATCTAGACGGCCAAAAACGTTGCTTCCTTCCATCATCACATTCTCTAAATTCAACCTAGAATGCCTTCCAAGAAATTGTTTTTACCTTGATGCGATATCGAGTAAACTCGGTAGTCAAGTCTTCTCAAAATCCATAAAACAACCAAGCATATGCAATAACAACTAGGTGAACCCCGTCAATGAGTTCCAAATTCTCCCCCAGATCCCAATTAGGAAAAAAGTAGCATCTTAAAGAAGAACCGAATTTCTCGAGATGTACGGCTTTCAATGGTATGTTTAAAGGGACTAAAAGTAAATTAGGGTTTATAAAAGGGAGGAAAACAAAATTATACGATCTCTCTTCCCACTCTTCCCACAGAAGAAAAGTTTGAAACTTTGGGCGAATCACAAAATTATACGATTCTTTTTCAGCTGGAAAAACTGACTGGTCGACTTTTCAAGCCAAGCGGTAGGACCTGACCTCCTAAACGATGTCGGTCTAGCGATTTTTGTGATTCGGATTCGCAAATATCAATTATTAGATTTTCTTCCCCCTCATTACTAGCAGCCACTAGAAGTATCTTTCCATTCTATTAGTTATAGAATTAACTAACTATTTAATTATTATTTTGGAAAATAAATAATTATTTAATTACAAAATTAATTAAAATACTAGTATTGTAACTAAAGGTGCTTAACGAGTTAAGCAATTCTGAGTTGCTAAAACTCGATTCAGTCAAAATTTGATAAATACTCAATTCGGATTAACTCGATTCGAATTCGACTTGTACCATAACAAGTTGAATCGAGCAAAATCTAACTCGACTTAGAGCAGCTTTTTACAAGAACAAGGTTGACAATGGAAGAAACAGGATTGTAAGACAAGGAACCAAAATCCAGCACGAGCAGAAGAAGGAAGAGGGAATCTTATATGTTCACGTATGAGGGCTTGTAATTTACATCCGGGTTGAAGGAAGAAGGAAGAGCCGGCCTGTAAGATGTCTGTTGCCTGTTGGTGAGTTTCTTGTCAGACATTTGCATCAAATCGGAATCTCAAATGGGCCGTAATGTAGATTTGAGTGGGCTAAATAAGGGGAAGCTTGTATTGGGTTCTTTGTTGCTTTATCAAAATTTAGACAATCCCCAGCCGTTAGATTAACTTCGTTGCCAGTGTGATCTGACCCCAAGATTAAATCCAACCACTCTCTTCAAATCAAATCAAAAGCACCAAATCCGATGCCGTTAAAAAATCAGTTTTTTTTCTAACGGGAAAAGCTGTCTGATGATTCGAAATCCAAGAAATGGAAATCGTATAGTCGACACGTGTCATATTATATTGAATAACGAAAAATGCCCTCTCCAGTCACCACCGTCAAATCATAAAGCACGAATCCTCGTGGCCGTCATTTCAACGGCGTTTAACCATGCTTCTAGCCTTCTAGGTTTTATAATACAGCAATGCTAATCACAGTCGAAACGTCACTAAATTCAGGCGCGTGAGGCAAACCTCCATGTTTCATTAGGACATGGAAACCCAAAGTCAGTTTTACCACGTGACTGACAGGAGTGACATGGAGTTATGTCACATGACATCATTATCAGCGTCCGGACACCGGGGAAGAAAAGGAAGGACCTGCCTCATGACGTAATTTGTATCCTGTATTGTATGCACAAGGAGGTATCCGTACATGCAATAACACTATTTCCTTCAAAAAATATTCTCGATGCAAGATTTTCAAAATAAAACCTTTTTTTTTTTATAACTTAGTAACGTTTTTTTGCCATTTAAATGATCGAC
This sequence comes from Abelmoschus esculentus, assembly GCA_035048815.1. NCBI lineage: Eukaryota > Viridiplantae > Streptophyta > Magnoliopsida > Malvales > Malvaceae > Abelmoschus > Abelmoschus esculentus. The sequence continues at coordinate 231,672 of JAUCBN010000025.1, forward strand.
ATGATAGAAATAACATATTTTATATAAATAATAACAATTAATTTTATTGAATAAAAACATATAATAAAGATACAAGATGATTTTACTATATAAGATTAAATAATCACATGAATCGTGATTTCTCTTAAATAAATAAGGATATTTAAATAACATATGGATTAAATTAACTATATTTATATTTTATACGTTTGTAAGAGTCTTTTATTAATTCATAAAACATCAAATCACCCAATATCTTTGGTCGATAAATCCTTGAATCATCTAATTATTTATTTGTCGGTAAATCCCTTCGTGTTGGTTAAAAAAACATTTTCTTGGGTCTTGTAGGGTTTTATTACTATACCCTAATGCCCGAGATGAAACATAAAGTATTAATAAACTTTGTTGTTTCAAGTACGGTCACATGAACCTAAATCACTTTCATTAATTAATTAAGTCCAACTAAGGGAAATCATCTGCTTAAATCTTTATTAATCCCGACTAACTATCCATATTCTGGATAACATCATTGCAAATTGCAATCCCAAGTAATACAATTGTAACCATTAAGAAAAGTTGTAACAAAAGGACACATCCTCTTAATATAATATACCTGTCGAATCATAACATCTTTCTTCAAGAAACGGATCTTTGCTTCTTTGATTGAAGAGTCGATGCTTGAAAAACAATTCAAGTTAAATAATACAGATTTAGGTCGGTCCAATATTTGATTGTAAGTATTTTTTTGATTTAAAAGATATAAACTTAGGTATATAATTTAAAGGTGTTGATAAGGTTTGATGCTAGGTTAACATCTGATTAATTAATGGTACAGAGTATAATATAATAAATAATTATCCATTAAATGAATGTCATATTTAAAAATGTCGTTACAAGTAAATTTCTCCTCCTTCACTGGGTTTCCAGACATGCAACACCTCACGCAACGCACAGCAAAAATCCACGTGCCAGCTTTACTTGAACCCATATTGCCAACACCTATTTTGTTGCCAACGCTTCAATGCGCGCGTGAATTACACCTTTGTTCGAATATATAAACCTATCAACTATCAAGTGTTTTTTAATAAATTTTAGGATAAATTATATTGGTGATCACAAAATTATTATATTTTTATTTAATTTTTTGTTTAAATTATTATTATTATATTTTTTTATTATTTTGATCATTATCATTAGGATTTAATTAATAAAATTTATAAATTTTAGTATTAAAAATATTGTTCTCTCATGATAAGTAACTATCTTCATTATTTTTTTAATAGACATTGATATAAATGAAAAAATAAAATAAAACATTAGCATTAATTTTGATAAAAAAAATAATTAAATAACCAAATATTAATAATAATTATATGATCACTCGTATAGTGTACTTTATATTTTATATATCGATATTAAAATACATTTATTAAAAAAATGAATTGTTTAAAATCAGATTTAGAAGTATTAATCAGAACTTATTTAAGGATTTAGTTGACATAATATTAGATGTGAACGATAAAAGGTCAGATAGCATTTTTAAACTTAAAAAGTTGGTATTTTACTCTTTTAGTTTTTAAAGTTTCAATTTGATTATTTTAAAATTATTAATGTTTTATTTTAAATAAATATTTTTAATTATATCATTTTAAAATTTAAAAAATATTATAAAGTCTTTAATTTTTAAAGTTTTTATTAGACCTTTAAATTAAAAAAAAATTAAAAGAACAAAAATAGTTTAGATTTTTAAGATTAAAAAAATTAAAATCTACCATGGATAATATGAATATAAATCATTTTTTGGTATTTTTATTTATACTCCATATTAAAAAAACTATGTGCAGGCTTAATATTTAAAATCAGAGTTTAAAAATCAGAGAAAAGCACTTTATATTCATTGTCGTAAAAATATTTTATCACTGAAAACTGCTGCTTAAATTCTAGTATTACATTAGTTGTTTATACACGAAAGATAAAAAGGGTAAACTAAAGTAAGTATCATTTAATTAAATTAAGATTATATTTATATCACACAATTATTATAAATTATATTTAGATCACTCAATTATAAGTATTATTATATTCAAATCACTTAATTATTTAGTATTATACTTGAATCATTTAATTTTGGGTGAGGTTATATTTAAAAATTTTATATCAATTTGTAAGTAGATTAATTAATAATTAAAAATAAAACACTTAAGTATTAACGAGATTATTCAAGTCATTAAAAAGATAAAAAATATATAAAAATAAGTCAAATGTAATCTTACTTATAATTGAATGTCATAAATATTATTTTTAATAATTAAATTTTTTATTAATAATTAGATAATTTAAATATAACATTACTTCTGATTAATTAATCTTTATTATAATTTAGCAACGTATAGTCCGAGAAGTATTAAATTTGTGATTCCCATGAACAAGCAATGTAAGAAGTGGATTACTGCTCCGTTTGCCTTACTTTGAATTGCAATAAAAGACTTGAAAAATAAAATCTGCGGAGAAGAAACCCACCGTGAGAAACAGAACAAATCCTTTGCCTTAACCTTCACGCTTCCATTAATACCTATTACCCTCACTGCTAAAATTAATTACTATTTACTACTCACCATCATAAAGAGAAATAACCCTAGTTTCTCTGTTTTCTTTGATTTTCTATGTTTTTTCCTCCATTGACTCTTCGGTTTCTATCTCTGTCCTCAGAGTCTTTTAAATCCCACCTCATCTACATGGAACTTTTATGAATTGAGAAAACAGAGCTTTACAGAGTGAAAACAACAGGGAAGTAAAAAAGAAGATAACTTCTGAGGTTTCTTTCTCTGTTTCATTTTAAGCTTTCTTTCGCTATCTTCCTTTTTCCCTTGCTTGTTTTCAAAATCATACCATTTTCTTGGGATTGTTTCACGACATGGGTTCTTGTAAAGGAGTAGAACAACAACAACATAGTCACAACGAAGCCAACTGTGTTTTGGTTCAGGGGCCTATCATCGTAGGTGCAGGTCCCTCTGGTCTAGCAACCTCGGCTTGCCTTAAACAACAAGGTGTACCTTCTCTTGTACTTGAGAGAAGTGTCTGCATTGCCTCTTCATGGCAACATCGGACCTACGATCGTCTCAAACTCCATCTTCCCAAACAGTTCTGCCAGCTCCCACTCCTTGGGTTCCCTCAGAATTTCCCAAAGTACCCGACCAAACACCACTTCATCTCGTACATGGAGTCCTACGCTTCACATTTCTCAATCCAACCAAAGTTCAACCAAGCAGTGATAAACGCCGATTTTGATCAGGTTATGGGGGTTTGGAGGGTTAAAACTCAAGATTCTGAATACATTTCAAGGTGGCTCATTGTTGCCACGGGTGAAAATGCTGAGCCGGTAATACCAGACATTCCAGGGATTGATGCATTTAAAGGTCCGGTCGTTCATACAAATTTGTACAAGTCTGGTTCCGAGTTTAAAAACCAAAGGGTTTTGGTTATTGGATGTGGCAACTCCGGCATGGAAGTTTGTCTGGACCTTTGTCGATACAATGCAATTCCATATATGGTTGTTCGAAACACGGTTAGTTTATTTCATATATTAACCAGTACATTCGAGGTACGTTTTCATTGTTGCTCATGTTATGATCCGTTTGTTTTTTCTTGCACAGGTTCATGTATTACCGAGGGAAATGTTCGGTTTCTCAACATTTGGTATAGCGATGGCGCTTCTGAAATGGTTCCCTTTAAAGCTAGTAGATAGGTTGCTTTTGCTGGTATCCAACTTCACCTTGGGTAACACGGACAGACTAGGTCTTCGTCGGCCGAAAACGGGTCCAATCGAGCTCAAGGATGTTACCGGAAAGACTCCTGTGCTCGATGTTGGTGCTCTGGCACAAATAAAATCTGGTAAAATTATGGTAATGGAAGGTGTGAAAGAGATCACAAGAAATGGTGCTAAGTTCATGGATGGGGAAGAAATAGAAGTTGATTCGATAATATTGGCCACTGGATACAAAAGCAATGTGCCTACTTGGCTCAAGGTACTGTCTTAATGAGAATTTGTATGATATTGTATTAATTTATGGGTTCCAAATATATATTTATTTCGAACTCAAATCCAAAACACGGATATTCATTAACTAAATTTTTTTGTTTTATTGGAATTATAGGGATGCGATTTTTTCACCTCCGATGGCATGCCAAAAACGCCGTTTCCTAACGGATGGAAAGCTGAGAATGGATTGTACACAGTCGGATTTACAAGAAGGGGTCTTCTAGGAACGGCTTCTGACGCCGTTAAGATTGCTGCAGACATTGGTGAACAATGGAGGACAATCTAAGGTTGTAACAAACAACAATAAAATAACCTGTACAAATACCGACATTTCATTTCCTGTTTTTCGATTTTCATCCTTTTGTCGAACCTTGTAAATGCTCCAATTTTGTTGGTGGGAGGGTGGTGCAACTTGCAAGGTGCATCCATCTTTTTACCTCGTAGGACTTAGCAGGTTGATATGGCGATGCAAGTTTGTAAAGAATAAGTTCTCAATAGAATACAAGGTACTTCTAACTTTTGTTACAATACTGTATTTATACGGTACCACTAAATTTCTCACTTATTATTTTTTAAATTTTATTATGAATAATTAAATTTTATAAAATGTTTTTATTTTACGATATAAACTTTTATAACATATGTATTCTTATCGAAGTTTTTTTATAAAAATATTTAAAATTATAATCATATACGTAAATTAAACACATTGATATTTTTTTTATAATCTTTGAAATAAGAAATTAGTCACATAAGATCGCATAAGAATTATACAGAAAAAATATTAATTTTATTAAAATGTATATTATCCCACCTTAATCGCAAGCAATAAACGATAATTGTAAATAGAGAATTTAAAATATAAAAGTCAATATAATAACAAAAAAGTAATATCTTAATTAGTTGATTCATATCTTCACCGATACACAATAATTTATTAGGATGTTGGAAGTTTAAAATTATTAAAGTGTTGTGATTTTTATTTTTTGAACTAAAATTTTTGGAGGGGTTAGATTAATTTATAAGATTTAGAGTAATTTTTACATGAACATATACAAACTTAAATATATGATATTAAAAATAACATCATTACAAGACAATGACAGAACTACAGCAAGATTTTGGACTGTGCCGTTTCTATTTTTTTTAATTAATTAATAGTGATTACAATAATATCTGTCTTTATTTAAATTTAAAAACTCGTACCCTTCTAACGAAACCTTTGTAAAATTTAATGCAAAATTACTTTGCAAAGAACAAAGAAGATAATGTTTTACAATCCTAAAACGTAGTTTGAATTTGAAACAGTGTCTGTAAATCTTACTACCTATTTGATCTAATATCAATACCCCTGGAGTTTTATTTTCCTTCTTTCTTATGAGTTATGTCCATAGACAAATGAGTCTATGGCAGGGCAGCAATGAGAAGGCAAATGGTGTTACTAAACACTTCACGACTGTGGTTTTTGCTGAGGCGCCACAGTGAGTGAGAGGCTAAGTACACAGTCTATTATAACACACAGCTTCGTCTGCATCTGCACTCAGACTCTGTCGTTTATGAATGATTCAGTTACTATGCTACTTCTACGTTTGTTTTATTTTCTCATTCACGCTGATAATTGAGACAATGATGGGGCGATCTGACCAATTACCTTACCTTCCATTGACGGCATTGTTGTTGTACGTCCCAGCTTTTCTCCATAAAACGGATTGACAGCTCTGCTTCATTACTCTATTTGCTCTCCACGTAACACTCTGTTCGTTGATGGATGATGCAAACAAAACCCTTTTTCTCTCTGCCGCCATAAACCAATTTTACAGTGAGAGAGAGAGAAGTGGGGAAATGGGAAAAGGTCCAAAGGGTGAGTTAAAACTTAAAATGGAAGGTGGGCAAGGGCATTTGGATTCTGGGAAGAGGAGCATTGAATTCGAATATCACTATCACACGATTTCAAAAAGCATGCGTTACGGTATTCACTCTCTCACGTCATTCTCTGTTTCTTTTTTGAACTCAGAAGAGGCAGACTGGCTGCATTGTTTAACAATCAAACAAACAGAGGTTTCTCGATTTATTCGTCTTCGATATCCGTCTTTTGCATGCACCCCACCTGCTCGATGTATTGTCCACCGTCTTTCTACATCACCAACATCGGGTATTGATCATCTGTTTTCGACGTAGCTACCCTTGGAAACGGATTTTAGATGGTAGCGCGTGAACTAAACGCGATGCCGATGGATGGTGAGGCTAGCTACTGAGACCGAGGCAGGGGGCGTATCTAAGGCTAAGCAATGGACGTATAGTTTGGCATGGCTTGGCATGCATATGTACTGCTGTTTGTTGCATGCATGCCAAATTGGCATTCTCTTGAACCCTTATTTTGTTTTAAAAGAAAATAGGTTGAGGTTGCAGTCGTTGCAGGCAGAGCACAATGTTCATTTACTGGATATAACAGTTTTATTATCTTTCTTTGGATCTTGATGAGATGATGATGAAATAATATTCCATGGCTCAGTGCTGAAAGGTTTTGTTTTTGGGCCCACTTCGTCTCAGTGCCATGTTGCTTGTTTGCTTGTACAGGCACAGCAGATGAGAGAAGGCTTAACACCAAGAGAGAGACATTTCGATGCCACTTCACCTAATGTAAACAGAACAGAAGAAATACAAATAATTGAATACTAGTGTCCAGCTTAAATCAATCCTCACTTAAATATTAAATTAGAATAATTATTTTGAGTTTTTATTTTTTTTTAGAATATTTAGATCTTTAAAATTTTTATTTTCAGTCAAAATGATTCTTTAATAAATAAAAATTGTTAGTTCACTAATGATAAATATCTTTATATCTTATATGATATGATAATGTTACACAAGATCATATGCTGACATAAAAGTGCTACATTTGTAAAGATATTTCAATTTGACATTGAAAAGGACAAACTCAAGTATTTATATGTATTAATCATTCAATGTAAGACAATCATATCATTTTAAGGTGTTTAGTTAACTAATAATTTTCATTCATTAAGATTATTTTGATTTCTAATATATCATTAAGGGTTAAAATACTTCAAAAAATGAGTAAAAATAATTATTCAAAGATTTATTTAGACCCCTACCCAAACTGTAAACGTGCTTTGCACTATTTTTCCTGCAGGTGGAAGAAAATCCAAAACAGGTTATATTACTCGAAAGTAAATGTTTGTGCCGCACATGATTTTGTGTGTTCCTTTAGATGAAAATATTGTTAAAACAATTTTCACCATTGGGTACGAAGAAGAAAAAACGTTAACCCAATTCTTTTGCATGGTTACTACGAACCAAACATCCACGGTTCGGTGGAGGGTACACTCATTGAAGCAGCAAACAGGGAAGGCCAATGAGGAACACCCTCAAGTTTTCAAGGATTTCAATTTCATGGACTTCATCAATGACGCAAATTCAGAGGTTCATTGCTAGTTGACTCAGATAAGAAGATGTTCTTATAAGCTGCTCTAACAGGAAACTAAGGTACAAATTCGGAAAGTTTTAAGCACCCTCCAAACAAGTAGGGATCGCAACAGGTCGATATATGCAGTTTCTGTAATATCCGGATTTGAACATCACTCAAACCTTATACCTCTCTTTTGTCTTCAGTATCAGCTTCTGGTGCTTGAACCATATTTTTTCCGTCTCTCGCCATAACAACTGTTCCTTGAGGAACTCCTACAATTTTATACAGTAATGAACAGTTGAATACCATCAGCATACAAAAACTAGATCCATTCTTGTCAATTGTATAATTCATATTTCAACCCTAACTCGATCAAAAAACAAGTAACTATGGCAACAAAAACGGATACTGATTTAGAAGGATCACCTGTTTGTGTTGAGATTCGAACACTGGAATCAGTTGCTTGACTTACATCACCGGCAAGGGCCGTCTTTCCCCGAAGTTCCTGTGAGAATGTGAAGTTACCAACAGCTTCAGGTTCCCCATTGGGTACATAATTTTCACCAACTGTCCTCACAGCAGATTTGGGAGAGTAAGTTGTTGACCAAGATCCTCCATTTGATCCAGCCAATGCCATCATTACATCTGCCTGAAATGACCATGCATCATATAGTGATTATTATCGGAAATGTATATTAAGAAACGAGACACCTGACATGAAAAAAAAACCGTGAATGACATCTTTAAGATTATGCAGACATTAAATATCATGCTTGTAGAAGTTAACAAAAGTGTAGCAGCAAACCAACCCTCTTCGAGTTATAACAAATCCATTAGTCTTGTGTTTGATCTTTAAATTCACATGTATAGAACCCCAATCACAAATCCTTACTTTCAAAGGCTTCATTTGGAAGCCAACGAAACCATGATATGGTGCGATTAAGCACCTTTAACTGGAATCTGTGTTCTGTTTGTTCTCCCATGTTGGTGAAAAAGAGCATTCTGTTATTTGAACAAGTCGACCACACATCTGTCCCCCTAAACCAACTACATGAATAGACAACACATTGAAAGGAATACATCACAGCTTCATTCCTCCTATTCTCCAAGCCATCATGGAGACCAGAAGAATCAACAGTTCTATCTAATCTGATGTTTCAGAAAATATGATGACAGATAAAATCATATGAGAACTTCCAACTCCAATACACAGATAATGATGTAGGTCCAATCTCGGGTAGTCGGGTTATATTTTATATAAAGTGTTAATGCAACAGTCCTCTTGTGCATGACATTGATTCAATCAGGAACAAAGAAATTAGAAACCTAGTTACATCAGCAATTCATGGATTATATTGCTTAACTATGATATCAACTTAGCCTAGCCGATGCACACCCGAATGTCCAATTATTTGGAATACTTAAATCATAGTATATAAGTTTATAAGCAAGTCTAATGGAAAAAAATTGACATTAAAGAACTTTGAGTTCCATTAGCAGGTAATAAGAAACCGACCTTGTTTGGATGCACATCATCAAAGACATGAGCCTGACCAGCATAAAATATAGTCATTTGTCGGCTGGAAAATGTTAATCCCTGTCGACTGTAGGATAACAAAAAGCATTGCATTTATTATCTCTAAACTTCTTTTCTTTGCATACCACAAGAATAAAAAACAAAAAACAAAAACCATATTATACTCACATTGGAGGAACTAAAGATTCTGTTTCTGAAATATTAGCCCCAAACTTGGTCCTTTCTCCGCTTGGCCCTATCCCAGATGAACCCTTTTCAGTGGGAATTGTGGTAGCATTAATAGAACTGAAAATTGCAGGGCCTTTAATTCCAGTTCTAGATCCTTCATCGGCAGCAGCTTTAGAGATAACAGATGGACCAACATTTGTATCCTTGAACTTGTTTGAAGATACTTGATGCACAAAAGGCGCTAAGTGACCACCACGTGAAGCATACTGAACTGCAGAGGGGACGGATCGCTCCCATGTGGTAGTATTACCTTCAAGTCTGCTTCCAGTGGGAGGCTGTAATATAAGAGACGTAGAAGAATGCCTCATTGATTTCATACCAAGGAATACATCTTCCTCATTGGACCTTCTAGGTCGATCTCCTCCGGCCCCATTGCGGAGCATCTGAACACAAACACAAAGAAAAATATTTAGTACATATGAATGACTAACAAAAGATGGGTTGTTTCTCTTTCACTTTCAGAAGAGAGAAGTAAAACATGATAGGATACAATACCAACAAATACCTTCATCAAATGCAAGCTCTCAAGAGATTCATGAGTCATAAAGGCTGAATCCGAGTTACTTCTCTTACTTCCTGCCAAACTGTAGCTTATATCTGGCCCAGATATTTCACTCCTTGGACCGTAGTATGGAATCCCCTCGAGATGATTCCCGACCTGTCTTTCTATCAATTGATGAGAAAATGGATCAAACTTTAATCGTGATAGGTTGAATCACACAGAAAACACAGGTACTTTCAAATATCTAGCCACCTCGGCAGTCGGCAGTACGATTACATGATAAGCAAATGTAACAAGCTCGAAGATCAGGAATGACAACAAACTGAGATAATATGTGATGTTTCTGAGGACAAAACAAAAATTCATAGCATAGACGCATCAAACACTTTTTGTTCAAAACAGATGACAACTTTAGGTACCAAATTAAGACATCTCGCAGCAGCATTAACATTAAACACCATAATGGCTTAACCTACCTTCAAGAAGTGAAACCATAACCCCTTTTCTTAACTCTATGTGGTCCAAAGTAAAATAATAAGAGAAAATATAGCATGGAGACAGTAAGGATGACCTATGGGAGGAGCAACCAATCCCACTGGCTGCTGAGCTCACCAAAACTAATCCATCAAGCCTCCACCAGAGTCTGAAACACTAAATCAAAACTACCCATCACACTATACGGCGAGAATCATACTTTCCCCATTCCATCATTCCCTAATGAGCTACTATGATCTAAGTTTTCACATGGAAATCACACATAAAAACAACAGGGACAAGGAATGAAGTAAAACTAAAAACCCAAGTAAGATTACTCAAAGCTAAAAGTAAAACAACCCCATTAAAACTTTAGCTAGGAAGAAAATGAAGAAAAAAAAAGGAATCTTTTAAGGGAAAGAATAAGATGAAGAAACTAACCAGAACCCAGATCAGAGGTGGAAGAGATGGATCCACGGCCAGCACCAATACCGCCACCAGAAGAAGCACCGAAGGAGGCTGAAGGAGATGGAGAGGCATCTGGAAACCTTGCATCACTAGCTTTAGGGGCTAAAACTACAGAGGAATTTGCAGCTTTCGTTCCCAGGAAGTCGTGAAACATTGTTGGCTTTACTTGTTGTTGGTGTAAATGAATTGGGGTGTTGTTAGTGTTGGCATTCCCGATGTTGGTAGTTTTGCTTTGTTGTGCCATTTTCAGAACGGCCATTTCATCATCATAACCAAGATAGACTCCAAATCATCATCTGAAGTTGCTCCTCCTCCACCATAGCCTAGCTTCTCGATTCTCTCTCTCACGTTTTTCGACAAAAATAGCTCGGTTTTTTATAAAGGAAAAAATAAAACAGGGGGTGTGCGACACTCGGAATCAAAGTCCTTTTATGAGGAATGGAGACAGAGAACGGGAGCATTAAAAAGCAAAAGTCTTTTTCCCTCAAGTTTTATGTTCTCTGTGTGATCTGTGTCTGAATGTTGAGATATTTGTATTTAAAAAGGAATCTTTTAAGTATGATCTATGGTTAAATTTTTTAGTAGAATTTTTTTTACCTGTAAATATATATTTTTTATGTTTTGTATTAAAAATTATTAAAAAAATTAAATTTTAAATTTTAATCTTAAAATTTATATTTTAAATTAAAAATTTTATATTTTAAAAAATACAATATAATCTTAATTTCTTAAACATTAATTATAATTTTTAATCTGAAATTTATTATTTTAAAGTAGGTACAAAAACACAATAAAAGAGTATATGATTTACACCCACAATTTAAAATAATGATAATTTAGTTCGTTTAACTTTTTAAATTTTTTATTTATAAAAAATTTATTTAAATATGATACAAGCCATTTTAATTACATAAATATTACTGGTGAAATCTTACTCATTAAAAATTTGATTATGAACTGTGATCGAATTAAAAATAAAAATATTGTTCAAAGTCAGAACCTCTTATCACTAATTTTTAAGTTTTTTATTGTTCGAAATACAATATCATCTTATACTTAAAATAAAAATAACTCACTATTCAAAATCAAATTCTAATAATAAAAAAATATATTTCAAAAAATATTTACCAACAGTAAAAAAATACCATTTTAAAAAAAATTGAGTGTATTTAGTTGTAAGAGGAGATGAGTTGATATATAAACTTTTTATTTCTGTGAAAGGAATAAAAGACTAGAAAATCAAAATCGAAATCGAAGCATTTGAAACGCAAAAAGGGTAGTGACAAGAAACCTATCCAAGCAAACGAAGGAGGTCCAATCCTTAGTATTGCTATCTTCTTCTTCATTTCACACACTCTTTCCAAAGCTGAAAAAGGCAGCAGCAACAGCGGGAGTTCAATCAATAAACTCAACATCGACTCCCCTTTTGGTTCATTCCGTTTCACTCCTTAGCTTATGACAATCTCAATTCGTTTCAGTCCTTTCTGGTACGATCCTCTCTCCCTCTTGTAATTTTGGTCATTCGTGTATATCCTAATTGCTGTCTGGGTTGTTTTATTTGTTAGTCGAATTGTTGATTTTAGATTGAATGTTGAATATTGGTCAACGTTTATACTTTGTGCGACTCAGTGATATAGAGTTTCGTGTGTAATGGTTAACCTTGGATTTGTTCCCGTTCTTCCATTTTATAGGGGATTTATCACTGTAATGGCCAAATTCCATTTTTATAGGGGGGGGGGGGGGTTGAGATAGGCGGAACAAAGTTCTTGGAACAAAGATAATTTCCTTTTTTTCCAATTCTGAATCCGTTATCAAAATGTTATGTTAATTAAGATTATTGAGGAATTTTGATTTCTCCATCTATTTTTCTGAGCTAAATTTTCAAATGAGCAATGACTATATATTGCATAAACTGAATTCTTCAATAAATTTCTTGTTTTAGAAAGTGTTCAAGGCCTTTGCTTGGTTGAGGCGTGAAGTGTTCAATTCGTTAATGAATCAGAAAGAAAATAGATGCAATGAGTTAGGGAAAAATCCGCATTTAATGTTGTTGCACTGATGTGCAGTTTGATGTTTATAATATGAGAGTGCAAGTGATTCCAGATATTGGCAATAATGCAACTAAACGGTCTTCATTATATCAGTTATTTTTTGTACTAGCAAATAATTTTTGTTTCTTTTATTATATCTGTTTCTCTTTCATTTATATTAAGGTCCAGAAGGGTTAAGAGATCTCGATATATTTTCTGATTTAGTTGCAGTTTCATTCTCAAGGGAACAGGAATAGTCAATTTATGCATCTTATGGTGGAAAGTAATTTAAGTTGATTGCCAGAACTTGACAAATACAAGGCACAAAAGTGCCCATTGTTTCACTGCAGTTAAGAAGTGGTACATAAAGCTGGTAACCTTGTTTTAGGTTTCCATGCTTACATCATTTCCAGCTGTGTTGGTGAACTTAGATGGATGTTTCCCCTTGGAACTGCATTCGTGAAATATAACTGATACCTGTCCATTGTTAATGGAGCGACTAGACAACTTAAGTGAACATGTTATTGACATACCGAGGAGTGGTGATGCTTCCTCATCGAACTTGTCTCATGAAACAACTTCAAATGGTTTGGGTGTCTTGCAGCATGAAGACAGGCCATCTAGTAGTACAAGAGCGCTAGTTTCTCAACCTCCAACATCTTCCTCCAATGTTACGAGCTCAAGAACCTCATCTGCCGTAAGGAGAGGGGATGCTCGTCGTCGTCGGAATCCATTAAATTCTGGTTTGTGGATTTCTATTGAACTTGTTCTTACAGTGAGCCAAATTGTAGCGTCTATTATTGTCCTGGCTTCGTCAAGGAATGAGCGTCCCCGTCCACCGTTGTTTTTGTGGATTGTGGGTTATGCATCTGGATGTGTAGCAACAGTCCCTCTTTTGTATTGGCGTTACCGGCACCGTAACCAGGCTTTTGAGCAAGACTCAGCTCAACATCGCAACACTTCACGCATTAATTTCCCTGCCGGGCCTTTTTCTCTCTCCGTTACTAGGACTTCTGATGGGGGTGATCATCATACTGCAACTACATCTCCTAGAGGTGGTCAAAATGTAGGAGTAACTGGTGCAAGGTACAGTTATCTTATCGTTAATTTGAAATGAGACATATGAAGTACATTTTAGTTGCTGATCAACTGATTTTTATCCCGCAGAATTAAAGTGCTAGTGGAATACTTCAAGATGGCTTTAGATTGCTTCTTTGCTGTTTGGTTTGTGGTTGGCAATGTCTGGATCTTTGGTGGGCATTCATCTGCCAGTGAGGCTCCTAACATGTACAAGTAGTGGGCCTAATGGCATTTTTATCATTTATCTTTTAATTTTTACCTTTTCCAAGAGTTCATCTTTTTTGCTTTGCAGGTTATGTATAGTTTTTCTTACATTTAGCTGTATTGGATACGCAATGCCCTTCGTTATATGTGCCACAATCTGCTGTTGCCTGCCTTGTATAATCTCTGTCCTTGGATTTAGAGAGGATCTATCGCAGACCAGAGGTGCCACATCTGAATCCATAAATGCTTTACCTACTTACAAGTTCAAGTCAAAGAAAAGTAGAAATGGTGATGGTAGGGAAATAAACTCGGGTGTCAGTGAGGGTGGTGTTGTAGCTGCTGGAACTGAAAAGGAGCGCATCATCTCCGGAGAAGATGCGGTGAGTCTTTCTTTCGATAATTGTTTACAGAATTCAGTTACATGTCCTACAGATATCTATCTTGCATATTTTCAATTGGAATTCAGATTGAAGGTGTCATAAATGATAGTTTAGCATATTAAGTTTTAACGAGCTTGTTTTCTTCTTACGATATTCAACTATTTTCTGCCCATTATATTATTTGGGTTTTGAAACCGCTCAGCTTTGTAAGTTTCCACTATTACTCAACTATATGAGCTCCCAGATGACCAATAAGATTATGCAGTCTGTTTGTTTTTGTGTTTACCATTAGCTATGATGAATATTCAGCACTGGTAAATTTACTTAGGAATTCCATGAAGCATGCTGGTTTCTTTTTGCGAGTGTTTTTTGTCCTCCTATTCATACTGATACAATGGCTCTGCTGAAATTATGTGTAGATCTGCTGCATTTGTTTGGCAAAATATGCCAACAATGATGAGCTGAGGGAGTTGCCGTGTTCTCATTTTATGCACAAGGACTGTGTCGACAAGTGGCTTAAGATCAATGCTTCCTGCCCTCTTTGCAAGAGCGAGGTTGGTGAGAACTTACTGGGACAATCTCAGGCCCAAGTGCCACCATCTTGAGTTCACTCTCCTTGGCAAACGATAACCAGCGACGAGGTGAGAGAAGGACCAGTAACAGTTCGACCAACTCCATGTTTTAGTATACTAATGATAGTGTAATAAAATAGTGTAGTAATAGTATAATATATTGATCCTTTGGAAGTGCAAGATATCTGTCATAATATATGGGTGCTTGCATTTGCATGAATCGAAATAAAATTTGGTTAGTGGCTTATATAAGATATTGCATAATTTTCAAGTTTTTGTATGCAAAAATATTTGTATTTTTCGCTATGGTAATCGAAAGCAATGAAAAAAAATATGGAAGTCTTGAACTTTTCCTCGAGCAGTCAACCAAGTAAGTAAATAATCCAAATAAAAATAAGTTAAAAGAACCGGGTCAAGACTTAGGTAAGACCCGCTTTACATAGAACCAATACAGGTGGGCCCGAATTCAGAAGATAGCAACCGGCACACGCCTCAATCTATTAATCCTTCTCTATGTAAGAGCACTTCAGTTTTTCAAGTTTAAACTAATAATACCATCGAAATAACTGATAATCGTCAACGATACATATTCTCTAATTTATTAAAACAATGCATCCGGAGAGATTATATCATAAGTCTGGCTGGCTCACTACGTCAGTCATGGTCTCTAACCAATAAAAACTACTCACTTCACTATTAATCAACAATGTAATTAATATAATTTCTAAAAATTATATTTTTAAAATGATATGGAAAATATGGGTGAAGATTCATTGGTCGAAAAAAAATGAGTTAGAGATTAATGGTGAAGTGGGTGGTTATAGTTGGATAAGACCATAACTAACATAGTGAACCGAATCTATGATATAATTTCTCCTAATTTAGCCACATAAACCTGTAAGAAACAATAAGTCGTAATCTTCTACCATTATACCATATTTTTTTAATAGACTATTATAAGAATTATATCAATTACTTGTTTTGAACGAAATTATATGTTAGTAAACTACTTTAGTGGTCACTCAACTAATTAGAATACTTATTTTGGTCACCGAATTATCAAACTCGTCAATTAGGCCATCCAACTTATTAAATCGACCTATTTTGGTTACCGCCTTAAAATTCTAACGGAGAAGGTGATGTGTCGGTTAAGTAAAATATGTAAAATTATACTTTTCATCCATATGATTTATTTATTATTTCAATTTAATCCTGATCCAATAATGCAAGGGTTGATGGGAGAGGATGAATTGAAGGATGCAGATTTTCTTCCTCCAATTGTTTCCCTTGATGAGTTCATTCAATCTCTTGATTCAGAGCCTCCATTTGAGAACTTACCTGGAGATGCAGGAAAAACAACATTCATTTCTGATCAGGGTAACTCAGAAGCTGTGTCTGACTCAAAGTCTTCTGGTCGAGCTTCACAAGATCCTTCGGATACAGTGCCTAATATACCTGGCAACATTGATTCAAGTAATCTGAAATCTGATTCAGATGTTAAGCCGAATGACAATCCTACAAAAAGAGAATCTGTGGTTTCAGTGTCTGGGAAGGGATGCTCCTCCTGAATATCTCATCCATGACCTCTGTCATTTGTATATTTAAGAGGAAAGTTGTGCAAGCTGAATGTTATTCACGGCTGCTAGGTCGTTCGTAGCTCCCCCATTTTTTTCTGATCATAGTTTGTTATTGGTTCTTTCTTTCCTGTATCTGTTATCACGGCGGTCATTTCATTTCATCTGTATAGTAGTAGTAGTCTAGGTGCAGACAAGTGTTTCGTTCTAACATGATTCCTGTTTCTATGTGAAGAAGCACATGCTTAGTTATAATCTAGTTTTTATGTAAAAACAACTTAGCTATATCACGATTGAATATAGACACAGTATCTTTTTGGTTTATGTGATTATCTATTTTTCTATGCTCTCTTTTTTGACTTGCTGAGTTATTGTCTTTGGATTTTAACGTCATTTAATTTTTCATGGTGCAGTGGTGAAAAAACTACTACAAAGGACTGGCCTGGCCTTCTTGATATTAAGGGTTAGGGCAGAGTTAGACTTGATGCGTTCGAGAAGTTCCTCCAAGAGCTTCCTATGTCGGTTTATCTTATTAGTATTGGTCTGGTTGTCATGTGATTTAATTAACTTAGTGTTTTATGAACCAGGACGGCATTGAACTATTGAAAAGTGTTTTATGAAAAATGACCAATGAGTATCGATACAAGTATAGTTGTATAAGTACTTCAATCATACCTGAAAACCAAATATATATAAAAAATATATAAATTTTTTAAAAATATAATACCATGTCAGTAATGTGCTATATAGCATCACTAAATCATCTCCACAAACATACTGTGTCAGCCTTAAGTAATTACCGATAGTATGATTAACGATTTTCATTCAACGAGCAACGAGGATGAAATTTGAACCAAAATATAACATTAAATAATTATTTGCGCAAAAAAATAATGATTAAAGTGACAAAAATCAAACATTAAAAGTAATTTTTATTTTATATTTATTAAATACATCATTTTTATTATTAACATATTTTATCCTCGATCTCACCCTTCTACCTTATGAAAAATAAACTAGACATGTAAATAATAACAAATTCAAAAATTTATTTGAGCGTGATCATATATAAAATTTTAAAATTTTAAAGTAAGTACAAACCTTAAATATTATAAAAAATTTAAGAATTAATTAAAAAACTATAAAAATAAAAATAAATATATAAACTTTAAAAAATTTAGGATCAATACGAACCCGCATTACCTTTAAGGTAAATCCGCCGCTTCACGTAAACACTGTAACGACCCGGATTTCGGATCCGAGTGTCGGGTTAACCTGATGAGTTTGGACTTCGGTTTTGAGCCCCGAGTTTGTGTAGTTTGGGCCTTGTTGGGCCTTGAGTGTTTGGGCTTTGAGTTGGGTTTTAAGTTGGACTTGGTTTAGGAGGACATTTTGGTAAATGCAAAATAAGATGAGTTGGGGAAGAGGTTTAAAGTTTTCATACCATAATCTCATCTTTCCTTTTTCTTTCTTCCCATCTTCTTCACTCTTGTAGCAAGAAAAGAAACAAGCAAAAGATGAAAGCTTGATAAGTTTTGTTGGGAATCTCGGTTTATGCCTAGAGGGTAAGTTGTAGAGGTGTTTATGATCTTTAAAAAGAGGTAAAAATCTGTGGGTTTGGTTTTGGTGGAGGTTTTGTTGGGGTTTAGGGTGTAATCCGAGTTTAAGTTTTGAGGCTTGAAATCTGAGTTTTTCTAGTGTTTTAGGATCTAGAATCATCCCAAGGCGTTGCTAATCCGTTCTTCATCCTTCTCTTGTAGAGAAAGAGGGTTGTGAGCCATCAACAAGTTTTGGGAAGAAGAAGGCTTGAAGAGGAGTGAGCTCGGGTTTGTTGCTGTTTGTGCAAGAGGTTGGTACTCTCAACTCTTCTAATTATCTTGCATTTCATGGTAGAGTGCATAGCATACAGAAATCCATGTATGAATGCTTGGTGTGCATGTTTGAGGACATTAATGGTGAATTTCGTAATTGTGTGTTTGATGGCTTGAAAATAATGTTAAAACACTTGAAACCTTTCTAAGAATGACTAGGAACACTTTAGAATCGAATAGATTAATGCTTGGGAAGAACCCTTAGAATTTTCTAAGTGCAGACCTGCATTTCGTGCAGGGGTATCGATACACGGGCTACCGATATCGATACCCATGAGTGAAATTAGGCTAAGTGGCCAGGTGTATCGAACCATGGTTCGATACCGGGACCTCCAGTGGAATAATGGCATCGATGCCAGTATCGATGCTGCTGGGTTCCCTTTTGTTGACTTTGGGAATGGTCAAAGGGTATCGATACTTGTATCGATACCCATGGTTCGATGCCTTCTTTAGGTGGGTATCGAGGCAGGGTGGTTCGATACCCCATATAAGGGTATCGATACCCCTGCAAAAATTGGACAAGTTAAGTATGGTTTGAGGTTTGATAAGAGGATTAAAGGTTAAAATGGATCTTATAATCAATGAAATGAACTGTTTAACCAAGATTGATGTTTATAACCCCGAAAGACTAAAGTATGATAAGTCTTAATATATCTTGTTGTGCTAAGATCCTAGGTGGATCGTTTGTGTGGTTTGAGTCCTTGTGTGATGGAAATCCGGATATCCATAAGTGTTGCAACACGTTGAAGGCCATCCGATGTAACATGCCGGATGATGTTTGAAGACTTTTATTCTGAGTGTTGGGCGGCCTTACTCGAAGATGTTCGATGTAACATTCCGAGCATGGGGTTGGTTGGGCGGCCTCCACCCCTTTCTGAACGTTGGGCGACCTCGTTCGAAGATGTCCGATGTAACATTCCAGGCATAGGATTTGAGGGCGGCCTCAATCCTGAGTGTAGGATCCCGATGCTGTGTGGACGCGGGTCTCACTCTTTTGTGTTATTTTGTGATGTGACATGTATATGTTGTGTGCGATATTATACATTGTTTATGCCATGTGGTAGGCAAGCATGTTAGATCATCATTTCATGCACGATGTTTATATGTTATGCTTTACTGCTTATGATATGCATGATGTTGGCCGAGTTCGGCGTACCCACTGAGCTTTAGTAGCTCAGCGTTCGAAATGTGTTTTCGTGCGTAGGTTAGCGGAAGCCGGTTCGTGGAGCACCATCGAGGTTTGGATTTCAGCATCGACCTATGTCAGGGTACATTTATAGATTAGTGGGCTAGTACTTGGTTGGACCCTATGTATTTTGTAACTCTGTTATTTTAATTTGGGTCGAATGTTTTAATGGTTTGTAATATTTTGGAGCTCCGATTATCTTATATTATTTTGGGCTTGCGTTTTAACTTAAATGGATTTTATAAATAGTATTTTGGACTTGAAATGGATTTGGACCCGACTTTATGGGCTTTTGGAAAGAAATTTTGAAATACATGTTTGGGGCCGGAGGCTCAATGTGACATCCGGATCGGGGTGTTACAAACACAAAACATTTTGACATATAAACTCAAATAAATCACTAATAGTTTAAAAAATAAAAATTAAATAATATATATATATATAATGTTTTGTAATCTATTTATAAAGTTAAACTTTTTGTTTCAATATATTTGATAATAATATATTTAATTTTATAAATATAATTAACACAATGACAAAGTATCTTTTACATATAATCAAAGATATAAAAATAAAACTTAAAATAGAATAAATGAATTTTTATTATCATCAAACATTACTATTTTAGATATTAAAAACAAATGGTTTAAATGAAAAATTAATACTATTTATCTTAAAAAAATTAAAATTAAATTATTTTATTTTAAAATATATTTATTTTAAATAATTAAATATATATAAATGGATAATATTACATGGTATGTAATTGTACTGTAGTTTTTGTTTTGCAAGGTGGCTCTGTGGTGGTCCCTGGCTACCCTGCAAGGTTACAGGTGTACGGAAGCAGCCCGTTTTCCGATGTGGTCCAATGAAGTTTAAGTGCGACACGTGTTGAAAGTACGTAGAGGATAGGAGCAGTAGATTGGCTACTGGTTATGGTGTCGCCATCATAATTCATACACAGTTTGTTGGTGGTTGCATTATTGGCCTGTGATCCTCAGGCGTGGGGACAGACCTGCTGTCCACTGTCGACGGTAATTACTACTAAAATAAGATTTCATTTTCTAATTATTTATCAAACGGGGCCAATTTAACTCAAACGTCAATGACTGTCTCATCCTGTTCCTGCTGCATCAGCATCATGGATCCCCTTCCAGTTGTCTTTTTAGTACACAATTATCCAACAACCGCGCATGACTTTTTTTAGTATTTTATTTCATTTCTTCTCCAAAACCCTTCTTGTGTCTCTCTCCTCCTTATCTTCTTCTTCGTCTTCACGAAACATCAACCCCCTGGAACCCTATTTCCAGTTCTCTGATCAACACAACATGGCTTTCGATGGTTTTATCTCCGATCACGCCAAGGACGTACAAATCCTTGCTCTAAACGATCCCCAACCCTCAGCTGACGACCTCGATCACTGGGAGAGAGCCAAATGCAAGGCCGAGATAATGGGACACCCCATGTACGATCAGTTGTTGAAAGCTCACGTCGCCTGCCTACGTGTTGCCACTCCTGTTGACCAGCTCGCTCAGATCGACGCTCAGTTGGCTAAGTCTCAAGAAGTCTTGGCTAAGTACTCCGCAGCTGCTGCTGCCACCGGTGCTGCTGAGGAAGAACTCGATCACTTCATGGTAACCCCTTTCTCTTCTCGTTTCCTGATCTGGATCATTTTTTTGTTTTTGTTTTTGATGAGTTATTGATTATCTTTCTCGTTCAGGTCATCGTTGACCAACTGTTTTTAGGTTTTATCTCTTTGTTTAGTTATAATCCATTGGTTATACTGATTTTTTGTTTTGATTTCTATTACCTGATAGATATTGCTGGTAGTTCTCAAAATCAGCTGAAACTTTTAATCTATCCCTTTTGTTTTTTGGTTTCCTAGGTAATTTAGATAAATAAAGAAAAGAATTTTATGTTATGATTAGTATCTTATGTGTGATCTAAAAGAGATGATCTGTTCCCCTTCTTGCATTTTCTAAAGCTCTCTGATATAATCATATTATATGCAATCATCGGCATCTTTCTGTTTAAGCATTCCTTTTTTTACACTTGATGTAGGCAAATTATGCTCTACTGCTAGGCTTCTTCAAAGACCAATTGCAGCAACATGTTCGTGTTCATGCAATGGAAGCAGTTATGGCTTGTTGGGATCTTGAGCAATCACTTCAAAGTTTAACAGGTAAACCATTTTCCCTACAGTAAACAGCTTCCGGAATGGATAGCAGAAAATAGAATTAACATGTCAGGTGCATCATTATATTGTACCGAAACTATGTTATGCGTGTCGGTTATGTCTTGGTTTCACTTGTGTGAACTTCCCTTTTGCCGATTTGTAAATGATGCTCCAACTATTCAAGTCTCAGTGCTGTGCCCTGATAGTAGGATCAATTTTTCAGGCTCCGGGACACATTCATTCCACTTGGTCTTCCCTGTTTCAACTTTCCTTTACTAATGAACTTGGTTCAGTTTTAATAGTAAACTTAAATCTTCCCTGTTTATTTTGATTGATTTGGAAAATGACTGCATTAACTGCTGATTGAAGTGGCTAAACTTATAGCTAAACTAGAAAGCATGAACAGGTGTATCTCCAGGAGAAGGCACTGGTGCAACCATGTCTGATGATGAAGATGAAGTTGTAGATAGTGACACTAGCTTGTTTGATGCAAGTTTCGATGGGATTGACAGCATGGGGTTCGGGCCCCTGGTCCCGACAGAGACCGAGAGATCATTAATGGAGCGTGTCAGGCAAGAACTAAAGCACGAGCTGAAACAGGTGTGACTTTACGAACTTAAAAGTAAATCACTCGACGTGTAACACTACAGCTAAATATGCTCTGGTCATATAGGGTTACAAGGATAAAATTGTGGACATTAGAGAGGAAATTCTGCGCAAGAGACGAGCCGGAAAGCTACCAGGCGACACCACCTCGTTTTTAAAAGCTTGGTGGCAGTCACATTCCAAGTGGCCTTACCCAACTGTGAGTGTGTTATGTTTACCTTCTAGTTCTGAATTCTGATCATCAAAATAGGTCGTTTTCAACTGTTTTATGACAAAAGTGTTTCCTCTAACGTTTCTTCAGGAGGAAGACAAAGCAAAATTAGTGCAGGAAACAGGTTTGCAGTTAAAGCAGATTAACAACTGGTTCATAAACCAGAGAAAAAGGAATTGGCATAGCAACCCCTCTTCCTCTCTGAAGAGCAAACGTAAGAGGTAGGCTGCTTCTGTGTGTTAATGTTTATTGATCGAGACCAGCTTTTCTCGAGTCCCATTGGCTACTTTTGGTTTAGAAATGAAGTATCACAGGTTAAACCTGTAATGAACCTTGGTGTAAATTAAAAAAAAAAGATTCTCTTAATAGTAAAACTCCATGTTTTGTTGTAGATCTGTTCATCGTAGTGAGAGTTCATCTTGAACCTGTTGCAATGGGAATGGCTAGCATTCCTGGGTAAACTTTTCAGCTTTACAAATTGCTTGACGTGAGCAGCAGTCAGTTCTAGGTGTATGATAATCTGCTGATATGTGTAACAATGTTGTTTTAGATTCTTAAGTTAGAGCATATCAAAAGACTGGTAAAAATATCAAGTCCTCTGTATAACATTGATATGAGCATAGTTGGCTGGTCCTGTAATACTCTCTCTCTCTCTCTCTCTTTCTCTCTTTTCCTCTTGCTTTTCTATCGTATTCGTGGACAATAATGGCTTTTAAGTCATGGGTTCAATGTAAATCTTCTACTTAAATAAATATATAATGTCTCTACATGTGAAGTCATGTGATAAATGCTTCACAACTTTGATAAAGTTTCCGGCTGCAACCATTAATGTCTAGAAAACTTGTTTCTGCTTAATTTGTGCAGGACTAAAGTTCACGTTATAACAGTACAATTACATATTATCACGGATAATTAAAATTATGTTCAAAATCAATGTCATTGTTGCAGCCGTTGGATGGCCTATTGTAGGAAGCCTTTTCAATACCGGAAACAGGCAAAACTTATTTTTGTATAAAAGTTTATTGGTCCAAACTCCAAAGTCGATTTTGTTCAAACATGGTTTATTTATAACCCTACTCGAATTACTACACATCATGACTTAACATTCAAGCAGCTGCTTCAGCAGCATTGGAGACTTTATTTATGACATGTATAGGATCTCCCACTTTAACCATCTTTGCCTTCCCTTCAGTTAGACTTTCCTTGCAAACCAAGTTCTGCCCGAAGTAGATCTGCCATATCATTAGACAAATACTTATATACAGATTGTTTATGTGGGAAAGTACTCATGTCGAAAGATACAATCATTGCACCGGAAAAGTGTGTTTAATTTACATCTTACCTTCCCCTGCTGTTTCTTGTCCGGTCGCAGAACTCTATCTGACCTGACTTTCATGAGAGTTTCATTCGGTTCTGGGTCAGCAATTGCAGTTTGTTGAATGATTGTAGGTACCTGATAAATGCAAACTCATCTTCTTAGTCATTTGAGGATAGAATGTGCTTGAGCATATATAAATATTAATATTGTAAGAGACTCTATGTTTATAGTTTGATACAACTCGATTCCCAATCACATCAATATGTATCTATAAAGAGAATCGGTTTTATAACAAAAGACTTTGATGGTCAAGTCGTAAACTTGCACTTGACAAGTTGTCATCACCAAACTTGTACTCTAAAAGAAAAATTAATTTTCATAAAATCAGCTGAAAATGCAGAAAGGATAGCTTCTTACCTTGCAGCGAGAACATAGTTTCACACCTTGAAATGAAAACTGACTTATCTGACTGACTTATCTGAATCTCTGTCCAAAGGTCTTCAGAAAATGGCTCACAACCGGTAACAAGGATGCTATCACAAGCAAGTGATTAATCATTTCATAAATTATACAGAAAAAGAGAGGTAATCAAACTTACGAGTCAAACACATGTTTTCTGTTGGTAATATCAGGAGAAATATACTAAGATATTGAAATTGAAGGATTAAGTGGATCCTGTAGAAGAGTTATTTAGGGTAGCAGCACGCAGATGAGAACACATGCTAAATAAAAACCAAAGGTACGAGTCTAAAAGGAAAAAAACAAATACTTGGGTCTGAAACGATTAATCGGTACAGGTTCCTTAAGAAGTTTGTTCAGTGCATCCAAAGATTCCTGCAAAAAATTATACTTACAACATCAGGTTTGAGCTTTATTGAACTATTATTATTGTTGTCATTAGCATCGTCGTTCGAATAAAAATAAAATCTGTTTCCGAAGCTGACCAACCTGAGATATTAGCATGAATGGGTACTGGTCAGAAAACATTATGAAATGTCCTTCAGCGTACATAGGATCCACCGGCCTAGTTTCTGATGCTGCATTAATTAAATAATGTTGTAACCGAATTGTTGGCCATTGAAATTCGAGACTATTACTATCTTAATACGCAGCACTATGCCAACATTCCTATAGGCTTTAGCATTTATAACACCAAGCAAGAATATTATATCGTTATCTTTCCCTTGGTAAACCCCAATGAATGCACTTAATGTCCTATATGCCTATTAATTGAAATGCATTTGAAATCAAATCAACCTGCATTAAAACGAACCAGTCTACTGGGTTTCCCAAGATAATCCGTAAACCATTTTGAAGCCTCATCACCCTCATCCAGAGCAGAACCAGACCATTCCCAAACTGAAACACCATCTGCCACTTGTCGTGGTTTACAGAGTGAGATCTTGAGTAAATCCATTCCAGGGGCTTTTATTTCTGCGATAGGAAATAAATAATGGTCATGACAGAAATCCTCATGAAAATTCTAAAGGAAATCATGATTTGCTAGCATTACACAATGGCATATTAAAGATATCACATAAAACTTTAGAACATCTCTATACTTCTAAGGAGAAGAGGCATAGCATTACAAGATAGAATCAAACTACAACCAGCATACAACATTATCAATATCAAATAATTAACCACAGCTAGTTTTTTAGGGTTTAGGGTTTAGGGTCCGGAATTAAGTTGATTTTCCAGGAAAGATACAGGCCAAGCTAGTTTTTAAAACATTAAATCACAACAATAAATATTGTCATGCAAAGCACAATTCTGCTTCAAGTGGGCATTATAAATTCAACACCGGCAAAAACTAAGCTGTCAGAAATTAATGAGGAATAGAAAATGATGAGTTGGTTACCCATATAGGAGCTTTTGGTAGGTTGCCAACCCTCTGAGAAGGCCTCCTCTGGCAGGTTAACCTCAACCAGAGCAAGCTTTGGTTCAACCCTTTGAGTATATGCCCTCCGTTTCTGATTCACAACGAGCCATTGCCGATCCCATCGAAACCCTGCGTATCCATCACCACACGCATGTAAAAAAGTAATCACCGTTGCTTGCATATAGAAAAATTGAACAAACTGATAGGTTGTTGAGGCCTTTGAACATGCCAAATTAAGATATTTATACTTATAAATATAAAGAACTGAAACCAAAGGGAGAATCAGTTAACAATATTGGGTCTTCTTTATATAGGGGTGAAAAGGAGAAAATTTACAGAGAAAAAGGAAGATAAATAAACCCACAGCCACAGCGGGGAAGTTGAAGTTGAAGAAATATTTCAAAGGGTTAATGTCTTGACTGCAAATAAGTAGAAAAAATACCAGTGGGAGTGAGGGATGCTTGAGGAACAGAAATTCCCCGGCACGATTTGATGGGATAGATAAAGATCGATGATATCTTTGTATCAGCAGCAGCAGCAGCAGTTCCGGTTGATGACGAAGTCTTCTCCATACCCTTTTCCTTCGTAAGAAAGATGATCGATTCGTCAGTTCCCAAAGTAAAGACGGGTCCTGTGTTTACTTCTTATTCTTTCGTCCTTGATTCCTGACGATAAACACATGAAATGCATTTCTTTACCAGGAAAGATCCAATTTGTATATAGATTTTAGCAGAATGGGATTAGAAGAGTGGACCTCACTCGATCCAAAGTACTCCTTCGCAGGCCCACACCCTTTTCCTACAAATGTACGTTGCTACCGAGAAGGCAAACCTCTGATAGTTGGAACTGTTAAAGACTAAACTTAGATTTAAAATAAAACTGAATTGTTCTAATTCCATCAAGTCAACTACCTTACATAAAGTTCAAATCTTGATTTTATGACTTTGACTTCAAACTCGTAATGTTCAAGCTAAGTAGCTAACTTTAACATTATAGATACGTATATATAAATAAATTTCCTATTATGAATCGAGAGAGACAGACAGAAGACATAAAATGTTCCAAATTCAGATCATAGCTTTCTATTTTTCTTTCAAACAACAACCAATCCTTACTGTATGTGCTAATCAGCCTACAGTCCTATCAAGTTAAAAACTAATCTAAAACAATATACGCTCAAGTTAAAAATTCTAAGGCTCTTCGTTGTTGATTTCTCACAGTTGAAGCAAGGTCAGGATCTTGCAGCTGTGAGAGGTTATCCTGCAAGGATTGCTTGAGGTTTCAGTACAGAAAACTGCTTTCCATATAATTTCTATTCGAATCACACTAGCAAGGCTAACAAACAGTTTGTCTAAAAATACAGTTCTCCATAGCACCACAACAGTATGTAATCTGTGTGAGTACTTGAAATCCAACAACCAAATCCCAATGCTTCAATGCTATCATTAAATTATATCACTCCCCACCAACAATTCATCAAGTACGAAAAATGGAATTTATCAAGAAATAGAAGGGAAATAAAAATAAAGTAAAAATGAGAAAAGAAACATGGACACCATAATGCTACATGTCTTCCCGTTTTACACACCTCAGTAGCAAGAAGCAAGCTGGTACACTCATTTGCACTAGGTAAGAAATCTCCATATTGTTGCCAAAAGTTATCATCCTTATCCATGTTGGAAAAATAAAGTCTGCAAAACGGGGCGTTAGCACTGACAGGAAATAAATAACGAAGAAAAATAAATTGACCGTGTCGTGGTATGGAGGGCACTGCCTTAGAAACAAATCGCCCCGATGTGTGTACTCGCTACGTTAGGCGGTTGTCCCCCGAAGGTTAGCACGGTCCTCCAAACAGTGTACACCCAAAGTTTGGAGTGGACTTAGGAGGAAACGCTCGTCAGGAAGAAAAGTCGAGAAGGGGAAGCTCTCAGATTTTCTCTTAGAAATAAGACAGTGAATACTGAATGGGATGATGAAAACTGAGAAATCTGCTTCATATTTATAGGCTGGACATGAGGGTATATCCGTTTAAATCTCGGATAATCTGTTTATTTTTAGATAAAATCTCGGTTAACAGATAAAATCGTGGTTATAAAATCTCGGATAATCTGCTTCATATTTAAGTTCTTACTGACTTTCTCTAAAAAGATAGTACGCGCGCGGACGTGTCGAAGACACGTGTTACCACGAGACGAGACGAGACGAGCCGGACGGACGGCGGCGGCGGCGGTGCGCGAGGGACTCCCTTGTTCTCTATCACTCAACAAGGAAGTGGAGGGATGCCTTAATAAATACCCTTTCCCAAAGGTATTTGTTATCAATGTGGGATTCAAGCATTACCTTATTTCCCACAACCCCCCACTAATGCGAAAAAATCCTCATGATGTCATCAAGTTCGACTATCACTAGACGAGCATTTGCGAGATTAATTACTTAAGTACATAGTGAACAAATCTTGAACTAGTATGTAGTGATGATGAGTAATCCTCCTCTTAGATAAGTGAAACTAGTCTTGAACTTTCTAAGATCGGGGTGAACTCATAACACATAATTAATCCCTTCATCCTCCGCAGTCCGCGATGTGAAGATATTTGTATATACAAAGTATATATTTAGCCATCTTACCTCGGGATTTTAGTAAGTGTACTAGAAAAACGGCCCTATCGCTTTTCATAGAAGGCGGCTAACTCTTCTCACTTACATAGGTTATTTCATCAAGTTTATCTCAACATAAACCACCCAGATTTGGGCTATGAAATAATTAAGAGCTTTGTATAAAGCTCAACCTCACAGAATAAGGTGATTTTCTTCAAGTTCATATTAAATGAACCACCCAAACTCTGGGCTAAGAAATCATTAAGAATAAAAAACTCAACCTCTTGTTCGGTAAATTCAATAATGTTCTTCTCAATAGAACAATCCAACCACTTTGAATAGAATTTATTAAGAGTAAAAATAAACTCATCCTTCCGGGCGGTAAGTTCAATTAGTCCTTCGCAATAGGTCTAAGAACTTATTAAGAGTAGTTATTCAACCAAAATCGGTAAATTCATCAAGTCTTTCTCACTAAGACCACCCAAACTTGGGCTATAAATTTATTAAGAGCACTAAGCTCAACCTGGGCATGTACATGAAACGTCATAGGGATTGGGTAGATGGACATGTACACTATGAGTCGTTCCATGGTTTCGTTTGACCACATTGAACTTAGAGAACTAAGTTGGGTATCCACCATGAATCACTCAACTAATGGGCTTAAGACCCATCCCCCTCGACGAATCCATAATTTGTTTCCTGCTCAATCCTTTGGTAAGAGGATCAGCCAAGTTCACTTCCGACTTCACATACTCTAAAGCGAGTACTCCATTCTTTATTAGGTGCCTCACAGATTCGTGTCTTATACGGATATGCCTTTTCTTACCATTGTAAGCTTGATTCAAGGCCACATGTATAGCAGATTGCGAATCGCACAATAAAGATATTGGAGGAGTCGGTTTTCCGTATAAAGGTATCTCTACTAAAAGATTTCTAAGCCACTCAGCTTCTTGCCCTGCTAAGTCTAGAGCTATAAACTCTAACTCCATGGTGGAGCGTGCAATACAAGTCTGCTTGGCAGACTTCCACGATATTGCGGCTCCTCCTAAAGTGAAGATATACCCACTCGTAGAGCTTATTTCATCTTTGTCAGAAACCCAGTTGGCATCACAATATCCTTCTAGTGCAGCAGGATAGCCAACAAAATCAAGTTTCCAGTCCATAGTACCTTTAAGGTACTTTAGTAAGCGTCTAAGAGCTGTCCAATGTTTACTATTTGGATTATGAGTATATTTACTTAATCTACTCACAGCATAGGCAATATCAGGCCGAGTATAGTTCATTAAGAACATTAGGCTTCCTATAATTTTAGCATATTCAACCTGAGAAACTGAGCTTCCTTTATTTTTAGTGAGATGAGTACTAGAGTCAAA
This sequence comes from Abelmoschus esculentus, assembly GCA_035048815.1. Lineage (NCBI taxonomy): Eukaryota > Viridiplantae > Streptophyta > Magnoliopsida > Malvales > Malvaceae > Abelmoschus > Abelmoschus esculentus. The sequence goes on from JAUCBN010000025.1 coordinate 261,387, forward strand.
CGGGGTTCGTGCAGGGATGACATCCCAACTGTCAAATCTCTTTAACACTTTCTCAATATAATGTGTTTGATCCAAAGAGAATCCCTTGCTAGATTTGGTAACCTTGACACCTAAGGTTATATCTACTTCTCTCAAATCAGTCATCTCAAAACGAGTGGATAAGAAATTTTTGGTTTTGTTAATGGCTTCTAAGTTAGTACTGAAAATCAACATATCATCGACATATAAGCTGATGATAACACAATCAGTACCAAACATCCTCGAATACACGCATGCATCCGCGCCATTTACAATAAAACCGAAACTAAGAATGGTTTTATGAAATTTCTCATACCACTGTTTAGGAGCTTGCTTAAGGCCATATAAAGACTTTTTAAGTCTACACACTTTGCCTTCCATGCCAGGTGTCTCAAAACCTGGAGGTTGCTCCATATAGATCTCCTCATCTAGGTCTCCATTTAAAAATGCAGTTTTTACATCCATTTGATGTACATGCAATTTATGAATGGAGGCTAGTGCAAATAATGCACGGATCGTTGAGATTTTTGTTACGGGAGAGTATGTATCAAAGAAGTCTGTTCCAAATTTTTGAGTGAACCCTTTGACTACTAGCCTAGCCTTATATCTCTGGATTGACCCATCTGGCCTGAGTTTTTTCCTAAAGACCCATTTGTTCCTGATAGGTTTAAATCCCCTGGGCAAATCTACCAGTTCCCAGGTATGATTAGACATTATTGATTCTAGTTCATCATTTATAGCGTTTCTCCAAAAACTAGAATCAATAGATCTCATAGCTTCTTCATAAGTTTTAGGATCATCATTTAACAGGAAAACTTGAGCTATAGGATCTGATAATTTGTCTAGATCATTAATCTCACAAATAAAGGAAGTAACAAAATCTGGTCCAAAGAAAGTTTCTATCCTTTTTCTCTTACTTCTTTTGGGCTCTAACTCAAACTCTAGAGCATTTTCGGCGGGTACATTAGAAGAAGTGAATGGTTTGTTTTCTATATGCGTTTTCTCTATTAATCTAGGTTTCTTTAAAGGAAAGATATTTTCAAAGAAAACAGCATCCCTAGATTCACATATAGAAAAGTCATGTAGTAACATGAACCTATATGCGGCACTGTTGGTAGCATATCCAATGAAAACTGCATCAACGGTTTTGGGACCGATGGTGGACTACTTAAAGTCAGGCAAACCAATTTTAGCCAGACACCCCCACACTTTTAGGTATTGCAAGTTTGGTGCATGACCTCTCCATAAGTTGTTTGGGGTTGAGTCTAATTTCTTATGAGGTAATCGGTTTAAAATATAGTTCGCCGATAGAATGGCTTCCCCCCACATGTTATCAGCTAACCCAGAACTTATCAACAATGAATTCATCATCTCTTTTAAAGTTCTATTTTTCCTCTCGGCTATACCGTTTTGTTGAGGAAAATAAGGGGCAGAAGTTTCGTGGATTATGCCATTCTTCTCACATACCTCTTTAAGAAAATTAGATCCATATTCACCACCTCTATCGGATCTAACGCGTTTTATCTTCTTATTAAGTTGATTTTCAACTTCTGCTTTATAGATTAAGAAGAAGTTTTCAGCTTCATCTTTAGTTCTAAGAAGATAAAACTTTGTATATCTAGAGTAATCATCTACAAAGGTGATGTAGTAGTGTTTTCCTCCCTTACTTTCGAAGTTTCTAAAGTCTGCTAGATCTGTGTGAACAAGTTCTAACAATTCAGTTTTCCTCTTAGAAACAGTTCTAAAGGAAGGTTTAGTATGCTTGGCTTCTACACAAATTTCACATGACCTAATCTAGCATGCCACATATCAAAAGATTCAACAGTATAAGTAGAAGTGGTGGCTTTATTCTCATTAAACTCAGTTTCGATTACAAATAAACCCCCATTTAAAAACCCTTTCCCAACATAATCACCATTGCGGGAAAGTATAAGTTTATCTGCCTCGAAAACAAGTTTAATGCCTGCCTTATTCAATAAACCACCACTGATCAAATTTCTACGCAGGGCAGGTACATATAAAACATTATTTAAAGATAAAGTTTTACCGGAAGTCAGCTTGAGTAAAACTTTGCCTTTACCTAGTACCTCTGAACTGCTAGAATTGCCCATGTACACTTGTTCTCCTTTGTTCCCATCCTCAAACTCGGTGAACAACTCCCTTTTAGCGCAGAAATGTCTGGAAGCACCAGTGTCAACCACCCACTCCGCAGGATTTTCTACCAGATTGACCTCTGAGACGACTGCTGCAATGATATCATTATCATCCTCTGCAACATTCGCTTGCGGTCTATTGTCATTCAGGCTGTCTGAGCGACGTGGGCACTGGTAGGCTTTATGTCCAACTTGTCTGCACACATAACAAGCAATGGGCTTTCCTGAGGCCTTTACCTTGGTTGACTTCTTGAAGTTTGTGGACTTTTGGGGCTTGGTGGAATTCTTTTGATAACCCTTTTTCATAAACTTTTTGGGTTTGGACCCTGAGGCACCACCAGATTCAACCAAGTTAGCCTTAAAATTAAATTGACCATTAGAGTTAGAAACCTTATCTTTCAAACGGTTGGCTTCCTCTATTTTCATATGGCCCACAAGCTCCACCAATGAAATATCCTTTTTCTTGTGCTTAAGGGAATTGCGGTAGTCGGACCACGACTTAGGCAACTTCTCGATCAACACATTGGCTTGAAGGACTTCACACATTTTCATCCCTTCGGCCAAAATGTCTGAAACCAGCTTCTCATAATCATGGACTTGCTCCATTATCGGTTTATCATCGGACATTTGAAACTGTAGCCACTCACCAACGACGTATTTCTTAATTCCAGCGTCATCGGCTCCATATTTCATCTCAAGAGTATCCCAAATCTTTTTTGCACTTTTCTCTTTGAGAAACATGTCAAATATTTTATTTGACATGTGACTTAAGAGATGGCCTCGCACCGTTTTATTATCCTTGACATACTTTGCCTTATCAACGACAGCAGCACCTCCGGTACTACTTCCAGCAGTATCTCCTGCAATACCTTCGGCATCACTTGGATCGTCAAACGGAGAAGGATTGAGAAGGAGGTAGTCGAGATCTAATTGTTCAAAGAAGATCATTATGTGTTGGGACCATCTACGATAGTTTCGCCCGTCGAGTGCATCTAACTTGGATAGATCGGGAACCAACTTATCCATTGGAACTGACATTTTGCAGAATCGATTTGTTTCTAAATTGTTGGAAAAATAAAGTCTGCAAAACGGGGCGTTAGCACTGACAGGAAATAAATAACGAAGAAAAATAAATTGACCGTGTCGTGGTATGGAGGTCACTGCCTTAGAAACAAATCGCCCCGATGTGTGTACTCGCTACGTTAGGCGGTTGTCCCCCGAAGGTTAGCACGGTCCTCCAAACAGTGTACACCCAAAGTTTGGAGTGGACTTACAAGAAAAGTCGAGAAGGGGAAGCTCTCAGATTTTCTCTTAGAAATAAGACAGTGAATACTGAATGGGATGATGAAAACTGAGAAATCTGCTTCATATTTATAGGCTGGACATGAGGGTATATCCGTCCAAAAATCAGATTTTATCTGATTTATTTTTCAAATTTAAAATGATTAAATTTGAAATATACTAAAAATAACATATAGAATCCATTTAAATCTCGAACGTGTCCAAGACATGTGTTACCACGACGGACGGCAGCAACAGTGCACAAGGGGCTCCCTTGTTCTCTATCACTCAACAAGGAAGTGGAGGGATGCCTTAATAAATACCCTTTCCCAAAGGTATTTGTTATCAATGTGGGATTCAAGCATTACCTTATTTCCCACAATCCAATGCATACAAGAGAAGGCAAGCCAATCGCAGATCCCAATCTGTCTGCCGAGAAAAATACACATGAATTACAGTAATCAAGTAAAGTCCTAGTGCACTCACTAAATTGAACAATAAATGCAAAATACTTGTCTGATATAAAAGTGTTACATGTAAAGGAAAACTCCAATTACCTCCGAATTGGTTGAGTTTATGATATCAAATATAAGATGACCTAAAGGCACTATATCCGGGAAGAACATCCATGTCAACTTTTGTCTTATTGTCAACATCAATTCCAAAGGTATTTCCATAATAACCTGTTCAGAAAGTGTTAGAAGCAAAGCTACCAACACATATAAATGAGACAGACCTTAAAGTAGAAAAAGGGAGAAACACACTCTGGCACGACGAAGAGGTTCAACATCTTTCGAGGCATAAACTCCAAAGCCGTCAGGTCCTTTCTTGAAGTCAATTCCATAAGCTCTCATACTTCGAACATAACCTATCTTGTAGAAATCAGGGTCTGCAGGCTCCAGCTATGATGAAAACAGTTCAAACTTCAGAAAGAAAAATGAAAGGCAAGGGAAGTGAAGATGTTAGAAACTCAAAAATGCAAAAACCAATAGGAAGAGTGAATTGATAAGCCATGAGCATATATACCTGAGAAGGAGATTCTTCAAGTGGGGGAGGTTGAAACAGTGGAAAAGGAGGAGTTTCGACTGCAGCATTAATGAGTCTAAAACGATACTTGGGACCTGGCGTTGGTGACAACCCTTGTCCATGAAAATGGCAAAGATGGTAATTTGTTTCCGTGCGAGGGTAGGTGAAGCAGCCACTGATGTGATGAAAAGGAACAAATGACGACGCCATTGCAGAGACTATTGGAGTTCAAAATGGAACCATGGAGACAATTCTGGCAGTGTACTACTCCTGTACAGATGTTTTTTTTTCGTTGTTAGGACAAGAACAACTCTAAACTCAAAGAGAAAAGACATTAGTAAAAACTAAAAACGTTATCCAGTTGCAATCGCATGTCGCAGCCAGAGACCAGGCCAAACCTGCAGAGAGCAAGAGGGTTGCACAACAGATAGCCCACCCTACCCATCTTAGCCAGCCTTTAACTTATCCTAAAAAAAAGGGCCTGAGTTGCTCATAATGTGCTAATGGGCATCAGAGTCTAAAATGTTTGGAACAAAAAGAAGTTCGGGTATAAAAGAATTTATGCTGTATTATTATTTTTAATTATTCTATATACATTCGATAAAAATAAAATATTTTTCAAAAATTTAAATTATATATTCTGAATCTTACATATTAAACTCTAAATCTTAAACTTTAAAATTAAAAAATTATATAAATTTATATTTTATAAATATAATACGACCATAACACGCAACCGATGCTATACCGGACAACCTCATGCGTCGCGTACCAAAGCAACAAAACAGATGGCTTGTCATTCTCATTTTTCAACCATACCGAATTTATGGTCAATGGAATCTAACCAATTCATTTACAAACGGAATTTAATCTCTTTTTTATTATTAGTGCTATTTTTATTCTTTTTCCATTTTAATATTAAAATCTAACAAGATTTTATTTTTTTTCCATAATTAGGAATGAGATCCTTCACATTTACATTGTAAAACGCTAAGTATGATGGGGGATAAGAAAAGAACCTGCTTTTTGGTCAGTGACCAATCTCCAGCCCAAAATTGAATCTTTGAACACAAAATTTATTCCAAGAAGATATTTTTATCTTTTTCAAACAAATCCTTTTCTATATTTTATTTTTGTATTATTACCCCTTTATGGTAAAACAAAACACAACTAAAGCGAATTAAAGAGATATCTAACGTCATTTTCTTTGCATCATAATCTTCCTCAATTCCCTGTCTTCTGATTCACACACTTTTTGGCACAACTACTACCACTAAAATAAAACAACTCCCATGATCTTCAAAACTAATGCCAAGGGACGAGCCAAACTTAAGAGATAAAAACATATAGTTTGGTTTGGCTCGTCCCTGGTAGTAATATTTTATTTCAGGGAAATTTTCTTCCATCGGTCTCTTTCTCCATAGCAAAAACGCAGAAATTTCATTAAAAAGAAAAGAGGAGTCATACATACTCTATTATAGTTCAAGATGATCTCTTCAGAATCTATTTAAGTGGAAGAAAAGAAGAAAAAAGACATGATGGTGATGGCAACGTCTGAAAAGAAGGGGTTTATTGGAAAATCAAAGCATTAAGAAAAACTCATTTCAAGCTTTCTGCCACGCTTTCATAAGAAAAATCTGGAAATCTTATTTCATTCACATTATCATTATGATTATAATAATAAGGAAGCCGTTTTAATCTCACAAAAAGTCGCACAACAATACATTATTTTCTCAAGAATCTTCTCTCCTACACCCCATAACTTTCCTTTTGATTCTTACTCTCTTTGTTGTTTTCTATATTTCTTTTCTTGCTCCTGTTACTTTGTATACGCTTATTAGTTATTATTTCTTTTCCTTTCCTTTATTATCATCATCAGTTTTACCATGTGTGTTAATGATGCAGAGCAGGCCAGCCAAGAAATGGAGGACCTTGTTGACAGCACCAACAAAAAGCCTTGGCCTTTGCTTTCTCGGGATGATTCCTTGTGTACCCGGATGAAGAATTGGGATGATAAAGACCCTCCCCTGGCTACAGTCACTGGATGCAACAGAGTTAGTATTCAATTCCAAACCTGCTACACTCTTTTTCCTGACAAGAAAGGTGTTTTTGATGAGACTGTTTTTTGTAATTATGTTCTGGCACCGTATTGATCTTTTTGGTTAATCTTTTGCTTCAACTTGAGAAATTTGTCTCAGTAAATGTGTTATCGGTAGCATTAACCTTCATGAAAGAATACCGATTTTGGTACCTTCTCTGTGTAGGCACTTTGATCATTACTCATAATTGCATTTTTGATGGATTATCTCAGTTGCACAAATGTTATGTCGGCTTATGATACCTTTCTTCCTATAATGCTCAAATATTGAATATCACACAATATACACTTTGAAATATAGGGTCTAATTAGGAGTATAGTTGAAGTATGTTCAGAACATAGCTTTATTTTCTGGTTGGATTTCAGTCTAACGGTGACCTTAGGTGCTCAAACAGTGGGGTCTTTTATGATGGAATCGGTATTCATTATATTACACCATTATTCTTTGTTTAAGGCTTTAACTCTTCTTAACCTCAACTGTGTTGCTCTCTGCATTGATAAATCTGTATCTTATGCTGTTGTATCTTATCTGATATAGTCTTGTTCTCATTTGTGTTCCATTAGCTTGAAAGTATATCCGAGGATGCAGTTGCCACAGAGAGAAAACATGAACTGTTGACAAGTTTTATCCCCACTCTTCGGTCTGGAGAGTGGTCCCACATTGGGGGTCGTCCTTATATGGAAGATACACATATATGCATTGCAGACTTGGCTAAGAATTTTGGTTGCAATTTAATGAGTGAAGAAGCTGTTTCCTTCTATGGTGTAAGTTGGTTACATTCCTTTCTTTTTTTTTCTCTGTATATATAGTCCTGTCAGCCTTTGCTGAGCACAAAATTTAGTAATTTTCTTAGCATATGGTTTTATAAACCTAACATGAACTATGTCATAAATTAGTTTAACCTTCTCAGCTTTGGAGCCATCAGACACAATCGGTATTGTCTTCTTTCTGTTTATGTTCTTAGTTTAGCTCTACTGTGTGTGCAAACTGCAAGACAAGGATGAAAAAATGGAAATGCTATGGAATGAATTTGATACAGAGTTATTAATGACTTAAAAAGAACAGGTTTTTGATGGGCACGGAGGAAAGGATGCATCTCAATTCGTCCGTGATCATTTGCCTAGATTTATTATTGAGGATGCTGATTTTCCCTTAGAACTAGAGAAAGTGGTCACCAGGTCATTCCTGGAGACTGATGCTGCATTTGCAAAGTCTTGCTCTATTGAGTCTTCCCGGGCTTCTGGCACTACTGCTCTCACTGCTATGATATTTGGGAGGTAAGCATTTGTGAAGCTATTCTTGTTGGCATTACTGTACTCTTTTTCTCCCCTCTTTTTTCATTATCATTCTGCTGGTTCAAAAGGGATCAAAAGAAGATAGACATTGAGAAAGGTGAGATTACACAATTCAAGTTATATTTTTGGATAAATGTTTGAATTTATTTAACCAACAGAGTTGTAAAGACATCTACCAAAATTACAACCTGCAACAGAACAGAGTTGTAAAATTCAAGTTATCTTTTACTGTTCCTAAAATTTATTTTTGGATAAATGTTTGAAATGTTTAGGTGTTTGGTTTGCCTGAATGGATGATGTTTTCTTTGGCAGGTCTTTACTTGTGGCAAATGCTGGGGATTCTAGGGCTGTACTATCACGGCACGGAACAGTTTTAGAGATGTCAAAGGATCATAGGCCCTGTTGCATGAAAGAGAGGAGACGAATCGAGTCTCTAGGTGGATTCGTCGATGATGGCTATCTTAACGGTCAACTAGGTGTCACTCGGGCATTAGGTGATTGGCACCTTGAAGGCATGAAGGAAATGGGGGAGAGAATTGGCCCCTTAATTGCCGAACCAGAACTCAAAATGATAACCTTGACCAAGGAAGACGAGTTTTTGATCATCGGTAGTGATGGAATATGGGATGTTTTCACCAGCCAAAATGCCATAGATTTTACAAGGAGGCGACTCCAACAGCACAATGATGTCAAGTTGTGCTGCAAAGAAATAGTCGAAGAAGCATTAAAAAGAGGAGCAACGGACAATTTAACAGCTGTTTTGGTGAGTTTTCACTTGGAACCACCTCTTCCTTCTATCATACAACGACCAAGATTCAGGAGAAGTATTTCTGCTGATGGGCTTCGAAGTCTCAAATGCCTCTTAGAAGGATAAGTTCAATAAATGTTTATTCATCGCGCTCCATACACGGTATACAAAGGAGAAAACTAGTTAATGATTGTACTTGGCTGTTCTGGTAAGATCTTCCTGTGTGTATACATTCATCAAGAAAAGGATATTCGAAATAATGAAATGATGGAACTATGGTTCATAATTTGATAGATTTTAGATTCTTTTTTTTGTGTGTGTGACCATTCTTATCGGCTTCATACTGAAGTTGTAGGATAATTCAAGGAACATAATTGATTTGTGTATCTGTGCACAGATGGTTGTAAATAGAAACAGTTCTGTTAAATATATCTATGAGCATTTCGTAAGCTGGTCTGCATTTTTCCTTTGGGGCTAATAACTGCTTTGCAATTAGTAATAATATTGGAACCAGCTCGATACGTCTAGCCGGCAGCCATCAGTGGTTGCACCAGTGAACCGAAAACATTGTCCCGAACCACGTTGAAAGCATTTACTAATCTGCATGGTCTACCCAAATCTTGGCTCTTGAGGCCACAACACATGAGCCCACATGTAAGAGTGACCACTGACCATTCGAACACCAAAATCAATAAGTTAAACATGGTGGGTCTAGCTCAAAATCCATGTGTGGGTCACTCCATGAGTAAATAAAACACACAAGGGTTGATTTACCGATAAGGCTCCATACCTACTTTCGTTTAAGACAGGCCTATTTTCATCTTCATTGAAAATCTCAGGTCCCCCATTTCTGCACTTTTCTTTATGCTTATTTGTACACTTTTATTAAATTCTGTCCACATCCTATTTTTCATATCTGAGACATCTACAATTAAGATCTAAGATCATTCTCCAACCAAAGCATGTTACCAAATCCGTATTTTTTCAATGTTATTTGTGACTTTTTGATTCTATGACAATGTAAAGTTAAAAAAAAAAAAAGAGTCCTCCGAAAAGGGTGCAGCATTACTCAATCATCAAAATTCAAAAGTGATGGTTTAACAAGTATGATGGTAATAACATACTATATTATATGTACAAAAACTGATTCTCTAACCCTAAAAACTGCAGCATTTCTGGAAAGCTGTCAAATTTGTCATTCCTTTAACCATCTGGAAAACTTTTGCTGCTGCTGCTTCTTTTTAATAGCCTGTCTCTTTGATTCCCCCCCCCCCCCCCCCTACACTCTTAGTTGTGTATTGGAGGTTTTCTCTTGGCTGGTGAATAGTCCATTTCAGCTATCTCCATAATGTCCGCATATTGGTCATGAACCTCGGATGTTGTCGGTGAACCACCAGGGACTTTCTCTTGTTTTCCACCATTTTCTTGGTTTCCTAATTTGACTTTTGAAGTAGTTATAGCTTTGTTATCTCCACTGTCTTCGCTCTGGATACATGAGAAGCACATAATGTCAAAGACAATATCTAAACCCTATATTAAGAAGAAAAAAACGTTATAAATGTTGGCATTTGAAGAGTGACAGCATGAAACAACTAAATACCGGGTCCAAGAAATAAATTACTAGCGGTGACTATTAACCAACCTTTAAACTGGTGGAAGATGCAGGAGTTACAGTAAGAAGTTTCCTACTGTTTCCTGCAAAAATGGAAGTGAAAAAAGTTGTCAGTTGGTGAACTTTTCCAGAGCTTTATACCACGGATTTCTTTCACAAAATGCTACATACTCCATTGATCCAACTCAAAGAGGAATTAATGGTAATCATAGTTTTGAGAAGCTTCTCAGTGGAGAAAATTGTTTTGTCAGAAATTTCTGAGACCTGGTTCTTATGAGATTTTTTAAGGAATAATTATACTATCTAGCCTGGTAATTAAAAATATGGAAGAATAGAAAACTATTCTTAGATACCTGTACAGTGCCCTTCTTTGCAGAAAATGATATCTCCCACAACTCCATTACTGCTTTTCATTAAATTTTCTTCCTACTTAAAACAACAGGTCTACACTTTAAGTAACATGAGGATTACTTCAAATTATATTGAGCTGAATGCATAAAAAATGAAGGAAATTGAATACCAACATGCAATTTAGGATGCCATGATGATTTGAAACTTTCCTCCAATCTAATCCCTGCAAAAAGAAAAACACAACAAGAATATGAAGATAAGATGCCAAATTTGAATGACATGTAATGGAGGCTTTGTTCTGTTACTGAGAAAGAATTGTTGGGAATTACCTTGAACACTGGAAAGGAAAATGAACACCAACACAAAAGATACTGTTAAACTGGAAGGTCTCATTTGCAGGATTAATAACACAAGTTTGAAAAGTTGCAGTGAAATTGCTAAGAAAATCTAATGGAATTGTAAGGTCAGTAAAAGAAAACTGTGTTTCAGTACACTTGGGTTTCACTTTCTTTTCTTCTTTGTAGTAGGAAAGGAACTTTGAATGCAAGTCTCCTGATGAACTTCTATAACCATTGGAACTGCCTGCCTTTACATATACTACAACTTCGCTATAGGGACCGGCTTCAAGTTATCATATTTTAAAAAAATTATTATATAGTTCTGGTTCACCGCTTCATCTATAATCTTATTTAATAAGATAATAAATTTGTTATAATTTATTTTAATAAATATTTTAATAAGTATTTTATCATTTCACTTATAACCATTTAAATAAAGACACACTAAGACTCATTCTTGGAATTTGAACACATGAACACAAACTTTTATACACAAACCTCCTATCACTCTACCTATAAATTTCATAAATAAAATTATTTAAATAGAAGTTTTTATTGTATATTTTTTGAAAAAAAATGAAAATATATATTAATAAATTTTATGTAAGTAATTTTAAAATGTTATTTTGGTATATATTAACTTAGTGGCATCACCTAAAAAATGCATTTAAATTAAAATATATATTTATTATACTACTAAACAAATTTCAGTTCCCTACTTTATGAATCCTTAAGTTACTGTTCACTATATAATTACTTTTAATAAATTAAAAGATCAATAATTTAAAAAAAATTCATTTAAATAAAAAAATTCAATAAATTAACTAGTATTATATAATATTAATAATTTATAATGTTGGTAATGTTCGAAATTACAGACTCTACTTTTTTTTTTTGAAAGGTCCCCCCCCCCCCCTCCCTTTTTTTTTTTTTTTTTTGAAAGGTCCCCCCCCTCCCTTGTATGCCTTTATTGGGGACCAGATTTTGTATTTTCCAGTGTCATAAATGAAACCCAATATGGACGATAAATTTTACGAGAACCAACAACGTCAGTCAGGGTCTACTGTTTATTGATTTTTTAATCTGTAATAATTTTATTATTTTATATCAAATATAACCTTTTAATATAATTTTTTAATTTATAATCTCAATATTTAAATATTTATTATTAATTATTTACGTCAAAAAGGGTTTAAACTTGGGTCTCAAGCATGCTACTTGCTAGGTATGGTGCCAATGTCATGGTTAGCAACTTAGCATTTGAGGAGACAAGGTGGCCAAGTCCCACGTGTCACCGGAGACAATGGGATTGAATGTGACGGTGACGGAGAAGGTCTAAAGTCACCCCTCGTGTCACCAAATAGCCTTAGTTGACAGCGTACGTTTGTCTTTAGCATCCCCCTGGTGCGTTCACTCTACAATCATGGGACCACAAAGGATTACATGGCAGGTGATTGGGCCATGTGGCTTAGTCAGTCCACGTTGCATGTTCTCACTTCCGCAAACCATAAAACATCATGGGCCCGACTTGCGAAAAACATTATGAATTAATTCTCCATTATTTTTTTAACGTAAAAAATATTTTAAAATAGAAAATGATAAAAGTAGTTTGTCATAAAACATTTTTTAATTCGCATACTACGTTTATTTACAATACCTTAAATACGCTTTAAATTTATTTTTTCTTCAAACAAGTGAGAATTTATATTGTTAGTGTACTAAATAAATTCAACTTTCAAGGAATCGTTGAGTAAGAAATTCATTTATATCGTTTATTTATTAAACAAATAAATATAAATAATAATTTTTATTTACTTAAATAAATAATTATAGATAAAGAGATTGTTCATTCAATTACATTGATGAATATTCGATAATCTATTCATTTTTATTTATTTAAATTTATTCATATATATATTATTTTTATAACAAAAGTATTATATTTAAAAAATTAAAAAACATGTATTAAAAATATGAAAGAAAAATTAAAAAAATACTAAATGTACGAATTATTTTAACGAATGAACGAGAAATTATGTTCATTTAATTTCTCATATTCCTTTATTTATTCAGTTAAAATTAAATGAATGAATATATCGTTCGAATTATTTATAGATATGTACATTGTATATAAAATAGTTTGATAAACAGGTTTGGACTCTTAAGGATCTTACTTATGAGTCTGATTCCACTTAAATGATTCGTTAATTTCCATCAAATTTATTTTGGTAAATTAATATTTTTTTAATTATCGAAAAATACAAAACGTTTTAGAAATGAAAAAAATGTAAAACTCGTCATTATGATTTAATTTTTATTAATATAAATCTTTTTTAATAATTTAAATTTTAACAGTATTATCTTAAAACATTAACGAAATAAAATTTTAGACGTTTATTTTATCAAAAAAAAAACATTAGGAATCTATTTAAAAAAAATATATAGTTTGAGCACCTATTTTTTATAAGTTAAATAATTTATTTAAACATTGTAACCTTAAAATATTAAGGGAATGAAACTTTTAGACACCTATTTTAACTAAAAAATATTAGACACCTATTTCAGGAAAAAATGTATAGTTTAGGCACTTATTTCAACCAAAAAAATATTAGGTATTTATTTCAAAAAATATATAGTTTATACATTTATTTCTAAATTAAGCTATATTTAATTATGAAAAAGGAGATGAGTCCGACAAGTGTAATAAAAAAGTGAATGATGTTTATTCTAAAAAACTCAGGTTCAATCACTCTATCTATAAAATATGTGCGTAATTTCAAAGATTTAAAAATATACGAAAAAAATAAATATATTACCTTATAATTAATTTAAAACTATTTAAAAAAATTAATTAGTGCGATTTCATTCATATATTCTCATGTATTCAAAATTGAGATATATTATTCTTTTTCAAATAAACTAAAGTGCATGATATATAGAATTAAGAAAAAATACCACAGAGTATAAACATAAACCCTAATTCTCAATGTCGCAACTCAAGTAACTTAATCAGATATTCCACCTCATAATTCCAGAGGCAATACGAGCACCGATCGGAACCGATACACGAGCAATATTTTTTTTTTTCGGCGGTTCAAGGTGCGATGTTTCCCACATATCAGCAATCATACGTTCAGTCATACGCCGACAACGATCAAGGATCTGAAAGCCTTCTTCCAAGAACATGTTATAAAGCGTTTGTAAAGTTTTATAACCTTTTGATGCTTGAGACTCCATACAAATCCATTGTAAACCCAGAGCATATGTAGCTTCAACTACTCCCTTTTCAGACGCTTCACGTAAGAGCTGTATGCCTAGATTGAAGTCACAATCCATGGCACAAAAACACTTACCCATCCCTTTCCTATATAATGCCTGGGGATTATGTGCGATAACTGCTCTTTCCAAGAAGTCTATCATCTCGGTCTTCCAGGGCATACAGCCATAGTTATGGAGGGATGCAGTCGCGAAAATATACTTGTCTGTAGAGACTTTGTCGAATGTCATGCAAGTATGACGGACCTGTAATAAATCATATACTGAATTCTCCGCAACATGTTTTAAAATCTCTGACAAGATATCAATGGGAAAATCTAAAAAGCTTATCTCACTTGCCATGGAACTAGCTACTGTTATACTGATGAAAAACTAGAAAAAAAATACAAATTAAGAATTGTATTACGACAAAGAAGAAAAGATTATCTGGTTGTTGTGTGTTAGGTCTAAAACTTTAATCCCTAATATCTATTTATAATGATTGGTTAATTGTTTGAAAAGAAATCTTGCATAGAAAGTAATTATAATCTATAAAGGTTTCTTACTTTTAATTTATGTAAAATATAATTTTTAGAATTCTTTCTTTAAATAGATCTTAAAAGAGGTCATAATTATAAACTATTTTAAGTATAGTAAAAATCTTCTATCTATGGTACAAATATGGAATAAAAATTCTATGTCTCTTTCATGTGTCTCCCTTTGTGCCTCTTTTGTATTTTTGTAAAAAATTAAATTTTAAACCCTAAACCCTTATTTTCTATATTCTGAACCCTAACCCTATACCCTAAAAAATACATCATACTCCTAATTCTCTAAACCCTAACCAAAACCCCTAACCTAAAACCCTAAACCCTAACTAAAACCTCTAATTTAAAGTGAGGGCATAAATGAAGGCATGGGAAAGGGACAGATGATTTGGGTTCACAAATGTGCATGTGTTCTTCCAATGTTTTCTCTACGATACATTTTATATGGTCCGGTGTGTCACCCAACAATCAATTAGTTAATATCCTTGGTTTCTTGAAGTGGTCCATTGTCTATCTGTTGAACTTAAAAGCTTTGTTTACGATAAGATTATCAACTAGATTAGTAAGGTTGATTATATGAATTTATTTTCATTGTATTGTGTTCTTCGATAATAGTTTGTAAACAAACTACTTGATTTATAAACGTGGGAGACAATTTAGGGTAAACAAATCATCTCGAAGTTTTTAGATGCATAATTTCGACATTATAATTGATTTTCTCATCTTATGATCATAAAACGATGAAGCTCATCAACCAGCAACAGTTGAAGTCAACTTCTTCGTCCCAAAAAAATAATAAAGTTTGAAGGAATCCTTGATCTAGATGTATAAGCATTGCATTAGCTATTTGACAGCATTTGTCTCACCATTCAAAAGCACTGCAACAACATCGATCTTTCTTCCATATTTGAAATAAACTCATCAATCTCTCGTGTCCACATACTATAATAGGTTTGTTGTTACTTTCTACGCTTTATCATGTCTAGTCGGCTATTCCTTCCCCATGCAAGCTCACATGTTTTGTCCTACATAAATTCTCACATGGGGCGGCGTGAGTGAGCCCCTGCCTGCCTAGCTACACCTTGTATCTGAGCCCATCCTCTGGACATTGTTACCATATGGCATGAGAGCTCCTCCTCGATTGCCGATGAAAACACCGACCACTGTCACCATCAAATTGCTTTATACTTGGCCCTTGTGGGGAACACAAATTTTAAAACTTCTCTTTTGGTCGTCTTCTCTTTTGCCTAATTGTTTGGCCATGGCACGCTCAGTTGCTAAAATGGTTGATTCATATAACTTGGGTGAAGGTAATTGCAGTGCAGGGTTTCTGATTGAGTTGATGATCTGTTCAAGTTCCAGTCATATCATAAGAAAAGGATATATAGAAACTGAAAGTAACCGACCATTTTCGACAGTAATTATGTCTTCGGATCGATGTTGTCTAAGTTTTTGTACAAGTTCAGCATTCCTAATCCAAAATCTTAAATACCCTAAATCCTATGCATGATAACTCAGTAATCAGTATATGTCTGTCTGTTTGTCTGTCAATGTCATTCTTGCTTGCATGGATTGGAACCTCTGGGCTTGATTCTCCGCTTGTTTGTTTGGTTGATACCTGATGGCTGATTTTATAAGCATTTTCGGTCGCATTGTATTTATCGTGGTTACGGATATGACAGTTGTTATTACGGTCGTTATAGAAGTTGTGGTCGTAAATTTTTTTTAAAACAACATAACTTATTATGAGAGTTTTTTTAAAATAACGGTGTAGTAACGACAATAATGGTCCGTTATTATCGTTATTAACCGTTATCCATTAAATAACAATTGTTATTGATTGTTATTGGTATGAATTTAAATATTATCATTATTTTTACTAATAACGATTTTGGATAGCACCGTTACTGTTAAATAACGGCCGTTATAACGGTGACAAACTGATTTTTGAATCCCTAACTGAGGGGAGGCGGTAACTTTTTTTTAATCCTGAAATGGATATATCTATACAGTTCGTCTACTTATATTTGTCTCCTTACGGACAATGATCGTGTTATGTGTAGCTGTGGTAAAATTGTGGGAATGAATACCACCACCTGGGCTGGCACGGTTCATGTCCTTGGGAGGTTATCAGAAATTGTGGTCGGTGGCGAAACCCATCTGATTATATTGTCTATCAAAAAAAAAGATCCCTTTTTAAAAGGCCATTGCAGTTCAGTGATTCAGGCCTGATCCAATAGTATTGGAGTAGGCGTTTATGCTTATATGAGTGCCTTGCAAATCAAGACCATTAGGACCATTGCCGAAGCTTCAAAAGCTCAGATGTCTCAGTTAGGGATAACAATGGATCGGACTTTATAAAGTTTAAGTTTAATCCAATTAATAATCGGACTTTTAAAGAAATCCAAGTCCAAATCTAAATCTAAATTCATTTACATAAATTCAAATCTAATCCAATAAAATATCTAAAATCAAAATCAAAATCCAAACAAATATTTTAAATAAATATCTTTAAATAAAAAAAAATATGTTTTATCAAACAAATATTTTAAATTTATAGCACAAACAAATCTCAACAAATATTATAATCTAATATAAAACAAATTAAAGTAACAACTCAAACTTTTTAAATATAAAAA
This sequence comes from Abelmoschus esculentus, assembly GCA_035048815.1. Taxonomy (NCBI): domain Eukaryota; kingdom Viridiplantae; phylum Streptophyta; class Magnoliopsida; order Malvales; family Malvaceae; genus Abelmoschus; species Abelmoschus esculentus. The sequence continues at coordinate 278,750 of JAUCBN010000025.1, forward strand.
TTTTAATTATTTTTATTCGGGTTTATATATGGATTTGATTCATATCGGATATGGATTCGGATTGAATTCGGATCGGATCATGGCAATATCCATATCTGATCCACCTCCTATTAGGACTCAGACATTATTTTTGGATTCGGATTCGGACTTTTTTTAATCGAATTCGGATTATATTGCCATCCTCACTCTCAGTTAATAAAACAATCCTAGCTGCCGGGTTTTTCTTTTCCGAATTTCTTTTAAGAATGTTATTTTTCATAACAGTTACGTATTGTAATACTCAAGAACACAACAATTAAGTACAAGCAATAATCATAATGAAATACTCTTCTGATTTGTTTGGGTTTTCCTCATTTGTAGATTTATTACAAGCTTCGTGCTCATATCTGAAGAAACCCTTTTGTGAATTCTATGCTGAATCCAGTGGGTGTTGATCAATCAAGTCAAACAGTTCATCTCCAATCCCAAATCCAAGCATCCTAGCCATGTCGCTCGTTTTCAATCTGGGTTTCGGAATACCATGATGTTTCAGCCAAGAATATACGATGAAAACCTTTTTCATGATGAACAATTCCAAGGCCTCGGGATTAAATACAACGCCCATTCTCATACTCATCTGCCAACAAAAAACAACATTCTTACGACATGAAAAAAGTTGTCATATATCGAACTTTCATGACATATAGGGTACCTGGTGGGGGACTAACATGGCAGCATAACGAGCTAATTCCCCAGCTCGCCAGTCCAACAACACGGGGATCCAAGGATAGGCTGCATCCAGCCTTACAAACCATAACCTTATATCTGGAAATTCAGACAATTCTCGTGGATCATGTGGATCGTCTCTTGTATAATTAATTGTAAATCCAATGGTCTTTTCGAGATACTCTTTTGGTTCAGCTGGAAACATTAGTGTCATCTTCATTAATCAAACGACCTGATCCAAGTATCCAAATATAAGTAAAAATTATGTATTTTTCTAATGATCCATACCAGATAAAGGTGAAGTAATTCCGGTAGCATTCTGAAATGGGGACAAATCAAGCCGGCTTATAACATCATTATCAAGAATTACTTCAATTCGGCCTTCACTTGGAGGCATTGGAGGCTCTACTTGAGTGGAATCTGTTAAGAAACAGTTTCAGATGCATGGATTTCCAGTTCTAGTCATGGACAACTAGACCCTTATCGACTTCTATATTCCTAAACACAATTTCAGTCTCTGTTTTTCCAAATTCCAGAAATCTGGGCAAGTTTTTACAGCTAAGAAGAAATCTTCTTCATTTGTTTTACTCAAGATTGGGTTAAAAGAGAGCAAAAAACAAAAGAAATCACATAATCTTAGCATAGAACGAAGTTTACTAATGGAATTCAGTTTCTTACCATCCTCAACACCATACAAGGAGAGGTCGAAATTTCCTGAAGGATTGAAGGACACAAAGGGTGCAAACTGTCCTCTTTGTTGAGTGAAATGGGAAATAGGCAAAGTTGGGATTAAAGCTGAGATGGGTTTGCATGAAATCCATGGTGTTGAAGAGGGAATGTTGTGTTTGAGGGAAGGAGAAAGTGGAAGTAAAGGATTAATGACAGTAGCCATGGACTGTTATGGTCCGAAAGTAAGTTTTTATAGTTCGATTATGTTATTTCGGTTTCTGTTTTTTATCTGAAGTTTCTGTTGCTAGCAGCCATATGTTTCTGAAGCTCATATCATATCCGTTGTGTGAGGTTTCTGTAAGATACAGCTCAACCCTATCGTGTTCCTTGTTTGAACAAATAGTTTTGAAGTTCATTTTGGTCTAATTCGGTATTTGATTAAGTTTTTTTTGTTTAAATTGGTATATGTGTTTGATTTTCTAGTCTAAATTGATTCTTATGAGATGTACTGAATCGAATCATGAAGCTAAGTTCAAATGCCAATTTTAAAAGAAATCTATGTTTGGGTACTTAATTGAAAAAAGGTTTAGGTACCAAATTGAACTTAAAACCAAGGTTACATACTGAAATGTATATTCTCCCATCTTTGTAAAACACAAAATCAGTGTATTTGATGAAGATTAAAAGTTGATGTGGACCATTATTATTCATATATTAGTTTGTATATCTTCCAGGGAGATTTTTCACTTATTTTTTAGTAGTGGAGCCATGGTGGCTGACGTTTCTGCCCCTAATTCCACAGGAACGTTACCGACGGACATATCTGCATATTAAAATACTCGAAGCGTCAAGCCTTGCATAAACCACATTTCCAGCGAATTGTGAGTCAATCTCTCCATTTCCCGTCCCTTTAATGGCGATTGCTCCACCCTCTATTCGCCAGCTTCCCAAATCTCTGTTCCCGAAATATCCTTGTTTTTCTCATGGATTGCCCTTTCGTTCTTCTCCTTCCCTCCATTTCTCTTCTCAACCCTTCCGCTTAACTGTTCGGGCGAGCTCCGCTGTCGCTGTGGAGCCGGTAAACTCTTTTACTTTTTTACCTATAAAAATATGTTTTTTTGTTGAATTTCCACTGGTTTTGAGCAACTTGAATTGCCGTGACAGATAAAAAGCCAGAATTTTGTAGTGATTGAAAGGTTCAGATTAATTAATGAAAGTTTAAGTTGTTAATTACTTTATGATGTGCTGAAAATACCATGCTACTTTTAGGTAATACATGACTGAATTTCAGGAGTTTGTCGTTGGCCGGTACTCTGCTTGTGTTGGATTTTTTTTCTTCTTCTTTTCCCTTTTGGTTGTCTTGAATCTTTGTTATTACTTCTATGTGCTGCAAAAGTATCCCAGCTGAACCTTACATAGAGAAGTCGGATGCCTTGGTTAGGTTGTTGTACGTTAGGATTAATAAAAAGATATTTTTCAGGATTTAAGAAGTCAGCAAGATCAAACAGTTGAAACCGAGTTGTTTTCTTGCCCTGTATGCTATGAGCCGCTGATAAGAAAAGGCCCCCCAGGTTTAAACTTGTAAGTTATAGAATATTTAACCTTTTGATCATGTTCTTGTATGACAGTCTAATAATGGGTTTGCGAAACTTGCAGGGATGCTATTTACCGGTCTGGATTCAAGTGTAAGAATTGCAACAAGTCATACTCGAGTAAAGATGTATATCTGGACTTGACTGTCACTGCTGGATTGAGAAGCTACAATGAAGTCAAACCAGTTCGGACTGAGCTATTCCGGTATGCCTAGTTAATATACATACATGAATTTACACTTGATACCTTGACACAAATCTGATCGAGTGTTCTAGCGTAGGAATGAGGTTAACAAGCAACTGAAATTCCAGAATTGCTATATCTTCTGGAATCTGATTGAGGTAGAAAGATGATCAGCACTCTGTGAGTGAAACGAGAACTAGTGTTCAAATTCCAAGTATATTGGAGAAATCATATAATGTTGGAACAAAGATGACTCTGTAACATTTCTCAGAATATTTGTAGACCTTTGGAGTCTACTTTCAAGTTTTTTGAAGATATAGTTTTTGTACGCATTTGCACTTTTTTTACTCTCTGCTTCCTGCTAAAAGTAAAAGGCAAGTAATATAAGCAATGACCAAGAGAGTCCAAATCTATTATTTGAGTTGCCAACTCACTATACTTATTATCATGCTATTTTTTTGTGTAAAGTTATTGTTTCACTATGTCGTGCTTCCATCTTTTCCAGGAGTCCTTTGGTATCGTTTCTTTATGAAAGAGGTTGGCGTCAGAATTTTAATCTAAGTGGCTTTCCTGGTGCTGATGAAGAGGTAAAATTTTACTGGTTTCATATAACGTTTAGATTAACCAACACGGATGAATAGATCTTTGGTGATCCTCCAAAGAAATGGAACCCTTGTAGACTAAATTTATACATATTCATATATCGTTTTATGGAGCCTCTCAATGAAAGTGGATAACATAGAAGGGTAATATATTCCAAGTTGTTTCTTTTCCAAGCAAGCTGAATTAGTACCTAGTACCTACTGGATTATCACTGAAATTCTTATATCATATGGCTTCTCTGTTGAGTTTGCATCGTTGCTGTTTTTTTTCTTTCTAACTTTTACGTTTTCAAAATAATGCAGTTCAGAATGGCTCAGGAGTACTTTAAACCTGTAGAAGGTGGCACCTTAGTGGATGTTAGCTGTGGAAGTGGTTTGTTTTCCCGAAAATTTGCCAAATCAGGGACATATTCTAGTGTTATTGCACTTGATTTTTCTGAAAACATGCTCCGGCAGTGTAATGATTTCATTAAGCAAGATGCGTCTGTTTCAGCTAGGTAATTATCTTGGCCACTTTAATTTTAAAGTTGAAGCAGATATCATTGAAGGTTTATATTTTGTCTCATGCCAGGAACTGATCAATACTCATTGGAATTTGCAGTAATATTGCTCTTGTCAGGGCTGATGTTTCTAGGCTTCCGTTCTCATCCAGTTCTATTGATGCTGTACATGCTGGTGCTGCCTTACATTGCTGGCCATCTCCTTCCAATGCCGTAAGCATTCTTTGATCTGTCTTTATACTGCAGTTTTCCTGAAAGATTGCCCTGCAAATCTCCATTATGTTCTTGGTTTGACACCTCCACGATACATAAACTGACTTTGTTCTTTTCATCTTTCTGCCCTAGTTCGTTTGTAGGTAAAACTGGTTTGTTTGGGCAAGTTTGTCCTAGATTTCATTTGCAGTTATAATCTAGAGAAAAGAATCAACTAAATAAGCATCTTTGAATTCATTTGTCTCGGAGACTGAGCTGTGAAAAATCCTCAGCTGGAGTTTATTGATTAAATATCTTGACAATGTGGTTTCTTTACATAGCAAGCTACAACAGGGCAACTTTTCTCTGAGCTAGAAAATTTTCTTATATGGCCAGTGGCCACTTGCTTTTATTTATTTTCAGTTTGCTGAAATTAGTCGCATATTGAGAAGCGGTGGAGTCTTTGTTGGGAGCACTTTTCTTCGTTATACTTCTTCTACTCCCTGGATAATACGGCCTTTCAGAGAGGTAAAGTACAGTGTTTTTGGTTGTGTTTAAAATTTGTTACTGTGTATGAGGATGTTCTTTTGTTCAGCAAACATGCCTATTTCTAAGACATTTTAGCTTATGCAAAAGTAAAATTCTAACTATTGCAGTACCGGGAGCTCTATCAGACATCGTTCTTACCTTTCCGATTTCATTGCAGTTTATAACATTTTAAAAAAAAAACATATTTGTTGCAGAGGGTTATGCAAAGTTATAACTACCTTACAGAGGAGGAGATAGAGGAATTATGCACAAATTCTGGTCTTACCAACTATTCAAAGAAGGTTCAGCGATCTTTCATTATGTTTTCTGCTCAGAAGCCTTGAAGTTGGATTAGGGTCATTTGAAGCGTTTTGTTGTTATCTTCTGATGGATACCAATCGTACCTGAACTCAAATGATTGTTTAATATGAATAAGTGTTCGATGCGAATACTCGGTTTATTTAAGAATCATATTTGTATATTCATATCTAAGATCTAAAGCTAGAATTGGATGCTTTAGAAACATGTAATTTATCAATGACAGTTTCAGATCATTTTGAATGCTTTAGAAACATGAAATTTATGGATGCCATAGTCATAGTCGCAAATCATACACGAATTGTAAACCAAATATGATTCATGTCATGGGTAGATAATCTGTGATTAGTGGAGTAGTTGGGGGTGAATGTTGGCATGTTTTAATCCCCAAATACCGGGAGACCCTCTTCCATGTATGTGTTTTTTAGCTTTATGCTCATGAGTTTGAGTTGAATGATTGATATAATGGAAGGAACTCAATGAAAAAGCAAGCACCGTCCTACAGACCAATAACATGGCATGAAACCTAAAATCTCGTGCCTTAAATCACCACACCATTGTCGAAAGAAGCAACTATAAACTCTAGTTTATATATGCAATAAAATAGACAGAGAAATGATCTTTATCTAGTTTAGCAATACGAGGGTGTTAAGCAAAAATGGAAGACATGGAAACAACACCCACGTTCTTGTCATATATCCTACATATATTCACAAAATGTTGTGCGTCTCTACAAGGAATAAATATATACACCCTTTTGTGAATCTCCATTAACACTCTTACACCACCATCTCTCTCTCTCTCTCTAATCTGCTAACTGCACTGTCTTGATAACAGCTACAGCTCAAGCACCAGGATCTGTTCTTTCAACTCTTTATAAATTATAATGATGATCATGGTTTGTCTCGCTTCTCTATCAAAATCCCCTTGCTGTTTTCTTGTGGCTTATTGAAACCATGGCTAGATTTCTTGTGTTTTTAGGGAATTCAGAAGCCTGCATGGTTGGAAGCCATCTACGCCCAGAAATTCTTCGTGGGGTGTTCATACCATGAGAGTGCAAAGAAGAATGAAAAGAACGTGTTTTGTTTGGACTGTTGCATCAGTATCTGCCCTCACTGTGTACCATCACATGGTTTCCACAGGCTTCTTCAGGTTCGTCGCTACGTCTATCATGATGTCGTCAGATTGGAAGATCTTCAAAAGCTTATAGATTGCTCCAATGTTCAGGTTTGTTCTTCTTCCAATTTCATTTGGTAGTGGTACAATACAAATTACATGTAGAGTTTGTGATCAATGTTCATAATTCATGACCTTGATTGGTTTAGGCCTACACTATAAACAGTGCAAAAGTGGTGTTCATAAAGAAAAGACCTCAGAACAGGCAATTCAAAGGGACTGGAAACTACTGCACTTCATGTGACAGAAGTCTCCAAGAACCATTCCTCCATTGCTCTTTAGGGTGCAAGGTATGATATAATATTTATATTTTTTCACTTGAATTTCAAGTTTAAAGTTTAAACCCCTTAAAATTATATCAGGTGGATTATGTGTTGGAACACTACAAAGACCTCTCTCCATTCTTAAGGAAATGCAACACTTTGAGGCTTAGCCCAGATTTCCTGATCCCACAAGACATCGGAGATGACGAAATGCCAAACGAGACACCGCGTGCAACAACAGTGGACAGTGATAATCCAATCATAAGGTGGTCGTCAGGGTCCGATAACATGAACATGGCTTACGGTTGTGATCAGGTTGTGAAGAATGAGAGAAATAGGCTATATTTTTGTGGGAGATCAGCTACCAAGATTTCTGATGATCAAGACATTGCCACCGGCATAACCAACAGAAGGAAAGGCATTCCCCATAGATCTCCTCTAGGTTAGCAATTAAAAAAGTTTAACTATTGATCATTGTCTTAGTTGCTCATATATATTTTCATGAAGAAGATAGAACTGTGCTCTATCTAGTATCTATATTTGCATGGAAGACCATACTCCACTTTTAAAATGCTTTATGCTCTGCCTCTATTTTCTCGTAGTATTATATATATTTATGATACTGGTATCACGTGATTCCAATTTCCGAGTGTAGTGTTTGTACATTGTCGTATCCATTATTTATTCAAGGCATGAATTTGAAACACTGTATTGTGCCTACGGACTTTTCAAACGAGACACTTGTCCAAGTACAATCCAGACAAGTGTAATAAAAATTCGTAAAGAAAAAGAATCCAAGGCACAATCGAGTAGACCTATCTCCCCTCAGGGACTTCTTCTTCATCTTTAGGCTTTTAGGAAAATCGGCCCAGTAAAAGAATGCCAATTCTAGGTTTAAAAATATATATGCAACAATCTTAATCTTAATCTAACACTTCAATAATCGGAAGAGATGAGAAAATAGCAATCCGCTTTAAAACAACTCCAACAGAATTTTTCTCAATTCGTAATAAACAACAAATAAATGATGAAAAGCAAGAACAAATTAATTTTTTTTCTGAAACTTTAACCTAAACACGGAGCAACCAAGTGATAAAATCGCTAATACGAAATTAGGGTTAAAAATTGATTAAAAAAATAAAATAAAAATAAAAAAGAACAAAACAACAAATTAAACTACAAAATAATCGATGAAAACATATAAAAGTTCAAGAGAGAAAGGATTGACCGTGCCACCTCGGCTGTCGAAGGAGATGTTGAAGAGATTGCAGAAGGAGACTTCGCGAAAGATGGTGAAACAACGCCTAGACCTTCGAAATATTGATGGTCTGATAACAACGAAAGAAAGAATGAAGGTCTCCAAATCGTCGAAAGAGATTTGGGGATAGAGTGAGTTGAGTTAAAAGAGTGTTTGAAATTTTAATTGTGTACCCACTGTGGCGTTTGGCATTTCTTTTGAAAAACGTCACTTAAATAAAAACTTTTGTGACGTGTTTACAAAAATGTCACTAAAATAAAACCTTTTTGCGGCGTTTCTGTTTAAAAACGCCACTAAAATAACACTTCTTGTGATATTTGTTATGAAAACGCTGTTACATATATATTTTTGTGGCATTTGATCTGTAAACGTCGTAAAATATAAAAATTTAGTAATATTTTCCCAAAAAATCGACGCAAAATGTGCCGCTGTATACTATATTTGGTGACGTAGTGAATGTCGTTGTATGTTTGAGTAAGAGCCTTGACCAGTAATTAGAGTATTGTAGGTAGTTACATAATAATGTTGAGGGATCAAATCGAATTGATAAGCTTTGAATGGATTATGGTCTAAGAAATCAACATACTTATGTTTCCCTATCACACACCCAGTTTCCTTCAGGTGCAGCCTACACAGGAACTCCAACAAGCCACCGGCTAGTTGGATTGTTGGAGTGTCGACGATTCCCGGGGAGTTAGCCCGGCAAGCCATTTCATTTTGTATATTGTATTTGTATACACAATTCAACCGATTAATAAAAAAAAAACACTTCAATTCAAACCGAAGTTTGAACACTCTTGGACTTTTGTTCTCTGAAAAGTGGTTAAATTGTTGAGTTTGGAGGGAAAAGATTTAATATATGTTGGTGGGGGTGCACATATAATATAATATAATATAATATAATATAATATAATATAATATAATATAATATAATATAATATAATATAATATAATATAATATAATATAATATAATATAATATAATATTGTTTGATGATCCATGTTTGTTAGTGGCAGACAAGTTTTGCTGTAACAAGGAACCCAAGAGGTAATGATGGTTACGCCTAACGTTAACATGATGCAGATTTATTGGATTTAAAATCTCATATTCGGAATTTTCATTAATCTTATTCAAAGGAACATTGGTTAGGTTGGGTGAACTGGGACCCTCCTTTTCTATTTAATGTGTTGATGATGTATAACTTCATATATTATGAGAAAATTAAAAAATATCACACGTTAAATAATATAAGTAGTATATTTACTTTTATTAATATTTTAGCATATTATTTTAAATGATTTCGTTGGAAGGAAAATATTGTTATCCTTGAATGAACTTAATATATCATAAGATTTTTTTATATATAAGATTAATATCTTTATTTTTTTCCAGACGTGATAATATATATTATTGTACTCAAGGGTGGAGTCGGATAATTATTTAATGGGTGTTATTTTTTTGAGTTATATTTAAGGGGTGTCAATTATTTATATATTGATATCATTTATTATTATTTTTTAAAATTATATATATAAATTATTTATAAAAAAGATTGATCCAAAATTTTTGGGGTGTCATTTGACCACCCATTTAAATGGGTGGCTCCACCCTTGTACTCTCGCACTATGCAATTAAACATGTTATTATAGTTTCAACTTAAATAAATCAAACAAATTCTTTTAATTAAATAATAAAACCATATTTACCCTAATTATAATCACAATTGCATGTTAGATTATTTTAATTATTGGTTAGGACTGAGGATAACCTAATTGGACTCTTCTATGGATGCTCTCCCATAATTGTTGATTCTGTGACTTGGCTAGCAAGCAACAGTGGGTATTGCTCTAGTGCAACCAAGAAACGAAAGATACGGCTAATTATTTCATTAAATTATTTCGTTTCTTTTTTTTTTATTTAAAAAAATGGATTCTCTTTTTAGGTCATATCTATGGTTTTACTTTTATTTTAAGATGCTAAAGAAAAAGGCTAGGGAAAGGTAAGTAACTTGTAATTATTTATCTATCTATAAACTTTTTCATTGAAAAGTAATGACACTAAATTATTTTATAACTTTCGATACTTCAAATGATAAATTTATAATTAAATAATTCAACTAAAAATATCCAATACTCGAAAGATTATTTATATATTTTATTCATAATTTTTAATATTTTTAAATTGTCGAATAATGTCTAACTTTATATCATTAATACATCTTTAGTAATAGTGTGATATATATATGTGATATATATTTTTAAATCGTTATATCATATATTAATGAAATGAATAAATAATAAAATATATGAGTAATAGATCCTCAGACAAAACAACGGCAAAATATGAGGAGATTATATTATGAGTTCGGCTCGTCACATTATTCATTGTTTTTAATTAATAAAAATTAACTATTTTATTATTAATTAATTTAATTTTAAAAAATATTTTTAAAACGATATAAAAAATAGATAAAGATTCGTTGATTAAAAAAAAGATTTAGAAGATAATAGTAAAATAGATAGTTATGATTAGATAGAACCATGACTGATATGATAAACTAAATCTATTATATAATTTCTCGTAAAATATGTTGCATTAAATTTTTTTTATTGAAGACCATGATCCTAAAATCTTGAAATCTACATCTAAGTCAATTACAAAGTATTTTCAGTCTACGATAATCAAAATAATTTTAGAATTAAACTATTAAAATAGTTTATTTTTATTTTAATAATTAAAATAAAAATAAAAAGTTTAGCGATAGATAATATAGCTTCCTTTAAAAAGTTGATAATTTAAAATTCTACATCATCGTATCTTTAAATTCAATATGTGATACTTGAGATTAATTTCCTAAAAAAGTGTATAAACATATAGATTAATTCGAAAAGACAATCGACAGTAACCTAGAAAGTAAGTGAGAGGAACATGAAGCCCCATGTGATGTGTAATGTGGATAGGAATTAAACAAAAATACATTATTTGTATTAAAAGAATGAAAAAGGACCTGGTGGGGAAAGGGTAAAATGGTAAATGTATAGATGGGATCGACTATCGAGTCTCAGAGTTAAAAGAGTGTTGGGTGTCAAAGAGCTGGACTCCATACGTGTTGGTGGGCGGTGGCACCGATGTTTTTTTCAGTGTTTTCCAATAACCTTAACTGACCTCTCATTTTTGTTGTTCGGTGGTGCGAGGAGTGTTTTTATCGATGTTTTTACTAATGTAATAATAAAATGAGATTTTAGTACTTTGATTAAAGTTGTAAACAAGACGAGATATATTATGAGTTATTTGAGTTTGATTCGATTAAAATTCGATTCGATTAAATTTGACTTCAGTTCGAATTTGGCTCGAGTTTTTAACGAGTTGAACTACATGATACTCGACTCGAAAAACTCACGAACTATTCGAAAACATAAATATACTACTTTTACTTTTTTTATAATTTAAAATTTAAATTTATACACTAAAATCTAAACTTTAAACGTAAGTCTTAAACCATAAATTAAGATACTAAAACTTAAAATTAATAAGTTTGAACATACACAACTTGTGTATTAAAGTTTTTTTCTCTATTAGGCTTTAAATGAGACGTGAGAGATAAGAGTTACTCGAGTCTAATACGATCAAAGATCAGTCAATACTTGGCTCGATTAGGCTAAAAAAACTCGAACTCGACTCAAATTCTTAACGAGTCAAATTAAGTTCAAATATTTTAAGCTCTTTTAAAATTATTTAAGTTTAAACTCGACTCAAAATTTTAACGAATCGAACCAAACTTTAATAATACTCAAAGTGAACTCGACTCTTTACGCCCTTAATTGTGACTCAGCAGTGAGCACAGATCCCACGAAGACCAGAAAAAAATGTCAGACAGCAGACTCCATGGCTTCTACCCAAAACCGTTGATTGTTTTATCTATTTATACTCAAACATCCAAAACCAGGTCTATACTCTCAATTAGGGGTGTTGAAATCCGGGTACCCGAACTATTGGGTAGTTGAAAAAACGGTTCATGTCTTGATCTGGATTTTTCGGGTACCCTAATATCCGGGTATCCGGTATTTCGGGTAACTGGGTACCCGCATTTTATTATTATCTTTTTTATAAATTTTAAATTTAATTTTAAAAAATATATATAAATATAAAAGTTCGAATTATATAATCTAACATTCAAATATAAAATTTTAAAACCATAGTTACATAATCTAAACATAAAAATTAAGACATAAATTACATGATCTAATTCGAAACAAAACATAAAGCGTAAGAGTTTTAATATTTTAATTAGTTTAATTTATTTCAATGTACAAAAATAATGATTTAAATATTAAATAATATTTAATTGATTTTCATATTGGTTAATGCATATACAAAAATAACATATATATATATATATATATATAAACGAGTAAAGTTTGAATTTTATCAACTCGAATAAATAAATTTATTATTTTATAGTAAATCTTAACTTTTTTACAATGATTCTCTAATAAAATAAAATTTGAGGGATTAAAATTTAGGAATTAAGTTGTTTGATTTAAGAACATAGTGAATATAAATGTATTTTATTTAAATAATAATTATATTTAAAATATTATAAAAATAAAAAAATAGGAACCCGAAAATAACCGGATACCCGAAAATTTTCAATATTGTGACCGGGTACCCGAAAATAACCGGATACCCGAAAATTTTCAATATTGTGACCCGGACCCGACCCGGAAAATGACGGACCGGGTATCCATCCCAAACTTTAAAAAATCGGAAAAATACCCGATTATTTATGTTCGAGTAGTCGGATAATCGAGTCTTATCAACCGGATCGGGTATTTTTGAATACCCCTACTCTCAACTGATAAAAGCATTTAACTAACCCTAAACCTAACCCCAACTGTGGTCAGCTACCCCGCACGTTACTTTATCCTTTTGTTCATCTCTACCTTCGTTCTTTTTTTATTTGTATTTATAGGTTTAATATTAAAAGGCGTACAAATTATTTTTTAAATATTTTTTTTTTGTATTTTTAAGCGTTAAAAGTATTGTTTTATTCTTTATAAAGATATAATAATTTAAATATTTAAAAAGAAAAAATTAAGCACATAAAAAATTAAGATTGTTTGATCGTTTGTTTTGATATTAACCTTTAATTATACATTGAGTATTTTTTTTAAATCACAAAGGGAGTTGAATTTGGCGATTTTGATTTTATTATTAATATTGTCGGAGACCCTTTATTTTAAATGCATTTTATTTCGTTTCAAATTGATTAAAAATCTTGATTCCCAGAGGGAGAGAAAGGAAAGTTTAATCTAAAAAGGAGAGGAAAAAACAACTCATAAATGCTGATTCATAATTGTGATTAAAAATGCCATTTTTGTGTACTTATTACAAGATTGACAGAAATTCATAGCCTATGATATAAATATTATTGGCGTTTATAGAAAGTTATTTAATTGATTCTATAAAATTGATGCATTATTATGAAATTTAGTAAAAAAAATGTGAAAATAGGAAAATAAGAATAATTACAGTAGTATCTGTTTTAAAACATAATTTCTATTATTTAACATTGATAGTTCAATTACTCTAGTGATACTCGAACCCGTAATTTTTTAAAAACAATAATCGTTCTTTTAACCATTCAGACTAAAATGCTCATGTAAAATGAGAATGACTTCGTACAACAACAAACAGTAAAATTAGCCAGTCCGTCACGGTATAAAAAATAAATAAATAAATAAAAGTTTAGGGGTACAATCGCAAAACACCAGAACTAAAAACCCTGACAATGAAATTTTCGCGAAGTTTCAGAATTACTGACCCCTCCCCTGATCCTATAAATATATAGTTGAAGTAAAGCTAGGTTTGCCGAACTAAACAGACAAACACGCCTCTTTAGAAAATTTGAAGCAAATATTCTCTAAAAAATGGCGGCATCTTCTGGAAAATCAAGAGGATCGGTTTTTCGATCCCTTTCACCATCGGGACGATTCAATTCTCACTACGCTTCACAGTCCCCGTCATCTTCTTCCTCGGCTTTTGCTTATTCGAGTTCAAGTTTCTCTTCACGCTCTTCTACTTTCTTTAGCCAACAGAGATCTGTTTCTCCGCCGCGTGTTAATCTATATAATCACTCTCCATCATCACCATCTGTTCGTTTCTCGCTTGATAACCGTCCAATCTCGCCGAACCGTTCGATTTCAGCCGTCCGTAGAAATACCGAGGCGTTAAAGAATTTACAGAGCAAGCAGTCAAAGCGTACTTGTATGTGTTCTCCTACGACGCATCCTGGATCTTTCCGTTGCAGTCTTCATAAGGGTTTCAATAGTCCGCACGTGGCGTCCAGTTACGCGCCTACTAATCGGCTTAACGCGCGTAGATCTGCGATGACAAACTCGCTAGTTAGAATTGGAGGAGTCGAAGGAGATTTGGTTAGGAGAGCCTTGTCGGCTTTGATTAGGCCTTCCTCACATCAGCAGCGTCGCCGTGCAGCGTTTCATCCGAGCCCAAGCCGGCTCTCCGTGATGTCTAAAGCCGAGGAATGCTGAAGGTTCCTTTTATGGTATGTCTTAATTTTTCAAGCTTTTTGGTCAAGTCTCCTAGATTTTCCGGTGGTTGGAGATCGTGCCTTGGAGTGGCCCCCCAGCTGTTGATGGTGAGTTAGGAATTCGACGAAGATGTTGGAGATCTGGGTGATGAAACGGATATGATTTTTAGTCTACTCTGGGTGGTAGAAACCGTAGAATCAGAGCGTCATATGATCATAATTCATATACTTGTTGGTCTAAATGCATATCTTTGCAAATTTGAGGAGATTTTGGACAAAAATAATATTAAGACACAAAATCTAATACAATCTACTCGTACTTAAATCAAAAAATTTAACCCGATCTCAGTTTTGATTGGTTTCAAGTTTTATTCCATTCACCTTTTGTTCTCCAAACACCATTCCATTCCATATCATCGCAAACCTTTCGTGATCCGTTTGCTTTTCAGTTTCCCGTTTCCAAATTCTGCACCTTCGTCCGTTTGCTCCTTTTTCTCTTTCGGTTCGTTCCGTCCATAATGTTTTCTTTTATCTTTCTTCAATATTTCCATCTGTTCGTAATTTTGTTTTTTCTAATCTATATTTTTATTTTGATTTACTGTTAATATTTTTCATTTGTTTTTCTTTTCAGGCATTGGAATTTACTGATCTTGATTTCACTTGGATCCCTTTAAAGGAGATAATTAAACATAGCGTTGGATTTACTTTGACAAACGTTTGAAGAATCTGAACGTCGGAGAAGATTGAACTGAGCCTCTGGTGAAACTGAAAATCCATTGATTTTATGGATTAAAACTCGATCACTGACTTATATCAAAGTAAATAAATAAATTTCAAAGTGTTGCAATCGAGCAGCAGTAAATTTTAAAATTACCCCAGCAAATAGCAATAAGAACTGGTCAATCACCCGCAGAAACATTAAATAAAAATGAACATAAAAAACCGTAGTTGATTCAACTTGGATAATTTTTAACTGAGTTATGTAAATACCGTGAATTTATATAAATTCAGTGGCTATATGGTTTTCTTTTTTCTGGAAAAGAACAAGGGAAGAAGAATAAAGAGCACAAGTTGATGAAACCGCCCTCCTTTATTCTCATTACTTTGGGTGGAATCTGTTAAGATAAGTAGTAGGTCATCAACAATAATATACAAGTATTAAAAATTAAAATAAATTACGTATTTTACCATAAAAAATAACAATAATATTACTGTCAGATTCTCCCCCATGCCCAAAATAATAATAATAAATAAAATAATAAAATAGTAGATTGGATTTTCCTATGATGTCCGTAGCACCCAATGTTTCCCTTCCATCTAATTGGGGACAACAAAATTATGATGATGACAATTCCATGTGTTATGCATATGAGCCAACCATGTGGCCTGTGGGAGTGTTTGATGAATGGTAATCGACTCACCCTGTTTGTGTTTGTTTCTTTGGTACATCTATCCATGTCATGTGCATTTGATTTTATGTTGTACTTTTGTATTCTCCAATGCGTTGAACTCAGCAACTGCAAAACCATGATACTAATTTGCTTGTCTGAATGCTGATGGGTTGTCTATTTTGGATTAGAAGATGGGTTTCAAAAAAGAAGAAAGCCCATATATGATATTCTTTGGGTCAGTCATTAATGTTACACGCCTCACATGGTGGGTCAAAACATAAGCTTGAAAGGTTAACCAAAAGCTAGGGACTTTGCAGCAAGTTTAGAGTTGCAAAACAAAGACAGGAAGCATAGGAGCATTGATCGAAGAATAGAGCCAGAGGGATACACGAAGCATTCTGACAACATAAGAAAGAAGGCCCAACAAAATCCTTGGTGTCCAAAGATGTTCAAGTGTCAGGACTTGTGACAGAAGTGTGTTCCATGTGGGACGGAGACATGCTCCTTTGCTAAAAAGTTGAAGGGGGTACTCACCGTCACCTGAAAAAAAAACTAATTAAAAAATAATGTTCAGAATTAAAACTAATATAATTAAAAAATATATTAATTTGAAAAAATCAGCAGTATGATTTTCCCAAAAATTGCAAATTACATAAGTAATATATGGTATCAATTGCTTCCATACAAAAACTGTCCTTGTCCTCATCTTCTTTTCATTCTTGTATTCAACACACCGGAGAAAAGGAGAGAAAATGGAAAAGAAGAGAAAAATAGAAGCCACACTGGACATGGAAAACATGACATGTTACGCAGTTGCAAACTTATCCGAGTGCCATGTCATCACATTCTCCGACAAGACTTTACCTCTTCCCTACTTTTCCTTCAAACAAGCTCTTCCTTGGGCATCTGAAAACTCACTTCTCTCTCACTAAATTCAACACAACGAGCACACAATTCCCCGTTGGTTTCCAAAACGCCACGATCATCAATGGAGAACCTGAAAGCAGGGACAAGACCACCATGGCTTGGCCTTGGCGCTGCTGTCTGGGTGCAGATAGCATCCGGGAATGCGTACAACTTCCCTCTCTATTCCCATTCCTTGAAATCTGTTATGGGGTTTAGCCAACATCAGCTGACAATGCTTGGTGTCGCTAATGATATCGGTGAAAACGTTGGACTCCTCCCTGGTATCGCTTGTAACAAGTTCCCGCCTTGGGTTGTTCTTTCGATCGGTTCTTTTGCTTGCTTCTTGGGTTATGGTGTTCTTTGGCTTGCTGTTACCCGAACTGTTCTAAATATGCCTTATTGGCTGGTGAGGTTCATTGTTTATCCGGATTATTTCTTCAAAAAAGATCATGATTAGATTGGTTTCTATCTAGATTAGCACCTTATTCACTTGCACTTTGAACTGGAATTTAATTGCATCCCTGCTTCAGATGAGATTGTCTTAGATTTTAAACTGATTTGAATGCTTTTAAGTTTTAACTATCTATTTTATCTGTGTGAATGAAAGACTCTTTCCCAAGTTAGTTCCCTTTCCATTTTATGGAGTTTTGGGAGATAAATGTAAAGCTCTTTTAATCAGGACTCATAGCTACCTCTCGACTGTAATTATTGGTACAAATTGGTAAAGTTGGTTTGAGCTGGGTGGCCTTGTTGCTTTGAAATAGTAGGAAATTTCTTATTTTTTCCCCTAGTGAAAACACTGCGCTTGTTGTAAATCCATGGTGGAACTTGAGCTTTATCTTGCATTGCTTGATACATTAAGAAGTTGGAAATTTCGTGGAAACCTGATGAAAGTGATGGTCCGAGACATAGAAGAAGTTGGATAGTAGCATGTAGTTCAAAAGTAGTTTCCAACAATTTTGTTGCACTGGAAGAGTCAGTAATATTTAGCTGAAATGTTTTAATTAGAGAAAACTATTCTTCTATCTTTCGGTTTCTTTCTAGTATATCTTCCATGTACAGAAACATATAGCAGAGGTGGAGTAGTAATGTTTAATGACTTTTACATATGAACCTAGAAGAATAACAAACGTTGAAGGATTAATGAGAAGTGGTGGGAGAAGCAGAGGTTTCCGACATTGAATTACAAGATTCTTGTGTTGTTAAAGTGATGGGCTAGTGAATGGAGTATAATGGAGAAATTATAGTTTTAGGTATCAATATTATTCATAATTTTGTATACCAAGCATCCTTGATAGTCAGAATCATTTGCCATGCTCATTTCCGCAAATTAACCTAATTTTTAACAATGCAGATTGCAGACATTTAAGATTCTCATAATTTTTCCTGTTCCGCAAGCTTGTAAAATCAACCTTGCAGTAACCTCCTGAATATGAACTTAAACTAAAGTGACATTTGTCTTTTTTATTATTTTTTTGCTCCTATTGTCTCCAGATCTTTTTGCAATATTTGTCTCCTAGAATTGTTAATAAACTTCACACTTGATAGCTCTCTAGGTAAATAAGAGTAGTTTACCTATGACCTGATGATACCAATACATGCAACTAAAATTTAAGTTTAATTAAAATTTTAGGACTTATTCTTTTAGATGGTTTTGTCTGTACATTCCCTTTTAATCTTTGTATTCAAGATTTACAAATTTTATCCTGTGTACCTATAACAAGACTGTTCTTTGTTTATCAGTGTTGCACAGAAACAGCAGTTTCACCAATGTAAATGTATATGTAAAAATTCAAAAATTAGATGTATTCATTCTGCTATCCTTTGATAATTTCAATCAGCAATTGACTAATGATTACTATTTTCATTTTCTGTTCTTCTGCAGTTATGGCTTGCACTTTGTGTAGCTACCAACAGTAGTGCTTGGTTGAGCACTGCAGTGCTGGTCACTAATATGAGAAATTTCCCTGTTAGTCGAGGCACAGTTGCTGGTATCCTCAAGGGCTATTCTGGGCTAAGTGCTGCAGTATTTACAGAAATTTACAGCACCATACTTCGGAAGTCCTCTTCTAACCTTTTGATGTTTCTTTCGTTTGGTGTCCCTATACTTTGCTTTCTCATGATGTACTTTGTTAGGGCTTGTACTCCCACCTTTGGTCCAGACTCCATGGAGCGTTGCCATTTTCTTTTTATTCAAGTTGCTAGTGTGGTTCTTGGCTTGTATGTTTTAACGACCACAATATTAGATCCTATTCTTCATTTTAGTGCGGAGATTTCTTATGCCATTCTTGTTGGAATGGTTGTCCTTCTCATGGCTCCCCTTGCCATTCCCGTAAAGATGACTATTTGTCCCTTGAGGATCAACCAACCAGAGATGCCTAACCAATCAGTTGCATCTTCAGAAGAAACACTTCAAGGGGAAGGTAATGCAGATAAAACAGAACCACTGTTGAAGTCATCAGAATCTGCCACATACCTGGGAAGTTTTCGGGAAGGTGATGAGGCATCGGAAGTGGCCATGCTTCTTGCTGTGGGTGAGGGGGCAGCTAAGAAGAAGAGAAGGCCTAAAAGGGGGGAGGATTTCAAATTTACTGAAGCTGTAGTCAAAGCTGATTTCTGGCTTCTTTTCTTGGTTTACTTCACTGGTGTCGGTTCCGGTGTGACTGTTCTCAACAATCTGGCTCAGATAGGGATAGCACAAGGTGTACACAACACGTCAATACTGTTGTCCCTTTTCAGTTTTTGTAACTTTATTGGCCGTCTTGGTGGGGGTGTTGTATCGGAACATTTTGTCAGGTAAGAAGAATACATTTGATTAACAAATTTTTTTAAATATGCCATTTTTATACCAGTTACTTCGCTTCCGGGCTATGAACTCTCCGAGCATGAAGTAAATTTGGCATTCACTAATATCTTTTGTTACTTGGTGCCAAAAGTAGTTTTTCTTTAACTGTTTTAAGGGAATTTTAGTACCCCTAACCATTAGTTTATGAATGTTGATTACACTAAATAGGTGCCAAAGTTGCATTTTATTCTACATTTTCATATATTCATGCCTAGGTTGCATCATTATAATATTTCTTTTTTGTTATTTGCAGGTCAAAACTAGTTCCCCGCACCCTTTGGATGACATGTACTCAAATGATCATGGTCATTACATACCTTCTTTTTGCGTCAGCTATTGGTGGTACATTATATGCTGCAACTGCATTACTAGGAATATGCTATGGTGTTCAATTTTCCATCATGATCCCCACTGTTTCTGAGCTTTTCGGTTTGAAGCATTTTGGTACATTTTACAATTTCATGTCACTAGGAAATCCTCTCGGAGCATTCCTCTTCTCAGGGCTCCTAGCTGGATATATATACGATACGGAGGCAGCAAAGCAGCATGGACTCAGTCTGCTCAGTTCAAGCATTTCATGCATCGGTCCAAACTGCTTTAGGCTTACTTTCCTGGTTCTTTCTGGACTGTGTGGTGTAGGCTCAGTAGCAAGCATCGTTCTTACTAAGCGGATATGGTCTGTTTACCAAATGCTTTATGGCGGGGGTTCTTTTAGGCTTCCCCAAACTTCTAACCACTGAATGTGGAAGATATCACTTAGAGGCCTACTTTTGGGGCACATCTTGGACTAGGTATTTCCACTCTATGTAGTATGCAAACTCTAATAAATGTTGTGTTATGTCCGGATGCTTGTTTTCTATTTGCTCTACACGCCCATCCGGGCTCTGATTTTACAACCCTTGCTCTAATTATATAATCTATCGAGAAGAACACCGATGCCTAGTTGATAACTTGATATATCGGAGCATATTATTGTTAATGATGTTGCAAGTTTGTATATACCATGATCACGAGCTGCTAAATTTAGCTGGATGTAAATGCAGCCATTTAGTACTTGTAATTGCAATCAAACTATACCCTTTCTTTATCCGGTTGTTAGTGTACAAGAAGCACCGAACCCTTTTGAGATTAGTTGCTGATATCTTAAATTCTCAACAGGCAGGCTTTGTCTTTGTAGACAAGAGCTTTAAGGAACCGTAGATGCTGTAGGATCAATATTTAAGATAATTTGAATAAGGGAGGCTGGTATTCATTGCAACTATTTAGGACAATGGCTGCTGTTAAAGAATTCTATTAAACCATATCTGTCGCATTGTAATGGAGGACGTAAATAATTGAATTCTTTTAATATTTCTAATGAATCTGGTGTCCTACTTTTTGAAACGGCTAGTTAATGTCTACACCTCGAAACATTACTCTCCAGCAGCATCTAGTGAGAGAATTAACATCTTCACGATATTGAAACTATCTTTTCTATCGCCTTAAATCAACCACTTTTCTCTACTATTTTCTTTCAACACAGATGCAAAAGTGCACACCGCAATTTGTTTTCATTATAAGGCATGAAAGTTGCCAATATGAAGGATTTTATAGACCAAGAAGATCCTAAACAAACCATAAATCTTGATATATATCAAGTGTAGACATGAACTCAAGAAGAATACAAACTGTCCGGTGCTAGAAGTACTGGAGCTTATATCAGATTCACATGGGAAAACAAGCAGTTGTTACCAGTCATAACTAAGAAGATTCCTCAGACATGATCAAGTGGGTTTCATGTCCTGAAAAAGTTCTGCCCAGAACGTTTGATCATCATAGTCCTCACCTATTCTTTCCTTGTAATGATCAACATGAATGTTTGGGCTTGGAGGTCTTACAAAATTAAGAGGTCCAGAGAGTTTTGGACTCCTACGGCCATTTGTGAGCATCAACCTCTCCTGTGCTGCCATTGCAATATCTGCAGGACCAGAAGTTATGGGGCTTCTATAATTGAAAACCACCTTCTCCTGCATTTTTCTATCAAGGGGCCCTGACAATTTCAAGCTTCTAGGAGGGAGCAGCAACTTGTCTTGTCCTCTGTAATCCAGGGGGCCAGATTTTGCTACCTTCCTTGTTCTCGCCACTGGCTCCTCTATCTTCACCAGCTCCTTCTCGTTCTTGCCCTTCCGTGACAACGTCAGTGCTGCTCGGTGACGAACTGGCTCTGGCAACGGCTTAATCATGTTATTCTCGTGATGAACCAACTTGTTAACATACTTGTTGAAGCACTTTCTTGTCTTGTTGATTGCCAAAATGAACTTGGCCAGGCTGTTGGGGGCATCTCCTGTTTCCTTCCTAGCGAGCTTGAGAATCTCCAGCCTATGCTTGGCAACTGAAATCCCCATGCTCTGAAGAAACTCATGGTTGAAGTACACTAAGTCCTCCTTTTCGAGCTCATTGCGAGAGAAGGCAAGGCCATACTCGTAGACAAGTGAGGGCTCAAGAGCAGTTTTCAATAACCAAGAGTACCAGTCCATTTCGCTGGTGCTTGCCGTAAACCATAGGTTGTTCATAAAATGGGAGGTTTATATATTGCCATATGATGGTTGCATGTGACAAGTGGTCCATCCCTTGAAAATCATCAAATTACAATCACGGATGCTTTTCGTTGTGTCATGATCGATAACAGTAAATATTTAAAAAGAAGAAAATAACTGTCCATTTAAACAATAAATAAGAAGGTGAAAGAGTAAGTACATGTGGTGGGTGCATGTGGTGAACCTATCTGTTATCTGATGTAATTGAAAATTGGATGGTAGTTGAAAGTGAGAGGGACATGAAGCAAAATTGTGGAATTTACCTTCCCACTAGACTTCTCTTTAAGGCATATTGTCATATGATTTCACAACTTTTGTCTTTTTACTTTGGTTTGCATGTGCTTGCTAATGGTATCAGCAACATCTTCCCATGAAACAAAAACCACATCCACCTCTGATTATGCATACACGGTTGGCAACCTTATCTTGTTCATGTAAATTTCATTACCAAAAGGCTATATCTAACAATGAGCGTGTGAACTGCACTCAAGTTTATGGCATTGACAAAAGGGATTGAAGTGGACCGACTGTTCTCTTCCCACCTATTGTCTTCAACAATGAATATGGGAGGCAGGGAGGTGCCCACACAGAATTTTTTAAACTTCACGCAGTATTTTTTTTTTAATTTTTATGAATTTAAAATTTTATAAAAATATTTCTAAATTCGTCATTAACGAGAAAGAAGAATGATTAAAATTTCATCTTGTGCGTATTTAATTATATATCCGATCGAAAATGCCGAGTCATTCAATCGTCAACAGTCGTTGCATCTTAATGTTTCCCTCTAGTTGCGAGTAAACACTATTTTCCGTGGTTGGCATATGTGAAATTCGGTGCAGAGGGTTTAAAAGTCAGGGAGAGGTTTGAACCTGGCCAGGCTCAGCGAGTTCAGGATTTTAGATTCGAGTTCGGTTTGAGTTCGACTTGGGCTCATCAGGTTCGATTCAAAATAAAAAAAAATACTTAATTTATTTTAGTTAAACTATTTTAATAAATTTTTCATATTTTATTTTATTGTTTTCTTTTGCTAAAGAGATTATTTTTAGGGTATATGTAACATATATATATATATATATAATATAATTATTCTGAACCTATTCACGAGCTTTTTGAGCCGAGCTTGAATCGGTTGGCACTAGTCATCTAATTTTATCAGATTTTTTTTCTCATATAAATTATTATTGTTATAGATATTATTAAAATTCAATAATTTATATAAGAGTTCATTTAAAATAAAAAAATTAACAAAAATTCATGAGTATGAATAAAAGCCAGATCGACCCAATCATATTAAAAAACTTAAACTTTAATCTAATTATTAATTTGATGCCATAATAAAATAATATTTAACTTAGGTCCTAAATTAAGTTCACTAATCACACTTTAAATGTAATTAATTAAGCTCTAAATAAATATACCTTAGTTAGGATTAGTATAGAGCTTTAAATAACCTACCCCTAAATAACTTTGCAAAATATTATCTCATCTCTAATTAAAATTTAAATATTAAAAAAATAGATTTTAAGCTTAATTGCATTCTTCGTACATGTAAGCTCAAAATATATTAAAAAATATAAATGATAAAATAAACGTCGTTTTACGAGTGTTATAGAATATTAACCCTTTCTAACACGTCTTAAAATTTCTTAATCTCTTTTATTTTTAAATTTTTATCCATATAATTTAAAAAATCAATGATGATTCTATTATTATAAAATTGCTATAATTTTAATCCTATCTTAGATTTTAACCATTATTCTAAGAAAATGCTGGCCGTCCAAAAGGGAGAGGAGCGTTGTTAGCAACTTAGCACTCACGACTGTCCAAATTATAGGGCTTCCTACCCTACCACACGGCACATGGTGCACCTAACCTAAGAGAGCGAGGCCTATTGACTATTATGAGGAGTATTGGAATTATATTATTAGGGACAGAGTCGTATTAAATATTAAGTATTTATATAATATGAGTATATATTTGTATATGTATTTAATTATTTAATTAAATTAATTTTTAAAAAATAGTTTTGCGTGTTTTTTAATTTATAAAACATACATAATACATCTATTTATATCTGAATTATTACTATTTTGGATGTAACCTATTAAATAAAATAATATGACAAAATTATAAAATAGAATAATTAATATTGACATTAAAAGTTTAAATATGCATAATACTCAAATCATAAAAAATAGATTAATTATAAATAAAAAATTAAAAAAGGATTAAAGAATAATTAGACTAGAAAAGTTAAGGACTGTGATATAATTTTATTTATTTTAAAAGTGATATAGGTTTAAAGAGCAATTAAACAAAAGATTTAAAACTAAAATCTACACTTTACAGTTCCATCTTCACACTGGATTCGGACTTCTGTGATGCTCCTCCATAGCCAAGCCAATCCTTTGTGCAGACGAGAGCTTCAAGGGTCACTGGATGTAATGAACTGTGCTAATTATCCATCTTTTTTCTCTCAGAACTAACAGTAGAGAACGGAATTGACAAAATATCGGAAGCCATCCTCAGAGAAGAGGATACTTTTTCTTGTTTAGTTTCCACCAACTCAGGATATTGAAATCTTGTTCCCGAGGCAAAAGCGATTCTTCGAGATATTGATCCAATTCTGAACTTGTTTGCTGGCTACCACTGATCTCAGAGATATAGACCTCAGAATCTGAAAGTCCATCTCCAATAGAAATAAGGGTAACCGGAGAAGGTACTTCTTCAGAGGCAACTTCTTGATGGGGCATTTCATGACAAGCAACTTCTTGATGGGACATTTCATGACAAGCTACTTCTTGAGATGGTCCCTCTTGAAGGTATTCATTTTCAGGAGGTTCAATTTTAGGGATGATGCTCCCATTCTCTTCAGGGATACTGCTTTCATTCCGTTCTTCCACAAATGTGTCAGGTGGAGGAACATCTTGTGCCGTATATTCATGGTAGAGCTCATGAATCCCATCATCAACAATCTTAATCAACATCCCAGCATCATCGCCATATATCCTAGAGAAGCTAAACTCGACAAGTTTCATTTTGAACCTTGGATCCATTACCACCGCAATTGCCAAAGTTAAGAAGCAGTCACTCCAGTATGTATCAAACTTCTCCTTCAAAGTTTTGGTCAAGCTGATAAATGGGTCATTGCTCATTGGGGCATGTGTCAACTCTAATTTAACTTTTGACACTTCATGATAGAATGCATAGGCAGGCGGGTATGATTGGGCAGTTAAAATACTGACAGCATCAAAGAAAAGCTTCAAGTATGTGCAAAGAATTTCTATTTGCTTCCAATCATCCATTGATGGGGATATGTTATAATCGGGAACAGAGGTCTCCAAGCAAAGAAATACCTGCTTTAGTTCGTAGGTAGCCGCCAACATCTCATACGTTGAGTTCCATTTTGTTTGATCATCAATGAATATCTCTTTCGTGCTAGTCTCTTTAAGTTGTTCCTTTAGATGGAAAATTGTCTCTTCTTGAGTATCTGAAGTTTTTACAAACTTGACATTTTCCCGGATTTTATTCACAGTTACCCCCACGGACCATAGTGCCTCTTGTGCAAGTAGACTTGTAACTCTAGCAAAGCAATTTCCAATCAATAACTGACCATAGAGCACGTATGCTTTCATTTATGTTTTCATTTGAGGATTAATCAAGAGTAAGGGTAAATAGCCTATTCTTCAAATGCCATTGAGATAGATAAGAAACAACAACTTGTTGTAAAGCACCGTCTGAATCAAGAAACGATACTGTGACCAAATTAAGCAGGCAGCGGTACAGATTTCATTCAGTATCAATGAATTATCTTGTTAGAAAAACATAGCTCACAATTTGATTTGAAATTTACAAGTCTAATGTAAGGCTGACACGACCCAAAATTTTATTGATAAAATTGAGAAGGCTCTAGTTCTCTTTCAAGTACATAGCAACACAATCTCCTTGAATAGTGTTGAAACTCACCATATTGAACTGGGGTTGAAGAGTCCGTACAAAATCATTAAAACCGGGGTGCTCAACAATGTGGAGGGGGTACTCATGCATTATGATCATCTTAGTTATCTCATGGTTGCAGTTCTCCTGGTTAAAGGGAATGTTTACCATTCTCTGAGTTGCTCGTTGTCTTTTTTTTGGTTCATCAACAACATTAACAATTTTAGGGTCCGATGTATGTTGATTTCTCTGACGACTTACAGGACAGATACCCAGTGCAATATGTCTTTTGAGGTGGCTAGTTCCAGCTAGTTTTGAACCAGTAATGTAAGCAAATGATTTTTTTACACTGATTACAGAAGGCCCTGATACATCTATCTCCAACAGTCTCCACAGTAAAATAATCCCAAACAATAGACTTCTTCCTCCATTTTTTTTATTTCTCTTTTTATGTTGTATTTAATTTTAAAAATTAAAAATCTTTTATTACTTTGTATTATATATGGTTGCACTTAATATAAAATTTAAATACTCCATCATTTTATTACTAATATTAAAATTAAATAAATATAACAAATATTAAATTGTATTTTTATATTTAACTAGACTTACAATTTTATTATTATTTTGAACTATTTAAATATATTAAAAATAAAGTAATGTCTTGTTATTTTAAATTATTTTCTGGAATACGAAAAAAATTATGATTAAAATAACTAAAAATTCAAGAAAATAAAGTCTGAAATATAATGAGATTTATATTTAATAAACAGATTCACGAATAGTTGGGGTTCCATGGTCTAGTGGTCAGGACATTGGACTCTGAATCCAGTAACCCGAGTTGAAATCTCGGTGGAACCTTGCGTATGTTTTATTTTTGAAATCTCTGTGGGACCCTTTTGAATATATCGTAAGTAGATTATTATTACTATTGAGATTCTTTATGGAATTTAAGAAAATATTTAAACATTGAAAAGGAGTGGTTATGACAATAAATTTTAACTATTTTAGTATGAAACATACTCGTTGGACTGGTATAAATATGAGAAAAATCCCTAAAACATGAACCCAACAGTTCATAAAATGTTAACAAATTTCAATTTCATCTTTTAATCTTGCCTAAGCAATTTCTCATCTTTGTGTGTCTATAAATATGATGCCTAATTGCCTATGCAAGTATAAACACTAGATTTCATGAATTGAGGAACCAAAAAAAAACCTCTAACCTGGTAGCCAGTATTGTCAGCAGGGGCGTAAAACCTCGGCAACCTGTATTGCACCAGGCACTGCACTCTGTCTGTCCATTAGGATCTGATGCATGTACATCTCCGACATGCTTCAAAGCCAATGCCATTACTAAACCTAAAATCTAAACGACTCCAACCCATTAAAAACTCAACTCAACATTTACGATGAAAGAGAATTCTATAAATTAAATACAAAACAAACCCAGTTATTATTCAAAGCTGCCCACTGAAGGACATAGTAACCAAGGTCATCAGGCTCGGCAAGAGAGCAACCTTCGTATTCAAACAACCTATGGAGCTTCTCCAAATCACCATAACCAGACATCGGTCCTCAGGCTATCATCTGTAGCAATCCCATTATTTCTATTTCTAGTTCCATTATGTCAATGGAAATGTGTGAAGGCGTTTAGAGTTTTAAAGGAAAGGATGTGGGTTTGGAGGATGGTTGCGCTTTGCCGTCCTCAGCCGTGATGACTGATGAGACCGCCCAAGCGAAGCCGATCCTACCTCGCCGAAGTTAATCGATTGTCTATACTTGTCTATTTTCGACAAGGTACTCTTTCTATATTAGGAAATTTTGCTTGTATTTTTCAATATTTTCACATAAGACCCTTAAGTTTTACCTATTTACAACCTTGAAAAGCTGTAACGCAGCACTGTTTTATATATATAAAAAAACATTTTTATAAATAATTTTAAAAAAGTTGTTTTTAATTAGTTTGTACATATTTTGAGCGTTTTATTTAATATCATTAATTACAGTACTGTATAAATACTGTTTCCAAACCCAACTCTTCTATTTCCACTTCACTTACCTCTTCGCAACCAAATCATTTTGCTTTCATCTGTCTTGGAAGTCGCAAAAATCTGCCTTGGTAAATATCAATTTTTGAAAACCAAAAACCCTAAACCAGACCAAACCCTAGTGTTTACCCTAACCGGACTCAGACCCAGATCCAGTAACCACTCTGTGCTCAGGTCTTTCTCTTTCTAGTTCCTTCTCTCTATCTTCACTATTTTTCAACGTCTTTTGCTTTTTGTTAACTGATTTCATTTTTTTTTCTTTACTAACGTGCTTCTTTTTTTTAGCATTGTCAAGGCAGAAATGGAGGTGGGTAGTTTCAATCCAGTTGAAAAGAGAATCTGGGTGCGTTCTGTCATGGAAGCTTTGTTGGCCGAGACTTTAGTTCTGGCTGGAAAGTCTCTTGTTTGCCTTCTTATGCTGGTATATTTACTCTCTTTCTTTGTAAAGTTTTTCCCCAGTCTGAAACTTGTGTTGTTTGCTTCATTTACTATGTTCTACTTTGGGGGGTTTGTTCAAAAAAATCATATTTGTTTGTTATTAAGGTTATGCTGCTTGTATTGTGTTCTTCCACAACACATTTACTGAATTTAGTGGTTAACTTGACCCTCTCTTTGTCTTCATTGAGTTTTTTGAGATACTAAAGTGCTAGAGTTACTACATTTTCTGTTATGAAATTGTACGTTGGTTGTTGTTAAGGGCAACTCTGCTTTCACCCATTTTAATTATGTGGACCACCTCTTTGGGGGGAGGGGGGTAGAATAGGCGGTTTGGAAGACTTCTGCAGTTGAACAATACTATATTATTTAATTTCCGGTGATGGCTACTGTTTCTTTAAACTTCTGCCTGTGAGGCCCTGCAAGTTTTGATTTTTAGTTAGATTCAACATAAGATACTGGAATCCTTGTATATAACTTCTAATGGTTTCTAACCGTGGATGGATGTTCCCCTGCACCTTGTAGTGCTTGGGATATTTTTCTGTCTTTTCTACTGTGCATCCCAATGCCATAGCGTTTATAGTGAGTTTCGTTGTATACTGCCAATTATGAATATTCTCTCGGTCTTAGAACATTAAGGAGCAAATTGATTGGGAGATTGCTTTCGTTGCCATTTCATACAGCACCATGAATTTGGGAACCGTGGAGCAATTTTGTTCTGCTGCTATAGACATGAAAGTGTATCTAGTTAGCTTATACCCCCACCAAAATGATATTAAAGATTTTAGTGGATGGTTCTTGATTTTTGGCATCAAGGTTATTTCTCACTCAATTTGGGAAGTCTGAATTTATCTTTGTTTGAAGATGAGCATGATTATTTCAATCATTTGAATAAGTTGCTAACACGTCAATGTATAAAAAAACGTTGGCTTGCAAATAATCTCTTACTGAATTGCTTACTGTTGCACCCCCGTGTCAACGGACTATTTTTTTTTCTCTTTCTTTGATCTTGATTATGTTTTAGGTGGTAATATTCATATAATGCTAACCTGAATTGATGGGGAAAACGTATTTTTGTTTATCTGTGGCATTGTTAAATGTGCATAAGCTTTTGTTGCCTATGAGAAGCTCAAATCATTTCTTTGCTTATTTATAGCATTTTGTTTAGGATACATTCTGACATGATTTTAGATGCTGCAGACAGGATCAGTGCTGAATGATATGAATGCATCACTTAATTTGATTGCAGTGGATCAGAGGTATTGAAATTCCTTTCCATTTTCATCCGAATTTACCATCCTTCAATCATTGGCAAAGAAATCTGACAGCTGAGACCATTTACTTCTTTTTCAGGTTTCCGTTGGACAAACTTCTGAAAAGGGATCATCCTGGTCCAGAAAACAAAGATAGCAGTGATACAGAGGATGATGATGAAGAGGAAGAGGAAGACAATGTGGATGATGGAGATGACGATGATGGAGACGATGACGATTTCTCAGCTGAAGGGGAGGAAGGGGATCCCGAGGATGACCCTGAAGCCAATGGGAATGGAGGGAGCGGTGAAGAGGATGATGAAGATGATGACGACAACGGTGATGCTGAGGATGAAGAGGAAGAGGAGGACGACGAAGAAGAAGACGAGGATGATGAGGTTCCGCAGCCACCTTCTAAGAAGAGGAAATGAAACTAATCATTGGCCTTCAGATTCCCTGCTTTTTCCTCTGATGGGGAAAGTTTACCAGGGAAGGAGAATTAAGTTTGTTTGTTTGCTTGCTTAGGATAGTAGATTTGACATTCCAAATGAAACCTTCTTTTTCGGCATTTATCATGTTACAGGTGGTTTTGATACTTATCAGTGCATCTTGAACTAACAGTAGAGGCCTATTTGTTTAGTAGAACTCGGTATCCTTACTTGCATGTAATAGCAGTATTGCTTGATTAGGCCATGGACTTTTGTAGCAACCTGGTAGGGTTGATCAAGCAATCAACTGTAAGTTGGAAACTGAAGTTTATTCAGTTATGTCAAATTAGCAGGATTCAAGTTACTGATCTTGCACAAGACCTGGCTTTACCAAAAAGCTAGATCCTGAGGTTTCCAGATCTTGAGATCAAGTCTTTCTAAGCTTAGCTACCTAGCAGTTTTAGCATATGAAGGTACTTGTGTATGGGGACTAGATTTCGACATAGAAAGTTTGACCTGAAACATGTTTCGGAATGTTGGAAAATAGAAGTACGCAAGAGAATGAGCCAGCAAACAAGCAAACTGTGAAATTCCATAATATATGTGTCCCTCCTGCCCTAGCAGTTGCCCGAACAACTTTCAGTAGGTTTCTTTCAACTGTGAATGCTTTCAGAAAGGCAAAGTATCTGATAAAGTGAAATTCCATGCATATAGTATGCGATAATGAAGGGATGTGGCTCCATTATTGGCTCATTCCATGCATGCATGCACTTTAATAATCGGTTTTGGTGTCACAGAATGCATATTTATTTTTTCACTGGGGCATTATAAGAGATTGATCGAATGATTTAAGCCTATTGAAGCACGAAGCTTGATGGTTTCTTGTTTTGTAATTAATATGAAAATAAACAAATAAAAGATAATTTCTTGCATTATTCTACTTTACAAAACTCGATCATAATTAAGACAAGTTATTTAATATTTGACTCGAAAAATACACGTGCTATTCAAAAATAGAGTAATTATATTTCATTGAAAACTATATATTGTAATAATAAAATCAACTCAACTAAAATAATAATAACAAAATGATTATTGATCGTTATAGTCTGCGATTCGCATTAAAACATGTCAGCACAATCATTCTTCATTGAACAACAGTAATATATCATGTTAACTGTTGTTTCAACTCTTTCCTAGATTGACCATCATCATCATCAATGTCATCATCTACTACCCTTTTACAAGGGTACATTTTTACTGCCGGTTTAACCTTAAACAGGAAATGATCTTTACAGTCGCAATGTGCTACAAAACTAAATATATTTCTAGACGAAAATTAGAAGATAGCTAACAGGTACCAGAAATGGTAATGTCTTCACTTAAAATATCTTAAAAAGCAGCCCACCGTGTGTAGCAAAGAAGGGAGCGAAGACAAGTGATTCCACAGCCATTAGCTTGATGAGGATGTTCAGTGATGGACCAGATGTATCCTTTAAAGGGTCTCCAATGGTGTCACCAATAACAGCTGCCTTATGAGGATCTGATCCTTTAGGACCAAGAGCTCTTGCATGTTCTGAAGCACCAGCCTGCATTTCACAATGAAATCCAGAGTGTAAATATAAAGACATTACTTACAAATGCAGATTATATGCACAACTCTTGGAAGTCCGTCAAAAGATGGATACCTCAATGTACTTCTTCGCATTATCCCAAGCACCTCCTGTGTTGGATGCAGAGATTGCAATCTGCAAACGTTACCCAACAAAAAAGAGATTAGGAAAAATGTTTACAGGAAACAATTCGAGCAGCAAGTTAATGTGTAATTCCAAATCATAAAGCTGTGGTAATACAGAATATTTAAACTAGTTGTGGGAATACAGAATATTTAAACTAGTTAACATTACCTGGACACCAGAGACGAGGGATCCAGCGAGGACACCAGAGAGAGTTTCCACGCCAAAAAAGATCCCAACAACAAGGGGTGTGAGCATAACAAGGGCACCAGGTGGGATCATTTCTTTGATGGAAGCATCAGTAGAGATCTTAACACAGGTAGCATAGTCAGGTTTAGTGGTACCCTCCATGAGACCTGGGATTGTGTTGAACTGCCTGCGCACTTCCTCAACCATCTTCAAAGCTGCACTTCCCACACTCTTCATGGTCATAGCGGAGAACCAGTAAGGAAGCATTGCCCCAACAAGCAAGCCGATAAAAACTTTAGGGGTCAGTACATCAACTGTTGAAATAGCAGCACGGCTCACAAAGGCACCAAAGAGGGCAAGGGACACGAGGGCTGCTGAACCAATGGCAAAACCCTGGGAACAAATGCAGAGTGTTCAAGCAAATATATAAAAGCTATATCAAGCAAAAGTTACAGCTATACTTTAGTAAAACTAAGGTACCACAGTTACAAACTACATAAAAAAAACATAGCTGGTCAACGAGAAAAATTACTCATGGTGGAAATAATTTTGAAGGAAACAGGGTGCATTGAAAGACTATAATAATAATAATAAGTAATCCAGATACAGAGTAACTCCTAAATTTTATCTACACTAAGGTCAACAATTATGACATGAAAAGCAAATGTGAGCTCCTTCAATAGACCAATGCAACACTTTACCAAAGACACAAGTGCCAAATAAAACTTCCCTAGGACTAGTAATCATGAATAAAAAAAGAGAAAAAGAAGCCCTGTGCCTGAGTGGGGGAAAAACCTTTCCAATAGCAGCAGTGGTGTTTCCAGCAGCATCAAGAGCATCAGTTCTCTCTCGTATTTTGTGGTTCATGCCAGCCATCTCAGCAATGCCTCCAGCGTTGTCACTAATTGGACCATAAGCATCAATAGCCAATCCGGTAGCTATGGTGCTCAGCATTCCAAGGGCGGCAACAGCAATTCCATACATAGCAGCAAAGGTAAAGCTGACAAAAATACAGACTGCAATAGCAAATATGGGAATAATGCAAAACTTGTAACCCAATGCAAGGCCAAAAATAACGTTAGTTGCAGCTCCAGTCCTGCAGGAATCAGCAACGTCTTGCACAGGGCTGCCAGAGAAAATACAGAAAGTGTTTAAATCAATAAAACTAAAGGACTAGTTGAAGGGGGAAAATAATACCATCAAGACTAAAATTACCTATATGCATTGCTGGTATAGTACTCAGTGACAAAACCAATAATTAGACCGGCCCAAAGACCAACAGCAACACATGAGAATAGTTGCCTGCAGAAGAAATTCAATGTTAAGAACTCTAACACAATCATACAACTCTTGATATTTGTCAACAAAAGAAGCACCAGGAGCTTACCAGTTCTTCACAGCTTTCTGCTGTCCAAAGTTGAAAATGGTAAAGGAAGATGGAAGAGCTATCCAACTAACAACCGCAATTCCGATTGTCATGAGAACAGTGGAGATGATAAGTTGCCTCTTCAATGATGGCTCGATCTCCTTAACAGTCTTAATCTCAAAGAAATCAGTTGCAAATAAGTTTGTGATTAAACAAACAATGATACCAACAGAGCTGATGATGAGAGGATATAACATTGGAGTGAACTCATGATTGATGCCAAAAGAAGAGATGGAAGCAACAACAAGTGCTGCACATGATGACTAAGCATAAGAACCAAAAAGATCGGATCCCATTCCAGCTATGTCACCAACATTATCCCCAACATTGTCAGCAATCACCTGAAAACATAAGAGCTACTCAGTCACAACCCGAGACAAGAAACCAGAACTCAGTCTCAAAACTTAAAGAGCTATAACATATTCATAGATACATGTTACTTACAGCTGGGTTTCTAGGATCATCTTCAGGAATGTTCCTTTCCACTTTGCCAACAAGATCAGCACCAACATCAGCAGCTTTGGTATAGATGCCTCCACCAACTCTACCGAAAAGAGCCATGGATGAACCTCCAAGCCCATAACCAGTGATTGCCTCAAAAAGACCACCCCAATCATCACCATAGTAGATCTTGAATAAGTTGATGGCAATGTAAAGAACCAAAAGGCCACTTGCAGCAAGAAGAAAGCCCATGACAGCACCAGATCTAAATGCAGTGATAAATGCCTTTCCAACTCCCTTTCTTGCCTCCAAGGTGGTTCTAGCATTTGCAAGGTGGCTATTTTCATCCCAAGAAAGCCAGAAATAATTGAAGTGACAGCACTGAGCAAGAAAGATATTGTGCTGAATGCAGCAGTGGCAAGAGCAGGCTTGCGCATTTGGTCATATGTGCAAGGCTGACTCTTTGTGCTGAAACCCTCTACCGAGCCAAGGAAAATAAAAATCAAAATTGCAAAAGCAACCATGAAAATGCCAACATACTGGTACTCGGTGAAAAGAAATGAGGTCGCCCCTGTAGGCTCATAAATCCAAAAATTAGCTAACCAGGAAAGTCTTTCCAATAATTGCCAACAGAAAAGGAAATAAACAGAGCAACTACATATACCACTAATCTTTTGTAACAAAATAACATTCTCATGGCATGGTCTCTATTACAAGCAAAAGTTCTCTTAATATCATCCAAGCATTTTCGACAAGTTTTAAGAAACAATGGCATGACAGATAGAATTGAAGTAATTCGCCTTCAACATAAAACTAACTGCATTTAAAAATTAAAATTCCTTCGATCTAAATAAATTTATGCATTCAAGCAACAGCAACACTTAAAGAGAGGAAAAAGGAAATGATCCACAAGAAAATAGCTCCTCGTGGTTCAACCTTCCAAAAGTTAAAGAAAGTGTTGAGCATATCATATCAAGAAACAGGGCATCATTTGCTCAAGTCAGATTTTACTATGACAAATGTTTCAGACGAAGTAATTATATCTTCATCCAACGTTTGTCTTTGTTTTGAACCCCAAAAAAAACTTTTTGTCTTTGTTAAGTAAGACTTCCAGATCTATTATAAATTCTAAATCTGCTACAAACTCCTTCAATTCCATTTCGATATACCATCTCCTACAAACCTAAAACTAGAAACCGGATAGAAAAATAGGCCTAGAACTCAATTATACTCTCAATTTTCCTGGAAAAAGAAGAACCGACAACTTAAAACAATGTTGATAGCGGGATATAATTGTTAAATACACGTGGGGTCCAAACTGCAGCTTCCCCCATCATCTTACACTTCGATATGAAGACATTCATTGAAGCACATTTCTATAAGACGTCTTGCAGTTGCAGATGCAGTAATTTGTCATGGGCTTTCTATATCAATATATATATATATATATGACAATTGTTTCACAAAGCTCGTGCTCCAACTCTTTCTTTTCCCCGTAAAAACTCACAAAAAAAAAACATTATAGAAAACACGATGAGAAACAAAAGATCTAAACTTCAAGAACATAAAAAACAAACTTTTTCACAAGAAGACGAAAAGTTCTGGCTTTTGTCAAAATAACCATCTCATCAACTAATACGAGCAACGACCTAAAAACATTCACGGAAACTCGATATCAGAAAAGTAATAATAAGACTACATATATAGATCTCATTCACTAAAAACACAAAGAAAAGTGGAAAGAACAACGACCTTCAGAGATGGCGCTTTGAATTTCAGCACATTTCATAACAACACTGTGCTCGTTAAGTCCTTCTTCCTCAATGAGGTGACCGGCGTAGTCGTTTTTTCCACCTGCACTGTTGTTTGTGGGAGAACCCGGAGACAACTTCACATTGGAAACGATAACACATTGTAGGAGCGAAAAGGCAATTCCAATTACGGCGCAAACGGGAATCAGAATCTCGGTTCCGAGATCTGATAAAATAGAAGCCGCCATGTTAACCACCCTCACAAAGAGCGAAAGACCGCCAAATGCGAGTTTGTGACCAAGGAAGGGAAGAGAAAGAGATAGTATTTTTTTTTCAGTAGAGAGCAGGCGCGAGCAAAACTCAACTTTACTCGAAAAATCGAATTTCTCAACTAGAATCGAGGTGAAAAAACTTGACTTGTTTTAATTCGATAAACTCGAATCGACTCGAAAAAATTTTAACTTAAGTTCAAGTTACAAAAATGAAAATCGAATAACTCAAAATTTTTAATAATTATAAAGATTAATTACACATTTAACCCATGTAGCTTTATTTTCACTCTTTTCTTTTTTTATATATTTTAATTTTCTTTTTTATAATCTGGTTACGTTCTAGATTTATTTTTTTATTTTATTTAATAAAAATTTTATCTGTATCTTTTATATTATGTTATTTTTTTAATTTTTATATTTAATTTATCATTATTTTTTGTTTTGTCTTAGTCTTACCTAGATAAGAAGGAAGTTATTAATAAAATCTATAATTTAATAAAATGACATATTCATACCTAATATATTTGATTGATGGTAATAATAATTTAAATTCTTTTTTTACACATATAAAAAATAATATGAAAAAATATATATAAATTTAAAGAGAAAACCGTTTAAATTATAATAAAACTATATTATAGTATTATAAATAGTATAATTAAAATTTATACATAAATCGAAAAATCGGATCGACTCGAACTCGTTAAAATCGACTCGAATCAAAAAAAAATCAAAAAAAATTCAAACTCGAAATTTTTTTACTCGACTCGACTCACTCAAACGCTTACCCGTACTAGAGAGGATGGAAATGGCGGAGAAATGAGAGTTTATATACACGAAAAGCTGGCGGAATTGCGGTGAAAACTAAAGTTAAAATGGAAATTTGTGAAATAAAATATTTTTTCGCTTCATTCCATTTCCGATTAAATTAGGAATGCTGCTAGCTAACTGGTCACAATGGGAGTGGGACCATGGTGGAATCTACCAAAGTAGGCCCCTCCATGTCTCTACTCGGACAATTTTAAGTTTATTCCCCCCCCCCCCCCCCCCTCCCTCCTGTTTTGGGATTTTTGTACTTTCACAAAAGCTAAGCTTTTGCCTTTTGCTTTTACCCGTGGCAAAAACTGAAAGTAAAATCGTTGATCCCAGGGGTGGTAGGGATCCAATGCCAGTTAAGGCTATCTACTCGAGTCCAAACCCATTATTGTTGTTATGTCCAGGCCCGACCCATGAGTTTTCTTAATTTAATTTGCGTTGTTTTTGCGCATGCCAGAACCAGAATCTAGTGCACGTTGCATGGTAAATGAGTTGGACGGACGACAGCTCAAGCACGTGTTGTTTTGTTCATCCGCTCTTCCGTTTTCCTAGAATCTCTACACATCAACAGGAAATTGCTGGCTCTGCTCTTTCTTTTTACAAACAAATCATATACTGACCAGAATTGGATTTTGAGGTTATGGTTTACTCCGTCGAAACAACTTCACCTCTGTTCTTAATTGTAGGTAATTTACTATATTTTGTTTATTCCTTTTCTTGTAGGTCTCACTCAATTCATTATAATGGGAAAGAGAAGGACAAGTTCCCGACATCATAATCAGAACAATCTTGGCATTCCATATTCGGGTACGTTTCTTTTCTTCTATTGAATTTGTCTGAAAACTTTTTTTTTCATTTCCTTTAAATGTTCGAGGCACGTGAAAATGTTTTTATTTTTGTCTGAATTTGTTGCAGCAAGCCCTCGGAACAGAATTAAACTGGATTTTGGTATGCCACATCTTTCTTTTTAAGCAAACCCTCGCATTATCTTGTTTTTTTATTATGCTTTCCTGTGGATATTTGATTCTGAGTGTTGGACAAAATTGTCGGATTCCATGAATTATGAGACTTGAAGGGAGAAATAAGGTTTATTTTGGTAGCAAAATAGGTTGGAGAATCACATGCTAGGGTTTGTTCATGCAGAGGATTGGTTTATCTTCATCTTTATAATCTGATAGTGTGGAAAAGCTAAGAGTTCCTCCATGTTTTGAACGCCTAGAAGATGAATAATTGTTGTGCTTTTATTGAATATTGCAGAAGATATGCCGTGCTCGTCGGGAACGGAGTTGTTAACCAAAGAGGTGTTGTTTTGTTTTAGAAAGTTGTCCTTCATCATCGTTTTCACTTGGATATTGTTATGCATTTTCCCCTCCATTGATTTTGTTTTCTATTTCCTTTATAGCCTTCATTGAATTTGGATGTTGGAGATAGTTCTGTCAAGATACATCATCGCAACTCTTCTGTTGCTCAACGCCATTACAATCTTGGGCGTTCTGTGTTTTCAAAACGAACGCGACGTTACTATGACCACCACTACCAATGGCAGAACTCTGGCAACCATTCTAATCCATCAACTTCTCGTGGCAAGATTAGTCCTCTGCATGATGAGAGATTATCTTTCAAGTTTACTGAGGCCAACTCAGGTCAAGCAGGTTACATGCTTCTTTATTGGTTTGCATGCGACAGTGGGATTACATTTTTATATTGTTAAGATCATTACCTGCATTTGTAGCATGAAATTTTCAATGTCTTATGCATATGTTTTGTCATATTAACTTGTTCCAACTTCTGCAGATGGTAGGCTTCAAGCATTCAGCAGACCCGAAAGGATTCGGTCTAGTTTGTTAGTGATGGATGCAGTGTCACCAGACAATATGAAGATGATTTGTGGCATATGTCAAAAGCATCTGAGACGGAAACCATATCTTCTTGGCCATACATTGGCTTCTGCTGAGTTCTCTGTTGTGGCAGTTCTAGTTTGTGGGCATGCATATCATGCAGATTGTTTGGAACAGAGAACAAGTTTTGAGAATAGGCGTGACCCGCCATGCCCCTTGTGTTCTGGTTCTCCGTCTCAAGTTTGAAGCTTCTACTAGAAAGAATGATTGTACATACAAAAGTCGACAGATCTATTCACCATATATTTTTCTCAACATATAGGGCATACTTAAATGATAGGGCATGGATGTAGGCTTTTTGTTGTGTTCTAAGCTGAACTGTTAGTATCTTAACCGAGCATTGCATTGCTAAGATTCAGCTACTTGAATACTGACAATGCTCTGCCTGTACTTTGGAGCCTATTTTACTTGGCAGTGTTCGTTTTTTTTAGCATTCTTAATCTTGGTCTTATAGTAATATATGTTTTGTTTCTCTGTCATAAAGCTCACGCACACCGTAACCGGTGGAAAATAAATAAATAAAGTCCCCAAAGTTCTCACATTTATTTCATAATATTCAAAAATTAAGACTTGGGTAGAAGTTTGTTTCCTTATACCAACAAACAAACAAACTTGATATTGCACGAAAAGTAAAAAGCACGTAGAATTTACCTACTTTCAAGCATATATAATTTGGTTCAAATGTAATTTTTATTTTGGATAAGTGTGATTTTATATATCCAAGACAAGAAGAAAAAACCTCTTAAACACACTTGGGCAGCTATCCAAACTAAGAAATTTCTCAAGATGTGCAAAGAGTTCTATTGACATCATCAAAATGTGTACGCTTACCCCTAGATCGAATACACAACCTCTTTTATACAATGAAATAAGCTACTCTCAAACCTACTTATATGTCGAAAAATCCTCCGATTCTGCTCCTCTCATATAAAATATGCAAAAGAGCCCCATGCAATTTTGAGGCTATGAACAAGAAAAGATTGTCCCTTCAAGTTTGAATATAACCAACATAGCTTAGCATCCTAATCCAAAATGTTTCTACTTAAGCCACACAACCTCATTACCACAATCCAAACATTCTTGGTAAAACTGCACATCGAGAACAGATAGTCTCAAGATTTCTGTATATTTTCTCAAAGAACACAACAATTCTCTGTCACTATTTCTATTCTCATCAGCTTATCCATCGTAGATAATCTATTTAAGATTGTCATCCACAAAATGATTGAATGCTTAAAACATGAAATTAAAACCATACCAACTTGTGTCATGGAACCTTTGGCTGAACCTCATGAGCAGCATTCCAGATTAAGTTCATAGTCAGGCTAGCCCCTCCTGTCAGAAGAGACTACACTGCCTTCCTCATCTTCAGCAACTTCCTGAAACCCAACTGTGACATTACTTGAGCTCCACATTCTAAATATCCACACTTTCAATATGTTTTGAAGGATATTTTCTAAAGAAAATCATTTAATACATATATTGTTTATTTCAATGATATTAAGTCTTAGAGTTTGATTTAACATTTAGACAGTAAAAATTAAATTTTACGATTAAAATAAATAAAATTATATATACCAAATAATTTCTTTTTAACATTAAATAATATTATTCTATTAAAAAATGATTGATATGAAGAAATGAAGGTTGCTTGAAAGTTCTTTCCAAAACTGGAGTAGATTGAAAGTTCAAGTAATCTGAATTCAACAATGCTTCGATTATAAATTGTTTGGATTCTGCTCCACGGATCATCGTTTACAATTTCTTTATAATCACGGTGGGGTACATATAAAACAGTGTTATTTTTATTTATAAAGAAGTCTAAAATGGAAGTGGAGAATTATTATTATTATTATTATTATTATTATTATTGTGTTACTGAAAGTGAAACAGTTTTAAATCCAAATTTATATATTATATATCACAATTAAAATTATTAGAATTGCGTATATATATTTTAAGGTGTATTTAAAAATAATAATGACGTAATCAATGTATCGAAACTATGTCTGAAAAATAATTATAGAGCCTAGGAAAAGATCCGAATCTTCCCTGTCGAACATTCCAACATAAAATGCGAATCTGACGATTACAAAAATTCACCAAACTTAGAATATCACTAAGTAATTAAATAATTATCTTCTTCGCCTTTCCTTCTGCAATAATCTTATTAAATTCTAAGCTTCTGCCAACTTATGCTCGGCATAAACCTTAAAAACATCGGTCTCGGCCATTAAATTTCTATATATCTACTGGAAAACTACCAATTCTTGTCGTCGGGAAAAGGGTAGTTGGCGGTTAAAACGGTTTAACTTCCAAAGGCTTGCTACTCTTTGTCCTTCTTGGAATCTTGCTTTCTTTTCTTGGCCTTCTGCAACCATGGTGATGAAGGTAGCGACGCCAGACAAGGTGGCTTCCATTACAGAGATGGTCTGGCAAAGTGTTTATGGTAATAGAAATAGCGACCGCCATTATTATCACCGTAACCACCATCCTAAACATCGAAGGCGGTATTCTTATGAGAGTGAAGATGAATATGAGGACGAGGATGGAACCATACAGTTGATGCAGATGGGTGCTGAAAGAAGCAAGAATGTGTTGATTTTAATGAGTGACACGGGTGGTGGCCATAGAGCTTCCGCAGAGGCTATCCGAGACGCCTTTCGGATCGAGTTCGGAGATGAATACAGGGTGATTTGCTTGATTCTCTCGTTTTCTTTTCAGATTTTGCTTCTTTTTTTTTTTGGTTTATTTTTGTTTCTTTCTCGGTATCTTTTTCTTTTCAAGCCATTTTTTTCTTGGATTTTTCCTTGTTTCGTCTCCTTCCTCTACTTTTTAATTCAAATTCAAACCAAGTCCTGAATCTGTTCATCTGGATCTTGAATTTAATCTCTCGGTTAATGAATTTTCCTATGCAAGTAATTCTTTAAGAAGTAAGATGACATCTTTTGCTTTTTCAGATACATGTGAAAGATGTGTGGAAAGAATACACAGGGTGGCCATTGAACGACATGGAAAGGTCCTACAAGTTCATGGTGAAACATGTGCAACTCTGGAAAGTCGCCTTTCACGGCACCTCTCCTAGATGGATACACAGCAGCTATCTTGCTGCCATTGCTTCCTATTACGCCAAGTAGGTTTATTTTCATCTTCCGGTTTCACTAAATTTAAGGATTCATGTTGCCTTAGTGTCTAATTATTACATGTTCACTATGTTGTCTTTGAAGGGAGGTAGAGGCGGGTCTAATGGAGTACAAGCCAGACATTATCATTAGTGTTCATCCATTGATGCAACACATTCCTCTCCTGGTTCTTAAATGGAAAGGTCTTCAAAAGAAAGTGATTTTTGTTACTGTAATTACAGATCTCAATACCTGCCATCCTACATGGTCAGTTTATAAAACCCTATAACTTCTGAATTCCCTGTATAGTAAATCATCTGAGTATCTTTGAACAATTGGAATTCGGTTCAGGTTTCATCCTAGAGTTAACAGATGCTACTGCCCCTCAAAGGAGGTAGCCAAGAGAGCATTATATGATGGCCTTGAAGATTCCCAAGTTCGGGTTTTCGGTCTTCCTATTCGGCCTTCGTTTGCCCGTGCAGTTCTTTCCAAGGTGAGGTTTGCAGACTTGCAGTACACATGATAACAATCAATCCCTATGCTTGCATTAGCTAGAGGGACTTTTGGTTTAATTCTTTTGCCTTGGTTTTGTAGGATGACTTGAGAAGAGAGCTGGAGTTAGATCCTGATTTGCCAGCGGTTTTGCTGATGGGAGGGGGTGAAGGAATGGGGCCTGTTAAGAGAACAGCAATGGCGCTCAGTGAATCGCTATACGATAAAGATCAACAAAAACCAATAGGGCAATTGATCATAATATGTGGTCGAAACAAAGGCCTTGCCTCGACATTGGAATCGCAGGAATGGATGATCCCGGTGAAGGTAATTTTATGTTTTAACTTACCACATGTAAGCATTAAACAGGAACAATGAAAACAGTTGATTAAACCGTGTTTTACCTCCATTGTAGGTCAGAGGGTTTGAAAACCAGATGGAGAAATGGATGGGAGC
Organism: Abelmoschus esculentus; assembly: GCA_035048815.1. NCBI lineage: Eukaryota > Viridiplantae > Streptophyta > Magnoliopsida > Malvales > Malvaceae > Abelmoschus > Abelmoschus esculentus. The sequence goes on from JAUCBN010000025.1 coordinate 321,707, forward strand.
TTGTGACTGCATAATTACAAAGGCAAGAACATGAATTTGAATTTAAACTTTCCTGTTTTATGCATTTTTGCCTAATGCACATGGACTGATCTGTGTATATGAAATTACAGGCTGGTCCTGGTACCATTGCAGAGGCCTTGATAAGGGGGCTTCCAATTGTTCTCAATGACTACATTCCAGGACAGGTTTCGTTACAACTTTTTCTATTAAAATTGCCTAGTTATATCGACGGCACCTCCTTTACCCTTCATTTTTAACCGCAGGAAAAGGGCAATGTACCATATGTAGTAGACAATGGAGCAGGAGTGTTCACCAGAAGTCCAAAGGAAACAGCTAGAATTGTGTCAGAATGGTTCAGCACGAAGAGGGATGAGCTGAAGAGAATGTCAGAGAATGCTCTTAAACTAGCACAACCGGAGGCCGTGTTTGATATCGTAAAGGATATCCATGAACTTGCCTGCCAAAGAGGGCCTTTGGCTAACATTTCTCATGTCTCAACATCCGCTGATCACCAAGATTTCTTAGTTACCAAGTTTGTTCTTAATTCTTAAGTAAGCTTTAACGTAGTGTACTATTCTTTGGCCTCTCAGGTCTTTGTCAGTTGTCACCAAGAAAGAAGTGCAAAATCCTACTGAAAAAATGTGTGTAAATAGGTTATTGAAAGTGTTTTAATCTTTGATGTAGTGTTCAGGGTTTTGCTTTGTTTTTGTGTTTAAGCATGTAAAAAGAAAAGCCTGCTAGACTTGGAATGGCGTTTGTTCTAAGATTGCTTCTAAATTAAGGCAGATTCCTTATTGGTTCAAAGCTAGAAATCAACATCACATACCAATTATGTATTCCTAAAATATTACTTGCATTGAAGAGTTGGTTGGACTTTGAAGGCAGAGAAGAGAATGGTAGTTTTGACTGTACAGAAAGACAAACGAAAGCAAAGCTACAGTCCAAATTAATCGAGCGGGATGCGACACTGGATCCCTTAATCAGATATTCCTAAAACATTACTTTCATTGAAGAGTTGGTTGAACTATGAAGGCAGAGGGGACTGGTGGTTTTGACTAAGGCAAACAAAAGCTACTATTCAAATCCAAGGCAATTATGTTGAAACATGGGGCTTAAGTCTTCACTGTACCTGAAAAGATGGCCTCAATCACATGAACAAGTTGGCAAGGGTATAGATATCTGAGCTGTCCTTTATACGTTTCTTTTTTCTTAGGTGAAGGCAGTAAGAGCCTAAATAAGACAAGTGGGGAGTTGGGTCCGCTTAGTTGGTGCTGCCAAGTCCAGTCTGTTTTTGATTACCTGGGGCCCAGGGGTGCCAGTATGGTTGATACTGATTAATAGCTAAATGAATCAAATTTAAATTAATAATTTTTTTTTGTTTTATTTTTAAGTTAGTAAGTGTTTGATTTTTAAAATATTTAAATTATTTTTCAATTACGAAAATTTCTTATAAAACCTCAGTATTATTATTATTTTTAAATACGATAATTTTTTTTATTAATATTGTTTCTCATCCATCAACTACAAATATGATAGATGACTCAAATATAAATGAATTATATTATTAAAAAACTCAAAGCAAAGTTAAAAGTACATAAAATATCTTATGAAAAATATTTAATATTTAACGTATTAAAGTCATCTATTATTAAAATTTTAAACTTTAAATATTTTTATATAATAGAACTACATAAATAAAATTCTCATTTATCAATAGTAAACAATAACTTAATTTTTTCAAGGTTTAATATTTTTTATTATATCGATAAATGGATAGATGTTGAGACAAACGGTAGATTAAATAATGAGTAAAAAAAAAATCACTCGAATCTATCATTTGTATCATCTACTATCCACTTTAAACAAATTAAATTCAAATTTTTATCAAATTTTTATTTATTTAATAAGATCAAATAAGTCATCGTTCATAAATAATTACCTAACCCTACCGCCAGCACTCATAAACGGCCCCAGGGTCCAGGGAGAATATTTCTGGTTGGTTCCCTCCATATTCGGATACCAACGTAAAATCCCAAACACTTAGTTTTCCATTCAAAGGCAACCCTTGTTCAAAATAATATTAAAAAAAATAAATAAAAAAAAAATTCTATGTGATAAGATGTATAATTGTGTAATGAAGTATGTTAAATTTACAAATGAATCCTAGACTACATTCATTATTTATAGGTTTAATAACTTAATTACCAAGGAAAGTTGTGTCTCAATAAATCTACTCGAACTATTTTTTTTTTTTAAATTTAAACCAAAGTTTAATGAGAAAATTAGAATGCACCATGAACTCTTTGAATCAAAACAATGTGAAATTTGTCTGGGCCTTGCAGAAAGTCAGCACTACGGCCCATAGAACTAGCCAGGAGAAAATATTGCAGTTGAAAGCTTTTGTTGTCTCCATCAGTCCATCTATTCTTTCCCATTTCTAGCTACATGATTGCATGGAACAACACCCACCTGCGTCATCTTTTCTATTCAAGATCAACCTGTTGTTAACATTGAGACATCTCTATGTTGATATCTGTTAAAGCATTATAGAGAGAATGAACGGTTTCCCATTCTCTGCAGATTTGGTTCGTTTGCAAAAGGAAATGGTATCTCAATCAATCTGGTTTAGTTTTAGTTATGATCATTGTTGGTTCATATTGACTGACAAATGATTGAGTGGAAGGTTTATCACTCTAGTTTTGTTGACGAGGAAGGGATCACCAAAGCCTGTAGCTTCCCTTTGAAAAGTAAAAGAAAGGGAGGTCGGATTCATGTTCTTTCATTTTATTTGATAATTGAAGATGGTTGTATGCAGGTAAAACTGACATTATTGATGAAACCATCACATTCTTTCGTGCCAATGTCTTCTTCAGGAACTTTGATATTAAGAACCCTGCAGACAAGCTCCTTGTATATTTGACTTACCACTTAAATTTGTCTCTGAAAAGGATTGAGGGATGTAGAACGGCTAGAACCTTGGTGGACGGGACCAAGGCAATTATTAACTTAGGATCGGAAAATGTTGCCATACCTGGAGAACCTGGTTACCCTTTTACAGCGCTCTTTCATCATCCACAATCTCAAAATGAAGCTGGTAAATATCCTTACTGTCTTTTTTTTCCTCCTCACGTGTTTCTCAAGAGACGAGACGAGTGGGTGATTGTTGAGTGTGGCGTACAGGCCTAATGGAATGAAGTGTTGCATTTGCATAACTAACCAAAAGCCTGCAATATGAATAACTTTTACATTCTGCCAGATTCTTATGATGGAGAGTCAAAATGGTTACAATTTACTATGGCTGCGTCCATTACGAGCTTCACATCTGAGTTGTCTGTAAATTGGGACGCAATCCGTTTAATTGGAAATTGATGTCAGTCATGGAGTATATCTGTCTTGCTTAATCTCTGTGTTTGTTTCCATCTTTAAGAGACGTAGGGTGACATGATTTTGTAAAGTACTAGACTACAAACTAAAACCAATGACAGATTACGTCTTATACTGTAAAGTGGTGAACAGGTCCCGCCCTTGGTAACAAGTACAATTTGAACATTGTTTTGTTTTCTTGTTGGTTTCTGTCCCGTACTTGGGTTGAAAGAAGTTGAATGGAAATGGTAAAGGCATCAATCAACACTTTTCCAATGTCAAATAACAAGTTTTCCTTTGGTTAATAAAACCAACAAATTGCTCAGTGGGAATCTTTCCGAGAAAAGTTTGAGCGCCAACCACCGAACAGCTATGTTTAAGGCATCATGCTCAGAAGGTTTTGGCAAGAACAGATGTGTTTAAGGCATCATGCTCAGCTCTGGTTAATGTTCAGTGAAGATAAAAAAAAGCTTTGGTTGCCATTTGGATTATTAAAAAGGAACACTTTTTAAAAACAAGTCATTTAAAAAGGCACCAACATAATTTCCAAACAATACAAGGCAAAAGAAAACAGAATGAAGAAATCCAATTTTTATAAACCTTTCATTTACAACAACAAATATATAACCAAATTTCTATCTATCAAACCAGAAGATTTACCCTAGGAAGAAGAAGTAAAGAGTTACCTTTTCCTCTCTTTCCATGTCAGAATTCTTGTCACGGAACCTGATCAAGGTGAAGACCCCCACAAAACCTCAGCAATAATGGTGGCAGCCTCGGCATCATTAACAGATGCTTCCTTAACTTTCTCCAAAATCTCTTGCTTGAAGGCCCTTTTCTCTCTTTGTCTCAATCCTTCCCCAACCTCTAATTGCACTGCAAACCTTGCCACACAGCTTGCAAAGGGATGGTTTTTCAAAAACTTGTTTTCTCTCTTCTCTCTTTTCTTCCCCTCGGTTTCCTGGTTCGCATCGTCAAATTTTCCAATCTCAATCAAATCCCCACCAAATTCTGTCCTCTGCAACTCCACAAGCTTCTTTATCAGTCCTCCTTTAAGCAGTTCTTCAATGGCTTCCTTGCGTCCGAAGTAACCGATTTCGAGAATGCAATCGAAGGCCACAACTTTCATGTCCAAATCCTTGGATTCCAATAGAGTTAAAATCTTGGGGGTTTCCCCATTACAGAGTATTTCGTCCACAAATGGGGATTTGGTAAATGTAATCAACTCACATAGAACTTTGAGACTATGGGTTGATTTCATCTCCGAAAGGGCGTGAATTGTATCGCCCATATTCACTTGCCCCACGAACACGTCCTTGTTGAATCGAATCAAAGCGGACACACAAAACGCGGCGTTTTCCCTGATCCGATTTGGACAATTCGGGTCGCAAAGGACCGTCTGCAAGACCGAGAAGGTTTTCGATTTCAGGACTAAATTCTGTAACTCGCGATCAAAGCCTTGTGAGACTCGGTCTTCGAACTGAGACAGTAACCGAACTAACTCGTCATCGTCCTTCCACGGCTCTTTCAGACCCTTTAATAAACTCTCGATGCTCTCACGGTCCATCCAGGCTTGAATCTCGGACTCGATCGATCCAGCAACTCGGGAAATGGAGTGAGTCGAGACCGGACGAGTTAAGAAGCTCCTGAGGCCATGCCCCCGAGTCTTTTCAAGGGTTTCGACGAGGGTTTTTAGGTCATCGAGGTAGCGGGAAAGAGTAGAGAGCTGTGGGTCTTTGGATATGATGGAATCAGCCTCGGTTTGAAGTTCGATGAGAGTTTTGACGGCTTGTGAGTCCGAGTGAGCCTTGTTGCGAGTTGGATGTTCTTGTACCTCGTGAGAAGCTTGTTTTAGAGCTTCGAGAACCTTTAGAACTCCTGGCTTATCTTCCTTGGATGATGGGTCTTCCATAGTTGTTAGTTTGTTATGGCTTTCTTCGTTCTAAGTTACATATAAAGGAAAAAAAACAAAAACAATTCAGGCGATAGAAATGATTCATTATATATATTTCAAAATTAATCTTACGCTCCTTTGAATGAACAAACAAAAAAAATTAATAATTTATTTTTTTAGCGTGCAAGACTAGCATTTGTTTTGATTTTATTTAGGGTAAACTACTCCAGCGACCATCCAACTATTTGGGAATATCTATTTTGGTCACCCAACTATCGAACTCGTCTATCAGGCCACCCAATTTTAAAACCCTACCTATTTGTGTCATCAAATAATTAATAAAAATAAATTAATAAATAAAAATAATCATCCAATCCGGTGACGACACGTGTTATCAATCGATTGGTGATTAATCTTATTTATTAATTTAAATTTAGGATTAAGTTAAAATTATAAATAAATTAGAGGGATTAAATGTGTAATTTTACAGATTTTAATTAACGTCCACATCATCACCATTAACTGCCACATCATCACCGTTAACTTTTCTGTTAAAATTTTAACGGCGGTGACTCAAATAGGTAGGGTTTCAAAGTTGGGTGGCTTTATTGACGAGTTCGATAGTTGGATAACCAAAATAAGTATCCCCAAATAGTTGGGTGGTCACTGGGGTAGTTTACCCTTTTATTTATTTGTTATTATAACAACTACGTGTTAAATTTTGATTCTAAGAATTTTAAAATTAATATCTTTAAATATATTTTAAATTTAGTTGGTCGTGTATGACTATTTCAATTCGTTCCATGTTTCTTGATATTTGTACATCATTAAAATAATATCTAAAACTGTTGAACTGTTAGATGCTAATGAATCTATTAGTGCTAAAAATTCTTATATGTTTATTAAAAAAATGTTAGATGTTAATACTATTTAAAACTTTTAATTTTTATACTTATTAAATGATGTTAATAACTACTGTAAACTAATCCTAGTAAACTACTCTGCAAGCAAAATATATGCCAATATTCATGGATTACTTATGTTTCTTTAATCCATTGCTTTCTGGCAGTTGAGTCCAGTCCAACCATTATTGTATGGGCTAAATTAAATGAAAATACTTGCATTGAGTTTACCCAACTAGTCACTGCAAACTTAAACGGGCTAACAAGAGATGAAAAAATGGATCGAAGAATATATTTTAGATATATTTGTTTTAATAAAATGTAATTGTGGAACTTCATGAGACCCATTTCTCACCTGACTCATATGGGCTATGTCTATTTCCTTCCCTATGAATGACTTTGTTTTCCTAGGCCTAGGGCTAGGGCTAGGGGCTTCTTCATCCGCCTCTGCCTGGCATGGGAAGATGCATCGGTTGTTATTTTGTCACACGAAAATTCCACCGTTTTTGTCCGATTCTAAAACACTTTCCAATATTGGTACCTTACCCTTTTCTTTTTGTCAGGACGAGTAGATGCTTCCTGGAAAACTCAATTGCTTTAATATGCCATGGATTTATACCCATCTGTTCAAAATAAAGATAAAATTAAACCTCAAGTAAAACACTAATTTCATCTTCTATTCTATTTTTTTAATAGAATTAGATTTAAATTTTATAAAAAATAAATAATATGGATAATCAATGGATGCAAATGAATTTGAAGTCTTCCAAATTATTTTCACTTTTCCGTTTTCCATTAAAAAAATACAAGTAGGAGAGACGTAGCTGTTAACCTTTTCAGGAAGTATAAGTCGACTGAATCAGCCAGCATCATGCCTCCAAATATTGAGAAAAAAGTATTTTTCGTGCCAATATGTAATATACTAATTTGTGGGGTATACAAGCTATATGGCATTTCCAGCCTCACACCTCCATGTATCTCATCGTAGTACGTAACCTCCTTTCTGCATTAATTAGGTATTACATCAAAATCAAACACTAATGACTACAATTGTATATGTTTTTCGTTCCCATCTTGAGAGATGGAAAAGACCCGCTGGCCAAGCAAATATAAACCATGCATGCAGCATGCGTGGGGTAATGATTTTTTTTTTTTTATCTATGTATTCACTGATACTGTTTTCCTCTAGTTTCAGACAAGTAAATAAAAAAGATTTGTTCATGTACAGTGGCAAATCCATTTATACTTTCAAATAAACGGTAATTATTTAAAAAACACACATATACGGGAAATATATATAAAAAAACAAATATAATAAATGGTATTTATGTATAAAAAAAACTTACAATTAGTCCTTGTGAGATATATAATTAACTCTTCGTCGAAGAAAAATTATTAGATGAATCATATTCAATATATTTTTTGTGGTTTCAACCAATCATATTTATTTATTTCAGTTTATTTAAGGTGAATCGTCATCTTTTTATTACATATAATTAGTGGATGGATATTTATTAAGTAATTATTTAAAGATAAATGATCTTAATTATTTGAACTATAAATAACATGATGAATAGGATTTATTTATTAATCTCGCATCGAAGGTTTGTTGTATCATTATTGCCCATACATATTTTATCTACATGAATTGAAATATATTTTATTGTTACAGTTAGGTTAGGTAATCTAACCTTTTTATTTGTTTAATTTGGTTTGGTTTTATGGTAATCAATTTTTGGCTCCGCGTGGTATCTGGTAACCGGTAAGCGAAGGTTCCCAAGTGAAAGATACTTTAGGCACTCAAATTTGACACAATCCCAGTCTTCTCCGCAAAACAGCAACGTTGCTGATCGACGTGGTTTATATATATATATGTTGAAAATGAGCCACTAAGTTTTGGAATCTGAATCTACTAAACAAACTCTAATGAATATTTTAGAATATACATTGAACGGAGATATCCACAATATCCTCAACTCCAGATCACTTTTATTTTTTTAATAAATATATCATTTGTTCGACACATGTTTAAAACTATATTAAAAAGGATAAATTTATATTATTGATATCAAAAGTTACTATGAATATATCAAATATAACTTTAAAAACAGATTTAAATAATCAAACAAAAAGAAGTGAAAAGGATGGGAGATAATTTTATTTTACATAGAAGAAATGCCGGTGGATGCACAAAGACCCAAGGCAGCCCCACAGATCCTCAACACGAAGTTTCCAATATTGGACGTTGACGCTTGCTCGCTTGCGGGCATTGTCTGCTGCGGATTTCCATGTTTTGTCATCTCTTATTGATTGTCCCCAAAGGATCACACTGGCCCCGCTTTGGCCCAGATTTTTAATTTCACCGTATAGAAAAGAAAAGAAAAGAAAATAGAAGATCGATATAAAAGAGAAAACAACTGCCCCAGTGAGAACAACTCAATCTAAAACTCTTTCTCCCTCGCAAAAACTGTATTGGTTTTACAATTTTTTTAATTTTAATTCCGAACAGAAATTCTTATATTCGTTCAGGATTTCAGCCTAGGTTCCACCAGCAGCCCAAAGCGCCGCCACCTGACGTCATGTTAGAGAATGTGTCCCCGGAGCAAAACCAAAACCAGGACCCGAATCAAGTTCATGACCACGAGTCTCTCACCAGTCCTTTACTATCTGCTCAACATCGATCCACTAATTCAACCTCTCAGGTCGCCATCGTAGGCGTCAACCTATGCCCTATCGAAAGCCTCGACTACGAGTAAGACACCCGGTTATCATGTGTGTTTTCCGTCATTATATTTCGGTTTTTAATCGGTTCGGCGTGTTTTTTCCTTCTTTTTTTTAAGGATTGCTGAGAATGATTTCTTCAAACAAGACTGGAGGACACGCGGAAGGATCCAGATTTTTCAATATATTTTCATGAAGTGGCTTCTATGTTTCTTGATTGGCGGTATCGTCAGTCTCGTTGGTTTCTGTAATAATCTCGCCGTTGAGAACATCGCCGGCGTTAAGTTTGTCATTACATCTAACATGATGTTAGCTGGAAGGTCTCTCCCTCTACTTTTTTATTTGTTTTTTGTCCTCGAAATTCTCATCGGTGAAATTTCATTTATCAGTGTTTCATTTGTATGTTTTAACGTTAACTAGTTTGCACCAAATTGGAAGACTTTTTCCTTGAAAATCTATTTGCTTCGCTTATAACGAGATTCTTATATTTCTATTTGTTGCAGGTACGAGACGGCATTTCTAGTGTTTTTTCTATCCAATTTGGGCTTAACTCTATTTGCCGCTATCATTACGGCGTTTGTTGCGCCAGCGGCGGCTGGCTCTGGTATACCGGAAGTAAAGGCTTACTTGAATGGTGTAGATGCTCCGGGAATAATTTCATTACGAACTTGTATTGTTAAGGTATTATATATATTAAGTTAAAAAAGCTTTTAATTGCAAACTCCTTTGATGCAGGGGTGAAGAGCTCCCCCCGTTTAAATCTATTAGCGTTTCTTATTGTAATCCGAGTTAGTCACTAATAGATACAGTGAATAAGCAATTAGTTATCAAGTAAGAGGATTTTGTAACTTCAGAGTTTTAAACATCATTTTTTTTCATAGTAATCTGGAATTTGGGAGAAAGAAATTTCTCTGTTTTTCCCCAGTCAATTCAAAGCAAAAATGTGATAATTGTGTGAAATGTGCAGATTATAGGAAGCATTTCTGCAGTGTCATCATCTCTGCTGGTTGGAAAAGCAGGTCCTATGGTGCATACTGGTTCATGCATTGCATCATTATTGGGACAGGGAGGGTCCAGAAGATATGGTTTAACATGGAAGTGGCTTCGATTCTTTAAGAACGACAGAGACCGGCGAGATCTTGTAACATGTGGATCTGCAGCTGGAATTGCTGCTGCTTTCCGTGCCCCGGTTGGAGGTGTGCTGTTTGCTCTTGAAGAAATGGCATCTTGGTAGGTAAATTGATAATTGCATTTGGAGCACCATATTGATATCTTATTAACCATCCTTTCATCACTCTACTAAGTGTTACAGTGTTAGTGCATATTGATGTCTTTTCAATTTAGCTACATGCATTAGTCGAATACAAGCATTACTGGATCAAAAAAAAATGGGATTCTTGTATGCCCTTTGACTTTGAAAATCATCTTCCTTTATATGTTCCTTTATTTCATTCAACAGTCACGGGTTCTCATGATCTCTGTCTGACAAGAGAACTGATAAAAGTGAACATCTAATGATAATATCCTGGTTTTGTTCTGCAGGTGGACGAGTGGCCTTCTTTGGAGAGCTTTCTTTACGACTGCTGTGGTTGCAATCATACTACGAGCTCTAATTGATGTTTGTTTAAGTGGCAAGTGTGGGCTATTTGGTAAAGGGGGTTTGATAATGTTTGATGTATATTCAGCAAACATTTCGTATCACATAGCTGATGTTCCTCCTGTACTTCTTCTGGGAGTTGTTGGGGGCGTATTGGGAAGTCTGTACAATTACCTTTTAGATAAGGTTCTCCGAGTTTACGCCATCATCAATGTGTAAGTTCTATTTTCATATTTTCCTTTTTTGCACCAATTACAATTTCTAGTACCTGGCATCATATTGTTTACTGGGTCATTCTCCTTATTTCCCCTTCTCTTTCTCATCTCAGGAAAAGCATTACTTACAGAATCTTTATTGCTTGTGCAATCTCCATTTTTACATCTTGTCTGCTTTTTGGATTACCTTGGCTCGCATCTTGCCAACCATGCCCGCTCGATACAGCCGAAGCCTGTCCCACAATAGGTCGATCTGGTAACTACAAGAAATTTCAATGCCCTCCTGGTCACTACAATGATCTTGCAAGCCTCATTTTCAACACAAATGATGATGCTATCAGAAATCTTTTCAGCAGGAATACTGACTCCGAGTTTCAGCATTCAACAATGCTCATATTCTTTGTCACCTGCTTCTTTCTAAGTATTGTTAGCTCCGGAGTTGTTGCTCCAGCAGGTCTTTTTGTACCAGTCATAGTTACTGGAGCATCTTATGGGCGCTTGGTTGGAATGTTACTTGGTTCTCACACAAAACTTAATCACTGTTTTTATGCTGTGCTCGGGGCGGCATCATTTCTAGGTGGTTCTATGAGGATGACAGTCTCCTTGTGTGTCATAATCTTGGAATTGACCAATAACCTCTTATTGTTGCCAATGATAATGATGGTTCTTCTTGTTTCCAAGACTGTAGCTGATACTTTTAATGGCAACATTTATGACCTTATAATGAAGGCAAAGGGTTTTCCTTACCTAGAAACTCATGCTGAACCTTATATGAGGCAGCTCACAGTTGCTGATGTTGTCTCTGGACCGCTTCAGCTCTGTCATGGAATTGAGAAGGTTGGAAATATAGTACATATCCTCAAGACCACAAGCCATCATGGTTTTCCGGTTATTGACGAACCTCCGCTTTCCGAATCCCCAGTTTTGTATGGTTTAATCCTCCGTGCTCATCTTATTACACTGTTGAAGAAGAGAGCTTTCTTGCGCACCCCTGTTCGGATAGGTGTTGAGGCCTTCAGGCATTTCTTAGCAGATGAATTTGCAAAGAAGGGTTTAGGTAACGTTGATAAGATAGAAGACGTAAACTTAACTGATGCAGAGATGGAAATGTTCTTGGACTTGCACCCTTTTACCAACGCATCACCGTACACGGTTGTGGAGACGATGTCCCTAGCTAAGGCATGCACACTTTTCCGTGAAATGGGTTTGCGGCACCTACTTGTCGTACCCAATACGTCCAACGTAAGAAACTTTACCATATCTATTTCCCTTGATCTCAATTCCTAATTCTCCATTTAGTTCCTCAGTTTTTTACATTTAGATTTAAATGTTCATTGCATTCCAAAACTAAAAAGCCTGCCATTTCAATCCGATTCATCCACCCTCTCTTTGTTTGATTATGGTCTAATGCTTGATGTTATGACTGCAGAGAACACCAGTGGTGGGAATACTGACGAGGCACGATTTCATGGCGGAACACATATTAGGTTTACACCCATTGTTGGTAAATAATAAATGGAAAAGATTAAGGTTTCATTTCCCTCCTTTTCTTAAAATATTTTAGGGGGCCTTCATTTAGCAGTCATCGTAGATTGGGAGTTTACCCTAAAACTAAATTTGTAAATAATCTTGTTGTTAGCCATTTATGGTTCAGTAGCCATCTCTCCCTCCTGATAGGGGATTTTGATTTCATCCTAGCAGCAAACTACGGGAAGGGTAGCGTCATTTCTCTTTCCCTCACTGGCCGAGTGGCGAGTGACTAGCAAAATCTGTATTATCGGCCATTCCGATCTATTTTATGCAATCTATTCTACTTCCTATCAAGACATTGAAAGACTAATACGGTAATTTATTTGGGTCTCTTCATCCAATACTGAAAAACCTTCCCTTGTCAATTGGGACAATCTATATCAACCAATAGATCCAGGTGGCCAAGGCCTTCAGCATACACATGAACACAATCTAACTTTTATCATGAAGTTGGGTTACGAAATCGTCACCAAGCCGAACGCTTATTGGGTGAGCCTCCTTCACAATTTTTGCTTAGGATAAATTATCTTATATTAAAGATGAAATATAATGAAAAATAAGAAAATAAAAACATGCATTATTAATGTTAAATAAATAATGAGAAAATATATTATACACTGATAGTGAAAAATATTTTTGTTTATATAAGTGTTTTAGAATTTAGAAGTTATAGTTTAGAGATTTAGAATTTAGAGTTTAATATTAGGATTTAGGGTAATATGATAGGGGTTTTGAATTTTACCTATAACCCCTAAATTATAACCCTAAATTTTAAATTCAAACCATATTCCCTAAATTATAAGCTCATAAACCTAAACCCCTAAACTATAAATCCTAAATTAGACCCTTAACTCTAAAATTAGGATAATTGTCGGTACATAATATAATTATTCATATACTCCTATTTATTATACAAAAGAAAATAAGTGGTGAATAGCAAAGAGGCATCAAAGAAAGACACCAAAAATGAAAATGAAAATGAAAAAGTCTAAAGGGGAATTCCACTTCTCTTTACTCTCTCATGCTAGTTGCTACCCTCGCCTTGAAGTCTTAAGGTAGTCTGCCCTTATCCCCCACAACTGTTCTGCCACGCATTTCATATCGGGCCTATCGTTTCTTGTGGGTGCTGAACATTGAAATGCCAAAGCAAATATCTTCACTAATATCTCAACATCTACCACATCTTCCATCATCCCGTCCACCAATTCAGCTACATGCCCTTCGTTATACTTTCGGAATGCCTGTATAACATTTGAAAACCATAAGGGACCATCGAAAACTGTGTTTTTGAGTAATTTAAAGAGAATAAAGGGGCAGCTTACCCAAGTTAGTGTGACACGGTCCCGGTATGGTCTTCTTAACTCCACCGGGCGACGTCCGGTCAGAATTTCTAAAAGTACAATCCCGAATGAATACACATCGCTCTTGGACGTGAGGTGATAGGTTTTCATGTACTCAGGATCAAGGTAGCCAACAGTTCCTTTCAGTTTGGTAGAAATATGTGTTTGGTCGGAGTCCATGGTACCGACCCTTGCAAATCCAAAATCAGCCACTTTAGCTCGCATGCTTTCTGTCACAAGTATGTTGGATGACTTCACGTCTCGGTGAATGATTTGCTTCTCTGATTCATCATCAATATACAACCAATCAAGCATTGTTTCATTCATTCATTTATTTATTTATTTTCTCACCTGCATAGAGGTGGAGATAAGTAAGGCCATGAGCAACATCAATGGCGATTTCAAGACGCTGATTGAAATCCAGGATTCTCCCTCGCTGACCTGTGCCATTAACAGCACATAGGAAAACTATTTTAAACCTCATTGTTGACTTAAACCTTGGGCAGTCATTACGGTCAAGAGGCCTTACCATCCAAATGATCTCTCAGAGTGCCATTGGGTACATATTCTGTAATAATAAGCCGTTCATCTCCACTGTTGACATAACCGAGTAGCTTCACGAGGTTCCGATGATCAATGTTGGCTAAAAGTTCAACTTCACTGCTGAACTCAGTTTGCAGCTTTTCTAGATGTTCCTGCACAATAGTCTTATGTCAACCAAATACCCGTATATATGAGGCAAGCACAGTAGCAGACATAGCCATATTTACTCACCTTCTTTGCTCTTTTAATGGCAACAACCTGACCAGAATCTAGCAGGGCCTTGTAAACAGTTCCGAACCCTCCTTCACCAATCCGAAGTTTTGGTGAGAAATTACATGTAGCTCTGACCACCTCCGTCATATTCAGATGCACTGATCCGATTCTTCTAAGTTTTGGAGATGCTGGAAATAGGGAAGGATTATGTAGTCCTCTTAGTGGGGTTGACGAAATCGATTCCCGAGGAGAAAGAATATTCATTTCCAAAGGGGAAGCTGAAACCAATGCAAGAACAGATACAAAACAGTGTGGATCCTTTGTAAGAACATGTATAGTTTTTTCATATATGCTATAATTTGACCAAATAAAAGCTTAGGGAAAGGAAAGTTAAGGCTCACTTGAATTTGAATCATCTGTAACAACAGTGTGGGCGTTTGCTCTCTTTATCCAACAAATACAGCAGAGACTACAAACACTGCATGTCAGAAGAACTCCCGCTGCTACCATCCCTATTATTGTCAAGTTCGAATATACTTTGATATGCTTCGGGTTCGGATTTTGATCAGCTCTATCATTTCTTTTCTCCGGCTTCTCCGATAACCTCCTTCCTCCTCCTACAGCTACAAATCAACTGTCAAAGCCATAATCCATTGATAAAGGCTCTAAAAAACACCTTTTAAGTACAAAATACAGTCCTTACCGGATAATAGGTCGGAACCACAGTAATTAGTTGAAGTATTGCAGCCTTCAAAAACACAGTGATCTGCATGGTGCAACTGTAGGGACTTGCAGAACAAAGCTTTATCTACTAAATTACCGTTCAAATAAAACAATTCATCACCATATGAAGTTGAATATATTATGTGATCATCGCCACAAATCTTGGACTTCACTTCTATGGATGAAACGAAGAATCTTTGTAATTGCATAAACAGCACCAGACTAACCAGAGAAGCAACCATTCTCAATGAATTAATGAAAAGAAAATCACAAAAGAATCATCATTCATCCCTGAGAAAACTCTGCAAAAGTAACTCCAGAATTACTTCAACCAGTGTCGTCCCATCCAACAAACATAGAAAGGGAAAAAAACGGTGGATTTTCTCCTTTATCTTCAACCTTGGCAACTTAGAGAAGACTTTTAATTGGTGAACTTCTGTATTCTTTCCTGCTATGCCATTGCACAGCTTGACCAAAGTCTTCACGTTTGAGTTGACTGAAACCCTTAGCTGTAGTATATATATGCTAGCTGCTTTCTCAACCATAAACTTTGGGATCTAAAAAATCTTATTATTCAAAGGAACGTAAAGGAGGGTTTGCTTTGAATATCTCGTGATGTTGAATAATCAACCCATTATTAAACTTACTTTTTTGGGAATGCAAATATATGTACTTGACATTTACGTAACGTACCCATCGGGAAACTTGGTCCAACCAATATGGGGCAGAGCCAGCTCATTTTGATCCATGCAAAAATTCTTGAAGAATTTTAATTTCTATGGCCATAAAGGCCACTTATAACATCATTAATATATATAAATTTATAATATGTGAATAAAAATGTACTAAACCACGATGTTAGGTGAACGAGGAGGATAAAAAAATCTATTACAAATTTACAAGACAAATTCGAATAGAACATAGGCGATGATCAACACGAGCAACAGTATCCATGCCGCCCTGCAAAGCAACAATCATTCGTACGTGATATTAATGGAAACTAAAATCAGATGGTATCCATCTCAGTGCATGAATACGTTAGGAGAGTGAACTTACGTGATCTTGCAATGATTCCACCACATCCTATTCTTGTAACGACGAGATTGACTTTTGAACCGAACTGAATTCTTCTGCATTGTACTCGTCTTTTCGACAAGCAAATCCAACCGATTCCCTCGCTCCAAGACTTTCTCGATGTTTTCAATCATTACACTTCGTACCTATACAGACAAATGCATCATTCAGACAATACATGAAATGTAAATCTAAATTTCCAGGTTCAGAGACTACCTGACTCATTTC
The DNA here is from genome assembly GCA_035048815.1 of Abelmoschus esculentus. Lineage (NCBI taxonomy): Eukaryota > Viridiplantae > Streptophyta > Magnoliopsida > Malvales > Malvaceae > Abelmoschus > Abelmoschus esculentus. Next base: position 338,050 of record JAUCBN010000025.1, read on the forward strand.
CCCTGTTAAACGGTTTAATCTATCAGCATTGGGATCGGTTGAGAAGTGGTCCATTTGCTGACTCATGACCCTGGAGAATTCCTCATTCATGGCGTAAGCCGAAGCTGACTGAATGCCACGAGCATAGGTCTTCACAAATCTCTGATGGATATCTTCAAGGAAATCAAAAGGGACTCTCCCTGTATATTCAAAACATCAACAACATGAATCAATTACATATTGTATATGAATTATGAAGCATAGTTCAAAATGCCTATGACAAATAGCTTACTCCCGGAGGCATCATCAGTCATGCAAAGAACGGTGAGACCATCCGTTCTCTTGACATGGAAAATATAACGATCGTGCGAAAACGAAGAGTTGCTATCATTTGTTCCTTGGCTAAACTTTTCCAAAATCTGTCTAGCTACGGTGCTCGCGTTTGTCTGAGCTGCGCTAAACTCCGCCAAAACCACCTGCCCCCTCGCCACCATCCCATATAATATCCCCATTGTCAGACAAAATGAAGATGGCGGGGTTCGACGGTCGGGGCGTGGAGGGTGAGACTAGTTTTAAGGGGGAAGAACCGGAAAGAAGGAATAGATAAAGGAATTGAGGTGGCTCGTCTATGGCAGCAGGAAAAAAAAGAGTATAGATTTAAATGAAGTCGCGATTTTGGCGAATTTAATGAAACGTGGATCAAGGATACTGCGTCTTTTGTCGTGGACAAATTGCGGACAGAACAGAAGACAGGCTGCAATCAAAACCACTTCGTTATTTGACTCGATTTCCCTCGCCTCCTTTTATATTAAATTTTAATAATTTAATTTATAATAGGAGTGTAATTCAAAATTAATACAACATACAATTTAATATTTACTAAAATATTAGTTTTAATATAATTTGAAAAGGTTTAAATTATAATAACATTACAATTTTAGATGAATATAGATTGTGGTTTGATTATTTATTGGGTATTATCTATTTAAATTTTTTATTTAGTTGTGACATAATAGTGATAATATTCAAAATTTATATTTAGTTGTAATATTATAATATTTTTTTGTATTCAAGTAAGAAATAGTATGAAATAATAAATTATTTTTATTAATTTAAATATTTTAAATTAAAATAAAATTTAATTGATTTTTTGAAAGGAAAATTGAAGTTTAAATATAAAGTGTAATTCATTTATTTACTAGAATTTATTTAAGCAAAGATTATTTAAATCTAATATAATAATACCAATAATAGTTTTGTAATTCAAGTATGAACTCTAGTTAGAAATATATCAAAATATTGAATTTTAATGTCAATTCATTAATATAATTAACTATAAATCATACTTTCGCCGATCAAAATCTTCCTTTCAATTCATGTTTTATATCAGTTGTAGCTTTATACATGCAAAAAATATTATAAAAATATTTTCTTTTATATCTTATTTATGTTTTTTATTAAATAAAAATACTAAATATCTTATTATTATTATATCTGTAAAAAAATCTATTCAATTTTTTTTATATCAAAATATTGTGAGCTATTATGACCTTTTCAAGTCGTATAAAATCAATTGTTCCACTCCTAGGCCTTCAATAAATTTTGTGTCCATCCTGGACCTGGATTCCTTCCTAAATCCTAATACCTTTTGATGATCTGATTCCTGCCTATTGCCTAATACCTTTTGTGTCCATCCTGATTCCTGGATTCCTTCCTTACATTCACGGGCGCTCTCTCTTACACAAATCTCTGTCTCTATACTCTTTTTTATGCAGGGTGGAGCATGGGCCATTCTATTCTTCAACCACCACTTCACATGCTTGCTTTGCTGTACTCATCATCCGTCACAACTTTAGAGCAATAGAATTCGGAATATAGCACGAATCATTTAATCTCATTGGTTAAAGGAACGGTTGTTGTTTCCGGAGTTCACGGGTTCGAGCACCAGTAATACCAACACAATGATTGAGCGATCAATGTCCAATGATTAAGAGTATACTTTAGAATAGATACTACTATAACCACTATAATTGAATAAAAAAAGAATTTAAAATATAATTCAATGACAATTAAATATAATGACTAAATTTTCTTAATAAAAAATCACTTTTTTAACTATAAATGAATTATATATCTGGGGTAATAGCCATAGGAATTGAAATTATAACCACTTATGTGAAACTTAATCATTAGATCTTTTGGAATCACGGATATGGGCAGGAGGGAACATAATGCAGTACATGGACAAATGGAAAGTAGCCTTTTTTTAATAAAATAAAATGCACCCTGTACACGTATGATTAAGGTTGAGTAGAAAGTATTAAATTTTGTTAATAATAATTTAATTATTAAAGAATGATTAATTATTTTTAATAATTCAATTATATGTTAACTTATTATAAAAAATATTCACGTGTTTACTACTTAATTTGTGATTAATGAAATTATTGGAAATATTATGTACTGTAGCGCTACATATATGCATATTATATGTGATAGGTTAGCAGGTTACTTAATCTATATATCTGAGAATTAATTGAGTTAGAATTAGCCAATTAGGATTTAGGACCCAGTCGAGATACTTTATCTTCCAACTGTTGCTTCAATCTGTATATCAAAGCTAAACGACAAGAGGAGAGGAAATACTGATAACACAGCCGAGGCGAAACGTTGATACACGGATTCATGTATTTGTTAAGACATTGCCAACTAGCAGATTTTGGCACACATCGTAGCACATACTCACGTGACATGCTGCTGCTGCTGCTGCACAGGCTTGTTTGTATATAAATTATCACTTCTCTACCACATGTACACCCAGTTTCTGTCCGGGTTTGAAAATGGAGTCCGGTAAAATATCAGCTCTGCTGCTGATTTGCATGATTTTCATTTCCTCGGTCACTCCGATTCTTGGGTGTCGTTCATGTGGGAAGGCGAAGCCAAAGCATCGAAACCACAAGGGAAAGTCCCCTAAAGGTCCCATCACTTTGCCTCCCATCGTTAAACCTCCAATCAAGTTGCCACCGGTTGTCCCTAAACTCCCTCCGGTTGAGCTCCCTCCCATTGTGAAGCCACCCATCGACCTCCCTCCGGTTACGACGAAACCACCAAGTGGAAAAGAAAAACCCTGTCCATCACCACCCACTCCTAGCAAGGACACTTGCCCTATCGACACGCTGAAACTGGGTGCCTGTGTGGATCTCCTGGGAGGTTTGGTGCACATTGGCCTTGGTGACCCGGTCGTGAACCAATGTTGTCCGGTTCTTGCAGGACTGGCTGAGCTGGAAGCTGCTGTCTGCCTGTGCACCACTCTGAAGCTCAAGGTTCTCAACCTTAAAATTTACGTGCCACTGGCTCTTCAGCTCCTTGTCACTTGTGGGAAAACACCCCCTCCCGGTTATACTTGCTATCTCTAGAACCAAGGTAAGTAGCATCTTAAACTGCTTGTTAAGCATCCCGTTTGAAATATAGTTTTCATCTAATTTTCTCAGTCCTACCTTTTTAGGGTTCAACAATAGCAATGGTTTTGTAAGTAGACAGCAAATATATAAACTTGTAGGCATAAAAGTCCAAGTAATTAGGAATAAAATAAAGTATGTCAGTTTTCGCCAATAAATATTGAATAAAAATGTGTTTGACATGAGCTTTGTTCCTCATTAGATTTCATGGCATACGGATTTGCAGGCTGGTAGATGTATGGAATATCTGATGAAACCGACATGAGAGGATGTCAAGCTTTCTCTTTCTTCCTTTCTGAATTGGCCTGGAAATCTAATGCACTGGTTCTTGCCCATTTTGCATCCACTTTTCTTTTAAAAGATTATTGCAACTTGCAAGTGTATTCCTGTATCTTAGACAAAAAGATGCAATCAAGAATTATAATATTTGTCTTTGTTCATGATTTTCCGGGATTCTCATTTTGTTGCTTTATGAAAACTTTATGTATAAATATATATATATATATATATTTTTAATGGAAACCTCTTCCTTCCTACACTATAATGCATGTGAAAAACTTTTAAAGCTTTTGAAATTTGGTTCGTTGATAAAGAATCGGATCATATGATTGCAATCCAGAAAGTCAATCTTATCACAAGATGTACCCGAAAAAAAAAATCTTTTTTAAATGGGAAGGACTAAGGAAACGACAGTGTGGAACTGAATGATTACATATTTATCTTGTTCTTCAGTTTTTGATTGTATTCAATCAGAAGATATTCACAAGGAGCAACTTGAAGGCTACGATTTGAATAGGATGGGCAAAACGACCCTGCTGACGAATGGTGAAGGTTAAAAGAAAGAGGGGACCGATGGCACAGGAACCTTACTTGTCTATATCCTCTAGCAGGCTAGCAGCAGCCAGCATGTGGTGTCCATTCTTTTCATATGCATCAACAGGACTCTTCTGCTGCAATTAATAACAATACAATATTATTCCGTTCGTCTTGATTTTCTAGTCACATGTTAATTTTTACTTCGTCACTCAAAATTTTACCAATTAACACATGCAAATATACTATACAACTACACAATTATTTTAATAATTGTGTGAAAATTAAATTGAACAAAATCAAAAGGTTCTGCATACAATTTCACAAAATTAATGATCTAACTACACTTCATGTATAATTTTGATTTTTTTAATGAAAGCAGCAAACTAAAAGAAAAACATACCCATCAATTCATCTTCGCTTCTCCTGTCTGTTTTTCATCTTCAGTGTGCAGTTTGCTGTCACCGGAAGTGAACGAATCATCCTTCCGTACAGTGCAGCAACGCCAGTGTACCTAAAGGGCCATTGGGGGGATTATATTTGAAACTAAGGGTGGTGACGACTGACATCAACCCATTTAGTGTCTGTTGAACAATCAAAGTGCACAAAGAGACATTTTTCATGTGTTCAAACTCAGCTGCCTGTTTCTATATTTGCAGAATAATTTCAAATTTCAATATCACTTGAATACAAATGATACCAAACCCACAACCACCACTGACACTGTTTGTTGGACAAAAATCGGATACAGATGCAGGGGGAAAAGATTCAATCATGTTCATATAGCAGTCGAAAAAATTCATCATCGTCATCATTCCCTGCTTCATTTTCCTTCAGTTGCAACTGCAGCAGCTGTGGTTGTTCCTCTTCAGCAGGCTTTTGGAGGTTCAATCCTGTCCGTCGATAGAACACCTCTCTTTGGTTGCTCCAGCTCTCATCTATCTTCTCAACTATTTCGCTTAGAGGTTTCTCATAGTCTGTTATTTGCTTTATGTTCTGGATATCCACCACCTCTCCAACCTCTTTAAGAAGAAATTAAATTGAAAATGGAATAAGCAAACAGTTAAGAGATACTTGGGAAATAAAAGAAATCATAAAATGGTTAATCCAGCCAACAGGCTTATATCAACCATGAGTATTGACTATTGAGTAGAACAGTTACAGGGAGTAATTTCACACTACAGGTAATGCGGAATATGAACATCAATGCAGAAGGAGGCAACAACAAAAGGTTAAAAAGCATTCATGGAGAAATAATTAGCAGCAACATGAGATGATGCAATCGTGGATATGGATGAGGTAATTGTATCTGATACACGCAACAGCCAATATATCAAATCAAGCTGTTTAATCTTTGCTACATCAACACAGTCGTTTGTGAATGACATGCTCAAGGTCAAATGAAACTTCAATCCGGGCTCTAAATGATAACAGCACCATCTTGGTAATAAAGTGGTCAGTTTAAAAATAAATGCAGCTGTGTTTAGGCATATTATAGAAGTTGATAGAGTGCCAGAGGAGTAGCAAAATGATGTACCTTCGATGGCTTTTCTCTTAGCCGCTGCATATTCTGTAGACATTTTCTTTATCTTATCAAAGTCAACCTCCACACTCTATTAAATTTAGAGTTAAGAGCAGATATCACATAATTAGAAGTAGTCTAAAGCAAACATCATTTGATAAAGATTATAAGAGCAGATCCATTGCACCAGTTGCATGCATATTAAAGCTATTGATGTCTATAAAGCGAAAGAGTGCAAGTGAATTGCAACCCTTTTACAACATGAAATTGAACATACTGATCTAAAATTTATGCAGAAATGCCTTCTGCAATACTAGGGATGGAAACCAGATAAGATCAGTAGACTGCTTTAACTTCAAACAACATGCTCGGTACCACTTACAATTAGAAAGCATTTGCGCCCCCTCTAAAAATAGTTACTGCAGAATATAGGAACATTGATACATGTCTCAAAAGTTCCATCTAATTCCTCTCATTATTTTATACAATGGATTGTATAACTTACCAGGTCCATGTGGATGCATCTCTCAATGTCGGTATCAGTAAACAACCTATTAGAGAAAAGGAAACCATCAAAGACACCAAGAAATGTTAAAACAAAAGTCATAAACAAACATAACAAAATAAATTAGTAAAGGGTCGATATCTGAACCTACTTCTCATATGCAACTTGTATTCGTGCATCTTGTATTTTTGTCAGGCTGTTAATCATCTCGTTGACCGAGCTTTCATTTAAGTCCACAAACCCAAACAGAAACATATCTTTTTCCAGCATCCTTTTCACCAAAGTAGTCACTACTGTTATACCCATTTCTTTTGCCTCAGCAACTAGACTAGTAAGTTTCTTCATCTCTCCTGTCAGTTAAAGCAACAGAAAAAATGAAGAAAACCAAAACATAGGTCACACATTATTACTAGATGTAAATACCATTGGATGCCTAACTAACAAGCATTGCCATTCTCAATATCACTAGTTGAAAATACCAGTCAGGGAAACTAATCTAAGTAATTGTGCAAACATACCAAGTGAGAGATAAATCTTGAAAGGAGGTTTTAATGGTTGAGTTTCATATAGGCAGTAGAGCCCTCCAAGTCTGCAAGTTAAAGAATCAACATTGATCATGTGGCCTGCTTAAACGTGTAGAATAGTCAGCAATGTAGAAAATCATGCATGAAAAGAAACGAACAAAACTTTTTCCCATTTTCATAACCTGAAATTGGAAAGAATAAGTGAATAACAACCACATGGAACTTAAAGTTTAAAAATGGGGGAAAAGAAACTTTGGCATACCAATAGTATGCGCATAGAGCGATTGCATAAAGAAAGCTAAGTTTGTAGAAGGACTGGCCTCGTAAATGTACGAGAATTTCATCGATGACCATATTCTCTTCATGTCATTCAAAGTTGATGATTTACTCTGTCAACAGCAAACACTATCAAATTGTTTAAACTAACAGACAGATATCCAGTGCTAAAATTATGATAAAGTTGAGGGGGATTACCTGAACAAACTCATGAATAAGCTCGTCAATGTCTTGTTTGAAGGGATACAAATCCATATTCAGATTTACCCCGGGTTTCTCTGAGCTAACCCCCACATATAATCATCCCAACAATTTTGATGAAGAAAAAAAAGGAAAAGAATTTTAGTAGTAGAGAGACAGAATCCAAAGAGATGGACGAGGAGAAGAAATAAATGTTTATGGGTAATAGGTGGAGTGTGGAATAAGTGCATCGTCGAGCTCGGCGAAGGCGGGAGAGACAAGTATGGCGGTTTACTATAGAGAGTGGGGCTTGGAAGTCGGATTCCCGGAGGAACGAAGAAAAACGACTCAATTAATATATTAGTGCCTCCAAAGCTAGCCCATCCATTCTCTCCACAAACCCAATCAATTTACAGTAAACTTAATAATTATTTTGAAGAACTTAAATGAATATTTTATAAGAAAATAATAAATTTTGTTCAGATACATAAAAAAATACTTCACCTATGAGAATTAATGTGACAAAACTATAATAATTAGAAACACTTAAATTTATAGTAATTTTAAGATTCACTAATTAATTTAGTGGTTAAAAATATTAATATTGTTTTATTTTGTATGGTTTGAATCTTAATATAAAAATATCTCTATTTAATTTTAAAAAAATTATATTAACTTTAAACCTTTAATTATTCTTCTCATTCAATAAGATTAAAAAATACAATCATAAAGAATATAAATCAAGTCTCTATCTTTTAACATTTTTAAAAAATTAAAATTTAACTTTAATTTTATATTTTTGACAATATGACACTTTAAGATCATGTCTGAACATTAAAAAAATTAAAAATCTAAGTTTCTGACTTAGGTTGAGATAAATTGCAAAAATAAAATACTCCAATTATACAAATTCAAATATGAAACTTCCATCAGTCCGTCTAACTAAAATCGTTTATTATTACCTTTTGAAAATTTGAAATAACTTCAGAACAAAATCTAATTATTTTTATTAACAAAAAGCGAACACAATTTTAATTATCATCTTAAAATTCAATTATTTGCAATAAAATTTAAGTTAAATTCCCTATTTTTAGAATTAAATACAATGAGAAAACATTACAGAAGGTCTAAAAATTTCATGAAATAAAAATCAAAGGTTGCTAATTGCGGAGGCAAACTCCAGTTTCTAAAAAGAAACATGGCAAAGAATGCTTGCAGGTGATTGCATATGTGCTTCATCATTACATTGAAAGGAGAAATTACTCCCCAAACAATTGCACAAAAGCTTGTCTTTCTATACAAGAAAATAAACCGGAATACAAACTACCATGCATGTCTTTTGATAAATAATCAAGGCTTGTCTTTTTACTGCAGCCTGTTTATCTGTAAATAGAGAAGAAAATGCCCACCCCTTGGTGGCAGCTTACCTTGAAGACGATTACAACTTTTGGATGCATTATGTTGTTAGCAAAAGCCTTTGCCAGGATTCCAGCAGATCATAAGCAAAATCCATAGCCAAGGGTGACTAGAAAACATCAGGGTTGAAACGGCCTGGGATGGAGCTACTTTGCTGAGCCTGCTTCAAGTGCATTGTCAATGCATAATTGTTTACCTGTTGAGACATCATCAAACAATTTTTAATAAGATCCGAAACAATCAAAGCTGTATACTTAATCAGATTCCGAAAAATAAGATGGGAGTAGAATATATAGATTAGATATATGAACAGTCTGCATGTGTTCCCACTTCCCATGTGAATTAAAAGTTGAGTTCATGAGGCTTACCTCAAGGGTTCTCAACTGCTCTTGATACTGAGATGCTAGTTGCTTTAGATGCTGCAACTCCTGGTTCTGATTTTCATACTCCTTCTGACGCTCATGCTGAACAGCAACAGCTCGCTTCAAAATAGTATTTTCCTGAATGAGTGCTTCCAGTTGTTCTTTCAGCATCTTATTTTCCTACAATAGCCAAGTAGCAACTTCAGCATCCTTGAACTAAAACAACCCTTTTCTCATTTCTTAGTAAAAAGATCATTGGTGAGTAAACGTTGACCAAAATATCATTTGGATCACTAAATTATCTATCCTCTACAACAAATTGACAATTTAGTCGAGATGAGAAATGTACTTTCTATCTTTATCTAGATCTTTTCCTCGTACTTATTCAATTTGAAGTATTGATCCAATTCAAAAAGAATATTTATGTGTAACTTTTTGCTCAGAATACCAACTCAAATAAAAACTACCCTTTTCTCCTGTTTGTAATCCAACAACCATGAGAACCAACCTGGAGGAAATTTTGGGCCACCTCAGCTCCAGCTCGTGCACAAATTGATTTCTCCAAAACCTCCAGTGCTCTTGAAGCACGAGCTCTGGCATCATCAATATTAGAAGCATTCAACATTTCTCTAACAAAAAGCTCCACCCACTCTGAACCATCCATTGAGAGGACTTCTGGGGCTGTCTGTTCCTTAGCTGTAACATCTCCATTAGCAACTATGGGCGCTACACCTACAACAAAATTGTGATCTTCTTACTAAGCAACCATCGATTCCAAATTGCTAAGAAAGTTCTACATATTGCACTGTACATTTGTGCCGGTTTCTTGGGTCAAGGGGCAAGGGAGGGACATCTACTTATAAACAACCCCAAGTCTTGGAGTTATCTTAGTGAATCATAACATTACCCTTACCTAAGTTCAGACATCCTAACATCACTAACATAGACTTAAGACACCACCAAAAGCAAACCACTTATTCAAACATGTTACATGGAATCAAATAAAAAACTTTCGGGTTATCATTTGAAATATTCCACAATCTTCAAAATATTGATGAAAACAAGTAACACAAATTTTCTTTGTCATACAATCACATAAAAGCTATTAAAAAGTTCTTCAAGTTAACATGAAGAAGATATATAGTCTTATAATAATTAATCTCAAGGTTTGAATCCAAAGAGAGATACAGAACCAAGTTAAAGAAATCTAGATCAATCCAAAAGACACAAAATTGTCAGGGCTATAATCAATTGTTATCAAAATTGAATCAAAATAATTTTTCAATTCATACCTTGAGCTTGAAGTTGATCATTTCCGTTTAATTCTGCAACAGTTTTATCATCCGCAGAAGTGGCTGCATTTCTATCAGCAGATCCTAAACGAAGCTCATTCAGACTTCTAATAGCTGAATCCAAATCATCTCCACATTCCTCAAGTACTCTTTCAAGTATCTAAACCATTACGAACAAGCCATGTCTCTCAGATAGAATAAACTGTAATTCTCAAGTCAATTGAATTTAAATGATAGGATACAAAGTTATCATGCATAGAATGTCACAGTACATTTTATGTAACATGGAATTTTATCTTAAGGCCTGAAACTGAGTTAACTAAAAAATAAATAAATCTCATAATATAAATTCAAATTCTAGCCCCAAATTCCTTTACCATAAAATTCCGCTTCAAAAATATCATTTTTGGGAATTAAAGGAAACAAGATAAAAAAAAAAAGTAAGTGGATGAGTTTGTGACTGAATGATGATGATAACGATAACAATTTACATTTAATAAGTATTTTTTCCAGAAATTAAAAATTAAACGGAAGATATAAAAGGAGAGAAAAGCTTACCTGCTTATCCATTTCAGGGAAAATAGCAATCAATTGATCGATCAAAAATAAGGTAGGCGGCGAAGAAGGAGAAGAATCAAAACGAGAAGAACAACGGATTCTCTTAGAAACGGGAGGTGACGCACTCAATTCCTCAAAGAAAGATCTCTTCCCAGAAACGATGGCAGACATGTTTCAGCCAAATTGCCTGCTCTCACGGCCTTCCTTTTTTCCAACTCCCTCTTCCTTTAAGATTATAAAATCTAAATTCAGTTTCAAAATCTCCGATCCAATGGATCTCGATTTTCTCAAAACAGAAACGCGCAAGGGCTTCGATAACTTCGGATTTGCTTTCTCTCTATCGGTCTTAATTTGATAGAGAGGAATTCTTGTTGTTGACGATGTAGCATTTGAAGAAATCAAAGAACTTGATTTTTGCTAATTATTCTTTTTCCCTAATTTAATTTGGTTATTATCATGGATGGAGGAAGCCGAGGCAGGTAGCAGCTGCTTACCAGATCAATAGGGAAGAAATTACTTGGATGATTCGGCAACACCGAGGATTGGATAACCCACCACTTAAAATTACACACGTTGGAATTATACATTTTCCCAAGCGAAACGTGTTCTTTTTCTATTGGATTTAGATTTTAGAGTTAGTTAGCACAGGTTATAACCGATCGCATCCAAAAATTATTTTATACTCTCTCTACTACATTATTTGTGATTTCATTCATTAAAATTCAGTTATTTAATTTTTTATATTATTTTTTATATCATTTAAATAAAAAGTTGATTATAAATAAATAAATTAATAACATAAAAAATAAATGAATGGATTTTAGTGAACGAGACCATAAATAACATGAAGAAAAATATTCATAAAATAATTTTTCAATCGCATCGTATATGCATTTTGTGGTATCATAATCAAATAATTGATTATTATTTTATAATCGAATTAAAATAATTTTATTATCAAGTTTACTCTCTTGAAATTTTCAAAATAGACTCGAATTAGTTTTGAAAAATAAAAAATTATTTGAATAGTCAAACCCAAAATTCATTGTTTTACTTGTTCACTTTTAAGTTAAATATTTAAGTGAATATTTGTTTCACTCCTGCTTAAATTTCGTCTTTATTTGACCACTTCTAAAAATAGTTAATCCTTACTTTATTACTTTAATTGGTTTTATAGGTAGCTTTCAGATTTAACCTCCATTATCCCCTTAATGATCTTGTTTGATTAAAGTTGGCTTGAATGGATTAGAAAAGAAAAAGTTATTTTTTAGACTATTTTATATGACAGTCAGATAATAAATAACTTATTTTTGTAAATTTATTTTTATCAATAAATTTGATGATTTTTATGACTTTTTTAGGGTTAATATGTATTTTTGAAATGTATTGAAAATAAAAGGTTTAAAGATTTATTAAGTTATTAAACTTTTGTAAATACAATTAAATTTTTTTAAAAAAAATATTAGCTTTTACAATTAAAGAAAGTATTTTTTTCTTTGATCAAAGTTGACCGTTAATTTTAATGGATTTTATTACATGTATTACAACATGATAATGTCACTTTTTATTTATAAAAAATTATAATTGAAAAATATATATAAAAAATCTTTATTTTTAAAATAATTTTTAGAATTTTTCAGTTTTTAATTTTTTTTTTATTTTTATATATTTTAAAAAATAAAATTTAAATCTTCTTAAAAATAACAAGTAACATTATACAATTACAACATGTATTAAATTTTTTAAAAAACCCATTACAATTAATAGTCAATATTGATTAAAGGATTAAATTAATTTTTTATCTTAAGTTTGACGATTTAATTAGGTATAAAAATTAATTATTTTTTAAAAAATTTAAAGACTTGTTAAACTGATAAATCAAAATAAATAAATAATCATATTTTCCCATATTAATATAAAAGTTCAATTTCTTCAAGCAATCATAATGATGTCACCCCACAAGGAACCATGCTACACAAGTGGCTCCCTTCCCGTATTCTTTATCAGCCGAAAGACGAAAGGATAAAAATGGGGTCTTCTTCAACACTATCATGGGAACTTCAGTTACAAAATGTAAGCTTGGAAAATATGGTTCTATCAGCTGGGAACTGGGGTTTGCCCCCTGAAATGGGATGCACAAAATTTAGTGATCTTTCCTTCACAACTTCAATCCAACTCGATTTTATATATAATTAAAATTTACGTGATTATCGAATACTAAAAATTCTTTAAAAAAAATATTACGTATATAAGGACGACAAACTTCATGTTAAAGGGATTGAAAAAAAAGAAAAGGCATGCATGTTATTGGTATCAATCTAAATAGTTTTAAGTTGATTGTAAAAGCTGTGTAAAGCTCTTGAATTAGGTTTCTCAATTCTCATATAGTACCGATTATATGATTGAGCAACACTAAAGCTCCCAAAGTAGGGTATCTTGTTCGGCCAACATGATGAGGTTGAGTGGGCTAAAACCAGTGAGCCTACATCATTGGTGGTGGGATCCAAAGATTGGCTTAGTGGGACAATGGGTATCGTTTCTTTCCAACGAGGGACCTTATCAAATTTGCTTTTATCTCACACAAAGCATCTTGGAATGCTATTTTGTTTATATGGTTTCCCCATGAAATGACCACTCAACAAAGAGTGCAGAAAGGCAAGTTTAAGGCATGAAGCAAATAAGGTTACCTGGCATAAGGTCAGAAGGTTTAAATTCAACATCCCTGGATCACCAAGTAAAAGAAATTAATCGAAGAATATGAACTTTCTGCAGACAAGTAAAAGAAATTATGAGTCATATTTTCCTTGCTTGTAGGTACACCAATAGACTTCAGCAAGAAGAGTTGGGGTTCTGTCGATTTCAATGAAAAACGTTTAATTAAGAGGAAGGAAAACCTGTGGATGACCACTCTCATCCTACGGATTGTCTGAAGTGCATATGTCTACTTCATATGAAAGGAAAGAAACAATAGTCAGGTGCTTAGAAGCTCAAGGGAGAATCCTTGTGCAAATCAAACAGAATTGAACTATGGCAGTTTCCCTACTTATTTTAGATGAATACAAATTACTACTTATTTTAAATAAATTTCTCCAAGATACATATATATTAAAATTATTTAAATAAGGTCAGTGAATCGAATCCGAGTGTGAGGTGTGATATTGAATTGATGGAGGCAGGCCAATAGCCATCTCCCGTGATAAAAGGTTGTTAAAAAATCTTTTTGTAGACAATATTGCAACGATACTTATGATGATGCCTGCAATCTCTCTCTCTGTCCTTCCCTCTTTCTTCACTCAAATCAACTCAACTCAATTAGCTCTTCTTCATTTGTTTTATTTCCATGTCCAATATCTTCTTCTCTTTCTTTTTTAAGCTCATGCAATTATACTAACTTCTTCTACTTCATTTGTTTAACGTACAAATTAGCTAATCCACCTTCTGTTCTCCATGGCTGACAACAACTGTGGTTGTTGGACTGTCTTGAAACGCGGTGTTTGCAACTCCTCTCCTTCTTCTCGCTCTGCTAGCACCATCCCTCGCACTAGTCTTGTTTATGATGCTGGTATTTTCTTTTTTGCAGCCTGATTTCTGACATTAATCACATGTGTTGCTTTGGTTCTGATTTCTTAATTTATCTTCTCCTATAGCTTTTATGGAATTATTGATCAAAGGGAGATGACTGATTCTCAAAATTTGTGTACAGCTACAGAGACCAAATGTCTAAATGCTAGTCATAGAGAACTCTGCCCACCAAATGAAGCTCGTCTTTCATCTGATAATCCTGATCCATCAGCATCCAACAATAAATCTCGATGCCAGCTTCTTCAATTTACTTACCAGGAGTTAAAATCTGCAACAGGAAACTTTAGGCCAGACAGCATACTTGGTGAAGGTGGTTTCGGGTATGTCTTCAAAGGGTGGATAGAGGAAAATGGGACAGCACCCGCCAAACCAGGTTCAGGGATCACAGTTGCTGTCAAGAGTTTGAAACCAGATGGTCTTCAAGGCCATAGAGAATGGGTGGTTAGTTGAAATAGTACATGTACTATATGTGATTTTGTTAGTAGATTCAATGTTGAAACAGATTATTTTGCAGGTTGAGATTGACTTCCTTGGACAACTTCATCATCCTAACCTGGTTAAACTTATCGGTTACTGCATTGAAGACGACCAGCGATTGCTTGTATACGAATTTATGACCCGAGGAAGTCTCGAAAACCATCTTTTTAGAAGTGAGTCTCAAATGTTTTCTTTCCTTCAATGGACAGTTATAGAAGTTCACATGAAAGAAATATTGATGTTGCCTCGTGGTCTAATTTTGCAAAGGGACAATACCTCTCCCATGGACAAATAGGATTAAGATCACACTTGGGGCGGCAAAGGGATTGGCCTTTCTCCATGGTGGTCCAGAGCCAGTCATTTATAGAGATTTTAAAACATCCAACATTTTACTTGATTCGGTATGTGTTTCTTATTGATGTCAACTCATATCCTTGGTTTCATGGAATCATTCATATGTAAATTATTATTGCAGGAATATAATGCAAAGCTTTCAGATTTTGGTCTAGCGAAAGCTGGTCCTCAAGGTGACAAAACTCATGTTTCTACTAGAGTTGTTGGAACCTATGGCTATGCTGCACCAGAGTATGTTATGACAGGTATTTAACTTCTCAGACATGATCTGAACTGATTGAAAGTTGAAAATTTGATTCTTCATTGGAGTTTTCTTTTTCTTTTTTTCCCTCTCAGGACACTTGACATCTAAGAGTGATGTCTACAGTTTCGGTGTTGTATTACTCGAGATTTTGACCGGCCGAAGATCGATGGACAAGAAACGTCCCAGTGGGGAACAGAATCTCGTTGCTTGGGCTCGGCCATATTTAGCTGACAAGAGGAAACTTTACCAACTGGTGGATCCCCGTTTGGAGCTGAATTATTCTGTTAAAGGTGTGCTTAAAGTGTCACAATTAGCATACAACTGCCTGCATAGGGACCCCAAATCCCGTCCTACAATGGATGAAGTAGTGAAGGTCCTCACTCCATTGCAAGACCTTAACGATCTCGCCATATTATCCCATCACTCTCGTCTATCTCAACAAGTGAGACGTAAAAAGAAACCGGAAGAACCTCACCAACTCCCCAATGCTCAATCCAAAAGCAGCAAAGATTCCCCCTTGAATACCGGCAAACACAAGCGTAGATGATCCGTATTGTCAAACTTTAATTGTGTGAAGACAATATTTTAGTGTTGGATGAGCTATAGTAAAGCGATTTCTTTTCCTTTAAAACCTTATAGTAGAGAGAGCTAACCATGAATGTGTGACAATTATCTTACAGTTTCCCAGTATTGTAATTCAGAGATATCTATTGTGATTATATCAAACAATATGCTTTGCTTCCAATCTAAATCTTCTCCCTTTGAATTAAAAGAGTCCCCATTTGCAGAAAATGAAATGAATAGAGAACAAATAAATAGAGTAAAATTTCCCATCAACTGTAGCCTTCAAACTAGAATCTAATCCCTGCATGCATGCCTTTAACTTATTCTGAAAATCACTTCCAGAAAAGAGAGCACTTCCAAATTCCAATATACATCTTGACATCAGTTACGTATTTTAAATAGCATTCAATTTGGAATCTTTCTGACCTTTACTTGATTCTGCAAATCATTTCCACAAGACTACAGTAAAAAAGAGAATCTCATATATATATTTTTTTATAAATAAAAGTGGTTTAGTTACGTTGGCATTTCCTCATGGAAACTTTACTCTCTTTTTTTGTTGTTGCTTGAAGAAAAAGAAACCATTACATCAGGATAGGTCTAGGGAATACTATACAAGCATTGCAGACCAATCCATACAGTTTAATCTGGATCTGGGTCTCGGCCATGGGGTTTGTGTTTAGTTCTGTACCTGAATTTGGATAATGAAACAGTGAAATAAAAATCAATCACTATGGTGTATATCAGATTGATAATGGAAATATATAAATACGAGTACAATTATAATATTCCAAAGTTCACACATCTAAGCTTTGCAATACATAACTAGTCACTATTTTCAAATATAACTTTACGTGGAATTTGAAGACTAGAATTTATAGTTACATGTCCGACAATAAGCTCACAAAATGAAGATTAAACGCTCCAGCAATATCTGAATCTAAAATATAAGGAAGATGAAGCAATATGTAATGGAAAAGAAGAAAATTTATTTACATTGATTGTTGATATACATATAGTTATGTACCTGTGCCTCCTCACCGTGGCTATGAACCGGAAAAACTAGTGATCATTTCTGCTGTAAAACCTGCGAACGTGAAGATAGTAATATGTATATAAACAGATAGTAAAAGGAAGAAGATGAGGGAGAGTTTGGGAGCAAATTATAAGGAATATGGAAAGTGATATTGGCGCGGCTCAATCTGAGATCATATTTACAACCGAATCCATGCGTAAACACGTCTTCGGATTGAACCACACCAATATCGCTTCCTTTATTTTGCTTCAAACTTTTCTCAGGAAAAAAAAAACACATTAATGATCATCCCACGGATGCAATGAGAAACACAGCCCGGTCGATGTTTAAAGAGTTTGTAGCTTTTATACACTTCGCATGCTCGGTATCGCCCTTACCAACCAGCAACACCAAGATGAAGAAGAGAAAAGGTGGTTGAGCCCCATGACAACAAAATTTGATCCTTTTTCCAGTGTCCCAGGTAGGCCAAAAGAAGCCTACCTTCATGGAGTAGAAGGTGGAGATCATGGCGGGTTTGTTGGTGGTTGGGAATGATTATGACAAAGAGGGATCGCTAATACCATGATTTTTATTCCTTCATTCATTGTGTCAAAATCAAGGCACTTCTGGTGCTAAACTACTAATCAACATGTCTAGTCAATCAAATTAATCATGATGAATTTAAAAAAAAAAAAAACAAGAATGGGCCGATAAAAGCATTTTACAGAGCAGAGGAAATAAAAACCAGCTATTCTCCATGAACAAGACAAACACAGTATTAATAATATGATATTTCTTGGTGCACTAAGACATAACATGTTGACAGTTGCTATAGCCTATATTATGAAAATGAGAGTGAAAAAAATAACAAAAGACAAATGAAGGAGACATTCTTCTGTTGATTAAAATGTTTCTTACAGTAGACCTCAAAGTTTTCAGCAAACGATACTTGCATGAAAGCATTGCTTTTGTATACAACAACTACTGTTCAACGTGGAGTATACCACTCAGATCAGTAAAGAAGCAACGCTTATTGTTCAAAGGGTTCAAGCAGAGGAAGAAAGTATAGAAATGGCAACGCATATGATAAGGTTTTATAACTTGATTTGATGCACGCGAGAAGGATTAAGAGAATAAATAGAAGTTACATCACTATATTATGATCATCTATTTGACATTAATGTTGATAACCATTGCATATTATGATAAATACGATGTGAATACGATCGAAAATACATCTATAATTTAAATTCAGATTATGAGAATTGTAATGATTTGAGGGAGCAAAACTTACTTTTTAGGGTTTGTCATGCTTAATTTGTACTCCATCAAAATCAAATTCCTTCTCTTACGCATGCTCCTGGACTGGAAATATTCTCCTCAAAAGGAAAAATAAAAAAGAGAATGAACCCTACTAACAAAACAACTCTTTTCCACCTTTCTATGTCACGTTCGCATTGAAGTATTAATCAAGAGCATAAGATAGATGGCCTATATGATCTTTGTTATGAATTATATATGTTTTTACGATAACTCGACAGTAATATATAGCATTGCAGCAAATCTTCGTTGTGCATAAGTATATGGGGTCTAAAAGAAACATTGGCGCGTAGCGAATAGTGAAAGCGAAAAGATTTGGCAGTTTCATTGCCAACAACCCAGAGCGGAGACACCGGCGCTAAAAGAGCCCTGCCTTGGGCCTGCACCAGGGAACACACTCCTTGGATTTTGCTTTATTTTCCTTTAAAGACGGTCAGTCAGACAGTCAGTCAGGTCCCTCTCTTCTTCGCCTTGAAGATTTTGGGGACTGTTAAAATAACATAAAGCAAGTTTTTTTTAATTAAGAATGAAAGCCTTTTCTTCTCACAAAACTCATGATTTGGGGCGATAAGTTGGCATGCCACTACCATTTACAGATTCCCCCACGCCTTCATTCCCTGCTCACCGAATCCTAGGGGCCTGTTGATTATTGGAAGTGTTGATTAAAGGGGTGGGACAAAGAGACACCCATGTTTCTTACACATGCAGAGTTTTCTTCAAGTTGTATGGATTTTATTTTATTTTTATAACCAAAAGCAAACATACTTTTTTAGCATCCCTCCAATGAAAGAGAGTTGTTGAATGACTTTTGATTTTTTCAAGTTTCCTCGCGTTTTATAAAGTTCTTTTTTTTTTCCTGGTGTTTGTGGTTGTGGTAGGGAGGGTTAACACAACGTGGGTGAGTTTAGGTGTGAATGTTTCGATACTGCAAGGCAAGTAGGCCAAACTCGGTTGTTCGGTTGCGGAGACAAGAAAGCCACACCTCCCTCTTCAGGATCTCGAGTTTACTACCCATCACCTCTATTCTTGAGAATTCTCTGTCCACACCAACACATGAGAGAGAGCAGAGGCTAAGGCTACCTCCTCGAATCTCTTCTCCCCACAAAATGTGCTCCGCAATAAGTGGGTTTTGGAAGGTTTTAGCTTTTGTAAAAGGATTCAGGCACAAATGGACACAATTTCACTTTTTATGGGTACTTAAAAAGGAGAAAAATACTCTCCTTCTTTTTCATATTTTTTTTTATGTTTCCTTTGAAAAAAATTTAAAAAATCAAATCTTAAATTTTAATCTTTATTTTCTATATCCTAAATCCTACCCCTAAAAAATACACCTTACCCTTAATTCCTTAAACACTAACCACAACCTCTAACCTGAAACCTTAAACCTTAAATATTAAACTCTCTAATATAAAGTGAAGACATAAATAGAGGAATGAGGAAGAGGTAGACGATTTGCACCCACTTAAAAGGGGCACCTGAAATGTCCCAAGTCAATGGGAGTGGATACACCATATCAACGTCGGGCGCAAATCGTCTACCTCTTTCTCATGTCTTTATTCTTGCCTCCACTTCAAATTATAGGGTTTAGGGTTCAAGGTTAGGGTTATGATGCATATTTTTTAGGATATATGATTTAGGGTATATTAAATTAGGATTAGGATTCCAAATTCAGTTTTTTAACAAATTTTAATAAAAAAACATAAAAAAGAGGTAGACGAATTTTACCCATAAGCGTAGACTGAACTTATTTTTCCCTTGTTTACTGATGGCGTTCAAATATGAGCCCAAACCCCCAATAGATTTGGTCCACTACATTCATTTGAAAGCAAGAAACGGGAAAGTATCTGACAAAAGTAACCCAGGTTTAACCGAGACTTTCATATTATTACGGGCCGGATTAAAAAATATTCGACACGGAGTTGAGCCCATACTCACCAAATCTGAGTGTTTTTTAATATATTTGTATTATTTTATGGGTGTATTTGTTTATATATTTTTTAATAATATATACATTTTATACATATAAATATTTAAATTTAAATTGATAGACATTATTTTTTACCGAAATTATTCCTTGAGTTCTCATTCAATATTATTGACACCCACCAAAAAGAGCTATCCCAACTCTCACTCTAACAGTAAAGAGATCCTACGTGTCACCAAAATAAAAAGGGTCATTTATTAAGTTAGAAAATTAGAATAATAAAAATTTTACGTTTTTTAATAAACGAATAAATAAAAATAAAAATATATTCGATTTATTTATATTCTACGAATAAACTCTTTTATTGACTGATTTATAAATTTAGTTCTCTTTTCCCTTTTATTTTCTTTACATGTTAAATATTGGTGAAAGTATGAATTAAATTAAACACATTATGAACTTTAAAGTTCAACATGTGAAGCCTAATTAACTTAAGAATTAATGGTATAATTTTACTATTTTGACGAACATATAAACCAACATATTCACAAAAAAAATATTAATTGAATATGTTCTTGAATATTAAATAAAAGAATATGAACACTTAAATAACTAAATATAACATTAATAAATAAATAAAAATATTTATTTAAGCTCGATTCATTTATTCTCTAATATTAAATTGCATGAAAAGACAAAAAAGCATTCAAGGTTCCAATAAGACATCTTATGGGCCTAATAGAGACCTAAAGAAACCATTATGGTCGAGAAAACAAAAGGTTTTAAATTTCAATTGCAGATAGTGACGGGTTATATGGGTTTGGCGAGGAGGAATTTTTTATCTTTGTTTTTTTAATATATTTTTTAAATTAATTTATTTATAAATTTATTCTATTAATTTTTAAATATATATCTTTTATCTTCGACCTTAAATTTTGGTTGATCTTTAATCGTAGGATTTTTTTATTTATAGAACTCTGTTGACATACTTCATTAGTGCAAGATAACATGTTTGTCATAGAAATTAGATATGTTGCTACTAAGTGATACAAATATAATTTATTTTTTATGATCTGCCCCTCACCTACATTATTTGAAAATAGCTTAACAAAAATACCACCCACTCAAAAATCAAAATCACCCCAACAAAGTGCACATCGAGTGAGTGAGTGGTAGACAGATTCATGAAATAACTTTCTTCCCTGTTCAATTTGCCCACCAAGTAACTTGCTTCACGTCCCACATCGATTTGCGCATGCACACAAGAGTAAATTGACTAAACAAAGCAACCCCCAGACCCCAGACTCTACGTGATCAATGGTCTTCCACTCGAGCTCACTACAACACAAGGGACACATAGATTCGGTACATATTTGTCTCCCGACTCATTTTAAAGCGCTGGACCAGATCCAACATCTCAACGGAAGCCAAGCCAGTCTCTATCGGTTTCAAAAGAATGACATTCTTCAAATGTGGGTGGGAGGAGGGACAACATGGCAACGCCGCGTGTGACCGACGCTACCATAAAACTAGTTGTAATAAAAATAAACAGTTATACTAAAAAATCAAATCCTTTGCTTGTTTAGTTACTCCACCATGGTTAATATCGTCCAAAACACAAAGAAAATATGGAAATGCCTTGACTGACTTGTCAATTAGGAGAGAGTTCAATTTCTCTAATTCATGCATTGGAATGATTGGGGACAACTTTCAAATAGAGTCTAGATTATATCAAATTGATATATTGTTTACGTTATTTGTATTTGTATTTGTATGATTCTGGTGTTATTAAACAATGGAATATAGCGAAAGGGGAAAATAGGTAGGCTAAAAGTGAAGCAAACTTGGACCTACTTGACCAATTGATACCTACTTCATCAAAGTACATTGATCAAGAAATTTAAAAGGAATATATGCTTACTGCTTTTAGTTCAAAATAGCATTAACACCCTTTAATGACCATAAGATTTAATCACATAAAATTATTAAATTTTGTAAAAAAAATTATTATCTCTTAATCGTGTCTCCTTTCATGTCTTTATTAAAAAAGAATAGAATTATTAAACTTTAACCCTAATTTTCTACATCATAAATCCCTAACCTTGCACCTTAAAAATACACAATACACTTAATTTTCTAAACCCTAATCACAACTCATAATCTTAAACCTATTAATTTAAAGCAGAGACACGTTTAAGAAATAGACGATTAAAAAAATATATTTATTTCAAATCAACATATAATTAGATGTTTATACAAAAAGTTAATATCTATAATTGAATTAAATATACTTTTTTAATAATTAATTGTATTTTGTTATTTTAGAGTAACTTCAAAAAAAATTAAATATAAAAGTTTAATGTAGTCTTATTTATGATTGTATTTGTTTCTCCTTTTCTGTCATGCCGTTTCAATTGCACTTTGCTTCATTGAAAATATTGTAATCTTTGTTCTGTTATCGACGTGCATGGAGCTGCAACTGGGACCCGCTCTTCCAACTCCTCTTGTTTGCATGGAAATGTTGGACCTAAATAGCTACGGTTGCGAGCAGAGGGAAAGCTTTGGGTTCCAATGCTTTGAGTCCATCTGTCATTGATATTAACAACAGCAGCAGCAGCAGTTCTTGCGGCGGCAGCGGCAAAACACCCTGCGGTGAGAGGAGAATTGTTCCCGAAACGCTGCCTCTTTTGCATTGGAGTAACCAACCAAATGATGAAGATGACACTAGGGAAGAACTTGACGACAATTCTTCTTCCATTTTCAAGTAACTTCACTTTCTCACTTTTCTTTTTGTTCCTTTACGTTGTTTCGTGCCTTCTTTACAGTTTGAGCTTACCCTAAAACATCTGTCGTGTTTCATTTTTTTATCAACCTGCTTTCCGGAGCAAGAAAAAAACAAAAACTTGAGCTCTTTTTTTCTGGATTTGATGATTTTTTGTTTGTGATTCTTCCTTTGATGGTGTATATATATATATGACAGAAATGACGGAGAGGGTTTAGTGGGGTGGCCGCCAGTGAAAACCTCGAGGAAGACGCAAGGCCACCAAATCTCCGATGGCGTAGCTGATAACTACTACGCGGTGGGAGCGGCAGCGGTAGATAATGGCAGAGGTGGGGGTTCAAAATCCACGTACGTGAAGGTGAAGATGGAAGGAGTTGCAATTGCCCGGAAGATTGATGTTAGCGTCCACCATTCCTTTGAAGCACTTACCGGCACTGTGTTGAGAATGTTTGGCTTACGTAAGTAAAATTAAGCCAAACCGTGCTTAAACATAATCATATTTTCAACGATATCATGTTGTATTATAACAAAACCTGAATCAACTGTCATTTTCCCATCTTGTTTGACAACAGCTTATGACTATCGAGACAGCTTTAAACTCACATATCAGGACAGAGAAGGAGACTGGTTGCTTGCAGAAGATGTCCCATGGAGGTACTTTTCTCTTCTTCTTTTTTCCCTTTCCCTAGACTTACTTGTTTAGAAGCTTAGATAGAAACTAATGGCACTCAACGTGGTTATTTCAGGACCTTCATCCGCTCCTTGAAATGCCTGAAATTAATTAGATGCAGAGGGTAGCGAGTGTGTTTATTCCTGTTTGTAGGTCAATTGGTCATTACTTTTTTCATGAATTCTGAATAAGTTAACTCTTTTGTAATCTGAAACAGCTATCAGCTCTATGACAACCGAGAAAACATTAATATTTGAATCCGTTTTTTGTTTGTAAGCTTGATTTGTGTGTGTGTCTATCGCTTTCTTCCATTTTCCCTCAGTTATTTCCCCCTGCTTATCTCTGTTCTCCTTGTTGCTAAAAATATCCATTCTAGTCTCTCTCTATACCTGTACAATTATCACTGCAAATAACCTAACACCCCTCAATCCACTCTCTATATGCCTGTAATATCAACGTCCCTCGTTATGGTCTACACACGTAATAGAATTAACATGTAATATCAATGATTTTACGATATCTCTTTTACATATCGAACCCCATTTCCATACGGACAACACTTGCCTCGGCCATTCTTGCAGAAGCTGTAGCGAAGGATTTCTTTTTACTATCAGTAATAGTTTCCTCTTCATTTCTAAAGACAACAGCTGCCCCATAAATTGTTGGGCATGGGTCATCTCTATGGACTCTGCCCGATGCCCATCAACAAATTGGTTTCATATCATGCTTTCTGTTGGATCCACTAGATGTAGCAGATAGCAATATCGTTGGAATTCTAAATTTATAAGAGGTGCGACTGCTCTAACGCCACGCATAGGCCTCAGCTTCTAACCAGTTTCTACTTGTAGGCTTTGACTTCATTTTCTATTGAGGGATGAAAAACGACTGACCAACAACGTTCGTTTGGACAAAAATTATATTTCTCAATTGTGAATAAACGATCGTTTAGAGGTGTAAAATCAAATGGATAATACTTGTTTAGTGTCAAACTTTGATAAATTTATCATTAATTCTCGTTCGATGCTTCAATAATCGTTGGAAAAAGTAAAATGAAAAGTTTGCAGTCCAATGAACGAGAATGGAGATAGTGCTACCCACGGCCAGCAAAGTAGGCAGAGAGTTTCAGAGTCCTTTCCCTTTGCCAGTAAAAATAAAAGGAATTAATCTATGGCCTGGGTAACATAAGAATGAAATGAGAATTTCCCCCCTGTAATTTTAAAGGTAGTACGAATTACATGCTGCTGCAGCAGCCAGCTCGGTTAAAGACTTGAAAAGTTACAAAAGAAAAAAGAACACATTTTTCAAGATGCCATTGTTTTTTATGGTTTGCTGCAGTGGAGGAGGACAAAGTTTTGGTTTCCTATCTTCGAACCTTTCATCTCAATTTTTGGGATTTATTGTATCAAATGTTTTAGAACTTAAAAAAAAAATATATAAAAGATAGAGCACATTAATGATCATTAAATTATTTAAAAAAATATAAAATGTATTATGAATATATTTATTCACGGTGGATATTCATATATTAAGTTAAAGTTTAATGAGTTTTATTATTAGAGTTTAATACCATTGGAATTAGGGTTTCCATCTTATGCCTATAAATATAGATTTTTTGGACAAAACATTGTACACAACCCTACTTTGAGAATATAATAAAATCTCCCTTCCTTTTGTCTCTCATCTTTATTCTTTTATTTTATTCTTGTTCTTTACTTTATTCACAACACGTTATCAGCACGAGACTCTAACCAACGGAGGTGTTTGTCGTTCAAATCTTGAAGGAGTTATTGAAAAGAATTTGTTCATGGCATAAATCAAAGATAAGTTCTTCTCCCTCAATTATATTTTAATTATCGATTATTTTTCTCTCTTGATCTTTGATTTGATTTTTAATTTATTAAAA
This sequence comes from Abelmoschus esculentus, assembly GCA_035048815.1. Lineage (NCBI taxonomy): Eukaryota > Viridiplantae > Streptophyta > Magnoliopsida > Malvales > Malvaceae > Abelmoschus > Abelmoschus esculentus. Next base: position 363,770 of record JAUCBN010000025.1, read on the forward strand.
ATCTTTGGTTGTTTGGTGTTTGTGTAGCGATAAAGTGACTCAATTCACATGATGCTTGTCGATAATTCCCGAAAAAGACTTTAACAAAATATTGGTGATTAAAGTTTCCATATATTCAAATTAGTGGAAAGTCTGATATGTTTTATTTATTCAATTTGAGATTTTTTTTATCTTTATTTATTTTGATGGTGAAAGTTTTTGCTTTTAAATATATTTTTAAATATTACATGATATTAGAACAAATATTAAACCTTTAATTAATTAATATGTTTTTTGTTATGTTGGTTTAATCCGAGTATATTGGTTGGACATCCCGTTCTACGAGGCTACTGGTCTCAAAGGAGGTTCTTTTTAAAGGACCTTGTGGACTGGTTTAACAACGCCGCGTATGAGGATTAAATTTTTATTCTTAGTATATATTGAATATATATATCAGTTGATCAATTACTATTTAATAGTATGAATATTATAAAGTCTATATTTACTTGGAAGCAATATTTTTTTGTGTCGAAAAACTCGACTATAGACTTCTCCTAAGTTCAAGTTATGAAAATTGTCTTGATCAAAGAATTTTTATGGGAGGCATTCCCTGAAGTGAATGCATGCATGATGATTATTCCATGCGATTATTTGATTTATGACATTCCATGAAGTGAATGCAAGCATGATGATTATTCCATGCGATTATTTGATTTATGTCATTCCCTGAAGTGAATGCAAGCATGATGTTTATTCCATGCGATTATTGAATTTGTTTTATTCCTTGAAGTGAATGCAAACGTGATAATTCACTATATGGTTAGTGAATAAAACTCAATTATGTGCCAAAGTATCATTGATGAGGATATGTTAGAAAAAAAAACATACTCCACTTTTCATGCCAACAATGTTGTCCTTCAGACACAATATCGTGAAAAAGGCTTTAAGAAATATTCTGAGTTAATTTCTTTCCTTCTTGTGGCTGAGCAAAATAATGAGTTGCTCATGAAAAATCATGAATATCGCCCAACAGGCTCCGCTCCATTCCCTGAAGCGAATGTGACATTATATAGCGGAATGAATAAAATCCACATTAGTAATCGTGGTTGCGATTGAAGTCATAAAATAAACATGGATAAGATGATTCTTTTGAGAATACTTATATCCACCAGAAGTGGAATTATAAAGATGACAAGAATGATAGAGATCATATTAAAATCTTTATGTTATCAATGTGATGATATAAACCATTGATCTCATACTTGTCAAACGCCGAAGTATTATGGACTTTATTCATAATCATGAATGATAAATTAAAGAAAATATAATCAGATTTTCTTTGTGGCGAAAATAATGACGTTATTGATCCAACTCAATTGGATATTGATAATTTTTCTCATAGTCTTTCAAGAGAATAATTTGTCATTTATTTTATTTCCCATATAACATCTAAAAGAAATAATTGATATTTATTTATTTTATTTTATTTATTATATATTTATGTTAATATATTTTACATATTATATATTTACGCTTTATGTTAATTTATCGTTAATTTATTTTATATATTATTTATTTACATTCTATGTTAATTTATCCTTTGAAGAATATTATCACTTCCGGAATGAAATCTATAATGAATTGTGGCTATTTATATCAAGCAGACAGTGCAAGTACTCATACTATACTTAAGCATAAGAAATATTTTCCCATTTAAATACAAGGGAAAATGTGAGTACTATATCTCAAAGTACTGAAATATCAATGCTTCGGAAGAGCTTTTGAGAGCTCATCTTTGATAGATAACCGAGTTGATATGATGTGTTATTTTTTAATATTTTTCCATTCCCCGAAGTGAATGGTACAAAGCACATATTTTTCATTTCCCGAAGTGAATGAAATAAAGCACATATTAAAAGGTACGTAATTATGCATATTTTCCCATTTTAAATGCAAGGGAATAATATGAGTACTATATTCGGAAGTACTAATATCACAAAAAGCTCCGACTGAGCAAATATGTTATTGTCAAATGAGACTTTATCTCATATTTTCAGTGCACTATGCTCGTTGAGCAAATATGTTATTGCCAAATGAGACTTTATCTTATATTTACAGTACATTATGCTCGTCAAAATCGCAAAGAGACTTATTGAATTTTAAAGATATTTACAGAAATATATTGAGAATATTAGTCAAGGGATGCTGACTATCTCAATATTACGAGTATAATTCAAGGCAATAAGGAAATCTTGGAAAAATTACATGCACTGTCATCCATATTGTACTACATAAGAATTAGTACAAATTGAAGTTCATGTTATTGAAAACTAGATGTTTACTGATAATTTTATTTGGCATGACCGGTTAGACCATCCTGGTTCAATTATGATGCGAAAATTAGCTGACACTTTCATGTGGTCATTTATTGAAGAACTAAGATTTTCTTCATGGTAATTTTTCATGTGATACTTGCTATGAAAATAATTTGATTATTCAATCATCAACATTTAAGATATAGTGCTATTAATTTTTTGGAACGGATACAAGGTGATATATATGGGCCCACACATCTTTCTAAAAAAAACATCTAGATATTTTATGATTTTATCGATGCATCGACTAAATGATTATGTGTATCCTTGTTATTAACCCGCAACTTGGTGTTTGCGAGGCTACTTGTTCAGTTGATAAAATTACGAGCACATTTTCCAGATTATTTTCTAAAGACAATCAGTCTTGATAATGTTGATGACATGTAATTTTACATGTAGTATCACAAATTCGCATCAAGTCAACAAATGACCATAAGTTCTTCCCATTACAAATGGTTTTTGGTCAAGAACCAAATATTTCTCATCTTAGATTTTTGTGTGTGTGCGATATATGTTCTAATTGCTCCACCACAACGCACAAAGATGAGTTTTGTTGGGAATATATATAAGAGCTTCTGATAGGGGATTTATTTACAACCCGATTTACTGACTATCATTTTAATGAGTCAGTTTACCCAACATCAGGGGGAGAAAATAAATAGCTGGGGAAAGAAATAAGAATGAATTATCATTTTTCTCATTTTGATCCACGTACTACACAATGTGAACTATAAGTTCAAAAGATAATTCATTTAGCAAATCAATTGCTAGATATTTTGCTGACCCTAAAAGAGTGACTAAGTCACGTATACCAGCTATGAATGCTCCGATTAAATTTGATGTCATGGAAGGACAAACTCTAGTTGCTAATGGATCTAACTTACGCTTAAAGCGTAGTAGACAAGTAAGTTCCAAAGATAAGAGATCCTCGAAAAAGAAAAGGAGCTATATTTTATGATGGTCTAATCGAGGAATCGATGATTATGAAAATCTCTAGAAGAGATTAAATGGTCTCCAATAGAGACATTGACATGACTCAGATACCTGATAATAAAGAGATCTCAATAGATTATGTCATGTCTGGTAATAAGTGGAACTGAAATTAAATCAACGTCGTTAATATATTTGCATGCAATATAGCACTAGAGATTTTATTTGATGATGTGGATCATGAATCATTGTCAATTGGGCAATGTAAACAAAAAAATGATTGGCCAACATGAAATAGGCAATTGAGGCGAAACTAAAATCTCTTTGAAAAGAAAAGTATTTGGGCATATAGCCCATACATTGAAATGTGTAAAGCTCGTAGATATTAAACGAGCCTTTGTGAGGAAGAGAAATCAAAAGGGGAAATCATGAGATATAAACTCATTTGGTTGCATAAGGATTCTCACAAAAACATGAAATTGATTATGAGGAAAATATATTCCTCGATGGTGGATGCAACTACTTTTAGATTTTGATCAGTCTGGCAATAAATAAAGTTACTTGGTTTCTGCTTAATGGACGTTGTTACATCATATTTTAATGGGCCTCTTGACAATAATATTTACATGAAACTTCCGGAAAGATTTAGATTGCCATAAGTAGTTCATTCAAGTTCTCGAGAACATTATTCAATCATATTGAATATATCTTTTTATGACTTAAAACAATTTAGGCATATTTGATATGATCGCCTCATTGAATACTTATTAGTATAATGCTATATAAATTATTTCCCCGAGCATTTTTATTAAGAGGTTTAGCTCTGAAATTTTATTGTTGTGTATGTCGATGATTTGAATATCGTTGAGACTCGTGAAGAGATCTCCTTAAATCCTTGTGCATCTATCGACATATAGAAAAATATTGAAAGAGACTTTACATGCATAACGCATATCTATTGATCACCCTTATGGTTGTTGTTAAGTCTCTTACTGTAAACAAAGATTTTTTTGCCTCACGAAAAGGGTAATGATATTCTTAGTCTAAAGCACAATATACACATTATTTGATCTGGAAGCATCGTATCTTAGCTGGTCCAAAAATATTATTTAAGTGCTACGAGATCATTACCTTTAAATAATTGTTATGCATGAGGCAAAACCGAAATATGTGTTTGGCTAAACATATCTTGAAGATATGTGAATGTTTTTCACAAGATAAGATGCAAGCTATCTTGTACAAAGGTAATACAAAATTTATATCTCAAGGTAGATATATCAAATATGATAAAATGAAACATATTTCTTCAAGTTTCGTCCCTCATGATTTTCAGATGAATAGTATTCAATGAATCATTTCAAGCAATGATCTAGAAGATTTATCCACTAGTGCATGATCTACTTCAACATTTGAAGATTGTATTCAATATTGAATTATGAAGATTCAAAGATCTTATGTGATATTTTCATGAGGGAGAGTAAATACGCGTTGCACTCTTTTTTTCCTTAACCGAGGTTTTGTCCCAATGGGTTTTCTTGGTAAGGTTTTTAATGAGGCAACATGTTATGCGTATCAAAGATGTGTGTACTCTTTTTCCTTCACTAAGAATTTTTTTCCCACAGGGTTTTTATCTTAGTAAGGTTTTAACGAGACACATTATCTTCATGGATATCCAAGGGGGAGTGTTATGAATATATTTATTCATGGTGGATATCCATATATTAAGTTAAAGTTTAATGGGTTTTATTATTAGAGTTTAATACCCATTGGAATTAGAGTTTTCATCTTATGCCTATAAATATAGATTTTTGGACAAAACATTGTACACAACCCTACTTTGAGAATATAATAAAATCTCTCTCCTTTTGTCTGTAACACCCCGACCCGGATGTCACATTGGGCCTCCGGCCCAAAACCTGTATCTCAAAATTCTTTCGAAAGCCCAACAATTAAAATCAAATTCAAGTTCAAAATACTATTCATAAAATCCATTTAAGTTAAAACGTAAGCCCAAAATAATATAAAATAATCGAAGCTCCAAAATATTACAAATCATTTAAAACATTTGACTCGAATAAATAACAGAATTACAAGATACATAGGGTCCAACTAAGTACTAGCCCACTAATCTATAAATATACCCTGACATAGGTCGATGCTGAAATCCAAACCTCGATGGTGCTTCACGAACCGGCTTCCGCTAACCTACGCACGAAAACACATTTCGAACGCTGAGCTACTAAAGCTCAGTGGGTACGCCGAACTCGGCCAACATCATGCATATCATAAGCAGTAAAGCATAACATATAAACATCGTGCATGAAATGATGATCTAGCATGCTTGCCTACCACATGGCATAACAATGTATAATGACGCACACAACATATACATGTCAAACAACAACACAAAGTAGTGAGGCCCGCGTCCACACAGCATCGGGATCCTACACTACGAGCAGGGCCCGCGTCCACACAGCATCGGGATCCTACATCCGGGATTTGAGGCCCGCGTCCACACAACATCGGGATCCTCCAAATCCCATACTCGGAATGTCATATCGAGTATCATCGAATGAGGCTCGCGTCCACATAGCATCGGGATCCTACATTCGGTATGGTCTTCAAAATCATCACCCGGAATGTTACATCGGATGGCCTTCGACGTGTTGCAACACTTATGGATATCCGGATTTCCATCAATCAAGGACTCAACACACATAAACGATCCACCTAGGATCCTCACATCAAAACATATCAAGACTTAAACACAATTTAGTCATTCAAGGTTTTAATACGTCAATCTTGTGTTAACCATTCTTTTCATTAATTATAAGATTCATTATAGTCTTTAATCCCTTTATCGAACCCCAAATAAAGCTTATCTTGTCAAGTTTTCACGAGGGTATCGATACCCCTATATAGGGTATCGAACCACCCTGCCTCGATACCTACCCAAAGAAGGCATCGAACCATGGGTATCGATACCAGTATCGATACCCTTTGACCATTTTCAAAGTCAACAAAAGGGGACCCTCCAGCATCGATACGGGTATCGATGCCATTATGCCATTGGAGGTCCCGGTATCAAACCATGGTTCGATACACCTGGCCACTTAGCCTATTTCCACTCATGGGTATCGATACCGGTAGCCCGTGTATCGATACCCCTGCACGAAATGCAGGTCTGCACTTAGAAATTTCTAAGGGTTCTTCCCCAGCATTAATCTATTTGATTCTAAGGTGTTCCTATCAGTTCTTAGAGATGTTTAGGACGTCTTAACACAAATTTTCAGCCATTTAACTCACTAATACCATTTTTACCATTAAAGCATACCAAGCTCAACCCAAGCAAAATCAAGCATACATACATGAATCTATATGCTATGCAATCTACCATGACATGTATAATGTAAGAACAAGTTGGGAGTACCAACCTCTTGCAGGCAACAACAAAAACGACCTTCCTTCTTCCTCCTTAAGCTTTCTCCTTGCCCAAACTTGATGATGGATCTCCAACTTCACCAAACCAACATATATTTACCTCTTTTAATAGATCTCTCCAAGCTCTAAAACTTCCTCTCTTGCACCAAAACGTGATTCCACAGAAAACTCCCAAAGATCAAACCTTTTCCTCAACTCTATTTTTACCAAAAAGGATGAAGAGGTGAAGAAGAAAAAGAGAAAAGATGAGCTCCCTATCTGTAGAAAAACATACCCCCTTAACCTCTAGTGATGTAATTACCAAATAACCCTCAACCAACAACTCAAGCCCAACACAACCACTCAACCCCAACCAAACAAGCAGCCCAACAAGGCCCAAAACCTCTCACTCGGAGCCCAAAACCGAAGCCCAAACTCTCGGGTTAACCCGACACTCAAATCCAAAATCCGGGTCGTTACATTGTCTCTCATCTTTATTCTTTTATTTTATTCTTGTTCTTTACTTTATTCACAACAAAATGATCATTGATATTAAATTTATAAAAATAATTATTAATTCGTTAACTGTTATTAGAAGTGTGTTATGACAATTAAAATTTGTAATAATAATATTAATTTTTTATATTTTTTATATTTAATCAATTTAGTTTTAAATAAAAAAATATAATAAATTTAGTTTTTATTCCTTACTAGTCACGTTTTCGGATAAAGAAACTACTCTCTATTAGTAATGTTCTTAAAATTAGCGTTCGACAATTGCACCCCAAATTTAAATGGTTTAATAATTTAAGTCACTAATAATTTTAAAATTAATATAATTAAGTTATTGTCCTTGTTTATATGTTTTGGTTTATTATTCTATTAGTTAAAATAAATAATTTAAAACTTGGCCTCTTATTTTATTTTGGTTTATTTATTTTTATTACCTTTTAATTTTAAAAATTAATGAAATTAAACCTTAATTTTCTTTTTTATGTAATTATTTTTTAGAACTTTATTCATTAAAATTAAGGAAAATTCTACGACGGGCGTCGAATACTGTTGAACACCACTAATGTTAAACATTGTTGAATACCATTAAATTAATTAATAAAAATTTAAAATTTTAAGGACTTTGTATGTAATTAATAAAAGAATGATAAACTCAACATATAATTAATAATTGTATGATTAGTCCTTTAGATTTTTATTCTTCATAAATTAATTTAATAATGTTCAGCGATGTTGGATACCCGTCATAGACTCTTCCTTAAAATTAATCAACTTACCCTCCTCCTAATTCAATCTTGATATCTAATTTAGAATAGCTCTTTATATCCCTCTCTCTCCTTGGCTTTATGATTATCTCCTAGTAATAATTTCTATTATATAAAGGACATTTCTTTTCCTGTGTAAAACATAGCTCGGTTTTAAAGCAAAGAGTTGAGAGAATAAAAGCTTTTTGTTTTCTTTTGGCTTCCAAGCTTTGCTTTCTTCTTGTGGTTTATTGCTAGTTGTTGCAGGGAAGCACAATTGCTAGCAATTGTTGATTTCATTGTTCTTCTCGGTGGTTGCTCTAAGTTTTAGTTTAAATTTAAGTGAAAAACATGTCGAACTGTATCGATGTTGCACCTGAGCAACTCTGCTACATCCCTTGCAACTTCTGCAACATAGTTCTTGCGGTATCTCATATTATATAGCTCTTCTACTTTAAATCAAGGGATCTCCCTTTTATTTTATGTATAGTTTGGGTTTGGTAATTTTGTTCTCCATCTATATACATCATACAAAGATGGATTTTAGATCCTAAAATAAAGCTGGCCTTTGCATCTGCGATTAGTTCTTTTTACTGAGATCTATTGATTTTGTTTTCTGGAATTTATTGTTTTTTTTTTCTTCCCACTTACCAGTCAAGTCTCCATCATCAAACCCTTCTTTTGCAGTCAAAGAAAAGACATAAAATAGAGAGGTGGAGAAGAGAGGAAAGGGCTTAGCTTTAGCTAGAATTTACTACTATTTTTTTTATATAAACACAGGCATTTTGCTGAGAATTTGATGAGTAAAACACCTCTACTCCCTTGGCTAACTCAGTTTCTTGAGGAAGGGAGAAAATAGAATCCAGCTAATACATATCTTAAACAAAAATCAGATTTTCAGAATCTTAGCTTACCAGAATTCTCTTTCCTTTGTTTCTTGCTACTTAGAACTCAACTTTTCTTAATTATAACAGCTTCTTGTTATGGGGTTAATCTACAGGTGAGCGTTCCATGCAGCAGCCTGTTTGATATCGTGACCGTCCGATGCGGGCACTGCACCAATCTATGGTCTGTAAACATGGCGGCAGCATTCCAGTCACTTTCATGGCAAGAGTTTCAGGTGATAATATGGTCCGCTTGAGAGAAAAATAAATAAATATAATACATGTCTATTTCTGGATCTTCAAACCCTCTGAAATATAGGGCTCCTCGGGGTAGTAGTAATTGGAAAGACACGTACTACAAGTTTTTTCAAGCACTTTCCCTATGAAAACAGTTGCAGAGTACTGAAACCCTAGCTCGCAGCCGACATGATCAAACCCTATTTGATTTGCTTTTCCATAGGACTGGATTTGCAGCTTTGAGTAGGGGCGCCTATGAACATAACCTATGCATATTTTGTCAACCTTTTTAAAGATTTCTAACGCTTTTTTGAGCCGTTTTTTTTATATTTTCCTTGTAAGGACTGCTTTAGGGTACCTTGATTTGATTGACATGTAAATTAGGGTTCTTATGTTTAATGCTTTCTTTTTAAGAACTGTGTAAAACGAAAGTAAACGCCGCTTGCTACCATAGGTTTAAAAGGACCCATCAATGAGAAGATGGGTTATCTTTCCTGACTGACGTTTTCTCGTTGCAGACACCCAATTATGCAAGACAGGATTATAGGACGACAGATTTCGGTTCCTCGTCCAAAAGCAACAAGTTCCCAACGCAAACTCTTGTTAACAACGTTGTCTCCAAGGAAAAGGAAAGAATCGTCAATCGACGTAAGTTAATCACATCGTTGTAGATATCTCAAATTCTTCATGTATTCTAAAATCTAAATTATACTCTCTTGTTTCTCGTTTCAGCTTCAGGAAAGAGGCAACGAGTACCTTCAGCATACAACCAATTCATAAAGTACAAAAAATCCTAATGAATTTCATTAACGAGAAATTATTTTATTGATCGGTGGAATCAATCTATAAAATAATTTCTCTTCATTAACATTGCACGTATTAATAATCTGTATTATATATAATTGTTTCATACTTTACTTAATTATGAATTGATGTAGAGAGGAGATTCAAAGGATCAAGGCCAACAATCCTGATATAAGTCACAGGGAAGCATTCAGCACTGCTGCTAAGAACGTAAGTTCACTTCAATAGCAACATGAACATTCATTTCTTAAGGTTCCATATGAACTAATTTAGGTTTTTCATTCACCCACTTCTTTTTATTACTATATTATAGTGGGCACACTTCCCTCAGATCCATTTTGGACTGATGCTGGAAACCAACAATCAAAACTATGCTGGATGATGTAAGTAATATAATAATCATTAAATCTGAGTAAAACCCTTTTCTTACATTTGATTTTTTTAAGGATTTGAGATTAACAGCAATGCTGAACTGTATTAATTATGTTCTTGAGTAGGCCTGTGAGAAGCATCTCATGTCAAGGACTGTACTGCTCAATAAGTGATTTACCTTTCCCCAGTGAGAAGGCTGCCTATGGTTTGGAATTTGCAGTGAAGAATTGTGTTGATCCAATGTGTTTTCGTTTCTTTTTAGTTTCAAAGACATGGATTTATATATTTGCTTTATTGTGATCATATTATTCAGTACTTTCAGGTGAACATATTTATATATCTATTTAATAAATTTCACTATTCAGTTAAATGAATGGGAATTAATTTGTCTATTTAAAAAAACATAATTTTTAATAATTAAAATACTTTTGCTGGATTTCAACCATTCAAAATAAATTTGTATGTTATTTATGTAGTTATGTTGTTTATGTACCAAATAGCTGGTTTGAGTAGAAATTAAAGTTCAACACTTATTTGATTTAATAAATTTAAATCGATAAACGGTGTAAATATTGACAGTTGATTTTATTACATGTATTATGCACTAACCTTTAAAAGTTTAGTGTCAAGACATTTTTTATAATTTCGTCTCTGAAGTTAAAAGAGTGACTATGTATTCTTAATTTCCATTCAAGAAAAATGATAGATAATTGAGAAACATAATTACACATACAATAGTGGATAGGTTTGTAACTTATAAATAGGTCGTGTTAAAATAAATTTTAAGCTAACTAAATACAATATTTTATATTAAAGGTATTTTTGATATTATGACAGTTAATTGAATTGTGGAGTAGTCCCAATGATAAATATATCAATATTTTATTCAAGAAACACGAGTTAAAATATCATATATATATATATATATATATGGTATGGTGTATGTTATTAAAAGACTAAAAAATTTAAACATGTACTATCTTTTTATTTTTTATTTTAGTTTCTATGACCGTATCATTATTTGAATATGAGATATCGGTAACCAAGCACTTCGTTAAAAGTGACTCATTGCATTCTTGAGGTGTTTGAAGATAAATTATAAGCTTTTTTCCATGGAGGAGATTGAGAGAGAAAGATAAGTTGTCTGAAGTATGATTGGTTGAGCACTTAATCCTTTGAATTATTGCCAGAGTGAATGGGAAGAAAGCTACAACTCCACGGGGCAAGAGCCAAAGGGTCAGTCATATTATTATGTTTGTGAAGCAGATATCTAAGAAAAGTCTCAGTCTGTCTAAGCATACTCCTACACAACTCACAAAGGACATAACCTCTGTGAAAACTGGTATTTGGACCACTTCTTTGCTACATCTCAACATGCACAGAATCTCCAAGACAAAGCAATAAACTTTATTAATATATGTATTTCCAGCCTCTGATCTGATATATTTCTGTATTCAACTGTTTGACTGAGAAATATTTTTACCCTAGCTGCTTTTATATAAGAATCATTAAATTTACTTTGTTGGTGAACCATATGATTCGATTCATGAAATGGGGAGACGCATTATGTCTGCAGAGAGACATGAATTAGGGCATCTCAGAAAACAACTAGGGAAGTGGAAATGTGGTCACCCTCTCTTTTCTCAAGAACAAAGTACTTACCACGCACTTTCAACCGATACGATGCATATATAATACACGTACACACCCACACTTTTTCCCTTCTGATTGCATTAGAAAGAAACCTTAACGAAACCAAGTTGTTTGATTAGAGGAATCTTAGATATGACATTATAAACAACAATACATAATCAACTGTGATTGAAGGGGGGGACTGGGAGTAGGAGAGGTCAGTGTGGTGGGAGACAGTGGGGAGTAAAAAGCTAGAAGAAAAGGGAAAGAGTTCTGACATAACAAAGAATCTGAAATGTCAATTTCAATCTCTTCCTTTCACCTCCCGTTTCTCAATACCCTGACTAACTTCTCCTCTCTTTCCCCTCCCGCACCCATTGGACTCTCTTGTTTTGAAGCTGGGGAATGATTGACATCAGTATTTCAGCCAATGGTGGGGCAAGTCGACAACAGGTACAAATGCTTTGTTGTTTACATTAGGACCAACACCCAACGTGTCACTCATTCCTATAGCATCTAATCCTCATCCACATGCAGACAGATTCTACGATGTGTGAACAGCATTACACACACGTCCACCTAATCCACCCTTGGCTGTACTTTATTATTTCTTGCTCGTCTAAACAGCAGCCGGGATGAAACGAAAAGCCCAAAATATAAAGGAGGAAAGCATCCACTGTCCAATAAGCCCAGATAATCAAATTTTCACAGAAGAAATTATAAATTCTTAGCTGTGACCAAGAAACGAGTATCAATTAAATTAATCAAGATTTCAGCTTTAGACAATTCTTTCTCCTGTAAGTTGTAGCAAATGGAATGAAGCATAGATAATTGAGATTCTCACCGATAAAACGTGCACTCCCACCTCACGCAAAATGGAAAATAATGATGATGTTTATTTTGAAATTGTTGGAAGCAATGGGGTTGCCGGCACAGTTTAGGGTGTGGATTGAGATATGTTTTACAGTAGTAGATTTTCCATATCTTTGGATGGGAGTTTGGTGGGTTTTTTTAAAGGAAAGCGAGGGGTTCAGCAGGGGATCCTCTTTCCCTTTACCTATTTGTAATTGCAATGAATGCCTTATCTCATTTATTGAACAAGGTAGCAGTTCAAGGGGTCTTCTAATTTCATCCTAAGTGTAAGAAGATTGGGCTAATTCATCTTTGCTTTGCAGATGATTTGCTCATCTTTTGTAAGGGTAATGTACAATCCTTAGTGTGAATTCAATGTGTTTTTGAAAAGTTTTATGAGCTAGCAGGCCTGCGACTTAATGCTGCTAAATCTGAACTTTTTGTGACTAGTGTGTCTATGGAGCATTTGGATCAGATGCGAGATGTTACTGATTTTACGTTGGGGACTTTACCGGTAAGATACTTGGGAGTACCTTTGGTTACAAGAATGCTATCTGAAAGGGATTGTTCTAGCCTTATTGAGATATTGAAGTTGAAACTGGGACAGTGGTCTAAATTCCATTTGAGTTATGCTGGTCGGTTGCAACTAATTCGTGTTGTTTTGTTTAGTATGGCCAACTATTGGTGTAGGCAAGTGGTGCTTCCTAAGGGTGTTGTAGAGAGGATCGAGCAACTTTGCATGAGGTTTTTTTGGAAGGGTAATGATAATCCTGGTCATGGGGCTCGAGTAAGTTGAAATCAGATTTGTTATCTTAGGAAGGAGGGTGGACTTGATTTGAGGGGACTGCATTCCTGGAATATAGCTTGTCTGGTTTTATTGCTTAAGAAGCTGCTGGCAAATGAAGGCTCGTTGGTTGCCTGGGTACATGTATATGTATTAAAGGAGGGTGACATTTAGAATGTGGATTTGAAGCAGCAACATAATTGGTGTTTGAGAATGATTCTGAAGCAAAGGAGTAAGTTGCAAGCCTTAATTGATAGGGGGCACAACGTATGGACTGTCGGTTCAGTTTGGGGAATGACTCGAGAAGACAAAGATATTGTTAATTGGCATAAGTTGGTTTGGTTCAGTTTGCATGTGCCAAAGCACTCTATGATTCTTTGGATGGCAATTCTTAATCGGTTGCCGACCAAAGATAGGCTTAGAGCTGTGGGGAGTGATGTTGAGGAGAGCTGTGTATTTTGTCATTTTGCCCAGGAAACTAGGGACCATATTTTTGCTGGATGCAGGTTGTAAAGACGCATATGGGCTGCTGTCTTGGAGATGTGTGGATTACATAGAATGCTGCTTGAATGGAATGATGAGTTGTTGTAGTTAAGCTTCAAATTGAAAGGCAAGTCTTTGATAGTTCATATTTTAAAGCTTGCATGGGGTGCTTTTGTTTACCTTGTGTGGGAAGAACGAAATAGGAGATTGTTTAGGAATGTTAGTAGAACTGTTGAGTGCATTTTATGTTGCATTAAGAAAATCGTTTGTATACGAACTCGGAATAGAGTTATACGTATGGATGATGTAAACAGAACCATTTACACAAGTTGGGAAATTCCTTAGGGGGATGGATGTCCAAATATGATTATAGGTGATGTATTTCTTGTCTTGGATAATATACAATGCTTATCAAAAAAAAAAATGGAAAATAATGTCATTCCTCTGTCAGTAGCATGCTGGATCTTTTCCTATTGAGCTGAAAGAAATCCTTGCCGACCTATCAGATCCGAAGTTGAACATAATATCTGAAGCATCTACAATTCAACATGGTTAGGGACATTGCCTGTTGAAGGGAAAGAAAAAACAAGGGCAGGTGACAATCTGCTTGAGCCGACAAAGCTATACGAAGGTCCAGATTTGAATGCTCCTTTTTGGGATGATGCGGACTGCTTCCTGGTAGTGAAAGCACGATGATGGTGCTGGAGGCTCAGGAGAATGCAGGAACAGGGAAAGTAAAACCAGATAGAAATAGAAGCCTATTGGGGAGCACCAGTGACCTTTGAGTGATCCTGTCCAATAAATTGATTAGTTTGGCATTCTGTGATGTACACATTTGAATCCTTAACGGGGAAAAGAAACAGACATAATAAAGCACATATGTAACCAAAGTTGAAGTACTTGATAAACCTAGGATAAGTTAACAAATAAGACAAAAAATGAGTAATAATCCTCCTGCATTGTGTTATGCTCGTGTAAACGAGCCGAGTCGAGCTCGAGTAGTACTAAGCTCGATTCGGCTCGTTAAGATTTCGAGTCGAGTTCGAGCTTGAGTAATTTTAAACGAGTTTGAAATATCTGAGCTCGGCTCGTTAAGAACTCGAGTCGAGTTCGAGCTTTTTTCGAGCCTAATCGAGCCATGTATTGACCGATCTTTGACCATGTTAAACTCGAGTAACTCTTATCTCTCATGTCTCATTTAAAGCCTAATAGAGAAAAACTTTAATACACAAGTTGTATAAACTCAAACTTGTTAATTTTAGGTTTTAATATCTTAATTTAGGGTTTAAGACTTATATTTAAGGTTTAGATTTTAGGGTTTTAAGTGTAGAATTTTAGATTTTAAATTATAAAAAAGTAAAAAATAGCATATTTATGTTTTCGAGTAGCTTGTGAGCTTTTCGAGTCGAGTATCAAGTAGCTCGGCTCAACTCGTTAAAAACTCGAGCCGAGTTCGAGCTCGAGTCGAGTTCAATCGAATCGAGTTTTGACCGAGCTTTGACCGAGTTGAGCTCAAGTAACTCGTGATATGTCTCGTATCATTTACAACCCTAGTTATGCTCATCAGATTCGTGACCCAACCAATTTTAAATTGCATCATAGAAGGAGCTAAACTGATATTATATCTTGTAACCAATATAACTTAAAGGAAACAAAGATAGGACAATGTGACAACAAAACAATTGAAATAATATTGATATATTTGCTACAGAGCACCTGTTTTATTATCTTCTAAAATATGTCAGAAATTAGAGGAAAACAGATTCAATTTACTAAGAGAGATTGACATCTCATTTAAAGCTTCAAGTCATAGCTCATTAGGAATTAAGGCATAAGACTATTGCGCTGCTAGATAATAAATAAGACATAATAAGAGCATGCATGGTCATGGACATAATAACTACTCTCGTCTTGTACATGATCCAACTGGTTACAACCATGGAGGAAGGTGCAAAATATTTCTCACCCAATCGATCAAATAGAATAAAAGCAAAAATTTAAAATTCCACACCTTAAATTTAAATTTTAAATAGAAAGTTCAGGAGTAGGGATTCTTGGAACATCGTGAAATTCAAATCTGCATCCTTAGTGGAATTAGATAACCACACTGATCCTTTACCATGGAAGCTGGCCAACATGGGAAATTAGCCATATCTCTTCAGCTTGCGACCAACGCCGTGGTCTGTTGCTTGGGGATCCAGCATTGAGTAGGACGTTTTGTAGTTCTCTCCATTTGATTTCTCTCTCCAGCTTACGCACTTCCATTAAATTTTAAAAACCCCACGAACCAAGCCCTTCAGATATCATTCATCATGCTTATTCTAATGAACAACACAGAAAGTATGCTGACTAATTCGTTACATAAAAAAAATACTGTCATGGTTTGATTTTGAAATTTTTGAAAGATTCATTGGCTTGGAACTGTCGGGATTAGAGCCCCTTCGATGTTTCAAGTGTTAAGGAGTCGATATATATTCTTTTAATCATCACTATATATGCAAACACCATTAGAGAGGAAGAAGAGAGATTTCGATGAAAAATCCATTTCCATTTATTAATTTTCCCATTTACATGAAATGGACAGGCTACAACGATGGGAAAAGTAGAAAAAAGTTCTCAATAACTAAAAATCTCATAATTTATACAAAGCTAAATACAAAGCTATGCCACAGCTTGAGTCTTAAGAAGAAGAAGCTCCATGGTGAAAGCTCTGCTCTAATCTTTCACTCAAATCTTCTTCTTCTTCTTCAGCATCCCAGAGAAATCGTGCATATGATGCTAGCACAAAACTGCAAGTTCATCACAAAGAATACAAAGGCTTTACGTTAACGATATGTGGTTACTGGTTTATTATAAGTGACAAAAACCCAGTGTTTAAATTTTAGTTTTGGGGTGTTTACCTGTCGTCGGGAGAGGATTTAACGGCTTGATCAAAGTAAATTTCAGCTCTCCGACTATCCTTCTGGGTTTCCCAGATTAAATCGGCGTACATAGACAGAACATTCCCGTCATTTGGATTTCCCAAGATCGCCCTCGCACAGTATTCCTCCGCTTTCATGTAATCCCCTCGTACCTGTCCAGAATTACGACGTTAGATTAGATTGAACGAGAAATTCAAAACTTGTTTTTTAAATTCATAAATAAATTAGCTTACCTCCTTTAAAAATTTCGCGTAATTACTAAGGAGAAGTGAATTTTCAGGATTAGCCTCGATCATTTTCAGATAATACAAATCAGTACCATCATTTCCGTTATTCGAATCCCCAAAACCACCTTCGTTATCGTCACCGTCGGATCCACCAAAGCCGCCGCCTATCCCACACTCTTCCTCCAATCCATTCGAATCAATTCTCCACTGTTGAAATCGAGCTTCTGTTCGCTCCACCTCTTCTTCCTCGACGTATATCCCATTCAAGAACCCGCTATTACTCTTAGCGCTTCTCATCTTTTGGACTACTGGATCCCTCAAATCAGTCTCTGACACCGTTCTCATCGTCCTACGACTCGAACCCTCGCTCGACCCTGCAGAAATGGAGCTCGAACACGAAACTGGAAACGAAATGGCTCGGTGTAGGGAAATCGGGTGCAATAACTCGGTCTCCGGAGAGAAATTCTTCGATTGTGAGACCCATGAATTATATACCGGAACAGAAGAACCCCTTAAGATCATTTTGCACTAAAATGAAATGTTGATAAAATTAGATGAAATTTTGATACTTCAGCTAAAGACGAGGATGAGAGTAACTTTTTTCGGCCGTCGCTTCTCTTGCTACGGCAGTGCTAATCGGAGAGGTTGAGTTGCATGGTCTGAGGCGGTGGAGGGTTTTTATATACAGATTAAGCGTCGATCTGGTCCGTCGAATTTAGTGATTGGATCTGAAACATTGATGTGAACGTACTTTTTTGTCTGTGTCCGGTTAAGAGCTGTTTGGTGTGCTAGAAATTACAAGGTTGTTTCAACATCAAACATACCCACAACTCATCCCAAACAGACATTAGATTTGGCACAACCAAACCAGTGGGCTTTTCCCAAATTCGCGCTCGACGGGACAAGTACACCGTTCAGCATTCAAACACATTATCGACGGTTCTGATTCAATCTCTCCACGTGACACTAAAAAAACCAGCAGCGTTTCACTTCCCACAGGAAAAGTGTTGTTCCCCCAGTATTCATGCCAATGAAGACGACCCGAGTGAGGTTACATGAGCGGTTGATCTTGACCGAGGTGGGACCGAAGGTGCAAATTGAAGCAAGTGAATTTGAGAAAGAGGTCGATCCATCAAATCGCGCATGGGGTTGGGGTTGTGCTAGTATTTGGTTTTACTCTTAAGTGGACGGATGCAGCTCCTCCGGCTCGGATTTATGGGTCCCAGAAGTAGTTTCGTTTTCACTATTTGTTGCAAATACCAGGAAAATTTTGTCTTTTGCTATCCCATTTAGTTCAGCTGCTGCGGGTTTCTGTAATGATTGAAGAGATGTGAATTTCCCAGAATAATGTAATCAAATCAAAGTCCTAAATTATTACAAACTTTGATAAGAACATCGATCAATATAATTTTTATATTTTTAGGAGATTAAAAATTAGTTTTAGAGCGTAATATTTGAGGATTTAATTGATTTAATTTTTCAGTTTAAAATTTTAATTTTGAAAATATTTAGGGATTTAATTTTTTCAAAAGTTCAAGTTATTTTTACCTTTTTAAGATTTAAATGTTTTTTTGGGGTGGTGGACCTTATCAACTGTTTTGGTGCTGCTGTATCAATTTGTCTTTAGACTTGGTGTGTGTTTTTGGTTGCTTTTGGCAACCTAAAAGCATTTAAAAAGTGTTTTACTAAAAGCAATCAAAAACACTAAAATAAAGAGAGTTTTTTAGTGTAATTTTTCTTTTGTCTATTCTCAAACTAGTTTTTCAAACCATAGATTTAGAAAAACTTATTTTTTTAGCTTCTACAAAACGAACCAAGGTTTCTCACCACAACCAAAAACACATCGTAAATCGTTCATTCGTACTGTTATTGTAACACCCTAAAAATCGGGTTAGTAAAATTATTCGAATGAATTATAAATTAAATCGAATCACATGATAAATGGGTTAGAAGTGAGGGACCAAATTGAATTAAAAACAAAATAAGAAGATTGCATGGTAAAATTAGAATTCCCTAGACTACCCATTATAATGAACTAAGCCTAGTATATTAAAAGGAGGGCAAAAGAGTCATTTCACCTCTAATTAATAAGAAGCAAAATCAGCCAAATTTTCTCTTCTTCCTCCCCATTTCACGTGAACACCAAAAAGAGGGGAAGAGAGAAAAGATCATGGGAGTTTATGGAGAAAGCTTGGAAGCCTTGCATGTTGAGCAAATTCACTAGGAAATCAAATCTAAAGGCTTCGGTAAGCACTTCTTTTCATAGCCGAAATATTGGAAGCTAAATCCTTGGATTTTTGAATGTTTTGTGATACTCTCAAGTGATATTAGGTTGTTAGAAACTTAATCTAAGGATTGTTTTTGTTTGGGTATGGTTTTAGAAACATGAACAAATTGAGTAGGAATCTTAGATTTGGGGTTTTGTAAATGCATTTTGTGGGACAATTGATTTGATAATATGATGAAATTGAGGGATTAGTTGGTGCTAATTATGTGATTGAAATGCTTGAAATTCATGAAAATAATTTGGAATCGAGAATTAAAGCTATGGAAGGAGAATTAGTCAAAATCGCCTAGAAATGCTATTTCGGGTAGCACTTTTGAGAAAATTCTCTAGGTCACGTATGAAGGAGTTAGGAGCTGAAACTTGGCAGTATGATACTCCTATATACCTAGTTTAATTGAAAATTTACATAACCTCAATCCGAGTTCGGTAGAGAGAGATATAAGCGTTTTCGTAAGGGTTGTCCGAACAGTCCCGGTTCTGGACAGACCTGATCCGAATGAAATCTGGAGCTGATCGAATAGGAATTAAAATGTAAGGTTAATTGGTCCTTGTAGAGGATTCTTCTAGCTTTCCAAAGAGGTAAAATGGACTAAAATCGGATATCGGAATTAGGAGATATAAGCGATTCTTTATAGGGTAGCGAAATTGTCCCTAATGAACAAAAACACTTGTTTACATTTATTAAGTCTAAAACCACTTGGAATTAAATGATTAAATGTATTCTAATGAATGTTATATGTGTATGAATTACTAGAGAATACAAGAGAAGAGGATATCGAGGAACAAGGAGGGCTCGAACTAACAAAGAAAAGGGGCAAAGGGATCACGATCTACAACCCCTAAATTGCTCGAAATTAATTGTGAGTGTGGCAAACCTTAGGGTTAGGACCTAGGGTCCTAACCATCTTTTGCTTACTTGATTTGATATGTCATGTAAAATGGATTAATCTTATACTCGGTAAAAAGGGAAGGAAGGTTAATGTTAAATGACTTGCTTGATGATATGACTTGCTTGCTAGATTATTAGAACTAGCTTAACACATATGCATGGCTCGGAAATGCCGAGGTAAGTTATGGCGCATGGCTATGGATGCCAGGTACGCGAATCATGCATGAAGCATGTATAAATAGTGATATGTACAATGAATTGATGACATGATATGCCTAACTATATGTTCACATGATATGAATGATATGTTAGAACATGATAGATGCTTTTATGTTAGCATGTTATGCACACTTGCTCTTGGTGACATGAACTTGGTAATATGAATTGAATAATGATCAATGGAAAATGAAAATGAAAATGAGCCTTGGTTGATAGTTGGTCATAGGTAGTACGGCATGCCTAGGGTCTTGAGCTCGTTGTTTAGTGCTACGACACTCTTTTTTAGTATTTCGGTACTCTTGTTTGGTACTGTGGGTATCGTGATTTTGGTGGTTAGTCACCAATTGTTAGATACCATAGGTATCTCTTGTTAGTACCTTTGTGGTACTCTTGTTAGTGCCTTTGTGGTACTCTTGTTAGTGTCTTCGTGACACTCTTGTTGACTCGCTTACCTTGTCTAACTATACCAAGGCATCACATGAACTTAATTGAATGACTAAAAGGTTTAAATGTGAACTATATGTACATGTAGTGGCTTGAGAAACATTGACACTTGATCATGTATTGATATAGAATATTGAATGTAATTGATGCTATAAGTAGCACTTGAATGTGAAATGGCTATTGATATTGGAAATGAGCATATGGCTATAAGTAGCCCTTGAAATGAATTGTTTAATGAAATCTTGAAAATGAAAATTGATTAATGAGCAACATGCTTTGAATACATGCTAGTTATTGCTTGGCATATAGAATATGAAATCGAATAGTATGTTAGACTTGTGATTGATATGAGAAGCATGATAATCTTGTAATTTGATTGATGCTAATGCCATGATTGACTTACTTGTTTAATTGAAGCATGCCACCTTTAATGTTATGAACTCAATATAATGTTTGATTTGAGCATGCTATTTACTATGTGTTTTATGTCTAATATGGTTAGACTAGGGCTACCTCACTAATTACTTCATAGTACTTACCGCTCGTTGTTTCCTCCTTCCCAATTAACAGGTTATCGAGCTAAGGAGCTAGGTTGAGATTGATCGGGAGCAAGGACACCAAGCAAGCAATGTATGGTATTTTGCAATGTTTTGTTAACTCCTAGTTTAAGGTGGCTTAGTGATCATGCTAGATTAGCTTATGCATTTTGATAATTGGTTCATGGTTTGTATATGTATATATGTGTGTGATCACTCGAGCAATTGGTATGTAAGCCATAAGGCATAATGGTTTCCTTAGGCTAGCATTGCATATTTTGAGTTTTGCCTCATGGTTGCATAGGTAAACCTTGGTGATTTGTATATGGTATGTAATTAATTGTCTTGGCATGATAAACATGAACTAAGTAGGATAGCATAAGAATCCTTAAAGAATAACATAGGTATGTTGGTTACCATAGTGAGGGATATATGGCATAGGGGTTAGCTTGGTAGTAGAGTGATAAGTATAATGACATGAATAATGAAATGGTGATAGATAATAGAATTGGAAAATAGTTAATGATACCTAAATATGATGAGATTGTTCTTTAAAGATTAGGGATGGTTTGAGACCACATAGATGGCCCTTTTGGTAGTGTCTTAAGTGTTTAAAAGTTAGATATCTGGAAATTGGGGTAAGGATATCGATACCAATTCCATGGGTATTGATACCACCCTTGGCAGAATCAAAATTGCATCGATGCTTGGTTCGTTGCCAAGCTTCATTAAGGGCTTCCTGGTTCGATACCAGTATCGAACCAGGCTGCTATAGCCGTAAGCTATTGAGTCCTTGAAGTAGACCAACATCGATAACTGGTTCGATACTGGGACTTCCAGTAACGAAATTGCATCGATACCAGTATCGAACCAGGCTACTCAACCTTAATCAACGAGGAAGACCAACATCGATATATGGTTCGATACTAGAACCTCTAGTAACGAAATTGCATCGATACCTGTATCGAACTAGGCTTATCAGCCTTGGTCAACGAGTCAACATAGTTGACCTGTATCGAACTAGGGTTCGATACCCCTGTTCTGATACCTCCCTATGAGGGTATCGATACCCTTAGTTATTTTGGTTCAACTTGGGAAATGAAAATTTGCTTGATCAATAAGATAATATTAATGATGATTAAATGAATAAAGTTGGGATAGAGGTTTAGATCAAGCTCAATTGAGATTATAATGGATAAATGAACGGAATTTGAGAATCGAAATGGTTAAATGTATAAGTATGAAAAAGTTTTAAATTAACCTCAAATTTGATAAGTGTTACAAGAGTTTGGTTCGTAAAGTTATACAAATGAATAAAAATGTCTTACAATTGAATACAAATTCGGTTTAAATACGAGTTGAATGTCCGGTCGACGCCTCCGTCTCCTAACCAGGGGCAAGGGTGTCACAGTTATGGTTTTCAGAAGATGATGTTTTGATGATAATCGGCATCGATAGAATGATAGTTTTGTTAATCTTAAATGGAAATATTTTTTAATAGATTTTAGTTTTTCATTGTAAAAAAAAATAAAAGAATGATAGTATTGCTTAATAACGAGGAAATAATTACTGTCTTGTTTAATTTGTTTTTGTGCTGTGTTGTGAATTCTCACAATTCGGCCGCTCAAACGCTACATTTTGGGCTTTCCAGACAAAAGTTTTCTCATGTTATTTGTATTTCCTTGGGCCACTCTCATCTTCATTGCTTCCTACTTGTACCTTGCAGACCATTGCCAGCAGCCCAGCACAGGGAAACTACTGAACTTATAGCAGATTGATTTTAATTATATACCTTGAAGTAAAACCTAGGTAATTTCTCCATTTCATGATTGCTTTGAAGTATCTATCGGTCTAGTCTTTATTGGTTATCTTAGCTTCCAACCCCATGGGATACGCCCATTCTTGCTTTTAAGATTTGCAAGGCCTTTTCATGACCTGTCCTGGATAAAGATTTATGTATCGGCAATTAAAGACTTATGTGACTCCAAACACAGAATTCTTCCTATAAAGATTGGATGTGTCGTGTACGTATCGTCTTCCAGGTCATATGAAATCCTTACTAGATGCTGGAATAGAATAGGATGAAAAGAATTTATTACATGTTGATATGTAGTAGGTTCATGTAAATGTCTCTTATTTTTCTTCTTAAACCTTTCCTTTTTCCCTTCACACACAAACCTACGAATTACAGGCCCCAGTACCCTACCATTCTAGATTTGTGGCAAAGGATCATGTTTTGATGTCTGCACTGTCACTGTATTCAATGATATGATTTGATACATAACAGCAATAATACACACGATTCAAACTAAAGCTTACAACCTCCATGCTTGCAAATGGAGCCCTCACTTTCTGTCTTCTTCTATCCTTGGATTTTAGTTGTTTTTTTACTTCACTAGATTAGCAGCAATCTTCCCACTGTTTTGCTACTGCTGGTGGATGCTCTTCCTACTCTTGTCTGCAACGAAACTCATCTCATTCCCACCAAATCAAACATCATAATTTTGGCATACAAATTGTTTCCTTCATTGAATAAAGAAAACAGCAACAGTGGGAGGAGGAGGAGTTGGAGGACAAAGGGCTACTATTAGCCAACAGGGCAGGGCTACATATAGACTACCCTTTAATCAGGGAATCAGACCCATGTGGTCTGCAGTTTTTTCTTACCCAAGGGATGAGATATCATTAAATAACCTTCTCAAATTGTCTCTTCTATTAGCATTTAGGGGGAGAGAGCTGTGCACTCTTCGTGTCCGATTACGGTATGACATCAATCGAAAATATTATAAAATAAAAATTTTAAAATAAAAATATAACATTTTAAGTTATTATCGCTGTGCACTCTTCGTATCCGATTACGGTATGACATCAATCAAAAATATTATAAAATAAAAATTTTAAAATAAAAATATAACATTTTAAGTTAATATCGCCTTTTTTTTATTCTGCCATTCTTGCTTTTCCTTTTAACCTGCTGCCGAATCGTAATACACTCTACCGAGGCATCAACCAATAATAAGATGGAAAGTTTTCCTTTCTTGTTTCTTCCTTAATTTAACTACAATAAGAAACTAAAATCATGTTTTCTTCCAACAAATAGATGCAGAGATGAAACATTCATATTTGTTTAAACGTCACTCTGTTACTGAAGTATTTTTGAATTTTATTTACTTTTGGAATAAATTAAAAAGTGGAATGACACAATTATGACAACAAATTAGATTTTATTTCAGTCACTTCGTGTCTAGAAGAGATGTCAAGTATGGTGTCTACTTCATTGGTGTTTTGTTCCCTAAAAAGACATGCAAATGGTGGTGTTTGGCAGTGCCAATACTCACTTTTTGCTGTGATTTACCTGAAAATCACTGTAATTTCCTGAATAATACAATAATTAACAACCTTCCAGTTCCATTCACTGCATCCACTTTGTCAACCTTTTGCTTCCATCTAGTAAAAGCTGACCCTTTTTATAATCTCGATATTCTATTCATAATTAAGTGTGTTTAATAGGATAAAACATATTAGCAGGGGATCATACGGTCCGTCCTACTCCTCCATTATATAGCTCAGGCCATTGCTATTTGCTTCAGCTTTTATTTTTCCCTGTTGAGTGACACTGACTTTTCTGCAGGTGCATTCCACTTTCCATGGGAATTAATTACGAGCACTTTGTACTGCAACTACCAACACTACATCCATTCATCTTACAAGTTATTTAAGACCAATAATTTTGGAGAACGTAAACATGATTTTCTTGTTAAAATATGTTATTATTTTTTAATCTGCAGTTGTATTTATTATGTAACTGACAGATAAAAACATGATAATTTCATCTTCTTGTACTTGGATATCTTTAAATACAGATTTAAAGAAAGAGGTGAAAGGGTGAGTCAAGTCAGCTTACAAAAAATGAAAGAAGATGTAACTTCAGTCAATTCACCCTGGAACATGATGACAGAGGGTAACTATTTCTTGATTGTGAAACTTCACCATTTTTTTAAAAGTTATATTCAATGGGACCCTCCTCACCTCACATCCCATTTCCAACATTTTCTGATCACAAAGATGCATTCTATTTCTCTTCCTTCATTTATTACTTGCTGTTTCTTAATTCTTATAGTGAAATTGATGAGAGAGATGCTTCTGTTGCTCTTCTCCTTGCCATCAAATTATTAACACTTTCCTTGAGAAACAAACAAGCTCCATCCTCCCAGACAAGACCTGATGGCTTCATTTAAACACCACCCGCTGGAGCTAAAGGTCATGCTCATCTTATACCTCACGTTTTCCACTTCCAAATCAGGTAAACACACACATATACACACTGTAAGAATCTATGTTGTTTTATTGTTAATTGGTGTTGGTTTGTTTTGGCACAGTTGGGTCAGTTTCTGTACCTGGTAATAATGATAACAGCAGTTTGAATCAGGAGAAAATGGTTTTGGGTTCGAGGCCTCCCAAGTGTTACAACAAGTGCCTCAGTTGCAGACCATGCATGGCTGCTTTAGTTCCTTCTCGGAATCATAGATATACCCGAAGCTCTTCGTATCAAGGTGATGAAAGCTATTATCTACTGGCCTGGAAATGCAAATGCGGAAACAAACTCTTTCAACCTTGAGCAAAAATATTGGCGTACATATATATAAAAAGCTTGAAACCCTGTACCTGTAGAACTTTGCAGTTTTAGTGGCGAGGTTGGTATCTGAGATTTATCGTTCTACTTCTTCCAGTGTCATAAAAACATGAATTTAGCTCTGTAGTATCTCTTTATGAATGGTTTTAGATAAGCTGGAAAGGCCTGAATGTTTTACTGTATTTCTTCTGCTTTAAATTTACTAAACTTTGGCCTCAATTTTCAGGATAAGAGAGATGAGCTTCATATCGTCCGACTGTTTTCTACTTCAGTTTCTTAATTAATATAATGTATAACTTGTTTTCTACTAGAGTAGAGGAGTTAAAGTAGACATTGAGGCAATATAATATAAGAAATTTCAAAACTGCCTCGTGTTCCTTTCTTTTAATATTTCTTTTGCAGTTCCAAGATCTTTGTCAACGGAGTCGATAGCAAATTATGAGGGTAGTTTGGATTTCTTGGCTAAAGAAAATTCCGATTTTTAACAGCATATTGAAGCTCTAAATTTTATCAAAATAAATATTAAAAAAACAAGGGTAAAACATAAATCTTCATTGATAATAACACACAGCAGCAGCAGTTGTACAATTCTATGCAAGGATAACCCTACAAGACATAGTACACTTGGAAATCATAACCAAAATGAAGGTTTTATGGCAGATCATAGCCATGGTTATGATACACAACAGACTCTCCAGTGTCATGACTCATGAAAGCCTGCAAAAATTGAGATGGATCGTCCATCTTCCAAACCGACATGGTTACTTTGTCAAACCGGAAAAACTGTGCTGGTACAAGGGGCTTCGACCCTCTATTAGAAAAGGATGTCACATCTCCACAAGCTATCCATAAGCAGATCAATGGTTTGAGTGCTGATTGAATTGCAGTGCTGGAGATTCAACCCCACCAGGGTCTTACCCAATTTTTCCAGGAAGGACAAACTTTTGTTTGATACTCCTATACAACCTGAAAACGAAAGGACTTGCAGATTGAGTTGCTCTGCCTGAGACAAAGCAGCAACCCCGACATCTGTGATTGCACAACTTGACACATCCAGGTCACTAAGGAAAACACAATTGTCTGCAACTGCGACCAAACTTGCATCAGTAATCATCCTGCAACCATCAAGATTAAGCAATTCGAGGGTTGCACCATGTAGCCTTGTCAAGGACTCAAGGATCCCATCAGTCAAATTTAAGCAGCCACTCAGATTCACCTTAACAAGTCCCGCCTCACAATTCTGTAGAAGAGGCAGAAGACATGCATCGGTGATGCCGCATAGCCCACTCAGATCTATATGTTGAAGCTGAGGGCAGAATTTGCCTACCATAGCCAGGTTGACGGTTCCAAATCCAGGGCAGTTCCTTATGGACAAGGATTTAAGGGAATTGCATGGGGAGGACAAAGGAACTCCCAAGGATATCCTTTATTCCCATGCATTTTACTAAGGAAAGAGATTTTAATCCACAGTTTGAAAGGACACCGATAATCCCGGATTGTGTGACTCTGTTGCACTCTTCCAATTGTAGGCACTCTAGAGAACCTGCAGACTTGGCAAAAGCCGCCAATCCATCACTAGAAACAAAGCAACACCTACGGAGGCACATGTGATTCAGGCTTGTGCACCCCTTTCCAATGGCTTCAAGACTAACATCAGTTACCCCACAGCAAGAAGTAATCATCAAAGAGACCAATTTTTGGAGACCCTGAGCATTACCCATCACCCAAAATCCCTTCTCGCTTACATTTTGCAGACCACTGAGCATTAGATTTGGCACAGACTTGCCATAGTGTCCGATCACAGCAAGAGAAAAATCTGTGATGCTCAAACCCTGAAGCTTAACCTTTGAAAGGACAGAAGATGCTGATGACACCAAGCATGAAACACCATGATCACCAACACGTGGGCAGTCCTTGATAGAGATGGACTGCAACTTGGGGCAGAGTTTTCCGATATCTTGAAGTCCCTCATCACCAATCTCCGGGCAAGATTGTATGCTCAAAGCAGTCAAATTAGGACAGTTCTCTGAGATGGCAGTTAGTCCCTTGTTTGAAACTAAAGGGCACTGGCAAAGGTCAAGCTTCTCCAACAAATGACATTCTTTAGCTATTTCAGACAGACCTTCATCCCCAACACGTGGAACATTCCACAAAGAAAGTACCTTGAGAGAAGGGCAACCACGAGATATAGCAGATATCCCAAAATTAGTTACTCCACGTGAAGAACTGCTTCCCCTAATAGAAAGTTTTCCCAAACCACCATGACCGTTTGTTCCAACAGCAATCGCAGCAAGCCTCATGTCAGTAGCTTTCTTCCCTTCTAAGCACCTTGTAAGATAACCATCCTCCTCCTCAGACGAGATCATCTCAACATCATCAGAACTTGACTCGATATTCTCCTTGACCATCTTTGAAGACTTGTATTCGCTCTTATTGATGCTGGTCAGAAGCATAAGCCAGTGCTTTGAGACACAAGCACAGGAGCTCCTTTCTCTGCCCCCAGAAATGCGTGTAAAGATCTCGAAGAGGCATTCATCAGGAAGAACGTGGATTGATTGTTGCTTATTCTGCTCAACCTCTGTTTCTCCAAAGATAAACGGGGCACTAATACGAGCTCTTTTACGAGGTGGGGAATACACATCCACTTGGGAACTGATTGAGCACAATCTACCCAAGTCTGTAGAATTTGTATAAAAAGATCCCCCAGAAAAGAAGTCATCATCACCTGCAATTCCAGTAAAAATATCATCATCACCTAATGATACTTCCAAAAAGAGAAAAGATAGGAGAAAATCAGACATATTCCTACAACAATATTTCTTTCCCACTCCCAAGAACAATTAAACAACATACAACCAAGGAGATCTTAAAATCAGGTGAGGCATCATTCTTTTTGCAAACTTTACAGGTTATTTGGCAAAAGCTTCCAACTTTTGAAGCAAATCTTCAATGAACCAAACCTTGCAATGGATATTCATATAACTAGTGAAATCTAAATTATTTGCCTTTTCTTGTTCAAAACTAACACAAGCAAAAACCAATACCAGGACTCTATAGTCTATAGTGCTTAATAAGATCAAGCATATAAAAACACTCAAAGGTTTTCCATATCAAGAAAGAATATTATTACAATTTCAAAGTATATATATCCAATATAAGAATTAAAAACATGTCTTTAAACTCAAACCAATCATTAAACACAAAAAGAGAAAAAGCTTACCACCATAATTAACAAGGGCAGGCATTGTTTAATCCCAAAGAAGGAACCTTTCTGAAAATCCTCAAACCCGAAAATGCAACACCCAACAAAAGAAAACACTAGAAAAACGCAGACCAAGTGTAACTCTTGAAAGCTTGAATGCATCAAAACTTGTTCAGAAGTAAGAATACAGAAACCCCACTAAGTAGGGGGAAAAAGAAGATACGTAAGAAGGAAGATGGATTTGTGTTAGCTGATACAAAACACACGCGTTCCATTTATTTGTCTGGGGAAGAGAAAAAAAATATGCCTGTTGAGAATTTCCCATTAGATTACTAATTTAAAGTTCTTTTTTTTTCCCTGCAGATACAATATCTGAATACTTGTGCACTGCACATGCAATGTATCTTTCCTTGGAACCTGTTTTCTGATTCTCTTCTATTTTCTCTCCTATCTTCCCACCAAACACCCAGATACGACTACTTTTGCCTTTGAAATTTAAACATTAATTATGTAGCTATTTTGGGACTTTACATACTAAAATATTTTCTAATTTGTTAATTGAAATTAAATATTTTCTAATTTGTGTGGTTCATGTCTGATCTACTTTATCTTTAACCTGTTTTATTGAGATTCATTCTTCGTGTAATCTTTCTAATTTAATTTATTTAAAGATTTAAAGTTTTATCCTAAATCAACAAGTTATCGATAGTGACTACTAATTTACATTATTTTGATTGGATATTATAAATGAAATTTCAAAATAAGGAAAATGCGGCCTATACAGGCAATGGGTTGCCAAAAGTATGAGCACTTTTAGGATCTCTCGTGATAAAGACCGATTACACAACTCTTTTATATAATTTAAAACCTATATTCTAAATTTTAAACTCTAAATTCTAACTTTTAACTCTCAAATTCTACATCTTACATACTAAATTCTTAAACCCTAAAATTAAAGGGTTTATATAAACTAAAATTTATATAAATTCTCTCGATTTTAATTCATTTCTTATAAATGAAAAATAAACCATGTGTTTCAAATTTGACAAATCAACTTTGAAATTGATGTATACAGATGCATGCATTGGATTTTGTGGTGTATCTCGTTTCCTTTTCTCTTTTATCCATCTTTTCGCTGCCTTGAAAAATAAACCATTTGTGTTTCATTTGACTGCGAACCAAATGCAAACCCCAATAGCTTTTTTTATATAGTACATGCTCATCGAGATGTAATGAAAGAATCTATTGGTTGAGATTGCAGCGTATAATAAGACAACAACAATGATTCGAGAAAAAAGGATGTGAAAGAGATCGTCAGTTGATTCATTTCATGATTTCATTACATGCCTTGGGGATATATGAAAATGGTCAGAATCGGATATATGAAAGAGATCGTCAGTTGATTCATTTCATGATTTCATTACATGATTGGTCAGTGTATCTGATCAAGATTCATTAGGTGGAGCTGTATGTGCCACAAGAAATACGATGGGTTAGCCGGCGTCAACATATGAGGCGTTGTCGACAGAAGCTGACACGCGGGATGTTGTGCGAAAAATACAATGTGAACAGTAAAACTATAGCATAGAAATGAATGAAAACCATTTAACAACGACCATTATATTTATCCCGTTCATAATCTTATTTACTACTTTATGGCGGTGAATCTTATCTTGAACCCTTACCCGCCTGCCTCGCCATTTTTATTATGGTAAAACAAAGACCACTCATCGGCTCACCTCAACCACCTGAATTCCTTTAAGAAAGTAGTCGCTGCCCATTTCTTAAAGAGCAATGCTTCTTTTTCTGACTAAATGCTCGATGTGGGATTACTTTGAACCACTTCAGTAAAAGAAGAGAGTGAGAACACATGTAAAAGAACATGAAAGCCATTGTTTCTATTCAAAATTGGACAAGTTGGATAATGTTTAAAGAGGTTAATTAGTGAGGTAATTAAGGGATCTAAATCAGAATTTTATATGACCATCAGATTTTCTATTATAAAAATTGATTATCTCAAAATCTAAATATATTTAATACCATTGCAGAATAAAGTCAAATTAATAATACCCCTTTTGCCATTTTATGGGATTAAAACATACATATGTTTTGGTATGTCAACGCAATTCCTGAATGGCCCGTTCGTCATCGAAACAAAGAAAGAGAAATGGGTTGCCCACCAAATTATATATTTTTTTCTTTTTATTTTAATTTTTAAAATAAAAATGTAATGTGCCTAATACGACTCCTCTCTCTTTGCAGAAATGGGATTGGTTGATGCAAGAAAATGTTCACATGGCATTGTCTAATCAGCGCTCAAACATGTTGGGGTTGGGGACAAGACAAGTGCCGTTCAAGGGAGAAAATAATAATATACTTTTTGCTGTGCACGTTAAAAAATTATTGACAAATATATACAATATTCCATTAATTATAGACAAAATAAGGGAATTCTAATTAACTTATAATTAGGGAAGCCATAATTGCCAGGTCTAAACCTGACCAAAACAAAAGGGTAACATTTAAGATTATTTTTTTTACAAAATTTATTCTACTTTTGCCTAGAAGAAGAGAGAAATTATAAAATTATAGAAGAATAAATAAATAATTCTGATCAATCGGTCATTAATATTGTGTTGAAAAAAGCTTTCCTATTAACAAAATTACAAACTACAGACTCAAACTGCAGTGAAAAATAAACACTACTTTGATTGTACAAGGATAAAAATCAAAATCTGTGACCTAAATTTGTTCAGTAAGAGTAAGCTACTCGTTGAACAACACGATCCCTGAGAAGTCCATTGTACAGAGCAACTCTATTAGCAGGCATTCCTCTATCTTTACCTGAACGAAATTTCCTAAACTTTGGTGTTGATTTCAAAACCGACGACGCTGAAGTGTTGATTCTAACACGATTCTTCAGCTGTTTCCTGAACTCTGCACCATCACTCCTTGGATCCACCACATCCTCAGCAAAGTGTACTTTCTTCTTCCTCTTCTTCACTTCTTCAAAACAAAAAACAAAAAATGTTTTTTAAAAAATAACTATGTTCAAAAACAGAATCATGCAATCGTTTTGTATAGATAAGTACCAGAAGATATGCAGGAACGGAGAACTTGTTGGGAAGGGTGGGAGATTTGATCCAAAGATTTCTGAAGACGAAAAGCAAGTAGAATGACAGTGCCAGAGACTGCCATGGCTGTTGCCAACACCATTCCTTGTGAGCTCAACATGGAAGTCATAATTTTCAACAAAAATCTGAAGGAAAAAAAAACTATTCTTTGGAGGTTAAAATGGGTCAAAGAGATGATGGGAGAAGAGAGGGATAAATAGAATGATGGTTTAGAACATAAACCAGTCTGAATGCTTGAATAAAATAATGGGAATCAAATGGCCAATAATTTGTCTCTCTTGAAACGAAAGGAATGCCTGATTGGTGGGGTTTTTATATATATATATTTGTTGTGTAAAGCTGAAAGGCAAAGGAATGGGTGATGAGCGGTGTTGTTGGCTTTTCGAGGGGAAAACTGCAGGATTGGGATCTTTTAACTGCGGCTCGTGCAATACACGGCAATGCCCCGTCTAGAAAACAGACCCCCTTGCTGCTGACATTAATTATATGGCCACCCGATATCTTTTTTCCTACTAAAATTTGGTGGCAGCGCCTCATCTGGACGCTTCATTTTTAGGTTTTGTATTTTTTTAGTATATTTCCAATTGGGATTTGGGAATTTATGTCTGTGTTAAAACAGGTTTCTATCCGTTTGTTTGGGTTGTTGGTAATAATTTTAATGCTTTGTTTATCTGTAAAAACAGATAAAGATAGATGATGCATGAATGTGAGGTTAGGTTGTTAAATTATATTTTTAAAAAATAAGTTGAATTAGTTTGTTGTGTATAAGTAGGGATGTAAAAACCTGACCCGATCTGAAAATCAGACTGAAACTTGTTCGAGTCAGAACCTGGTTTGACCCAGGGATGTAATGACCCAAACCTGATCTGTATCCGACTGTTGTTGACCCGAACCCAAGTTGGACCTGTTACTGTAATAACCGAACTCGAACTGTATCCGACCGAGAATGACCCGAACCCGATTTCAACCTCTTACTGTGGACCCGAAACCCGACCTACATCCGACTAAAACAAACCCGAACCCGAGTCTGACCTGACAGATACCGATATTACCCGACTGAATCGACCCGAGACCTGATTTTACCCGATCTGTTTTGAACTCGACCTGTTTTGAACCCGACCTGATAAATGACCCGACTTGTTTTGAACCTCACATGTTATTCACCTGAACTAATATTAACAAGACTTAATATTTACATGACATATAATTAAGTATATCTATAATTTGATGAATTTAAAATTTTAATAAATATAAATAATCTTAAAAAAATAAAATTAGACATGAGAATTAATTTAGGGATTAATATTTAAATTTAGTATTACATATTTAATTAAATTAATTTATTTACTATTTTATTTAGTTTTAATGTATTTAATTTTAATTATAAATTTAAAATAATATTTGATTAAAAATTATAATTCTAAATTAATATTTTATTAAAAGATATAGTTTTAAATTAATATTTAATTAAGTTAAATTAACTTATTAAACTTATGATTAATTAAGCTAAATTAAAATATAAAAACATAAAGTACAAACATAATTAAAAGAATTCTAAAATCAAATATAAATTTTTATTAAATTAATCTAAACTCAATTAAATTTTATATTTCTATTTTTGAAATGTATTAAACTATATTGTATATGTATAAATTATAATGTATTGAAGTACATTAAAATTAAAATTTTTACCGAATTTAACTATTATTAATTTATAATTTTTGCAATTTAGTCCTTACAACTTTATTTTTATTTAAAATTAATTATTATTTATTTTTGTAATTTAGTTTAGTATTTTTAATTAGATGATATTTTATTTTATTAATGTTTATCCTTTTTAATTTAAAATTTTATTCTTTCGGTCCAATGTTTATTCTTTATTAATTTTTAATTTTTGTAATTTAACCCAATTTTTAAGATATGAATCATTTGATGATATTTTTGTAACACCTCGATCCCGATCCAGATCTGAAATGCCACATTTGGGTCACCCAAAACCCGACTCGTCAAAAATCTTTTAAAAGCACGTGTTCAAATACTCAAAATACCACGTTTCATAAATCCACGTAACTCAAAATAAAATATAATAAAGAGTTTACAAAATAGGAGCTCATTTCAAAATACATTATCCGACTCAAAATAAAACCCAAAGTAAAGATACAGACTCGATATGTGGTAAGGTCCTATGAATACATTAAGTCCTACTAAAGATCAAGTATTGTACTCTTAAAACGGCTCCGATGCTGGGAAGTCCTTCCTCGATGTGCCCCTCCAAAGCTACCTGTCACCTACGCACGGGAAAACCACAATTCCGCACGCTGAGCTAACAAGCTCAGTGGTACATCACAACTCGAACAAATCATAAGTATCATAAAACGAGCAAGCAAGATAGTATAGTGAAGAGTGCACAGAAATGCTTCTAACAACTCGCCTAACACATGGCATAATGAGATGTACACTAACGCACACAACATACACGTGCCAACCAAAATCAAACACAAAGTAGTGAGGCCCGCGTCCACACAGCATCGGGATCCTACACTCTGAGCAGGGCCTAGTTTAGAAATTCTTATTTAACATATATTTGACTTTGGTCAAATTAATTTTGAAAATTTACCCTTAAATCCCTAGGATTTAGAAATTTGTGACCATTTTGTAAAAATTGAAAACTTCGAGGAAAATTTTATAAAAAAAGCCAAAACTTTGAATTTTTAAGGGGCTTTGACCCATTATAATCCTAGCTGGTCTAGGCTTTCCAAATTTTAATTAATTAGACCCAAAACATATTTTAAATTAAATAACTTAATTAAACCTAATTTTAAACTCTTAAAACCATTTTTAATTAACCTAAACATCACATATTTTTCTAATTTTCGTTTTCCCTCTTTGGAGGCAGTCGTTCATCAAGTTTTCAATGTAAAAACTCATTCTTTTTCAATTAAATTCGTTTCAAATAATTATAATAACCTTTCTTCCTTAAATTTTCTTGTTTTCTCATTGTTTTCTCGTTTTAAAACCCGGAAAGCGATTGGATCAGTTTTGGAGGTGAGATTTCATCAATCCTCTAGAACAATAAAGTTCTTTACTGAAATTCCCAAGTTATTTGGCTTGGAGTTTTTGTTTTAATCCTTTAATTTCATAAAAATCGATTTTTCGACTAAAAATCTCAATTTTCGTTCAAGGATTTTGATCCGCTGTTTTGGGATCCTAAATTCATGATTTTGAATGTATTATAATGTTTATAACATGTTTTAAACATATATAATCCCGGACTATAGGTTTAGGAGAAGTTTGGTAGTTTTCGAAAAGTTTTTGGTTAAGGTTTTGATAGGTTTTAAGGGCTGTTGAGTGGGGGTCCGACTTGGGTTTTGTTGTGTGCAATTAGGAGCACTAAATCCTTAGTTTTTTATGGTTGAAACAGATCAAGAAGTTGAGGATCAAGTTTGAAGTGATCGAGTGATGTTTCGTTGGCTTGTTGGACAAGAAACGGTTATTGGTGAGTGGATTATGAGGGCTGCCGATTTGGCATGTTTTTAAATATGTTTTCAAAGGTTTGGGGTGTAGGGAAGGTGTGAAAAACCTCCCTATACTCGAAAGTAAGTTTAAAGTTTTGCTTTCTTAAAGGTTCTCATATTATGCCTTGATTTTACAACGTTATTTGTCATGCTCTTGTTATGTTGTGCATATGTGATTATGCATGTATATAAATGCTCATGAAACTGTTTTTAAAAAGATTTTATAAGCATTCGATGTCCCACGGTTTTGTTTTGAAAAATAAGATAAAAGTGGTTTTATCAGGTTTTGCAAGTGATGCGTGAAAAGTGGGATACATGTGATTTGAATTTTGTTTTTGAATTAAGTTTTGAGCATTGAATTTTGATAATATATTGGCTAGTTAAGTGATGAACCTTATGGGATAAGTTGATCGATCAATAGGGTCTAGAGTGCACTATAAATATTCAAAAGTCGTACGTGTATAAATTCCTTGT
Source organism: Abelmoschus esculentus (assembly GCA_035048815.1). Taxonomy (NCBI): domain Eukaryota; kingdom Viridiplantae; phylum Streptophyta; class Magnoliopsida; order Malvales; family Malvaceae; genus Abelmoschus; species Abelmoschus esculentus. The sequence continues at coordinate 400,259 of JAUCBN010000025.1, forward strand.
GTGTTGCATTTTGCCTTTTATTCTAATGCTATGTGATGGGAATAGTACCGTCACATACGGGTTGATCGGAGTAGTACTGTCACCGGACACCAAGGTGAGATAATTCATGTTGAGAGTAGTATCAACATGCGCATGCTCTGGGAGTAGTACTAACATGCGGTTGCCCGTTTATCCTAAAGATTTGGAGTAGTACAAATCGGGTCACTAGCACCAATATATGTTTTTACTTTTCAAAGGTAAGTGTCATGGTTTTTACTTGTTGCATATGGGATTATGCATGCGAGGTTTTATGCATTGGTATGCATGTGATTTAAGCATTGCTATGTTGTTAGCATGTAAGACTTGAGCTTTATGCATTGAGATGCATGTGTAAGCATTGCTATGTGAGTAGCATGTAAGACTTGTGTTTTAGCTTTTAAAGCATATGATTTTAAAAAGGGTTTTACTAAATTTTAATGATGGCATTGTTAGCCATGGTTTAATGACACTTACTGAGTTTTAAAAAGTGGCGTTGTTAGCCATGTTTGTTTTGTTTTATAAAGAGCATGACATGTTTTTAAATCGATGAAATCGGTTTAGTATGGGTTGCATTGCAAGGTGATTTTATACTTGTTTTTATTCACTCACTAAGCTTATGCTTACCCTCTCATTTACCTTGCAATGCAGAGTAAATAATGTTGAGACCGTGAAGGGAAGCAGGGATCCAGGTAACCGCCAAGTGAAAGCTCAAGTATGTCTTTATAACATTAGTAGTAGTGAGAGAGCAATGGGGATGGGTTATCATGTTAAGATTATTGATATGATGATAAGACTTGTTGTAGTCGTATGCTTATATATATTTGATGTTTATCAACATTGTTATTGCTTAAGTTATGGCTTAGTGAATCTATGTGTTTTTGGATATTCTAGCTTGAATACTATAAATGATACACTTTTATGTTAACGAGGTATTTTGAGATCTATTATAGGTTAATTTTAAAGTATGATATACCATGCTTGTTATTGTTAAAGTATGCTTATAAATTATGTGTTTTGCGTGTGGAATTAGGTGACTTTGCATCTAGAGGTGATATTCAAAGTGTGGATTACGCCTATAGGGTCTTGTATGCACCTAGAGAACCTTACTTGTTCGGTTAAATTAGGACTCACTTTACATCTCTTTTCGCTGCAAATGAACTCAGTCATTGCATGAACATATAAGATCTAATTAAAGCATTTAGATAAGATAAAAGAAAAAATTAGGGTCGTTTATCAAGGCGAGTCTTCGGATTAGACTCGATATTCCCCGTGTAGCTCGTTCGAGTCGGGTGGCATCTAGACCGGGTCGAGGGGGTTACAGTATCGATACTGGTACCAATACCCTTTGACCATTTTTAAAGTCAACGAAAAGGGGAATATCGGCTTCGATACTGGTATCGAATTGAATATGCCACTGGAGGGTTTGGTATCGATACCCGTATCGATACTCCCTCTTCACTAACCTATTTTTCCCTCAGGGGTATCGATACCGGTGGCTCGTGTATCGATACCCCCTGCACGAACTTGCAGGTTTCACTTGATATTTTCTAAGGATCATTCTCAAACTACTTCTAATCGATCCTAAAGTGTTCCTATTTATTTTTAAGAGTGTTTAGGGTATTTTAACATCAATTTCATGCCACCAATCACATTAATACGAAATTCACCATTTCTAGGGTTCTAAGCTCCCCAAACCCCCATCCAAGCATTCTATAACCAAACAATCCAGCCAAACAACATTTTATGAGACATATGAAGGGTAAGAGTCAGAGATGTACTGACCTTAAGAAACAAATCCAGATTCAAGCTTCCCACAAGCTTTTCTCACACTTTCCCTTTTTCTTCAAGCCTCTAAGCTCACTCCCCACCAAAGCCAACGATAAGCACCTTGATCGATAGATCTCTTCGAGCTGAACAGAACTCCCTTGATGACCAAAACGAGATTTCTTCTCAAAAGCAACAAGTTTCTATCTTTCTCTTGAGTTGGGGAGAAGAAAAATGGGAGGATTGAAGAGATGATGAGGAAGATGACCCCTTATCAAACGGTGGCTGGTCATAAGTGAATGGGCAAGGAAATTACTCCTTTGCCCTTCACTAATGTTGAAGGTTCGGAAGTCCTGCTTTTGTGATGAAGCATTCGTCTATCCACATTTTGCCAAATTGTAGTATTTAAGATGTCAATTCCACGAGGATTGGCGTTACTTACGCAATCTATTCTTCCTGCACAATGAAAAGGTAAAGACACAGATAATTGAGTTGGATTATAACTAAGGAAACTAATTAAAGCAATAAAGATAAATGATCAAGAAATCAAGGAAGGAAAAGTGGGGCAGGTTAGAGTGCTTCGTATTGTGGGTTCAATTGACTTGTTTCTGTCTCATGCAATTATACAACACTGCCCCGGCAGAACTGCAGTTTTACTGCCCCGACAGTGAAGGGTTACGTTTGCCGCGACAATCTCTTGCTCTTGTGTGGACTTCTCCAAGGTTCGACAAAGTGTCCTCTGATGACTTCGCTTATCCCTAAGTCAAAGTATTGTTGATAACTAGTCCTTAATGATACCTCCCAGCGTGAATCAACTATAACCACCAACCAATCTCACACTTCTTTTAGCCGCTGAAACTCTAACCTATCCCTAGGGCCGAGTTAGTATTTTCCAACTAGAAAAATACCGTACTTATCCCTTTCGTGAATCTAACTCTCCTGATATTAGATAAATAAATCTCTCACAAACTTCTCTCCCGAGCTTGAATACAAGAACAATGAATGACAAAGAATAAGCAAACCTCGATATTTTATTGCATGAAACAAGAAAGCAAAGTACAATTTTCTTCCACAACTACTCCACAAACTAACCTAAACCCCAAGGGGGCGATGGAGGAGTTTAGGGTTTTTTATGAACACTTGATTTCGAGATATCTTCCTCTTTACATAGGCTATGGTTTATATAGGCTTGGCCTTGGGCAAACCTTTCCAAAGTAGGAATTCAACTTGGAGTAAAACACAAGTTAAATATATAAATAAAATATATTTATTTTATTTCCTAGTTTATTCCTATAAGGATTCTTTTCCCGCGTGGCTTTTGACCTTGACTTTCCGTGTGTTTCCCAGCTCCAATTTCTATGCCGTTTGTCTTAAAACGTTCACCTTATTTTTCTCTTCAGATCGCTTATCATATCGACATTTGCTCGTCAGGTGCTGCCGCGACCTCCAAAGTGCTGCCGTGGCGGGTGCTTATCTATATTCCAGCTTTGGTTTCTAGCATCCATCATGCTATTTGGCATTACCTGTGTGGTAGTTTCCTGTCTAAGAGAAAAAACCATTAACCGCACCAGTTTTATGCCAAATAATCGATAAATTCATGAATTGAGTATTGGGATGCTAAAATATGGAAATAAGCAGAATTATCCAATACTGCCATTAAATTTGTCCTTTATTAGCAATAATCAAGTGGGAATTGGTATAAAGAATAGGACTTTTAGGCACTCGTCAACTAACATCTCTTTATACAATCCAACCCAAAAGCTAAGCCCAACAAGCAAGCCCACAACACACGAAGGGCCCAACAAGATAAAACTGAGGCCCACATAGATCCAACACGAACCCACGAGCTCCAACGAGACCCGACTGGATGGTCCATGGCTCGAGTCAACGCCCATTGTTGACCTAGAAAAACCGGGTTGTTACAATTTTTGTTTAGTCTAGTGCGTAATATTTATTTTTAATAAGATTCATGCTAGTTAAAGATATTAGATATTAAATAATTAATTCGAAATGAATAATCAATCATTCAACCCGTAGTCTATCGGTTATTTACTTAATTACTAATTTGTACCAAACTCAAACTTAATAATTTTAATTATTATGAATTTAAAATCTGAATTAATTCGACTTGAAATAAAAATCGACTTGAAATGAACTCGACCTGAAATGCAACCGACCTGAAATGAACCTGTCAATTATTTGATTTGGACCCGACCTGAAATGGATCTGCACCCGGCCCGAATCGAATCAAAACGTCAAATTAACCTGAAATAACTTTTATCCGATTTTACCTTACTTGAAACTCATCTGAGTAACTGTTTTTACTTCCCTATGTATATGGAAAAAATTCAAACATTTTTCATCCGTGTCAGAATCTCGCAAGAAAGAATGAGGCCAATTAAGAAAATAACAAAAACAAGAAGATAAGAACTTTGTAATGACCGACAACATATGCTTTTGTCTGCAAATCTCTTACAAACTCCACACAAATGGTTCTCTTAGTTTTCCATTCGGAGAGTGAATTTCACGCTCTTAAGAAAATTAAGGGAGCGTAGAGAGAGTTTCACCTGCTGAATACTTGGTGTTAATTAACCTTTGAAGATACTTTTGCATTGTGTCAGAGTCTGCCACGACAAAAGTATTGGACACTGGAGTTTTAAAATGGCTTAGATCTCTCTGGGAACTCAAGAGAGGAAAACGACTGACCTACCCATAGGGTAAGAGCTTTGATAATTTACCAGAGGTTAAAAAAATGTTGTAAAATTTGAGTATATTTTAAAGACCAAATTGAAATTATGGACTTGTGCACATGAGAACTGGGTCTACAAGACCAGTAGAGATAAACCTATAGATACAACATATACTAATAGTTTATATATAATATGAGTATGTAGGAAAATTGTGGACGGGCAGGGCCTAAAGTAAGACAGCATTGAAGAATATAAGACCACTAGGGTGAATGAAAAGCCTAAGCATGTAGACCACATAAGGGTTTGACTTGCAACTCAAGGAAGAGACTCATCTGTTCACTGCTGATAGGAAATTTCAGGGGATTCTTGGCCAGATGAGATCATCGGTTTAAGGACTGCATCATTGATCAATACCGTTTCAATTCATTCGCCACACAAGATTAAGAAGATAGAAAAGAATTAAAGGTAATTTCAATCTAATTACTTAATTGCTGCTGCTGCTGATTTTCATCCTTCAAAAATAAAATTAAAAAAGTTTTGGTTGTACCAATTCAATATTGCAAACCATATCAAGAGATAAGCTTTTTTTTGCAAGAGTGGAGAAGGTGTGAATTTACAAAGACAGTCTATACGAAGAGGTGTCTGGACTAAGATCCTGTGCTACTTTTAGAATGTGCTCTATATTGTTATCGGGGTAGTGTTGTAATAACCTTAAGTTAGCTGCAAAATCACCACTCAAAAGCCTGCTTTTTACACACAGCAGCATGGAACAGCATACGCGTTGAAGCATTTCCTGCATAAGCAAAAAGTGTGTATTTAAATTTACAAAAGATGATATAAAAACAGGAAACATACAAATAAACCCCCTCGTAAACTTCGTAACAGGATTATACTATTAGCAAAGCAACCTGGATAAAGAAAGAGACACCAACCTGGACACCAAAAGGATTACTCAGAAGAGAATCCCAGATTCTTAAGATAGATTGGAGACTGAATTCTTGAGTAAGCAGCAATGTTATCCACCGAAATGCATAGTACTGAGGCTTAACCTGCTCATTAATATACATGGTATAAGCAACAGACGTATGCAAAAGGGGTACCTTAGCAGAAATCAAAGGGTTTTAACAAGGATGAAGAAACAAAAAAACATGCTGTTTCTCGACAAAAATTAATACGGCATGTATCGAATATTTGAACACCTCATACTTCCATTAAACTTACCTTTGTTGTGAATTCAAGATGTCGCCACAGTTCCTCATCATTGGCTTTCAGTAACTCAGCCAAGCGGGAAAGAGTAGAAAGGATGCCCACTGAACTGTTATCTAATTGTTCACAGAAGTGATCCACCGAGTCGCTCAAGAGACGGACAAAACAAGCAAAACTGTCTGCTTCTGCATTAGACTGCACAATTGAATTAAATGAAAATATAATTTCATTAACAACCAACCAAGCTCTTAAGTCTCAATTATTTGCTTGAATTTTCAGACACTGCTGTAGCTAAGATTCCTTTAAGTGATCTTAAGTCAAGGAAAGCAAGAATAAAGTATGATTCTTACTGCATTCTGCACGTCTGTATCTGTGTTAAATACATAGTATATTGGTGCCAAGACCTCATTCATGCCCTGGACATATCGAATGGCTGGATTGAGTTTTGAAAATAGGAGGAGAATATTCCTCATCGATTCCTGTAAACATAAACACAATGCAGCACAGAAAGAGACCTCAAACCCCAAGTGGTGTTAATGTAGATTGTCGATCATCTATTTGTTAATCCATAAATAATCTATATCTTGAAATTTGGTCTCCTAATAGATTGAAAATACTCTGGAAAGTATATATACACATGGAGGCAGGAAGCATTAGGCCATACCCTGTGTCTCCTGCCTAATGATGTCTCTGCTGAGAAGAATTTCATTTCAGGATGTGTGCGTTGCAGATCACGGTCAATTTGTTCTGCGATTTCCATATGCTGGAAACCAATGCATCCACTAGGGTAAACATTTGCAAACTTATAAAATAAAAAAATAAAAAAAACTCTAATAATCAATCAATGGTTGATGCCTTATGAACAGAGATTTACCTCGAAGTATTGATGCCAAACACTAGCCTTACCAAGGCTCAAAGGGTGATCTTCCTGAGAAATCTTGTGCCGTACAAGTGGTCCATCAGTATCACTATCAGCATTGTTATGCTCATTAGAGTGAAACGCTTCTTCTTTAATCCTTGCAAGTTCTGACTAGATTTGATATTAGGATTAGTTCAATCAATAATACTTCTAACATACTACCTAAAGCAAATGCAGGGCATCATAATCAGTATCTTACAGGAGTTAAAAGAAGCTCCTCTTTCAGCTTAGCATATTTTTGTCGATTTTCAATGAGTTCCTTTTCCCATAAGTCCCGAGATGGAGGCAAGTAACCTAGGAGCAGCTGCAAGAATTTAACATTGAAAGACACTTGATCCTTGAACAATGACTACTGGTTTATGTTAACTTCAACACTAGCAAACAAATGAAGAAATTTATCAAGAACATATTTTTTTTGAGAAATTTACCTTCCAAACCGTTGGACGCAAATTTCCTCCGTCAGGAAGCCCAGTGCTAACAATTCTTTGCAGCTTCTCCAAATTTATCACCTTTTGAGTAATCTAAATTATACAAAAAAGGAAGAAGGATTAAGATTATTAAAAGGACCCATAATTTCATGTTAATATCCGATTAAATTTCTCACCTCATACTCAATATCAGACCTTTTCTCATCATCTTCAATAGTTTTCAAAACCGAAATATGAGTCGATCCGTCTTTTTGGTGCCTCGGCTGACGCCCGTGATGTTCCAATTCTTCATCCACTTCCTTCCTCTTCACCGTTGCCTCTTCTTGAACTTCACCGTCTTCATCAATATCAGTTTCACTTTCACGATCAGACCTGAATCCGTTTAGGTGAATAATCTCAAGCTCTTCACCCAAATCTAAATCCGAACAGGGTCCTCCTCTATCATCATCCTTGTCGTCGAGATCGACAACTAAACTGCCAAGTCGATTGGGAAGCTTGAGCTTTTTACCTTTGAGCATGATGGGGTCGGGGTGGGCAAGTTGGGGTGTGGTTAAGTTCCATGGAAAATCATCTTCGACTTCGAGAGGTTCCGGAGTAGGTTTCATGACTCGGAAAAGAAGCGGGTAGTGGTTAAGGTACTTTCCTTCTCTCCGTGAAGAAGACTAGTAGTTATAAACGGTTAGAATGTTAGTTGAGTCCAAACATGCTTTACAGCAGTTACCAGTTGACAAATCTCGTGTATATATATATATATATACATATAGATAATATGCATGTTGGTTTGGTCATACAATTTATATTTGAAATTTAATATAATTTTTTTCTATTTAAAAGTATAATGTACCTTCGTAAACTTGAAGAAGGCATGGGTACAGGCTTACCTTAAAGCTTAGCGTCACAACCAGACTTAAGAATCAAGAGACAAAATCGATGGCCCATGGGCATAATGTCTCTGCAAGAAAGTTAGTTTGGGCAGGCCGGGCCCGAATAAACCTTTGGTAATCTACGGATCGTGGTTTCAAAGTTTTACCCATTTTTTAGTACATCTCGTGTCGAGTTTACAAGGCTGAAGCAAAACGGTAGATATTTGAATACTTTCAAGACAAAAATGTTCTGCATGTAATTCTATCTTAACTGTCTCAAGTGTCCTTATTTTACAGCTCAATTCATTTTTGCTTCATTCCAGTTCTGGAATAAGATTCCCCTCAATTGTACATACACACGTGTATATAAATTGCATTCTTAAAGGACCTCTTTATGAAACAAGACCTTTAACTTCTCTTCTGCCGTTTCTGCTGCAGCAAGTTTGCAAAAACTTATGAATGTAACAGTACACTGCATATTTATTTACTTCAGTTCCTAAGTTTATGAGGGGGCTGCTCTGCTCTAGCATTTGACATTTCACCATCTAGCTGTACTGGTGGTCCTATGTTTCCTCATCATCAATATTGCAATTAGTAGCAAGGAGACCAGCAGTTTCCTTGGTTCTCAAAAGCTACGCATCTAGGCTTTCAATATAAGCACATTTCTTCCACCGCACAAAAAGATAAAAGTTTACAAGCTGTATCCAATAATCACTAGGAGAAAGCCATATCTCTACAAGGGTAGTTTCTTTGATAGACTTGTTCAGTATCTAATCTAACTGCTTCCAGTTAAGTCTGTCTACTTGTGTTTTCAATAGAACCGAAAATTCAGTTTTGTTAGGTTATATGATCTTAGCTATGGGAAATAAACTGCTAATTATACCATTAAAATAAAGTTATATATAAAGACTTGCCAAAGTTCTAAGCAGGATCGCGCAGCATCTGGTGAGAGTCATTCCCCATTATCGTGCGTAACGGTGCACCAATTCTTAATCTATCTTGCTTGGTGAGTAGTAAGTCTTTTATCTTCAAAAGAGAAAAACTTATTATTATCAAATCATCACGTAATATATACATATGCAAGATTTTTTGTTGCTATTGTTGTCTTCTCTGAACTTTGAACTAAGAATCCATGTGAGAACCAAGATGATTTGTCCTAGCAGCTGATGCTGACACATGATCACCCATTTCAATGGTTCCGTAGGCTTACATTAATTCTTATGTCCACTCCACGAGAAGCTCATAAACTCCCACGATTGCATTGCTCAAATCATTCATTTGCTTGGATAATCATCTCTCCTTACTCTTCATCCTGCATAAATATTAGTATTGGCCATTTTAGAAAAGAGTAATTGTAAGGTGTGTCCCATCAATGTCGTTTTCGTAACTATATATTGCACAGAAGCAGTTGATGAAGCAGTAGCATGCAAGGTAAGCCCCAGTCATTTATTTGGTAGGTTCTCAAGGTTTTTGATAAGGGTTTTAGGTTTAGGTGACCATGTTAATTACGAGCTTCCTGGTACGAGCTTCTCAGTCGGCCGACAATTCATCATCTTCTGAGTATAAAAAAGTATCTATATTTATATCCTCTGATCAGCTCTTATGTATGTCATGTACTTGATTCATTTATGTATGATGGATTTTCTTTTCTGAGAACTTGCCTTTTCCCGTGCCTGTATCAGATTCAATTTTGTTTAATTTTGTTTCGAGGATGAATCTTAATGGGGTTGCTTTCGATGCAGTAACTTGTATCACAGCGCTTTCTTTCTGTTTGGACATTGAAGGCATTCTTTTTGGGTTGCAGTTGCATGCTCTTGTAATGAAGTCTGCATTTGACCGTGCTGTCAATGTGGGAAATGCCCTTATAACCATGTATTCGAGGTGTAAGCGTTTAGATGAAGCTCAAAGGATGCTGGAGGAGATGCCAAATAGAGATTTGATTTCATGGACTGCGATCCTTTCGGGGTACAGCCAGGAGGATAGTTATGGGTTAGAAGCTATTTGGAAATTTATTGAAATGGCAAGACAAAGAATGTACCTTGATAATGTACCATTTACTACTGCAGTTTCAGCCTGTGCTCTTCAGAAGAACATAGAGGTTGGAAGACAGATTCATGGTCTATGTATAAAAGAAGGGTATGGTACGCATGTTTCTGTTTGTAATGTTTTGATGTCAATGTATGCAAAGTGTGAGGTTGTTGAAGATGCAAAATTGGTATTTACAGGAATGAATGAGCGTAATGTGATCTCATGGACTACAATGATTTCTATTGATGAGAAGCATGTTGTACAACACTTCAATGAAATGCGATCAGATTATGTTTATCCAAATGATGTTACATTTGTTGGATTGATCCATGGCATAACTATTGGGAAATTAGAGAAAGAAGGGCAAATGGTTCATGCATATTGTGTGAAGGGTAATTTTTTGTCAAAATCAAATGTTTGCAGTAGCCTTATCACCATGTATGCTAACTTTGAGTTGATACAAGACTCTATTAAGGTTTTTGAGGAACTTGAATCGAGAGAGATTGTATTGTGGAATGCTTTAATTTCTGGTTATTCTCAAAACGGAATGTTCTTGGATGCTCTGAGGGCGTTTTTATCAGCGCTCAAGGAATGTAAACCAGACCAATACACATTTGGTAGTATCTTGAATACAATTGGTTATTGTGGACATATATCTCTAAAATGTGGTCAATGGTGTCACTTACATTTGATAAAGGTTGGATTCACTACCGATCCAATAGTGTCCAATGCTCTTCTCGATATGTACGCAAAGCGTGGGAGCATTTCTGAGGCTCAAAAGGTTTTCAACGAGATTCCTCAAAAAATTCATTCTACTTGGACGTCAATTATATCTGCATATGCTAGGCATGGAGACTATGATTCAGTGATATCTTCATTCCAACAGACGAAAAATCAAGGAGTGAAACCTGACTCAATCACCTTTCTTTCTGTACTAACAGCCTGTAGCAGAAACAGAACAATTAATATGGGTCAAAGACTGTTTAACTCAATGCTGACAGAATATCAGATTAAACCCTCTTCGAAGCATTATTCATGTATGATAGATATGTTGGCTCGTGCAGGTAGATTGAAGGAGGCAGAGGCACTGATGGGTTGCAGTCCAGCAGGGACAGGATTATCTATGCTAAAAACCTTGCTGTGGGGTTGCAGGATACATGGAGATGTTGAGATGGGTAAGAGAGTAGCTGATACTTTGATGGAAAGGGAACCATATGAGGCAGGTCCTTATGTGTTGATGTCAAACTTGTATGCTGAGAAGGGGAAGTGGGAAGAGGTGATAAAAGTAAGGAAAACCATGAGCCAGAGAGGAGTGAAGAAGGAAGTGGGATTTAGTTGGGTGGATGTTGATGGCATCAACAGTCCATTGTTTTTGCATGGATTCTCTTCAGGAGACAGATCTCACCTTCAGTCTGAAGAGATTTGCAAAATGGCAGAATGCTTGGGTTTACACATGAAACATTTGTGATAGAATATCAAAATAATTTCAAACAACAGAGTAATCAAAGCAAAGAGTAGCACATTCAAGAAGATGATAAAAGCTTCCATTAAAATCCCGTTGATTTTACATCATTTGCTCAGAGAGCAAATCCCACAGAATGATGAAAAAGCTTAGATCTCCGATTTTCAGAGATAAATCGACTAAAAAACCAAGCAACCTAAGCTCTCTCTCCTCTAATCCTCCTTGCAAGCTGGATATCCTTAGGCATAATCGTAACTCTCTTAGCGTGAATAGCACAGAGATTTGTATCCTCAAAAAGGCCGACAAGATAAGCCTCAGCGGCTTCTTGAAGTGCCGCGACAGCGCTGCTTTGGAACCTCAGATCGGTCTTGAAATCTTGAGCGATTTCTCTCACCAATCTCTGGAATGGAAGCTTCCTGATTAAAAGTTCGGTGCTCTTCTGGTACTTCCTGATTTCCCTCAAAGCCACAGTTCCCGGCCTGAAACGGTGAGGCTTCTTCACTCCTCCGGTCGCCGGCGCTGACTTGCGAGCGGCCTTCGTGGCTAGCTGCTTACGTGGAGCTTTTCCACCGGTTGATTTCCTGGCTGTTTGCTTAGTACGGGCCATTAAATGAATCGACGATGAACAAAGATCAGAGAACTGTCGAAAAAAAATGTTTTGATGATCGTGATTGTTAAATTATGGAAGGGGATAATATATAGAGGGAAATTTGAGAGAAGCGGGAAAAAGTGTTGGGAAATACTATTTTCAATAGGAAAATATGAACCGTAGATTAAATAGGTTATCGACGACTGTTAATGTATTAAATTTGTGATCCGTGAGATATACAAGCAGCCAATGAAATTCATTATTTATGGCACTTCACATAACTTGGCACCATAAAATTATCTTGTATTTCTCTTTTATTGTCTTCCGCTTTATTATTAAAAGAGATGTTTGAATTATAATTTTTTTAAAATATATATATAATATTTATTATTTTTTTATAAATTGAATTTTTATTCATTTAAATCAATCATCCACATCCATATTATTTACAAACCAATCAAAGGTAGAAACAAAACTAATTTCACACTATATCTCAATTAATGTATATATTTCTATCAAAAAAAAATGACACGAATTAAAATATAAATCAATATCATGTTTAATTAAAATAATATATATTTTAATATTTTTTAATTAAAATATATATCTAAAATTTTATTTTATTAGTGTTTTAAAATAGTATCGTTAAAAATTATTTAAATCATAAATAGTTTCTCAAATTATATATATATTTTAAAATAGATGCATAATATTTTTTTTGTTAAAATATATGTTTAAAATTTTATTTCGTTAATATTTTAATTAAATTTATATATAATTTTAATTTTTTAAACCTAAACATATATAAATTCTAACTACTAAGCAAAATCTTAAAACCTTAAGACGTTTGTGATTTTTTTTTATCGACGTATAATTGGTACGAAAAGGGGAAAGGAGAACCGACCGTTGGGCGTGGGCTTTATATTGGGCTAAGGCCGATAAAGTGTCTGGTTTCTAGTTGATGCTTTAAATCGAAATAATTTGATCGCCGCTTTGTTCCCCTTTCGGCGTTAGGTTTTGAAAAGCCAAACCAAACCTTTGTAGTTCGCAGGCCGCAGCATACAGCAAAACAAAGCGGCGATGGCGATGGAGACCGAGAGCCAGCAACCTTTTCATGTAGACGTGGGAAATCTTTTGGCTTTCAACCCTTTTCATAATTTCTCTTCGCTCCCCACTTCCAGGTTTACCTTCTTCTTTCCCTTATAATTATACATGTTTATCTTATCTATTTGGGGTGATTTTTTATTATAAGGATGATACATTCACGGGGGCAATGGGGATTTGAATCTGATGCTATAAATGCGATTAACTGTTCATACTTTGTTTTGTAAAGAAGTTGTTCTTATTGTTCGTTGTGTTCTTTTTCTTGATCTCATATGTGTGCGGGCCAATATGTTTAGGGATGAGCTAGTGAAGGAATGTTTACAGGAGGGTACCAAGTTAGTTCAAGCAGTTGCAGATAGTCTTTTTAACTTGCCTTCAACCGAAGATGTTGATGGGCCTCTTGTTAAGCTACCTCCCCCAACAACAAAACTTCCCAGGGAGAAGCATGTAAGCTTAGCCTTATGCTTAATTCATTTTTTAAATGTATTTATTGACTTCTGTAAGCAGAGAACAAGTTTATCCCAGCAAAGGAATTTGATTTTTATTTAGTTCGCATTCCATGTGCATTGAAAAATCTAGCATGCAAGGTGACTTGAAACCTGAAATTCTTTATTGTGCTTGTGTTTTCAGCTTCCGAAGCCTAAACCTCCCACAAAATGGGAGGAGTTTGCTAAAAAGAAAGGTAAAGCACTTCACCTAACATCTGAAGTTTATGCCCATGTTAAATTTTAAGTTGGTCTCATTTTCCATTGGTCTGAAGATTTTTTATATTTTACCTTTTCTTCTTTTGAAATATCTTGTAGGTATACAGAAACGTAAAAAGGACAAAGTTGTATGGGATGAACAGACTGGTACATGGAAACGTCGTTTTGGTTATGATCGTGTTAACGATGATAAAGATATACCAATCATCGAGGCCAAAATGACTGATGGTGAGTATTTTTTTAATGGGTTGTACCCTTGGAAGAAATAGTTGTTGATCATGGTTGACAAGTAGCAATAGGGCATACTGTACTCTTTTGATTTTGTTGACCATGGTTGTTGCTTTTTGCAGAGCCAGGAGTGGATCCTTTTGCTAAAAGACAGGATGATAAGAAGAAACGGGTTGAGAAACAAGAGAAGAATCGCCTCCAGAACTTGAAACAAGCTGCAAAAATTGGTTCTTTGCCAAGGTTTTGTCTACCCATTGTAGTTCTCTATATGTAGAATCACAATTGTTATCTTCAATAAGAAATTGATATCTTAATCATATTTGAGATAGTATTGGTATAAATAAATAACCCTACTCTTATCTTATTCTCTCTTTTTTTATATATCGAATTAGCTTATTCTTTATCCAACATTATTATGCTGCTTTAACCTCAAGTGTCATTTTTTGGTACTATTCCTCTACATCCCAACGTCTTTTTAGCAGTCAAGGGGTCAGACTATGATAGCTGATTATGCTCATAGGATTTTTTTTATAAACATCAATAAGTTTGAAGTGAACTTTGATTCTTTTCCATAGGCAACATTTTCATTCAAACTGCTCTAGTTCTTGACGAGAAAACTTTGGCAGTTACTTTAGCTTGCGTTGTACAAAGTAGATCTTTTGTTGAGTTTCATTTAATTGCTCCTCGTCTGATTCTTGTCATCTTTTTGTTAATTTGATTTTAACTTAAAAAGGTTTTTTGCAGCCATGTTCAGCTTGCTGCTACAGCTCTGCCCATAACAGGAACACAGGCTCCACCTAAGAAAGTTACAAAAGATGAATTAGGGAATGTAGCTGGGATGGCTGCTACTTCTACAGCCAGTGGTGGGAAATTTGATAAGAAGTTGCCGGGAGAAAAACCTGCTAAAAAGCAAGGAAAGCATCGCAAGGTTTGTATTTTTGGCCTTCGCTTTGGGGTAAATATTCTCATGAATTACATAATGACATGCTCTAATATGTTCTTTTGTACTTGTTTTAGTTCTTACCTGTTGTCGAAGGATCAGGGATAGGTTCACGAGAGAAGGAGCAAACTGAGAATGTCCTAAATAAGCTGATCTCTAAGCATTCCCATGAGATACTCAATGTTAACAAGGTAAGCTTGAGACACACGGTGGAGTCCGTCTGGTGCTAAAGTTGATATTCCTAGTTGAAATTTGTTGTTCATCTGATATGATTGTTTTCTTTTCGAAATCAGGCTGTTACGATGTTCAATGTTAAGAAAGAGAAGAAAGGTAGGAATAAAAGGAATCAAGAAGGAAAGTCGTCATCAGCTACAAACAAGTTGAAACCAAAAAAGCAACTTCATAAGAAGACTGGAAAGACCGGATCAGGATCTTCAAAGAAAGGAAAGGCAAAATGAAATTATTGATCATATAAATCACAGGTTGGTTTACTAGGAAACAAGGGACTTTTATGTGTTGTTTAAAGACAGGTTTAAATTTTACAGTATTGGTTTTGCTGATTCCTTGATTCCTTTCTCTAAGCTTCCTCATGAGAAATGACTGCAGGATATGAATAATATGAAAACACGGCAGCTCACTGCTATTTGAGTTTAAATCTATGTATTGTTTAAAATGGAACATTTTAAAATTACTCATCCAAATGAGTCGAAGAGTGAAGGATTTCCAAGGGCTTTGCTATTGGATTTAAGAATATTTGGCCAACTCGTTCTCTTAATTAGTTCAAAATTAAATTCCATTTGTCGACTGAACCCCTACGCCGAGTACATTTTGACAAGTGTAAATAAAAACATGTTTTTATAAGATAATCAGAAGGGACACTGTAGGAACAAGATAGAAGAAGGGTTCGCGTGTTGTGTAAATGGTGTTTGTGTTGGGGAGAGAAAGCAAAAGAAGGGAAACAAAGAGTTCAAGACTATTATCCTATTTGTTATACTATATTACTTCCTATTAAACTTGCATGTCAACTGCAAAATCTCTTCCCTTTTTGTTACTTATTTGGCTTCGAGTTCATCTGATCATATTATAACAATGCTGGCTTAGATACTGAAACACCATCTGTGGAGCTACCTTCACTCAACAGACGCTTCTCCACCTCCTCGATTCTTTGCAACCATTTTAGTCCAAGGTCAGATCCAGCTGTTGCTGCTATTTGAAATTGCTCTTTCGCCATTTCAACAGGGTTCTTTCCCGGGTTTTCTACATTCTTCCTTGCTCTTTTGGAAGCAGAAACCCTCTCCGAACTAAATTTTGTTAGGCGTTCTGGGACTTGAACACCTAAGACGTTACCGATAAGAATAGTACATCATAAGAATTCAGTTCATCATATGTCAACCAGAAGTAAAACATAAATCAAGTTATATTTATGATGTAAATGGTCTCCTAATACAAATAACTACAGCTTGAAGTCATGCATAGTATTTAGCTATTAAAACTAGTTCAGTGCAAGGTGTTTCTCTTTTACCTTCATCTAGATAATAAAAACTACATGCTTTATTTACCTCTCAGTAGCAGAGATCCATATGCTATGGCTGCTCCAGCATGTCCCTGCATATATTTAAAAGATAGAAACGTAAAATATGTACACTATAAAATAGAGTGGGAATAAATGATGCAAATAGTGTTCCTTTTCACTTTTATGCCACAGCGATTGCTTAAAATAATGAGGGATAACCAGATCTGTACTTCGTATATAGATCATTGATTTTCAAGTACATCTATCTGATTTTGCTCAGTTCAGATTATGTAAGTCTTTAATTGTTAGCTACTTATGGTCAATTAACAAAATCCATAATTCCCGGTTCCCACGGCATCCGAGATATAATGTTCAAACTTCAATTTGATGAAGTTCTTCCAAAAGTTCATAAACATTACTGATTTCCAATTTTGATAATCATGGAATAACCATAGAAGATCCATGTGCGATAAACAAGACCATGGAGTATAAGAACAAAGAGAAACCTCACCTTCTCTGATGCCCTGTGGAAACACCATAATGCTGAAGCAACGTCTTTCTTTACACAGTCCCCTGTCAAGTACACAGCGCCAAGAAGGTAAAGAGCACCTGGATGCAACTATAAGAATAAGGAATTCTAGTAAGGTTTAGGGAGATATAACAAAAGCATCATATACAACTGGCTTGGCTTCCAAAGAATCATACCTGGTCAACTGCTTTCTCCAAATAATAGAAAGCTTGCTGATCTGATTGAACATAGTCATTCTATCCAATAGGGCAACAAATTTTAGAAAGGAAAGATGTAATACATCACAGAGGCAAATCCCTTAAAAGAGTTCCTTGACAAACTTCATTAAAAAATGTATGCAGCTTAAAATGCTGTTGGCAGCAATATTTAAAGAAAAAGGATCCTAACCTCAACTCTTAGGCGACAACCCAACTCATATTGTGCGTCTTTATCTCCCATATCTGCAGCTTCTACTAACAAAGCAGCGCCTCTATCATGACAAGCCAATTAGTTTTCATAGTAATGTCTATTAGATAATCTAATCTAACAATGTAAATACAAAAAGATAAGATTACAAAAAAAAAAAAACATTTACATGAAAAATAAAACATAAGATATCATAAACATATTAAAAATTTCAACTCATGACACTCATAATTTCAACCACTGTAGCTAACAATTGTTAGAAAGAAGCAAAATCTGAATTCTGCACTCTCATCATTTGGACAGGAATCAGGATTGTGAATTTTAAGTAAACCCTCCACTTACATGGCTTTACATGCCCCAGGAACATGGTACTTCAAATGCAATTTAGACAGCCAATACCTGGCGTGTGTATTGGAGTTATCAGCTTCCAATGCCAACTCAAAATTCTCCTTTGCTGCCTATCATTAAACGTTAAAATTAGAGAATAAAAAACAATCAGAAAAAAATCCAGTTACCGGGAAATACCCTTAGGAGAGGGATGAGGCGTTTATCATTGAGCTCGCAGTAATCAATAACTCTATCTACTTCTTTCAAAGCACTCCACCCTTTTGCTATCAACTCCATTGCTTCTTTATTCCTGCTATGCATCTCCCTCTGCAACAGAAACAAACCCAAATTGAATAATTAACCAATCGAATGAAAATAGATTGGAAAAATGAGAAATTTTGAGAAGCAAAAACGCAGATAACGAACATGTGGATTGAACTGAATAAATCTGAAAATTCCATGTCTCGCTGTCGATTTTGCGAGGAGCATTCTCAGCATCATCTCCCTGAGTGACTGAGTTCGGGAAGAAACGGCTTCTCTGTACCCGGAAATCAGCTTTTTTGGTACCACCCGACCCGAATCTGTGTTCTTTGTTGAAGCTCATTTGCGGCATTCCCGTTTTAGGCTTGATTTTGACTGGGCCGGGCTACCATGGATAGTATATTGGTTTTAAAACGGTGTAAACGAGGCCTTTTCTTTTTAATTTAGCTAATGGTAAAATTCATCCATGGTCCATCACTCAACTCTTTTTACGTTAGTTGACCATTTCAAATTGGAATAAATACTATTTAATCCCTAAACTTGATAGGTTTTCTAATTTAATCCCTTAATATTTATAATTCATAAGGAAGGTAAATATGAATTTTAAATGTAGTGGAGGAATATAAAACCTTAATAAAATACACTAAATGATGTTGAAATTTTCCACATGCTTCATTTTCTACTAATTAAAGACACCAACTCGTTCTTGCATGACATTTTTTCTATTGTGCGAGAATAAATTTGACTTTTAAATGATCAAAATATATCATTCCTTATTTTCATTGATTAAAACATCCAAATAATTGCACGAGCTCTCTAGTCCAAGTGGTTAAAAGGAACGATTGTTTTTGGAGTTTACAGGTTCGAGCATCAATGATGCCAGTAGAGTGATTAAGCGATCAAAGTCAAATGGTGAAAATTATATTCTAGAACAGATACTACTATAATCACTATTAACTTGTTAAAAAAAATCTAAATAATTATGTGTCATTTTTAGTCAATAGTTTATGAAAAATATGATTCCAGAAACGATGTCATTTTAGACCAAACCTTATTATTGTTAATTTTAATTAATTTTGAAATATTCAATCGTGTAGTACATTAATTCTTGCTTTATTATTTTAAAGCCGTCAGCTATGAGTGTTTCAAATGGTAGACGATGTCATAAACTATTTTTTTAGTATTTAAATTGAATCCTTTTTTATAAATTATATGAATTACCCAAATCCTATTCTATCTCAATTTCCTCGTTAAATTTCCGTACTTCTCACTCCTCATATACTTACAACACCACATTGAAAAAGTCGTACTTCAACACGGATCTTGGGACTCAACGTCCTCTGAACAACTGCTCACCAAAAATTCCAGAACATAAACTAGAAGGAAGGTTTTGAAGAAGAAGAGATGGAGGGCTTGCAGAGGTCTACGACGTCGTTCAGGAGGCAAGGATCCTCGGGTTTGATATGGGACGATAAGGTTTTATCTGGGGATTCGAACCAAATGAGAGCTAACAACAAAGAAAATAAAGAAAGCCTAGGGTCATCAGACGGTATGATGAGACGAAGCCGATCGGACGGAGGTAGCAGTGGACGTGCGTACCGCACGATGAAGGCGTCGTCGCCTAGCGTGGACCCTCCTTCTCCGAAAGTGTCTGGTTGTGGTTTTTGCGGGGTGTTTGGAAAACCGGATGCCGTGAAGAAAGGAAGACCAAACAAACGTAAGTCATGATCATATGTGTATATCTATCTATCTTAATCTCTGTATATGTTTTTGAATGTGATATACGGCTCTTGGCATTCCATTTCAAATTACGTGTGTTTTTCATATGAACATATCGACTTCCATCTGAAAATTGTCTCGTGAAATCGAACAAAATTTGTCGTATGGAAACACAAACATGAAACACTAGTGTTTTAGTTTAGTTTTGTTTTTTCAACAGCTTTCTTCTTCCTCTTCTTCTTCTTTTATTTTCCCAACAGCTTTGGTTTGATTTCTTTAATTCCTTTGTTTAAATTTGTTCTTCAAGATTTGATGTATACAACAAGAAAAGAAAGAGATAAAATTGATTACTCTCTTCATCACCAAACCCTGTCCAATAAATTAATTTTTATTATTTTATATTGTTTTGGAGTTGGTTAAGTAAAGTTGATAAGGTAGCCGACTTGTAATTCGTTTGTTAGCCAATAGTCAAGAATTTGATTGATGATGGGCCGACCACCCTATCATATATGACCTAAATTGGTTAAAAAAAAATCGGTTACTCCGAGAGAGGGAGTTGGCGGAGGAGAACGGTGATCATTTTTTGTATTAAAAATTATCAATTTTGATATTATTTTCTAATATAAAATTATGTATTTATCCATGATTATTTTCATAGAATTTAAGAAAAAGTATATAGAGTATTAAAATTGATTAAATTTTAATTTGATTTTTTAACTGGAATTTGATTACATGAATTATATAAATTAAAATTACAGGATTCAAACATGATGGGTTGAAATGAATACTAAACAATATTAAGATCACCTATGCAACACGACCTGACAACTACTTGATTAAATAAAACCAACCTAAAGAGGTCAATCCAGACATTTTACACATAGATATCACACTTGACTCGAAAGACACATATTAGAGATTGAATATATTATTAATTTCTTATAGTCTAAATTTAACTTTTCTCCGATCTTCAAGATTAAATTGAAAAAAATAAATAAAAACCCGAAATTAGATGGATCGATCTATCAAACCGAATAAAATCAAACACTTATTTAGCAATAAATTGTATCTCGGTATGCAAATTTTTCCTGGTCTCGGACTACGAGTCATCATTAGACTAAAATAATGCAGGTAGGAATTCATAATAATCTTACACTATTATTTTACTATATTTTTTCATTTACAAACATGCTAGTTAAGAAAAATGAGAATAAATAGAGGAAAAACAGGTTTCTATGTTTGATTAATAGCCTTCCATCTTGTAATTACGTCTAATTTGCAATCCTTCGGACTTTTGTTTTAAATATTAAAATGTATAGTTTCTCCATTGAGAAATAAAGAAAGAAACCTGTCGAGTGTGTAACAAATGAGCCGAAATTTGAGCCCACAATGCAATGCCATGTCGAGCCATAAACTTTATCAAATTCCTGCATGTGAAACCCCAAAGTGTTAACAATGAGACATATATATAGGACGAAAAACAAGGTAATTAAGTGTCTAAAATGATTAAAAAAACTCACGGGACAGATTGGACTTAATTTGACATGTGCAAATGATTTGATTATTACAATATGATGCTGTTTTGTAATGATAATTGATCTGAGCTTGCTGTTTCTACACATGGCATGTTGGATCAGAGTCTGGTCTCACTATGGATGGATTCCCATACTTGAGGTTTCAGAGTTGAAACTCTTTGATTCTACTATATTTCTATATAATTTTTTGTTTATATAATATACTTTTTCCATGTTCAATGATGTGGGTAATAGCCAAAAATACTAGTCAATGGTTCCATGTGCCCCTTGGCACCTAGTTTCTACTGAAATAAACAGATCGGAAAGAAAGTCATAATTTCTATCTGTCCTGCAGAGTATTGTCTCCTTCCTTGTGACTCGTGAGGTTCCATGAATATTAAGCCTCAATCATTCAAACTCAAGCAATTCCAAAAAGAAACACTTTTGAATATAATTTTGCCATTGCCATTGCATTCTGTGAAACTGTGTTCATATCATATCAGTGTAGCAATGAGCTTTTGGAACATACCTTTTTGATGTTATAAGCCATGTGCCTGGAGCTAAACTTGTCCAAACTATCATACGTTCCTCTGGCACAGCGGAAGGCATGCACTTGCATGAATCCTGGCATGTCGGAAACCAAAACTTTCACCTGTAGGAACGAAATCACCGATGCCAAATTCGTTTCGATGTGGGACACTGACTTTCTTCCTTCAACAATCACTTTTGCGATTGCTCCTCCACCGCCTGTTTCGATACCTTCCTTTTCGATTCCCTTCCCGTCATCTTTGTCTCCATTTGGACCATTTTCTAGTTTCTTCAACAACAAGCTCTGTGAAACAGGCTTGTCATTTGCTGCTACAACAGCCCCGGATTTTGGCTTCTGACTTTTAGTACTGGACCTGTAAAAAGTGCTGAGGAAACTACTTAATTTCTTGTGCTTGTTCTCTTTGGAAGCCATTAATCTTTCTCAGACTCTCTTTCTTTCTCTCACACTCACTGTATCTTGTTCTAATGATGTTGCATTAGCCTATGGAGTCAAGCCATGGAGGTGGCTAAATATATATAATGTGGGCTGGGGTGGTATTTGTGAATCAATAGGCAAAAGAAATAGCCATGGAGTATAAAATAATTGTAAATGATTAGAAAAAGTTGATTGAATAATTTATATAAGCAAACCATGTGTTATTGCCTGTGATAAAGGGTGATGATCGCCTCCAATGTGTTGTTTAGTGAAAAGCACTATATGATTTCATATAGGAGTGGTCACCTTCTGCCATTTAGTTTTAGCAAAACCAGATTAGTATAATTTTAAATACAATTTTTTAACGTTAAAACATATAAAGATAATAAAAAAAATATAATTTCTATTCGAATCATTTAACTATATTATTTATGAATATGTCAGTAGTGGGCTATTAAAAAATTTGTGTTGAAAGATAAACAAATGGAGAAAAATCTTACAATTACTTCAGCTTCATGACTTTCCTCCTACCACACTAGCACGATTCAAGTTGCAACGTTCTCTCGATTTTAGTGAGATTGACTCCGAAGCATGTGCATATGCATCAGGATTTGCTTTCTTCTCGACTTTCAAAGTTAATAAGGGAGTGCATGTTTTTTTAAACTTCTTAGTTGACATTTTCACTTGATCAAATTCTCTGAGATTATTATTTATTATAGTTAAAATACAATTCTTTACATGTTTCTATGTGGCAAGTTGGGTTGCTGAAGACGATAATGGAGCTAGGGAATAGGGAATAACATGGCTAAAATGAAGTTAACATTTTGATTTAAAGATGTCTTTTTAGTGTTCATGTCCAAAAACTGATCCATCATCGATTTGCATGACATTTCTTATTCATTAAGACAGCAGAAGTTTATTTCATTACAGAGGTTAAATCTATCCTAATCTAATCTAATCTAATCTAATCTAATCTAATCTAATCATCTCTTATGATTTTGAGGCAATGATTAAATCTACAGTATGGCCCCTCATGATATTGGTCTATGGAGACAAGCCAAGTCATGGACCTTAAAATTATGTAATCATGTATTTATATGTTTTCAAGGGTGATGTGCTTGACATAATTATTGATTGAAGTTTTTGGATTCTGGTTGTTTATCTTTACTTAATTTTACAGGTGGGGATGGAGATTCCAAAGATGTTAATGGCCCCCCTTGATCGTTTAGGAATATTGTGGCCTAAAAGCTCGGTTTTTTATCGGGAAAAAAAAATCTCTTTTACCCTAATCAATGATAAATTTAAAAATAATTTTAAAGGTGGACACATATTACATAATTCTAATAATAAGATAAATAATTAACATAAAAAAATTCTCAAGATGGACACCTTATTTATGTTGAAGGGACCCTTCTTGAAGTGTACACATATTGAAAGCATCTCTTTGCTGTTTCGTCAGTGTTTTCTGCTCTTTATGGTTTATTTCGAAACCCTCCGATTGGATGGGGAAAAAATAGAAAACAGTAATCTTGGACAAAACATATCAATTTAAAAACTCTTTTTTTTTTCTATTACTGATTGACACAGTTTCAGCACATCAGCCTGAAACAAATCTTGGATTCATATAGCAGAAAATGAAAGTGTTCTGACATTGTTTGATTAACCGATCTTAATTAACCAGTGTTGGTCAGATTCTCCCTTAATTTTCGCCAGACTCCAAGATATCCACTAGATTTGTACCGGATGTTCAATCTTTTGCGCCTGCAATTGTTGCTGTCGTCGAACATTGCGGTTGGTCAGGGAACATGAATGGATAGCATCGACCGGCAATGGAATTACAGGCAGGTTGTCGCAGTTGCATAGTTCAATCATGTTACCGTCGGGATCGTGGAAGAAGAGTTGATCGACGCGAATTCCACCTTCTTCTACACTACCCTTCACGTATTCTATATTCAGTTCCTTCAATTTCTTCTCCAACGTCGCCATGCTATCGCACTGGCACTGCAATCAATAAATTGCTATAAGAACATATACACTAACCGTTCAGACAAGCTGCTATAACTTTGAAAAGAGGGTTTCTAAACAGACCAATAATACAGAAATCTTCTTATATATATACTTTTTGTTACAATTTTTTCTAGTACGTATTATAAGTAGCATGCAATATTATACATGAAACATACCTGAAAAGAAATATGATTGTCCTTAGGATTAATACGTCGAATCTGAGCCATACTTTCAGGATTTTCCGATTGGAGAAGATGGATGCCAATGCCATAACTGAACAGCCTATCCAGGTTAAAAAACCACAACACAAAGAATCGATATTTAACTCAAAAATAATTTGACAAGAACGAAAACAATATTGGTTTCAAGAATTTTCTCAGTAGAATTAAATTTAAATTACCATGCACCAGAAAAATTAAAGGAACCAGGTCTCTTGATGGGGAAGAAGCCTAGAATATTCTGATAAAAATCTACAGATTTTTCAATTGATCTGCACAAAAGTGAGACGTGATTCAAGCACTTTAGCTGTAGGGGATTCTCCATATATTTCTTTTCTTCTGTCCTGCGCCCTGGAATTTTTCTGCTCAAGAAACTGCTGTGTTGTTTTCTTTATGCAACAGAGGTGGTTTAGAAAAGGAGGTTAAAGAAAGAATTGTAGGAAAATGAATGAATAGAAAATAAGCTTCGATGAAGATGATGAGATTGCTCTACCTATTTATAAAGATCAAAAGCTGATTGTTTAGTCACCGCAGGATATAGCTGCCTGGAAATTTTAGGCAATCTTCCTTCCGGATTTGGTTAAGACCGTATTTATCCTAATCTTTTCATTACACGCTCACACGTAGATTCCACGTTTATAATTAGAGAATCAGCTCCGTGAAAAAATTGGCAAATAAAATAAAAGAAGAGTAAGAGAGATGCGAGAAAAATATATTATATTCTGTAATTTATAGACACAGAAATTAAATATTATATAAAACTCTAATCATAATAAAT
The DNA here is from genome assembly GCA_035048815.1 of Abelmoschus esculentus. Taxonomy (NCBI): domain Eukaryota; kingdom Viridiplantae; phylum Streptophyta; class Magnoliopsida; order Malvales; family Malvaceae; genus Abelmoschus; species Abelmoschus esculentus. The sequence goes on from JAUCBN010000025.1 coordinate 425,437, forward strand.
ATTAAAATCTTAATAATAAAATATATTAAATTTATATTTAATATATAATTTTAATTATAATAGATATTTATATAAATAAATATTCGTAACAAAAATATTTTTAATTTATTATTAACTCTTATAAAAATATTTCTTAAACAATAGTTTAGTATATTTTGTAATTTTAAGCTTTTCGTTATACGGAAAAACTATATCATGAGTCAATCCCACCACGTGTCCATGAGACCGACCAATAAAAACTACTCATATTTTCATGTCATATTTTTTTTCAAGTGATTTTTTACTTGAAAAATTAAAAAAATAATGAGGTGGGTAGTTTTTATTAGTTGGTCCCATGAATGACGTGGTGGGACTGACTCATGATATAATTTCTCCATTATACGGTACTTGTATAATCTTGATAGATGTTAATGTTATTAATAAAATTAATAACTTTTATTAGAGAGAAAATTAATATATTTTAAAGATACTTTATGATTTTTATATGATTCTTGTATGATCTTAATTAATATTAAATTATTTATTAGTATTATTACTTGTAATTCTAGTTTGTATAAATATCTCCACCGTCTCCTGATTTGATTGGATCCTTTGTTTGTTTGACCATGGAAATACCTGTACTAGAAAACGATAAGCTTGAAACCCTAACCCTTTCTTACACCCATTGTCTTGTTTTTTACGGGAAACCAAATGTTTTTTTTTTCTTCCCTTTGTTTGACAACTTGGTTTTGGTTGTTTCTTCCAGACTGGTATTGCAATCCAAGTTTGTTCAGGCTTTCGTAAAAATTATAGCAATGTTTACTTTTTATATTACTATAAGAACTTTCAACTCTAAGTATTGTTCTCCCAAACCAAACAGAAGCGTTCAAAGTTTTTTTTTTTTTTTTTTTTTTTTTTTTGTAGTTATTTCAGGCACTACGCTATCTACGTCGGTTCTATCTAAATGACGCCCTTCGGCATACAACGAATAGTGTGACTGATACGATGAACATGTGAGAGAGCTGAGCTGAGTACGCCATTGCACTGCTGATGTACAGATAGTTTTCTTGAAATCAACACTGAATCTGTTCAAAGTCTGGAAATTTTGTGGACTTTATCAGTGTGGTCCTTAGTCCTTACCAAATACCAAGAATATGAAACATGTGAAGAAGAGTTTTATTCATAATTGGTCTCCACTCGGTTACAACGCAAATCTTTTGTGTGTGTGTGTGGTCCTCTCAGTCTAAACTGGAGGCCAGAACTAGACAACCTGGGCTGTTCATTAGTATCGGCCTTCTCATCACTCATTTTCAGTGAACACAAGTAGGGGTAAGTATTCGATCGGATCGAGTCGAGTCAAGTCAAAAAATTTTAAGTTATTCGATTTGACGAGTCATATTTTACAACTTAAACTTTATTTGAAATTTTTTCCAGTTCGAGTCGAGTTTAAGAAATTCGAGTCGAGTCGAGTTGAATTTTCGAGTTCCTATAAATATTTAATTATAATTATTTATCATGTTATAGTATGATTTGATTTTAATTTAAACGACTTTCTTTAATCATATAAGATATGTATATATATTTTTTCATATGTAACGATATTTCTTTATATTTTTATATATCAATGTATATATATCATAAAAAATTGTTAGACTCGTCTCAAACTTAAAAATTATTCCTTTAATTACTAAAATTTTTTGAGTTATTTGAATTTCCATTTTACAACTCGAACTTTATTTGAAGTTTTTTTCGAGTCGAGTCAAGATGAGTCGAATATTTTCGCCTCAAATCGAATCGAGTTATTTGATTTTTTCGAATTGAGTTTTGCTTCACCCCTAAACACAAGACTCTAAAAGTTGATGCAAACCGATGATTCTCGATGACAATGTCGTAAATATATAATTTGCCCTACTCTTTTTTTAGTCAAAATGTCCATCTTCTCTTTAATTTTCCTTTAAACAAATAAAGTAAATTAAAAGGTAAAATAAATTTATTCAATTAAGTGATGACATGTGTCATCGTTTGATTGATTGATTAATTTTAATGATTGGTGATCAAAATAGAAGTATTTTAAAAGTTAGATAGTCTAATTAATAAATTATTTAATTGGGTATTCAAAATAAGACTCTCTCTAAAATTTGGTGATCACCTGAATAATTTATACTTTTTATATAATATGATCCTGAATTAGTAGATAAAGCCCAATGAAGTAGAGTCTGGGCAGCACATTTGATGACAGCCCAACAGAGGCCACTCTGAGATCAGGATGACTCGCTAACACGGCCGAGCTTCTGGACAGTGCTTGACTGCAGCATTTCCGTTTCTTTTTCATACTTTATTTACAATGTAAGGAATAAATTTGTAGAAATCAAATTACAGATTTAGTCAACACTTCATATCCTACACGTGGGCTATGTAAATTCAATACTGTTTTCAATGGGGTTGTTGAGATTGTCCTGTCTAATGGCAGTTGGGAGTTTTCATTCATTGTTATCTTAAATTCATGTTCGAATGGTTATCAGATACCATGATACCTAACAGTTGAACCCCATAAAAACCATGTTTTTGGCAAGGATGTGACTTAACAAACAAATAGAAACAACTGGCATTGTCTGAGAAACTATAATAAAAGTCAAACCAAGGTGTCAACCTGCAATACTTGGTGTGAACTTGATGAAGAAAAAAGACAAATGCCTTGACTTCTTTATTTGCAGGAGATGGACTCTGTAACCTACAATTTACACTGTCGTAATTGAAACCACAGCTCTGTTTCCTTGATATTTCAAAATTTATGTCGAATAGGGACTAAACTAGATGAGTTGAAAAATAATTAGTATTTAAATTTATAGAAATTTAAATTATCATTAAATCAAAATTTTTAAGACAAGACCCTTCTGAGCTCCATGTAGTTAGGTCCTATATACAAGACAGATGTCAACTTTTCTACAGTCATCCATTTGAATTCAACCATTTTATTGTTCTTAGTTTCTACATGCAAGTAGATAATGAGAATTTTTAAAAGGTAAGTGACCTACCGGATCCAATTTTTGAATGATTCACTATATGATATTCAGATTATTCGACTTAATTTAATTTCTTAGAAATTATTATATTATCTTGATTCATATGTTATTTATATTTTTATATAATAAGATAAAGATTCACCTTATAAAAAATGAAAATCTACTTTAAAAAAATAGTTATAAAAATTATAAATGATACGGTAAATTAGACCATTTAGTATTTTTTTTCAATATTTGATATATTTTGAAACACCATGTTTCATCCCTCATCTCATTTCATAATTTATTGATGAAACAATGTATTGTTTTCCAATATATTAGTCAACCCTAAAAAATATGAAATGGGTTGGTGAAAGTGGACAAGCAACGGAACAAGGTAGTAATTCTTTAACTAAACACAAAATCCCAACTCGAATCCCCCCTGGCTGGGTCTGGGCTTCTTAGGCTGCTTTTATCGACCGGCAGTTTGAAAGGACCAAGTTGTTTCTGGTTAGTTGCCACTGCCTTTTTTTTCGTAGCTTTAAGACCCTGTTTCTAAGTTCTAACATCAACCTGTCCTCATTATCCAATATTAAAATTCTGTTTATTCAAAGCTTTAAGACCAAACCACAAGGCATAGTCCATGCTTTGAATCATAGGTATATATATATATATATATATATATATATGCAAATCTTCTAACTGGATAACTGCATACATAGTATAGGAGATTAGGAGGGGGATTACAAATATTTATAGAAAAATGGGTGACGTCATTGATGTAGGTTTCAACCATCTAACGTCTCCAACGGCAGTGACGCCACCGATATCTACCCCTCCTTCACAGTTCCACTCTCCTTCTCTTTCTCGGTCACCACTTCTTTCCTCGGCTGATCATATAGAGCCTGCGGATAAAACACCTAAGAATTCAACTCCCAAGATTAGAACACCACGCTTTATCACTCCTTTGGGAAGTCCAATTAGAAGGGCTCTTCAGCTTACTAGGCTTGACCCTCATGATGCTTGGCTTCCGATCACTGAGTCGAGAAACGGGAATGCGTATTACGCTGCGTTCCATACTCTTTGCTCAGGGATTGGTATTCAAGCACTTGTTCTCCCTGTTGCCTTCACAATTCTTGGGTGGTAAGTAACCAATGGCATCCCCCCACCCATTTTCATGGTGCAATAGGTTAAATTTCATTGTTAGCAGCTAAATAACTATGTTTTTTTCAGGACTTGGGGAATCATAACCTTGACTTTAGCCTTCATATGGCAACTTTACACCCTATACCTACTGGTGCAACTCCATGAATCTACCGAAACCGGAATGCGTTACAGCAGATACATGCAGCTTTGCAGTGTAACTTTAGGTAATGTCTCTCAATCATAAAACTTAAACTAAACGAAAACCAAACCATACGAAACAAGTTAAATGTGAACTTATGATCCATGACTGTTGTAGGTGAGAAGTTAGCAAAATGGCTGGCTCTGTTTCCCATCATGTACCTATCAGGAGGAACATGCGTCGCCTTGATCATCATTGGGGGGCAAACTTGTATGATGTTCTTTGATGTTGTATGCGGCGGAACATTCACCGCTCAGCCACCAACCACCGTGGAATGGTTCTTAATCTTCACTTCTGCCGCGGTCCTTCTATCTCAGCTGCCTAACTTGAACTCGATAGCTGGTGTGTCACTAGTTGGAGCCATCACGGCCTTTGGTTACTGCACCCTGATTTGGGTTGTCTCGGTTGTCGAGGGAAGAACCGCAGGTGTATCATACAATCCGGTGCGAGGAAGTACAGAAGTTACTAGGATATTTGATGTTTTCAATGCTCTTGGGATCATTGCTTTTGCTTTCAGAGGTCACAATCTCATGCTTGAGATTCAGGTAACTTTACATAGGGGAGAAACGATTCCCTTGACAATTAAAAATGGCCAAATTGTAATGCAAATTTTGTTTGTTTTTTTGCAGGCAACGATGCCTTCCGACGAGAAACATCCCTCGCGCGTCCCTATGTGGAAAGGAGTCAAGATTGCATACACACTCGTTGCAATGTGCTTATTCCCTCTTGCAATTGGAGGCTATTGGGCTTATGGTCAGAGGGTACTACTATATCTTTCTCTTAAATGCTCGTTACATCCGAATGAAACTCGAGTTTGTTTTATGCAATCACCATTAAAATGTTTATTCATCATCGACAGATTCCGAAAAATGGGGGCATGTTGACGGCCTTGTTTGTATTCCATGGTCAAGACACCTCCCAATTCATCTTAGGATTAACGAGTTTATTCGTCATAATCAACGCACTAAGCTCGTTCCAAATCTACGCCATGCCGGCATTCGACGACATGGAATCCGTATACGTTAAGAAAAAGAAGAAGGCATTGCCGTGGTGGTCTCAAGCAATTTTCCGCGCAATGTTCGGATATGGATGCTTCTTCATTGCAGTAGCAATCCCATTCTTAGCAAGTTTTACTGGCCTAGTTGGAGGGGTAGCATTGCCTGTGACCTTAGCCTATCCATGCTTCATGTGGCTTAAGGTTAAACAACCAAAGGCTTTAAGCCCAATTTGGTTCATAAATTGGGCGTTAGGTCTACTAGGGATGTCCCTAAGTGGGGTTTTGGTAGCTGCTGGACTTTATGTTGTTATTGATACGGGTGTTGAAGTTAGTTTCTTCAATCCTCATAGTTAAATAATTAACGAAGTAATTAAATATTGTTTCATACTGCTATGACTACAATTCATCTTCTTTTCTTCTGTAAGGTCCCTAGAAAAATACAAGTAAAAGAAACGTGAGAAATGGCAAAAGAAAACAAAAGTAAAAGTGGGATTTCACTTGCTTTGAATTTGCCAATGGGTATTGCATCAATACTTTTAAAGTAAGAGCATCTAGTTCTTACATACATACATACATACATACATACATACATACAAAGTTCCAAAAAGAATTTATGCTGAAAGGAATCGTAAATTATTGCACAGAGAGAAAGCCTGGCTTTTGAGATGAACTGATCACTGAGATTCCTGAATCTTTATTTCTAAATTTCTGCTATCTTAACGTTGAATTAAGTTTACTGCATTGGTGGAATGCTAAGACTAGTGGTCCTTTGATTATGACCTGAAATTATCTGTTCGGTATTAGCATTTAGCCACACACCATTGCCAGTATTCAATAATGGATGTTTCCCCACATTCATACTTACACCCAGAGTGAAAGAAGGATAGTATTTCCATTAAAATATTGCAAAATAAAAATTACAGGAAGAGATCTCAAAGCTTCATGTTCTTAAACCCAGAAAACTCTTCTGCTGATTGGTGCAGTTTGCATATGGCTATTCTTAGGGAGAAAGGCATTCATAAGGTGATAGAAGGACCAGAAATGAATCTTCCTAAATTCTTATGCACCACCTGAAATGTAGAAGAGCATAATGTCAGAAACTTGCACTGAATAGCTAATTTTGAATAGATGATGTTGGAACTTAATCATTTTTCTATGCTGTAGTAAGTGCAATGCTGCAATGGCTGGCAAGATTTCTTACCGAAATCCCTTGGTGTCTTGCATTTGAAGCATTCGATCCTGCTAGCATAATTGTGAACTCCACACCCATATCTATCAAAAGTTCAAAACAAAATAGCAGTCACTTTCACTTGATAAAATATTGTGAATTCCACACCCATTGCTGGGAAGATGGACAAGAATGCAATATCATTCAAATTCCAACTCACCTGGTGCACATCCAGTCACCAGTTTTCCATCCAGGAGGGACACTGCTTTCAGACCCCATCAAACCATAACCACCATAGTCATTTTTCATGGTACCACATCGGTAGCAGTTTATTCGGCTAGCATAGTTGTGAGCTCCACAGTTCATGACAGCACAATACCAGTCGCCGGCCAAAACGTCATTCCTGTTGTACAACAAGTAGGTCGATACATCAGGACCCCCATACTTGGGATAAGCACATCGTTGGCAGGCCTCTCTCTTTTTGAAATTCTGGTGCTGGCAAGCCGCACACATCCAATCTCCTCCTGTCCAGCTCATTTTGATCTCTGGTAATCCATATTACAAACCACAAATTCAGAAAAAGAAATCAAACCCAGGATTTCATTTAGAATGAAGAAGCTTACCTACTTGGAAACAAAGGGCCTGTAGTGGGAGAAAACTAGTAGCTGAATAAATAAGTTGTTAGTGCAATTGGTGATTTAGGTGTTTGGGGTGGAAGGGCTATATATACTTGTTAAGAGGGGGATTGGTTTGACACTTCTTCAAGGGATTCTTAAAGCTGACATTTTCTCTTTTTCTTTCTTTTAGACAAGTGTTTAGATACAACCTGGCTAAGCTCTTCATAGTTCTGATACTTTTGACTGTTCTTAGGAAGATGGCTCAGTAGCAGTACACTGCATGTTATATGACTGCATGCATTCATGCATGTATACTTTTGAAAATTGAAATTCCAAAACCAAAGCATGCCAGCCTCCTCTTTATGTGATTCCCTTTCATTATTGCTGGAACAATGTGAAATATATTCTCTTCTCATCTATATTTCCCTCCAGCTAGGTGTTATGAGGGGAAGCTGTTATTTGGATATGGAGGCTGCTGTTTCCTTTTTTCCCCTCCAGCTTGGTCCGCCCCAGTGGAGCTGATGTGGGGGTGTCCATGGGTATATATATAGGCACGTCATGTTCCTTCCATATCCAAAGCCGACATGGATGGACACGTCAAGAGCCGAATGGGAAGGGTCTTCCAGCTGGTCAGATAAACCTTCCATGAGTAGGCATATGCAGTGCCGGTTGCAGTTGGGACAGTAAAAAGACAAAGGGCTAAGAAATATATGGGAAATACACATACATAAATATATATGTATTGCATTGAGAATTTATTCCTTAAAATGCACATCCATTGCGAAATTCCATTTTTTGTAATTAAAATAATTCAAAAGCTATATGAAGATTCATATCAATTGAAGCCTTTTGCTTCCAGTCCTCTTCCAAGTTACTCTTTCTATGTATATTCTAACTGAGTTGTTCTTGGCCTTCTTTCTTGCGCATTAAGCCTTCACATCTGCACATACAACAGGGAATCCCATGGTTTTTTATTCACATCTGCACTATGAAATTAATTGTAAATTTCGAATATTTAAAAACTTTATATATCTCACGTGGGAATCAAAAGCGAAACTAGAAAAAGGGGAATATTATGGTTCATTATGGATGAATATAGTTCGCGGCGGACCGACGCTGGTAGGCTACAAGTATCCATCAGATCAAATTAAAAAAAAAAAAAAATTGAGCACACCACATTATTGGACTTGCACCTGAAAAAATCTTTTTAATATAAGATGTGATGAGCTGGTTTTGACAATATTCTTAGGTGTGTTAAATGTTAAGAGTACACGTCAACAACTAGTATTGAATAAATAAATAAATAATATGTTTATTTGAAAATGCTTGTCTTTGCAAGTTTTTTGTGGGGCACCTCTGTGTCTGTATTGCTTGCATGGCAAACATGTTCAACTCCAAATTAATGAGCATAAGTGCTTGCTTGTTTGGCCATTCCACCTTTGATAAGGAGGAATTTAAACTGCAGACATAGTGAATAATCCCTCGTATAAAAATACCTTAGAACTGCAGGTTGCAGCCATGGAGATGGAGTCCAGCTTGATTCTCATGTGAAAGAGGGTCCATTTTCCTTCAATAATACTGGAGAGAATCCACATCCAGGAAGGGATTACACATGAAGAATAGCCGTTGCTTTTCGAGTTTGTATATTTTCTTCCTCTTTTCCTTACCACGTGAAGTAAAAGTTTCAATCCTTTCTTCAATCTTGAGGTTAACCATACAGAGCAGATGAACATAAACCACTTCAGATCTTGATTTTGGATTTCAAGATCATCTTCTTTCTCTTGTTATTTTCAATGCATCGTTGGTTATGTTAATCGTGGATAAAGTAACATGATATTTCAATGATCCCAAGTCCAAAACAGGATCTGGACATGGAATCTGAAAATAAACTGGCAGCCACTTAAAGCTGAGTGCCATTATTTAGGCCAATTTAAGCTCAAATTAAACCTTGTGCTATGGAAGCTAATACCCTGCAAACCAGCAAACTCCAGACAAAACTCATCAACTTGCAGTGAAACTGGTATAAAAATCAAATAGTCTAAATTTTGTGATCTGTCACTCATAAATACATTCTCTCCATATGTAGCCATATTTACTCGGATTCTTGTCAAGGAAAACCATCTTATTTATATTACAAATACGATGGATTGCATAGAACAAATAGAAGCTTCTTAGAACACAATTCAACTCACCCAACCCCTTTTTATAGCCAACTGAATGGTAATAATTATGGCTTAAAATTTTAACCAAAGTCAGATTCATGCCTCCAAGTGAGGGGTATGCTTGAAGGAGTTCTTCCGTGCCGTGGCCAAAACAGTCTTGTCTGCAACTATAAAATAAGCAGCTCCTGCCGCTGCAATAACACAACCCAAACTTTTATCAACAAAAACAAATCATTACTAAAACAAGACCCTGAGAGAAACAGGTAAAAGGAAAACGATGAAAACCTGTGGAGATTATTAGAGCTTGTGCGGTGTGATTGAGATTGGCTCTTGCCCATGGCAGCATCCTTACACTAGCTAGCTGCAGTATGCAAACCAAGCGCAAAGGTTAAAGTTTTACATTGAATCATCCCCAAGAACAAGAAAGCATAAACTATTATGAATTGAATCATCCCCGAGAACTAGAAAGCATAAACTATTATGAGATTGTCCTGTCCTCAATATACTTACCGTTGGAATTGCAGTGGCAATGGTAGCAACAACGGCTGCCTTCGCTCCGGCAAGCACGCCCTCTGATGGTGCAAAACAAGACATTAGAAACAGATGATCAGTATTCAAGTTGAAGAAAGTTAAAAGGAAAGGAGAAATTACCCTGAGAGCATCGCTTGGCCATGGCCAGCTTTTGGTCAAGTGAAGCCAAGGAAGCAGATTGTGCAACATTTTTAGCCATTGTGACAGAGAAACAAAATGGTGATTATAATGAAACAAGTTTTGGAGGAAATTCAGAAAAGTATATGATATGAATGTGTGAAGCTTTGTTGAAGAGATTGTGAGAATTTGATGGATATTTATACTGGAAAATTTTTAAGAAAATGGGATGGAGTTTGATGGTTTAGCTTGAAATCCAGCGACAGAGACTTGTTTTCACTTGGATTTCTGCCATTGTCGGTCTCTTGCACTCTTCTCCATGTTATACTAAAAGAATAAAACTATATCTACTTTTACAAGGTTTGAGATATAAGATTTTAACTGATATTTAATATTTAGAAATTAAGTTATATTTTAATCTAGTTTCAAAGTTAAATAAACTTTTACACATATACAAAATATACTGCTCGAATTTATATTATTTAAAAAAAACTAATATTATTTTTATTATTGTGAACATTTAATAAATTTGAAATAATAAACTTTATTATGTTACTGGATAAAATCATCCAAATCTAACAGCAGATACACTAATTTAATGGTGCATTACTATATAAATAATCGACTGATGACACACGTGCAAGACTTTGAGTTACTGTATTTGTATTCCTTGCCGACTTTTAGTATTGTGTTTTATCTTATGTTCCATCAGTAGTTTTTTTTTAATTATTTAAAGGTGATTATAATAGTATCTATTTTATAATATAATTTTTATTATTCAATATTAATCATTTAATCAATCTATTAATATTATTAATGTTTAAATTTATTACCTCTAAAATTAATAATATTTTTTGGATTAAAGGGCTTGTACTCCCTTACTAGTTAGATGAGTTGCTCTGGGTTCTCATAAAACGGTGGGCATAGAGTTTGGTGATTTGCGCACATTCTCAAAGGGTGGTTGGTTCTCTCCCATCGCCGCTGGTTTAGCTGAACCAAAGCTATCACAAAACCATGGGTAAACGAACCAAAACTCGTAGGTGATTTATGGGATTAAATGAACATTGAAGTAAAGATATAATATGACAATTATAGGAATAGCCCAATTGTCAAAGCCTAATACTTTTGCTCAGGCCCATATTTCATTTGGGTGACTTCGTAATAACATTGGAACAAAAAGTATATCTTACATTAAAAAAACTTTAAAGTTCAATTCTAAATCTTAATAAAGTGAGTCGCGCATGGTTAAGACTTGAGACCAAGAAAACAAAAGGTTTAAAAGTCGAATGTTTTCCAATTTTTAAGTCTAAAGAAAACTAATGTTCTTGACTTTTGTGATAAAAGGGTTTGGAATTTGGAACTTTTTGCCACTCCCGTCTTGCATGCATATTGTCCTAAAAATGAATAGGAGAAATTAAACAATATTTTTTTGAAGTATAATTGTAAAGCAAAGTTTAATAAGGAAGTCTTGAGATGTATTGTATATAGGAAGATTCGTTTTGGTATTACTTAATTGAAGATCCCCATAAGTTGTGCCCACCTGTATTTGTTTGGGTGGTGACAGGGCGGAGTCAGAATATTTTTTAAGAGGTGTTATTTTCTTAAATGATATTTAAAAAATATTAATTTATTTATGAAGGGGTGTTAAACTATTTATAAAAAGGTGTCAATTATATATATATTTAATTTTTTATATATAAATTATATAAAAAATATGATTTTTAAAAAATTTTGACACCCCATGTGGCTACCCCATGGGTGGTGACCATTTCCCTCTTATTTCTTTGTATCCATTTTTGTGTCTGTTTATTACCAGATGAGTGAACCATGGAGTACTAGATTAGAGATGACGCTGTCACTTTCTCCATGCAACCAACACGACCAAGTGGGGTTGAAGTTGAAGTTGAGAAACCTCGCATGCTTCTGCAACCTGACCAAATATTCCATATCAAATGGGTCATTCCAATTTGGCTTTGGCTTTGCCAATCTCTGTTAAAAATTGACCTGCCATTTTTATATAGATTCCTCTTCAATGTTCTCACCCATTGGCCATTTCATTAAGATTTGACTTATCCTTAATCAACCCACTACCCACATGCAATTCATATATATAATCCACTAATCCACATAAATAATAGTGTCCAAAACCCCATGCTTGGTTTTGCCAGATATGCTTAATCACTTGTTCTAGCATCTCAAAATCATAACAGATAAAGCTTGCAGGGAGTTTCATGAATTCTGAGAATCTTAGATGCTCGATGAAGTAAAGTTTGATAAATATATGAAATTAAATACATGATTTTATTTAGTTTATATTTATTGATTACGACGTTATTATTAGACCACATTCAGATAATCATGAAAGTGGTCCACACATGATATTTGATGTTTTTTCTTTTGTTCTCCATAAATGTTTTTTCATCCAAAACATTTTTTATTAAATATTTTAATTTTTATATTGAGATCCAAATTTATATAAAATAAAAAATATATTTTTTACTCAAACTTATATAATATTATTTTATTATTTTTTACGCTTAAAACCCGTAAATATTAACTATGAGGGTAAACTACGTAAATAGTCCTTTGACTATACTTCAATTATCTTTTATATTTTTTGACTATCAAATATTATAAATTAGTCCATTGATTAACTTTTTTTTATATAAAGTGGTCTTGTGCCGTTAAAAATTTGACGACAAACTGATATAAACATTAACATACTGACTTAGATAACCATGTGACATCCCCGATCTTTATAATCCAAGTCGGCATGTTAACGTCCACATCAGTTTTCCGTCAAATTTTTAACGGCATAGAACCATTTTATATAAAAAAAGTTAATCAATAGACCAATTTATAACATTTGATAATCAAAGAATATAAAAGATAAATGAGGTATAATGAAAGGACGAATAATATAATTTACCCTTAACTTTAAATGGGTAAATGAAGGTGAGAGGATACTCATTCCTCGATGAAAATTTTATTTTACTTTTTTTGTTATGATTGCTTTTGGTTGGGGCAGGAAAACATGATTGATATTTTGTCTTGTTTATTATATTATTTCTTCCCTTTGATCCGTGAAAGGACATGTGAAGGCATGACTATGAAAGTGCTCATTTTGTGATAAGAAAAAGTTGCCCTTGGGTTTTTTATTTTCCTTTTTATAATAATATTTTTACCATCATTGACAAGAGTCATAATTATCACCTCATAAGTTCATAGATTTCTCATGGTATCACATTGGGACAATTATGGGATCTTTCCTTTTACACGTAAGCTAAAGACATTATAGTTTATAAATTCAGAATACATAAAAATAAAGTAAATGTTAATTCATTCAAACCATACAAATAAAAGGCTTACAATAACTTGAATTCCATGAAAAAACAACTCTTTGCTTTGATGTAATACATGATTTCTTTTTTCAGTTGCTTTAGCTATTTTAATTTACATTTCTAGAGTTAAGCTTCGTTCGAGATAATTATCGAACAATTATTTGCCTTAGAAATATTCGAAATGGTGAGGGATTTGATATGGGGCATCTCTTTCTTCTTTGCTTAGCTTTGGAATGTGAACCCTACTGCTCTTCAGCTTGTATACGTCACTGGGGACTTCAGGTGGCCGTACTGATCTGATAAGAGCCCAATTCACTCCTTTGAAGAACTCGTGCCTTTTGATTTCGACGGATCCCTTCAAGCTTCCGATTCTCTTCTTTGGATTCTTCACAAGTAGCTTGCTGATGAGATCTTGAACTTTGACCATCTCTTCAAACTCTTTGCCGCTTCTAACACTGATTCTAGGGAATGTTAATGGCTGTTTAAGGATGTTGATCAACGTTTTCTCGTTGTTTTCGCCTTTGAAAGGTGTTCTACCGTACAACATTTCGTACAGAAACACCCCCAACGTCCACCAGTCTACTGCACTGCCATGGCCTTGCCCTGAGATCACTTCAGGAGCTAAGTATTCGTGGGTTCCGACGAATGACTTGGACTTAGCATTGATCGGTTCGGCCACCAGTTCCGGACCGACTTCATGGCTAATATTATTAGCTTGTTCTGTGATTGTTGTGACTCTGGAACCTTTCTTTTTCCTGCTGGAAGATGAGAAACAAGACATCACCGGTCGCATGGGGGTGACGCATGAAGGGGTCAAGCAATAGTTGTCGTGATTTTCAGTGTCTTCTGAGTTGGGTTTGTGTCTAAGTAGCTTCGGAACGACGTCGCATTTAAAGGAAAGGTCGAAATCGGTAAGCATAATATGCCCATCTTCTCTAATCAAAACATTCTCTGGTTTCAGGTCCCTGTAAACAATGCCCATCATGTGCAGATACTCCAGTGCTAAAAGTATCTCAGCAGCATAAAACCTGCATTATCACAATAGTTTATAATTAAACCTTAATGAACCATTACTTGAATAAAAAAAATACTGATTTATAAAAAGTACATAATTAATAAGATAAACTTACTTAGAAGATGAAATGCTGAAACTCTTTCCCGGTTGTCGTTGCCTTGCAACATACAAGTCTCCGCCAGGGCAATACTCCATTACCAAACACGAGTAATGAGAAGCCTCAAACTCTGCATACAAAGTGGGAACAAATGGATGATCAAGCATACCCAGAATCTCTTTCTCCTTGTCAGCTCTCTGCAACTTCTTCCTTATAGCAAGAGCTTCTCTATCCACCACTTTCATGGCGTAAAAGCACTGAGGCAAACCTACCATAGGGTTCCTTATCTGGCAAAGATAAACATTCCCTAAGTCGCCGCTTCCCAGCCTTCTAAGGAGCCGGAAATGGTCGAGACCGACTTTACCTTTGGCTCTCTTGAGTCGCTTCATGGCTTCCCATGCCGCCTGGTTTGCCTTGTGTGGCTTATGGGAGCTGTAGAGAGAAGTTTCGACGGAACAAAGGGAAACCGAGCTCCGGCGGCTGCCGAAGCTTAGGTTGGTCATCCAGCTTTGGCTGGAGTCGGGTACAGTTAACGATGAGGAGCTGCTGTCGTAGTCGGATTCATCTCTGGTTATGGACGCTGCCATTGTTGGGGTTGAGCATGAAACAGTGACGATATTACTTGCTGCTTTCTAACTTCTCAGCCTTTTTATATACGAAATACTTTGCTATGAAATTTGTAATGCCCGATCGAAGAAAGTTACAAACCGTTGCTTTTTCCTCTAATTGAGGCTTGTAATTTGATTAATAATTACTATAATAAAGTGGTATATTTTCATGTGGTCATCTAAATGACACTACCTTTTCCATTTATTACAATAGTGTCCTTTTACAATTTATTACCCATAAAATTAGATAACCAAAATTATTACAATATTTTTTTAAGAAAAAACACAAAAAATTAGATATTCTATAGCCTATACGACTCTATTAAAAAAAAAATTCTATACAACTAATTTAGTTTTTAAAAAAAAATATAAATTTAAATATATATAAAATTAATTATTTTAATTTAAATTTTTTAAAAGTATATGAGAATTTAGATATTATATAAAAATTATATTTAAGAGATTCATTTTCATTCTTTTGACGAATTCAGTTAAAAATTCGAGCCCAATAAATATATCATATTAAATCTTTTAATGTAAATATTAATTAAATATTTACCGTTTTTAATTTAAAATTTTAAATTTTATATATACTTTTATTTTTTTAATATTTAATTTTAATTTCATATGCATACATATATTAAAATTAAAAATAAATCTAATATGCTTTCCTTCATAAAACCAGGCCAATTTATGAGTTAAAATGAAGCAGAGTAGATAAAAGGAGCTTTCTAATAGTAGTGTGATAAGCATGCCAACTGACACAACCACTAGTCTTTGTTGTCACAAAAAGTTCTGGAAAATTCAAATATCATGAAAATATTATGGTTTTATTACATTATTTACTTTCCTAAAAAATAAAATCCATCGTTTTAATTATTTTATATTTTAAAAAAAATAAATTAAACTTTGTTATTCCATAATTTCACAAAATAAACATAAAAAAAAAAAATGTAAAAGAAAAATATCTGCATCATCTATGATTATCGCTATAAAAATTAATTTAATTAAACCCTTAGAATTCTTGAGAGTCGGTCAAAAGCGGTTCTTCTTTTCCTGCTATAAAGCTTATATGCACCGATTTTCAAGCTACTTTTCCCAGCATCCAAACATCTTAAGTCCCAATTAAATTAAATCATGTGATCATGTCTAACTAATAATGATATCGGATTATATAATATGTTTACAAATATATAATTGATATATTAATTTATTAAAAAATAAAATATTTACTATAAAAAACAAATTTTAAAGTAATGATAAAAGAATTCTTAACTGGTACATATAAAATATTTACTATAAAGAACTATAGGATATATTAATAAAATATTTAATATGAAGAAAAAAAAGTGTAATTTTATTTGGATTCGATTTATCTTTGACATGTAAAAATATTAATAAAATATATTTATATTTAATTTAGAATTTATAATACTAATATATTTATAAAATTTGTTATTATGATTTTTTAAATATTATTTGACCAAAATTTGTTTCTTGGAACATAGTTTGCATTCAAAGTATGACATGTTGGCATTGACTTTTTGTTCAAAGAACTTTGACTTCATTTTAATAATTTTAGTTTAAGACAAATCTTGAAGAACTAGTATCAAATCTTGTATATGTCAAGAAATTAAATATACTAATGTTTTTTTAACAAAATATTAATCCTTTGAGAGCTCCACTTTTGTCTGCAAAATCTTATCATTTCAACTTTTTTGTTGCAACTTCTGGCAGCAGACCCAGCAAAATTGCAGCATTTCAGAGTGACAAATGTATAGGAAGATTCAAAGCTCCATAACTTACCCCATACATTCTTCTCCCCCAACCAACCTTTGTAACAATTCAAACTGAAAAATTAACTGAAAACGACAATGGCATCAGAAAAGAAAGAATGAATTGATCAACATTCAGACAGCAAGCTTTTTCTAATTTCTACCCTTCCAAGTCTAATAAACTGAGCACAAGATGGCCAGCCTGACAGCTCCACAACACCCTGTTGTCAAATGTCTTGGTTATTTAAGCCAAACATTCACAGCATCCGTTTCAGTGAAAAGAAATCAGACCAACTTCAAAATCGGATATGGATGCTTACACTGGGGGCAGTGTTTTTTTCTTATTGAAATGGAGATTTTGTTGGGACATATCATAATGGGCAGCTCCAACCCTTGGGGTCCAAGACATTTGTTTTGTTCTTTGATGCTATGTTGATTTGAGTTTGCAAAAATAGGCCGTATTTCAATTGGTCCCATGTTCAAAGATCATGTCTTTAAGATAATTAGGGTCTCAATCTCTGATACTCACCTAATATCAATTTTATATAAGTTGAATGATTTATGAAAATTTAATTAATAAAATTACCTACAAGTTAAAAACTGAAATAGAATTATTCATGGCAATACATAGTAGGGGTAAGTATTCGATCGAGTCGAGTCAAAAAATTTTGAGTTATTCGAATTAATGAGTCATATTTTACAACTCAAACTTTATTTGAAATTTTTTCGGTTCGAGTCGAATCGAGTTTTTGAGTTTCTATAAATATTTAATTTTAATTATTTATCATGTTATATAGTTTGATTTGATTCCAATTTAAACGACTTTCTCTAATCATATAAGATATGCATATATATATATTCATATGTAGCAATATTTCTTTATATTTTTATATATCAATATATATATTTATATATTATAAAAAATTAAGAAATTCGTCTCATACTTAAAAATTAATCCTTTAATAACTAAAAATTTCGAGTTATTCGAGTTTTCATTTTATAACTCAAACTTTATTTGAATTTTTTTCGAGTCTATAAAATTTCGAATCGAGTCAAAACGGATTGAATATTTTCACCTTAAATAGAATCAAATTATTCGATTTTTTCGAGTCGAGTTTTGCTCACAACTAATCCTTAGTTCCTACGTATGTATGGTTCGGTTTCTGACGCCCAACAATCTTTATGGTCATCCCAAGAGTTGTTAGATGAGATAAGGAAATGCAAATAGCCCAAAAAGCTCTGGTTCTAGTTTTTGTTGGGTTAGTCGTGTTGGTTGGATAACCAACCTTTTAGTGGTTCGTGAGAACCATTTCCATGCACGTTTTCACTAGAAACGTGAAAAGAAAACCCTCCCACATTCAGATCATGGTTCGGTTAAGGGAGATAGTGCCGAGAGGTTGAGGGGCATTTTTGTCCATTTGGTTGATGGTTCTTGATGGATGAACCCCTATAAATACCAACCTGGCCTAAGGTCCATAAGCATCAAACACAAGAATCATATATTCCATCTAGTGAGTTTTGAGTGCTTAGAAGATCTTGGCGGTTCTAATTATTTTTATAGCCAAGTTCTTTATTTTTAAGGTGGTTAGAGGTGTTACCACGGTGGTCCGACGAGCTCGACGGTGGTGCAACCACATCTCAAGTTGGCATAAGGTCTTGACAATGGCTGGAGGTATTTATTTCGATCCTTTTCCGTTGCGTTTATGCTCGTTTAATGCTTACATTTGGTATCAGAGCCATGTTAAATCTTTGCCTTGTCATGTTTAATTTTTCTCAAAATTAAAATGTCATTTTTGATCTTTAAATTTTGAAATTTTGAGAAAAATTATGTTGCAGAAATTTTATAAGATTAATTTCTAAAATTTATTAATTTATTTTTACTTAAATAAATTTTAGAAATTAATATATAGTATGTGGCTAAATTAAGATATGTTATAACTTAGTTATATACATAAAATTAGGTACATAAAACTTTAGTACTTATTGCATAAAGCTTTAGCAATAAAACTATAGAATATGTCTAAAGATCCAAATAATTTATTTAATTAGAGAATTAGCCACAACAACTTTAATTAAATAAAATTATTATAAGGATCTCATAAGGACTAGACATAAAACGTTGCATAATGAACAAGCAACAATTTAGATAAAGTTTAAGGTTAATATATAGCTAAGTGATTTTCATAATTTTATTTAGTTAAAGACTAGCCACAGCATCTTTAGTTAAATAAAATTACTAAGGTTAAAAATCACATACAGAAAGGTTAGATATTAAATCCCTTAACATTAAGGTAAAAATTATTAGACGAATTTTTATAATTACCCACAGGAGTTATAAAAATGAATTTAATAATTTTTACATAAAGGATAAAAAATATTCTATCAAATGAATCTAATCGAATTAAAAATTTAGCCCACAGGCAATTTTTATGTCACTAGATTCATTATTTTTATAATTTGCATTGGTAAATTATAGCTTATGTTATGCCTCAAATTTATATTAAGCATGTATGTCAATTTATTTTGTAGCATTATTACCTGTGAATATCTCTGATAATAGAGTAGATATCTCTGAATTAACTAGTGAGAACTTTAAGTTCTGGAAGGAAGACATTTTTCTTCAATTAGGGTGTATGGATATTGACTATGCTATAAGGAAACCCGAGCCACATGTTAGTGACACCAGCAATCAGGTTGATCTTGCTCTATATGAAAAGTGGGAGCGATCTAATCGCTTAAGCATTATGTTCATTAAGAGTAAGGTTCCTGCTGATGTTCGAGGTTCAATTGAGCATTATGAGAATGTCCAAGAGCTATTAAAGGCTATAGAGAAACATTTTCAGACTTCTCAAAAGTCATTAACCAGCACTTTAATTATGAAGTTCACATCTCTAAGGCTCACTACGGTGAGAGGTGTGCGTGATCACATCAATAAGATGCGTGATTTGGCAGCTCGACTTAAGGCACTTGAGGTTGAAATGTCTGAATCTTTCCTGGTGCATTATATATTGAACACTCTTCCTCCTCAATACAGGCCATTTAAGATCTCTTATAACACACATAAAGATAAATGGTCTATTGATGATCTTTTGACCATGCGTGATCAAGAAGAGGGTAGGCTTGTATTAGAGATGGGAGAGAGTGCACTGACGGTTACTCAGGGAAAGAATTCAGTCCAAGCCAAGCAAAAGGGGAAGGCTAAAATGCAACCCCAAGCTGACATCAAGAAAGAGTCCACGTGTTTCTTCTGTAAAAAGAAGGGACACATGAAGAAGGATTGTGTCAAGTATAAGGGTTGGCTTGAAAAGAAAGGTAAATCAATCTCACTTGTTTGCTTTGAGTCAAATATGGTTGATGTTAATTATAACACATGGTGGATTGATTCTGGTTCTACAATCCATGTCTCAAATTCCTTACAGGGATTAAAAAACCTGAGGGAACCAGTGGGAGCTGAGCGATACATCTATTCAGGAAACAAGATGCAATCACATGTAGAAGCTATTGGGACTTGTGAATTAGTGCTTAGTAGTGGCTTTATTTTAATTTTAGAAAAGACCTTCTATATTCCTAGTTTTTCAAGAAATTTAATTTCTGTTTCAAGACTTGTACCCTTGGGGTATTGTTTTAAATTTTCTAATGGTGGTTTTAATTTATTTTATAAATCAGAAATTGTTGGAAATGGAATTTTATGCGATGGTCTTTACTCTATTGATTTACAAAATGATACCACTCATAATGTTATGCACATTCAAACTGGTACCAAGCGTTGTGTTATAAATGAAGATTCCTCTACTTTATGGCATCGGAGATTAGGACATATATCCATTGAAAGGATTAAAAGATTAGTAAATGATGGGGTACTCAATACCTTAGATTTTACTGATTTTGATACTTGTGTAGACTACATTAAGGGTAAGCAAACTAACAAGTCAAAGAAAGGTGCCAAGAGGAGTTCGACCATATTGGAAATCATCCATTCTGATATCTGTTGCCCAGATATGGATGTGCAAGGTCAGAAATACTTCATCACTTTCATAGACGATTACTCACGATACATGTATCTCTACATGCTTCATCATAAAAGTGAAGCGTTAGAAGCCTTTAAGGTTTTCAAGGCTGAAGTAGAGAAACAATGCGGTAAGCAAATAAAGATTGTGAGAACGGATAGAGGTGGTGAGTATTATGGTAGATACACAGAAGATGGAGAAACACATGGTCCATTTGCGAAGTTTCTTCAAGACAACGATATAGTTGTGCAATACACCATGCCAGGCTCGCCTGATTAGAATGGTGTTGCGGAAAGAAGAAACCGAACTTTAATGGACATGGTGCGAAGTATGCTTAGTAGCTCTAAGCTACCTAAGTCTTTATGGGTTGAAGCTCTTAAGACGGCTGTGTATATATTAAACTGGGTCCCAACCAAGGCTGTCTCAAAGACACCTTTTGAGTTATTCAAAGGATGGAAACCTAGTCTGCGACATATACGCGTATGGGGATGCCCGTCTGAAGTGAGAATTTATAACCCACAAGAAAAGAAACTGGACCCAAGGACTATTAGTGGGTATTTCATTGGATATGCCGAAAAGTCCAAAGGTTACAGATTCTATTGTCCATCTAATAGCACTAGAATTGTGGAATCAAGAAATATAAAATTTCTTGAGAATGACTCAATCAGTGGGAGTGATCTGTCTCGGGATTCAATACCCGTAGATCAACCATCCACTTCAAGTGAGAGATTGATTATCATATGTAACACCCCTTAAGCTCAATCGGGTGTTGAACAACCAATCAATGAAGTTCCACAAACTGCTGAAAATACTCCAATAGATCAAGTTATTCAAGAAATTCCAGAAATTATTGAACAACCAGTTGAACAACATGATCCACAAGATAATGTTGGTTCAACATTAAGAAGATCTATTAGAGAAAGAAAATCAGCAATTTCTAGTGACTATTTTGTGTATTTACAAGAATCTGACTATAATGTTGGAGCTGAAAATGACCCTGAGTCATTTTCAAGTGCCATGAGCTGCAATGAGTCACAATTATGGTATGATGCTATGAAAGATGAGATAAATTCTATGAAGAGCAACGAAGTTTGGGATCTTGTACCATTGTCTGATGGTGTAAAAGCCATTGGATGTAAATGGGTCTTTAAAACAAAAAGAGACTCAAAAGGCAACATAGAGAGATATAAAGCAAGACTCATTGCTAAAGGATTCACTCAGCGAGAAGGAATCGGTTACACTGAGACTTTTAGTCCAGTATCTAAGAAAGATTCCTTACGCATTTTGTTAGCATTAGTAGCTCAATTTGACCTTGAGTTACAACAGATGGATGTGAAAACTGTCTTTCTTAATGGTGATCTAGAGGAAGAGGTATACATGAAACAACCTGAAGGATTTTCCTCTAGTGATGGTGATCACTTAGTTTGCAAGTTAAAGAAATCTATATATGGATTGAAACAAGCCTCCCGCCAGTGGTATTTAAAATTCCATGAAGTTATCTCTTCATTTGGTTTTGTTGAGAATATCATGGATCAATGTATATACCAGAAGGTTAGTGAGAGTAAAATTTGTTTCCTTATCCTATATGTGGATGATATTTTACTTGTAACGAATGACAGGGGTATGCTACATGAGGTGAAACAATTTCTTTCTCAAAACTTTGATATAAAAGATATGGGTGATGCATCTTATGTCATTGGCATTAAGATTCATCGTGATAGACATAAAGGCATCTTGGGTCTATCTCAAGAAACCTATATCAACAAAGTTTTAGAATGGTTTCGGATGAAAGATTGTTCACCTAGTGTTGCTCCTATCGTGAAGGATGATAAGTTCAATTTGAACTAATGCCCGAAGAACGAATTTGAGAAGGAGCAAATGAAAAACATTCCATATGCTTCTGCTGTTGGAAACCTGATGTATGCTCAAGTCTGTACAAGACCTGACATTGCATTTGCCGTTGGGATGTTGGGAAGATATCAGAGTAATCCAGGTATAGACCACTGGAAAGCTGCAAAGAAAGTTTTGAGATATCTCAAAGGGACAAAAGAATACATGCTTACATATAGACGATCCGACCATTTAGAGGTGATTGGCTACTCCGATTCAGACTTTGCTGGTTGTGTTGATTCACGTAAATCAACATCATGTTACATATTTATGTTTGCCGGCGGAGCTATATCTTGGAGGAGCATTAAGCAGACTTTGACTGCTACTTCCATTATGGAGGCCGAGTTCGTTTCATGTTTTGAGGCTACCTCACATGGAATATGGTTAAAGAGTTTCATTTCTGGGCTTAGACTTGTGGACTCAATCTCTAGGCCATTAAGGATATATTGTGACAATTTAGCTGCTGTCTTTATGGCTAAGAACAACAGAAGTGGAAGTCGAAGTAAACACATCGGCATTAAGTATCTAGCCATAAGGGAACGTGTTAAAGAAAAGAAAGTGGTCATTGAGCACATTAACACTGAGCAGATGTTAGTTAATCCTTTGACTAAGGGCATGCCACCACATAAATTTAAGGATCATGTTGTCACTATGGGACTTGTTCCTACTTTGTAATTTTCATTATATGAACAATTCTGTTGAAACTCTAATAAAGTTTGATATTTCTCATTTATGTTGTGTACACATTAAGTCAATTATTTTGAGAAATATCACTAAAGTTTAGACCTAGAATAAACATTGGGTTTATTCATTAAGTATATGGGCTAAAGCGTTAAAACTTGATGTATTGTGATACATGGAAGATATAACTCAATCATAAGAGGAAATGTCGCCATGATTCATACATTATGTTTTAGCATTAAGTACTCACAATTGACACGAACCAAGTGGGAGAATGTTGGTTGGATAACCAACCTTTTAGTGGTTCGTGAGAACCATTTCCATGCACGTTTCCACTAGAAACGTGAAAAGAAAACCCTCCCACATTCAGATCATGGTTTGGTTAAGGGAGATAGTGTCGAGAGGTTGAGGGGCATTTTTGTCCATTTGGTTGGTGGTTCTTGATGGATGAACCCCTATAAATACCAACCTAGCCTAAGGTCCCTAAGCATCAAACACAAGAATCATATATTTCATCTAGTGAGTTTTGAGTGCTTAGAAGATCTTGGCGGTTCTAATTATTTTTATAGCCGAATTCTTTATTTTTACGGTGGTTAGAGGTGTTACCACGGTGGTCCGACGAGCTCGACGGTGGTGCAACCACATCTCAAGTTGGCATAAGGTCTTGACAATGGCTGGAGGTATTTATTTCGATCTTTTTCCGCTGCGTTTATGCTCGTTTAATGCTTACAGGTAGCCTTCCGAACCTGTCCAAGAAAAGAGCAGAAATTAAAACACAGAATGTCTTGCATGGCATGATTGCTGTCATACCGAAGAGGTGTTTCTTGCAGCTTTGAACACCAGGGAGACTTGGGCATAAGACAAAATATATTATTGTTAGTAATATATTTTATTAATTATAATATAAATGGATGATATTAACCGTGGCAGAATGGATGATATAAATTGTGGCATGACTCGTCTTTGATTAGTTAATATATTTTTAAACGGAATGATTTAGATAATATTTGAAAACTAAGAGAATGGAACGATTCCAAAAAATTTGAAGAAGAAACTGTAATTTAAAACTAACTAAAATGAAGAGAATAGATAAAGAGCGCGGGCGCGTAATTTGTCACCCGTAGTCCTCGTCCAATCCAAAACGGCGCCGATTTAGAAACTAATAATTCAAAAAATAAAAATAAAATGCATCCAACCAAGCATAACCACGTCAGATTACACCTTACATATATAAGATGCCCCCTTTTTTTTCTCTAACACAATTATTATTATTATTTTTGTTTGGATTTCAGAGCTCAAACAAAGAAAGAAGCTCGAAAGATCCCAAAGAAGTAAGAAGGTCTTCCTCTCGATCTCTTTCCTCATTTCTTTTGTTTATCTTCTGTTCAAATTCGGAATTCCTAATTTCCGGATTTAAATTCTGTTAGTATTTAAAAGAATTTGAATCTAGTTTAAAGGATATTAGCCTCCAAATCGAATGATCGGAAGTCATTTCGTTGAAGTTGCTGATAATTACCTAATTCGAAAAACCTCTTGATTTTTCTGTTCTATTCGCTTTTCGAAGGGATCGATTTTGCCCTGATCTTATTGATTTCGATAATTTTCTTTGACCTCTTCAAAGTTCTTGATTCGATTTCTTTTTGCTTGCACATATTTATCTAATTTTGAATAACTTTTATGTTTGCTTGTGAGTATTTTGAACTTAATATTCTTGTTTTATTCGAAATCATTTCTTTTTTAACTTTTGGAACTCAAAGAAACTATATTCCTTAGTTTACTACTGCCTCCGATATTGTTGTATCCTTGTTTTTGTATTTCAATATCACTCCGCACATGAATTTAACTAGTGTATGTGTGTGTTTGCGCTTGGAATTGATCTGATGCCGGGTAGTGAATTTAATTGAAATGCTCATACTGTAAAATGTGAAATTAAGCGATTCAATGTTCAGTGTTATTTTTGTTAGGATACATGTCATTTTACTCACTTTGGCGGAGAACAGCATCTAATTTTCAAAGGAGTTACAATTGCTTAAGAGAACATTTTGCGGGTAGAGAATAATACTTGTATTCGGCTTAGTTCTGCATTTTAAAAATACATGTTATGATGAGATGTATTGCTGTAGCTTGACATTTTAGCAACGCCACAGCCTTGAACATTGGTAGATTCATTCTGTTGTTGTGCCATTGGTAGATGGTAGTGATGCTTATCTCTGTTATAATTCCAGTTATTGAAGTGTCATCTTTGTAAGGATGATAAAATTGGATTGATTACTGTTAAAAGAAACTGATTGTGAACTAATTGCTAATCTGCCTAGAATGTTGATGCCGTCCTAGAATCATCTCTGCTACAACCATAACTGACTACACCATTTCTCATTATATTGCTGTTCAATGCTAACTACTTGGTCTACAGAATCATTGTTTTGGTGATGTCTGTCTGCTATTTCTAAAGTTTATCTAATGTTGTGAAGAATATCATTTTTTTTCTTGGGATTTTCTATTTCTTTTCTTTACTCGTTATCCATAATTTCATTTTTATGTTAATTGTATTCTCTATGTATTATTAACCAGTGATGACATTATGTTTTGTACTTTTAATCATTCAGTTTCTGCCTTCTCAAAGGTCCAGTGACTTGTCATTAGTTTCGGACATTCGAGATTTAAATATGCCAAAGGAGAGAAGAGATTGTTCCCTTTCTTCTGATAGGTGTAGGAGATCCCCCTTCTCCTGTCACCAATCATCACCCAAATTCCCTTCAGAAACTGAGGAAAATCTAAAGGAATGGGAAGATGCCAGGTGCCCTGTCTGCATGGAGCATCCTCACAATGCAATTCTCCTTGTATGTTCCTCCAATGAAAAGGGCTGCCATCCATACATGTGTGATACAAGTTATCGCCACTCTAACTGTTTTGATCAGTTCCGCAAGTCATTTTCAGATACTGCTGCTACAACACAAGATCCTCAACAAGAAGGAGCTCAGCTTGTAACCACAGATGCAACTGCAACTTCAGAATCAACTGTCTCTGAGTTGCAGGAAGAAAGGACTGAGGAAGGGCTCTCTACCCCATCATCTACTGTCTCATGTGAGAAACAAGGGCTCTCAAAACTAGTGTGCCCTCTATGTCGTGGTGAGATAAAAGATTGGGTTGTTATAGAACCTGCTCGGCGTTTCATGAATGCCAAACCTAGAAGTTGTTCCTCTGAAACATGTACTTTTACCGGTTCCTATAAAGACTTAAGAAAGCATGCAAGATTTGAGCACCCTTCTGTGCGACCGTCAGAGGCTGATCCTGAGCGACAGCGAAATTGGAGGAGGTTGGAGCGACAAAGAGACCTTGGAGACTTGCTCAGCACACTGCAATCTTCATTTGGGGAGGAGAGGGCTGATGACAGCATATTACCAATAGATGATGGAAGTTGGCTCACCGTCTTTTTCCTTATTCGAGTGTTTCAGCCAGGGTCTAGTACTAGGAGCAGCAGTTGGTCTGGCACCTCAAGGGCGAGAGCTCAACTGAGTATTAGGAGGAGATCCACCAGACTTTGGGGAGAAAGCTATGATGGGGAAACTGGATCTACCAGAGATGAGGGCAATGAGTCTTCAGATGGTGGATCTTTTCCTTGGAGGCGCCGTGTAAGGCGACGGACATCTCCCGATAATCATCCATGACTGTGATTGTATCTTTATTGTGCTCAATTTCTTGTTTGCGTGTGAAAGTTTTATTGTAAGTTCCATGCCAATATTAATCTGTCATTTACTTGTTTGCTGTAGATTCTTTTTTGGTATAGCTAAGAGATATCTGGACTGACTTCGTTTCTGGTGTTTTAGGTTGGACTAGGAGAGGAATATTCATAAAGTCCATAGCTCGAGTGTCTCTGTATCTGTTGCGCTCAGGCTGCAACAACGATGACCCCAAGTTTGCTGTTTTATCAACTGAGTTAAAAGAAATTTAAGGTATCTGGGAACTTAAGATCATGCGGTGCACCCTTTTTGATTCGCAGCAATTTAATATTCTTGGTTATATGGCTGCAATAATTTGAAAGGTTTACTTTTCTCAACTGTTGAGGGATATTTGTTTCTGGTTCGTTCTTTGGAGATCTGCGATGATGTTTAGAGCTATTTATTCCCCTATTATTGCTAGGTTGCCATTTGAAAAGTCATTACAATACTTAAAGGGGAGTGAGTCGGTGGACAACCCAAAATTCTTGAAAAACAAATATTTTATAATTTTTATGTAAAAAATACTTAAAAATAAAATTAACACTCCTCAAATGAAATTGACACGTTTGTCTTCAAAATCTCTTATAAAGTATTTGAATTTTGATATTAGAATCTGAAATTTCTAGTCCGACCCTATGTGTATATAGAAAAATACTTGAGATTTTTTTGATAAAAATAAGAAGACAAATCTTGTTTATCACAGCCACAGGACCTAAGGCACATTGTGATGTCTGTGAGGAATCCTAAGGCAGCTCATGAGTTGATTAATCAGTGGTCTGCCTCTTGGCATGGGCTCCCTTTGAACATTGAGGTCATGGAACTTGATCTTCTATCCTTGAATTCTGTAGCAAGTTTTGCTAATCTATGGAATGCTCGTCTTGGACCATTGCACGTTCTTATTAACAATGCCGGAATATTTTCAATCGGAGATTCGCCATTTTATTTATTTATATTAATTATTAATATATAATCCCTTTATTTGGAACCAACTTCTTAGCCAGCCAAAAGAAGCAGAAGAAAGTCGAGTCGATGGAAGATTCAATTCAGAGAAAGGCATGTGTATGCATCCCAATGAGATGGAACATCGGTAGTTAAAAACTGGGGCAGCACTTTGGCACACGGGACGTAGTTAGCCTAAAGCTCTCAACAGAATGATGAAGTATCTAGCAATAAGCTGTTCTATTTCAAGCATGCTACAAGTTCTTCAAGATTCGATGCATTTCAATCCTACCAAGTACCAACTAGCAACCAACAATTACCTAATCTGAATAACATATACTAGAAGTAGAAACAGAGAGAACATTAAGACCAAAAGTAAATAGAAATATATTGCCTTAAATATATTGGAATGCATAGTCATGCATCTAGTTTTAGAGTGTAGTAGGCATGCTTTTCGCAGTTGCATGTCTGCAATGCTGGAATGCAGCAGATATGTGCTGGATTAATACCCAAAATTCCTTTTAAATAAAATTTTCTTACAGGGTATGGAAACTGCATCACTGTTTGTTTTGTTCTTGACTGAGATTTATGTTTCTTCCCCCAAACTAATCCCATGCTCGGACTTCAAAACTATGATCTTATTATAATATGGTGGTAGTAGATAAGTTGTCAAATTGTCATATGCATCTCTTTATTTGTATATTGGACTGTACGTACTCTTTTATGGCATTCTGATATTTTTGGCAGTAAACATGTCTGATAGTCTGCAGGGTGCAGTGCAGATGATGCTAAAATCAACCAGAAAAAATCTGTGGATAAATTTTTGTCCCCAACCGATTTTATCATTCTGTCAGAACCTTTTACTCTTGGAAGGTAACGAATAAGAGAGCCTTGGCCGATCCCAGTCCTTGATTTATGTGCTCGATCCTGTTCTTGTAAGAACAAACGTGGGGTCCCGAAACAGGTTTCTTTTAATACTTCCAAAACATTATACAAGTTAGTTCAGCCGTCACTCATGCTATTGAGTAATGGCATAAATATATATATACAAATTCGGACCATTCAGTATCCTTGTTTTTATGCTATCCAGTGAATTCGTCATTTTAACAGGTAGAAGTGAAGTTGCTTTCATTCACAGAGTTTTTAGCCATGTGAGCCGAATTTTTCATTTGTTTTCATCCATTGGTATATATATATACTTGTATCAGACACATATTCATTAGAAATCAGCTCGGTTTCAACGATTCCCCTACAAAGACAGTGGCAAGGCAGAACCAGTTAACACTTCACAGTCTCGCCCCCACCTGGGAACTGTCCAAATGTTGATGTTACAGTGTGTGTCTTTTAGTAAAATATGACCTCTGGAAAGAGAAATTTGAACAGCCTAGCGACAAACAATCTACTCATTGGCCTATCATTCACCCGTCCCTTAAGCCCCTACCCAAGAAACATAAACCACTGTAGGTGTGGCATTGACACTCCAGTCCAAACAAAACCAACGCTGGCATTCTCGGTTCGAAACGAAAGTTAAAAGTATACATATAATATATTGTATTTTGGTTTTATATAACCGAAGAGTATTAATGGGACTCCACCAAATCCTCTGCCATTGTCTCATTTGCAACTCTTAAGAACTGTGCTCCCATGTGCTTATGTCCCCTCCCCAACGGGGAGACACCGATTTCTCTATCTTTTCCGTTGGCCCTTGGACCCCAACTTTTTTCTTTTTATTTGTAACACCCCAAATTATTTCCAATTTAAAAATCCCTAATTATTGTTAACCCTAATTTTAAAACCCTAAAAATTGGGAATTTAAGTTGAAACCCTAATTTATATAAGGAATTAAACAGAGTTAAGTCAGCATTGGAGAGTTAATTTGAAGTTTCGGTGACCAATTTGAGTAAGGAACAAACTCTCGTGATTCTTTCATAAAGAGCTAAAGTTGCAAACACTTATCTTGGAATTTACCCTTTTAATAGGGTATTTTGTTTTAACCTCTTTTTTTTTGACTTTTATGAAATTATTGTAGCCTCCGTTTCTATTTTGTTTTCTCCCTAAAACCTTTTATTCTCTCCTTCTGTGAGAATCTTAGTTGTTAATCTCTTTAGCGTTCAAACACTCCAGCCTTGAATCTCGACTTCTGTAATTGCCGCTTCCATCGTGGTTTACTGTAGGTTCAAGACTTGTCTTTTTTTTTATGATTTTATTATTGTTTATCTATGTATTTCTATATTTATATTTTCACGTTTGGGGAGAAAGATGGTTCGACTTATTTTTGAAAAAAGAATGATGGTAACGAGTCATGTGTTGGAGAGGGGTTTGATTTATGGGTATTACCCACGTGATGTTCAAAGGAGAACATCTGATTTTTGGTGAAAGGATAAGGATGGTGAATGTGGCAGAATCCATTAATTGAAAGTTTAGAAATTATTGTTGTTACCCATGAGCAGTAATGAAGTAAAGTAAATTTGGTGGGCAATGATAAAAGACTCACGTGTTCCTAGGATAGATTATAGAAGAATTAGTGTAAATTATGTTATTGTAGGAAATTAAGTTTGTCTACTTTGGATTTAATTCATGTTGTGAACTAGGATAAGAAGTTAATTGAACCGTTGATGGTGGGAGGTGTTTTAGTATGGTTTAATTACCATGTTTTGTTTTATTATTTAATCATATATGTTATGTATTCAGAGTAAATATTAGAATTAAGATTCTAATTCAAATATTTATCTTTTTAGACGACGTTGATACGGAAGACGAGATCGTACCACCACCTCCACCTCCTGCTCAGAACCCTTTAGGAAATCCTTCACGAGATACACGTGAGTTTTATTGGATTTATGTTTCGTTATGGTTAAAGTTTAGAATTTTATTGTTAATTTTAGGAATATTCGTAGGACCTAATCCTGTTAGAACTAGAGATAATTCAGATCGAGGAAAACGTCATCGTCAACATTAGAGTTGTGATCTTAGAGGTGTGTTTTCTTATTTGGTGCTATATGTGTTCTTCTAAAATTAAATATATTTTTGTGACATGCTTGACATTTTGATTTGAGAATAATTGTGGTTTATTGTATGTCTAATTTCGGTATTGTGACTCTGATTGTGCACTTGTGTTACCATGCATACATGTCATTATGATTTGAGGAAAATATGTAAAAACTTTCAGATATTGAGATTTTGGCTTTTATGATTTTATTGTCTTGTGAATATGAGATTTCGGATATACTATAATTTTGGATATTTTGATATCGGATCTTGTCGGAATTATTTTCGGATTTTCAAGTCATGATACATTAACATGTGTGCATGGGGTGGTATTTGTGTACGGAGTAAATTGTGGCAGCCTTTCGGTTCGGAAGCCCTCAGACCACTTTTGGATTTTGGTGACGATGTAGGTGAGGGTTCTGGGGAACTCCTCCATTCAGACTGGTGACGATGTAGTTGGGATTTGTGCACTTTACATGACATCATTTCATGCATCATGATTCGCATTTATTTGTTATTTAACACTTGAGAAATTATTTTTTAAGAAGAATATTTTTACTATATATTTCTGATATGATGCACCATAGAGACACATTTAGTTTTACGACTCACTCCCCTACATTTCTCCTTACAGATACTTTTGATCCTTAGACGCCTCGGTACCAGAAGAACATCTCAGATTTTCGGGTTTTTATTATATTTCAGTATAGGTTACTATTATCGGATTTAGTCATTTTATATAAATTATGATATTTTATTTGGGATTTGTTATAATTGGACTTGAAATCTTTTGGGACTTATTTAGAATTTCAGTGCATGCCTTATATTAATTTTTATATTTATTCGGATACGTTTTCTTATTTTACTTTTGATATAAAATCATTTATTTGGATTTTTGGAGGATATTTATTTTTAAATGGATGATATTTTAATTGTTTTGAAAACTGAATTTCTATATTGACCCCTGAATTTTGGTCAAACCTTATAACCCGATAATAGGGGTTACATTATTCTTCAAACTTCCAATGCTATGAAAGCTTTCATTTTTCTTCTATATAACGGACATTTACAGTATTCGATTTAGATTTGTCGATCAATAGGTTGTACATAGCTCAAACATAAATCGTAAAACGAATATGATATATATATATAATAACAAAAAGGTGGCATTGTGATCGGAGAAAGGGGATTATATATATAATTGGAAGGATGGAAAATCATCCTTATGCTATGGAGTCCTAGACAAAGTTTGCATGAATCAATGGCAGACAGAAGCCTGCTTAAGAAAATAACATTAGTATAAAAGAAGCAGATTAATTGGAGACATCTGGGATTAAAATAAGGCAGGTTTTCATCATGTATATAATTTTTTTTCCCTTACATATTTAATGAATTAATACTGGCACGCTACCTAGGTATCAATATGTATAAAAAAGTATATCTCCATGCAATTATTAGTTAACTAGTAGGATTGCAGCTAATCCAGCTTATATATTAATATTAAGAATATTAGAATTTTGAAACATGCATACAAAATTTGTATATATGGAGACAAATGAAAAATATAATATATAAACGCCATGTAAATATTGGGTCCACTCGTAAGGTAGGGGGAGACATCTGCCTAGATGTCAATGTTGAGAGGAATGCTTAAGACAAAGCACAAAACAACAAGATAAACCTTCCATTTTAAATTAAGCCTAGGATAACTGTTAATCAACATAATTTCAATTAACATATTATATCCCTGTTTTATGTGTTTTAATCATCAACTAAGTTTGAAACACACACTATCAAAGATTAAGGTACACCCAATCAATTATACTGATTGATTAACCGAGATGTAATTCGCCATGAATGCACTAGAGTGTGTTCTTAGATTAAAGAAATGGAAATTAGTGTTAGCATGTAATCATATATGGGATCCCATGCTTGATAGCATGCTTTGATTCCTTTAACAAAAGCTTTTTGTTTTCTCTCAAATGTTAGAAGGAAATGTACCTCAAACCACATGCTTCTTGGGAACCAGCAAATCCTTAAACAGTGCAGGCTTTCTTTTGTCTTTTGTTTGTTGTTTTATAAATGACAAGTATTCTTAATTAATTGCAGAGCTTAGAGCATAAGGAGATCCCAAAAAGTAATGCAAATTTAAACAATATCTTACTTCTAGCTACACTGCAAGTCTGCAACTCACAGCCCCATAAAGTAGTTAGAGGAAATCAATGAATTTATTATCTTGTTTATAATATAGAATAAAAAAAAAGTACATTTGCCTGCTGGATTAAAGCAATCTTTGCTTAAAGGAACAGTTGATGTGTTCGGGCACTGCAACTGTTCTTACATTTTTAATATTTGTAGTAACACAAAGATTACCGATTTGGGTGCCACTTTCTTGCTCTTTTGTTTTTGTTTGTTGTCTTTCAAGGTTTGGAATATGACAAGGAAACTTCTTCGTTGGTCTCTGCACCATAAATTAGCCTGGGGAAACACAAACCTTACCATTTCCCACGAAATCTCTCTTAAAAAGAATGTTTGGGTTACAATATATGAACTGTCAGTGTTCATATTAACTAATATAATATATACTTTTACGTTTAAAAAACTGAAATTCAATCCAAGTAAATGATTTGTTTTCTGTAGGAAGAACTAAGAAGTTTCTTCAAAGGAGCAGCAACTAATTTCATGAATTGCATGATATTATAAAACTGTATATTACATACATACATATTGGGATGATGAACACCTATCTACTTTGTTAGTCATTTTCCAAAAATCCATAAGGAACTGACAGAAGAACAGCCAACAGCCATGACCATGGAATTTGGCGGGAGGGAGGGTCAGTTGTAACAAATGCCAAAAGGAATTGGCAAGAGTTTTTTAGTGACACTTTTTTTTTCGTCGCAATATCTCTCTAATTTTCTATGTTTTAATGGCAACAATGGAGATGCGGTGTTTTTTTGGGATCACTCAAGTTTATATAGCATACGCGCGTTCGCACATGAGAGAGGTACACATACGAGATGGGATCCAATCAGGACCCTTCATTCTGATGTATAGAGGACTCCGGCAGAGGTTGAAAGATGATCGGTGCTCCATGTTGTGGGTAAAGTAGCATCAGAACCGTCGGTGCATGTTGATAAGTCGGGGCCAACCTAAAAGAGAAGCGTTGAAGTATGATAGAAAGAGCCAACTTGGCTTGTAAAATGGCTAAGTTTCTGCCGATGCAGGTGCGGACCCCTAGCCCAAACGGGATGAACCCAACCGGATGTTTTGCAGCACGTGACACACCCTCGGAGAATCGAGCCGGGTTGAACTCGTTAGCATCATTCCCCCATATGGCTTGATCATGATGAACGGCCAAGATTGGTATCAAAAGCTCGGTCCCACGAGGGATCATGTAGCCCCCTAACTCTGCATCAACTTTGGCCCGTCTGATCGTGGCTATTGTTGGTGGGTACAACCGCAGGGATTCATTTAAGATCATGGTCAGCTGCACACCACAACATGTCCGAGTTAAAACCATGGCTTAAACAAGAGCAAAGAGACAAAATATATGACTTTTGTCTTTAATGTAAAGGGAAGGGGGGGGGGGGGCTTAGCCTTAGGCTTTTCTTTACCGTCTTAAACTTTACAACATCATCTTTGGAAGGTATGTCACGTGATCCACACACCCTCAGCACCTCCTCACGTGCTTGCACCTGCCACTGGGGATGCATTGCTAGAAGAACAGTGGTCCACGTCAGTAAATTGGATGTGGTCTGTTTGCCGGCAAAGAAAAAGCTCTTGCACTCTTCGATTATGTCATGGACTGTGATATTTGGACTCGAATTTGAGGCCTGCATCATCAATCCCAGCAAATCCTTTGGTCCTTTCTCTTGCACTATGTTTCCCAAGTTCTCTTTACGCCGTTCAATCAGCTTCATCAACGACTTTTTAATCTCCCTGTCCAGTTTCCAAAAGCTTATGTTCCTCTTGGTCGGCAAATATCTGAAAATTTTCAAAACCCCAAATTTAGGCATTTCGTAGAGTTGAGTAGTACAGAGACAGATGACCACACGACAAGGAACTGAAACCTTTTGATACGTGAAAAACTTGGACAAGAGCTGATGGATGTAATGATTGATGATACATAAATTCGAAACATTACCTATAACCAAGGATGAAAACCTTTTGAAATGCCTCGGCTGCTAACACCATTTGTTGAGCTTGTAGACGAAAAATGGCCTTCCCATCTTCATAACTTGTCCCGAACGCGGTACGGGTAATGACATCTTCGGTAAGTGTTTGAAACCATTCGCAAACTTCGATTTCAATCTCGCTGGAGCTGGTCGGCATTGCCGACCATTTGTCCAGCATATCGGTTACTCTTTGTGCCACTAATGGCACCAGTAACTACAATAAAAAAAAAGTTTTGTTTTAATTGAAAGTTTATATGAGAAACGACTGAAGTACATAATGTAAAAACTGGTTAAATAATTACTTTGAGATTCTCCATATGGAAAGTGGGTGTGATGATTTTTCTATGATGAGCCCATTTTTCTCCTTTGAGACTAAGGAGGCCTTCCCCTTCGAGCTGTTTCATAAGAGGGTGTGCTTCATTCTTTTCATAGGAGTCAGACTTGGAAGTGAAGATTTCCCTGATGAGATCCGGGTCAGCCACGGTGAGGCGAGCCGTTGGACCAAACCAGACCAGAAACGTTCCACCTGGGAATTAATGGTGTAAAAATTACATCACCATATGAAACAAACAGCACTTATTTTGTTGTAAACGAAGAAACAAAAGGATTTTACACCAAGGAGTGAGTGGCAGGGAACCTCAAGTAGCAAGTATCAAGTTCGCAAAAGAGGAAATATGAGCAGGAAAGAAATGACAACCCATTAATTATTTCAATGGGAAATGATGGATATATATACATATAGTACTGTACCAGTATCAACACACACACCTATATATATATATATATATATATATGTGTGTGTGTGTGTGTGTGTGTATATAATAATAGAAAATGAGGGAGTGCAGAGAGAAGAAGACAACTCAGAAACAGTGGTGCCTACTAGCAAACATAATACAACTTCATTATCAGAAACTCAACCTCCTATAGAAACAAAAGCCAAAAGGAAGATGACATACAAAAAACAGAGAAAGATGGTAAAAGTATTTTGAAAATGATAGAAACATAAAGAGAGAGAGAGAAAAGGGGTTATGAAAATCAAGGGGTTAAGGAGAAAGGGTGCAAGAAAATAAGGAAAAAAGAAGTGGAACCGTCCAAAAATTCCTAAACTTTCAACTACAAGCATCAAAGGCTCTGAAAAGAGGTTGTAAAGGGCAAGTACCCGAACTCAAAATAAAATAAAACAAAACAAAAGCCTTTTGAAAGTCACAAAATTTTCCAGGACCGATCATAGACATGAACTACTTTAATAATGGTGTTGAAGATACCATATATTTTCCTCCAATGGTGGTAGAAAGAGAGAACTCTGGGAAGAATATTGTGGGAGTAAGGCATGGGTTGAGAAGAAGCCTTTAACATCATTCCGACCAGCTCCTTAACATTTCCGATGAAGAAACGGTAACGGGGTCCTCGTATCCCTTGTCTTGAGAAATGATCTTCGATCCTCTTTGGTCTCCACCAAAGCAACACTGTCACTTTTAACACCAAAACTAACACAGTGAAAGATATGATTACCAGCTTCAACCACAGCAAAACGCCCTCCATTTTTCTTCAACAAAGTATAAGAAGAAAGACAGACAAATAGCTTTGGTTTCTCTCTTTTCTCACAGTTTTCCTCCTTAGTGGTGTGGAGCAGGAGCAGCCTTTTTTTTCTTGCTTAGTATCTGCTTTAGCTTATGTTGGTTTACTTGCCTCCCTTTGTTCGCCTTTTATTACTACAACGAAAAAGAGAGAGAAAATATAAGTGTTTTATATAATAAAAAAAAGGAAATTAAAATAAAGGGTGAGAATTGAGATTAAGCAAACCCATAACAACGGCGTAGGGGCCGGCCGCAACCGGAATAAGGGTCAACGTGAAGAGTGTTATTTTTTTTTTTTTTTAAATCTGATTAATTCAGATTGATTCGGATTGCACACTTAATTTTAATAGGTGAATTTTGACATGTTACGCATGAGCCTACTATGGACATTGTATAAAGCATCATGTTCCATGTTATCTCATTTTACACATTATCTTCAAAAGTCCGATATAATCATTAGTCCAACGTAACATTCATATGTGTATTTGGAATTAAACGTCGTTTTCACTGTTCTTTATTCTTCTAAAATCGGAAAATGTTTTATTTTTAAACATTTAGGATTTTATTTTTTAAAAAACGTTTTTCCTAATCATATTATGTTTTTATTACCCTTCATGAAAGTGTCTATGGTCTGTGACAACTCTCCGACAGCTAATATACTAACTTCGTCATGCTTTATTTATTTATAAAAAACATTTATTATTTCAAAAGTATTACGAGTTTAGGTATTTTATAAAGAAAAAATGTATTAAGTTGTTAGATCATGTTAATTATATGTACTTCCATTTTAAGAAGTAAATTAAATTGAATTAGTAAAATAAAATATAAATATTTAAAAAGTAAAAGATATAATTTTAAATATATAAAATAATAAAATTTTATGTCGAGGACAAAACTCCTCTTACATATTAAATATTTCATCATTTTTCATAATTTAAATATGATTTAAATTAAATCTTTAACCCTTATATATTTTTTTTAACTATTACATAAATCTCTAAATAAGTCGACTTACCTAATATTATATCCTATTATTGGCAGGCTCATTGTATTTATTTGAATGGTTAACTTTTATACAAATGATTATAAAACATGTTTTAAATTAAAAAAAATAAATGATGACGTTCTACATTATATTTATAAATAAATTAAAAAAAAAAAGGCATACTAAACAATATACGAGAGTAATTTATAACATACAAAAAAAAATTTAAAGTATTAAAACGATGACGTATAGTTAAAATGAAAAAAATTCAAATTGGTGTTGAATTTTCTTGATCATCCAAATAAGCATTGAATGTGGAGAAAAGAAAGAACATACACGCATCAAGATTTTTTATATTAACCTATTTTAATCACTTAATAATATTTTATTAATATTTTAATATGATGTAACATATTTTATTAATATTAAATATATAAAAATACTTTAAAATAAACAATCGAAAATAGCGCAAACCATTTAACCTCATCGGTTAAAGGAACGTTTGTTGTTCCTAGAGGTCACAGGTTCAAGCATCAGTAATATCAGCACAGTAATTGAGCGATCAATGTCAATAGTTAAGAGTATACTCTAGAACGGATACTACTGTAACCACTGTAGTTGAATAAAAAAAATAAAAATAACCTTTGTTGGACAAGTGCAGGGCTGCAGCCCAACCGCAGTATCCATCTCCGCCGATAACCATGACCCTTTGAGGGTTCGTAAAATCACTCGGATATCCATCAGAACCAGACCTGGGGCTGGGACTAGCTGCTCAGATTTGGAATCATAACCTTCAATGAAGGTTGGGTATGATTTCGGATTTTAATTAAATTTGTATTAAATAAAGAATAAAAAATTCAACTGTAAACTATTTTCTATACTTAATAATAATAAAATATGTCAAACCATATTAAAATATTAATAAAATGATATTATTCAATAAATAAAATAATTATTTTAAAATTTTTAATAACTAAAATATATAAAAATAAAGTTTATTAATGATTTTTATAATTTACTTTCTCAAATAAAAAATATTGTATGCTAAAGGATTTATATAGAAGTTGAGATAGGGAGGGGCACAAAGGGGGTTGTCATTTTGGAATGTTACTCTTAGATTGGTTCACATGGAAACCAAGGGTTGTCTATTTTTAGTGTTCCCCAGCTTTGGTTAAGGGTTAGGTCAGGTGGGGACGGTCGTGCTTCTCATTAACTCAACACTTGGCTACCCACCCGAATTGGATAGAATTAGGATCAAATATTAAAAAAAATAAAAGTTTATTAAATTTTTAAATTTAAAATTTAAAAAAATAAAAAAAAAATTATTTTATTATTATTTAAAAAAACCATAAATGTAATTATAAAAAAAAATTAGGAGAGGCTCTTTCCCCTCCCCCATTGAAAATGTCTCCATCCCTGTTCTCTTCCTAATATATTTTAAAAATAATTTTTTCTTTAAATGATATTTAAAATATATTATTTATATAATTTTTATTTTTTATATAAAAATAGTATAATTTTATTTTAAAAAATATATTAAGTGTCAACACCCGAGTTTTCATGTGGCTTCCCCATATACATATCCTCTTCCCATAAATTATGAACACATAATTCAACTCTTCCCCTGTTTGTTCAAAAAGTTCCTTTTTCTTACAAAGCAACAAAAATGTTTATGAGGTTCTAATTTCATGTTTATTACTAGATTAGACACCAACTAATCAGTCAATAATTTCTTTTTAAGCCATCTTAATCCCATGAGTAGTCTTTGAAATTCAGAAAATTTTGAAAAATATTATTATTTGAAATTAATTTTAGAGTTTTAGAGAGTTTAAAAAATAATTGATAAAATAGGTCAATTGTTACAGTAATAAAAGAACCTTACCACCTTCTCTTGACGAGATCTTTTCTCTCTTCCTTATTTAATCGAATAGATTAAATAGATCAACAATATCTCGTCATCTCTTCTTGGCGTAGTTTAGAAAGAGAGAAAAGACATCACTAAAAAAAGGTGACAAAGTCCTTTTATTACTGAACAATTAACCTACTTTTTAAACTATTTTTCAAACGTCTTTATAGTACTAAAATCTTTCGTTCCGTGTAAAGATAGAATTTTTGACAAATTGTAATCCATGTGGGTGAAGTGTCAAATCTTGGACAAATTGAGAAAAACTATAAAGCACGCCGTTTTATTATTTGGTAAAAAGTTGACATTTCAAGGAAGAATATTTTAAAAAATAAATTTAGATTAAAAATATTTTTTAAAAAGTATGAATCTTGAATATAAATCATAATATTATTATGAATTTATAAAAGAAAAAAAATACTAAAAAAGGTATAAAAACAAATGCAGAAGAGTTATTAAATTCTTTTCCAAACTTTGTATCGTGGGGTCTAATCGGTTTGATTTGATTGAGGCGCAAAGTTGATGAGTAGTCAAATTTTTTAACTAAAATGTGAAAAAATATTTAAAATTAAATTTGAAATTTAATATCAATGAAGAATTAAAAAAAATTATATTCATTTTTTTAACAATATACAATGAATTTTCTGAAACATAATCGACTTTAGAATAAAAGGAGGAAGTCAACATAAATCTAAACTAAATAACGATAATAAATAGGATGAGTTTAGAATTTAATATATTGATATTCACTATTAATATTATTTTATTATTTATATTTTTAAAATTTTAAATAATTTCGTTTATATAAATTTTTAGGACTTACCACAAGATTTAATCTTAATTTGAAAAAGACGTTGAAAATGTCTTTTGTAAATTAATATAATAAAAATTTAATCATCAATTTTTTAACTATTATAATTTAATTACTATTTTTATCGTTTATTACCACCACAATATTCATCATTCTTGAATTTTATGTGATCGTTTATCTCGTATATATCTAAAATTTTATTGGATTAATTTGATTAAAATTTTTAAAAAAAAATTACTTGATGATTGAATTATTTTCATATAACCAAATTGGAAATAAAGTGAATTAAGTTATTGTATATAAACAATCTTAACGTACTTGGTAAAAACACAAAGTCGTACATTTGATGCTCTGTGTTTTGTCCCTTTAAAACTATCCTTGTCTATTTATGTCTCTCTCCAACGGCAATGTCTTTGTCCGCTTGTATTTTCTCATAAACAAGTGTTTTCCCGTCAATTATTCTTCAAACATCTCCTTTTTATCATAGGGTAAATAACAAAGCAACAGGGGAATAGAGAAGGACAGTTGCTTCCTAATCCTATCCTATTCCTATGTATTCATCTCTCTGAGTCTGCAGCCATTTACGTCATTTGCACATGTCATGTTCCTGTTCAAAAAGTTTACATGAATTCAGACACCAGACTTGCTCTTCTGCTTTCATCAGTTCTTACCCTCACTTATACAGTCATGTTTTCCTCATGTATGTCAACTGAAATAATTACAGACATTCCAAGAAAAGAAAAACAGTGAGGAGTTATGGTGAAAGAAGAGGAAAGAATACCCAATTCACCAAAATAAACAGAGAAAGCCAGCAGTTTGATTAGCAGGGAGACCCCATTTCCCCCCTGAATAATAGCAATGGAAACTGACTTATGGAAAGACCAAGGCCTAGCATTCACTCGGTAAATTGTGGCCCAACCCGACCATCCAATCGACAGCAATTTGCACAGCTCCGGTTACCCCCAGTAGGTAGAATATAACCCAATTTGGAGGGGTAATGAGCCCCTTAAAATTAGGACAGTGTCGCATTGTGCCCACCCCACCATGCTGTCCCTGGCTAAGACCAGCTTCCATTTTCCTCACTCTCGGTTGGAATGATGTGGATTGCTTGATGTGCATGAATATTAAATAGTGTTTTGTTACATTCCACTGGGACCACAGTTTAACCCTATTGTGTGTGCTCCGAACCGACACCGATTAGGACCACTCCCTTATCGCTTGTGGACTAACTCCCTTTTATATAGCCGAGTGAAGAGGACCACAGGGATGTATAACAGGTTAGATTGACCCAAAGTTTCAGGGATAGGAATTGTGTCGTACAAGGGAAAAGGGAGATCGGGTTTGGATCCAAGTCCAGGTCGGACCCTGATGCATTTAGGTTCAAGAATGTTTGGGCTTAAGCTTAGATGGATTTGGGTTTGGCAGAAGGTTTTGGATTATTGAATTTAAAGGCTTAGGTTTAGGTTTATAATTAAACCTATTTTTTAATATAATGTTAATGATTTAATACAAAATTAATTATTATTATGTTACTCAGACAGACCTCTAGTGGCAGCCAACTCGAGGGTGGTCTTGTTATTGTGTTCTGCTTTGTACGGACTGTCAGCTGATGTTCTTTTCACATTGCTAAAGTCGTTGGGTTGGGCCCATGGGATCTTAGTCTTCTTTATTTGATGAAATTAATTAAATGCGTTCATAAATTCAAAATTACAAAAAAAATATCATAATGAACAAATGTAACAAATTTATGAATTAAAACAATCAACAGCATTATATTTTTATATTATTTCTGAAAACAATGTATTCATAATTTTAAATTCGAAATTTGAATTTTACGCAAAATCTTTATTTTTAATATATTAATAAGATTATATGATAATATTTATTCTTTTTATAAGACACGCACTTAAAATCATATTTTAAAAATAATTTTCGTTATGATTTTATAATTAAAATTTTTATTTAAGACATATATCAGGAATATTATCACCGACAATTTAGTATTAGTGTAGTTGATAACATTCCTATGTCAATAACGAACCAAAACACAGAGAAAAATTAAAGCCATATTTTATAACCTGTCGGGTTTAGGAGAAAATGCATGTAAGAATTCCAATACTAGAATTATTATTACCGTGGACAACATAAATATTCCATTTTAAGGTGTTTTTCTAATTATATGAACCTATTTTATCAGTTAAGAAAATAGGAAGTTCACATGATGTAACTTTAAAAATAGGGTAATTATTTTATATACAAAAGGTAGAAATAAATTTTTTCTATAATTACGTTAATTTTACTATTTAAGGTATTTTAGTGATTTTATGTTTAATAGTTTAAAATTGATGAATTATGATTTGAATTTAAAGTTTATAGATTAAAACATAAATTATTAACCATACAACCCTAAATATTAAACCATAACCTCTAAAACTTAGCATGAACCATCTAGCCTCATCGGTTAAAGGAACAGTTGTTATTCTTAGAGGTCATGGGTTCGAGCACTGCTGTTGTCAGCACAGTGATTGAACAGTTAATGTTTAAAAAAACCTAAATTCTAATTACAACTAGTAATTTTATATTCATTAACATAAATCACTAATCTATAAACATTAAATCTTAACCCTAACTCTTAAAATTAAGGTATTTGTAATTTTTTTAATTTTTACCATTTGTATATTAAATATTTAGGGTTTAAATTAATATTTAGAGGTTAGAGGTTAGATTTTAGGGTAATATGTTAAGGATTTAAGGTTTTATCTATAGCTCTTAAGTTTTAATCATAGACTTCAAATTCAAACCATAGTCCTTAAATTCTAAGAACGGACATAAACCTAAATACTCAAACTATAAATCTTAAGTTGTATACCTAATCTTTAAGATCAAGACAATTATAAAAATAAAATATTTATATTTTACTGTCCGTACATAATATAACCCATCTATAAATTATAATAAAAAAATAAAATCTCGAGATTAATCATACACAACATTCCAGCAATGAAAATATAGTGTCCATCTGCTGAGATTATACGTACACAGACACACGTACGGATGTATAGCCATAGGTTTATTTTCTTCCTTCAACTACCTTGAACGCAGGGAGCCATGTACGAGACTTAGACCCTTCCATATCTTCAAACCCTGCAAACGGAGAAGCAAAGAAGTCAAACCTTCAAATTTCGAATTGTGGGGAAAATAGGAGTAATTAATTAATGAGTAAATCATGTTAAGAAGATGAGGAGATTACTGTTGGAACTCTATATTAATGGAGTCAACAGCTATGTTGGTAATCCCACCAAAAGCTGTCTCGGACAGGACAATGGTGGTGGATTGAGTCGAAGGCGAAGACTGTGCTGTAGGAGCATAATCCACAATCTTCACTTGGATCGTCTGGTCGGGAACACAAGTCCCCGGTTGCGAAGCACTGATGCAGCGTACCAGGTATTGTCTCCCGCAGGATGCTCCATTGTCCCATATCCCATCTCCTGCTGCTGCAAACAAATTGCTCGACGGAAACTGCGTCTGATCATCACCGTAACACGCCGTTGCTGCATACATATAACATAATAAGTAGAGTTTTCAAAGCTTACAGATGCAGCTGTGATCTGTGGATGTAAAGAAAACTGTTACTCACGTAGATAGGGCGGGTTGTATTGGGCAGCAGTGCCAACATCGGCACGGGAGAAACAGAAAAGCTGGTAAAGAATAAGCAGGTATGATACAAGTTGCCATTGGTGAGTCTGCATCCTTGCAAACTAAAGATGGATATGGAAAATAGCTAGTTCTTTCCTGCTGGTATAGTGCCAACAAAGATTGTATCCTGCGTATACTATAATACTTTTCTAGCCAAAAGAGAAGAAAAAGAATCCCCTCCCCTTTCAAGTCAACTTGATAAACTTCGAATTTTCAATGGAGAAATGGAATACAAGTAACGACGGGCTGAGGGCTTGTGGATGGCTTATCTGATGGGCTAGAATTCTCAAACCATAGCTTATTCCTCACGCGGAATAGCATAATAAAGGCCGGCTATTTCGCTTTGGTCCCCAGTAATAGCTGAAAACACCACGATAAATCTTGGAATAGACTGAAGAATG
Source organism: Abelmoschus esculentus (assembly GCA_035048815.1). Lineage (NCBI taxonomy): Eukaryota > Viridiplantae > Streptophyta > Magnoliopsida > Malvales > Malvaceae > Abelmoschus > Abelmoschus esculentus. The sequence goes on from JAUCBN010000025.1 coordinate 469,966, forward strand.
AAGATGTCTAAGGATTAAGGATAGGCAGCATGTGAAGGATGAGGGGAATCTGATGTGCTAGTGACAGAGAAAGCTAACCGGCAACCACCGGTTCAGAGTTTGATTTTTGACTTGTATCCGTTTAGCCATGGAGTATGTTATTATCATAGCAATAACTGCGGATGCCTTGAGAATTTAATAAGTTTGGTTGACTGGGTTCTGAGTTCAGACTATTGATACGATCATTGTTATTTCTTACCTGCTTCTAAAGTAATACAAACTATCTTCTTGAATGCAATAATATCAAGAAACAATTATTATTAGAATTTAATATCCTTCTCGATTTAAATCTGCCACTTCATGTCTTGTGGAACCTGGTAATATTGTTCATAAATTTGAAGTCCTCTACTTGAAGCACACTCGATACTATAGACAGTCATGTCTAGAAAAGCAGACGTGTGTAGCCGGTCAAAATGCCTGTTGTGCTAGTATCCCCAACTTCGTCAATGTATTAAATCGGGTTTTGCTCGAATTGACCTGGAACGGAAAAGGCACGATAAATAAAACATAATCACTTCCATAGCTTCCGTAAGGACATGTTTTTCTCGCTCTCCTTCTTCATCACTTTTGCCACTGCCATCTCGAAATCTTCTTGTGTTACATGGACTCTCCTTTCCCTCAAAGCAAACATCCCTGATTCTGTACATACCGCCTGCAAAATATGGAAGAGAGTGTTGTCAAACTACCACAAACAGCAACAGATAGTTGCTAAGTTGTGTTCTATAATTAGAAGCCTATGTTCTTGTTAATTGTTAAAGTAGCAATTTGATTATCCAACCTATGTACTAATGCACTGAAAACATTGTCAGAATGCTTGAAAAAGATGTAACATAGCAATCATCAGAAACCTATGTTCTTGCTTCTTGCATAAATTATGAAATGTGAGATGAACTATATTTTCTAGAATGCACAAAGCAGGAAGCATTTCAAATAAATCATCTCTCCCTCTTCTTATGAGGCCAGGGGAAGGGAAGGGGAGTTAGGGATCTAGAAGAAAATATGCTATTTATAGCTTACCAAGCACATTCCCATTGTAAGAAAGAAATTTCTTATCCAAAGACCACATACAATTTAATTAACCGAGCATCTGCAGACATACCTTAAGCTCTGCACCAGAAGCACCATTCATCTTCTCTGCAATCTTCTTTAGATCAATTCCTCTCATCAAATTCATTCTTCTAGAATGTATTTTTAAGATGTCGAAGCGAGACTGTAAATGATTGAACAAACAACATAAGTACCTAGAGAGGCATTGCATGCTCCTCTAGAAATTAGAGAAATTTGATACAAATTGCCAAGTTCTTCATAGTGCCCAAAAAGGGTTGATAAAAAATAAGAACCTCAAAAGTTTTAGCTTTTACATGTAGTCCAAATTGACAGAAGGTTTTGATATTCTATTGTATGACAGTGCATTAAAACAGCAGTTAGCATGATGAAACATTATATAAGAACAAAATGGCAATTGGGGAGTGGCGTTGTATAGCCCTAACATGAAAATGATAGACAACAGTACTAAAATGCTAGCAGAAACAGAACAATGACATATTATATCGCATGTACCTCCTCATTAGGATTTGGAAATTCAATTTTCCTGTCAATTCGCCCTGGCCTAAGAAGAGCTTGATCCAAGATATCGATCCTATTTGTGGCCATAAGAACCTATTATACAATGCATCAAAGCAGGTAAGGAAACAAAATAATAATGTAAGCAACTTATAAGCTCGTTTTTCTAATTCAATAATTCTTTATTTATGTCAAGTAATTAATACCTTGATCTTGTTGGATGCTTCAAATCCATCAAGCTGGTTGAGAAGCTCCAACATTGTCCTTTGCACCTCACTGTCACCATTACCACTTCCAGATTCCATTCGAGCAGACCCAATACTGTCGATCTCATCCATAAATATGATCGATGGAGCATGCTCCCTGGAGAAGGGATAAGAAGAAAAACAAGGAGTAACTATTTTAAATACAAAAACAAATACAAAGCAAAAGCATAACAGTGTGGTATATATTCTATATTGTCTTCCAGGCTACATGAGAACTGGATATTGGCTAAAGTGTAATTCCATGACAAGAAACTAACCACATTCACAAAAAGTCGTCTTCCACAAATTCAAATTAAAAGTGATTAGAAACCAGAATTTATATACTGTGATATTGGCTTCCACAAATTCACATGAGAACTGGATATTGGCTAAAGAGTAATTCCATGACAAGAAACTAACCAGAATTTAAGGACAATAAGCAAGGAAGAAGAGAGCAAACCTTGCCATAACAAAAAGTTCTCTAACCATTCGAGAGCCCTCTCCAATGTATTTCTGAACTAATTCAGAACCAGAAACCCTGATAAAAGTACAATCAGTATGATGGGCAACAGCTCTAGCCAGTAGTGTTTTTCCTGTACCAGGTGGTCCATACAGCAGGACGCCCTACAATTTATGAAAGAGAAAGTTTTAGTCTCACAATGAAACCACATGAGAAACAAATTGACAAAATTCTATAATTTGGAAGTATGATAGTACCTTTGGCTGAGTTATTCCAAGACTTTCAAACAGTTCTGGATGCTTAATTGGAAGTTCAATAACCTGCAAATTTCACCACAAAGCAGGTGACAAGAATTGAATCATTGCAAAACCCATCATGGGATTAACAATGGAGCCATAAGAGATGAAGGGGAAACTAAAAAAGAAGGTAAGTTTGTCTGAAGGTGGTCAGGGTAGGCTGGCGCCAAATCTGTTATCCTAAGTCTGAAGGTGGTCTGGGTTTAGAAAGCATCCTCTCATGGAACAAAGCATGTGTGTTGTCTATCATGAAGGACATTCTTACCCGTGAAGACTCTCTTTGGGTCACTTGGATTAGAAATTATGTCCTAAAAGGTGGTGATTTTTGGCAGATTGAAGGTAAATCTTATCATAGTTGGATCATCAGGAAATTGCTGAAGATTAGAGGAGAGACTCCTCTGGAGTGGAGATTGTCTACGAACCTGAATTGGATGTTGTCAAGATTAGGTACATTTGGGAAGATATAAGGGAGAAAAAAGAGAAAGTTCCTTGGCATCGTCTAGTGTGGTTTCCCTTTCATGTCCCTAAATTTTCCTTGATCCTTTGGATGGCCTTGCTTGATCATCATCCAACTAAGGATCACTTGACAAAGATGGGTATTGCAAATGATGAATTGTGTGTGCTTTGTGGATGTGATAAGGAAACCAGGAACCATATTTTTGCAGACTGCCCTTATTCAACTATGATTTGTGTTTCGCAGGAGGTGATAGATCTCTGAAAGTGCAATGTGCAGCATGATTTGCTTGGGTGGGAATCTGAGATCCAATGGGCCTGTGCAAAATGGAAGGGAAAGTCTCTTGTTGTTGAAGTCCTGAAATTAGCCTGGTGCTCCTTCGATTATCACTTGTGGGATGAGAGGATAGGAGATTATTTTGGGTCCTCTTAGGGACTCCCATACTATACTGAGCAGGATATTGTTAGATACACACAACAGAACAAATGTATAGATCATAGGGATGATGTAAATTTGCTGATTTGCAGACTGGGGAATCTGCTAGATTCCGTAGTTGTTTGTTGTTTGTAGCATTTAATTTGCTTCTGGATAAATACAACCCAAACCATTTATCTAGAAAAAAAAAAGATGGTAAGCCATAAATGAACAAATTAAGGAAGTGCAAACCTCTTTTATCTCTTTAATCTGTTGGTCAAGACCACCAATCATGTCATATGTAGAATCTGGTACTTTTTCAACTTTCATAAGATTAACCAAGGGATCTACTTTGCTTGGCAAGATCAGATGGAGAACATAGCTGTCATTACGAAGAGCAACTCTAGTGGATGGTGTGATTTTTGTGATATCAATATTCTTATCAATATCAACAACGTATTTTCCTTCTGGATGTACCTAGACAAGAAATCATAAGAGTTAACAGAGTAAGATTGAAACACAAAATCCAGAATGACATGACATATTACAGAGAGGAAACAATTATAGTTATAAATATCTTATGTTGATACAAAGTAATTAGTCAGCAACAAAATATTATCCCCATTTTAACGACAATGATAGAATTATGAAGGATCACATACCTTGACTAAGACCTTGTTTTTACCCATAACTTTCACAACCTCACCAACATAGGATCCAGGCTCCTGAAGCAGCTGCAGTTCCTCTCTAAGCATTCTCACTGATTAATGAGAAAATAATCAAATATAGAAAGTAATTATGCAAGAAAATGTACCAGAGTGAATAAAACATTCTTTTAAGAAACATCCTCTTCCCGGGTAAAAAACAAAAACATGTTCCCTAACCATTGGCATGGTATTGCCGGATGTAGCAAATTCTCTATTAAACTAAGAATGCAATGATGTTTGAAAAAATCCATCCTCTTCCAATCAGAACAATTCTAAACAGGTAAAGATGACATAAATGGGAAATAAGAAAGATACGGATATTTCGCAGAGCATCACATTCCAACCATGCCTAGTTTCAAATCATACAGATAAAGAAACATGGCTTTATGAATGCACATTATTGACCATTAAATGACGAATTCCAGCTACATTTTTATCCTAAATTGTGGCCTTTGAAAGGAAAAAAAAAAGTTGCAAAATCTTCAATTCATTTCAGTTAAGATTTTCCAGATGGTGTTGAATTAGAAAATATAAAAAGTTTACAATTTATTTCCACTGCAGCAACTAAAAAATTGCCAGATCTAGAGCAAAGTTAAATAAACCTGAGAGATCAATATAATCATTTGTTTCACTGCTCTTTTTTTTTTTTTTTTTTTCTTTTTATCAACTAACAGAAACCAATTCTCTAGGCAACTAGCAGACGTATGCACCGTCCTAACCTCTAGGAATTATTACAAAAAAATCTTCATCATATCTCACTAACCTTTATTCAAATGTCACTATTTTCTCACAGATCAAAACACCATGGAAACAACTTATCCTAAAAGTGCTAATCCCAAATCGACAATCGCAACTAACCCATAATTAAACAAAATTAAGACAATAAACGGAAATAAACAAAATAGATTATGATTAGAGGACCTCGAGAATTGAGCTCGTTACGTTGGGCTTCCAGTCGGTTGAGGTTGTGTGTGTTTTGACGGAGATTGAGCTGGAGCTCGTGGATGTGCTGAATATAGTATTGCCGGAGGCCTTCCCCTTGCTTGGCGCCACTCTTGGCGGTGCACATCTCTTCCGCCGACACCGTTTGCTTCCTCTCGACATTTACAGTCGCCATGGAGTATTCTTAATTCCAGCTTTTGTACTCTACCACAATCCCGCGGATTTTGAAGAAAGAAAGGGATTGTCTTTGACAAAATGTTTGATTTCAAAATTACGAACAAGAACGGATTTTTTTTTTTTTTTTTGGTTTAAATTCACGGCCTTTCAATTATTATAGATAAAAGCCCAAACGCCGAAAGCATATTTTTTTATTGGATTGGTAAATGCAACACATTTTATTGGGCTAGCTCAATTCCCCATACTTTAGCTTATTTTACAAATTGGTACCTGAATTTGATGATTTTTCTCAAACTAATATAATTGTTTGATCTTAAATTGATATATGAATTTAAAAATATTCTTAAATTGATATATGAAATACTATATCAACACGACATTTTAGATTTTTTCAAATTTAAGTACCAATATGAGAAAAATTTACAAGTTCATATACCAATTTGTACAATAAGCCAATTACTTTTGTTGAGAAATGAACAAGTCTAAGGAGCCTTTTCCTATAAATGGAGATCAATAGCAAGATTTTCTTTGCGCCTAGCCCCCACTTTGGTTCTCGTTGCTCTGTGCCTGACTTTATATTTCTATAGCCTTAGCTTCTTTTTTGTTTGTTTGTTTTTCCTTATATTTTTCATCATCATCAATCATCGTCTTGCTCAGAGCTCAGGGTTAGGAGGTGTGGATTAACGCGATCGATTCCCAAATCTCACTAATCATAGCGTCTTTCCAACCTGTATTAAACTACCGCCATTCCCTTTTTCTTGTTCTTCATTACAAACAGCTCTCTCTGTATAATCTGATTCAGAAAAGTACCCAGGAAAAATTAAGTTCAAGTTGTGTTTTTTATTCTTTGTGTTTGTGTAAATTCGTTAGAGATTAAGCGAGAATTGTTTTTTTTTTCTTCTTTCCTTATTTGTGCTTGATTTTTGAGTAACGAGACGGAAATGGATAAGAAAAAGGTTGCTTTCCCACTTGTATGTCATGGCCATTCACGTCCGGTGGTGGATCTCTTTTACAGTCCTGTCACTCCAGATGGTTTTTTTCTCATCAGTGCAAGCAAGGGTAATCACTATTTATTTGGTCAAAGTTGTGATTTTATACTATAATCTGTTATCTTAAAATTGCTAGTTCTCATCTATTTTTAGGCTTACTTATTGTCCATATTTCTTTGATAAGATTTCATTTTATGAATCTTTATATACGTATGTAAATGGTGGGTGTATATTATCATTATCAATGCTGATACTGTATTTTCCCCTAGAACTCGTATTGATATGCAGGGGTAATTTTTTTATCGAACTCTGGATGGATAATTTGATGTCGATCTTAGGCTTTATATAAATGGGGTTTTAATTGCCTGGTTTAGATTCTACTCCCATGCTGAGGAATGGAGAAACTGGAGATTGGATAGGAACCTTTGAAGGACACAAGGGTGCAGTGTGGAGTGTTTGCTTGGATACCAACGCTTTGCGTGCTGCTTCTGCTTCTGCTGACTTCTCTGCGTATGTTATAATTTGAAAGTTGTTTAATTGTTTCTAGTCGGTTTGGTTGTTACATATGCAGATTTTGTGTTTAATACTAGATGTCTTCGACACCTTAAGAGGCTTCTATAAATTTCTTCGTATATTTGCACTTATGGAGTTATTTATTGCTAAAAGGTTGGCATGTCCTATGATATTTCCTTTATATGCAGGAAAGTGTGGGATGCACTAACCGGTGATGTTTTGCACTCATTTGAGCATAAACATATAGTTCGAGCCTGTGCCTTTTCAGAGGTAAAATTGATTCCTACTCTGTTTAAGCTTTTAACTTGGTGGAATTATCGAAGCATATGTATGGTGGGATATGATTGGGAAAATAAAGGAAATATATGGTGTTTGAAATGTGTAATAGCTTGGTTTTGGAATCAACAATTTTTGATAAAGGGTTTGTTTGATAAAATAGCTAGGTTGTTGATAAGCTTTCTAGGTTACTTTGGTTCTCATTATTAGTGTGCGAGAAGTATTTTCCATTTCTTCTAGCAAACCCTATTTAATTATTGGGAATATAATTTCTATTTCTAAATCAAAACCAACATTGCAATATTTTAGTTCTTAGTGCTGCTCCTGATCTTTATTTGCATTGTTTGTCTTGAGAAAGATGTTAACAATCATTAATTATTAGGAAATGGAAATAAAAACTATTCCAAATAATTTCAATGTTGTTTAAATGTTATTTGTAAAATATTAATATAATTTGTTTTCTTAATAATGTGGCATAACAAACTAACTTTTATAATATAAATATGTACTAGAATTAGAAAAATTGATTGAATCTACTAAAATTATAGTAAAAAGAAAAAAAAATACTTGTACACCTTAAAAAGGCAGTGTTTACTGTTTAATTAACTTTACATATCACTTCTTCTTGGGAATAAAAGTTTTCTGCCCTTTTTGGTGGGAATCAGATAATCTTTAAGGCAATGATCTAATCACTCTTGTTGATCTAAAATCATGAGCACATAGGATGGTTTAGGTCGTACCAGACATGGTGGTCCAACCACCATGGATTTTGATGTAACCACTGCTTACCAGAAACCATGAAATGGAATTGTTGGCCGTTTTTATAGTCTATGTTCAATTTTGGTGATCTGTTTATTTTACATTTTGTTTCTTACTTTTAAATCTCATTCAAGGTTTTCTGATCTGGTTGCAGGATACACAGCTTCTGTTGACTGGGGGAGTAGAGAAAGTCCTCCGTATATACGATTTGAATCGTCCAGATGTGCCTCCAAGAGAAGTCGACAAATCTCCTGGTTCAGTCAGAACTGTTACTTGGATGCATAGTGATCAGACAATATTAAGTTCTTGCACTGATATGGGGGGTGTCAGGTATCCATTTCCCTCCATGTTTGGAGGTTCTTTTGTGTAATTTCATGGTTCATTGTTTATGCGTACGTATCGATTATTTACCATCTATTACTATTATGTCTGGATAGCTGTTGTCTTGTTATGGGAACTGTATAGTATCACCTCACAATTCCCCCCTTTCTGATACCATGACACTTATATGGAGGTTTTGAGATCAAAATCCCGGATGCATTAATATCAGTGGGGCAAGGGTTTTAAGTTTTGTAATGTTTGCTTTGTTGTTGATTTGATAACTTTATTTTTTATTTAAACTTTTTTGTTAAATTGTTTATAATATCTATTTTAAGTTTACCTGTAATGCTTGTTATCTACAGCACTTGTATCTCTGTTTTCCTATTTCTGATTTTCTTAGCGACTGTGCAGATTATGGGATGTAAGGAGTGGTAAAATAGTTCAAACGCTAGAGACCAAGTCATCTGTGACCAGTGCGGAAGTGAGTCAAGATGGTCGATATATCACAACTGCTGATGGATCTACTGTTAAGTTCTGGGATGCAAACCAGTAAGTTATGATATTTGAGCCAGAGTGGTTTTTTGTGCTGCTATTTCTTGTTTTATTGCTTAGTGCTATGTGTTTACTCAGCTATGGGTTGGTTAAGAGCTACGATATGCCATGCACGGTTGAATCAGCTTCATTGGAACCAAAGTATGGAAATAAGTTTGTCGCCGGAGGAGAAGATATGTGGGTTCGTGCTTTTGATTTCCACACTGGAGATGAAATAGGTATTGTTCTCGTTAACATAAGTGGGGACCATCCTTTATGATTTTAGTAGATTCGGTGCTTGAATTCAGATTCCACATGTGATCTTGTGTTTATGATTTCTGTCATTTTTTCATAACTATTAATTTACATCTGACGTGCAGCATGCAATAAGGGTCACCATGGTCCTGTACACTGTGTACGATTCTCACCTGGAGGGGAATCATATGCCTCGGGATCTGAGGATGGAACCATTAGAATATGGTTGACGGGCCCATTGACTCAAGATGACAATGATCCATTTGCAGCAAATGGATCCCTTGGAAAGGGGAAGGTAAATGCGGAAGACGTTTCGCGCAAGATTGAGGGCTTCCATATTGCAGAAGAGGGAAAGACCAACTAGAAAGAAGCAGGGAAGACGTTCCTGCTTTGTCTTTGCAGTCGATGCATAACTGCATTTATCCTAGATCTTGAAGATGGTTTCTCTTATCTCCAAACTGTAGTTTGTATTATTTAGTCTTTTTGCATTTAACTCATGTAGGACTAAGACCAGTGGTTCTATAAAAGATATAATAATGGCATCTATGATATCATGGTGCGCTTTAATTAATTTGGTCGATGTTATTCATGTTCTTCTGCTTGAGCTTTAAGTAATCTGCTCGGCCTTTAATTATTCTGGTTAATGATATTCATACAAGGATCTTATGGTAAAACTTATTACCCTAGAGAAAGGTGTCTTATGGTGATTGACGAGGCACTTGATACCCTTGTAAGTAGTAAGGAACAATTGCCTAGTATCCACATATCACTCATACACAAGTCATCCATCTATGGGTTCTTCTCCTTGCCGGATTTATCGTCCTCAAAGCCTTCCACACCGCATTGTTACACTTGAAACCCAAACCAAATGCTCTTTGCCATGTCTTGTCACCCCTCCTAATCCTACCCTTGGCTTCAGAATAAGCCAATTCGTACCAAAGAGTGCTACTTGAGGTGTTCCCAAATCGGTAAAGAGTCATCCTTGATGGTTCCATGTGCCACTCAGACAGCTGCAAATTCTTCTCCATTTCATCCAAAACAGCTCTTCCTCCGGCATGAGTGCAGAATTGCTCAAAAGCAAACTTGAAATCTGGTACTGTTGACATTGGAAGAACCAAAGCCCCAAATGTGGTAATGTTTGTCTTTAAAGCATCACCAGCAACTGCTATGAGATACTTTAACAATGTAACGCCAATGTTGCCTACAGAATCTTCTTCCTGGGTAGCACAGGAAAAGCACTTATCATCTGCACCCTTGTGAGTGCGAACAGTGTGAACCAATTGGTATTGGGACCTTTTGTCAGACCATCTGTTGGAGAGAAGTATCGCAGCCCCTCCCATCCTGAATAAGCAGTTCAATACAAGTTTCAATCGGACGTTTCCAAAGTACCAGTTCAAGGTGATGTTCTCCATGCTGATAACCAGTGCATAGGAGTTGGACTTGAAGAATATGTTTCGCAAGGCCTATTGAGATCAAACCTGCACTACATCCCAAATGATATCGTTGACAAAGACAAATCTCGAGTTTCTTGTTGGGATGGGCTATTTGAACGTTGGTTCATTGATCTGTGTTTAATTTATCCCTTGAAACATAGTCTGATCCTCCTTTAGCTGTTGGTCCGTGTTGGTTTTGGATTAGTTCCTCTACAATTTTCTGATATTTTGAGATTCAGCAAATAATAATAATACCAGGAAATCCTCAAGTATTCTTCAGCATTAAATCAACTGTCCAACGTTCCCCACCTCGTTAAATCATCCGGTAGTTTCTAGTGAGTAGATTGTAGCCCTTGCAAGGACTAGTTTGTTCTATAAGCCGCCTCTAAGCTATTTTCGGTTCATTTCAACTGATTAAAACGAATAGCTAGCTACATCAGAACTACTAGCACATTTATGAGATCAGAAGCTTCACTCAACAATGCCATAAGTTCAATTAAGCTATAATTGCAATTCCCAGTCCAAATCTCTAGTCAAATGATGAGATCTTGAAAGATAGCCAAGCCTCTCATGAAATAATCACGGTAAAAGAATGCTATAATGTTCCCATAACACCTTTGAATCAATGCTTTGTTACAACAATAATAGTTATCCCATTCGAGCTATACTCCCATTAAATAAAGAAACTAGATAACTAAATGCAAACATGCCCTGCACCCAATGTTGAAACTACCACTTATCCTGTTATGCAAAAGCAATCGGGAAATTATGGGTCAAAAGTGAGATAGGAAAACATGGAAATATCACCACAATTGCAGCAAATCCTTCCGGAATTTAGATGGACGAGACCCTTGGAACGTCAACTGGGAAATTATGGATCTCATCCATCCATGGGCTCTTCTCCTTTGCCGGATTTATCGACCTCAAAGCCTTCCACACCGCACTGTTACACTTGAATCCTGAACCAAATGCTATTTGCCATGTTCTGTCACCCCTCCTAATCCTACCCTTGGCTTCAGAATAAGCCAATTCATACCAGAGAGAACTACTTGAGGTATTCCCAAATCGGTAAAGAGTCATCCTTGATGGTTCCATGTGCCACTCAGACAGCTGCAAATTCTTCTCCAGTTCATCCAAAACAGCTCTTCCTCCAGCATGAATGCAGAAATGCTCAAAAGCTAGCTTGAAATCCGGAATGTATGGTTTGACCTTCATCTTTAAAAGCTTCTTGCCAACCAATGTAGCAAAAAAAAGCAGCTGCTCAGACATTGGAAGAACAAGGGGCCCCAATGTGGTAATGTTGGTCTTTAAAGCATCACCAGCAACTGCCATGAGATCCTTTGACAATGTAACGCCAATATTGCCTACAGAATCTTCTTCCTGGGTAACACAGGAAAAACACTTGTCATCTGCACCCTTGTGAGTGCGAACAGTGTGAACCAATTGGTATTTGGACCTTCTTTTGTCAGACCATTTGTTAGAGAGAAGTATCGCAGCCCCTCCCATCCTGAATAAGCAGTTTGATACAAGTTTCGAGCGGTCATTTCCAAAGTACCAGTTCAAGGTGATGTTCTCCATGCTGATAACCAGTGCATAGGAGTTGGGATGGACTTGAAGAAGTTGTTTCGCAAGGTCTATTGAGATCAAACCTGCACTACATCCCATTCCTCCCAAATTGTAGCTTTGAATATTCCCTCGAAGCTTGTAATTGTTGATAACCATGGCAGACAATGATGGTGTTGGATTAAACAAGCTGCAGTTAACAATCAAAATCCCAATGTCTTTGGGATTTACAGAGGTCTTGGCTAAAAGCTCATCAATAGCACCAAACATAACAGCTTCTGCTTCTCTACTTGCTTCATGCATTGATGGGTTAGGGGGAACATTGAGGACAGCCTCTGGAAGATATGTTGAATCCCCAAGCCCTGACCTTTCAAGGATCTTACGCTGAAACTGCAGATTATCATCTGTGAATGTACCAGTCATTTGTGACTGATCCATGAACAGTTTTTTTGTGCACTTCCGAGATTCCTCCGGTTTATAGCATGCAAAATTGACAAGATAAACAGGGCAAGGGCGGGTCAGAAAGTACACGGTCGACAAGAAAACAAGAAGTGCTGAGCAGATGACAACAGAAATGAGGTTGTATTGAAGATGCTCCCAAATATCATAAAGATCCCGGACAGAAAATGTTGAGAGCTGCGCAGCGATTACAACTACAAGAGGGGTAAGGCATAGGTACATTCCATGGGTGATTAGGTAACGGTATCCAAGCTTCACATACTTTAGCTTAATTGATTTCTTAAAATCAGGTAGGTTCCTTGATGATGGCGGGGTCAAAGTTTGGTCTGGTTTTGAGTCAGCCATGTTTTCCCTGCAAACGATTGAACTCGATGTATTAGATCAAGTGCAGAAAAAGGAATAAGAAATAAAGGACAACTTAAAACCAAGAGGTGCAAATCCAGAAAAAAGAAAAGCAAATAAGAAGGTTTCCTACTTCCTAGAGTAAACTGTAAAGTTAACCAGAATTCATCACATTGTCTTTCTTCATATTTGTGTCCGTAGTACTTAGTCTAGATATTGATTTTTTACCTTTCAAGATATGAACTTTAATGCTATACAGACCTTAAAAACCTAAATCCTACAATTCAAATTGATAAAGCAAGCATCTTTTTCATAACGATGTTTCACATCAATCTAACTGGGATTTTGCAAACCCAGATCAGCATTTACATAAAAAACACAACATGTTTTCAATAATTGAGATCAATCGGCAAGAGAAAAGAACACTAAAAAAGGAAACTCTGATCAAAATTCATAAGCAACTATTAATGGAATTAAAAAAAAAAAAAAACTCCAGATTTATGAACTGACCTAGATCTCCGAAAGGCGCCGAAGGTGAATTGAATCTATTAAAGGACGGTCACGGATACAATGAGAAAAAGACTAAACATACGAGAGAGTATCAATATGAACTATAAAAGGGAGTAAACAATCAACTATATAATTTAGAACGAAAACCAGCATTTGCTAAGAAGGAAAGGAACGTGACAAGAAACGGGGAAATAATGAACAAATAGAGAGTGGCGTAACGGAAACGCGTTTGTTTCCGAGAGGCAGCGCCGTCTCTGGAATCTCTTTCCCCGAGGAGAATAAAACGTTGTCGTTTAAAGCACCAGGACGGCTGGAAGTTCCACCCAACGTACCGACTCAACCCGGTCAAATAAGCGAAGACCCAAGCTGAAAAGAGTTATAAAACTATTTAAAAAGGCTATAATAAATCGAACCTGCTTGACCCATGCAGTTGAAACAGAGGCCTAAAGAGATTCTTTAACAAAGAAAATGTTAAACAAATAACCACTAATGGTATCGTGCTTTGTTATGGGGTCCCTGAACTTGACTTGCTCATCATATGCCGTTGGATCAATCACTTGATCATCAAACAAACGGGGAAGATCATCAGACAAGAAACTAACCAACCTTCAACATCAACAGTTGGTTTTGGTGGTGTGCTTTGCTCCACCAGACTTAATTTACGTGTTCGCTTTAACTGTCGGTTCCTTGGATTGAGTTCTTGTCTTGTCTTGCAGATTATTGTAGGAGACGAAGGAGAAATATAAAGGAATCCGGTGATGGTAACACGTCGAAAACTGCCGCAGACAGGGAGGATTGGTCGGAGAATTTGAGTTGAATGGTGAGCGGTAACCATTTCGAGTTGCTGTTTTAGTTTACGTGGAGCAACATTGTGGCTTTGGTTTGAAGCCGAGGCAAAGGGCTAATGTCAGCCAGGGAAATGATTGGTTGCCTCAAGGTAACTTCATGCTTGGGCTAAATTGGGCCAGTAAAAAATTCCTGTGAGTTGAGTTTATTAGTCTTCGTATTAATGGAAAGTTATGTTTTCTTTGTCTTTTCACTGCAACCAGCTAGGATATGACGTGGCACATTATCTCACAGCTTCACACACTCCAAATTCCTTATGCCACGAACCCTCCACGGAATCGCCTCGTGCTTCTCTCTATATAATCCTCTGCCTCTCTCTCACTCGTTTCAACCATAAATCTCCTGATTCCTTTGTTTTTCCAGTCTTACACACGGCTCTTTTAAACTCAAAGTCAAAACCTAAAACTTCTTTCTCGTGGATCTTTCGGTATTATCATGAGTAGCTCAAAGTCATCTGTCGTCATGCATAATGCTGATGATAGTATTATTAAAAGGTTCAGAAGCAGCTCAAAATGGAGCATGGTCATGTATGTTGATGGTGGTCATGTTGTTTTAAACTCAAACTTGTTGGCTAACCATGATGGTGGCTATTACCGTGCTCCGTCTGCAATTGAAGATGGGGATGGGGATGACGATGACGATGATGGTGGTTATGATTATGCTCCCGCAGCTTAAAAAACTAGCTATAGTTTTACAATGCTCCAAGCCCTAGTTAGTATGATGCAGTGTCTGTTCTCCCTTTTTTAGGCTAATTAGCATATAATAAGGTTACTTTAATTAACTAGATTGCTTATACATGTAGCACATACGCATGCATGCATGATGTAATCGTAATCTTATCATAATTAAAATGAGATATTATATATACACGTACGTAGTAATGATGTATAATTGATTTTCTTTTCTCAATTTCTTAATTTAATTTATTTCATTTACAATATTAAAATTATTTGTATTTAATATTATTTAAAGAATATAAGGTCTTATCTTATTTAATCAATATTTATTTGGAAATGTAAAAAATTAATCCAACATGCTACCATTTTTTAATCAGAACATTGATGAATGACTCCACCAACACAGCTTATGTGATGCTAATTATTTAATTAATTATTAATCATTAATAATTAATAGATATTATGATGGGTTTATTCATAGTCAATATGACGACTCAAACTCCATGCATTTCTACGTTCATGCATGTAAAGTATCGTATGATACGTACGATACATGAACTTCATCGAACTCCCCGATATGATTTTCTATTAACCTATATAATTTGCATCAAATACTAATAATTATAATGTTAATAAGCATATAAGTGAAATTTAAATTTAAAAAATAGTAAGAAAAAAAAGGCTTAAATGATGATGGTAACTCATATATATATATATATATATATATATATATATATATGGTTTATTCACCATTTGGTTTAGATTTTGAAAAAAATATATATTTAAAAAAAATAGTTTACAAAAAAAAACTAACAGTATCGATGAAAAAAAGATGATATTCATTTTAAGTAATTTTAACTGTATGGTGTACATTATTAAATAGTTAAAAAATATATGAATATATAGTGTCTCTTAAACACATAAAACTATTAAAAAAAAAGTTAGCTTGAAAATTAATCACCTATTTAATTATCAAAGTGTAGAAACCTCCTAAAGTGTTCCAAATTGTTAAATATAAAATGTTAAGACTAATTAATAAGACAAGATGAAGATGGTGTTACCTTTATCAGATTTATTCCCCAGTTGATGATATTAAGATATGGTGAGGATTTAATAATACCAAACAAGTGTGTTTATCTCCATCAAGATTCCCCTAATTATCAGAAAAGCATCCAGCATTATTGTTGTTATATTGTTCGAAAACTTTGTTTTGTTTGTTAAATTCGAAATTTAATTTGATTGGTTCGTCCGAATATATTTAAAAAATATGACAAAAGTGTTGACATGATGAAGTCACCATTATTTGGAAGAAAATAAGCCTCAATTTTTCATATTCTGCAAAATCAGGAAATGATGTTTTTTTTCCTTCTTTTTTTCTGATTGTAAGTGTAACTTTGAATTGCCAGTTGCCATAGTCTAGCCCACCACCCAGCCCGAAAAGGAACCTATACTTGACCCTAAACAAACACCCAAAGATGACTTTACTAAACATCAAAGGCCAACGAGAAGATGCGGAGGAGAATTTTGCTGAATTGTCAGCTTAGGTGGCTGGACCGCATACCCCGACATATGCTCGGCATTTGGTCCTGCACAAGGCAGCACAAACTTTGGTCTTTACTCCACACTCCTCACGTGGTAACCTTGTGGTAGAAATAAGCTTCCACCGCCTCTGCTAACACCACCATCTATATAATCACTTATGGCAATTCAACCCAAACACAAGCCAGTGCCACCATTAGAGCAGCTGTCCTTGGACACAAATCAAAGCACCAATCACAGTCTTAAACACCCCCTTATTCCTCCTTCAGTGCCAAGAAAATGTCACCTTTATCCAAGGTTGTTGCTTCATGGTGCAAGAAGCATGTGAATGGAGACGATGATGACAACGATGGGTTCGACTATGCGCCAGCAGCGTGCATCGAAGGAAATGGCGACGACGACGATGGAGACTATGACTATGCACCTGCTGCTTCTCTTGAGGGCGACGATGATGATGAAGGCAGCTATGACTATGCTCCTGCTGCATGAGTAGTAGATAAACACTAACCATGGGGTTTTAAGTTTTAACCCAATTTTTTTTGCAGTTTTATTATGGAGTAATGTCTGTCGGTGTATGCATGACCTGAGTGGGTGCCCTATGTGCAGATTTGAAGCACTTTATGATGGTAGATTTATAAGTATCATTTTAAAATATAATTTAAGGAAAACGTGGGATGTATTCAATGTCATTAGAATTCAGTGACAAATGCTAATCATACATGTCGTGTATGTTTAATGATAATGATAGCTGGTCATCATCACAATATTATTAAATACTCAAGTAGAGCTTTGTTCAGGAAGCAGTGGAAGAAATTAAATAATATTATTGCTGTTTTGAGCTCAAATATAATCCAACTCTTGACAAGAAACTCTTATTGTCTATTGGTGTTTTGATGGGGCTCCAAAGTTCCAATCCCATGCATAATATTGTTGCCAATTGCCATTGCCATTGCCATAGGTCCTGCAAGCACTAAGCAAGAATCAAAACTATTCAGAGCCTCTTTAAACTTCCCGGACTTAACCAACCCAAAGATCAACTCATTCGGGCAACCCTATCTCTATGAGGCATTTCATCAAACAACTTTTTTGAATATCTGACCACTTGAAGATACATATGTATAAGTGAATTAATGGCATAGGCATCCAATTCAAGCCCAGATTTTGCCACCAACCCATGAACCTTTTGACCTTGGAAAACGTCTCACAAGCTTCCAATAGCCTTAAAAACAAAAGCATAGGTAAAAATTATCAGGCCATAACCCTTGATCCCTAAGCTTATAAATTTAATTTTTAAATTTTATATATTAAATTATCTCATTTCTGATTTTAAAAATAAATTTAATATTAAAATTTGTAAACTACTATATGTTAAATTATTTAAAATCAAATTAACATAAAACCTCAATGTTGAGGGATTATATTTTCTATTTTATTTTATAGATAATTTTTTATTTATCTAGAGACAGGAAGACATGTCACAAAGTATACAACATGATATATATTCTTTATTAGTATATCAACTAAAACTATGTGAAATTGATAAGAGCATTAAGCTATTATTATATTGTCCTTAATTGATAACTTTCAAAATTGGAGGGAGTAAATTAGTCATTTTTATACAAACCAATTTGCCCGATTGTAAAATTGAGAAGTCCACTATGGTTTGGTCCTAGCATACCATTCTCCGAACGCCATCAGTAAAGATTGTTGAGAGTCACGCTTTTTATACGGGTATTCTGTTTGCATTATATCAAAATTGGCCGAAGGTTGTTATTGAGGGAGACGTTGCAAATGTGGTGAACCAATTACATTCGAGAACCCAAGGTAGGTCCGCATTGGCACAAAGTATGAGCGAGACGAAGGATCTTCTTCAACGGCATCATTATGTATTGGTTGCTTTTATTCATCGTTCAGCTAATAAGGCAGTCCATACTTTAGCGCACTGGACTTTTAGTGTTCAACAATATATTTATTTCTATTTTGAATGTTCAAATTGTATTAAATAAATTATAATTGATGATGCTATTAATAGATAATCTTAGTATATACTCTTTTCTCCTTTAGGGTTTTTAACGAGAAGGGGTTTTTTAGTGGTTGACATTATATATTTTAATGTCGACTATAGAAGGAGTTTTTAACGAGACCTAAAATATCTTAAAAAAATAAATAAAATAAAATAAAATTGAGAAGACCTAGTCGATCATTTTGCCTAAAATTTTCATAAAAATCTACCTAGGTAGAAGAAAACGAAAATCATGGAAGTCATAGTTATCGCCTATCTGTAAAAATCCATATATGTTAAATTAATCAAAGCACGCGCAATCTGGAATCTGAAATCGTCCTCCCCTTCGATTTTAATCCATGGGAAAAGAACCTGTGTTTCTCTCACGATAGTAGCCAATCAAACAATCGGATTCTGTTTTCTAGTACATCGCTTCGCCTCTGCCCACCACTCAGCTCTTCATCAACAATTTGTTTTTGATCTCAGAACTTGTCGGTGAATTTCTTTATTCTAATTTTGAATCTGTTTTTCCTTTTAATTTAGTTTGTGTAGATCAATATCCTAAATACCCATATCCCCATTTGGTCCCATGAAGTCATCTTCTTGTTCACATCCGGTTGTAATCCCCCACTAATTCATCCGCCATTATCAAGTTTCTTTGAGATCTATTGATTTTGTCTTTTCCATATTTGTTGTTTTCAATATAAAATCAGATCCTTTTTGGAAAAGGAAAATGTCGGCTATTCGTTCTGATTCAACTAAACAATACTATGCTACAAGCAGTTTGGTAGTTGGTTATGCACTTTGTTCAAGCTTACTTGCCGTTATTAACAAATTTGCAATCACCAAATTCAACTACCCAGGTTTGTTAACTGCATTACAGTACTTAACTTCTACTTTAGGAGTCTGGGTTTTAGGAAAGTTTGGGTTTTTACATCATGATACATTCACATGGGATACTGCCAAGAAGTTTTTGCCTGCTGCCATTGTCTTTTACCTTGCGATCTTCACAAACACCAATCTTTTACGTCATGCGAATGTTGATACTTTCATAGTGTTTAGATCTTTGACACCTCTTTTGGTTGCCTTAGCTGATACAACCTTTAGGAGGCAACCGTGCCCTTCGAAGCTAACTTTTGTTTCTCTGTTGATCATTCTGGGTGGTGCTGTTGGGTATGTGGCCACTGATTCGGCATTTACTTTGACTGCATATTCATGGGCGTTTGCATATTTAGTGACGATTACTACTGAGATGGTTTACATTAAGCATATGGTGATGAATCTTGGGTTGAACACTTGGGGTTTTGTGTTGTACAACAACTTGTTGTCCTTGATGATGGCACCCATATTTTGGGTTTTGACTGGAGAATACAGTGAGGTCTTTGCTGCTTTGAGAGCCAATGGTGGGGATTGGTTTGAACCTGTGGCATTTACCGCGGTATCTTTGTCATGCTTGTTCGGTTTGCTCATTAGTTTCTTCGGATTTGCAGCTAGGAAGGCGATCTCTGCCACAGCTTTTACTGTGACTGGTGTAGTGAATAAGTTCCTTACAGTTGTGATCAATGTGCTGATTTGGGATAAGCATGCTACTCCCTTTGGGTTGATCTGCCTCCTTTTCACACTAGCAGGAGGTGTTCTTTATCAGCAGTCAGTTACTGGACTGCCACGCGAATCAACTGTTCAAGCCGATGAGAAGGATGCTGGAGAGAACCAATCTAAGAGTGTTTCTGGTAAACATGCTTCGGTATGAGTAGTATTCCCCCCCCCCCCCCCCCCCCCCATTTTTAATGGCTCTAGCCACTAAGAATACTATTGGAATGTATTAGTTCTAGTCCTCTAATTTTGGAAGGGTCTTTTCTCTATAAGATCCCACAATCACTATCTAGAATTTAAACATGGTTAGCACTTAGCCCTTTAGTATTTTGGATATTTATAATTCATCATGCTTCATATTTCTTAGTTGACAATAATATTGTGGTATTCTTTTTTGTTTCATGTATTGGTTGCAATTTTCCCATATATGATCTTTGTCTCATGGATATTTACAAATATATTTTTGTTGTTTGTTCTTTACTTTTTCCTTGTTCGTAGGTATTCTTATGATCTTGGTTTAGAACTTGATTTTGTTGTGAATTATAGGGGTCCCAGAGCCGGATTAGTTTCAAGAAATCTTATTTAATCGAATTCTGGTTCTTGAAATCATAATACCAACCAACATGTTATCTCTTGGATGAAAAGAGGAAACGAAAGTATAGTATAAAACCTTGTGCCATAGCTTGAACTCTGAACCAATCGTGTGTCTAATAACTTGAATCGATGTAAGCATTATTGGTGTTGCACAAGAGAAGGTGCCATCAACCATATTGCAATAATCTCAATTATTCACCATTGGTTTTAGGCTCTTACTGCTAGTTCACTTAGTACTGCGTGCTAGCCATTGCAGTTGTTATTTAGATGCTTTCTTAGTATATATGAGCACCTTGAATACATGTTCATAGTACACAGCTAGAGTGCCAGTTTCATTCTTGGTTTTGCTTATAGCCTATAGGGTGTTTTGGCAGAATTGGGTTCTAAATCTAATCCATAGCCCGTTTGTGGTGAAGCACCAATGGGGAAATATGATAATAATAATTTATAATTTTAAGAATATTTTGTTGTTGGTATTCGATATGGGAATATGATAATAAATTGTAATCTTACAAGAATATTTTGCTGTTGATATTTAAGATTAGTTGGCTGACTCAGCTTATGAATATAACATTTTTATATAGCTTGTTTTGAACAAAGGTTACATTTTATTTTAAATTAGGTAACCTGTGAAGTTGAACGCTGTAATATTTTATGTATGAATTAAAATCACATAAGTTCCATGTATATAATTTTGAAATTCAATAATTGATTGAGTAGTCAAGTGTAAAGTTCATGTTGTCTTATTTTATATGAATTTATTTGTAATATTTGTTTTATAAATATGATATATATCTACTGAATAAAAAAATATAAAATTTAAATTTGACATTTTCTATAAATCACTCGTAAGATTCTTATTTAAATGTTGTCAATTTTAAATAATTGTTGAAAAATAATAGAATATGTTGTTGATACTTAATAATTTCGTTTCTTTTCTTCAAGAACGAGCTTACAAATGATCAAACTTTAATTCTTTAATTATTGTATTTGGATTACTAAATTATAATTCAGGAAATATTATGTTTTTTTGCAGTACATTTAAAGTCTAATCGAAAGTATTCTGATTTTACATTGAAGTAGGATTTATATTATTACCATTTTTAATATTTTCAGTAAAATCAGTCTATATTTTTATTGGATTTATTTTTACTATACAAATAAAAATATCTTATTTCTAAAAAATTATAGTTTTAAGTGTACTATTCATGATCTCTCATACTTTAAATCACAAATACTACTTTTGTTGAGCAAAATAAACCTTGTGTGTGTTCTTTCTCTTTCGTGAGTCATGTGGGCAATGAAACGACTCCTACCTTGCCAGTTGCCTGTGCTGTGTCAGCCAAAATAACTGAGTTGGACCCACAACTTGGGTGTCTGAACCAAACACAGGCAAGGCAACAGCATGTTCTCTCCAAGAAAACGTGATTCTTATTTGCTTTTTTCCACACACCCTAATTGTATAAAGTATCCTGAGGGCTGATTATTGCCTCAATTCAAAATTTGATATTATTTATGGTTTGCCATCTGGTCCCAAAGTCCATGGCATCTACTGGACCACATCACAGCTTTAATGCCTGGGAATGGGATCCACCACAAACATACTTTTAACCCTTCGCAATTGGCAAGACCATGGATTTCCCTCCCTACAGGGACAGAGCCATATTGACTCTGGGAGTGGAGTCCCTCATAAATATTTTTGATATAATTATATTAATTTTTTTAATTTAATTAATAATAAAATAAAGTTTTTGTTCTTTTTAAATTTTAAATTAAAAAAACTTAATAGATTTTTATCTCTGTCGATATTCGATCATGACTCTGTCCTTACTTCCTTATAATAATTTTTTCTGTGTAATTAAAATTAATAATGAAACTTAAACAATAAAATACTTTTGTTGGTGGAAACAACGACTTGATGAGAGGGTGCACATAATTCTATGGGAAAGACAAAAGTGGCTCAGACCTAATGAATTAATTAATAAGATGGGATCAAAAGAAGATTGAAAAAAAATGGATCGATTAATCCATCTTGATTTAAGTACTAATTTTATTTTATCACTTGCAATAGGGTTAAAAGGTCATTTTCGATATAATTATATCTTATTGTAAATTTTTTAATATTATTTAATCGTCATGGTTTCATTCTTTAAAAAAAGTATTGATTAGCATCTAAATCACTTTCCATTCTTATTTCTATAATCTCAGTTTTATATCAATGATTTATTAAAAACAAAAAATGAGGGTGGCAGCCAGTGCAGTTTTTATGTTAAGATAAACTATTTAAATGATCATTTAAATATATAAAATATTAATAAAATATTTTTTAAATATATAATACTTTAATATATAATTTTTTCTCTCCTCTAAACTTATTTTTATTTATTTATTATCATAACTTAACCTTAATATAATTGTTGTAAACTAGCTTTAAGAAATTTTTACCATTTAAATAATTGAATAATCTTATTTAAATGGTTTTATTGATAAAATTAAAAATATATTGGTTATTTGAGTAGTTAATCCGGCTAATCTATGTGAATAATGAAGTTGTGGCGAAAATAAGAAAAATAGGTGTATTTGAAAAATATTTAGGAGAATAAGTTAAAAAGAATAATAATTAGGTGGCGAAATTTATGTACACTGTTGATTTCAGTTTAATCCAACGATCAACATAGACTTCGCCACCTATAAATGGTGAGACCTAGACAACTCACCACCTATATACCGTTCTTTTTAACTTAATTTTTTAAAAATAGGCCAAATTCACTCATTTCCCTACATATAACCTAAATATCATTATTCCTCTAAATTCCTCTCTTTGCCCTTCTATTTTTCTACCTCTTTCTAATTCATTTCTCTGCTCACTATTAGTCTATCACTCACTTTCTTTCTCGCTAAAATCTGGGTGTACTTATAGATCTCTCTCTTATTCTTTTATTTTCAAATTTCAATTTCATTTAGTGCAAAAAGGAGAAGAAGATTGAACCATGGTGTTGTACGACTCTACCGCTTTAGCTGGTAATAGCAGCGGCAGCTCATTCTCCTCCTCTTCGAAGCCGCCGCCGCCGCCGCAGCAAGAGATCGATGGTCTTCTAGCCGGAGCTGGATATAAAGTTAGGTCATCCGAGCTACGGAAAGTAGCTCAGCGACTTGAAAGGCTCGAAACAGCAATGGTTAATTCCCCCGCAGATTTCTCTCAACTTGCTTCCGATACAATACACTATAACCCTTCCGATCTCGCCTCCTGGGTTGACTCGCTCCTATCCGAGTTTGCCCAGCCTCCTACTTTCCCCTCCGAGTTCGTCATGGATCCTGTGACAAATCAGACGGTGGCAAACGACACCTGGGCCACCACCGAGCCTAATATACCGCAGGTGCACCAGAATATTTCTTACGAGCAACAAAGTTTGAATAATGTTGTCACGGCCATGGAAGAAGATTCTGGCATACGGTTGGTCCATATGTTGATGACGTGTGCGGAGTGTGTCCAACGTGGAGACTTTTCATTGGCTACATCGTTTCTCGAAGACATGCAAGGGTTACTGACACGTGTTAACACCGTCTGCGGTATCGGTAAAGTTGCTGGACATTTTATCGATGCTTTGAGCCGTCGTATTTTCCAAGGTATTGGCGGTGGTTCTATCAACGGGGGCTCCGCTTATGAGAACGAGATTTTGTATCACCATTTCTACGAGGCGTGTCCGTACTTAAAATTCGCTCACTTCACTGCTAATCAGGCGATCCTCGAAGCTTTTGACGGTCATGATTGCGTCCACGTGGTGGATTTCAATTTGATGCACGGCTTACAATGGCCAGCTTTGATACAAGCCCTCGCTTTACGTCCCGGTGGACCGCCTTTACTTCGTCTAACCGGCATTGGACCGCCATCACCAGATGGTCGTGACTCACTTCGAGAAATTGGGTTACGACTCGCAGAGTTGGCTCGGTCCGTCAACGTTCGTTTCTCCTTCCGCGGAGTCGCGGCTTCCAGGCTCGAAGATGTTAAGCCGTGGATGCTTGAGGTGAATCCCAAAGAATCGGTGGCAGTTAACTCAATCATGCAGCTTCACCGCTTACTCGGATCTGATCCAAACCGCAATTCCCCAGTCGAAACGGTTCTGAGCTGGATCCGGAGTTTAAACCCGAAAATCATGACCGTCGTTGAACAAGAAGCAAACCACAACCAAGCAGGTTTTCTAGACCGTTTTACTGAAGCTCTTCATTATTATTCAACGATGTTCGATTCTTTAGAAGCTTGCCCGGTTCAACCGGACAAGGCATTAGCCGAGATATACATTCAGAAGGAAATAACCAACGTGGTGAGCTGTGAAGGGTCTGCTCGAGTCGAAAGGCACGAACCGTTGGCTAAGTGGAGGACACGGCTGAGTGGCGCCGGATTCAGGCCATTACATTTGGGGTCCAACGCGTATAAGCAAGCTAGCATGTTGTTAACACTGTTCTCGGCGGAAGGTTATTCAGTCGAAGAAAATGACGGGTGCTTGACTCTGGGTTGGCATAGTCGCCCCCTCATTGCTGCTTCGGCCTGGCAAGCAGTATCTGATGCGCCGGCTGTGTTCCCAGCATCGGATACTCATCGGCCATCCTAATCAAAAGCACCTAATAGTAAAAAAATAGTTACAACTAAGACCTTGCTGTAAATTTGGGATCATTCGGTTTCTCTCGTTTTTCCTTAGCATTCATCGCTGTTATTCTCAATGAGATTTTACTCCAGGAGAATTTTTTTACCTATCCTTGAATCATGCATTAGGCTTAAAAAAATGTTTAAATCCTGTCGTGTCCTTGAGTTCCATACCCTACAAGACTGGTAGCGGTACCTCATACTTTCCAAACTGGGGAATTTGTTCAGATACCTTTTTAGGTTGTGAGTGCTACTGCTGCCTTCAGACACTTGGTCTGCTTTCCTGCATTTCTTCTCAGAAATTACGATGAGTATTGTAAGCATTTGCGGCATCATTTAATCATTTGAACAAATCTGTTTAAGTGCTGCACAGCACACTGCAGCCTGCAGGTGACAAGGTGTAGTGCTCTAAGACTGTGCTTGATGATTAATGGCTTCTGCATGTGATTTTTCTGATACCAAATCTAGAGAATATTGTTTTATTTTTTGAAGAGGACCCATACCCAAATAATGAGAGGGATCAGCTCAGCAGAGATGGCAAATAAAGGAACAAGACTTGCTCACATGGGTTTCCCTGCAAACTGTAATGTCCCGTTGCAGTCACGCATCACCCACTTCCTTAATTGTGATAATAATGGGACCTTAGTTTAATAAAATCAACACTTCAAATAATTCAGTTAATTAGTACCCACTTAATGCATCTAATTCCGCAAGACAATTAAAATCCTATATGTAATTACTAATTACTACAAATTACTTTAGACCTGTCAAAAGTAACACCTAATTATATATTTATATTCTTAAAAATTCAACTGAAAATTTTGTAATTCCAAAAGGATTTGTCATTCACGTCCTGATAACTCGGATCTTTCCGTATCAAAGTGGGCCAATTTGGGCCCCACAGGTGCTGGTTCCTAACATGTTCACGTGTCAACATCGATGTCACCATTAATACGATATATATTTATTTCCTCCTCACTTTCAGCTATATTTTTATTAATTTTCTTTTAGATATTTATAAAATTATTATTTTAATATTTAGGCACACAACAGGTCTAACCATCCTAATACTATCAACACCCACTTGAACAGAGACTTGAGAGGCAATACTTTCCTAAGGTTATTTATTAAAAATATTTAATTTAAAGTATAAATCATTTAGTTTAAGTGGTTGATAGAATAATTATTGTTTTTAAAAATTATAGATTCGAACATTAATAATATTAGTATAATAATTAAACGATACTATTATAACCACTTAAAATATATCAGAAGATTCCGCCTTATGACAATACAATAATATATTATTTTTAGATATTTTTAACCTGCGATATATTTAAAATACAATTATAATATAATAAATTCTAAAATTTATTATAAATTGAAATCATTAAACTTCTTAATAATTTTTTAGTTATATTTATTAAAAGTAATGTTTTTAATTACTTTTAAAAAAATCAAATATTATCGATATTTTATCTAAAATTAAAAATCATTAAAAAATAAATACCAATATTTATTTTTAAAAATATAATAATAAAAACTAAAAATATAATAAAAAAATTAATCGTCCTTTTAACTATACCTAAACATATTATACCTCAAACTTACCTCTTATTTTCTGACACTAATATCTCTTAAATAAAATTATCATTTCAAGTATAATATAAAAAAGTTGTCATTTCTAATCAACCAATTTTTAATATTTATAATAATAGAATACAACGAAAATAAAATGGTTTTATAAATATTTAGCTTAAAATTTAGTAATTCAATTTAAAATTTATGGGTTTAACTATAATAATTTATAATTTAAGGTTTATGATTAAGATTTAGGAATGAGAGATTAAAGTTTAATTTTGGCTAATACGATTAGAGATTTAGGTTTTAACCTATAAATCCTAAAATTTTATTATAAATCTTAAATTCTAACCATACTTTTAAATTTAAAACTCGTACACTTAAACTCAAACATTAGACGATAAACAAAATCATTAAACCCTAATTTGTACATGAAATAATATTTTTTTTTTCGTTAAAAATCTGGATTCCACCGGTGCTAGCTTTATCCTTGACCGAAGGAGGATCATCAAATCAATAATCCAACATACACGTGATTGAACAAGGCAAAGATGTTGAACTCTTTTACATGTACATGGAGAGATGAAAACAGCAACCTTTGTTGATTTTGTCCAGTAAAATGAAATGTGGTTGATTTCTCAGCTTAGAAAATACTACAGACTGTATATGTATACGTATACGTATTTGTATAAATACTTGCCTGTGTTTTGAGCAGCAATGTAATATATCCATTGATTTAGATTATAAAAGTCTTGGAATTCTGATAAATGCTCTAAAAGTCTTTGTTAATCTGCTGGTAACTGTTACAATCGAGTTAGAAAAGGAAAGCTGCTGGTTCCGCTTTTCCCAAAATCTAGAATGTCTACACTATGAACACAACAAGCATGTACATATCTTTCTGTAGTCTTCCCTTCCTGTTCTAACAATAAAACATCACGTTCTTCACCTTATCTTTCAATGCTGGTAAAGGTCGGACTGAAGATCCATTGGTTGTGCGCGTGCATCGTGCTTTACCATTTTCAGATGCCTCGGGCTCAATGTAGAATCGAGCTCGGTAAGCTGCTAGATGAGCATAATATGCCGGGGGAACTGCATAATGTAAAACGTAAACAGATTTTTCACTAAGCCAAAGAATGTAATTCGAATGGTTTGTTGTTATATATGAAGTTTCCCATCAATTTGTCACAGAGCTGCTAGCAATAAGAAAAGTGACGGAAAGCCATGCAAATGTGTTCAAACATGCAATGAGGTTACGGAAGCTGCAGATTAGAAGTTACCAACTGAAACAGATCGCGTGCACCGAGCATACCTGCAATAAAGTGAATCCATGGATGTGAATATAGCAACAAAGATGACTGATATAGCATCGAAACGAGTTGAAATTCTTACGTGTAACAGAGGTTGTTTGTTAGAGACTGGATTTCATCCGCTGTGAAGTTATTCTCATCCCAGAGAACATGATAATGAGCAGGTCGACTTGTCCCCTGTCGATTTCCAGTTCCGATAATAAAACATATTAAGACATGAAGTGCTACTAGGCTTGCAGGAGCATGCCTACCAAAAATCCACAAATCGTATGCCGAAGTACCAGTTTCTAGTTCGAAACCATTAAGGCATAGAATCTAAGACTGGATTCCATACCTGGATTCCGGCATGGCTACACAAATAGAAATCGAACTCTGTCGGATGACAGATCTTGGAATCCACCACAGTACCTACATTTGGAAACTTCAAGTAGATACTCATCTTATCATTTTAATTAAGCAAACCGTGAACCTGGGAAAGAACAAGAAGCATAATAATTTACCAGGTAATATATTTCCGCTCTTGTCAGTGCTGCTTCTGTCATTGTGATTGTTGGCAAACAATCTAGTATGATGCCTCTTCTGAACCACTATGAATGTAACTGGAGGTTGGTAAGTGGGCTCCAGTGATGCACAGGCCTGGACATTAACACAGTATTAGCCTAGGATAAATACGGTAAACCGGGACAACGGAGATCGGTCTAAATGATAAGCAGCTTGGTATCGTTTAAGCATGATTGAGTTTGAAGTGTTGTGTATGCAGAAAATCCCGCTGAGAGATTCACCCACTAAAGCCAAGTGTGTGATGCAGGTCAATCGGGATTAGTTAGGTGAAGCCCAGAAAACATGAAGAGCAACCAAAAAATACAGTAAACCGGCACCAAATGTGTTTGTGTATAACTAACCTTTCTTATGGCATCGAGTTCATATAGGAGAATCTGGTAGAATTGGCCTTCACTCACACCATCTCTACACAAATTTTTAACAACATTAGAAAAACCTTGAACTAACAGAGTACCTTGAAGCTTAGTTATTACTTAAGTCCAAACAGCAACCTAATAGCAATTTTTTTGGAATCCAATCAAATGTAAATAAATTTATAGAGATGAAAGGTTAAATTTTCTAATCATTTTAGAGTGTACCTGTAAAAGATAATCCTCAGCGGCTTTTGTCCAGTGGCCTTTTTAAATGCAAGTAAGAGCTCCCTGCATTTCCAATGAAGTTAATAAATTTACTTCAGTATATCTGCAGTAGTTATCTCTCTTGGAATCGAGTAAGTGCTGCAGATTATGGTGCTTTGACTCTTCATTTCTCGAGACATTCGTGCCCGACATATATTTAACATGGATATGATATGACCCTCTAAATATATAATATGCATATACACAGGTGGAATGAGTTAATGCAGCAAAATAGGTCAGAACTTGAATGCTTGTTTGAAAAATTAGCATGCGGTTCGTTCATACAGGACCGCTGTTGAAGAGGACCAGACGACTAGAACTTTGAATTATGGACTTCAATTATATGACTTGACAAAAAATGAAGGAATTGTGAGCTACCTCGATCATGATGATAAAATCTTAAATGAACAAACCTGATCATGCCTCCAGCAACTGTTCCTCGTTGTGGATCCTGCCAAGTCTTGAATAGATCTTGAATAAGTTCTTGCCTATGAGGCTGAGCAGATACAAGGCCAGCATACTTTGTCACTTCTGGCCAGTCTTGTGAGGCCACAACCTGTATTTCAGAGATCATTAAGTCTAAGGTGTAGACATATTATCAGCTTTTAAAATAAATGATTTCACTTACTTACAGCGGCTATCGACGGACTACAGTCCTCTCCAGACTCTGGATGAGTTACATCAGCTCCAAATATTATGGTTGGAATGTCACTAACCAAAGGAATTCTCCAACTTAAAGCATCTAAGAGCACAGTATTTCTTCCTCCCATCTTAAAAATTATGACAAACAGTATAAATATCATGTTTAATCAAGACAAAAGATCATAATTGATAACAGACCTTGACGTTTATTTTAAGTGACAGATTTGCCAAGTACTGTCTGCTAATCTTGAAGACGTGCTTTGTGAGGCAGCATTGAGAAATCAACCCCAGATCAGTTTCACAAATTCGTTTAAGATCACCTGAATGCAAAACAAATTGTTCTTAGTGTAGACAAAAGCAGCACGTCTCATCTCAACAGCAAGAGCCGAGAGGGATTTGGTTTAAACCAAGTGAATGAGTTAAAGTTTGAGAACGGTTTAAACCAAGAGACTAATAGTTGAAAGAAGGGGCATACCATATAACGAACCATTGTTGTCCGGAAGAATGGCAATGAGTAATTCCAGTTCTTTTCCTTCAAGTTTGTTTGCAGCAGCATGATATACATATTTCAAAGCCTTCTTAACTTGATCTGGTCTTGCTGAATATATAGGAATTACAGGGTCCCGATTGAATTCCTGTATTTATGACCAAATTTATCAAAGAATCAAGCATTGAAGGGTGTCCATTCCAAGTAGTTTGAGAGAAATTATAGAACTGAGTTGAAAACAAAGGTTCAGAAAATTCACCATGCCAGATATTTGACACATCTGAACTAACTCTTGACAAAAACCATGTGCAGTGCTCTCTTGAACACTTCGAGAGAAGTTGATACAAGCCCAGTATCTTACAGTGCTTCCATTTATCACTTTCTGCAGCAAGCCAACAAAGAATTGCCTTTCTTTAGATAGAAGTAACATGAAGTTGATAAACAATGATGCCGTTTCTGGTGAAAGTCTTGGTAACTTTCACCCCTTTATATAGACTAACCTTGTTCATCATATTCCACTGACCAACTTGGGGCAAATATTCTTTTTCTTTTCCAGTGTCACTATACTTCAGCTTTAAAAGAAAAGAAGTTAAAGGGAACAAGATTTTAAATAGTTAGAAGCTGAATTGAATAGATCATGTAAAGAGGGAGAAAAATGACTAAACAGTGATTTCAACATTACCCATGGAGCAGGAAGAATCCGAGCCTCAATTGATGCAAGCTTGTTGCTTATATTGATTCCAAACTCTTTTGCATAAGGATCATGATCATAATCATTCTGTTGAACTGTCTGTAAAGACACCAAATAACAGTTAGATCAACTCTGTCCCCCCAGCTAACGAAAACATGCACTTTCCAAGTTAGTTTAAATGATTATCATCCAATTTGTCCTGTTAAATGTAGAAAAACAACAAAGGGTGTAAAGTTGGATGCTCTATTGACATAGACCCGTGATTTCCCAATAAAACTATTGGCAGCCTTTTCATCGTATCAGTTTCATATGCATCTGTTTATATGAACAAGAAAGAAAATACTGCAAGGAGCTGTGTTTAGGACCTGTAAGATGTCCATTTCTTGTTCGTGTGGTCTTTGACATGAAACTTTCAGCAGAGAAGTAATCTGTTTCTCATTCAGTCCTTTAGTGTATCTCTGTCCTTCAACTATCTTGCAAGCCTGCGATAAGATATATGTTACATTGGATGGAACTCTAAATGCTTCATGCAAAGCTTAAAGAGAATTGAGCTATACGTACCTCCATAGGCAAATAATTCACCTTCTTCTCATTTCCTACTTGAAGGCAAGGTAAGTGTGCATATCGAATGGTATATCCATACATCTCTTGAAAGTACTCAACAACTGATTTCATGTTCATATGCTCATCAAGTGGGAAACTGATGAATGGAAAACATATAAGTTAATGTCCAGAAAAAAGTCTGGAAGAAGTAAAGACACTTTCAAATCTAAGAAATAGGAGGTCAAGTTCAAGAAATATATATAGACACACATTAGCTCCCTTGTTGGCTGAGTTGTTAACCCCGAAACTCGGTATTTTCTGCGTACATTTCCTCTGTGAGTCACTTCCACTTTTACACCTCTAAGTGCTTTCTTAACCTATAGAACATGGCCAAAAACTAAGAAATGTTAATGCAGTTTCAAAGTACCAAACTATTGTCTCGAAAGTTAGAAGAAACTAGGAAATGTTGCTGCAGCAGTCATCAATATTGACATTATGTTTTTTTTCTTGTCGTAAGCCATAACAGAATCCAGATCAGCAAAACCAGATTGTTCCCAAGTCATTAAGTTTTGCAATCTGTGTTATAACTTATAAATACTACAGTGTTAGAATATGAAAGATATAAGGAACTTATATATGATTTTCCAAGAATGGCAACTGCGATAATATATATGCATTTCAAAGAGTGGGGCCACCAAGAGCCACAAAGTATGATATACCTTAACACGGTCTGCATCTGACATTGGCCTTGAATAAACATCTTTACCCAAAATTTGAGCAACAAAATCAATTACCGGTAGTGGTTCGATGAAGGCAATAGTTGACATATCTAACACAAGATCAGATGTTAGTGTAAAAATCGGCAGATAAATCTATGACTCAACAAAATGAAAACATCTAGAAGGGTGTTTTTACCAATATTCAGTGACAATCCCATCTGTGTAGGCCTTATACTCTGGTAGAAGCCACGCCATGATTCTACTCCACCACCCAATGCTTGTGGTTTCTTGATATTAGGAGAATAAAGGAACCTTCCAACTGATAAGTACCTGCACTCATCAAATTAATTAAAGAATACTGAAAAGTTAGAATCTGCTGCCAATGGCGTGAGTGAAACTGAACAAGTTAAACAAATAAGATGGTTACCTTTGAGCCGCGAGTTCCCTTAACACGGTATCAATGATGTTAAGGGCTTCTTGAGGGGTGTCAACTTGTTTCCCAGATAGAAGGTTGCGCAATTGTGCCATACTAGCCATAGCTACAAACTTTATAGTCACTTTAAATTCTCTTTTCCTGATTATATAGCCATATTTGCATCAAATTTCTCAGTAGTTTGAAAACTGATAATTGGATTAAGGACACTAGTAGTATGAATTAGATTTCATGAATGAATTACCTAACATTGCCTGTTTCTTCATCTTCTTCGGTCAGTATGACAGTGAAAACCTTAGAAGTAAAAGGCAGTGATCCAGCAGTATATAGGTTTTTCCTTCCATCATAAACAGGAAGCTTCATCCCCAAGTCACTGTTTCTATAAAGTTTAACCAGCTCTGTCATGATAGCCTTGTCCAGTTTACGAGAAGCAACTTCTGGGTTTATTTCTACCTGTTCCAAAGAAACATTACACAACAATCGTAATTATCAAACTTCAGTCACAGCATTTCATATTCAACCTGCTTATTATCATATATTTTACTTACTCTATAATGACTCAAGTCAGATCCTGGAATCTCAGCAAGAAAATGGTTGGCTTTAACGATACACTTGGTTCCCAACTGGCCATAGCCAGGTCTCCTAAGGAACATAAGGCTCTTGCATGGAGTGGAACCCGTGCTTGGCTCAAGCTTCCCATCTTGTAACCTATCTACTTTATACCCTCGGCCTCTTCTCCTTCCATTTCTCCTTCCAGAACTCTTCTTATTACCATCTTCAAATCTTTCCCCACTTTTGATGATCATTTGGTGTGATTTCTTCTGATTCATTGAACCCTTTAGAGGTTCCCTTGATACCACATAGTTCTCCTTAAGGTCTTTCATTTGCATGTGAGGCATTTCTGTAGAACAAACAAATATTCACCAATTTGTTGATTTTAAAGTAAAATGTTATATCTCGATGAGAGCACTAGAAAGTGAGAAAAAAGAAAGAAAAAAAAAAAAAAAGAGAGGGGTTGCTGCACCAAAAGACGAGAGAGAGATCACAAAGTGATAGCTAAAAAGACTAAATTTGAAAGGTAATGACATAACATTGTACACGTTTTCTGCAAGAATCTTACTACAAGGGATTTGTTTTTAGAAACCAGTGCAAACAACTGGGAAAAACACACACGAAGCAGTGCAACGGTTGCAGCAAATTAAAAAGAAAAGGAAAGAGAGGATAAATATACTGGGTTTATTAGTCTACATAGCTCTCTCTATCTCCATCTCTATCTCTCTGCATATTCTCTTGAAAACAATGACCGAAAACAGACATGGAAACATGCATAAAAGTAAGAATCCACGGCCCAAAGATTCAGAAATCATCGATAAAAGAAACAAAAGTGAAGAAAGAAACTCAAAAACACCCCATTTGTCTAATCCATAAAGTCCATGCAAAAACATTTAATCATATAGGTACCATGCATCTATGAACCCAAAGTTAATTTCTTGCATATGATTTATCATCTCTTCCCTCCCAAGTAGTCAACTCTTGATGGAAAAAAAAGAGAGAAGAATTTTGATTGAGGAAGAAGGACCACCACAGTTTTAACATATATTCATAGATAGACACATTGAAAGCCTGTAGCTGTGGTCCATTATCAGCAGTGGCATTGAAGGCTGCATTCTTCTCCAACTTCTTTGCAGGACAGCTTGTAATCTAGCATGTTATACGCTACTTTTTATTCCAAAAGGGGGAGGCATAAAGGACCTTTAACTCATCCCGAAGCCCACCCAACGGTGACTAAACATTAAAGCACTCGACAAAGCCACAAAGTCGTTTCAACAGCGGCAACAGCAGAGTCGCAAACACAGCACAAGACAACACAACAGATAGGAAAATCAGCGCCTAAAATGGGATAAACACCAAACATTTAGTACCATCAATCGAGTTAAGGCTTAAAAATAACTGGGAGACATTGATAAAAACTCTTGTAAAGGATTTTACTTTACACTTGTGTAGTTTTCGTTGTTGTTTAATAACCGGACACAATGTATTGTTCTGAAATCTGTCTTTTTCTTTTTCTCTTCCACTTATGCATTGGGATACGTTTAGCTGCAATCTGTCAGCTGGTACCATTTTAATGGCAGAGCGGGGGTGGGGGGGGCCATTGCAGGAAAAGGGTCCGTTTTTAAGCTTAGAAAAAGAGGATGGAGATGGTAAATTTTAATAGTTACCAACCATGGGATTATTACAGGACATGAAGAACAATCAAATGATATGTCCCTTTCAAATTTAGTGGGTGATGGAACTGATCCGACCTCCCCACTTTGGTATTTGATTAGACTTGGGCTTCAAATCGAATGGCCCATTCTGACAAAAGAAAATTATACACAAATTATGATTTCAAACATTAAATTAAATTTTTTATAATATAATTTTTAAAAAACATAATCCCTCAAAAATGTTTTTTAGACCTCACGTGAAAATTTTATGGGTTTCTTTTTTTCTTATGAAAAATTACAAAATATTTAAGTTTTAATAATAAATATGTTAAAAGAATAACTAATTATTATTATTAAAGTAAATACTTATCTAAAAATGTTTTAGAAAAAAAAGCAATGAGTTTGAACTCCTCTCACTACCAAAAAAAGTAAAATCTTTAAAAAAATACTTTTAAATTTCTTTTATTAAAATTATTACTTGATATCAGAAAATAGCCTCAATGTTATTTTTATGAATTCAAAATGTTTTAGTAATATTTTTATAAGAAAATGTAAATAAAATAAATATTTTTATAAAAATTTAAATAATTCATTTTTAACCGGGAAAAAAATCTAGTTCAGTAATAAAATCCAAGTGGAAAAAAAAAATGACAGTCTCTCAGACAATCCAAAATGTCTGCATTTCCCAGTACAGTAATGTCGTGGTGCTGCCTTTCGGACAACTACATTCATTGACCTAATAAACTTAGCTTCGATCCCCATCTAAAATTACAACACATTTATATGGGGTAAACGCAGAAGTTGTTCTAAGAGGAGTAAAAAATGAATCATTAATTTGGGGGGTTAAAGTAAAATTTTATTATTATATAAATTAAAATATTTAGGGGTACGTTTTTTTAATAGATAAATATTTTTTTAAATCAGCTATAATAGGTACAAATAATATCTTATTTTAAAATATAATATCAATTATTAGATATCGACCCTTTAATCATTGTGTTGCAAATATTAATGCTCTATCCTATTACCTCTAAGAATAATAATCGTTTTTTTAACCACTGAAGTAAAATGATTCGTGTCGACACTTCAATGTTCCCTAAACATGCGGAAATCGCCACAAAATGATAACAAGACTTCATCGGCAAGTCAACTTTACCAAAATATGGGAGTTGTGTTTTTCCTAAATATAATACCTAATCGATTAATTTTAAATATATAACATTTGATATAGTAAAAGTAAAGTCGATACAAAAGAGATACTTCATTGTTCATCTTATTTTTTAATTAAAAAATGTGTCTAACTCTCAGATTAATGTAGTTGACTTATGTCTGTAATGGGTTTAAACTAGCTTTTAAACCCAAGTAAACTTTCTCTCTTACCCTTAACCTAGAGTAAAATCAGACATAGAAGTGTCAGATTAGTCTTAAATGGCATGGATAATGGATACTAGTATGATCTATGTGTCTGTAGTTAATGAAGGAAGAGAGAGGATGGTGAATCTGGGAACGAACCTTTTGCTTTTACGTTTCTTCTATAGAAACATCACGTTAACAATAAATGCGGTTATTTCTTCATCAGCTTTCTCAACAACCAGGATTTCCTGCTTCCATATTCTGCAATTTAAGAATACATACACGACTTTAAGTGCTGGTTCATTTAATGGATTGGGGACATAAATAAAGCAAAGATCACAACAGTAGCTGTATTGGCCTTGGCCCCTCCTGCAGGCTGCAGCTTAGATATATGTGTGCCAAACTGCTGTTGCTGCGCCTAGATAGCTACCCTATATGAAAAAAAAAAGAGACAGAACCCCAGGTTTTGGTTTGGTTTGGTTGGTTAGTACTTAGTAGTATAGACCAAATCTTTGGTCAGGTATCAAAATTCAGAAAGATAGAGATTTGGGGTAAGCCGATGAAATGGTGACAATTGGAATCCGGACTGATGGGCGTTGGTTGGTGGTGGGTAAGTTCTTGTAGGAGTGTTGTGAGCATTTTAGGCAAGGAATCAGCTACAAAAATACTAAAATAAATGAGAGAAAGAAAGACTTTCTGCATGATATTAAACCAAAACTGCAGATAATAATGGACATTATTTGAACAACACAAGCAGCTGTCAAAAATAAGAGATAAATGATCATTCATGTGCATGGTTGATGAACCAAAACAATAAAAAATAATACTAATAACAGTAACAAAAAGCTTGAAACACATTTCAGAGAACAAACCTTCATCTTAAACTGATCACAGACAAGAAAATCCTAACCTAGTTGAAGCCTCGAGGGATAAAAGCTCCAGGAAAGGGAAGAGTGTTGTTTTTTTATTCCATCTGCAAAAGATGAAATTTAAAACTGTTGCTGAAAAAGAAAGAATGTCTTTGTTGGAAAACGAAGTAGCACGAATATACCAGGAAACCCAAAGGAAGGTGTATGAATAAAGATCATGGGGAGTCGAGTACTTTCAGGAATCCAGAAATGGTTCTTCTCTTAAGGAATAACTTATTATTATTGTTATTATATAATGATCATCAGCTTTATATCCATCAACGAACACTCACCACCTTTAAGAAAAGGAACTTTAAACGAGAAAGAGTGTAGGAAATAGCTTTGTGAGATGGATTCACTGAGCTTTATTTTATAGTTTATAAGTTATAGAACATGAAAGCGTGCTGCTGATAAAAACTGATCAACTTTTTTTACACTTAAATTCCAGGAAAAGAGAAATGAGGTTTGAATATTAAAATCAATGCGAGAAAAAGCTAACGTTTGAACTTTACTCATTAAAAATGAACAGAAACACAAAAGAAATCAATTAAAGGTGTGAGATTCCATACTCTGATTCTGATAAAGCAAAGATAAGTGAGAGGCAAAGGCATTGGCTTTAAGTGCTTTTCCAAGCTGCAGGTTACATTAGATATATGACTGATTACTGAAGAAATATGATTTGAATAATTGATTGAAAGAAGGATACCAGGTGTCAGGTTCCGGCGACGGGGTGTTGGTGGCCGGAAATTAAGATTCCGGTGGAAGACAAGGGAGAAAGGGTTGTAAATTGTAAAAGCAAAAGCTAAGAGTTGGGGCTTTAAAAAAGGAGGGGAGGCAGGTTCTGGGTTCTCCTTTCGAGGTCCTTATATTCTAGATTACTGCTACTTCTAAATTATATATTCCTTCTTTTTATATAATAAATATATTTTATTTTTATAACTGAAAAGCATTAAGAAATAAGGAATTTTAAAAATTAAAAAATTATTATCAAACAATATAGTTATATTTAATGTCTATTGTATATGAAATAGTTTTACAGTATAACTTTATTATTAGTGAAATTTATTAATATCTCGCATTATTAATATCTATTGTATAAGGAATTTTAAAAGTTTATTGATATCTCATATTATTAATTTTTAATGTTTAAAAAAATCCATTTATAACATGAGTCGTTTAGCTTCAGTGGTTAAAGAAATGATTATTGTTCTTAGAGGTCATGAGTTCGAACACCAGTAGTATCATCATGATGATTGAGCGATCAATGTCCAATGATTGAAAAATTATTATACAAAAAAAATTAGAAAACACGATTCAAACGAGACAGAACAGACAGAACATTAAGAAAAAAGTTTCTTAACAAAGAACCACAATTAGCCATATCTGGCCTTTTTCTTAACCAAATCTAAAAGATCTTGAGGTGTATGAAATTCAACAACACCTGTCATAGCACGTCTCGACCTTCAACGACAAGGTTGTCCACCACCATATTTTTCTCCCGACCAATATGACTAACCTGAATTAATCAAACCCGAAACAAAAGTTCATGAAGCAAACTAATGCAAAAGAAAGTATGATACAGGTCGTATGAAAAGGTTCAAAAGCATATTGATTCCCCTGAAACCAAAGAATCAGACAGGCTCGTCTGTAAAACGTTTTGCGACATCCAAAAAACTTTGTAACTCATTGGACACAACATAACATGTCAAAATCTGATGAAATGAATAGATTTCCCAGATCTAAACATAGCAAAGGCCAGATAAAAGAGAAGAAATGGAATATAAATAATATGATCAATTGGGCATATATAACTGTTCCATCATCTGTAAAAGCTTGATAATGCCATTTGCTTTATGCAGCAGATCAGGATTGGATTGCTACCAAAGGAGTACTTTGCTACATACATACGTACACTAATAACACCTTTTGACTAAAACAGGACATCAGATTCCATGAAACAAAAACTACAAAACATTGGTCGATAACAATAGATATGTCCAAAATTTCAAACTCTTTCTCTTTGGATAATGTTCTTTACAGTTGCATGTTTGGTCTTAAAAATGCGAGCCTATTTCGAACAGATTAAGTTTAGGTTATTGGGTTTTCAGATTTGTTCCGGTTCATGCTAGCTAGACGACTTAAACTGCCATAAGTTTCATTCCTTTCATTGAAATTAGAATGTAATATAGTAAATAATAGAAGAGGAGTGATAAAGTGAACGATCAAAAGAGAATGATTGTTGTTCTTGGAGGTCACGAGTTCGAATACTAATATTACAGCACAATAATTGAACGATCAAATTAAACTAAAATGTCCATAGAAATCTTGAATAAATTATAAACCCCACCTGACCTTAGACAAGTGAAAATGTTAAAAAGTAAAAAAGAAAAGTATGGTGAAATAGCCATTGCACCATATGCTGTGATAGTGGCACAGTTAAAGTAACACTTGGAAAGACTCAAATTATTGTCCTTAATTTATCAACCAGTCCCACCATAAAGTCTCTTGGCTTAACCCTACGGGGAAGAACATGATCCATATACTTCGAATCATATGATCAAACACATTCATCGTGATTCAAGGATAAGACCTACACAAATGAAACCCCAAAAGTTGTCTGTTTCTAGTAGAAAGGGACGACTGATAAAAAACCATGATGGGTAAAAAAAACACATTTCACATCTGTTGGATTAACCCTACCTTTTCTTGACCTTTTTTTTTCAAAAAAAATACTTCATTTTTCTCCCACTCTTTTCACCGACATTCCTTTTGCTATGAACGATAAGATTAGGAAAATGCCAAACCCTGTTGGGACTGATGACGAGTACTTGGTTTGATAGATTTTGTAATCATTTGTTTACGGTGGAGAGACAAGACAGATGAGCCACTGTTCCATCTTATGTTTTGTTGTTTTGTGGGAACATGGAGAGCGCAAACTAAGGGATTGCAAATTTTATAACTTTGTTTTGCTTCATTCTTTCCATTATCACTCCTCCGGTAGCTTTATTTACAGTGTAATGTTATGTAACTTAAAGCACAAAGCGAATCAACTTGCCAATATAAACTAGGTCGTAAATCTTAATCGTCTTCGGATACGTAAAGCAAAGTATTAAGAACGCCTAGTCCATCGGGCGGGAGGGCGGGCCATTCGATCTGTTAGTGGTGCAATTCAATTCATATCTCGTGTGTCCCTACGTATGAGATATTTTTGTCGTCACTTGTGCAGTCCATGCAATCCCCTGTTTAGCGTTAGCTTTTTTGCTTCTTTCTGGGGTTGATTTACAACCAATCGTCGCTCTTCCATTCATAAAACCTTGACCTTTTCACAGAGGTAAAGCTAATCAAACCATAAAAAGGAGGCCTAGGATGCTAATTACTAGCTAGGGGGTGTTTATCACCTATAGGGATGGCAATGGATTCTGGATCCGACCCGAATCTGTAGATCAAGATCCGTTTTATAGGGTTTGGATCCTAAAATTTTAGATCTGATGGATTTGGGTCGGATCTGAATCTTCTGATTAAAATATGGATCTGGATCTGACATTTAAGACCCGAACTTAAACCCGGATCCGTTTACCTATTTATTAAAAAATTATTGTTAGTTTTAAAATATATATAAATATATAATTATAGGTTTTATATTTCACATTATTCTCTGATATAATTTTTATTTATTTATGACAAAAAGACTTTTTGAATGAATACATATTTATTCTATTATTAACGAAGATTGTGATGATGATGCAAAAATGATAAATATCTTAACAAGTTATATAAGAAAGTTATTATATTGCATACCTTTAATATTAATATTTAAATTTCACAAATATTATTTTCATAAAATAAAATTTTCTCTTTAGTTGGTAGTTTATTGTTTGTTTTAGGATGTTAATGATTTAAGTAGTGATGAAGACTAGTACTCTAAAAAATAAAAGTACGATACTCGGTTTGCGACAGTAAAATATTTTATGATCTACATTTCTTAATATTTGTGTTATTCAAAAGATATTTGTGTAATTATTGAGATTTTCTAAGATTTTAATTTATCGTTTTTTTATCCTGATGCTAGTTTATTGAAATTAATCTTTTCTTTATCGAAGTTGTGATGTAAAATTATTTAATGATAGTTTTATTATGTTAAAAATAGATCAAATAGTCATTTTTTAATAGATCCGTTGTGGACCCGTTTTAGACCTAGATCCGTAAGATCCATTGGATCTAGATCGGGGTATCAATTTTCTAGACTCGTGAATCTGGGGCGAATCTGGATCCATGATGTAAAAATGAATCTGGATCTAGATCCAACTGGACCTAATCTAGATCCGACACTTTGCCATCCCTAATCACCAATATTACAATTCAAGATGAACAATTAAATGTGTGGGTTTCAATGGAAGAATAATTGTTTTTTTAAAGGAGGTTATACCTTTGAGATAGAAGAATATTAGTGGTAGATGTCAAGATTTGAACTTTATATCTATTAAATATCACCTATTAAAATGATTGTATGAATTAATTTAACCCACGTCACATACCTAGTTATAACGTGTGAATCTTAAAAGATTTTGTGTACACATAATTTTAAATCTAAAACATATTTGATATTGCTTACCATTTAAACCAATTCTAATCAGTATCAAATAAAATTATTCATATTCCTGCTTAAATTACAAACTCCTTTTTTACTAAAAGAATTGTGGACATGAGGTGACTCTTCACCGAACCCTGTGATTTGTTGGAAGCTTGTTAGAGTGGGGGTGCCTCCTCACCCTATATGAAATTAAAAAAGGGAAGACAAATTCAGTTACAGACTTACAGTGGTGAGGCAAAATCTGTAACAGCTATACCTTTACTCCTTAAAACCAGAACGGTTGAGTGATGAGAAAAATTATTAGGTAAACACTACGTTATTTGAGGTCTTGAAGTAACCGAATTTTTTTATTTTAATTTTTTAAAGTGAATTAGGGGTGAGCGTTCGAGAGAGTTTAATCTAGTCGAGTCAAAAAATTTTGAGTTATTCGAGTTGAGTCATCATATTTACAATTTGAACTTATTTTTGAATTTTTTTATTCGAGTCGATTTTAGCGAGTTCGAGTCGATTCGATTTTTTGATTTTATGTACAAATTTTTATTATACTATTTATAATACTATAGTATAGTTTGATTGCAATTTAAACGATTTTCTCTTTATATTTACATACATATTTCTTTATATTTTTTTTACATTTGTAAAAAAAAAATTAAATTATTATTATCATCAATCAAATATTTTAGGTATGAATATGTTATTTTATTAAATTAGATTTTATTAACAATTTTCTTTTTATCTATGTCAAATTAAGACTAAACAAAAAATAATGATAAATTAAATACAAAAATTAAAAAACAAATAGCATAATATAAAAGATACAAATAAAAATTCTATTAAATAAAATAAAAAATGAATCTACAACGTGACTAAATTATAAAAAAAATGTAGAAAAAGAAGAAGAATCGACTGAAAATAAAACTATATGGGTTAAATGTACAATTAGTCTCTATAACTATTAAAATTTTTGAGTTATCCGATTTCTATTTTACAATTTGAATTTAATTTAAAAATTTTCTAGTCGATTCGAGTTTATGAAATTTTGAGTCGAGTTAAAACA
Organism: Abelmoschus esculentus; assembly: GCA_035048815.1. Classification (NCBI taxonomy): domain Eukaryota; kingdom Viridiplantae; phylum Streptophyta; class Magnoliopsida; order Malvales; family Malvaceae; genus Abelmoschus; species Abelmoschus esculentus. Next base: position 512,804 of record JAUCBN010000025.1, read on the forward strand.
AATCAAATTTTTTCACCTCGATTCGAGTCGAGAAATTCGATTTTTTCGAGTCAAGTCGAGTTTTGCTCACCCTTAAGGTGAATCAAATTTCGAGTTATTTAAAGATGAATAATCTTAATTGTTTGGACCATTGATGACGCGATAAACAAGATTCACGTAATAATCTCTCGATATAAGAGGATTTTTGGGCTAAAAAACACTTCCAACCCACATGGCATTTTGGGCCATAGATAACATAATCTTAGCAGTCTTTTGGAAGTTTGTGTGAAGTGAGGCATATGGCAATCCATTGCTGAACTATAAGTGTATGGGCAATTGGGTTTAAATCGAATTTAAAAATTAATCTATTAATTATTAAAAATTTTAAATTATTAAGTTCTTATTTATGATTCAAATTTTATTTAATTTTTTTATTTGAGTCTTATTTATAACTCAAATAAACTTACTACTATAAATGTATTGTTTTTAATTATTTTATTAGATAAACAAATACATTTATCAATAGATCAAATTATTTATCTTTATTTCCTTATTTTCTTTAAATCATAAATTTTAAACTTAATGAAAATATTAATTTTTCTTCCTCTAAAATATTCATTTTTCCTCTTTTTTATATGTAGAGAGATTATAACTTTTTCTCGTATCGGAATTTGAACCCATACAAAATAGGACAAGATAAACATCCTTGACCACTAGGCCAATCATTAGATCTCTTCATTTCTCCTCCTTTAATACATACTAAAATTAAAATTAATAAAGATAAACTTTTTACCGTGTCTTTTGACATATATTCCAAAATAAACTTTAAACGATTTATTTATATAAATAAAAACTCTAAATAATCTAAAAAATCAAAACTTCATATAATTCTGTCCGTTAATATTATAAAAAAAATAAATTATATATTTATTTTATAATAATTATTATGAATATTTATTAATAAATATAATTCCAACGGAAACAAACATAGATGAAAATATCTTTCCAAGGTATACAGAGGTAACTCTCGTTTTAGCTTCTAAATAACTAATTAAAAAAAAAGATTCCTTTATTTTTAGTCTCTTCAAAATTGAAAATCGAAGCTTTAGTCCGAGTGAAAGTGAGGGAAATGACGATCAACGACGAAAGTTCGGTGTACGTGGGAGGACTTCCCTACGATGCCACCGAAAGCTCCATCCGCCACGTCTTCAGCGTCTACGGTGCTGTCGTCGCCGTTAAGGTCTTTCTCTTTCCCTTGACTTTCATCTACACGCGTTTACTCTCCATCCTCACTGTTCATTTAGGTTCTCTTATGCATTTAGGGTTTCTAATTTTTAGTCTCAATTCTTCGATTTATGTTTTCAAAGATTTAGCTGCAGTATGGTTCTTGAAAAGCTTAAGTAATTTTACAGTTAATTAAAAAAATCAGTTATTGTTTTGTTGAATTAATTTTGGAATAACGGATAAACTTACCGGCGATGGAATTGGTATCTGTTGTTTTATTCGTTGTTTCTAGAAGTTTAGTAATGTCTGGCGTTACTCGTTTGGGTTTTCTGAAAAATCGAAGCTTGATAATGTGGGTGGTTCGCAGATTGTTAATGATCACACAACTAGAGGAAAATGCTATGGCTTTGTTACTTTTACAAATCCTCGTTCAGCTTATGATGCCATCAATGATATGAACGGCAGGGTATGTATTGTTTGTTGGTTCATGGAACATTGAATGATACCGTTCTTCTTGTTTTGAAATTCGTAGAGATTTGACATTGTTGAAACTTGAAATTGTAACTAGACTATTGATGGTCGAGTTGTGAGAGTTAATGAAGTGACCACCAGAGGGGGCAGATCAAATTTTAGCCGGGACCATCCTAGACAGAGTGAGTGGGATAAGGGACATGACAGAGAAAGAGATCATGATCGTGATAGAGAACGGTATCGTGATCGATACAGTGATAGATCCAGAGAGCGGGATCGGTCTCGGGACCATGATTCTGGAAGAGAAAGAGGATATGAGCATCACGGACATGATAAAGCTGGAGAATACTCAATGGATAGAGATCATGGTAGAGATGTGGAGGATCCTATGCAAGGAGAGAGCAGGAACCATATTCTGGATTGGGACATGGGTCATGAGCTGAATTTGGATCAAGATAGGGAGCCTGCTGGAACCAATGGTTACCGTAGAAGTGTTGATGAGGACAAGGAGAAACGACCAAAGAGACGGAATGGGTAACACTCCCCATTTGGTTGCTTAATGTTTTCTGTTTTTTTCTCACTATATATTCAGTAATGGAGTTCACTTTGTTGATATTAATTCTATTTTACTTCGTTTGTTTGAACTGTTTCTATATTTTTTCTTATGTCAATGGCTTTCAGTCTAAGGACTTCCTGTTCCTCGTGATATGTTGATTCTATTAATTCTTCTTTATGAGCTTACTGCTGAGCTTCAATGTATTTCCCTCAGATTAATCACTTCTGTTTTAGCAATGTTTCTAGTTTTATGTGTGTATTAGCATGAGAAATTTTTAAACTAATTTTCAATTTTGCAGCTCTACAAGCAATGATTATGGCAGAGGACTTTCATCTGATTCGACTGATGATTACAATCAGGTGACATCAACTCTGTTTTGATGCATGTTTGTGTAATTGCTTTTTCCTTTTCCTAATTATGTTTTATTTTCAGATGAAAAAAGAACTGGAAAGATCAATTCAAAGCCGAGAAGATCTTAAAACAGAGGTCTGCTACATCTTTGAATTTTTTTATTGATTTTTCAAGAATCAAACAAATACATGCACATGTTTGTGTGTGTTTGTTTTGGTATTTCATTTCCACTATTGTGAAGTGGTAGGAAAAGACGAGTAACATTTTCTTGCTCATCAGATTTCGCTGATGGAAGGGAGGTTAGAAGAGAAACAGCAGCTTGTTTTGGATTTACAGAAGAAATCCAAGGTATCTTAATGAAATATGTTTTATTTTATTTGGTTTGATATATTTTGTCTCAAAGAAGTTTATTCATACATACAGACCCTGGAAGATGCGTTGGTTGCAGCAAAGAAGATTTCTTCACGCCGCAAAATGCATTTAACCAAGGTAATCTTCTGAGATACACGGCTGCAACATGGTTGGAGTAAATTTTAACCTTTTATTATTGGCATGCAATGTTAACATAAAATAAATGACTTGCAGCTGCATAAGTGTTTCATGCAAGTAAAGGAGTGCAGGGAAAAACTTAAAAGCTGTGAACAGGAACTTGAGGTCAGCATCTTCAGTCTGTTCATGATTTACATGCATTTGTAATTTTTTTTCTGTTGTCCAGTTGAAAACATGCTATGGAGCGAAAGATACTGTGTTGTTAAGCACACAATCCATATCATTGTTGTTCATATGTATCAATTTTGTGGTTTGTCAAGTTTCGTTTCATTTCTAAGGTACAAGTATTCGATACTATATTGTAAATGAGACTTGCATTGCGTACACTTGATGCTTCTAGACTTTTACCATGCGATGCTTTCATGGCGGAAATATATCATAGGTATATATTTGGGTATTGAACCAAAGGTACCTCAATAGTTATTTATGGTGAGTTTCCACATGATGATGAGCCGAACTAGGGTCTCAGCCTCGAGTACAGAAGATTAAAGCATATTTAAAAATCAATGCTAAAGTGTGAAGATGGCATGGGTGTATGGGGTGGCAGTCTGGCGAACTGGATTGCATGATTAGTAGCACTCATTATATTATATTAACTCTAAACTTTACCTTGCAGTCCCTTGTTGATTCAGCAATGCTAGAGTGTGAAGATGATGTAGGTGTACGGGGTGGCAGTCTGGCAAACGGGATTGCATGATCGGTGTTGGCAGTTCACTAATCCTCTGATGTATCACCTTTTGATTGGAGTACTTAATCCTTTATGTAGAGACATAGTATGAGTAGATTTGAAGGACGGTTAAAGCATATCCTTCTTTTGATGTATATAGTTATATATATTTCAGAATGTTGTTATGCTTTATTGTTCTTTACCAATGTAATGCCATATCTTTGGATGATGCAAATTCTGAACTGAGTCATTGTTTGTTAGTTGCTGAGTCAAACCAGGTTGTTGTTTGTATTGAACTTGAAGCTTTGAGACTGTTGTTCAACCCTCATCAACACCCACCATAAGATTAGTGCCTCCTTATGGAAAATCTTTACACTTGTATTTGTATACTAATGTTTTTTAAAACAAGATGGGAATAGGAGTCCTTTTATATTTTAAAAAATATATTTTTTCTTATTTAACATTTCTTTCAAATGTGTTGCAGATTCTCATCAAAGATAAAAGCTGTTTTCTAGAGCAAATGTTTCTGAATCTCTGCCTCTCAAATTCTTCACAAAATAGAAAAGCAGGTGCCTTTAATTTAGGGTAAAAATCATATGCTTCTTTATTATACTTTTATTTATGCTTTCTGTTGAATTTTTTTTTTAAAAATTAAATTTTAAACCCTAACTTTTATTTTTTATATTCTAAACCCTACCTCCTAAAAAATACACCTTACCTCTAATTCCTTAACCTCTAACCACAACTATTAACCTTGAATTTTAAACCCTAAACCCTCTAATTTAAAACGAAAACACAAATGGAGAGACTTTTAAAACTTTCATTTATTTTCATCAACACAATTTGAGTTTAAAAATGTTTTTACCGTTTAAATATAATTTTTTTAAGAGCACAATATGATTTTTCACTGCATTTCATAGCTTTGGTAGAATTTATATTTTTATTAAAATATTAAAGTAACACTCAATATTGTTTTTTAATCATGAAACTCCAAGAACCATGTGAGCTTCAGTATCCAGTGAGATCTTTCGACAAAAGCAAAAGACGAAATATAAATAATAGAAACCGACAAAAACAAATAATCCAATGTTCAGTCATTTCCCAATTTCCCGAATCGACATTTTAAGCACAGAGGAAAACAAACCTTCACTTTCCCTTTATGTCCTTTTTACCCTCCGCTTCATATTTCGCATGTTTTCTTCTCAAAATAATAGCATATGATTATGCAACATGGATACGTGAGACCTAAACCCTAAAACTGTTAGAACTTGAGAGTGATCTCACTTCCATTGCTTTCTTCACCGTCCTCTCTCAATGCAGCTAACCCTTTTCTTTGATCTTCACTACCGCCACCGTTGTCTCCGCTCTCACCTTTACAGCTGCTGCTCTCAGATTTCCCATCTTCAATGCTCTCCGACCGGTCTCCACCTCCCATCAAGTAGGGCTCCGGTAGGCTATGGACCTGTGAGGTGGCCTTGTACATTTGGTGTTGATGCTGGAGGGAGTGGTGGTGCAGCTGAGGTGGATTTAAGGCAGGCCTTGCCGCGGCCGCATTAGTGTAGAATTCTTGGGGAGCAGGTGATGCACAGAAGTGAGGAGGTGCATGGGAAGCAACCGGGTGGTGAGCACCATAAAGAGCCGGACCCCCGCCATGAGCTGCGGCTGCGGCGGTGGCATAGTCTGATGGAACCCAGATGCCGCCTAGAACTACAAGTTGCGGTGTTGGGGCTCCTGGTGCTGGCGGACTTGAGCTTGGTCTCCTCGTATGCAACCTATATTTCTGTATTAAAATATATAAATGAACTTATCAGTTAATTTGTGCAGTCAGGTTTAGTGTAAGAGCCCGTTCTTGCATATCTCAGTTACCTGTAGATGGCTTTTTACTTCATCATTGGTCAAACCTTCAACCTTCATCAGCTCCCTTATTTGTTTTGGAGTGGCAACTGCATGTTATCATCACCACGATATTGTCAGATCAGAACCAATAATTTCGATAATGATAGTTTGACTTCAATGTAGTTGCATTAATTTCACAAACGATCAAATCAAACAAAAAAAGAGGAGAAAACTTTGCTGATACCTTGAGAACCACCAAGCATCTGGAGAGCATTGACAAATCTTCTATGCAAATCAGGTGACCAACACCGCCTAGCCTTCCTGTGAGGTTGACTTGTACTAGCGTTATTATTGGTTGTCTGCCCATCAGTTTCGTTACAGCTGCTTCCTTTGCCTTGCTCAACAAAAGTTCCCCCGTTGCCAACTTTACCGGGCTTCTCTCTCTGTTGACAATCATTTTCAGTGTCCAAGCATTTCTTATCTTCTATATCTTTATTGCCAGAGGCAAGAGCTAGTTCCGGAAGAGGTTGTAAAGTCGAACCAGGGCTCAAGTTTCGGTCTTTTGAGAACGGAAAGAAGGCTCCTCCATTTCTCTGCTTGGTATCTAAGGCCAACTTGGGACTAACATCGAAACTAATATCAGTTTCTTTAGGGGACGTGATTGTGGACAGTGGTTTCGTTTCGTTTCCGGCTTGGCTCCATAACTGCGCACTCGTCATCCAGTTTGCTTTATCGGATGTGTTTTGTGAATTTTCTGCGTTCTCGGAGCCTGAGTTTTTGAGGGGTATGAATTCTTCAAGAACTGGCCTAGATCCTTGATTCGCTTGGCATGCATGTAGTTGCTGCCTTGAAGCCTCCATAGCTGAACCAACAAAAAGAAAAGTATTAACAAATGCTTTTAGTTCTTTAGAGAATTGTATGCAAGTGTCGGGACCCTTTAAATTCAAATAGAAAACGAGCTCTAACTTCTATAAAACAAAAAGGTAGGAACTTGGAAACTAGAAGTAGTAACACCTCAGCCGAAAAAACATGAATTTCCACCAGTAGGTAGGAAAATACATTAGTATCAATTTCTTTATTGTCATTTGGATCTTAAACATATATTGTAATCCCTTTTCCTCTGTTTATTGAAGATGAATACTTCAAAAAGACAAATGGCATGTTTTGATACGTACCATTGGTGAGAAGTTGCATGCAAAGGGGAAGCTCACGCTTGAAAGCATCGATCTTAAGGCGTTCCTCCTCAAGACGGGAAAGGAAATCTTCAAGCTTCTGGGTTTGATCAATCTGCTGATCCCCAAATGATTTCAACAGCATGGAATAGCTATGGGGTTTGCAATCAAAGGTTAGTCCAGAAGGTGATGCCATATTTTCTCTGTGCTTTTTCCTTAGGGTTGTATAAAACAACAAGAAACTTGTAGTATGTCTGTCTTTTCTTTCTTCAGGAAAAGTTGTTGTTTGGAAGGATATCACTCATACTCTAATAGCAACAAACGAATTGATTTGTTTGTATGCAAAAACAAGCAAAACAAAACAAAGACGGGACCGAGAGAGCAGTGTGGGTTCAGGGTTGTCTTTGCTTTGAGGCTTTCTAGGTTGGACAGAAGAAGAGAAAGGGAAGTTATGTTGTGTTGTGAACACAATGAGGATTCGGAGTGGGAGGATCGTCTCTTTTAGAGGTGAGTTCAGGGGGAATAAAGTAAAGCAGATGGGCATGGCAATTTCTTGCAAAAAAAGCTTAAAGAAAAGAAAAATATGAGAATCAAGGTGGTCTGACAGCAAAAGGATCATGTGCTGAGTCTGTGTACTATATTCAAAATCACCAATACAAAAGAGGATTCTTCTTATTACTGTTTTTGTACTTTTAATTTTTTTTTGTCAACTTTTATTGTTAGTAATCCTAATAACTTTTGATTCGTTTCTTACTTTATAAAAGAAAGTAAACACAAAATTATAGGAGTATTTACATGAGAATATAAATATTATAAAGAAAAATTCTAGGACGGGCGTCGAATACCGTTAAATATTATTAACATTAAACACGGTTGAACATTATTAAATTAATTAATAAAAATTAAAAATCTCAATAACTTAACATACAATTAATAAAAAGAGTGATAGACTTAAATCCTTGAGATTTTTAATCGTTATTAATTAATTTAATAATATTCAGTGGTGTTCAGCGGTAGTAGTGTTCAACACACGTGGTAGACTCATTCTATTATAAATGATATTTTGTTTTAAATAATTAAAAGTTATAAATGTTTTTATTCGAATTCGGATCGGACATGAATTGGATCGGATTCAAATCATAACAATATCCATATATGATATGATTCGTCTTCTATTAGGACTTGGACCCTTTTATTGGATTTAAACTTTTCTAATCAAACTTGAATCAAATAGTTTTCTTTGAATTGAATTCAAATCGAATTGGGATTAAATTGTCTTCCCAAGAATCTACATACTTTTAAATGGATGTTGAACACGTGTACGGTAAGAAAGAAGGCAACGGCATCTTTAGTTACCTAAGATAAGATTTCTATCTTCCTTATTACGGGTAACCTAGCCATGAGAAAAGATATAACCTAGCAATTTTAGTAGTAATTTTTATTTTTATTGAAGAGAGATAGAGAGAATAAGAATCCAGCGCTCGCCATGCAAGTATGCATGTCTCTTTCTGGTTTCAAAAGTTTCATAATTGGCCTAAAATTGAGTGCAAATCAACAGAGGTGGGAATATCTAATCTAAAAACCAGACATTCTTGGCAGAATAATATAATATATGGGGGGATAAGGAAGGAATATCTTAGTTCCAATTCTACGACTCTAAAAATTAAGGGAAGGGGAGGAGCTTAACACCCGGGAATCTCACTCTGCTACTGACTTTAATGAAGTGGCTCCCAAGGTAACAAGATTCTCAACACAATTAGTTTACTACATTTCTTTTCTCAACCTACTTTTACTCATCTGTCCGGATCCGGATCCGGGTCCTGGTTAGAATATTGGACTTCCTGGTGTAGCCTACCAAATCAATTGATGTAAATACATGTTCCTTAATATGCATATGACCAATAAACAGACTGAAAATAAGTGGAGAATTCCCAGTCATTTGGTATGAAGTTTGAATGGAGAGCAGTCCTTTCACTTTTCTTGGCAACACTTGTTTTGTAATGTAAATACATTTCACTCTATAACTTTAACAATTATATATCTGTGATGTTGTATGATTTCTTCAACTAGTGTATAAATAATACGTGAACATTCATGCTGCAGCTGCATGGGGAAGAAAGATGGTGATTCCTGCATGCATGCATGTGAGACCGAGAGGGGAGGGTATCATATGGATGGAAACGGGTAAAGACAAGAAAAGGGGTCTAATCCGATAAGATCCGAAATCAGATATAAGATGAATGAAGCAAAGAATGGCTTTTTTATATTAGGTTAAATGAAAGTAAAAGGTAAAGTAGATAGAGTAAGAAGGACTCCTGTTTCCGGCCGCTGCTGCAGCAGCAAAAGAAAGGTAAGAAAGAAAGAAGTGGTAATAGTAATACTACTGATGGGTTAGGAGTTAGGATCGTCCGTCTCTTTCTAAAAATCCAAAAGCACCAGAAAAGAAAACCCAGTCTCTTGTAGTGCAAGACTCCAGTCCAACCCATGCATTTTCTCTCCTCCACATCCTCTTTTCTTCTTTCTATCTTTACTGTTGCCATGAGAAAAAGAAAGAAAAGAAGCAAAGCAAAGCAAAGGAGATTCTCCTCGTGACAAGTGTCACTGATATTCCCTCACATTGTCCTTCTGAAGATCCCTTTTGTCTGCTGTTTTATATAAGTACTATTCATATATAACCCCCAAATCCCTTTTTTCTTATTGCCAGAGAATGTAAAAACAATCAATAATAAGTGACAGTAAAAAACATATAATATATAATATATACAACATAGACCTGGTATCTTATTTATTTTTGTATATATAAATTGGTTTAGATAAAGAATTCAAAGTTCCATTCAACTTGGTTAACTCCATTGGCATTGTTTTTGTATATTAAAGATTCTTAAGCTTTTCGGAAAGCCATTGATGTTTACATTTACAGGTGTTGTATTCATTGAAAGATGGAATCATGGAGATGGGGTTGTTCTTAAAAATTCCCTAATTCACTCGGGATAGATTCGTCGTCGTTTGCTTTAGCATCAGAAACTTGTTTATTGTTGATAGCTATATATTGCTATCTAGCTGCGGGATTTGCATTATTTGGATTCTTCAGGCAAAACTTAGATTATATTGTATTAAATGTTGATGCTGTTTCAGGCAAATCTTATGCTCATAGATTCAAGTACCAGTAATGTCGGTATAATGATTAAATGAGTAATATTTAATGATTAAAAGTATTATCTTAAAAACCTATTAAATATATAATCGAACAAAAAATAAATTTAAATCTATCATCATCTATCACTCTTTTTCAAGAAATATTTGAATAGTATATATGGTTTGACCATAAATTAAAAACAGAGAGAAAGAGAATAAAATTACACTGCTTTAGCATCCGAAGCAGGAGAGTGGAGGATGGAATTAGAATATCTTCGGTCGGCCTCTTACTTAAAAGATGAGTTAAGAAGGGGAAGGAAGCAGAGTGAAGATGAAGACAGGAATTTTTTTTTAAGACAAAATTTAAAAGTGATACAAACAATGGTAATGTTATTTTAATATTTAATATTTTTTTTTTATATTTATGTAAACAGCTTAAAAATTATCTGTCAGGAAAATAGGCGGTAAACTTTTAATATTTTATTTGCGTGATTTATAATAGATTTTTCAATTATATTTACATTCGTCAGACTAAATTTGATGTACCGATATTAATATAGATAAAAATAAATAAATTTTACAATAATATCATAATTTTTTATTGAATTTAATTAAAAAAACGAGAATAGTCTAATGGGCCCAGTCTGGTATTCAACTTAAGGCCCGTATCAAATAGTAGGCTGACTAAGGGTCCTTTTGGAGTACAAATAATTCACAGATAGATGGAATATAATATAAGGTAAAAATATCCAATTGTGGGCCCAAGGCTAAATATCCCCAAATGTGGGGTTGTGGGCCCAAATACACTCTTCCTCTTCTTCTTCTTTACCACTTCGTGCATGGCTTCCCTTCCTTTCAAGACCCCACATTTCTCTCATTTCAAATCAGTAAAACCAATCAAATCTCTCACCCAAGTCAAAGGAACCGCCAGAACTCATCAAGCTTTGTATAAATCTTACTTCCACGGCATATCTTTTCTTTGCAAAGAGGGCCAAATTCAACGAGCTTTGGACTTACTCATTGAAATGGACTCTAGAAATTTACCAGCTGGCCTTGAAATACACAGCGAAATCCTTCCGCAGGTCAGAAAATTCAGGCTCAAGTTCTAAAAAACGGTGCTTTCTTTGCAAGAAATAAGTATATTGAGAGGAAGTTAGTTACTAGTTACTACTATCTTTTATGCAAAGTGTGGTGCTTTTGATATTACTAATGAATTAATTAGCAGATTGAGGGTAAATAATGTGTTCTCTTGGGCTGCCATTATAGGACTGAAATGTAGAATTGGGTTAAATGAGGAGGCTTTGATGGAGTTTTGTGAGATGCAAGAAAATGGGATTTTGCCAGATAACTTTGTAGTTCCTAATGCATTGCAAGAAAACGGGTATGAGGTGAAGGTGGGTTTTGATGGGTGTGTCTTTGTTGCAAGTAGTTTGATTGATATGTATGGCAAGTGTGGGGTTTTGGAGGATGCAAGGAAAGTTTTTGATGCAATGATTGAGAGGAATGTAATAGCTTGGAATTCGATGATCGTTGGGTATATGCAAAATGGGATGAATGAGCAAGCAATTGATGTGTTCCATGATATGAGAGTGAGAGGTATTGAACCTAGTCAGGTATCCATATCGAGTTTTTTATCAGCTTTGGCTAATTTAGGTGCAATAGGCGAGGGAAAGCAGGGACATGCCATTGCTGTCGTACGTGGATTTGAATTGGATAGCATTTTGGGTAGTTCTGTTTTAAATTTTTATTCCAAAGGTGGTCTGATTGAGGATGCGGAACTAATTTTCAATAGGATGCTTGAAAAGGATGTGGTAACTTGGAATTTGATCATTTCTAGTTACTTAAAATGTGGTTTGATTGATAAGGCACTTGATACGTGTTACCTGATGAAATCCGAAAACTTGAGATTCGATTCTGTGACTCTGTCATCTATATTGACTGCAGCTCCCAATTCCAGTAATATAAAGCTTGGAAAAGAGGGTCACTGTTATTGTATTAGGAACAGTCTTCAGTCTGATGTTGTTGTTGCTAGTAGCATTGTAGGTATGTATGCCAAATGTGGCAGAATTGATTGTGACGGACAAGTATTCAGTTCCACAACTAACAAAGATATCATATTATGGAATACATTATTGTCTGCTTATGCAAATGTTGGCTATAGTGGTGAGACCTTGAAGTTGTTTTATCAGATGCTAGTTAAATGAGGCTAAAGAGTTCTTCTCGCAGATGCAATCCCTTGGCGTCCACCCTAACCTTATAACTTGGATTACGCTAATCACTTGTCTGGTTCATAATGGTTTTCACGATGAGGTGTTACAGATTTAACCCAATTCTATGAGCATCAGTATGGCACGTTCAGCTTGCACGAATGTCACATCATTACAGCATGGAAGAGCAATTCATGGATACACACACTATAAGGAATGACATTGTCTCACGGATCAATGTTTCAACAGCTTTAGTTGACTTGTATGCTAAATGTGGATGTTTAGGTCAAGCAAAGATGGTGTTTGATATTATTGTAAGCAAGGAATTGCCAGTTTATAATGCAATGATTTCTGCTTATGCATTACATGGTCAAGCTGGAGAAGCTCTTGCAGTGTTTAAAAATCTAGAGGAAACTGGTCTAGAATCTGATGGTATGACATTTACAAGTGTCTTATCTGTAAGCACCCACACCGAACTAGTAAATGAAGGTTTGCAGATTTTTGTTGACATGGTTTCTAAACACCATTTCTTGTGAAGCATGGAGCATTACGGATGTGTATTTAGTCTTCTTTCTTGATCAGGTCGTTTAGATGAACCTTTTAGGCTTATTCTCACAATGCCGTTTGAGCCAAATGCACATATAGTCGGATCACTTCTTGTTAAATGCAGAGAGCATGAAGAGATTGAATTGGTGAAGCGGTTATCAAAGTATTTACTAGAATTGGAACCAAATAATTCAGGTAATTATGTGTCAAATTCAAATGCATATGCTGCTTCAGGAAGGTGGGACAAAGTTTCCGAAATAAGTGATTTAATGAAAGAAAAAGGTTTAAAGAAGAGCCCTGGGTGCAGTTGGATTCAAATAGTTGAAAAACTTCATTCTTTTTTTGCTGGTGATGGATCACACCCTAGTACTGAGGAAATACAAGGTACACTGGCTTTATTGGGAACTGATAAATTTCAGTGCTTAAAGTCTGTTCCAGATATCAATCATCATAGGTAATAATCAAGTGCTCCAAGGAGACTCAACAGAGGGTCGGGTTTAACTGAAAAGAAGTAAACAATGGTTACTTTTGCTTCACAGCAATAATTGACCGGAATGTTCAGCCTAGAATGTGTCACCGATGTGTTGTTGCTGTCCTTGCGGATTCATCTAAATTGCCTGGCTGGAAAAGTTGTTAGCAGCTGTGAGGTTTTAAACGTTTTGGTAGGATGGAGAATACACCTTGACTCAGATCAATATGTAAAAAAACTTGCAAGAAAACTCGAGATGTTTTCTGTTCAAGTTCAGGACAGAAAACACATAGCTGAGCAACAGTTATGCTGCTTCTTCAGTTTCTGGCCTTTCCGTTAAAGTAGGGCAATGGAAAAATGACAGTTTTTAATTCTTTTTACATTATTTTTCATGACTACAGAATTGCTTATATGGCTATTTTCGGACATTTCCTCCCCAAACTCTACAATTCCCCCTTTGATCTCCTCAACAAGCATAAGGTTTTTATTTATTTTGTAAATGTTTTTAATGTACTTGGAGCATCATATTCTGTAAGGCAATATCTCGATATGCGATAGACACAAAAATGAAGAGTCATGTAGGGTTGCAGTCTTAATCAGTTAAACCAGGTAAGTAGACATGGAAGGTATCTAGGAAGATAGCCAAATCCCCAACTTTAAGCATCATCTTTATCAAAGCGAAAAAGGATAACTATCGTTTCTTGACTTTTCCAAAGTATACAAAGAAGAAGGGTATTTTCTCCTTTTCTTTTCCATCACTTGCTTCGTTTGGTCTTACTTTTCTACTCACATGACATGTCCGCAAGTATAATATCCTGTGCAATCCATGGGGACCAATCATCCTGTTGCTTGCCATAGTTCTTCATGAAGAACGCTATCAACTTAAACCAGATGTATATTAATGGCTTCCCAGGCCTACACTCTCCCATGAAAACGAAGGAAAACAAGGGTTTTGCATCACTAATCTTTGCTAGCTACCAGCACTGCACGTCTGCACCTAGTTTCACGTGCAAGCCAAACCCACAATGGAAGTTGTTTTCACACGGCATCACATATCAAACTAGAGATAAATCATGTCCTATAAAGAAATTAACAATCATTAAGCTTATGGACTTGAAGATGTATTTATTTGATATTATATTAACCCTTTCTTTATGATCAATTTCATTGTTCTGCAACTACCTTCTTTTCACCTTATTATCATTCAATGAATCCATTACTTTTGATATGATCTAAATGAATTGGCATTCAGTTACTTACAGAGGCCGCTGGCTGAGGTTGTTGAGATTTCAATGCGTGCTCGTTTGTCTAATGTCTGATCCAACTAACAACAAAAATAGAGTTTTAGGGACTCGAATTCCATGTTAAAGATGAGTAAGGATTCATAAAGGAAAAAACTTAGAAGGCAAGGAACCACTTGGCTTAAGCTTTAAGATAAATCATAAAATATCAGTACATTATATCAGCCAAACTCCAAAAAAAATGAATGTAAATGTGCATAAAGTTAAGACCGAGATCTGCCAACTAAGACCAGTTAAGGGGGACCTTGAAAGACCATAAAGTTAACCATGACCTGTAAAACTAGGTGATGAGATGTTGTAAACTTGCATTGAAGAATGAAGAATCCAATGCCCCAAAAGAATATTCCTCTCTGAAACTGAACGTATATTTTTTACAATACTAACATAAACAACCCAAGTGAGACTGATTTTGGGTTTCTGGTCTTTGATTTTGATATTGCCTTCCAGGTGTCTTTATATCCATGCAGGTTCAGGGACCACTAAATAATTGCTTTAAGCTGCAGTGCTCAAAGGGGGCTGGGGCTGGGGCTAACTAATGTGTTTTTCCCTTATATGTTTTTATTAATTATTTATCTGAAAAGTGAAAACCTAATAAAAATATTCTAATGTTCATTGAAAAAGAAATCGAAGTGATGAGGAGCAAAAAGGAACTGTGATGGGGTCTTACACATGATACGACCCAAATGCAAAAGGAATTGAAATAATTAATTAAGACTAATCATAGAGATTAGGTCAAACGTTAAAACTTAAAAACCAGACAATAGGTGAGAGGGTATTTTGTTTTATTTTATGTTGTCTTTTGCTTTGGCATTTGGCAGTAGTAAGGAAAGAGGAGAAAAAGGCAAAGGCATATTAGAATTTCGAAGACGACTGAAGAAATAGAAGAGTCCGAATCGGAACAAAAGTATTACCAGCCTACAAATCCATGACCATTCACTTTCGGTGCACCAAACTCCCACAACTTGCTTTCTCAAACGTCGAAGGACAAGCAAAAGAAGCCTGTTATTACGTGCACGGCGACGGCGCCAGACACGCGAAGCCTATAACTCGTGACCCCGGGCCCGTATAATAATACATTGCATTGCATTTGCAGGCTGCAGCACCATACTTGCCACCAACCTTTTTCTTCAGCATTCTGCATGCCAGAGGGCGAAATTGCATGCGGGAAAAAGGGTCGTGTTAGACTCAGTGGCCAGTGGATCTCAGTCAAACAAATCAACGTTACCAGCCTGGCCACGTCAAAGATAACGTTCAACCATTCAATCCCTTTATTTGTATTTCCTTTTCTTTGTCTTGAAAGAATAAAAAAGGGGGGAGCCGGCCAGGCTGTCTCAGACTCTTGGTTGTTTCGTTTGTTTGTTTTTTCTATGGCACCCAATCCCATTCACAGACAAAAGTTCTCCCTCAGTGAAATATAAAAATCTAAAATCTGCCTTCCCCAATCATCGGTAACGGTGAGCTTATCCCCATGTGCGGCAGGTTGAAAGGCACGAACCTGTGCATGTTTTCCTTTTGCTTTCGGACATCTTCAGCCCTTTACTAATGAAAAAAACAGTATTAAAACTAATCAAGAGTGTTATTCTTAAAATTTAAGACTACTTATTTTTTTTCCATCATGTAAATCGAAAGTGACAGAGGCACAACTTGGATTGTTTTGTTTTTGAGGTACAAATGGAAAGGAAAGAATTATATTAAGAAACAATAAAATATGGAGAAAAAACAACTAAATCCAACAAATGGTCAAATTCCAATAAGTTCATGGAACAACCCATCCTTCAGAAACATTTCAAATCCCCTTTTCCAACCCCATCTATAAAAGTAATTGCAAGTTTAATTTAAGAAGAAGAAAGAAAGAAAGAATAAAGGCAGGAAAACGAAATAAGACAAATTTTGGGGCAAACATTAGTTACTTCACCCACAATCAACTGCGCACTTTATCACTCTTTTTACTGACGCTTTTCGCACTTTATCATTATCATCTTTTACTTTTGCAAGTTTCTTTCCCTTTCGTTGTTGACATCATGGACGTTTACGTATTGCCAGATCGAGGTGTGGTCCTTGACTCCGTTGGGGGAGTCTGGCTGTCTGATCCTTTTGAAGGATCATCAGAGGACTGTCGTAATCCATCATCTGTTTCCACCCTATTCATTTCCTCAATCATTCGTACCACTTTCGGCATGGAGGGTCTTTGATCGGGCACCGTAGATACACAAGTCATTGCAATTTGCAAAAGCTGCACCATTTCCTCTTCAATGCTGTGATATCTCATTAACTCCACGTCGAAAACCTCAGCTGTCCATTCCTCTCGAACCACGGATTGGACCCAACGAGGAAGATCGATCCCTTCTTCTCCTAGCGATGCTTGATTTGGTGCTTTGCCGGTTAATAACTCTAGCAGTAACACTCCAAAACTATACACATCGGACTTGAAGCTGACTTTACGAGTTTCGAGTACTTCGGGTGCTCTGTAGCCAGCAACGCGACTAGGTGGGGTAGTGTTGCCGAACAGAGGGTTGAGACCAAAGTCGGAGATGCAGGCTTCCTGGTCTGGCCGGAGAAGGATGTTGGAAGCCTTGATATTGCCATGAACCACCTTCCCTGAAACATGGAGGTGGGCTATGCCCCTCGCGGTGCTTAATGCTATTCTCATCCGATTGTCCCAACCTAACGGAGTCCGGCCCGAGCCTCTACTACCTGTGCATTATCACATGACCCTTTACTTCATTACCAGAAACAAAGAGTAATTTTCCTAATTGAGCCGTAAATTTCATGATTAGCCAATATAACTAAAGCCAGAAGTTTTGTAGAAAGTCAAAAGACATCAAGAACTTTGATTAGTGATTAGTTATGCTTTATGATTATACTAACTAAACTTTAAAAAGTTCTCTAATTATATTCAGATTCCTTGAAGTGAAAGGAAAGCTAAAATAACCTACAATTACAAGGGAGTGATGATTACTCTCCAAAAAGAGCCATAATTTCAGAGTTGCAGGGCAAATTTGGAGGGGGGGGGGGGGGAATATATGGGGACGATGAAACGATGTCGGTGGATCTGTAGATGAATTATGAGATTGCATGTTACAATGTTGGGAGTGTAAATGAAGACAAAAGAGACAGCCATTAGCTCATAAGCGTAACCCATACTCTTGTAAGAATGTTTACTGAGGAAGTGGGGAATTATACAGAGGAATCATAACCAGGATGCTTCTCGTTATTTAATTGAAAACCTTTTAAAAGAATCTCAAATGATTAATTTCCCCGCTGTAACCCTCAAGAAATTAAATATTATGTTATTCCAGCAACATTCCACCATGTTCCCACAAATATAATATTACCACAGCGCAAAACAGGGAGGAACAGAACATAAATGCAGCAGCTGGGTTCTATTATAGATAAATTAACTTTGTCAGGTTATGTTCCAAGTAAAATATGTTTGAATTTTATGAACAAATTTGCATGGATTATTTGTTGCTCTTAAGAAAAAGAATAAAGTAAGATAATGAAATACTGAAATGAAACAGAAAAACTTACCATGGAGCAGGGCGGACAAGCTGCCGTCGCGCATGAAATCAGAAACGAGCAATTTTTCATCTTTGGAGTAATAAAACGCTCTCAAAGGAACCATATTTTCATGCCTGATTTTACCAAGTATTTCCATCTGCATTTCGAACTCCTTTTTATTGACCGCCACGTCTTTTAATCGTTTGACGACCACTGTCGTCCCTTCCTCTAGCACCGCCTTGTACGACGTTCCGACACTACCTTTTCCCAACACTTCAGCCGAAGCCCTCAACAAATCCTCCAGATCGAAGCTATAAACCCCACCTTCGAAGAACACCAGCTTATTCCTTTCCCCTTCTGTTGATGCTCCGGTTATATCATCTTTCGACGAGGAAGTTCCCGTCTCCGCCGGTGGAACCGCCCTTGTACCCACCGCAATCGTCTTCTGCGGCTTCGACGGTTGTCGTTGCCGCTTACGGAGGCAAAGTATGAGAAATAATAGCAGTAGTAACGCAACGATTGCCGAACCCACGGCAATAGCAATAATCGCGCCGGTGGAAAGATTTCTGGATTTTCTACCCGAAGTTGCGGGAGAAATGGGCTCGGAAGGGGACGGTGCCGGCGAAGGGAAGAACGGGTTACACGGACGAAGTGGACCACCACAGAGTCCAAGGTTTCCGGCAAATGAAGATGCAGGGTATTTAGACAACGAATCCGGAATTGAACCGTTTAGGCTGTTGTTAGCAACATTGAACTCATCCAAACCCTCGGAGTTGATGCTCGGGAGAGAACCGGAAAACTTGTTGTTTTGCAAGAATAACCGTGTAAGATGAGTCATATTGTTGACCCCAAATGGGATAGTACCGGAGAAATTGTTAGAAGAAAGATCAAGCCGTGTCAAACGAGTTAAGCTAGTCACACTGGTTGGGAAGGGGCCACTGAAGGCGTTATCCTGCAAATAAAGGCTACGGAGAAGAGTCAAATTGGAAAAGTCGGCTGGGATCTCACCGGACAGACCATTTGCTCGGAGACTTAAAACTCGGAGGTTGTTTAACCGGCCGATCGTGTTGGGTGGAATCGAGCCTACGAGACCCACACCAGGAAGCCGAAGAGTGTAAACAAAAGACCGATTCGCATCGCATATGACACCGACCCAGTCGCAGGCTGAAGTTGATGAATTCCATTGGATCCGGTTCGAGTGTTTGGTCTCTGAAAGGAATGCAAGGAGAGCTTGCTTATCTTGTACCGGCTCTGAGTCCACTCCCAAACTTAATATCAAAACAGAAGCTAAAACAACACATCCAAAATGTACAACCATCTTGAGATTTTTACTTGAAAACTGGAACATATAAAACAATGAAGAAGAATGGTTTGGTTTTGCTCTATTTGTTAGCTGTTTTTTGTTGGCTGCCTGTCAGACCCAAATGCGATTTTCCGGTGAGAACCCATGAAGGGAAGCTAAATCTGAGAGAGAAAATGTAAGGTTTTCTAATGCATCACGAGGTTATACGAAAAGGAAAATAGAGGTGATGAGAGAGATAAGTGTGCATATGGCTTTGCTGGCGAATGGCAGCGGTGGGAAAGCGTTTTATTTCATAGCTACTACTTTGATTGCTCCATGTGACTGTGAGAGTGAATATTTGGCTTTTAGAGTCATGGAAGGAAAGGGTGGGTCCTGGTCGTAAATACTAGACAGTTATGTATTTCATCACTCGGTAAAAATTACCGGAAGTGGATTCCACGCAATTAAATAGAGGTCGGGTCGGGTTTTTTCTTTATAGTATTTGTTTATTCTATTGCACTTGGGTCGGATCTTGGCCCAAAACTCTTTCATCTATTAACATTACCCGCTCCAGTTTGGAAATCGATTTCCTTGTTTCACGTTCCACACCACACCGATTCGTTAATTAACAAATAATCGTTTAAAATAATACGAATGATAGAAAATAATGACCTATCAAATATTACATACTACAGTTATTGGTTTGTTATGTAGTAACAGAACTATAACAAACGGTCAACTGAAAAACTTGAAATCCAAGGTTAAGAAAAAGACCTTTCTCCATCGAAGCTTCAACATGAATGTTGATGTTCTAAAATAACTCTATAACTTAAACAAAAGAACAATAATCAAGACGAAGAAAGATTCGAGGATTTGTCAAAAGTGGTTCCAACATGCTGAATGACAAAACCATAGATTTTTCGCTTCAACTTCTCAACCTTGTCTATCAATGGTTGATCCCCGTTCGATGATGCCTGATCTAACCAATCATTGACCCGTTTCAACTGTGATAAAACGCCTGTAATGGAGCCACAGTCCAATGGCGATGTCTTACTACCACCAGATGCGCACTCTCCGAGCATCCGGAAACCGGCATCCAAGGACTCCTCAATGAAGTGAAGAAACCATATCTCCATCTCGGACTTCAAGTTCAGAGCAAAATGCACCGTCTCTTTCATTCCATGACCCTTGGTCCACATTGTAGCAGTAGGTTCCTGATGGGGCAATGAATCAGCTTTGACTTGTTTTTTGGGTGAAGCTTGCACTTTGGACAATCTCCTCTGCAGAGCTGATGGAGATTCATTGGTTTGGGGGCTTAGAAGGGAGACTATCTCAAGATCAGTGGCCAGTGCAGCTTCAACCCATAGACAATCTCCACCGAGGAATTTTCAGTGACAGAATTGTGATTAGCTGCAACAGTCTCAGCAATCCCAGTATACTTCACAGCATCATCATAGATCAATAAAAATGTGTCGATGGTGGGCAAAGGATTGCCAACCTTTGATTTGGAGGCAAGTTCAGAGAACATGCTGGAAAATACAAGGGGAACAAAATTAGACACATAAGTTTTGTGTACAAAATATGATGCATGAATTATTTATGCCAAATAAATTAAGGTGACAATTATGAGTTCTGACCATAGGAAATACCAAACACTTAATGTTTCATGCAGATGCATGTTAGCATGAATCCTAACCTTAAATTCCTGACAATAGACTCAGTAGCAATGGCCTCTTCCAATGCCTCTGCTGCAGCGTTGGAGGCAAGAACTCTCCTTTGCATAGCCTCCTGCATTCAGACGAAGTATTGAAAATACAGATTCAGTTGGCAAGATTTTAGCTTTGCTCATCCTAGGATTAATCAGCTACATTACAAATCAATATGTCAGATAACGGAATATTTTGTTTCCATTTCATCTCTGTAAAACGTTGGATCAACTATTTGTTCTAGGGAACATAGTCCATGTACTTAACTAGTTCAATGATGGCGATATAAATGGTAATGCTACACAACCATATTAACTAGCCAATATTAAAGATAAATAAATGAAGTTAAAATTATGATAAATGCATCACATAATCTTTGTCAATTTAGAGTAGAAGATATAATATTAAAAACACGGCAACGCAAATAAGAAAATCAGATCAAACTGAAGCAGTAAAGCACTATATTAAATGGGAAGCAAACAGAGAAACAAAACACATAGATTTGCATATTTAAAGTTAGAGGAAGGGTTTGACTAGCTTCGTGATAATTCCTGCAGTTTCATACCTTTCCAAGCGTTTCAAGGTCAGCAGAAATGGTATCCCATGAAACACTGCCATCAGTCCATTTCTCTTCATGAATGGTGATTCCCGCTGCCCCACCCGCACATGTTGGTTTTTCTTGAGCCAAACCATCTTCAGGCGCGCTGGCATTTGTTTTCTCATTGATGTAAGAATTTTCGTCATTGGATTTTTGACTATGTACATCACTTAAACGTCTTGAAATGGCCACCTGAAGAAAATCATGTCAAAATCCAGAAATTAACTACATGCAGAACTGCACATATAATTCAATTTCTACAGGGCAAATCTATTATATAAAAACTGATATTCTCATTAGAGCTTCCACAAAGGTTAATATAACTTTCTTAAAGCCAATGTGGGATCAGAATAACAAGATTATCCCGAACTGAATTTGCATATCAACTTCAAATTCCAAAAAGAAATGTTTTCTTTGAGGGATTTGGTGTTCAATTAATCAAGCTAGCAGATTAAGAAAGATAAATTAGTTACCTGAGTCCGCAAAATTGCTTGCAGATCCGGTTTAGACTTGACAGAAGCTTTCTCATTGAGCTCCCCTGAACCCTTCTCTGGCTGCTCATCCCGTCCCTTCCTACTACTTCTTGCCGACCCCACCCGAGCTTCAGATACCTTTGAAATCCCAGCAACAATGGTCGCAATCCTCTTCTTCGAATCCCCAACAGCCGGAGAAACCTTAAATGCCCCGGACAACCTCCTTCCTGGAGAAAGCGATGTTCTTCGAGCACTTGGTGATGCTTGTTTTCTTCCATTAGGCGAAGGTTGCCTATACCTCGATGGTACTATAATGGCTGGCTCTCTCGCTACTTTCTTGTTCTCTTCCTTTGCTGCTACCAAGCTTGGTACCACGCATTTTGATGGTACAGGAGACGCAGATCTCTTACCTTTCCCCGCCGGAGATGGATCTCTTTCCACAACCGCAGCATTGGTCTTCTTAACAGCTGAACCAGAACGTTTGGCTGTGGCCGGGGACGAAAACCTCTGTGGACGGTTTTCTGAAACCTTGAATTCACACTCTAAATTCTCATTTACTCTAACATTATCTTTAGGCGCGAGAGGCTTCCTTCCTTTGGACTTCTCAGCTTTTGAATCCTGGTTTTCAGTTGAAGTTTGATGTTGATCAAATTTTTTATTAGATAAGTAAACCGCGATGGGATCCATGGAGTATTCGGATTCAGAAACGGGTTGTATAACGAATCCATTTTGGAAGAAGAAATACGGGCGATTAAAGGGTCAGGTGAGCCAACGAAAGGGTGGCGACCTGCAATGGGGCGTATGCCAGAGACACGTGGCACAGGGGAGTCAAAATGGAAGCGGTCTACATAGACGAACTGGCCCAGCTGGAGCTGGTTGGAAAGGATTAATTCAATATCGCGCTCGGAGAGGGAAACGTAGGTGGAGTTGAGGGAATCGGAGAGTTGAACGTAGAAACCATGGTTGGGCCAGAGGTCTGAGCCTGCGAGAGCTGGGACAATACCAATTACTTGTAGGAGAGCAGATCGATGGTCGCCGGTGACGCGAGTGTGAGAGTTCATGGACTGGAGGAGCTTTAGGAGGATCCCTGGATTAAGCGAAGCCATATCGAGAGGAAGTGACGAGGGGCTCGTCAGAGGACGGGGAGACTAAAGAAGAGGAAAGGGGGGATTCAACCGTTATGAGTAACCAGATTCAAATTTAAAAGCCCGCTAATATTATTTATTGTCTTTTCTATTGTTTGAATTCAGGTGGACCGGGTCTCGTGACACAGCCAAAAGCTGTACTACCTAGGGATGAGCATGGTGAACCGTAAAACCGAAAACCGAACCGAATCGAGGTACTATAGTTCATAAATTTATAAACCGTGGTTAACCGCGGTTAACCGAATTAAACCGAATTTGATTTTTTAATAAATTTTTAATTATTTTTATAAGGTAAAAATATATATTTTATACTTAAAATATTATAAATATATTTTTGTTTTTTATTTTTACTTAAAAAAATAAGTTTTTAATAAATATTTATGAAAATATCTTAAAATATTTATCTTTTAATATTTAAAATTCATAAAATAAAGTTATTTTTTCAACATAAAATACAAATTCTTAAAAATTAACGTTAATGTGGAAAAACCGAAAATCGAGGTTAACCGAACCGAAAACCGGTGGTTACTTAAATAGCTTACCGAATTAAACCGAAACCGAACCGAATACACCCCTAGTACTACCGTTACACTATTTTATTTTTATTTTTCAATTTTTCAGAGAGAATAAGAGAAATTCATGATAGTTTATCGGGGGTTCATTAAAGAATAAAATTAGAATAAAAAATTAATATTTTTAATTAAAATATATTTTTTAAATTTTATTTTATTAATATTTTAAAAAATGTTATTAAAAGATTATTACTTAAAAATAAATTTGTAACGACCTGGATACGGATTCGAGTGTCGTTTAACCCGAGGGTTTGGACTTCGATTTTGGGCCTCGGGTTTATGTCGGGTCTTGTTAGACCTTATGTTGTGTTGGGTTTGAGTTGTGGACTAGGGGCATTTTAGTAAATGCTTATTAAGTTGAAAGAGGGGGTTTTGGGGTGGTTTTCTGCAGAGAAAACAGAGAGTGAAGTCATTTTTGCTTTCCTTTTTCTTTCCTATTTTTCTTCCTCCCAAATCCTCAGAAAAAAGAATTATCTTGTTGGTTTTGTGGAGGAATCTCGTTTTAACCTAGAGGGTAAGTTATAAGGCTTTGGGTAATCTACAAATCAAGGTAAGAATGATAGTTTACGGTGGAGGTAAGGTTTTAGTGTGGGTTTTATGAAAAAAACGGGAATGAGATTTTAAGAGCATAAATCCCAATTTCTTATGTCTTTGTTGTTCTAAGAATCATCCCTAGTGTTGTCTAATGCTTAGTTTAACATCTCTTTGTAGAGAGAGAAGTTGGAGAGCCTTCCACAAGCCTTGAAAAAGAGAAAACTTGAGGAAGAGAAATGTGACGTTTTTGTTGTTGCTTTGCTGAGGTTAGAACTCCCTACGTTTCCTTTCATCATTCACTTCATAGTAGAATGCATAGCATGTAGAATTCATGTATATGTGCTTGGTTGACATGTAAGAGGTCATTAATGGTGATTTTTTGCTAAGGATGTTTGATGTGTTAAAATCGATTAGAAAAATGCTCTAAACACCTTTTAGAATGTGTAGGAAGAAGTTTGAATCGTTTGGATGGTTTTTGAGTAAGGTTCTTAGAAACTTTCAGACTAAGTTATGCATTTTGTGCAGGGGGTATCGATACCCTTGATGGGTGTTTCGATACCCTTGAGAGAGAAATAGGCTATTTTGGGTAGGCGTTTCGAAGTGTCTTGCCCGTGTTTCAATACGGAGTCTTTCAGTGGCATCCCCGATTCGATACCCGTATCGAAGCGGATAAGCCTTCCTTAGTTGACCTTGGAGTTGGTCAAAGAGTATCGATACCCGTATCGATACCTGGTGTTTCGATACCCTCTTTGTAAGGGTATCGATATAGGGTGTTCCGATACCCCACTTAGGGAGTAACGAAATCCCTGTGTAATCTTGCCCAAGTTAAGTAGAGATTGAGGTTTCGATAATTGAATCTAAGGGTTCTTATAAATCTCTTAAGCTATAAAATGGATTGTTAAAAACTAAAATTAATAATCTTAATCCCGATAGACTAAGTTATGATGAATCTTATTACATCTTGATGTGAAGGTCCTAGGTGGATTATTTGTGTGTATTGAGTCCTTGTTTGATGGAAATCTGGATATCTAAATGTGTTGCAACACGTCGAAGGCCATTCGATGTAATATTTTGGATGATGTATTGAAGACCTTTATTTCGAATGTTGGGCGACCTCATTCGAAGATGTTCGATGTAACATTCTGAACATGAGATTGGTTGGGCGACCTCCATCCCGATTACTTATTGCGAACGTTGGGCGACCTCGTTCGAAGATACTCAATGTAACATTCCGAGCATAGGATTTGAGGGCGACCTCAATCCTGAGTGTAAGATCCCGATGATGTGTGGACACGGGCCTCACTTTTGTGTTTCTTTTGTGATGTGACGTGTATATGCTGTGTGTGTTATTATACATTCATTTATGTCATGTGGTTGGCAAGCATGCTAGACCATCATATCATGCACAATATTTATATGTTTTGTTTTACTACTTATATGCATGATTTTGGGCCAAGTGACGGAGTACCCATTAAGCTTTTGTAACTCAGCGTTCGAAATGTGTTTTCGTGCATAGGTTAGGTGAAGTCGGTTCCTGTGGAGCACCATCGAGGTTTGGATTTCAACATCGACTATGTGTTAGAGTACAATTATAGATTTAGTGGGCTAATACTTTGTTGGACCTTATGTATTTTTGTAACTCTGTTTATTATTCGAGTCGAATGTTTTTAAATGATTTGTAATATTTTAGAGCTCCAGATACTTTAAATTATTTTGGACTTATGTTTTAACTTAAATGGGTTTTATGGATTATATTTGGACTCGAGTTGGGTTTGTTAATGGGCCTTTGAAAGAAATTTTGAAATACAAGTTTTGGGTCGGAGGCCCAATATTATTACAAAATTAATATATGACTTTTATTTTTTATAAAATAAATTAAACAATATCTCAAATTTTAAAATTATAAAATAGTTTTAATTTTTATTAAATCTTAAAGTTTAAAATTTGTATCACTATCCCGTTGAAAGTCTCATAGGACATTGTTGTTGTCGTTGTCGGAGATAATTATTTATTTTTTCTAACCATCTATCATTGATATTCATTATAAGAGGTGTAAATCGAATATCGAACAACAATTTTTTTTTAATAATTTAATGTTTGATTGACATATCTTTTATCGATTATCGACGACAAGTGATTAAAAAAATAAATAATAATCTCAAACGATGATAATAACGAGGTTCAACGATGATAATAATTTTTTTAAATAAATTTTTTATAAAAATAAAGGCATGTGTTAAATTTTGATTAAGTGATATTTTTTAATAGAAATAAACTTTGAACGTATATCTCATCTAAAAAACACTAGACACATATCTTAACAATAAAGGTACATGTTAAATTCTGATGATTTGATAATAATTTTTTTAATACTGTTACTTTAAAACACTAATAATATATAATTTAGCTTTTGAACACTTATTTTTAAGTTAAACTCAATTAAACACAAATATCTTTTAAAATAAATCATATAAACGTTATTAGCAAAGCAAATGATGTGTGACAACTTAAAAAATTAATCTAAAATATTATCGAAACGTATAATATTTTGGTTGGTTTGGGTAATATTTTAGGATGTAACCTAAAGTATTAAAAGCTTATAATCTAAAATATTACACACACAATCTGAAAATATATATTTTGATGATATTTTTATTTATAACTTAAAATGTTATATTTCTAACAATTTAAATAAATATGATTTAATATTTTATATTAAAAATTAATTTTTTTTCTTTTTCTTTTTAAAATTATAATTATATTATATGAAGTTTTAATCTTTAACTTATTAGAATTAAAAAATATTAATATCGTGTATTATTTTTTAAAAAATATATACTTCTTTTGATTTCTTATTAAAATTTATATTTTTAATAAATAAAATATAAAAAAAACCATTATCAAAACTAGAATGAACTAAATTTTTTGATTAACTAAATAAATTATTAATCGATTAAATAAATACATTTTAAAATAAAAATCAACTAATATAAATTTATCAATTACTTAAAATAATTTACTACTACCATTGTAATCTCCGCCAGGTTTGTTCTTATTAATATGTAACAAAAATCAAACATTTGGCGTTCACTGTCTGCGCCTTGCTCCTTCAGCTAATTCCCACTCTCTTCACAATGTCCGCTGCTTCTATTGCTCTCCCTTCTTCCCTTTCTTCGCTTCGCTCCAATGGATCTCTCCCTTCTCGATTCGTCCGCCTCACCAACCTCTCTCGATCTAGGGTTTTTATGAGCGTCTCCGTTGGATCTCAAACTGTCGTCGATGATGCCTTGTTCGCTGATTACAAGCCCACCTCCGCATTCTTCTTTCCCGGTCAGGTTAGTTCTTTATTTCATCAATTCTCTACACCTTTGAGCTCTACTAAGCTTTCTTCCCATGTTAAAAGCTTTTTACTTTTTAGTTTTTGGCTTTTTACTTGTATGAATCTGTTTCATGTTAGTTTCAATGTATAAAATTAAAATTTCAGGGCGCTCAATCAGTTGGAATGGGAAAAGAGGCGCAGAATGTACCTGCTGCTGTAGAATTGTATAAGAAGGCAAATAATATATTAGGGTACGCTGAAATTTGATGGTCAAATTATTGTGTTAGTCAACTTGTGATTTAATTCTTAAAACTTTAATTTGTGATAATTTGGTCCTCATGCTATTATCAATGATTTGTTTTAGTCCACATCACTAACAACGTTAAAAGAATTTAAAAATTGTTCAATTCATGATTGAGCTATATTCGATTTTTAATGATAAATTAGTGGAAGATAACTACTTTGATGACCAGAATTTCAACTTTTAAATGATACAATTAATTCTAAATTTTGAGTTTCCACTTTTTTGAATTTCCATCATTAATAGTAAGAGTATCAAATTATGTCAAATTAGCATATAAAGATTGAAGATAGTATGGTGACGAAACTATAATTTGACTTAAATATGCTACCCCATATTTTAAATTTGTCTTTGTAGTTTAACTATGTGTTCCAGCTGCTTGCAGTTTTGATCTTCTAGATGTTTGCATCAATGGTCCTAAAGAAAAGTTAGATTCAACTGTCTTAAGCCAGGTATTTTGCATTGCTTATATACTTCCCCCCCTACAAATGATGCTGTGTTGCCAATGTTGTACTACTACCACTTATTCTGTCTAGAGAGAGCAATAAATTATTGTTATTCTTCATCTTTGCAGCCTGCTATCTATGTCACAAGCTTAGCTGCTGTGGAGCTGCTTCGTGCCCGCGAAGGTGGCCAGCAGATTATTGATTCTGTTGATGTTACATGTGGCCTCAGTTTGGGAGAATATACTGCACTAGCATTTGCTGGGGCCTTTAGGTGAGTGTTTTCAGTACCAATTATTAAAATATTATCTTGAGCTTATACTCAATACTTCATATTTCTTGTTTATGTGTACCATAATGACTAATTAAATCATCCAAAGATGTTGTATTTCCATGTTTAAAGTATATAGAAGTTCATCACCAGCCTACTACTGTTTGAGTTTGTTTGTAAAACTAGAAGAAAATTATGATTGATATTCTTTCCTCTGTGAATTTGATTTCATGTACTAAAGCTTTGAGGATGGACTCAAGCTTGTCAAACTAAGAGGAGAAGCAATGCAGGTAATGATCTGTTTCTGTCTGATAGTGCCTTGCAATGTGGTTAATTTTATAATTCCTGTTGATAATTGTCATTATTTCTGCCTCTAGGAAGCCGCAGATGCTGCTAAGAGTGCTATGGTCAGTATTATAGGACTTGATTCAGAGAAGGTTCAGCAATTATGCGATGCTGCAAACCAAGAAGTTGATGTAGCTGATAAAGTTCAGATTGCTAATTACTTGTGTCCTGTAAGAATATAAAATTCATTTATTTGTCTTGTTGATCGAAAGAATTGTGCTTGGTATTTTATGCTCATTAAAAGATCATATATGCACCTACTTTGGCAGGGAAATTATTCAGTATCTGGGGGTCTCAAAGGAATAGAAGCAGTGGAAGCTAAAGCAAAGTCATTCAAGGCGCGGATGACGGTAATTCTCCTTTTCACTTTCTATCTAGAAATGTGATCCTAGTAAAATCTTAAATTTCTTTGGTTGTGCTAATGTTCCCATTTAGCAATGATATGGCTGCTAGTGATAACATAGTTTTCCCCTTTCACAGGTGCGTTTAGCTGTTGCTGGTGCTTTTCACACTGGTTTCATGGATCCTGCAGTCTCAAGATTGGAGGCTGCATTGGCAGCAACCCAGATTAGAACCCCAAGAATACCTGTTATATCAAATGTTGATGCTGAGCCACATGCTGATCCCGAGACAATAAAGAAGATACTAGCACGTCAAGTAAGCTGCTTCATACTTTTTTTTTTTCTCTCCCCAAAGGATAAGAACAGTGATTCAGCATGTGGATGGAATTGCAGGTGACCTCTCCTGTTCAATGGGAAACAACAGTGAAAACTTTGCTGACCAAAGGGCTGAAAAAGAGTTACGAGTTGGGACCTGGAAAGGTAAAAATCTTATTGACCACTTTAGCACAAGCATCTTCTGTCTCTAGGCATTCGATCTCTATCAGTTTCTCATCGTTTCGAGTTTGTTTGGGTCATGTATCAGGTCTTAGCTGGCATTTTGAAGAGAATGGATAAAAATGCCGAGCTTGAGAACATTGGTGCTTGAGGGGTCATTACATGTGGATACTCTAGTTATCTGATACCACCATATGGAATGGTCTAGCAGTATTCGAACAAGAAAACTATAACTGAAGTTCCGTGCAGTTATGACTTCGCCATATTGCAAACTGGCTGTTGATGATGGATTGTAGTGTATGTTTTGATGTGGATACTCTAGTTATTTGATCGTTGAATTCAGATATTTACTCTCTGAGATTAAATTATATCATTTTTTGATAATATTAGAGCATAGGGTCATAATAAATCGAGAATATTGGCATTTTGTAAACTTGGTAAGGTTATCTGCGTGTCACAACTAAAGCAGTGAACCAGTCCTGATAAATCCCAAGGTCAAGAGAAAGCCCATCTCCGTCATTTGGTAAACCAAGGTATTTTATCTGTGTAAAACAAACCATTACAAGAAATGCTTTTGCCTGAGGAAAATATTTTGGTATACATGTTTGTAAACTAAAATACAATTCTTTTAATTTTAAAGTTTAGAGATATAGGCTGTAGCTCATCATTAAGGGTTTAGGTTATATAAGATAAAATTTAAGGTTTATAGTTAAAATTTAGAGTTTAAAATTTAAGTCGTTAAAGGTTGTTGTATAGCATAAAATTTACGGTTTATAGTTAAAATTTAGAGTTTAGAATTTAAGGTGTTATAGGTTAAAAATTTATATTTTTAATTTTATAGCTTAAATATGAAGTTATATAATTTTTTTACATGACTTGTGTATCAAAAGAAATTTATAACTTATTTTCTAAATCTCATAAGGAGTAATATTTAAAATCCTAGCTTATGCATTTAATTTAACAACCGAATCTTGGCATAAATTCCTTTCCAATTTCAAGCACATTCTTTCAGTGGTGTGGAAAATCAAGAAACAGCTGAGCTGATAGATGAGCCTGGTTGTTGCAACCTTGTTGTCTCCACCTTATTTGTTTTGCCAAAGAACCAACTGCTCTGCTGGTGCGGTGGTGAAAGCATAATAGCATATATATACAAGCATACATATTTGGATTAGTAGTATGATATTTTAATTAATTTTACTTATTTGTAAAAATTTACGATCATAATATACTGCACAAACTAGATAGAAAAAAAAAAAAAGAGAGCAAGAAAACCCAATTGAAGAATCAAAACTTGTTATTTACACTATGTTACTCCTTTGGTTTTGGCATACAAATGAATCATCTCCTTAACCCAACAAGTCCATAATCTATGCTGATTGCTGATTGCTGATAGCTTGATCTTGTTTTCCAAAATCCCATGGATGAGGGGCTGCCTGTCGTACAACTCAATCTGAAATAGAATGATCGTGCCAACACAAAAGCATGGAGACACAACGTCCCAAGATGTAAAACCGTGTCTTCTGTTGCTTTGCCATCAACAAACAACGATTTCCGAAACTGGGTTGCCGGGGTTTCTCAGACCTGAGACAACGATTGGATTTGGAGGTTGATAAAAAGCAAGGAGCATTCGACATGGAGGAATCGGAATCGGACGAGAAGCGAAACTCTCTTTCACAGGGTTTTTACTACTTGATTCAACACGAATGAAAAAGAAAAACGCAGGTCTTACAGCTTTTATAAAGGCTTGAGTTTAACGGTTGTGGCAGTCCCCCTTTTATTTTAGATTACGTGTACTCGTCATTTCCTCGAAGCCAACCTTCTTTATTTGTAGCCTTTCCCCTTTTATTTTTTATTTGGAAATAAAAGAAAATTTACAAGAAAAAAAATAAATATTTTATTTTTACTTTAAATAAGAGAATATATTTAATAGGAACCCGATGCCGTCCCCACCCTACGTAGCATTCTTGTCGTCATTTTGCACGTGTTTTTCCTGGCGGCCTAAACAGCTCGCGGGAGAATAAAAAAGTGGACTCACTTTGAATAAGTAAATATTTTTTTTCATCAGACCATTTAGTCAGTTCAGTCAACAAACTGCTTCTAGATTCATTGTATACGAATTTGTTTTTATAATATTATGTTGTGGTGGAATTAAAAAATGATTTGAAGAAATAATATGTCACAGCACAACATAGATAAGATGATCATGTAAGAGAAAACATCACACGATTTGGATTGGACCCACCTTATCTTCTAGACGGTGGGCGTAAATTTTCTATGACAGCCACCGGTTCTTGTCCTCTCCTTCCCTTGTGGGGACCACAACCAACAAAACAAACTCTTACTTAAAGCCCATACCAATGGCAATATACTTTAGTTTGGGCCCAACAATGAAAAAAAAGTAGGGGAAATTTGAGCTTCCATTCTGTTACTAGCAGAAGATTCTTTTTATATTATTTTCTGCTCACATCTCAAAGCCTAAAACCCGACCCAGCACATGAAGGAACTCGAGAGGTGTAGTCAACTGAGGATAGTGCTTATCAGCCTTGATAATCTCCACTGTTGTCTCCCCTTTGATCTTCTTCTGCATGTAGTAGGCGACAGAATCAGGAATCAGGTCATTTGTCTGAATAATGGTGCAGGGAGTCGTAACCTTCTCCAGAGTTTCCCTTTCGTCGCTGTGAAACACGGTTTTGGCTAATGAGAGCACAAATTCTGGGTTCGTACTCTTCAAGCATTTTAAGTAGTGTTCGACGGAGAGGGGATCATGGTTGTCAACAAGAAGCTTGGCGAAACTAGTCGTCCAATTCTCATAGTCTGATTCTATGCTGGTGAGCATGCTGGCAACTGCTGCAGCATCAAATCCACCTTCGTAATCGTCTATGTTAATGTACCTGCGTTAATTAGTTTAGTCGCATTACAAAGCAAACGCACATTTTTAGAACAAAAAACAAGGGAATAGACTGTAGATACTAGACATAGTAAAGAAGGAAGGAAAATACCTAGGAGAAGCTCCGACAAGTATGAGCCTGCTAAAGAGTTGAGGTTTTTTAATGGAAGCAATGCATCCGATCATACCAGACATGGAATGTCCGACAAAGACTGAGGATGCCAAGTTAAGCTCATCCATGAGATCTATTAAGTCGTTAGCAAAGGCATGGAACGAAGAGTATTTCAAAGGATCATAGAGTTTGGGATCTTTCACAGCTCCAGAAAAGAGCCAGTCGAAAACGAGAACCTGGTAATGTTTCGTCAAGTAAGGAAGGATTTTGTCCCAGAGAGATTGATCTCCTCCGAACCCGTGAGCAAGAACCATGGTCTCGGTTCCAGACCCAAGTATTCTGGCGTTCATGGCTGAGTGGAGATTCGTCTTTGGAATCGACATGTTCGGCAGAATATAGGTATTTGTGGACAGGAGAGACAGGATGGTGAAACTGAAACTGAAGCTGAAGCTGATTTTTGGTTCTGTCTGCTGCGGTAGTTATCTCATTAAAATTATATAGAGAAAAAATCTATACAAACGACAACGTTTTGCAGTTCCGCTGAAAAGTCAAAGAACGGTACAAAGCCCCACAGATATGATTCACGTGATCTCTGCTCCACACTAGGGGAAGAAAAGAAGGTAAAGTCAAAATTCAACATTCTACGCAATAATAATCACGATTCATGAAGAAAACGACCAAGGTTAGGGTTCAACACCACATGTTTCTTCCCATATGTTGTCAGCATGATCTGCGTGATGACAAAGAAAAGGCAGAACGATGAATTTCGAAGGTTAAACCGAAAGCACGGAAGTATTGAATATTCTATTGGCCGGTTTAAGTCCGAACTTGGCAATGATGTTTGAGTTTATTTTAATGTTGGCATTAAAATCAGTCATCCAAGGCAAAGGAAACAAGGAGTAAGTATCACCTGACTAAGTCCATCCGACCATGTAATGGACACGGCATAGTTTCCCATAGGCCGGATTTCTTCGGGTTCAATATCTTATGAACTGCCGGTGTACTGCAGCTTTTGCTCCCCGGTCCACTCATCCTGTTTTTCAAACGTCTGGTGAGTGGTGACAGCTGAGTTTCACCAAATGTGCTGACTTTTCAAGGCTTATATTTTCTTCTTAGAAAGTAACAATTTGTTTGCTCTGATCCATTAGTCAAATGATCTATAGAATAGCATTTAGATTGCTAGAAAGTAACACTTTGTTCGCTGAAAATCTTAGGTCCACTGTTCTAAGAAAGAATTTTGATTGCTTCTACCACTTAGATTAATCTATGGACTGTGCTAAGGCTAAAAATTATAAGAATTCGAGTTCGACTGTGGACTTGGAGTTTCTTTTGTACCAGTTGTACACTTATATATCCTGGGTGTGTGTTTCATGACATAAGCAGAACAGGAACCAGACAAGATGCTATACTTCCAAATAATTGATTAGAGTTTAGACAATTCTGAAGCACCATATTTATACAAAGAAAACATACGGATGAAGAAGGAAAAACATAGGTACCACACTTTGGACAGAACGGTCATTCCAGTCTTACTGTTGCAGGATGTAGAAGGAATTCTCCCTCTGAATCGGGTACCTTAACCCTTATGGCCTTGATGCTTTCGTCATAGGTAACTGCTGTTGATACT
The DNA here is from genome assembly GCA_035048815.1 of Abelmoschus esculentus. Classification (NCBI taxonomy): domain Eukaryota; kingdom Viridiplantae; phylum Streptophyta; class Magnoliopsida; order Malvales; family Malvaceae; genus Abelmoschus; species Abelmoschus esculentus. The sequence continues at coordinate 547,219 of JAUCBN010000025.1, forward strand.
AGAACCATAGGGGATAAAAAAAACGCATTTCATTCATCAAGAGCAACTTGAAAAAGACCAAGTACCTTGCTGGCGAATCTTGGTGACTGTCGCACGAAAACGTCTCGGCAACTTTGCCTTGAGGATCAACCACCACTTCAGGCGTTCCATTATCACCAGAAGCAGAAAGCTACAAAAATTAAATGTAATAAACTATAAACTTGAATAGGATTTCCAGCAAATTCAACACATTCTTTTGTAAATGCTTATCAGTAAATAAAAGGATTTAGTTAAAAAGGAGGCACGTCCATGATATTATCTATTAAGGTGTAAACTTCGCATATAAGGGTCTTGATGCTTAAATGCAAATTTGTCTATCATAGAGAAGGGTGTTTGGCACATACTTATATTTTGGCAAAGCTCACTAGATATGTATCGGGAAAGTGCAGAGGAAAAGCTGATGCAATGATGTTTTCTAACCTATTAATAACAGGACTAGTCTCAAGTATGCAACAGAACATCGAACTTTACTAGATAAGCTCGAACAGAAACATGGGACATACAGTTGGTCTAATGAGAAGATCAAACAGATGAGGGATCCCAAACTGCTGGACAACCTGCAAATCCAGTAAAATGATCAGTTATGCACTTTTTTTAATTGTGCACAAAAGATATATAAAAACAAGCTGAATATAGCCCTATAAATTATTTTACTATCTATTTGGCATGAAAAATAAGTTCTGGGAAATGGTGCATGCCTGAGAGCCTGAGCCTCGGCCAGATGGGTAGTAGAGTTTGCCATCCGCATCAAGTGACACAGCAACATGGCACCTATATGCATTAACAGTGACACGAAATTTGAATATATGAGGCAAGAAGAAAGGTTTTACCTTCTGATAACTGGCAAACCATATTTTCAGAAATTTATGTTGAAAAATACATAAAAGCGAGTGTATGAAATGATCTAAAGTTAAGTGATTATAAGGCATAAAAGAGAATATTTGTCTGATAAAGGGGAAACCTTAAGTTTCGAAAACATGTGAACTCCTTTGGCAACATCAATAAATGCTAGCTTCTGAGGGGTGGTAACAATAACAGCAGCTGTTAATGGGACTACCTGACATTCATTTTAAGCAACAGTAAACATCCGTCCGAGGAGGCATGTCCATAACAAGATAATCAATCTCTCCCCTACAAAGTGCAGATTCATTAAAGCAGTTCACAAAAAGAAAACCACAAAGTTACAAGTTCATAAAATGCTTCTAAACAACCTCAAAGAGCATATTTAGTAGCACATCATACCACTCAGGAGTTGTCAGAAGATTGGTGACCCCAGAAACCATTGGACCTCGCATTATCGCACGACCTTGTCAAGCAAATCCAAACGGCACCAACTTGACTCCTGAATAATCTGTTGGAATGATTGTTCTCTTTTCTTGGTTCTACAGTAGGATTTTAAAGTCAGAACACCATCTATGTGCATGTAAAATAAATGTCGAGCTCTGAATACTACCATCTCTAGCACTCGTTTTTTTTTTTTTTTGGGGGGGGGTCTCCTCTAGAATTTCTGCTTGTAGTTTGAAAAGAGAGACGAGACCAAGATGTGGCGTGAAGAAGTTGCATTTTAGAGAAAATGGAGAAGAGAGCTTTGTTTTCAGTGTTAGCAAAAAGGAAAGCATAAGAAGTTAGCGGTCGGCCGTTGTGAACCTCATGTTTCAGTTGTTTGAGTGATCATAATAAATGGTTCAAAATCTAATCTTTCTACACCAAACGACAAAGTTTCAAGTTGCTGATTTGTCCCACTCCCCCATACTAGTCTGGTCTGGAATACAAGATTTAGAAAGAAAGAAAAAAACAGTACACCTGTCTTGCCTTTTTATATGCATTCTTCAACAACCATCTTCTATTTTGGTTGATTTCAAAAAACTTTTTTAAACACCATATCTGGCTTACATTCAAGGTATGTTGACCCCTTAAAAGAGATATTTTCGCAACACAAGTACCAATTGAGATAACGGATGCTGAAATAAGATAACTTGGATGCAAAGCATACACGACAAAAACATTCATATCCCAAATGAAAGACAATGAGGTAGTCATCATGTAACCTGGTTATTACAAAATCACCATGGAAGAGTTTTAACCAGGTGGTCAAGGGTAGCAGCAAGTGAATTAGACAAATGGGTAACTTAATCCATATACCCTTCATTGAATTTCAGAAGGCAATTTTAATCAAGAGAATCCATAAATAGATATATTTTTCTCCATGCCTAAAAAGTACTGCATCATATCTGACATCCACGGGTAAACCCCGCTGCCAACTAAACTGTGAAGCGTGGCACCGCAATCAGCGAACCGACAAAGACTAAACTTTAGAGAGTGCAATTAAAGTACAAAATAAAATATGCCTGCACAAGGTTGGAGAAACGAGATCAGGGGTAATGTCGGCACTAATTTAGTGCCATAGCTTACTACAAAACCCATTTCGTGGCCTCTTGCTAGATATGATATCTGAAAATGAGTCAACTAACTGCCCTGCCAAACTACTTGGATCATCGATCAGGGTTTGAATGAATGTGTTGACCACCCTGCGTTCCTGCTCTGTCGACCTCAAGCTAAACCATGTTAGTAATTTCAGTCTGAAATCCTGGTTGATATGACCCTCGCATTCTAGTGATCTGATTACCTTCACACAATACTCAAAATTCTCATCCAAGGAACCTGAATCATTGGTGATTCGGAAAGGTGAGCTGTTTATAAGAGTGCTATCACAGTCATGCGTCTCTTCATTTGAGTTAGCTGCTCTTTTCCTGCACAACTCTGTATGGGAATCAACAGCCGGCACCTCCCCCCTTGGTCCATGAGTCCAGGTCTGGGAATCTCCACTACCATGTGATCTTGCTAGCCCATTCTTCTCTATTTCAAGTGAAGCACCATCATCATCCACCTCAACAGCCAGTTCTAAAGTGCAACCAGTATCTTCATCCCTGGAGGACTCAAATGGAGGAGTTAGTTCTTCATTTAGATCAGGCACCGAGACAACATTTAAGTCGAGCCCACGTGAAACGGATGGTATGTGATCCTCTTCTCGAGTTTCAGGCTTAATGTTTTTTATGGCTCCACAGCATTTTTGTAAATTGACACTGCAAAACCCTTCAAAGCGGCCTTGCTGTTGAGCCAAAGCAAGACTCAGGATCTTTCCAAGCTCTCGAACCTTAAATCCAGAAGAACCAACTGCTGGGAGCTCCTTTGAACCTAAAGAACTTCCTTCAGTAAGGTTATTCTCATTCTTCTGATTCATTGCAACAGCTGAATTAGGATTCTTGTGAATTATCTCTACACTCTTGGTGAAACATTTAGCCTCAGAATGGCCCAAATCACCAACTTCAGTATACGAAACAATTCGAAAGGTGTATTCAGTACAGGGCTGCAGATTAGATATCAGAATCCTTCTCTGAGTTTTTGGAAAGACAGAGATAGGTTCTTTTGTATGCGTCTCATCTCTACTCTTGAAATACCAGAGCTTGTAGCCCTTGATATCATCAGATGTTGCAGTAGACAGTTCAATTAGAATAATCACAACAGACGATGACGTCACTTCTTCAAATAGAAATTTGCAAGCAGCAGGACGTGAATCTGCCCAAAAAAGGGAGAACAAGTTTATCATATTACTAGCTTCAAAAGAACCTATAAGAAATAAAAGAAGCCACCGTTGGTTCTAACCTTGGCATTTTGGATTAGTATTAGACACGGTCACCAGCCATTCATCTGCTTTTTCAATTGCAAAAGAACATAGTTTCTGTATATCACCAGCAACAGAAAGCCTGCTCACTATTCCCCGTGCCATTTTAGCAGAAACTCCATTCACAGGGCCCACTTCTGTTTCTATTTTGGCCTTTGCTTCTTTCACAAACTCGTGCAGCTCTGTAAAGCGAGAAGTCTGATCTAGGAGCCTGTAACTTAAGTATATCCTATAACAGAGTACATCCAGGCGACGAGCTTCCCTAGCTATCATTAGCTGCTTCTTCCAACATCTGCCAGGAGCAAGTAAATCACATCAATCCTATCAGCCCAAACCCGAAAAACCTAAACCGGATATAGAGAAATAGCATTATACTGTAGTCTCTGAAACATGATTCATCACATTGTAATCATTTTCCAGATATAGAGAAATAACAGTTTTGGCAGAAATAAAACAGCAGTTTGTAAGGTTTGGAGAGAACAGAACAGAAAGCTGAATGGGGCATGAGCTGCAAACCAATTACTTACCCGAGTATACCTGACACTTTACCACAAGAAGCACAACAATAACTACCATCCAGCTGCATCAATTGTCCAAGATCAACAACCCCCACCTTCTCACGTTGGAGAGCACATTCAATATGGCAAGACAACCCACAATAATCCCCCTCACCAGATTCAGAGGTGCATACCAACCAAAGACTCGGGTCCTTGTTGTCATCAAATAAGTGACAGATACAACATGAGCATCTCTTACAAAATGTGTCATCTATGGAAAGAACAGCTCTGCAAGCAGAATTTTTACATATCCATGAGTTAGAAAATCTATGGTCCGAAGGTTGCTCAGTAACTCTCATCGGGTTCTCCCCCTTTCTGTTTTGCTTCCTGGCAGAAGACTGACTGATGGGAGTGGATAAAGCCTTTCTCGAGTCTGACTTTTTGATGATCTTGTTACCCAACTTTAAAGTTTCAGACATTTTGCTCTTTGAAGAAGCTGAATTTTTCTTGTCTTTATGAAAACAGGTTCGCAGAAGCTCCTTTCTTGGACCAGATTTCAGGAACTCTTGCAGGAGTTCTGGACTTCTCGAAGCATCATCTGAAGGGCCATTTTTCTCTGGAGTACTTTGCACACTGGAAGAAAGACTTTGTATGCCAGAAACTGCATTATTGAAAGTTGCCAATAGGTTCTCAAAAGGTAAAATCTTGATGGAAAGGAAATTGAACTGAAATATTTCAGTAAGTCTAACCACAAAAATGTTGAAAAACATAAAAGATGAAAGAATACCATATTAACGTCAATACCAGCTGAACTAGACACTTGATGCATGTAAAAGGAACTTTTATTTAAAGCCTAAACAATGTTGGCAATATTGAATATTTGATAACTAAAGTAGCTAGAAAAGAATGGAACAATGGAATTAACCCACGTTAGGCTGCTGAATGCTTCACTACAATTTTCATCATGGATTAGCATATAAATATATCAACCCAAAATTGGGAGAAAGGAAGATAATGGAAAAAGAAAAATCCAACCTGGCACATCGTTTCGAAAGATTTATCAAACAAATTACCCAAAGCAAACTACAATTGTCTGCAAACTTCTGGAACATATTAGATCTTGAAGATCATAGTCACTTTGCAATGCATCAAAAGAAAGAAAACTACAGAAACAGCATGCAACTTCAAATGGAAACATTTGATAGCATCCAAGTGAACCAGATGTTCCTCGTATTTAGTATAAGTTAGACTGATGCATACAATACAATAAAATAAAAAACTCGAAAAGAGGAAACGTGCCTTGTTAAGAAAAAAATCTGACCAAAACAGAAATTTTATCTCTTAAAATTGGACAGGTCTGTTATAATAAAAGGTTGCGATAAAAGATAATCCTACTATGAATTAAAGAATTGATGCAAAATTTTCTGTCCAAATAAAAATGAGCAGCAGATACCAATATACAGCAGATCCTTCTACAGAATGGAAAGAAAAAGAAATCAAATTATAAAAATTTCACACTGAAATAGCATCCAGGGTGACTTAGAAACACTTATGTCTAAATGCTTCACAAAGAAAAGTATCAATTTGGACTGGTTTTTTATTGGACTGGATCTGATGAGGTAAAGATTGGTATGTAAACAATCAATGGTTCGAACAAGTTTCAACCATCACTTGAGTCAAATTAGTAACCTGATTGATGACAAATATATCTAATTCACAGTGGTGTGAGAACATTCTACCAAACATAGAAGCATAGAGAAATACTCAAGCAGATTACTTGTATAAACAAGTGACATGCATTCCTTCAACCTTTAAGAGGCAAGTGAGTTCTTTTCAAGGAATTACCAGAAAGAAAATCCTCCAACTCAATGTGGCAAAAACTTAATTGTAGCTAAATCTATACCCACCCTTCTTACACCAGCAACCACTAATGTGTCTATGGTTGGTTTGATTCATCCACTCAAAAGTTTCTAGTGTATCTTGTTTAAAAGGCAATTTAGAATCCTGATTTGGCATTAAAATTAGCATGATATTTTTCCCTCAAAAGCATGGAACTTGTTGGAAAGTAGAAACATTTTCCAACACAATTATATTAAGGTTTATCCAAGTTGTAGAAAGCATCTTTTCCCAATGTCTCAAGAGAAGTCAGTTCCTGTTACTTCAGACAACAATGCCATCACAACATGAAGCAAGAGTGACATAACTACATGTAATAACTTCTAAGAACAAGGATTCATTAAGTAAAAAATATAAATAAAATAAGGGTTTATTAAAATGAACAAAAAGTAGATATGAAGATCATACCTTTAGCAAGGTATTTATCCTCTAAATCCATAATATAAATGCTTAAAGCTGCAAATCTTACCTTTCCCCCTGTAAAAAATTATCAGCGTTGAACTCAGGAACACTGGCAAATAATCTATCATCAATACAAGACTAATTCCTTAAAACCCAAAAATTTCAATTTCCGCATTAATGAGACCAAACAAGGAAAAGATAAACAAAACAAAAGCAACAACAGCCTTCCCACAGTCTGCATGTGGAAGAAAAATTTATATTTTATTTCAATCTTATTTTTTCTTCTCCTGTCTCTGCAATGTAGTTTACTATCAACCCAAAAGATATATACAACAAATAGCAAAGGAAAAACTTCGCACCAATAACAAAAAACCACATTTTTATCCCTAAAAAAGAATACGTGAAAAAAATCTCAAACTTACTACACCCAACCAAAAAAAAAAAGAACTTGCAAGCTCCATTCAGAATTAAAAAATGCAAATTGATTCCACAAAAAAGGAGAAAAGCAAATAATAATAAACTCCAAGAAGAACTACTTATTAAAAAAACAAAATAACACCAATGCTGAATGTAACATGAGTAAGCTAAAGGAGAAAAAATGGACAAAATCAAAACGAAATAATAATTAAAAATAAGGAAAATCAAATGTAGGATATAGAAAACAGCGTAATTTTGAAGCTGTTAACGTACAAGAAAAAAGGAGCGAAATTTGACAGAACCAAATGGAAGTCAAGAAGAGGAGCCAAAACTGAAACAAGGACGGATCTGAACGATTTTTTTTAAAAAAATATTTTCTTTTAAAAAAAACAGATTAAAAGAGAAATAAATCTAAGAGCAAATTAATACCTTCGTATAATGGGAAGAATCTAGGGTTTTGACGAAGCTAAAAAAAAAATAGGGAAAAAAATGTTTTTATCTCTTCGAATCCAAACAAAGAGAAAGAGAGCGTATCTTCTTCGTTGTGAGTAGGATTTTGAAGAGGGATAAGAGAATGCTTGTACGAGTTGCTAACGCTTTGGAGGTAAAAAGTTCAGGGAACAATCACGCGCGAGTGGGAGCGCGTCTTAGTTGTTTGGAATTTATGCAGTGTTGGTTTATGTTGGTTGCGCAGAAAAAGTACGTTAAAAAACTGTTGCTTTTCTTGATTGATTCGTGATTTAAGAATTACCGACTTAGCGCGTGATTGGTTGTTTTATCAGTAGGGTTTGCTGGCAAAAGATTGATGATCAAATCAAAATCCTTGGACGTGCAGAGCCGTTGGATCAATACTAATTTTGATTATTAAATATTAATGATATTTAATTGACGGCCATTAAATACTTGCGGAAGATCTCCAGAAAACGTAATATTGGATTTTGTTCGAATTATCAGATCTTAATTATTCCATTTTATTATAATTAAAAAAAAACCATTTTTACACATTGAAATGTACTTTTATTAATTTTTTCAGTGCTTATAAAATAAAGTTATTGTTTTTAAAAAAATTAAAATATATTCTAAAAGGAATCTGTATGAATTTAATGCAACTTTTGAGGTAGAGAAGGCAAATAAAAATTCAACACGTCGCCATAGGCATAGAATCTTGAAAGCAATTGAGCCGAAAAAATCAGTTGACAAAATTTTGCCACGTCAATAATAGGATAGGACTAGATCCAGAGTTAATCATAACTTTAGACACTAAACCCATAATTTGACCAAAATTCTTGAATCGGCCTTTTATTTATTCTTGGTCAACATTTACCTGACTGCAATAGTGGTTGTAGATTAATTATGAATATAGATGATGGTTAAAGCATTAACAACCTCTTCATAAATTGTCTGTTTGTCTTGCTTTACTACACAGAGTTGTTGTTGTTGTTTGTTGAATGATGAATGTCGAGTCCTCCATTGTCCAGACAAGCAATATGATCTAAGCCGAAAGTGAGCAGTAATCTGAGGTCAAATGGACATAAAGTTGCTGCTTTTATACGCCAAAACTCGAATTTCTGAGCCTCAGGGCTTTACATGCCTATGGAGAGAGTCTAATGTAAGACATGGTGTGTTACCAACCGAAAAGATTACAATCACATGAAACTGAAAACTGAAAATGTTATATTTTCTGATAATATTTTAAAGTTGATGGTTAAGTATCAAAACTTAATTCCAGTATGACTACTTATTGCTTCCAATAATATTTTAAATTTTTACAAGTATCGAAAATTATCTTTAAATATAGATATTGTCGCAAAACACCAACCTAAAATATTATCAAAAAATATAATTTTTTTGATTTTAAAATTCCATATTTCGTAACATTTTTAATCGTTGTAGCAGCGTAAACCTATCTATGTCTAGGGGTGATAATGAGCCTGACTAACTCGCTAGCTACTCAGGTTCAGCTCGGTAAAAGCTCAACTCGAGTGAACTAGACTCGGGTTCGGCTCAAGACCTTAACGAGCCGAGCTCGACTCGGAAAGCTCGTGAACAGGCTCGAAATAATTATATATATATATATGTTATATACATTAAAAGTAATTTCTTTAGAAAAAAAAAGCAATAAAACAAAATAGAAGAAATCCACTAAAAATAAATAAATTAAAATAAATTGGATTTTTTCCCTTTCTCAATATTAAATTTTATTTTATTTTCGTTGTTGGTTATAAAAATAATTTTTAACGAGATCTTATCTTTTATATAAAAATATAACAAAATTATCTATTTTGGGTCGAGCCAAGCCTACCGAATCTACAAGCTTCAAACCAAAACCTAAAATTCTGAACTCGTCGAGCCTCGAGCTTGTTATCACCCCTATGTCTGCCTCCATGTGATTTCTCAGTGTTCTACAGTTGAACCATGAAACATACACAAACCACTGTCTAGCTCCGCATATATTTATTCTCTGTAATGTAGGCTGTAGCTATACTAATGTTTTACTAATCAAGAGTCCAAAGCTAATAAGTCATGTTCAAAACTTAGAAGATAATTAGGGATGAAAAAAAAAACGGACTCCTGTAGGATTTCACCCAATCTGATCCAGTAAGATGGATTTTTTATATATAAAAATCAGTTTTCGAATCGGGTTTTAAAAAAGGGGCTTCATATTTAAGATCGAAAATTTCTCACCCCGAATTATCGAGAACTATATTTTTATTAATTTTCTTCGAAACTGGAAAAATATGGTTTTCTTTTCCCTCGAAAGAGACTTTATTTTCAAATTTCCACACACAAAATTCTAACCCAAGTTTTCCATACGCCAACCATAAAATTCAGCTCCGGCTATTCAATCACTTTCCATTCCACACATTCCAATCTTATCTTATATCGATCAATTATTAGCATACATTTATTGCTCTTGCATTGACAACACGCACATGGTAGCTCTACAAAGGAAAAAAAATGAACAGAAGATAGGGAGAGTTTTTGCATACCTGGTTTTAAAAACATCCACAACACCTGACATGATAGGGGTCTGCACTAGTGCAGAAAGCAGTGGTAATATAAATATGCACGGGAAGATAACATTAATCCTATAGTTTAGTCTTAGATGAGACAAACATATTACAATTACAGAGGATTCATTTAGTCTTAGATGTGATAGACATCTTATGATTACAGAGAACATACGTAATAACCTAATCCGTGCAGCAAACAGAGAAGCCCTGTGAAAGAAAAACAGAAAACTAGTGTGTTATGAAAACTTGTTAATTTGCACTCGTATTGCATTCCAAGATAAATAATTATCATGCCATCAGCTCTAATATATAATTCTGGGGAAAATGTATGTTTGATGATATCTTGTGCACACTGATAGCATGGTCTATTATCATTGCTAGAAGATCTATTTCTTGTAGTGTTCATATCATGGTAATATCTTATAGGATATTTGCTTATATTAGAGATGAAACCATATAGTTCACTTGTAATGAACCGATTATTTTATCCTCATTGTTCCAAAAAATCTAACTTTTCAATACCAGCATCTTGGAAGACAAAGCTTAACCGAGTGGAGAGCAAACAAAGAGCCAACAAGATACACCAACCGCAGTCTGAATGATGATTGAATTTTGAACCTGCCTAAGTAGTACAGACCTAAACTTCTGATAAGCTTATTCCATGAGATACACTTGTATTTACATTTATGAAATTACTAGTCTGAACAAATTAAATTTAAATGTGTTATTGCATTAGTAGAAATTACAAAGTTCGGGATATAACCGATATTGCTCTACTCCAGTTATCCTAAGGTACCAGAGATGGAAATGGATATGGAGATATGACCTGACCCTCTAAATACAAGAAAAACTTATAAGAAAATTAACTCTCATACCGACGCTCACATCCAAATCCGAGTAACATAGAGTATAAACCCGTTGCATGCTTTTCAGCTTACTTATTTATGCATATTAAGATGATCATATCAAATAAAAGAAATCCTAATGAGAAAGTGCCATTGCAATAAGAGACAAAACTCAACATATCAGCAGATATATAACAACAGAATCCAGACTAAAATAATCAGCACACAACTCTTGATGTCTAATCATTACTATATTATAGCAGTATACACTAGTTTTACCGTATGATCAAGAAAGCTTCATAAAACTAAATTCTACACATAATATACTACAAATATTCAACATCAAGCAAGCGAAATTTCATATTAGACAATCAAACCAATGATTCATTAAAATGGTAGAGAAATTATAACCCAATTCTAAAAAAAATAAAACTTCTATGAAAAGATAGTCATTATTAAAAAAGAAAAGAAGATGCCACTGAAAAAAGGGCCAATTAGCATCTAAATCTTCGTTCCGAAGCTTTTCCAACTAAAAAATATTATGAGAAAGGGGATATGGAAAAATTCCAAAATCAAAAAAGTCGAACCTTTATTTTTACTTTGGTTTCAGCTTTTAAGAAGACGAATGACGGCCTTCACAGAAAAGGATTTCATCAAAGTTCTTAGATGGATATTTAGCCGTAACTATCCCGACTTCAAAGACCAAATTATCCCCACTGGATCGGATGCCGGTAATAGACCACCACTTGAACATAGCCCGGACCCGAATCCCATCCAACTCCGCTATCTTTCCGTTTTCAATTTTCCCCGTTATCCTCTTCGAGTATGTAGCCAGGTAGTTGTCAGGCGGCAGCGTGATCTTGCACGTGCCACCGATATCAACGGCGAAATCACCGGATGTTTGGTTAAGAGTGTACTTCTTCACCGAGGCCGGGAGAAGACCGATCGGGAAACCAAACTTTATAAGCTCGGTGTGGGCCTGGTGGAGTGCGGGTTTCGGCTTCTGGTTTTTAGGATCTGGGCTTTGGGAAGAGAAGGGTATAACTAGAAGAAGAAGCGATAGGAGAAAGAACGACTTCATCTTTATTTTTCCACGCAAATTTCCCTTTGATTTTCTCTCAATGGGAAGAAGGGAGTAGTTGATTTGTTGTTCGGAGGAGGAAGTGGATGCCGTGTTAACGCGGTAAAGCTACGGGTTGAATGAAACGGTGCCGTATCGAGCAGGTACCGCCCCGGGATGCTTCTTGAGACTCGTGTTGTTATCTTTAAATCTTAATTAATATTCTCAATATTATTTTTTTCCCTTTTTATTGACCAAAAATTATATACTTTTAATATCTGTCGGATCATAAACCCTCTTAATTAGCACTGAACTCTGAAAGGTCAGTCCTTGGGGCTCACTGAGATTTCCCAGATAGCCAAGATCTTTACTTTTAGCCATAATATTTGGTTGTTGTAATCTTGTGTTTGATTTTTTATTTTTTGTTTGGTGCATAGGGCACCGGATTCTTCTCTCACTGAAACCTCCTTCTGGAAGTACAAGGTACCAACTGAAGTTTCCTGCTTTGGCATTTACATTAGTATCATTCTGCTAAGTTTCGTTTATAGTAGTAACAATTGCAGACAGTGATTTCTACTAGCAAAATACACCTGCATGAGCTTACTCAATCTCGATTGAATATAGAACACATATACACTCATACATAATTACAAGATCATATTTTTATTTTTGTATATCCATGTCGAGATATGCATCGGATATCGAACACGGTACGGATACTTGAAGAAAAAGTCCGGATAAGGAATGGCATAGGGTTCTTCCTTTTGCTCTCCCATACACAGGCCAGGTTATATGTTACATTAATCCATTCTGCATTTACAAGTTGTTCAAGAAGGATCAGAAGTCCAAAGCTCTGCATTTTTGACCTTTGAGACACTCTCCAGCACTTCGAAAGGGATTACATCACCAATAACAACGACCCTTTTGTTTTCCAGGTCTACTTTATAGGAGGTCACTCCTGTATTTCATGGGGCAGCATGGAATTACATTACATTGATAATAATGCTACCAGCAAATCGAAACGAAACCGAAAGGAATCGAAATTCGTCTCCCTTTGCTTACCATTCATCTTTGAAATGTGTTTCTCAACTTTTCTTGCACATCCATAGCAATGCATGGAAACCCTCAGTACCACCATCTGCAAGCTCAAATCAATGAAAGAAAAGTTACTCAACTGAAAATCCTTGAGATTTCATTTTACATTTGGAGATGTAAAAGAATGTTACCTTAGGCTTAAGTTGAAAGGCCAAGGTCTGATTGCCAGAAACAACATCTTTCAATCTCAGCAACTGTGTTTTTTCTGATGCTACCAATGGTTTTTTCTCAAACTCATCATCTAGTGTGCTCATGCAGAAACAAGAACAAGAACCTGAAGACAGATACAAACAATCTAGCATCTTGCCAAAACTGAGTTTCCCCATTGCTCCCAGATGTTCAAACACAAGGAAGACAAATGTAATCACTTTGATCCTCACTTAGGAAACTGGAACATGGCAACATTACCAAATGTCCATCTTATAGGTGGAAAATCAATCAAAAGAAAGTATGTTTACAAACCCCAGCACTATAATGATATATATATATATATATATATATATATATATATATGCGCGCGCGCAGAGAGACAGAAGGAAAGCTAGAGGTCAAATTTTCTTCTGAAAAGCAAAAGCCAGACAGAACCAAATGAAGCTATTGAAGAAGAAATGAATCCTCCCAATGCAACTCAAAGCAAGCAGCGTTTTTCATGTGGTGAGGTACTAACAAATTAAGACAGCACGCATACACGTGAAGAATTTACACACACACAATAAAGGTTGAGTGGGATTGAGGGATGAAAGAAGGTAACATTCATTCATGTGAGATTTGCAGTTGGTTTTGAAAGTGAAAGTTGCTTCATTCTTTCATTTGAACTAGTGTTTTTCATCATGAAAGAAACTTTGAAAACAAACTGAGAGAAGCTATAATATCCACATGATATAAAAAATATATAAAACATGGGTCATGCTAACCAGCGCAAGAGATTGCTAAGAACAACCTAAACCAGGCATGACATGTGATGTTAGCTAAGAAATAAACAATCATTAATTATCTAACTATGGAAGAATATGCTCTATACCTAATCAAGCTTACATGTAAGTAGAGATTAAGGATGAGATTGATTTGATTAAACCAGTTTAATCTTTTCCCCTTGGAGGGAGATGGATATAATAATTCAGCAACAGTGAGCGAGATGAAGCTGTTGGCAAACTTGTCTTGATCTCCATTGCTTTCGGTATCAATACAGAGAAGATGGGGACAAGCAGCAACATCGAATTATTGCTGCCCTCCCTGAGCTCAGAAGAGATTAGAAATTATTGAATAAAAAAAGTATGTAGTTTATTTTCTACACTGTTACTGTGACAATTTTCTAACAGGTTGGTCCATGTGATGGTGGCTCTTTTTAGTGGGAGAAAAGGGTTTAATTTTTAAATGAATAAATAAAAGAGATGTACTGGTGAAGTCGTGTACTCATGTGCGTTAGTCTCACATGGCCTTTGGGCAGGCAATGAACCAATTTTTCATTTGGAGGCATTAAGAAATGTGAGTGACAACCAGCTATAAGTCTCAATTATATATAGAACTCAGTTAGATTAATTGGGAACAATGCTTTTTACAAAACCTTCAACTTGTTTCAGAGTTAATGTTAGAATTATACCATATTTTAGAGATAAGCAGTATATATATGGTAATATTAGTTTTAATATGGGGTGAAAACTGCTTCAAGACCATAGTTTTGAGAGTCAAACCAAAGAGATTAACATTGCACATGCAGAACTGGGTTTATAATTAATAAAGCTATATTTTTAAAAAGCTTACCTAGTTCCATGTGGTTAAGCCAAAATTTTCGTTTTCCTCTTTATAAACTGAAGGTTAGACAACTTGTAAGAAGCAGGCTAAAAATGCAGGCCTTCAAGATTACGTTATAGGCCTATTAAGCAATGCCATCATCCAATGGACCATCTATTTCAAATGTTAAACTAAACTGGGGTGTGAAAACATTGATAAATACAGGATTACTATACCATTAATGGTATCCACCGTCGATATGTCCGAGTGGTTAAGGAGACAGACTCGAAATCTGTTGGGCATTGCCAGCGCAAGTTCGAATTCTGCTGTCGACGTTAAAAGCTCCCTTACAAGTGTTCAAAGATTTTTATAAACGTAATTTACTCCATTATCCCCCTTTGGGAGCCAGGAAAAAGAATTTGACATGCTGTAGATTCCAAGCTCTTTCTCCATTTCAGCAATGCTTACCGTATATGCTTCCCTCTATGTATGCAGAGTATGACTTTAATGGCATTTTCAGCACTTTCCAAGAGCTTTTTTTCAAGCAGCTTCACTCGTCGTTTGTCTCCACCTCAATATGACAGGAGCCACCAGCATCCACACTGCAACCACAATCATCTTACTGTACCCGAATTGGAGAGAAATAGACACCTCTAGTTCTAGTTTAAGTACTTACAGTAAACACAGACAGCTAGCCATTCATTCACTATCTTGACCCAAGTACTGGTCCAACCAACATCAATTGTCCATCTGCAAAAGTACAACGGAGTAAACAATCACAGATTTCATCGGATCAACTCTGGCATAAACTACAAATGCACGAGGGGGTATACTTTTTAATAGTATGATGAGTATTCCAGCCGATCAGTAGCATTGCGAAGTACATAGCACCGGTGGCAAAAACGAAGTGGAAGAAACCGTAACCATATGATACTGCATCTTCAGCACGTGCTTCCTTTTTACTGAACTGCAGCTGTTGTTAGATGCATTCTCATGGGAAATAAGGAGATAGGAAATAAAACATTTGTGATTCAAGCAGAACAAACCTGAAAACATTGAGAATCGATGCCGGTTGAAAATGTAGCAATCACCATTGCCAGTAGCGCAACAACAAAGCTCTGAAAGAATTCAGAGATTTATTATCAGGCTCCAAGTAAACTTTACAAGATACTGTTATTCGTCTTAGAATCTCTTCAAATCAGGAAAATAAAGTATTTTTCTTTTTCATTATACATATCATATAACTCGTTAAGTTACAAAAGTTAAAAGAGCAGTCGTCTGGGTCAAAACGTTCAATAGATTTTCAGAGAATAACATATTACTATGATGGTGAGCCAGTCAGTCTTGTTTGAAGCCTCTGCCTTTCTGTTGCAACTTTCCCCTGCTGGTTCACTGCAAACAAGAAATTAGGAGCTTATCTGATTGAATTTAACAATAACTTGATAAAATTACTACTCTGAACACGAAATTTTGTTTGAACACCATCAGTCAGTTTTTTGTTTGAACACCAATTTCAGTGGTTACAGTTCATAACCCTGAAATGTTAATGAATGCACTCTGAAAACCATAGAACAGACTAATCTCGATCCAAAAAGCTTAAAAAATACCTTCGAATGGCACACCAACAGATGAATACCACATAAAGCCCCATAAGCCCTGGAGTTAAGAAGCCACCATTGATCTGTTTTGGTGAAAACAAGGGAATCGTGTGTTTGATTCAAAACTGTATTATAGCATTTGAGAAATGAGGGTGCAAGGATTGACCGGAACATACTTTCGGGTGGATGGAAACACTGGTCATTAATTGCAGGAGTACCAGTGTCCACGTGATGAAGAAAATGTTAAGAAGGCAGGATGGTTCTGGTGCATACCAGATATACATCATGATGATCCCAATTATGCATATAATATATGCAGCAGTAGCAATTAACATCACATGGATGTGGCTGCAAAAAGGAAGTAATATTTTTAGCAGCATTAAAACTGAAATACATACCGAATCAGACCATAAAAGAGAAGCGTCTTACCATCTTTCTGCATTTTTATCAGATTGACAACAATCATTCAGCCATGTGATGAAACTGATTATGCTTACGAGCTGAACCAGGAGAAAGACCCTGAAAATGATAGGCAGAAATATAAGATTCACTAAAGTGAAAACATAGGAAGCATCTTCAACTTTGCAACCGACTATTCCAGAAAGAATGTACATGTTTTACAGAGAGAAATTTAAAACAGGAATCTATGATACCCCGTACCCGGCACCAAAATGAGCAATCTCTCCTGTTAACAATGGAAGGAAAAAGGAGGAAAAGAATGCAACATGTCAGATAATTGATGCTGATCAGAGTAAAATGAAAACTGAAGCTAAATTCCTGGTATTAAACATGGAAAGAGGGTTGAAGAACACAAACCATATATCTGTATGACGAAAGTGGGAATCAAAAAGGAGGTAACTGTCAAGGCAATCCAGAGGCCAATCTTTGCAGACCACCATCCAGAATGCCACAAGTCTCTGCAATTGTACATCCTTGGGTTGCCAGCAGTCGAAAGAAACATTATGAAATAGAATGCCTAAAGCTAAATTAAGGAATGATGCAATGTTAAAAAGTAAGATTTGAGAAGAGAGCTACTTGGTAAAAGCCTATTCAGCATTCTGTTATTTGACATGCTACATCTAGCTGTTGAGCTCTAAATGACATTATCACCGACAAAGAAAACACATCATAATGATTTGAGGATACAAAACATCCCAAGCTCACACGTAGGACTCCTTCGGCACCCAAACAACCACGGCCACCTTGGCAATTCTTCAGTTCTGCAACCACATTCCCACATACTTGCTGATTAACATTATTGACATTACTATCATGGAGCTCTAGCCTAAACAAACTGACGGCGAATACAAAAGCAAGTATTGTGTAATCCATGTAACATTTTGACAAACATTGTAGATGCCAACAAGCAACTTACTTTCCATTTCAGGGAAGGCATTGCGGCCATAATCTCGAACACCCCAAGCCAGCAAATTGGAAACCAGAAAGATCACAGCGTAGACATATCTAGCCATCCAAGGATTGGAGCCATTCCTGAACTGGCTAAACCAGGAGTCATCCTTGAAAACCCATTGCCTCTCATTGCGGTTATTACTGCCTAAACCACTCTCCATTTCACTTTCACTTTCCACTCTTCATCACATTACAGATTCATATGTTTGTTTCCAGGAATATAGAAAACCAGACGATTCCAGTTCACTGAAAGTCTTGTTATCTACAGTAAAAGATTAGAGCAATAAAATAATAAGTAGCATTAAGATAATCATGGTTTTGTCTCGGTAGATTAATGTCAAAATGTGAAACCCCCGAAATTTGTGATCACGAAAAACTAGATTTGGACTTTTGATTATTTGGTTTTACAATCAAGCCTATGAAAATTCAACGTGATCATATTAAATTACATTAGTTTTACAGGGTGACAGAATCTCTTAAATTTTTGTAAGATTTAATGATTTTTTAGTCCATTAAAGTAATCTAGCACATGAAAATAATATTCTATATTCATAAAATAGTTAAGACTTAACCCTCAGAACTAGTGAATAATTAAATTCAAACTGTTGATTAAAGTAAAACTAATCACAAAGAAAAACCATTTCTGATTTCTCATCTGAGATAACTTATCCGTTACAAGTACAACAAATAAGAAAGCTAAAAGAACAGCGTGCGGTTCACGTCAAGTTTCTACCTTTGTTCTCTTTCCTGTAATCAGACTGTGATGGATTTGAAGTTTTAAACCAAACCATTTGCACCGAAATAAATTTTAGCTGTTCACGTCAAGAATTCTTCTTCTTTTTCCTGGAATTGAAAAGAAAGGGTTTTGGTTTCTTTTTGCATGGAAAAGCGTGAAAGGATTAAGAGATGAGTAAAGGAATCTTTGAAATCTTTTTCTTCCATTACAAGCAGTCCTTTTATCCAACAAAACTCCGGTAGGAGACAGAAAGAACCGTCCTTTAGACCCTTTGGGACGATTCAAAACTTCCTAATCCAGTGATTGATTTGACCAAAGGTTCAAAACAGGGTAATGATGTTACCTTGCAATCTCACATGGTGAAGATATATGAAGAAAAGAAATAATCCAGAAAACAAAGAAGCAACACTAGCACTTTCAGAATACGAAACATTCATTCATCACCGTTTGCATGAGTTCCAAAATCATTTTATTTCTTATCAAAAACCAATATAAGAATCATAAACTCAAAAAGGGGGAAAATAACTGAGCTGAAGTTACAGAGGAATGTAATCTATGAAGAATTGAATGTATACCTCAAAGCAAATAGGCCCAATGCTTTAAGATCAGAACAGAAGCGTCACGGAAAACAAAGCAGAGCTTTCTTCCTCTCTATTTTCCAGATCCAGGAAACAGAGAAAGAAGATGCAAACAGAGATATTTGGCGACTTCTTATTTGATTCTTATAAAATGGCGTTTTTATGAAAAATATAAAGAGAGAGAGAGGGGTTGCTTTAAGAGAGTTTTCCTTTCCTTTCTTTTTCCTTTTCCCGCCGGAAGCTTTAACCTTTATGTAAACGAAATTATAATTTTTTTATATTTTTAAATAATTGTTTTTATTGATTGATTGATGTTTTCACTCAAAGGAACACAAGATTTTGCATGCACGTTTAACATAAATGATGCTGTAGGAAAATTATCGTATCAAAATTGCTAACCCTATTCTCGTTGTTTGGTTGTCGAGAAAAAGAAGTATGGCTTTACTGAGAAAACTCATCATTTTTCTTACTATGTTTGAATTTTGCTTTAAGAACAAGGTATTTGATTGGTTCAAGTAAATCTTTTGGTCATGTCTGTTTGCCTAAATGTACAACAATGGAAGAAAATTATAAATACTAACAAAGATTAAATAAAACAATATACAAAAATTTAAAAATATTTTATTTATCTAAGATAATAAATATTTATTTAACAAATTATTTTATTAATTCCGAAAGTAATATGGGTTGAATGTCATTGAATATTAATTAATATTTTCAAGAAAATATGTCCTAAAAATCTTTACCAGCACCTTGGAGCAGCATGGTGCAACTTTTATGATGAGTTCTTAGCAATTAGCATTACCCACCGCAAGTAATCATTGAACCTATGCTTTTTGTAATTGTCATTGATAATGATTAATGAATATGTTTATTTTTATTGTATCAATATATAATAATTTTGAAAATATATTAATTGACACATTTTATACATGTATATTAATCAATATGTATTTTTAAAATAAATGTTTCCTCCGTATTACTAAAGATAACATCAATCAGTTTAAGACGTTATATACGTAAAAAATCTCTGTTAAAAAATTATCTATTAAAATTAAGTATATAATATGAATCAGTTTGAATTAATCACGACGAAACTTTAAAATTAAATAATAATAATAATAATAATAATAATAATAATAATAAGTAACGTGAATCACGGAGCCCCTTGGTACCTTAAAATAAAAGTCTCAAAACCTCCTTTTTTCTTTTTAATGAAACTTGTTAATTATTACTCACAACTGGATTGATTTTATATTTTATAGAAAATTGAATAATTGTACCATAAAGAAAGCAGGGACTGAAGTGGAAGAGCATTGAATCTGAGACAGAAATCAACAAGCTATATAATTTAATATTTCAAGATAAGTGCAAATTTTATTTAATTCAAAAATATAAACCCATTATTTATTTAAATTTTATTCACAAAGTTGTAGTAACGTTTCTCTCGCCCAATTTAACCTCCACAATGTTATAAACTAACTCCATAATATTACGAGGCTATAATTTTTTCAAATATATATTTTTTAATTAAATATTTTTAATAAATAAATATCAAATCATTTATCACTCGACCAATTCTATTTATTAAATTTTCTATGTGAGTTAAATAATTTACCTTTCAACTCATTTCTCAGGTTTGAGCCTGGTAGGGTTTTGCTTTTATTGACTTGAGTAAGCCCTTTTAACTGATGGGTCCTAAATCCTAATCGCTTGGGCCTATTTGTTCTTTCCTTGCAATATAAATAAATCATTTTTTATTTTCCAATACCCGACCAGTTTCTGGTACAGCCATGATAATGTGTAGTTATTGTACTACCAAACACTCACTCATGAAATTATTGAGTCTGGTTTAAGAAGCTAACCACCCAAGCAAATATTATTACAACGATTTAATACTAAAATAAAACCTTTGGGGTGTGAATATTAAGGAAAGTGATGTCCAAAACAAAGCAAATTCCCACACCTACTCTAACAATTATCAACTAACAGTCTTAAGTTTCTCATAGTTATTATCCAACACAACAGCCGGCTCTTGTTTCTTTAATATTCCATTATGGGTTTTAGTTTATTCTCAAAGGAGGATTCCAAGTGTACAAAACTGTCCACTTTTACTTTAAGTATGGCTTCAAGCCTAGAAAACCACAAGAGCAAGTAAGCTCATTACACAAGTCCTAATTATTTGAGGTAGAAGAGGGAGATAAACAATTAATATCTGAAAAAGCAACAGTTTCATATGCTCTCAGTTCATGTCAGAACCAGACATGAGTTTAGCAGTGTTGTTTTCTGCAAATTCTCGAATGAACCTTGATAAGAATGGAAACAATCGCTTTCTTTTAGGAATAGAATAGTACACCCTGATTATAGGGACGAAACTGGCGTTGCTAATGGAGTCAATTGTGGGAGGAAATGTGGATGGTGGCACTGATTTGGATTGATAATCATTGAACTTCATGTTGCCGAACATTCAATGGGACACTCGGCTCAACCACAACACGGTGATGCAATGAAAAGGAATACATGGTGGGGGTGCTTGGAAAAGTTTCTAGTAAAACCCAGACGAAAAACAGAGAAAAAAGAGTCGAACAGCACTAGCCATCAATCACGGCACAAAGAGGGAGATGATTTCCATATTCCAAAAGAAGGGTAAAAAAGCAAAAGTGTGAGCGGAAAGATATCTGGTTCGAAACTCACCAGTCGGGGGTGACACATGGGACTAAATCCCAACAAAATAAAAGTTGAATCCAAGTGGTTGTTCGGTGGGGGCTTGCATGGCCCGTTTCAAGATACTAAAGATCTCGGTTGCCACCTGCCGACTCGATCGAAATTTGGGGACTTTGAAGAAAATCATCCTAAACAAATCCCCCCTCTTACTATACAGGCAATGGGAACTTTATTTCAAAAGTATCTAATCTTAAACCCAGAATCAAGGAACAAACTTGTTCAGAAAATCGACAAGAAAATTCATCAATCAACACACAAAATAATCACAATGGAGTGAATAGTGAATGACTGGATTCTGTAAAACAAATCAAATACAAGATGGAGAAAACAGATAAACAAAGTATGTATGATAGTAAAACATAAAAAGAGAAGGGAAGAGAATAATAACAGTAAAAAACACAAACTAACAGCAGCAGAAGCAGCGGCGGCTGCCCTTTGTAGGTCTGGAAAACTATGGTTCTCAAATTCATCACTATACATACAACATTCTCTGAAATCTAATCTTTTTTTTCTCTTCCATTTTTATTCAACAATTCCAAACATCCATAACAATTTCAACTAAATATAGAATTCCCCCCTTTCTCTCTTCTTTGCACCATCTTCAATAACATACATTGAAGAGGTCAACTCTATAGTTTTCCAAAATGGTAGACTTTTTCGTATGAGTTTCTTCAATAGTGATGAGAAATGCTCCCAAGGAGAACGAAGAGTTGTTTTGGAGAGGATGAAGTGCAAAGAAGATGTAAAAGAAATCTTGATGATAACAAAATACAACTTTGTGAAGATTCTTTTTTGTGGTTTGTGTTCAAGGTTAGAGAGAAATTCTCAAAAGAATCAATAGAAAGGAGGTGGAGGAGGTGAAGCATATGATACTCCAATTACCGGCGGCAATGGACCCTCATACACAGGAGCTGGAGGTGGCGGGCTTTCATAAATAATTGGCGGGGGTGGTGATGCGGATGGTGGAGGAGGTGAATAGTAATGAACTGGTGGTGGTGGTGGTGAAGGTGACGGGGGTGTCTTGTAATGAATTGGGGGAGGTGGCGGTGAGTACTCTACACATGGTGGGGGCGGGGGCGGTTCTATACATGGTGGAGGTGAAGGTGGTGGTGGGGAGTGAGCCACAGGGGGTGGGGGTGGGGAATGAACAGGAACTGGCGGCGGTGGCGATAAATATGGATAAATTGGCGGTGGTGGTGAATGTGGAGGCGGTGGTGGTGAATGTGGCGGAGGTGGTGGTGAATAAAGAGGTGGTGGAGGGGAGTTATAGGAGTAAGGAACTGGTGGCGGCGGGGAAAACAATGGAGGAGGTGGAGGTGGTGAATTTGGTGGAGGCGGGGACCTCACACAGTATATAGGCGTAGGTGGTGGGGGTGACGGAGGGGGAGGTGATGGTGGCGGAGGAGGTGGAGAGTAAACAGGTGGAGGAGGTGGCGGTGGTGATGGTGGTGGCGGGGGTGGAGAATATACAGGTGGAGGTGGTGGCGGGGGTGAGGGAGGTGGTGGTGATGGTGGTGGCGGGGGTGGAGAATATACAGGTGGAGATGGTGGCGGTGGTGAAGGAGGAGGAGGTGAAGGCGGTGGTGGTGGAGGTGAATAAACTGGAGGTGGAGGTGATGGTGGGGGAGGAGGTGGAGAGTATGCTGGTGGGGGGGGTGAAGGAGGGGGAGGAGAGTATACAGGCGGCGGCGGTGGTAGTGGCATAACAACTGGGGGAGAAGGCGGAGGAGGGGGAGGCAAGGAAGGAACAAAAGGAGCACATCTAAACGAACTGCAGTCCACTGGCCTAGATAAGAAAGACTTACATTGAGCCGCGCTTCTTTGCAAAGGTCTTGCAGGCAAGCAATTTCTTCTATCGTCAAAAGCTCGCAAGTTCAAGCAAACCGGCGGCTCTCCAGTGAAGAAATTGTACGAGAATGTGAAGTTTTGCAGCTTCGGTAACTGACAAATAGTAGCCGGAATTTCCCCCGACAGCATATTATGAGCCACGTTGAGCTGCTCCAGGTTCACCAGTTGCCCAACTTTCTCCGGCAAAGGACCCATCAGCTCATTAAAGCTAACATCGAAAACAGTCAAGTTTTTAAGCTCACCGATTTCCTCTGGCAAACAAGATCTCAACCCATTGTTCATGAGAATGATTTCTTCGAGACCGGTCATGTTTCCGAGGCTCGACGGCACGCATCCATGGTACCTGTTGTTGGCCAAAACAATAACAGAAACAGGGGAGTTGCCGAAGTTGTCCGGGATGTTGAACCTGAAACGGTTGTGGTTGATAAAAATGGCATCCAAATCCTTGTCGAACAGTTCTTTAGGTACGGTCCCTTCGAATTCGTTGAACCTCAGATCCAAGAACTTGAGTGATGGCAGCTGGAGAATCACTTCAGGGAACTTACCAGCAAACCTATTGTTGCTCAGATCCAGCTCGAACAGTAACTTCAGTCTGATAAACTTGTGCGGAACAGTGCCGCAAAAGCGATTGGAGTTGATGTGGAATAATGCAAGATCAGTGAGTAACCCAAGCTCCTCCGGCAAGTATCCGGCAATATCACCATGGTTCAGATCAATGCCGGCGACAGTCCTGATATCGTTATCATCAGGTGCCGGAGCACAGAAAACCCCGGTGTAATCACAAACACCAGATCCAACCCAGTCACCGGTGAGATTAGACGGGTCAGACAGAATAGCTTGCCTCCAAGCTTGTAAAGCTATGTAAGCATTTCTAATCCT
This sequence comes from Abelmoschus esculentus, assembly GCA_035048815.1. Taxonomy (NCBI): domain Eukaryota; kingdom Viridiplantae; phylum Streptophyta; class Magnoliopsida; order Malvales; family Malvaceae; genus Abelmoschus; species Abelmoschus esculentus. The sequence continues at coordinate 571,670 of JAUCBN010000025.1, forward strand.
TGGGTTTTCAAACACAAGAGACGGGTCGACCGTGACATTTTCCCCTCTGTCACCAAACTCGTCTCTATAATACAGAAGCTGACGCTGTCTGATGTACAAAACCTCTTTGTCACTCAGACCACCATGGCTGGAGATCGGATGCTGCTGCTCACATGAACAAAAACCGACAACGAACAAAAATAGGAGGAAAAGTGAGAGATGAGAACAACGAAACTTGTTCTTCTTCATCTCACATGAGACATCTGCTTCACCGAATGCCACTTTGTTTTTTTCTCAGCCAGCAAAGCTTGGGTTCAAAGTGAGAAAGAAAGAAGAAGACAGGGATTTGAGGGTTTGAGGAGAGAGACAACAGAGATGAACCTTTTAATAGGGTATTTTGGAGAAACGTGTGCGTGTGAGAGAAGAGGGGAGAAAGAATATTAAAAAAATAGAAGAAATAATACACCAAAAGACAGCTACACAGCTCAAATTTATTTATTAAAAAAAAAGGAAATTATAACTCATTTTGTAAGGCTGACTTTATTTCCAATGGAGTCGGTGGAGGAGCCATATTCCGGCCAAGGTTGGCCGCACACAGAAAAGATCCGACTGGTGGCCAGTTGATATCACGAGATTAGAGTGAAAATTTCACGAGTTATTGGTAGGTGGTGGGAAATGAATGGCATGGACATAACATTTATACGGTGGTTTTTAAGCTTTGGTGGTGGAGTTGTTTAATAAACAAAATTTCTTTACCATTTATATATTTTATCAATAATTTTATATTATATATTATTAATACTCTGTTTAAGTTATTGATTAAATTAACCATCAGTTACACTCTGTCAAATTACTTTACTACTCTGTTTACTAATTTAGCACTAGATTTTATTCCATATTTTTACGATTTTTGTTTAAAATTCTTAATAGTGTTTTTGAAATATTTATTAATTCTAATATTTTTTTAAAAAAATAATACCAAAGGAAGCTTTTAGTGTCCAAATCCTAGAGTGAATAAAACTCGATTCGACTCGAAAAAATTGAATAACTCGACTCGATTTGAGGCGAAAATACTCAACTCCACTCGAAAAAATTTCAAATAAAGTTTTAGTTGTAAAATGGAAATTTGAATAACTCAAATTTTTTAGTAATTAAAGGATTATTTTTTAAGTTTGAGATGAATCTCTCAATTTTTTATGGTATATATACATTGATATATAAAGATATAAAGAAATATTGCTACATATGAAAAAAATCTATGTATGCATATCTTATATGATTAGAGAAAGTTGTTTAAATTAAAATCAAATCATACTACAACTTGATAAATAATTACAATTAAATATTTATAGGAACTCGAAAACTCGACTCTATTCGACTCAAATTTCTTAAAATCGATTCAAACCGAAAAAAAAATTTAAATAAAATTTGAGTTGTAAAATATGACTCATCAACTCAAATAACTCAAAATTTTTTGACTCGACTCGACTTAATCGAATACTCACCCTTATCCGATCCTGAAAACAGCTTGGCTACAATTTTTCAACGGTATGTCGTGAACAAAAGCAATATGCTACTTTACTCGCCGATTCGATTTTGACTGCAATCCTTATAACTCATCCAGATGGCAAAACATGAGCAATTTATTCCAAATAAAAAAAATTAAAGAAATAGATAAAAAAAAGTAAAGTGGACCATTTTCATGCATAAATACAACATATTGTAAGATTAAAAATAAACAAAAACTTACATTCATTGATAATGAATATTTAGTACCTTTAGATGGTAATAAAAAATATTAATTTACATTTAGATGATAGTAAGAAAATATACGAGAGATATAAATTGATTTTATATACTTATATTTAAGAAATCGATTTTTGCAACTGTTTCTTATTTTGAAGGGGGCAAACGATAAATGAATTTCTTGGTTTGTTTTGGTTTAAGTAATAAATAATTTAATTTCGTGTAAATAAATTTTATGTTTAAGATGTTATATATATAAAAAAATTTACTTATCAAAATTAAATGTACGATAACGAGTTGATTCTACTTAATAAGATGAAACAATAAAAAAAAAAAAAAAAACTTCGTTGGTTGTGCTTTTCCTATTCACGGTATAGTATGATGTGTCTAGACCTTGATGGGAACATCCATGCATTGCATGTTACCCTTACCCATACCCTCCCCGTGCCTTTTACCCGCATCAAGTGGCTCAACACAAAAGAAAACAGCAGAAAACAAGGGAGCGTTTGGCCACCTTATACCGGTCCCACGCGTCACGTTTCGCAGCGCGGCTTCGAAAAGGATAGCCCTAGCGTTCCCGCTATGGAGTTGCACCGCGGGACGTTACGGCATCGTCGCTTCCTTTTCCCCCGTTTTTCAGTTCGACATTTTTGGTTTGTACCTCACACCAACTCCAACCGCAATAGGCATCCGTCGAGCATGGTAAACAATCCTACCCCACTCTAATCTTATTCCCTTGTCTTTGCTAATTTGGTTCCGCCAGTACAGTGTTTCCATCACCGCCACTTTGATTCAACGTTAAACATTATGAACAACATCTCATAATTATTGAATTCAACGATCCATGAATTAAGCAAGAAAAAACATATGTCAATGCATATGGAGTGTATTTGTAAGACAATAATAGCATGCCGATATTTAAATAATCACCGGAAAGAAAATTCAAACTTTGGTTTTGGATGACTATAAACGAAGCTATCCTTATGTACAAGAATAATCACTTGGGGGATGGGAGAAGGTCAACAAAAACACATAATCACAATGGAACCGTTACAAGTGCCAGACTGGAAATAATAACAAACCTTTCTCATAAAATAACGAGAGATTATATTATATGTTCGATTTGTTACATTATCTGTTATTAATCAATAAAAACTACCTATTTTATCATTAATTATCCATGTCATTAATTTAATTTTCAGAAAATAAATTTTTTAAATGACATGAAAAAATAAGTGCATATTCATTGATTGAAAAAAAAAAAACGACATGAAAAATAGTAGTGAAGTGGATGGTTATAATTGGATGGGATTATTACTAATACGATAAGCTAGACCTATGATAAAATTTTTCTAAAACAAGGGTCAAGGGAAGGAAAGGTTACGTTCTCACTAAAAGTGTATTCGATTCAATTTTTAACAATATTAATATATTTTTCCTTATAAATAATTAATCTCTTAAAATAATGTAAAAAGATAGAAGACCTTGACTTGAGCAAGGTGCCATTAAGGTGTGAGAGGGAAAACTCTTTCAAATCAAACAATCATCTAAAAGTCAATAGAGAAAGAATAAAAAAAAGATGTGTACACTCGAAGATTAATTAATTAGGTTCGAGAATAAGTCTTTAAAATATTCCGTTAGGAATACGATCACAAATACCGGAGTGAAATTATGCTTTATTCAAGGAGTGACGCCGTCTTCGTTGGTTTATTTACATTTCGTCGGTAGCCAAATAAATATTTAAAGTAAATAAAAAATGTGAAAATAAATAAATAAATACCGACTACATATTCCCTTAACGGGTGGGGCCTATCAATACACGTGGATCTTTTAACCTAAACATATGCCAAAACATAGGTCAGCCCGACTGTGGGTCTCCGAAGTGATCCCTTCCCTTGAACAAACAACTGAGTCCTTCAACTCTCAAATCCATCTGTTTAAGAAAAATATCAAAGTAAACGAGAGGCTGAGATGGGAAATACAACCAGTAGTTGGGTTGATTTTGATACCATCAATCAATGAAAAAACAAATACAGTCCCTACAGAGAAAATATGATTCGATCTGACGGCCATGCACCAGATATTATCTCACCAAACCCTGTTCGGATGGTGGGGAGATATGGGATACGAGTAATATGTGATATGAATGGTACAAGATACTGAGATGAAGCAGTGGAGTTAGGTCCCATATCGGATACGAGGCAAGATTTTTTAAGATCAGCTATGAATCAAAAGTTTGAAGCTGTTGGTGAGACTGAACATTATTTGAATATGCATCTTTGGAAGTAGGAGGGGTGACAGGGTGAGTTTGAAGTTGTTCCATCAACACAAAACCAAACCAGCTTCCTAATCCATTGATCAAATTGCAATAAATATATTTGGTTCACACAGATGAAATGTACATCCCATTCCCTCGACATGTTCTGTGTTACTGTTTCGGCCACATTCAAAACCTGATAATGATTGATGGGCATTGAACAGCAGCAACATGGCCTTTGCCCTTTTCTTATTTGTTCTGCATAAACGTGTAACCCAGCTGAGAATATCTTATTGAACAAGTACACAAACTTTGCTTACCAAATTATTATACATTCATGTGGGTAAGGGGTAGTCAAGTTCCACTTGGGCTTTAACCTCAAGCAATGTGGTTTCATTTATCAGTTCATATCCATTAATTCTAGAATATGATCATATTCAAGACGGTACTGCAAATCTTGGAATGAATGAGTGGGCTTGAACAAGTGCCTTTCTGGGGATTGAAGATGAAACCCCTTAAAGATTTCTGCGATTGTTGGAGTGAAGAGTCGAAATAGTCTTCTTGGGGTAAATGATTTGCCCCGTGGGATCCACCGGCCGCCGTAGCAAGGCGAGGACAGCCCCCTCTTCGGTGTTCAATATGCAAGAGAGTTCCAGCTCTTTCCTCTTCGATTCCTTCGTGTCTTTCTTCTTGTCACCTGACGGGCAGCTCTTTTGTCGTTCTCCCATACAAAAATAAATTAAGAATCAAATTTTTGTATCATGCATGCAAATATCATCTTATTGTTTTTTTTCTTTTAACATTTGATCTTAAGAATCATGTGTTTTTAATGTGATTAATTAGTCAGAAGAGGTTAATTAACGATAATCTAACATGAATGTGAAAAAAGCAAATTATTCCTCCGACAAAGCTAATTGAAGTGCTACATCGTCGAGACAAAACAAATATTATTATGAAAACTCAAAAGGTTTTAAAATCACAAACAAGATCAAATTATTGTAGGCAGAGACTATTGAACCATCTCTGGTTTTAAAATCACAGTTTTTTACTGTATTCAATACACCCAGGGTATATATGATTAGTGCCAGGGAGACTCGTGGATGGGAGTAATGACGGACTTGATCTGGAGATACTGATTCAGTGCATCCAAGCCAAAATCCCTGCCAAATCCGCTCATCTTGTAACCACCATAAGGGCAATCAAAATCAAATCTGCTGTAACAATTTATCCATATAAAACCAGCTCGGATCGATCTAGACACTGTGTTCGCCACGTTTAAGTTCTTGGTTATCACCCCGGCCGCAAGGCCGTACGTTGTGTCGTTTGCCCTCTTTATTGCTTCCTCCATTGTTCTGCAAAAACAATAAGTTAAACATGGCCAGACAGCAACAAAATACAAGGAAAAGAAGAATAAACAAGAGAAGAATGTACTTGAATTTCATCAACGACATCACAGGACCAAAGATTTCCTCTTTTGCTATGATCATGTCTTCCTGTATGCATAGCATTTTGGGGGAATTATTAAAGCAAATGAACTTGGAAAAGAATCATAGTTTTTGTTAACCCCAGGGTTCACCTTAACATCGCTGAATATCGTAGGCTGAATGTAGAATCCCTTGTTGCCGATGTGCTTGCCCCCTGTTAGCAAGGTAGCCCCTTCTCGTTTTCCATGCTCGATGTAGGACAGAATTTTCTCGAATTGATTCTTATCAATCTATGCCACATGGCCAAACATTGCACCAATTAAAAGGACCTACATACGCATATATATAGCATTATGACTTGTAATTACTCTTACTTGGGGTCCTTGATTCACTCTTGGGTCGAAAGGGTCCCCAACGATCCATGCATTTGTTTTCTCTACCATTTTCTTCTCAAATTTTTCATAGATTCCTTCTTGAACGTAAACACGAGAGCTCGCCACACAAACTTCTCCCTGCAAATTTACAAGATGGGGGTAATAGCTAAAGTTGTTGGATTGTCAAACATAACTCGACCCTGACAAATAATGAAAGCGGAAGGCCAGCTTACTTTGTTGAAAAATATGCCGTTGAATGCAATATTTACAGCCTCGTCAATGTCGGCATCATCAAATATTATTAGAGGGGACTTGCCTCCCAACTCCAGTGACACTGGTTTCAGATTGCTTGCTGCTGCTGCCGCCATTATCTTACGTCCAACTTCAGTAGACCCTGTAAAACTCACCTAGAAAAAAAACACCAAACATATAATGCGATTTCTTCTCATGATGTTGTACATGAAATTAAATTCAAACCTTGTCAATGTCCATATGAGAGCTAATGGCGGCTCCGGCAGTCTCTCCAAATCCATTTACAACATTCAGCACTCCGTCGGGGATGCCAGCCTGAGATCAACCAGGCAACGTTAAATGACCCGTTTAATCATTTACTTCTTATCCAGATTCCAGAGCTTATAATTTACCAGTTTAGCGAGATGAGCATAATAAAGGGCCGAAAGAGGAGTCTGTTCGGCAGGCTTGACGACCACGGTGCAGCCTGCGGCTAATGCCGGGGCAGCTTTCGTGAAGAACATGAGAGTGGGGAAATTCCATGGAATTATACTTCCTACAACCCCGATGGGTTCCTTCAGAGTGTAGCCCTGAATCCCCTTAGACAATTTCAACACTTCTCCATGAATTTTATCTGCTGCACCTGCATAGTAACGAAGAATCCTTGCTGCACCTGGGATGTCTATGGCCTTACAAATACTGAGCAGCTTGCCGGCATTAATGGTATCCAGTGGAGCTATTTCTTCTATATTTTGTTCAATCAAATCTGCAAACTTCATCATTAAACTTCCTCGCTCCTGATATCCAATTTCAAGGGAGGAATTCAATACGAGAATATGACAAGGACAAGAACAAATTCAATAGTCTAATCGCTGTTGCATAGGGCAGCAATACTCCGCACAAGGGAGAGATGCTCTCCATGGATGAAGGGGAGAGAGGAGTGCAAGTACATCAGCATTACAAGAGAATAATAGAAAGAGATTTAGTAAAACGTACAGAGCCAGACATACGAGGCCAAGGTCCATGGTCGAAAGCTTGACGAGCAGCCTTCACAGCCAAATCAACATCTTCTTTATCTCCTTCAGAAACTCTTGCTACGGCATCCCCTGTTCTAGGATCAATCACTTCCAACGTTTTCCCTGTTTTGCAAACGGATCATTCAACGATAAGAAGAATATGATGTTTACTCCCAGTAAAAACAAGAGATTCCTCAGATCAAGGAAAGAATGGGGCGGGAACAAAAGGTACCTGAAACGGAATCCACGAACTTGCCGTTGATAAAGAGCTTGGAGAATTTTATTGCCGGAATCTTAACGAAAGATTCAATGTCTTTGGAATTTTGGTTGCATTGACCGGTCATTTCTAAGATTCAGAGCAACGGAACAAGCTTTTTACGTGATTGTTTTGCCACAGCACTGCACTTAGCTCGCTCTTCTTCTGTATTTAATGCCATAGAATAGATTTACATTTAAGAGTCAAAATTAAAAAAATAATAATATTAAACAAATAAAATAAGACAAAGATAATAATATTTTTTTTTACCTTTAAAAAAGAATTTTTAAAACGTGGAGTTGTTAAAATATTTTTTATATTAAAAAATAGGTGTTGTTGGCCTTACTTTTTTTTTTCATAAATATAATATTAATGATCTTTTTAGGGAGTGCTATCTTCTGAATAATTTGGTAGTAATTATTGAAGAATAAAAATCTGAAGGGTGAAAAGTTTCGACACCTGAAAGATTCGTATGTCGCAACATTTATGAAGATAATATAATGTTTTATGCTGATGTGACATTTTTAATATTTTTTAGATAAATAAATTTTATTCATTCAAGAAATCTTTAGAAAATGTAAGGCTTAACTCAATAATAGGTGTTCAAAGTATACATCTTTTCTGAAATAGGTGCTTAATATTTTTTTTTGGCCGAAATAAGTGCCTAAACCATATATTTTTTATAGATAGGTGCCTAACGTATTTTTTGGCTGAAATAGGTTCCTAAAGTTTTATTCCCTTAGTGTTTTAAGGTAACAGTATTAAAAGAAAATTATTTAATTTATAAATAAGTACCTAAACTATATATTTTTTAAAAAATAGGTGTCTAATGTAATTTTTATTAAAATAAATACCTAATTTTTCTTATAAGTAATTTATATTTCTTATATGATATAAAATTAGTTATATCTTAAATTAATCATTTAACCTTTTAAATTATGAGAAAAAAATATTTTTTAACAACACTAAAATAAAAAATAATTAAAATTTATATAATTTTATATTAATATTTTTATATTTTCCACAACAATCATCAATGGGACAAATCGATTCACTTGCAAGGACATGCCACCGGTTTACATGGGGAATATATACAAAAATTATTATATTCCTATTACATTTATAATTGTATCGAAAAAGAATTGAAAATATTAATATAAAATTATATAAATTTTAATTATTTTTTTATTTTAGTGTTGTTAAAAAATATTTTTTTCCATAATTTCAGCTACTAATCAAATTTAAATAAATTATTAATCAATTATAATAAATAATTTAATAGATTAAAACGATGATATATAAATAATTTTACATCTTATAAGAAATATAAATTACTTATAAGAAAAAAATTAGGCATTTATTTCAATAAGAATTACATTAAGAACCTATTTTAAAATATATATAGTTTAGGTACTTATTTATAAATTAAACAATTTTCTTTTAACAATGTTACCTTAAAATACTAAGAGAATAAAACTTTAGGCACCTATTTCAACAAAAAAATACATTAGACACTTATCTCAGAAAAATATATAATTTAGACACTTATTTCAGCAAAAAAAAAACATTATGCACCTATTTCAGAAAAAGTGCTTATTACTGAATTGAGCCAAAATATAACTCAAAATTAGAATATTATCATTAAGATTTTAATTTTTAAAAAAATTCTAATTTTCAGTTATACAAGTATTATAGAAAGTAATCTTATTGTATTCTAAATTTTTTTATTTTACACTATATTATTGAATAAGAAAAAGAAATTTACCTCAAATCTCGAATTTTTTCTATACAAACGTGCATTGCGCTCTTACTCTTGCCAGATATAATAATATAATTTAAGTCATTTTATATTAATCGTATAATCGCAGCATATAAAAATTTACCTCGATCGTCAACTTGAAAATTTTAATATTATTTCGTATTGAATAGTTATATTAAACAGAATAAAATGGAGAGGGGGCAGAGACGGTAATTGGGTTTATTTATAACGCAAATGCCAAATATGATATACATAATACAATATAGAAATGGAAAGAGAAAAAAATACAAAATTGCTTTAATTTCTCTGACTATATAAAAAGCAATTAATAATTATGATAATAATAATAAAACAAAATGATCAATGGATGAGATAGGTCACTGCCAGAGCAAGTAGCAGAAGAATGTAAGCAATCCCTTGATCAACTGCGTTTCCGTCGCTGGTTGGAGCCGGTGCCGGCGATAAATCCATGCTCTGCCCGTAACTCAACTGCAACAGTGCAAAGAACAAGAACCCCATGGCTGCAACAACATTCAACTTCATTGAACTCATCTTCAACTTCGAATTAAGAATACTTCTAATCAACAAAAAGAAAATCCTGGGTTCTGTTTTCTCTTCTCAACAGGCGAGAATCTGAGGGAAAACAATAGTTGAATATGAGAAGGGTGTTGGTGGGTTTGCGAGGAATTTGAGATTATTTGGTTGTTTATAAATCTGGAGAGCCGTGTAGTTTGTGGGTTAGGCCTGAAGTTTCCTGGGAAAGTTTTGAGTTCTAGAATCTGATGGGTGTGAACTGCGATGCTTCTACGAACGCACACGTCGTCGTTGATACCAGAATTTTGGACTCGGTGGGCGGCGACGTAAAGGCATAGAATATTGACTAGGGTTAGAGATTTGAATTAGATTAGATTTTTAGTATGTTCCCCATCTATATTTTGTAATAAATAAAATTTTGAATTTATAATTACGATAAATAATACTAATAAAATATAATATTATTATTTTAAAAAAATAAAATTTAAAATTCAAATATTATAATTAAAATAAATTAAATTAATTATTCAAATTAATTGTAATGTCTTCCTTTGGAAGGCAAGGATGGCTCACCTAGAGTGTTAGAGTGAGTTGGGAGAGAATTTGTTATCCCAAGAATAAAGGGGGTTTAAGGTTAAAAAATATGTTGGTATGAAATAAGTCTTGCATGATGAAATATTTGTGGCTTTTAATAATTAATGCTTGATTGATCTGGGTTGCATGGGTAGGAAAGTACCTTTTAAAGAAGATGTCTATTTAGGATGTCTCTTTTAAACCTCATAAAAGCTGAGCATGGAAGAAGTTTCTTATACTCAGAGAAGACTTTGTAAATGTTGGAAGCATCTAGGGAGATTTTAAAGCAAAGAGGATATGGATGATTCTCAGGCTTAAAAGGGGAAGAGTCTCTTGGGATGAGATGGTACGAGGGAGACTATCTATTCCTAAATTCTCCTTCATGGCTTGGCTTGTTTTACGGGATTGACTATCAACCAAAAATCGTATGATCCATTGGGGTTGTCAAGTGGATCCTTATTATGTTCTTTGTGGGACTGATATTGAAACAATGGGTCATCTATTCTGTGATTGTGGTTACTCGAAGCAAATACTAAAAATTATTTTATAGGCTTGTCATGTTCACGATAGTTTTGTGACTTGGTCATGCTTGGTTGACTTGGTTCAAAGACTAGGGAGAGGAAAAACGTTAAGAGCAACTTTATTACGTTTGTGTTGGTGTGTTTTTCTTTATTATGTTTGGTAGGAACAAAACAAGCGTGTGCATGGTGGATCCTCAAAGAACTTCTCTTATGTTGCAGATAAAATTAAACATGATATACGTTTGAAGCTTCTTGGATGCAAACTTACACGAGATTCATCTGTTTTATGTTCTGAGTGTGATATTGTATAGTTTTCTTTTCCTTCTTATTTTGATATTGGTTTGTTTGATAATTTTCTTATGAAATTCCTTTTGGATAAATAAAATTTTAATTATTTATCAAAAACAAAAATTGATTAGTGAATTGTATATCGATAAGTATAAAAAAAATATTTATTTATTTTGAATCGTTGGGTTTCGTGGTCATCGTTGACTACGACTAAAGCATCATTACTTCTATGTATATTCGGAGTTTAAATATTTTTAAAGTTTAAGATTTAAAATTTAAAGTTATAGCTTAAAAAATATTTTTTTAATATTACGTATAAAAAAGAATTAAAAGGTTGATGATTTTTATGTTATGTCCTAGTTAAAATTGAATTTTACGGTCTAATTTCAATTTTTGTAGGAAAGTTAAAATTAGAATATTTTGACTTAATTTATATATAATGCATCCATATTGACAATTGTAAGTTTTACTTTTCTTTAATTACAACACATGATTCTGCCGGACATGTCAAACTCATAAATGTCAAACAAGTAGGTCTCCATTGACTATTTCTGTTATAAAATTTGAACTTAGAATGGTCAATTTTTCGGTAGCAAAATATATTTTTGTGGTTACCATCAAGCTGCAAACAAGATATATGTGCATTCCAAACGATCTTTATGGTGAAAATAATTAGCGACTTTCCCTTATATTGATAAATAGGGGTGTTCAAAACCGGTTAATGGGTAATCAAAGTCCTATTAAATCTTCAGAAGTAGCATTCAAAGAGGAGTAGATTTCGAGTTTCATGTGCAGCACTGTAGTTCATGCATCTCCCATTTGAAGCAGCTTATCTTTAGTAGCAAGTTTCTTTAAAATTGTCATCTAAATATTAATGGCATGTTTTTTGGAACATGGAGGGAAACCGCAGCAAATTATGTCTGTCCCAAAGTTCAAGAGCATTAAACAAGAAGAACTAACATGAATTAATTGTGCAAAGGCAGGCTTTCCCTGGTGGTTGGTTGGCAATTTTTCGAAATAAACTTGAAATGGAACTGAATATATTAGTTTTTATTTTAAAAAACTGAAACTAAGCTGATCCCATCAATCATAGCTTGATCAGCTTAATCCTGCTGATACATTGATGATGATGATGATCATTATCCTTGTATTTGCATCGTAAGCAAACATGTCTGACTTTGTTAAAAAAAAAACAAGAGAGCCAGCTAAGCCTGAAAGCACTTGCTAATGATGGAACCCCAACTTACCAGTCAACTGCCAAAACTACCGGTCGAATCTGCAACTGCTATTCCAATTCTCATTTATACTTCTAGTTCTGGTTATAATCCTTGTTGGAAACTTACCTGGAGCCAGCCATTTTCTTCTTGTTATCGTATAGTAATGAATGAGCTTTTGTCAGTTCCCATTTCACGTGTCCACTCATAGCTCATAGTTTATAGTCCAAAAGTTTCCCTACCTCTCTAGTTCTCTAGTTTTCTATTTGTTTTCTGGGAATTCTGATCAAATCGTTAATGGCAAGAAGGAGTAACACCAACATACAAGCCAAGCTGGTGGGTATGTCTTTCCTTTATTTATTTTTGTTTGGTTTGAAAAAGGAAAGGGTTTTATCAGAAAATTAATTGCTTTTCTTTTTCCACATTAAACATGACCCTGATGGCTAAAGCAAATTTATGACCATGAAAATGAAAACAAGCATATTCATGAAGTACCGGTAGACAGCAGTACTTAAATTAATTTCACTGGAGATCAATGGAGAAGTCATTTTCATTTTGCAGGTACTTCTTGGGGACATGGGAACTGGGAAAACATGCTTGGTTTTGAGATTCGTCAAAGGCCAGTTTTCTGAGTATCAGGTTTGTCCTCATTTTACACTATTTTGTTCCTTTGCGATATGATCAAGGTATATACATCTAATGTAAGTGTAAATGCAATGCAGGAATCCACAATCGGAGCCGCCTTCCTCACTCAGATTTTGTCTCTAAACGAAGCCACCATTAAGTTTGATATATGGGACACTGCAGGACAGGAGAGATATCATAGCTTGGCTCCTATGTACTATCGAGGTGCGGCAGCTGCTGTTGTGGTCTACGATGTTACGAGCTCGGTAGCTTCCTGTCAAACTTCTTTATATTCTTTCTTAAACTTCTTTTTAATTCTAGTGTTACTTTTCATTCTTGCTTTGTAATTGGATCTCCTCGTGATCAAATGATGGCTGATATTTCAGGAATCCTTTGAACGTGCAAAAAAATGGGTTCAGGAACTGCAAAGACGAGGTAATCGACAAAGAATCTAAACATTTTGAATGTTCAGATAGTTTGAATTTGAGCTTAGAACTAATAATTCAAGCATGGTTCATATTCTTAACATGTTTGATTCGTATTACACTGGTTCAGGAAATCTGAATTTGATAACGTTCTTGGTAGCAAACAAGGTTGACTTGGAAGAGAAGAGAGAAGTGGGAAATGAGGTATCTGCAATCTGATTCGTTCTGATTATCTGTTTATCGTTCTGCAACTTGAAAAGATTGCAACTAAATTTGCACAATACTGTGTTTTTACATTAGGTAATGCATTCATAGAAAAAAGTTGCATGACCCCTGCATATGTTTGAATCAGATTTAATGTTTTGTGCAGGAAGGTGAGCTATATGCGCAAGAAAATGGCTTGGCTTTCCTCGAAACATCTGCAAAGACTGCACAGAATGTGAACGAACTGTTTTACGAAATAGGTAACATACCGTGTTTCATTATAAGCTGTTTCCTTCCTATATGATGTCAATTCACAGGCATCCTCTGAACTTTCTTATGCTCACACAATCTCTTGCAGCAAAGAGGTTGGCAAAAGCTGCTCCTTCTCGGAGGACTGGAATGAAAGTGCATATCCGGAGGCAAGAAAGCAGAAGGCTCTTCTGTTGCTCCTGATGATATGAAGGTTTGCTGTACACATTGATGGAATCATAGCTGTTATACTTACTATTAAGATCTATACATTTCCCCTTAATTAACAGGTTGAGAAATCATTGCAGGTCATTGAAACTGAAGATTATGCTGTTCTCCAGTGGTTTTTGCTTCAATGAATATCAGCTGCATGTACATAACTGAAACATAAAAAGCTTTATTTTTTTTTTTCAACTTTATTATCGATTTCAAGTGCTGTCATTTTGTATTAATAGATGATCATGGATTGGGAAGTTTATTTAAATACTGTTCTCTGCAATGTCAATGGCCTAGGTAGCTAGTACCGATCCATGTAATTTATATTTGTAGGCCTCGGACGTGAACCAATGGGGAATCGACAACTTCCTCCTATAATGCCTTATGTTATGCCACAATGATCGATGTCCCACACAATTGTTTGCTTATTTTATCATGAAATGCGTGTTAATGCATACTAAATAAAAAATGATTCTCAACAGTTATAATTGAAGGTATAAAAACAGGTTTTAGGTGTAATTTATTATATTCTACTATCGAATCCATTGGACATAAGGACACCTATACTACCAACTGTGGTTCCCATGTCATTTAGCTACAATGGTTTAGAAGTTAGAACCCCCAGGGGACCACTCACTAATTCTAAAGCTAAAACGCACTAAAACCATCTTCCCCAGCGCCTGTGTCCACCACACTCATGGAGTCGAACAAAGCCTCTAAAATTATAGCCAATGGGAAACCAGACATCTAGCCGAAGACGATAAAAGCAGAGCCATGTGGGAGCCCATCTCGATTCTAGCCACGTACAGTTCCTCAATGATATATAACGATTCTTATTCTACAATTTCACCTCAAATCTTTGCTTCAAAACAACGTAAAAGAATTAAAATACAATCCAAAGGGCAAAGGCAGCCAAACCCAACTCTTGGAAACAAGGAAAACTCTGGGAATTAGCAGATACACAAAAAAAGGTAAGTTTTTTCGTTTTATGTAGAGATGGAGGCTGGCAGTAACAATATGGTGGCTCCTTTCGTTGTGAAAACTTATCAGATGGTCAACGATCCGATAACTAACACGGTGGTCGCTTGGGGTAAAGCTAATAATAGTTTCATAGTCATAGACTATCTGGTTTTCACTCAGAGGATCTTGCCTGTTTACTTCAAGCACAGTAATTTCTCTAGCTTTGTTCGCCAGCTTAATACTTATGTAAGTTGAGTACGTAGTTTATATTTGAAGTGAATCTGATATCTGTCTAATGTTTTTTTACGTGTCTGTTTACATGTAATGTTTTTCTGTTTTAGGGTTTCAGAAAGGTGGATCAGGATAAGTGGGAATTTGCAAACGAATGGTTTCTCAGAGGGCAAAAGCACTTGTTGAAGAACATAGTGAGGAGAAAGCATAATAAAAGTTCATACAGGCATGTGAAAGCTGAGGATTTAGACGACGACGAAGAAATAGTGATGGAAATAACGAGGCTGAAAGAGGAACAGAAATCGTTGGAGAAAGAGTTGCGAGACATAAACAAGCGTTTAGAAGCCACGGAGAGGCGGCCACAACAAATGATGTCGTTTCTTTACAAGGTCGTTGAAGACCCTGATCTCCTTCCTCGTATGGTGCACGAAAAAGAAAGAGCTAAGCAACTTAACGCCGACAGGAAGCGGCGGCTGACGGTGGTGCGGGTGCCATCTTCGCAGTCATCTTCTTCGAGTTTGAGCCTGGCGGGTTCGAATAATTCAGTGAAATCCGACGAGGAAGATGGATGGCATGCAGGAACCGTTTCGTCCCTAGAAGCAGGATTCCATGTAGACAACAACTTTCGTGGCTCAAGATATCAGTCGTCGCCATTGCTGTTTGAGGATTCCAAAGATTTACTGGAGCAAAATAGACAATTTGTGGGAAAGTTTATGGACAACGGCTGCGGTACAGTAACAAGCCAAATACCGGAGATTATTGTGTCTCCCTCAGTAAGTGCAAAAGGCATGGCTGTATCATCGTCGGTGCAAAGTAGTATAGCAGGTTATGGTGATAGGAATAGACAAATGGGGTATTTTGCAGATATTGTGGCGCAAGAGACGGCGGCGCGTCCACCACCGTCATATCCGTTTTCGCTATTGGAGGGTGGCTATTAGTTAGTTGGTTGACTGGTTCACATTACACATCTCGGGATTCTGTTTTTGTTATTGTTTTTTCACCCTCATTTTTTCTTTTTGGTATTTGTATATATATTTTATTAATGTTTTTTAATATCTCGCTTCATGTTCTATCATTAAGGATAAATTTTAAATTATAAATTTAAAAATATATAATACCTTTAATTTTTAAAATTTTAAATTTAATTTTTTTATTGCTCTTCTGATCTTAGAGATTAACCTTGACTAATCCAGACAGACCTGCGTCTCACATCTAGCTTTGGTGAAACCAAGCTGGACCAACCCCTGTTTAAAGATAAAGGACCCTAGAGACCATAGGATGGGCTTACCTAAGTTTAAAGGACCCTATAGACCATAGGATGGGCTTACCTAAGTATAAAGGGCTAACTCCCATTTATCCATAGGTTCCCAAGCATACAAAAGAAAAGCCTAGCCTACAGCATTGATTGGCAGCCAAGATACGAGTAGGATTCGTTAAAATTTTGAAAACTGAAGCAGACGATCACATGCGGAATGAGAGGCTCAAGAACCCAGAATCTGCAGCCATTAATGAAGAGAAGCATCCCGACACATACATACTCACTGCCAATTTCAGACATTCTTTGAATCTTATTCGAATAAAGGAAATGCATAGGACTGGACTGCAGAAATCTGTTGAGAGACTTAAATACCGGGGAGGGTGGGAGCTGGAAAGAGAAAAGGATGTCCGAAGAAACAAGATGATCGTTTTGCATGAATCCTGCTGCTCATTAATGGCGTCGACATATAAGAGAAAGGGAAGAGAAAACAACCTCTACAACCCTTTTTTTTTCATTTCCATTATCGTTTCTTGTATGCTTAATTATGTAACATTGCTTTCAAGTGTTTTAAGACACAGAAGAGAAAAAAACCCAGCAGAAGGGTTAGGGCACATCTAGTAGTCCCCCATGTATGAAAAACCCTAAACCTAAATGCCTGCACGCCTCACATTCTCTCTGTTTTGTCTTTATTTTAAACCATTAACAGGCTCTTTCCTTCTTCCACAATCACCTTTCGATCTGTTTTTTCAAATCTTCCAAAGTTGAAACCGACATCTCCTTGTTCATGCACACATTGCCTTCCTCTGCCCTGATTTACAAACCCTAAGCAATTTTCAAACACCCGGAATTTCATATTCGAATTTAAATTTATTCGTATCAAATTTAATATTTATTCTTATTATAGAGAATGATGTTTTAATAGTCGAATTTAAATTTATTATTTTATTTTATTGAGGTTTTACTTACTTTTTGCCTAACATTGGATCTAAGTGGGATGAATATCAACACGACAAAAACAATATTATTAATCTGATTTGTCTTAGTACTTGGATCGATTAGTGATCATGTTGTCGGAGGTTTAAGCATATGGACAAATCTTTGACAGCATATGGTTATACTACAACAACAAATAATTTATTCGTTTCATGTTAGGATGGTGGGATAGGTGTTTGGTTCTTTTGTCTTGCTTCGGTCCTATTTTTCATCAGATAAAAAAATTGCACCAAATAAATTAAATGAAACAATTTATTAAGAACACAACAAAAGTCAATAGTAGAGAGAGAGACATGACCTTACAATTTTATGGCAAATTTTTGTCTTCTTTTCGCAAACCAATAATTTTCAAATCATGGTTTTGGATATTTTTGTCTTGTATCATGCCAACCATAACTTTATATCATATAAATTTAATAAATACAAGTTAATTGAATTTAATTCAGTTAATATCATTATTGTTGTAATTAAAGAAGGATGTATAATTTTAGGTTAAGAGATAAACATATAAATATATTTTTAATAAAAAAATTATAAAAAATTCAAAATAAAATAAATTATATAAAATTTTAAATTTTTAGAGGAGATGACCGTCTCCTCCGATCCTTAATCCATTTTTAATTTATTATTTAAAGATTATTTGTTAAAAATACCTTTGTACTTGTAATTATTCTTGCAAGTGTCTATATTTTAAACAATTACCAATAAACTTCCAAAATATGTTTAATTAAATTATCCTTATATACACTGACTGATGAAATAGAATATTATTGATAAACTTTAAAAAATTGTTCAAGGATATGAGCCTTATCTATATACACTCACAATCATGGAGACTTGTTTATATATAAAAAAACTTTTTATTATGTGTGAATTTCAATTAATAAATTATAATAAATACCTAAATAAAAATGATATATTTCTTATTTGTAATATTATACTATATTTTTAATTAATGCCATAGGTATTTTTTTAGAAATTTATATAAAAATATATACTTTAGATGCTATTATAATAAAATAATATTTTAAACACTTATTTTAACAAAAAATAATTTAAATACTAAAAAAATTTATCATACTTTAAATAAAAACACTTCAATTTATGTGTTGCATTAAAAATAATTTTGATCGCTGCCGTGGAACAGACAGAACAGAAACATACAAGAAGTAGAACAAAACACAAAATGTTGAGGATGATAATATGGATCGAATTCAAAAGTCTATCGCATTAATTAATAACTTTAATTACGAGTCGGAACTCTAAAATCTAACTAAAATAAACAAAGGGAAAACAAGCAAAGTTTTCAACTTCATCGGTTAAGAGAACAAAGTCTCCCAAATCTCTGTAAAGACTTCGACAATTATGTTGTAGTGGTGATGAGAGTTGAGCGACAGAAAACACTGCAACAGTTGCTCAAGATCTTCGGATGCAAATAGATGTCTCTCCACGATCATTTCCACCATTGATGTCATGAAATCATTGTAGGGATCGCTTGAAGTTTTCACCACCGCAAAGCTATCTTTCACTTCATCGGCTCCTTCAAGAGGTATAACACCCATCGGCATTTCCCTGACCCTGTGCTTAGCTCTTCTCTGACGAGGTTTGCGCTTTTTCTGGTTATTGGCATATTGCCGGAGAGACTCGGATGAATAGGACGAGCGAGTCCTTGAAGAGAAAAGAGTCTCGGTTTCATCTTCGCTGCTAAAACAACACCCACCATAGTAATTATTATGGCTGGTATTAGCACTTTCTTGTGAAGATGAGCTGAAAAATACGGCAGTGGAAGCTATGTTTTTGCTTTTAACGTGAACCCTTTGGCTTTGGTTATTCTTCTTTTTCTTCTTGTTTTTGTTCCTGGATGTGCTCTTCTTCTTTTTCTTCTCGTAGAAACCAAAGTCTTTACAGTCGGAGAAGATGTTCAGAGGCATTTCAAGGGCGGGAGGCGGCGGGAACTTTCGGTCGTGAAGATCAGCTGCGGAGACTATAAAAGTAGGGTACCGAGCTGAAGACTTACGTCTGGGAAGAGTTTCTCTGGGTTTAGAAATGGAAGGGAGAGATGGAGGCTTGTGTGGCGGCGAAGGCGAGAATGGCTCTACCAAGTGGAAGTTGTTATGGTTTTGAGGTGAAAAAACGGGTTTTTCGATGACATCGGAGATGCTCCGGGTCCGACAATAGCTAAGGGAGGATCGAAACATGCGAGAGATTCTTATCTTGAAACGATTTTCCATATGGATTGACTCCAGAGTTTTGTTTTTGTAAGGAGAGTGGCGATCTATGAATGCCTAAGCAAAACTTGTATTTAAATAAGCTATAAAAGAAACTTTAAATCTCGTAATTCTTAAAATATTTAATTCTTTGTCTTTGATTGTCCAAAAAGTGGGTTAAAGTTACTCCTCCTGAATCTTTTTGGGATTACTATAAAATTAGGATGCTGCTAGTGCTCACGGCCCACGGGTAGTCAACTACATATTGGTGCTTTGATTTTCTTTACGAGGGATGGGCACGGAACCCGAACCTGATAGGTTTCGATTCGATCCGATCCGATCAGGTTAGATTTTTTGTGAAAAAATCGGGTTTGAGTCAGGTCGGGTCAGATTTTTTTAAAAGTGGTCTCGGATCAAGTTTAGGGTAAAAAAAAATCTGACACGACCTAGGACTAATAGTGTAATTTTCCCATATATATTTTAGGGATATTTGCAATAATGATCCCTCTTTATATATATTTTATACAATATCACTAAAATTAAATTTGTTTACAATTAGGTCACTAAAATTAAATATTTTTCAATTAGATCCCTAATTTTTTTTACAGTTTAGTCCTTAAAATTTTAATTTTTTTAATGATTTGGGTCGGATCGGGTCGGATTTTTTCACCCTAAACCCGAGTCGGGTCGGATGACGGGTGAAAGGTGTGATTTTTCGGGTTGGGTGCGGGTGGGGCGAAAATCCGACCCGACCTGACCCGTGCCCATCCCTATTCTTTACACTGTTATTAATTTTAAAATTTAATATTTGAATCTCAAAACTCATATTCTATACAAATTTCAATACTTGTTTTACGTTGATATTATATTTTCTTTACAATGAAATTTCTACTCTAAGGACACTGAAGATTGATCTATCCTTTGTTTGCCTTTTCTTTTCACCGACAGTTCTTCCTGTTCCTCCAGCAATGGGGTTCCATTGGATCCTTAACCACCAAAGAGAAGATGCTTCAAAACTAATCAAATAAATGCCATGTGATTTATGATTGAAGGTGGATATTAAAAGTGTTAACCTAATCAAATAAATTTTCTTTTTTTCTAGATCGGAGAAGATGTTCAGAGGCATTTCTATGTCCGATTCAGACAAACGGCGTAACATGTTCTATACTTAGGGATGTTCATGTAATTCGATCCTGATGAGTTTTGATCCGATTAAATATGATCGAATCAGATTTTTAATAAAAAAAAAATTATGTTCGGTTTGAGTTTTTTTAAGAGTATTTTTGGATAGGTCCAGTTTGGATTTAAGGTGGAAAATTTTCGATCCGATCTTAAATCGAGATTAATAATGTAATTTTTTGACATATTTTTTAGAGATATTTATAATAATGATCCCTTTTTATATAATATTTTATACAATTAGATCATTAAAATTAATATTTTATAATTAGATCACTAAAATTTTATTTTATTTTTATAATTAGATCTTTATAATTCTTTTTATAGTTTAGTCCTAAAATTAAAAAAATAATAGTTCATGTTAGGTTTTAAAACTTAAAACTCAAATCGAATAAAATTTTTTTATTTTAAACTCAAATTGAATTAAATGATGAGTAAAAAATGTTAAAATTCAGATCAAATATGAATGACCGAAAATCCAACTTGACCTAACCCCTTTCACGACCATAATTGTACAGACTATATAAGATTATAAATGAATAATTATGAATTCTTACCATTATCACCTTGGATAAAGTTGAGACGCGTGTCCAACAGCCAAGAATATGGGTCCATCCCAACTAAGCATAGCAACACAAGAAGCCGGCCCAGATTGTCCTAATAAGCAGCTTCATGACTACCCAAAAACCGAAACCCAGAACCAAAAGACTAAGAGTCTAAGACACAAGGCGTAGAAGCGTCACCCTCCTTCGATGGCTCCACGACATGTAGCAAAACGACAGGCAAACGCTGACCCACAACGCCACGTTTCGTCCAAAAGTGCAGCAGATTACGTTGCTTTAACGTGTGGTCATCACATTCCTCCACCTAAGAAGATACGCTTCAAGTATCTCCCCAGATATTTTTTAATCTATTTATTACGTAATGAATTAGATAATTAGAAGAAAAGAAAAGATCTTTTATAATATATTATACTTGTGTTGCCAGTAAAGGTGGAACTGAAACATTCAATTCCTTCTCTTTTTTCAGTTCGAATCTCTTACAGAAATGGCGGCAGTGGCGAAGCTTCAGTTATTTACTTTCCAGAAAGACCATCAGTTTGGTTTCAAGGAACAACGGAGCAGATGGCTTAAAGTTAAACGTGGTTGCTTTGTACGGTTTCCCGTTCCATCTAGAAGCCGTCATGGGTCGTACGTGCAGAAGTGCCGGTCGTTTAAGGGAGATGATGGAGGAGAAGTGGAAGAGAAAGAGATGGAAAGCGAGGGGAAGCTTGGGATTTTGATGGAAAATGAAGTGAAGCTGGAAAAAGGAGATGGGTTTTGGAAATCTTTGAAATCTGCTGTTTTCGGGGTTAGTAGATTTGGTTCTCAATCTCAAGATGAATATGAAAAAGCTGTGGCTAAAGTTGATGAAGTTTTCTCCTCGGTGAGTCGTATTAATTGTGAACCGTCTTTAATCAATTGAAATTTCTCTCTTTTTCTTTACGTCTCATGTTCAATTAGTTTTAATTATGCTCTATGATTAGTTTCACAATTGAGCTTATGCATGCATCTTTAGACTTTAACTGAATTCCCATCTTCTGGGTGTCTACTATTGGCTGATGTGAGTTATCAGCTTGTTGTTGGAATTAACCTTTGTTTTCCCCTCATGAACCAGATTGCTATGCAAATAGGAAGATATATTGTGACCATGATGAGCACTGGAGTGATTCTCTTGACTGGTTTTCAGTTGTCAGGTTAGCCAATGTACTTTGGATCTTTGAATTGATTTTAGATGCTTTTCTGCCTCTGAAAGTTCTTTTTTTTCTTCTGTAGGTGGAGACAGTCAGATGAATACATTGGTTTGGTATAGCTGGGTTGGAGGGATTATCATTGGAACCATGATTGGAGCTAATATGGTTCTAGATGAACACTGTCGAGCTGGTCCCAGAAATGTTGTTATAACTGGAAGGTACAATATATAATTTGCTCATCATATTTGTTTTTTTAGTTTCTTTACAGTTTTTGTTTAAGACCTGAGATCATATCTAGTTAGTTAGAACTATTTAGAAACAAAATTATAGGCAGATATGTTGCTAATGGATGTATGATACATACAACTTACCCTTTTTGTTGGGTTGTGGTTGTGTTTTTGGCTGCCTAATTTTAGCACAAGGGGATTGGGAAAGGCACTTGCTCGGGAGTTTCTTCTTTCTGGAGATCGTGTCGTCGTTGCTTCTCGCAGGTGGAGTAATTAGTAAAACATCACAACTAAGCTAGTTTATGATATTATCAGTATAGTTCTCACAGCAACTTTTCCTTTTTTGATCTTGTCAAGACAGTCCCGAGTCTGTGGATATGACCGTCAAAGAACTTGAGGAAAACCTGAAGGAAGGTATAATCGCTGGTGGCTCATCCAGCAAGAATCTGGGACAAGCGAAAGTGGTTGGCATAGCATGTGATGTTTGTGAAGCCAATGATGTCGAAAAATTGGCCAACTTTGCCATCAGCGAACTTGGTTCTGTTGACATTTGGGTGAGTTGTATATACTAATTTTTCCTACTGTCACTCTCTTCCCTTGCATGCCATGTGAACGCATGCATACAAGATGCAATATAGTCTGTAATGTTAGCATGTTGATGCTTTTGGGGAGTGATGTTAGGTAAAATTTTGGAGGAAGCTGAACAACCATGTTCCTATTATCAGTTAATTTTATCTCTTAACCAGACGATGTGTAACAAAACCGTGCATACTGATATAATTTTGCACGACACGAGTGATGAGACAATTGATGAAGACTAATGCAATTGATGTGTGTAACTAGCTTCCATGTAGTTCCTGTTTGTTGGGGCATGAGAAAGAATGTGTACTTGTGCGCTAAATTTGTGATTCTGATTTGTTTTATCACCTCCAGATAAATAATGCTGGCACTAACAAAGGTTTTAGACCACTACTACAGTTCAGTGATGAAGATATTAAACAGGTATATTTTATTTGTTAGATATGTTATTTGAGCAATTCCACCTTTTAGCATTTCGATAATATGTAATCTTCTCAAAAACTTGTAAGCTTCCTAGGATATAGGATCAGAGGATATTGAATTACCTGTTCCTTACATTTTTCATTGCTTCAATTGCTCTACATGTAACCAGTTTCTGTCACACAAGTAACCAAGAGTTAATAGACAACTAGTAATCGATTTTCCCTCACCATAATTTATGTCGGATGCATGAACTCCAATGTCCAGTGGCTGAAATGGCTTTTAGTTTATGGTTAAAGAGATGAGTGTGTTTTATCTCTGACTAGCTGATTTATGTGGATAGATTGTCTCAACAAATCTCGTTGGTTCTATTCTCTGCACTCGGGAAGCGATGCTCATCATGAAAAAACAGCCAAAGGGGGGACACATATTTAACATGGATGGTGCAGGTTCTGGGGGATCTAGTACTCCTTTGACTGCAGTGTAAGTTCTCATTATCTGTCATTGTAGTTCTTTTTCTTGTGGGCTGCTACTTACCTATAGATTTCGTAATGTTTAAAAAGTTTTCGATAGTTAATATTGATTGTTGCTCTTTTATAGATATGGGTCAACGAAATGTGGTCTCAGACAGCTTCATGCATCACTTTTGAAGGAATGCAAACGTTCTAAAGTAGGAATCCACACAGCATCTCCGGGCATGGTCCTTACAGATCTGCTCTTAAGGTGTGTTGGATACATCTCGACATCTCGACTTGTGAGGCTGTCTCTTTGATTTTACATAACAAATATTTATTCTGGATAAATGTGTTGGTCAAATTTTTGTTTTGCTCTTTTGCAGTGGCTCAACCTTAAAGAACAAACAAATGTTCAATATTATTTGTGAGCTTCCTGAGACTGTTGCTAGAAGTCTAGTTCCGCGAATGCGGGTTGTAAAGGGAACAGGGAAGGCCATCAACTACTTGACCCCACCTCGGATACTATTAGCTTTAATCACTGCCTGGCTGCGACAAGGTCGCTGGTTTGATGAACAGGTAACCTTGATTCTCTGAGGGAAACATTTGTCACATAGTTTCCATCATTCTAACAAAATGGTGTACCTCTGCTAAAGGATCCTGTAGCAAGGGAATGCTTGTCAAAGTTTTGTTCTTATGATCCTTTTAATTGATTGTGTATATTCAGGGTAGGGCATTGTATGCAGCAGAGGCAGATCGAATTCGGAACTGGGCTGAGAACCGTACTCGGTTCTCTTTTACAGATGCAATGGAGATGTACACAGAAAACACTTGGGTGTCTGTGTTCTCACTTTCAGTTGTTTGTGCCTTCATCATCCTTTCTAGCACAAGCAGCACATTGCCCGGCACCTGAGACTGCACAGTCATAATCCAAAAACATGAAAGACTACATTTATATCTCAGTCTAGGAGCCAAGTATGATGCCCGTGATTGTACACGCGACATATGATACGATTCTAAAGTCTAAACCGTCCATTCCACGGTTAGTTTCTTCACCTGCAACCTCTCAGTTTATGCATATTTATCTAACATTTGGATCCTATACAAGTACTGGTTGAGACCAGATTTGTGGGTTTTAAATACAGCAGCATAGGACATTAGATTTCCATTGAAGCATTCTTTATTTCAATACTTGTAACATGTAGTATTCATGTAATGAAATTTAGATCCTTCCTTCTTCACTCTTACTGAATGGGGTCTTTAGGGTTGGGTGGGTTTCAGAAAACCCAATAGGAAAAGACAGATTCCAAATGGCATATAATATCTAGGTGATGTGCATTGTGCAACATTTAAACAAACCAATGCCATTTGGAAGACGTCATGTTGGAGAATTGGTCTCTCCCATGGAAGTTGGAACCAACCATCCGAGTTAGATAACTAGAATCCGCGTTGCAGTGTGTACCAGATGGGATCCATAAAGATATGGCATTGACAAAAAGAACAAAGGTGGAAAAGATGCAAGATATTATGACCTTTTAAATCATTATTAATCTAATTCCGGCTTGATAGACGGTATCTGGTGAAAGTGCCGTCATGGCAGACACGACCTCTAGTTAGAAGACGAAATATACGTGGGCTAGCACTCTCCTTCGGCAGGAATTTTGATATGGTCATTGGTCAAGTCTCGACTTACTCCCAAGCCATTACGGATCCCGCAGATTCATGCAGTGTACAACACAGCCTCACTTACCAATCGCCGGCGCCTTTCTTATTCATCCATAATTCCAATCATACAAATAATAAATGATAGAAATATAATACTATTATAACAATGAGTAGTTTTTTTGAAGAGATTTATGATGTGTAGTTCTAAATGAGTCTTACAATAGACCCGTTGAAAATTTAACTAAATAAAAAGCTCTGTTTTTTTTCATAATTATTTTGAATTTATTGTAATCTAATATATGAACACATAAATTTTGATTTAAACAACTTTTGAGGTTTTTTTTAAAAAGATTTATGACGTGTAGTTCTAAATGGGTCTCAAAGTGGACCCGTTGAAAATTTAACTATGTAAAAAGTTTCGAAATTTATGTTTTTTTTTTCATAATTATTTTGAATTGATTGTAATCTAATATATGAAAACATAAATTATGATTTAAATAACTTTTTGGGTCGATTTTTAAGAGATTTATGACGTATAGTTCTAAATGAGTTTCAAAGTAGACCCGTTAAAAATTTAACTGAGTAAAAATTCCAGAATTAAAGTTTTTTTTTCATAATTATTTTGAATTGGTCGTAATCTAATATATGAACACATAAATTTTGATTTAAACAACTTTTTGGGTCGTTTTTAAAGAGATTTATGACGTGTAGTTCTAAATGAGTCTCAAAATGGAATCGTTGAAAATTTAACTGAGTAAAAAGTTTCAGAATTTATGTTTTTCTTCGTAATTATTTTGAATAGATCGTAATCTAATATATGAACTCATAAATTTTGATTTAAATAACTTTTTGGGTCGTTTTTGAAGAGATTTATGACGTGTAGTTCTAAATAGGTCTCAAAGTGGACTCTTTGAAAAATTTAACTGAGTAAAAAGATCCAGAATTGATTTTTTTTCTTCATAATTATTTTGAATTGGTCATAATCTAATATATGAACACATAAATTTTGATTTAAACAACTTTTTGGGTCATTTTTGAAGAGTTTTTTTATGTGCAAATCTAAATGAGTCTCAAAATGGACCAGTTAGAAATTTAACAGGGTTAAAAGTTTTGAAATTGATTTTTTACTTCATAATTATTTTGAATTGGTTGTAATCTAATATATGAACACATAAATTTTGATTTAAACAACTTTTTGGGTCGTTTTTGAAGAGATTTATGATGTATAGTTCTAAATGAGTCTCAAAATTGACCAGTTTGAAATTTAATAGGGTTAAAAGTTTTGAAATTGATTTTTTTCTTCATTATTTTGAATTGGTTATAATCTAATATATGAACACATAAATTTAGATTTAAATAACTTTTTGGGTCGTTTTTGAAAAGATTTATGACGTGTAGTTCTAAATGAGTCTCAAAGTGGACATGTTGAAAATTTAACTGGGTAAAAAGTTCCGAAATTGATTTTTTTCTTCATAATTGTTTTGAATTGGTTGTAATCTAATATATGAACACATAAATTTTGATTTAAACTTTTTGGGTCGTTTTTAAAGAGATTTATGACGTGTAGTTTGAAATGAGTTTCAAAGTGGACTCGTTGAAAATTTAACTACGTAAAAAGATCCGGAATTGATTTTTTTTCTTCATAATTATTTTGAATTGGTCGTAATCTAGTATATGGACACATAAATTTTGATTTAAACAACTTTTTGGGTCATTTTTGAAGAGTTTTTTGATGTGCAAGTCTAAATAGGCCTCAAAATGGACCAGTTTGAAATTTAACAGGGTTAAAAGTTTTGAAATTGATATTTTTTCATAATTTTTTCGAATTGGTCGTAATCTAATATATGAACACATAAATTTTGATTTAAATAACTTTTTGGGTCATTTTTAAAGAGATTTATGACGTATAGTTCTAAATGAGTCTCAAAGTGGACTAGTTTAAAATTTAAGAGGATTAAAAGTTTTGAAGTAGATTTTTTTCTTTATAATTATTTTGAATTGGTTGTAATCTAGTATATGAACACATAAATTATGATTTAAACAACTTTTTGGGTCGTTTTTGAAGAGATTTATGACTTGTAGTTCTAAATAGGTCTCAAAGTGGACTTGTTGAAAATTTAAATAAGTAAAAAGTTCCAAAATTGATGTTTTTCTTTATAATTATTTTGAATTGGTTGTAATCTAATATATGGACACATAAATTTTGATTTAAACAACTTTTTAGGTCTTTTTTAAAGAGATTTATGACGTTTAGTTCTAAATGAGTCTCAAAATGGAATCGTTTAAAATTTAAATGAGTAAAAAGTTCCAGAATTTATGTTTTACTTCGTAATTATTTTGAATTGATCGTAATCTAATATATTAACACATAAATTTTGATTTAAATAACTTTTTGGGTCGTTTTTGAAAAGATTTATCACGTGTATTTCTAAATGAGTCTCAAAGTGGACTTGGTGAAAATTTAAATAAGTAAAAAGTTTCAAAATTGATATTTTTCTTTATAATTATTTTAAATTGGTTGTAATCTAATATATCAACACATAAATTTAGATTTAAACAACTTTTTAGGTCTTTTTTAAAGAGATTTATGACGTTTAGTTCTAAATGAGTCTCAAAATGGAAATGTTTAAAATTTAAATGAGTAAAAAGTTCCGGAATTTACGTTTTACTTCGTAATTATTTTGAATTGATCGTAAACTAATATATGAACACATAAATTTTGATTTAAACAACTTTTTGGGTCGTTTTTGAAGAGATTTATGACGTGTAGTTCTAAATGGGTCTCAAAGTGTACTCGTTGAAAATTTATCTGAGTAAAAAGATTCGAAATTGATTTTTTCTATTATAATTATTTTGAATTGGTCGTAATCTAATATATGAACACATAAATTTTGATTTAAACAACTTTTTGGTTAATTTTTGAAGAGTTTTTTGATGTGCAAGTCTAAATGGGCCTCAAAATGGACTAGTTTGAAATTTAACAGGGTTAAAAGTTTTGAAATTAATTTTTTTCTTCATAAATATTTTGAATTGGTTGTAATCTAATATATGAACACATAAATTTTGATTTAAAAACTTTTTTGGGTCGTTTTTGAAGAGATTTATGACGTGTAGTTCTAAATGGTCTTAAAATGGACCAGTTTGAAATTTAACAAGGTTAAAAGTTTTGAAATTGATTTTTTCTTCATAATTATTTTGAATTGGTTGTAATCGAATATATGAACACATAAAATTTGATTTAAACAACTTTTTGGGTCGTTTTCGAAGAGATTTATGATGTGTAGTTCTAAATGGGTCTCAAATTGAACCCGTTGAAAATTTAACTGAATAAAAAGTTTCGGAATTGATGTTTTTCTTCATAATTATTTTGAATTGATCATAATCTAATATATGAACACATAAATTTTGATTTAAACAACTTGTTGGGTTATTTTTGAAGAGTTTTTTGACATGCAAGTCTAAGTGGGCCTCAAAATGGACCAGTTTGAAATTTAACAAGGTTAAAAGTTTTGAAATTGATTTTTTTTCTTCATAATTATTTGTAATTGGTTGTAATCGAATATATGAACACATAAAATTTGATTTAAACAACTTTTTGGGTCGTTTTCGAAGAGATTTATGATGTGTAGTTCTAAATGGGTCTCAAATTGAACCCGTTGAAAATTTAACTGAGTAAAAAGTTCCGGAATTGATGTTTTTCTTCATAATTATTTTGAATTGATCATAATCTAATATATGAACACATAAATTTTGACTTAAACAACTTGTTGGGTTATTTTTGAAGAGTTTTTTGACATGCAAGTCTAAATGGGCCTCAAATTGGACCGGTTTGAAATTTAACAGGGTTAAAAGTTTTGAAATTGATTTTTTTCTTCATAATTATTTTGAATTGGTTGTAATCGAATATATGAACACATAAAATTTGTTTTAAACAACTTTTTGGGTCGTTTTTGAAGAGATTTATGACGTGTAGTTCTAAATGGGTCTCAAATTGAACCTGTTGAAAATTTAACTGAGTAAAAAGTTTTGGAATGGATGTTTTTCTTCATAATTATTTTGAATTGATCGTAATCTAATATATGAACACATAAATTTTGATTTAAACAACTTTTGGGGTCGTTTTTGAAGAAATTTATGACACGTAGTTCTAAATGGGTCTCAAAATGGACCTGTTGAAAATTTAACTGAGTAAAAAGATCCGGAATTTATTTTTTTCTTCATAATTATTTTGAATTGATTGTAATCTATTATATGAACACATAAATTTTGATTTAAACAACTTTTGGGGTCATTTTTGAAGAGTTTTTTGACGTGCAAGCCTAAATGGGCCTCAAAATGGATCTATTGAAAATTTTACAAGGTTAAAAGTTTTGAAATTGATTTTTTCTTCATAATTATTTTGAATTGGTCGTAATCTAATATATAAACACATAAATTTTGATTTAAACAACTTTTTGGTTCGTTTTTGAAGTGATTTATGACGTGTAGTTCTAAATGGGTCTCAAAGTGGACTCGTTAAAAATTTAACTGAGTAAAAATATTCGAAATTGATTTTTTCTCTTCATAATTATTTTGAATTGATCGTAATCTAATATATGAACACATAAATTTTGATTTAAACAACTTTTGGGTCTTTTTTAAAGAGATTTATGACGTATATTTCTAAATGAGTCTCAAAATGAAATAGTTGAAAATTTAATTGAGTAAAAAGTTCCAGAATTTATGTTTTTCTTCGTAATTGTTTTGAATTGGTTGTAATCTAATATATGAACACATAAATTTTGATTTAAACAACTTTTTGGGTCGTTTTTAAGTGATTTATGACGTGTAGTTCTAAATAAGTCTCAAAGTGGACTTGGTGAAAATTATTCAACTTAACTGAGTAAAAAGATCCGGAAATGATTTTTTTTCATAATTATTTTGAATTGATCGTAATCTAATATATGAACACATAAATTTTGATTTAAAAAACTCTTTGGGTCGTTTTTGAAGAGATTTATGACACGTAGTTCTAAATGGGTCTCAAAATGGACTCGTTGAAAATTTAAGTGGGTAAAAAGTTTCGGATTTGAATTTTTTCTTCATAATTATTTTAAATTGATCTTAATCTAATATATGAACACATAAATTTTGATTTAAACAAATTTTTGGGTCGTTTTTGAAGAGATTTATGACGCGTAGTTCTATATAGGTCTCAAAATGGACCCGTTGAAAATTTTACTAAGTAAAAAGTTTCAGAATTGATGTTTTTCTTCATAATTATATTTAATTGATCGTAATCTAATATATGAAAACATAAATTTTGATTTAAACAACTTTTTGAGTCGTTTTTGTAGACTTTTCTAATGTGCAAGTCTAAATAGGCCTCAAAATATACCCGTTGAAATTTTAACTAAGTTAAAAGTTCTGGATTTGATGTTTTTCTTCTTAATTATTTTTAATTGATCGTAATATAATATATGAACACATAAATTTTGATTTAAACAACTCTTTGGGTCGTTTTTGAAGAGATTTATGACGATAGTTTTAAATTCGTCTCAAAATGGACTCGTTAAAAATTTAACTGAGTAAAAAGTTCCGAAATTGATGTTTTTCTTCTTAATTATTTTTAATTGTTCTTAATCTATTATATGAACTCTTAAATTTTGATTTAAACAACTTTTTGGATTGTTTTTGAAGAGTTTTTGGACGTACAAGTCTAAATGGGCCTCAAAATGGATCTATTGAAAATTTTACAGGGTTAAAAGTTTTGAAATTGATTTTTTCTTCATAATTATTTTGAATTGGTCGTAATCTAATATATAAACACATAAATTTTGATTTAAACAACTTTTTGGTTCGTTTTTAAAGTGATTTATGACATGTAGTTCTAAATGGGTCTCAAAATGGACCCGTTGAAAATTTAACTGAGTAAAAAGTTCCGGAATTGATGTTTTTCTTCATAATTATTTTGAATTGATCGTAATCTAATATATGAACACATAAATTTTGATTTAATCAACTTTCTGGGTCATTTTTATGAGTTTTTTTGACGTACAAGTATAAATGGGACTCAAAATAGACCAATTGAAAATTTAACCAAGTTAAAAGTTTAGACATTGATTTTTTTTCTTCTTAATTATTTTGAATTTATCGTAATCTAATATATGAACACATAAATTTAGATTTAAACAACTCTTTTAGTCGTTTTTGAAGAGATTTATGACGTGTAGTTCTAAATGGGTCTCAAAATGGATCCGTTGAAAATTTAACTGAGTAAAAAGTTCAAGAATTGATGTTTTTCTTCATAATTATTTTGAATTGATTGTAATCTAATTTATAAACACATAAATTTTTATTTAAACAACTTTTTGGGTCGTTTTTTAAGAGATTTCTGACGGTAGTTCTAAATGGGTCTCAAAGTGGACCCCTTAAAAATTTAACTGAGTAAAAAGTTTCGAAATTGATGTTTTTCTTCATAATTTTGAAGAGATTTTGACGTGCAAGTCTAAATGGGCCTCAAAATGTACTAGTTGGAAATTTAACTGGGTAAAGTTTTAAAATTTAATTTTTTCTTCATAATTATTTTGAATTGATCGTAATCAAATATATGAACACATAAATTTTGATTTAAATAACTTTTGGGGTCGTTTTTGAGGAGATTTATGGCGTGTTGTTCTAAACAAGTCTCAAAATGGACCCATTGAAATTATAATTTAGTAAAAAGTTTCAGAACTGGTATTTTTCAATATAATAAGATTCCAATCGTCGTAGTCAAACATATGAACTCATAAAATTAGATATAAACATCTTTTTGGGTCGTTTTTTAAGAGTTTTTTGACGTGAAAGTCTAAATGGGTCTCAAAATGGACCTATTGAAAATTTAACCGTGTAAAAAGTTTTGGAATTGATTTTTTCTTCATAATTATTTTTAATTGATCGTTATCAAATATATGAGCATGTTTAAGGTTGGTGTGAAGAATATAACAAATAATGTTATTTATCCATGCCTCTGCCCAATTTTCAGTTATTTACATTCTGTTTGAAAGTTCTCTTTTACTAGTATTCTTATAAGCTTTAAATGGGTCTTTTTTCCATTTTGATAGATATGTCAAGGGAGTAACCTGGATTGGGTTGAAGATCCAACAAATCGAAGTCCATTATTTGCTCGGAATAGGATTCGGATGTCATTAAAAATCTGTTATCAGGTGAGTACCGATAGATTGGACAGTTTTGGTTATATTGATACTATTATCATTCATAACGGTCTGGTTGCTTCAACCTTTAACTTGTTGTTTTATACAATGTTTTCTCGTGCTGATCTTGCTGCTAAGTTGCCAAAGCTTGAGGTTATATATGATCCGCATTGTCAAAGCCTTTATATCCAGGTACCTTGTTAGGAATTTAATAAAGCAGACTGTTACCATAATGGATGTAAGCATTCTTTAATGTTTGGAAGATGCTTCTTGTTCTAACTTTAATCCAACTTTAGTATAATACTGCAAGCCAATTCATTATGATAATCTTTTTTGCAGCAAGGTTATGCAGTTATTGATTTAAAGGCACTTGATCCTTCAAAAATTGACGACATATCTCTGAATCAACTTACAGAAACATGATTTTATTGCAAAGGGAGGAAGTCAAACACTTTAAGCCCAAAGCTGATGAAGTTGCATCTAGGTGTGAGTCGAAACAGGAGAGTGAACACATTAAATCATTTCTGAGTGAACCACTCCTCCCTGGGCGAACATGCTACTTCATGAACCGTTTCATCATCTCATGGAAACTAAGCAAGGAAATTTACAGCGATGTGTTGCCTCAGGAATCTCATTCTCTGTCATATTTGGGAAGGGAAAGTCAGCACAGTCATTGCTGTTGCGTAAACAGGGATGATACGGTAGCCAAGGTGCGTACCATGAATGATGCTGATTGGCTCTATCTAGCCGAGTTGTCAAAACGACCACATGTAGATGATTTTGAATCGACAAGACTTCCATTAACCGATAAGATACGACACTCAGATTATTCAAGGTTGTCAGCAGATTTAGCTCTTAAATCACTGAAATCAATCCCAGTCGCCGCGAGAAAAAGCATCCCTGTACTTGTCAATGACCAGGAACAGATACTAGGTATCCTGGTATGTCGAACTCTTACTTTTTAAAAGCTACTTATTAACGACATGTCCTTTTTTTATTTATATTATCTCAGAACATTGGCTTTAAACATTGCCCTTTCCTAATGGCATATGCTGTATTCAAGCCAAGAGTACCTCTTGGAGGAGGGCACAGCTCCTTTCTTTAGTCATGGTAATTTAAAGCTTACCAGGTATGTAAATTTCTATCTGCAACAAACAAATTGTTATATAAATTTTGTCGCATTTGGACATATATATTCGTATCGTGTTTGCAATTTTTGATTGAAAGATTGATTGTAGAAAGTTTAACAAAGGTGTTTCCCTCCCAAAATTCCAACATCTAAAACTCTAGTTGGCATTTTAGGGGTTGTTTCGTTGAATTCTTTCTAACAATACAAGACTATTGGTAGTACACTAGACAATATGATGAGTAAAGAGAGATGGATGGAAACACAAAAATGGGGCAGAAACATCACCATCTGCCTTGGCCTCCCCCGAACCTCCGTTTCCACGGAGCATCATTCTGTTGTTCGATCCATGACAAAAGAGCACAGTCTAACATGCAGAAGATGTTAACATAAAGGAGTTGATATCTCACAGGAACATATCGAAAATTCGCAATCTGAACAATCGGCCATATACCACCCTCCAAGATCAAGGCCGGGAGAAAATCTCTCTTTACATCTTCCTTCACTTGAGGAACGGTTTTACCGGTGGAAAGCCCCATGTAAGAGAAAAACAATAACAAGTCAAAGGGGCTAAAGATGATACCATCCATAGCTACTTTGGCAGCAACAAAGGTAGCTGTCTTCGGTCGTAGTTGAAACCTCGACCTTATAAGTCTGTCCAAACCTTCATACCTAAATGAACAAAACATAGTTTGTAAGCAATGTTACGTATAAATTATCAGACAAGTGAAAAGAAAACACGAACCAGTAGTGTCCAACTGGTCCAACAAATCCAAATCCAAACATACTTACGGCAGCTGCCCTTTTCCAATCGATTTTCCATTCTTGCTCTGCCTCCTGCCAAAGGAAGGGCGACAATTATGAAACTTTTCTGGCCATTAGGTTCATGCTACATTTTTTCAACAAATCCTTCATGAAGCATCGACATTATCATAAGCAATTAGCATTAGCACTTAAAAATCAAACCTTTACATTGTTTCTTGAACATTACCATATACCAACCAATAATAACATTGAAGATTGCAAGAACCAACAGAGGGCTTGCTGGGAATTGGAATTAAAGGTGCTTACTTTACATTGCAGGCGTTTCTTTGCGGTGGAATAGGTGATGTATTGAGCTCCGATATCGCCGATGGCCCATAGGACACCGGAGCTGATAACCTGTGTTTTTACCGGACGAAGAGATAAGCATCTCTCGTACCATCTCCATATCTTCAACATTTTATGATAATAGAGAAGAAAAAGTTGAAGAGAACAAGAAAAGAAAATGGTAGAAATAGAGGAAAGTGATAGAAACGAGGTAAGAAAGGACAGAGAAATCAAAACCAGAGGAAATTTTCTTGGTTTCGTTCATCCTCATCGCTACGTTTGACGTTGATACTGTTATATTTAGCGAGAATATCTCTATAGATTATTGTCCAATGACTTTCCTAGTTGTATTATTAGATAATTGAAACATAGATTATACATTTGGTATACCTTCAACCTTTGTCTTGATGTTTCAAGTGTATGTTATTATAATAATAATATTTTTTAAAAATAATTTCTAAATGTATACTTATTAATATTAAATATATATTTTTAAAATTTAAGAAATTAAAATTAAAGAAACGTTTTTTTAGTCTGAGAAATCACATTGACAGAAAAATAAGAGTAAATTATATAAATTGTCACTTAATTATAAGTTTAATTGTTACATTTTTAATTTTATAATTATATCATATAATTATTTAAGAGATTTCAATCAATCTACTGACTGTTAAAATGAAGAGATTAATGTGATTATTAAATAAATTGAATATAATTATATATTTAATTCTTGTTATTTATATAATTTACTATCAATTTCATTATGATTTTAATATATCCTGTGTTATATTTTTATTAAATAATAAAAATATTTTAATATTTTACAGAAAAATCTAATTTAAATTATAATATAAAATATTAGAAATTGAAATAACTAAAAAACATTAATCACCCAACTATAGAAAATGTATATGTTAAGCAACTTTTTAACCTTTAAGTAGAGGTGTTGAAATCCGGGTATCCGGTTATTCGGGTACCTGAACCTTCGGGTAGTTAAATTTTCGGTCCGTGTTCGATTCGAATTTTTCGGGTATCCAAATATTCGGGTACCCGGTTTTTTAATTTTTTTATAAAATTTTAAATTTAATTTTAAAAAATATACATAAATTTAAAATTTTGAATTTCATAATCCAACATTGAAATATAAAATTTTAAAACACTAGTTACATAATTTAAACATAAATTTTAAGACCTAAATTATAGAATCTAATTCGAAACAAAACATAACGTCGAAAGGAATTTTTAAAAAAATAATTTTTAAATATTTTTAATTAGTTTATTTATTTTAATATATAAAAATTAATGATTAAATAGTAAATAATCTTGAGTTGATTTTCGTATTCACCAATGCATATACAAAAATAGTGTATATCTAAATAAGTAAAGTTCCAATTTTGTCAACTCGATAAACTAAATTTATAATTTACAATGAATCTTAATTTTATTTTTTTAGAATGAGTCCTTAATTCTTTTTTAAAAATAAAGTTTGTGGGATTGAGATTTAGAAATTAGATTATTTGATATGGAAATATAATAATATAAGTATATTTTGTTTAAATAATAATAATATTTAAAATAAAAAAATTAGAATCGAGTACCCGAAAGTAACCGGGTACCCATAAATTTGTAATTTTGTGACCCGGGCCCGACCCAAAAAAATAACGGGCCGGGTACCTAATCCGGACCAAAATTTTTTTTTGAGTAAATACCGATTTTTTATGTTTGGGTAGTCGGATCGAATCATTCGGGTCATGTATTTTTGAACACACTACTTTTAAGCCTAATTTATACCCTTTAGATTTCAATCCACAACAAAATTATTCTTACCTTCATTGAGCAGAGATGTTGTCTCTACACTTTCTGCCTCCATTGCTTTCCTTTCAAAACCCTAATCCCAACTCAACCCAGTTTTCCAAACCCATCAAAAACTATAATTTCACCTCCACTCCCTATTTCAAATCCCTCAAAACCATCAATCTCCACCGAACTACAAAATCACACCTTTTAATCCACGCCCATTCCACGTTCCCCTCCAAAATTATCAAGTTTGGGGGGTTCAAGATAGAAAATGCGACAACTTTAGGTCCAAGGAACCAATTTCAAGGACTTAAGCGTTACGGGGTTAAAGAATCTGAGGATACCGAAAAAGTGGTGGACTCTGGTGGTGGTGGTGGCGGCGGCGGTGGCGGAGATGGAGACGATGGAGAGGTGGAGAAGAAAAGTGGGTCATTGCCAGAATGGTTTAATGTCACTCCTGATGATGCAAAAATGGTTATTGCTGCTGTGGCGATTTCGCTTGCTTTCCGGGCATTCGTGGCTGAGCCGAGGTACATTCCTTCGCTGTCGATGTATCCTACGTTTGATGTTGGGGATCGAATTGTTGCTGAGAAGGTAGTTATTGTCTATTTGATTGTTAATTGGCTCAAGGTTTCTAGTGGAAAGATTGACTGATTACATGCTATTGATTGTTTGGTGTTTGTGTTTATTTTTTATGTTTTCTTGAGGATAAGGAATGGTATTTTACTTTTTAAAGTTTTAAGGTAAAACTTCATCTTAGGTAAATAATTTGAAACATTAGTGTTAAAGTTCACATGCATTTTAAACTTTCACTGAAGGTTAAGGAATGAGTTGACAGGTCTTATCTTAACTTTCTTGATACCTGAAATTGGCTAGTAAAAGCATATATTGTTTAGGAAGTAGAATCTGTACTTTGGGAGCTCAAGTGATTTAAGCTTTTCGTTTAATGTTTTTTTCCTAGTAATGCTGAAATCTGTTAGTGAAAAATGAAATGACCTCATGAGCCTAAAATAACTAAATAGAAAAACTATAATATATTTTCAGTGGTAGCCTTATAAACTATGGCTGGATGGATGCGTTTGCATATGATTTACCAAGAACCATACCCGGACTAAAGAAGGAATGTGATATAAACATAAAATCTTGTTTTGTTTTAGACATGCATCAAGTGAACAAGTTGTTTAATGCTTATGTGTTTATGACAAATTTTAAAATTGAAATTCTCAGGTTTCATACTACTTTAGGAAGCCATGTGTGAACGATATTGTCATATTCAAAAGCCCTCCAGTTCTTCAGCAAGTAGGATACACTGATGAAGATGTCTTCATTAAACGAATAGTAGCTAAGGAAGGTGATACTGTGGAGGTAAGGTTACTCTGATTATTTCCGAGCTTTCGTATTTCACCTTATGATAAGCTGGTTGTATATGTTTCTCACTGTATTGAGAAAATTATTACGTGTCAATGTTGCATGCTGGGATGCTGAATCACTAGAACCAAGGAAGATGTTAGATTAAATGGATATTTTGCAAGTTATCCAAATCGTTTCTGTTGGCCTCCGACATACTATGCACAGTGACGTCTTATCTTTTTTCCTTAGTTTCATGTATGGTGCCACTCTCTATGTGGCTCTAACACTTCATTTTTATTGAAGTGTGTCTGATGCATATTTGGACCTGGGTATAGAAATGTGATCCTCAAAGAACCCACCAAATACATGAAAATCTTGAACATACTTGTGTTTGAAACTGACGCACGTTTCTGAGTAATACACACCATTCTTTTTACAACTCCCCTTATGTTTTACTTTTTTCTTTGATGTATCATCATCTATACTGTGGTTTCATTAGAATGAAATATTAAAATTTGTTTTGATGCAGGTTCATAATGGAAAGCTTATTGTTAATGGGGTTGTACGAGATGAAGAGTTCATCAACGAAGCACCTTCTTATGAAATGACACCAATTGTACGTATCCATAACTAGAGTTTAGGTGAAAATAATTCACAAGTTGTGCAAACTTGTAGTTTTGCTTATTTGTAAGCTTGTGCCAATCTGTTTCTGATGGATACTTGATGTTCTTGTTGCAGCAAGTACCCGAAAATTCCGTCTTTGTGATGGGTGACAATCGTAATAATAGCTATGATTCTCACGTTTGGTAAGATATTATTCTCATGCAGGTTGACATATGTGCATCCTTGATACTGCAAATCAGCATTTCTTTGTGTTTGTTTTGTGTAGGGGTCCTCTCCCAGCCAAGAATATCATAGGAAGATCAGTATTTCGGTATTGGCCCCCCAAAAGGATAGGTGGCACTGTACTGGAGCGTGGCTGTGCTATTGACGAGCAGCAGAGCGTCAAAGCATCTGAATAGAACTATTCAGCCTTACTGATTTTATAATCTTTATTTCATATGAAAAGCTATCCTTAAGCTGATTACGCCATTTTCCCTGATACTATATTTTATTAGTAGAAAAGCTATTCTTGTAAGACAGATCGTTTTGCCCTGTCATATATGTAGATTGACCCTTTTATTGATTAATGCAATTATTTTTCTGTTTTATGCGGTTCCATTTCTAGTTGATTTGTTGAATTACAGCCAAAGGACTTGAAATAATTAACTGATCATATGTCGGATCCCCTTATTTCTCTTTTTGTTCGGCAATACTGAATCTATAATTTCTTAGAGAGGACTACTTTTGTTGTTGTAGTGCACAGCAACAACATATATATGAACCAAAACTTGTTATGTCAGCCATCATAAATCGTACATGCAACTTCTTAATGAATCAAACTTTAATATCCTATCAAGAAGATATCACCTGCATGCATCAAACTTGGAATTTTTTCCCTCCATTTTCACTCAAAACTGATATGTTCTGTTTTCTAAGCAATTATTACTTCCACACCAATCACTAGAAGCTTTGAAAATGACAAAAAACACCCAAATTCCACCATTTCCAGTTTTCCACCCGTCTTCGACTCAGTCGTGCTGGCATGAACTGTTTTTAAGCTTGAGAGGCTTGCTACTGTGGGAGTCGATAACCAAAGAACAAGAGATACGCCTCCGATGCCTCGACTTCACCAACTTTCCGACCACATTCCCTCTGGACCGAACTTCAAAGATCAACTTCATTGGAACTCCACCTCCATCATTTGAGACTGCTAAGCTTGCCCCTGCCCCATACAAAGGAACCCTGTCTTCATTGAGAGCCACCGCTACAGTTCGATGACTCTTTCTTGGTTGATACTTGATAGTACTTCTTCAACTGCAATCAACCAATATAGAATTATAAGCTCAAAGATTCAAAATGCCAATATTTTGAGTGATAGCAATGAAAAAACGTCTTAAGAAAATGCTACCTGACCAGTGGCAACTGTGATTTCTGAGTACATTAGGTTGACTGGATTGGAGCTAACCTGAATACCGAAGAAAGTTGCTGGATTGTTTACTGTCATCCTTAATGAACAGTTTATTGTAAGCATCTTGCTTGGAACTCCTGTCATGTCGACTCCCTCTCCCAAATAGAAATTATGGACTGTCACGCTCTGCAAAACAAGACACATCTTTTCATTAAGAAAGAACAGAACTTTCCCATGTTTCTGACAAAACCCAGTTTTTTAATATTACTTTTTTTCGAGTATCTTATATCTAAATGAAACAAAGGGTATCTTAAATACGACAAGAACATTGTGTTGTTTTCTAATAAAACTATAAAAGCAAACCTTAACAGCAATTTGATCTTTGTAAGGGCGGCTGGCACCCCAAATGATCAAACAAAACAAACTGAAAACCACAATAAACCCTAGCACACCCATCAAAATCTGGCACCTCCTCGTTTACCCTTTGTCTTTCGTAAAAATACTCCCCCTAATCCCCTTCATCTTCAATAACGTTACACTCGGTCTAAGTCTAACCCTTTTCGTTCCACTTCCTTACTTTCTGGAGAGTTCCAGAGAAACGACTAGCGGACGGGGCCCTGGAGTGACGGCTGTACGAAGGGTGAGAAGGAGACTCCATGAGGCTGCTGTAAGCAGGCGTCACCTGCATGGACGATGACTTGTCTCCATCGTGGGAGTCCTTGCCCCTTGGAAAGGCTTTGGACGTTGTAAAGTTGGCGTCTGGGGGATCTCGGAGACAACGAGTCGACTGAGCTTGTTACGTCGGAATCGGATTTAGTATGCATCGGCGATCTTTTGAATTGAATTGTTTTTGAAAGACGAGAGGGATCAGCTGGAGGTCTAAGGGAGTGAAGAAATGGACGAACTGTTACTGAGTTTAGGTGTATGGGAAATTAAACAGTATCGAGACGCCATCACGAACAGGCACTGGGGAAAGAAACCCATTATGAAAAAGAAGATAAACAATCCATCAGAGACTTGAAGGAAATTAAATTCCCACTTAATTTCAAAAGTCTGTTTTGTGTTGTAATAATAATTCGAACAATTCTGTCTTATCGGCACCTGTCTTTCCCATGATCGTAAAAATTAAATTCCCATTCGAAATGTCCAAACTACCCCCATCTTCATCTCCTTCCATTTAAACTTTTTAAAGACAGGTGTCGACACCAAATCAAATTCCCCGCCTTTTCTCGACCGCGACTGACGGTGACGGTGTCGGTGTCGGTGTCGGTGTTTTCCTAAATCACGTTTTCTTTAACACTTTAATTTGTATTTTAGCGATCAAAACTAAATTAATTTTAATTAAATTAAAGAAAAAAGCTATAAATATCTGATTAGATTTTTTGTCTCTTTCTCGCGCCTTTAATTCAATCCATTTTGCTTGAAAAGAAAATAAAAACATTGCCTGTGCTCTATTTGCTTAATTAAGAAAAACCACCTTCTTTCCCCAGTCCCCACTCCTCGTTAACTTCATCCCCCGGCGCAAGATAGCATATACCTTTACTGTTTTTTTCTTCCTTTTTACGTTTTATCGCGAAGTTTCGGCACCTTACAGTGAAAGTGCCAATACAGCTCTCGGATGATTACGTACGGCAGATCTAACAAATCATCTTAAGCAAGGTGGATTTAATTTTAGCTTTTTGATCGAATATTAGCTTGTTTAGCGGTAATCTTCGTTTGATTCCTTTTTTAGTCGGCATTTTTTTGTACGGTTTGAAATGTTATTTGATTTTTCTTGTTACATAAAAGTTGATAGTATTTGTATTGATTGAAGAAGGTGATTTATTTTAGTTCCATAGATTTAGTTTGGTTCAGTTTGAGATCCTCTGTTTACCTATTCCTTCCGTATTATTGTTAAGAAAATCAAAGAAAAGAGAGTGACGGTTTAAATACCTTGTGTCAAATTAATAGTAATCGGAATAAGCTTATTTTTATGTTATTATGACTGATGAGTATAATAAAGAATAGTTTGTCGGTTTTTTAGGCTGATTGTAATCTTAATAACTAATTTTAGTATATTATGCGATTTGATTGGAGATTTTTTTTGAATTTGATTGAGTGTTGATAATTAAAATAAATTACAAGATATTGAGCCAAAAAAAGAGTTGTTGAGCTTGAATCTGTGTTACTTTTAGATGAAAGTTCTAATAGGGGAAATAGACAGATTTTTTTTTTTTTTTTTTTTTTTTTGTGATGAAGGAAATTAGATTTTCATGATAAATTCCTTTTAAAAGAAGTTCATGTTAAATTGATAATGTGTGCTGCAGTGTGGCAGAACGGTCTTTACAAAGAATACATAAGATTTGAGTGATTGAAGGCCAGAGCTGTCTGCTCTAGTTTGGGATGTGGAGTCATCAACGTGAAGCATTCTCCACGTACAAGAGGATGCCATCAAGAGACCGTTCAACTATAGTTGATGATGTAGAAGAGAACTCGGGTAAAGTTATTTATTTAGACCAACTGAGGGACTCTGCATAACCATGTTTGTGTAGTTGTTAGAGTTTGAACTGCCTGAAGCACGGAGCTGTATTGTACTATTGTTCCCTTGAGATGGGTCTTTTTGAATTCTGCATACCGAAATTTTTTAACGAATTGGAAAGATTTCCAGCACTAAAATTTCCAGCTGTCTAGTTCTTGGGTTCTCTTTTCAATTCACTCTTCAAAAATGTGCATTCAATTCTTTGCAATTATTATGAGCTTTCAAGCCACTTTAGAAGACGTTTGTACTTTATTTGTTTGTTTGTTTAGCTCTCTTACAGAACAGCTTAGACATGGAAACTACAAATCCTTCATGGTTGCTTTCCTTTCCGCATGTGGTAGTGGCAACCATAACTTCACTCCTATTTGGCTACCACCTTGGGTTTGTGTGCTATCTTAAACTTCATCTTCATATCTTCTTTGTTTTACTTGTTTGTTTTGATGGTTCTCATAAGTCATAACAAGATTAGATTTTTATGATTTGCATGTTGTCCGTCCAATACAGGGTAGTTAATGAACCACTTGAAAGCATCTCCATAGATTTAGGTTTCAGTGGCGATTCTCTGGCTGAAGGTGACATTTTACCCCCTTTTTCCCTCTAGACCTTTGCTTCAGGCCTGTAGACCTCTAACATGATAGACTTCATTATGAAATGTTAAATAGGTCTGGTGGTGAGTACATGTTTGGGTGGTGCCTTTATTGGATCTTTGTTCAGTGGTTGGGTTGCTGATGGTGTTGGACGTCGCAGGGCATTTCAATTGTGTGCTCTGCCTATGATTATAGGTGCTGCTACGAGGTGATATACATTGCTAATGAAATGCTTGAATGAATGATTTTCAAGCTATGCCCTGTATTTTAATTCTTAATACTGCAGATAATAGCTTTTGATTCAAATTTATACTATCTTTTTTACGAACTATATGATTTACTTTGTTACTGTGAAAAATTATTTTTATATTTTCAAGGAAGATGGCTTAGAGATATAAAACTTTTACCTTGAGAAAAATTATTTCTATCTTGAATGAAGTAAGACTAGCTAGTAGCTTAGGACCTTGATTGATAGTTTCTTCTACTTTGATCTGTGATAGCTTTTTATTCTTACATCTTTGCTTATGTAGAGGACCAGAGGTCATGTTTTAAACTGGTCAATTAAATGGGCCGTATATAGAAGTTTTTATTGCCTTCATACTCTTTTGTTTGCTTGCTCTATTCCCCACACCATTATGTTCTCTTGGTTTCACCTCATAAGTTTGAATAGATAAGGATGGTACTCTGACA
The DNA here is from genome assembly GCA_035048815.1 of Abelmoschus esculentus. NCBI lineage: Eukaryota > Viridiplantae > Streptophyta > Magnoliopsida > Malvales > Malvaceae > Abelmoschus > Abelmoschus esculentus. The sequence continues at coordinate 615,806 of JAUCBN010000025.1, forward strand.
AACAAATTTCATCTTAGTGCAACAACAAAAACTTTGGCGGGTATGCTCATTGGAAGGTTCTTAGTTGGGACTGGAATGGGACTTGGCCCCCCTGTTGCCTCTCTTTATGTAGCAGAGGTATCCACGCTGTTAATGTTATGTTACAGTAATTGTTTGTGTAATCTTGGACTTTTCCTTTTTGCATATATAGCACTCTTCCTTTTTGCGTGAATATAATCTTGGACTTTTGTCATCTGATTTTATGTACTCAAATTGTGTAGGTTTCCCCTGCTTCTCTAAGGGGAACATATGGAAGCTTCATCCAGATTGCAACATGTCTGGGACTTATGGGAGCTCTGGTTATTGGAATTCCTGTCAAACAAATTGCTGGCTGGTATGAATCATGCTTTAGGCATCACAGTATCTGTTATTTATATGTCACTTATTTTGCATAATTATCTCAGGTGGCGTGTTTGTTTTTGGGTCTCAACAATTCCCGCTGGATTACTTGCATTTGCCATGATATTTTGCGTGGAAAGTCCACATTGGTTGTACAAGGTTTGCTCTCTGTTTTGCATGTAATCATCTGATTTTATGTTTGAATGTATAGTTTGTAACATCTTCCTCTGACTGTATTTATGTTGTTGCTTCACTTTTATAGATGCAATTGATTGGTTAGAAACACTCAATTATTACTGGATCTTTTCTTTTGTCATTGTTATTTCATTCTTTTAACTCTCTGTATAAACTGCACACATTCCTATGTCGAAAATTTTCTAAAGCGTGCCCATCACCTCTAGCATGTGACCACGTTCAATAAAAACAGATATTTAGTATTATTAAAGCTCATGCTGAAGTAAAATTATTATGTTATCCTGGTGGTGTCATCAGAAAGGAAGAAGTGTTGAAGCAGAAGCAGAGTTTGAGAGGCTCTTAGGTGGATCACACGTCAAATATGCCATGTTAGAGTTATCCAAATTGGACAGGGGGGATGAAGCAGATGCTGTAAGGCTCACGGAATTGCTCTTTGGACGCCATTTTAAAGGTATATATTTACCATTTCTTGCAATGGTATGCTATCTGAGGACTTTGGATCACGTTCTGCTTTACTTCTTTCCTTTTGGGCTTTGTTATTCATCTTCGCCTTTTGCAGTTGTTTATATTGGGTCAACCCTATTTGCTTTACAACAACTATCTGGTATAAACGCTGTATTTTATTTCTCTTCATCTGTATTTAAAAGTGCGGGAGTACCATCGGATGTTGCTAATGCTTTGATAGGAGTAGCAAATTTATCAGGTATACCTTGTTCTTTGATAGCTTGTCCATGATATATTGACATTTTGGCTCTCTTGATGTGTGGTTTTTCCTTCATGATAGGATCTATTATTGCGATGCTTTTAATGGATAAACTTGGAAGGAAGCTGCTTCTTTTGTGGAGCTTCTTTGGCATGGTAATTTACAAGAGATGATTTTTCTCATTGAAACACCTTTCATTTATTAGTAGCAGTATTCTATGAGAGCTATATGTGACAAGCATCCAGATAAAAATAAAGGGAAAAAAAGCATATTATTTCCCAAGGTTCATTAGAATTTACATCCCTTAATGCTTTACAATGTACATCTAATGTGCTTGGCTTCTAATTATGCTGCTGCGACCATGCTGTTCAGATAAAAACAAATATTAATTCTCTTTTCTTAAATGAACGAATGGAAATTGATTTTACAAAATCTAACTTTATTTACTCAGACTATGGCAATGATTCTTCAAGTTGCTGCAGCAAATACTTTCGTGTCAGGCTCTGGATCTTTATACCTATCAGTTGGTGGCATGCTAATGTAAGTATTGGTGTAATTTACATGTTTTAAAAAATCTCTAAACGTCATTGTTTTATATGGCATTGGAAGTATTTAAGAACTGAAACTGGTAATTTTGGTTGTAAGTCCAATGTGTTTGGGTCCTCTGTCCCTTACTGACCCCGACTATCGGAATAAGCAACACTTTGAAGTGGAAATTGGAATCATGCAAATGATGAAAAAATCACCAAAATATCTAATAGTATTCTTTTTATATTCATTTACTGTTAATGACTTAGAACTTTCAGTAATTGATTATGTCTTCATTGTAGAAAACTAGAAATTGCCCTATGACATGCATGTCAGCCTTGGTTGCTTGAATGCAATAGTGAGCTAATTTCTGGATATGTATTCTTAATTTTGAACACTGTGCAGGTTTGTCTTAACATTTGCACTAGGAGCTGGTCCAGTTCCAGGTCTCCTGCTGCCTGAAATTTTCCCTAACCGAATCAGGGAAAAAGCTATGGCATTCTGCATGTCAGTGCACTGGGTAATTTCTTCTCTTCATCTCCGATGTTATCTGTTCACATTTTTTTCTTTCCCAATCAAATACAGCCCTGCGAGCTGGGATATCAAATTATTGAGGAACCAACATGAAATAGAGAATCTTCTGATGTTTTTTCTTGGTTGTTTTTTAGGTAATCAATTTCTTTGTTGGTTTGCTCTTCCTGCGTTTGCTGGAGCAACTTGGCCCGCAGCTTTTATACACCATTTTCGCAAGCTTTTGCATGATGGCTGTGGTCTTTGTTAAAAGGAATGTCATCGAGACCAAAGGAAAATCCCTTCAAGAAATAGAGATTGCTCTTCTCCCACCGGAATAGAGAAGGTACATCATCTTCCAATGTGTTTTTTGATGTTGAGCTAAAATAACCACCCGACATGTATGCATTGTCAATCTGAGTTGGTAAACTGAATTTATTTGTCAAATCAAACATAAATTAGAAGAGCATAAAGTAATATAATTTATCTGTCTGAGTTGATATATTATTAGACGGTCTTTCTGTTTGCTAATTCAGGCCGTGCGAGTAATGGACCATAAAATTTATTTGTTTTTAATAAAGTAATTATAAGATAACATATCTAACAACATGAACTAGAAACGTTGTCTTTATGTCGTGATTTCTTTTAGATTTTAACTCATAAATTAGTTAATGATTTAAGGAGTGTTCCCAGAATCCCCAGATTGTACAATATTTAATCTTCTAAAGATTCAATAAAGGAGAATGAGTAACTTTAGGGTAAAAAACTGACCAGTAAAGGATTTTTAACCACATTTCCAGTGATAATTCAGCCGAAACCACAAATAGAAAAAGTACACTAATATAATAATTCACGACTCATGAGAGAATGAACAATTCCCTGCTGTCCTTCCAGTCAGTTTCTTGGTCCCCCAGAAAACATTAAAAACATGTTATGAAATTCCCTGTCCGGAAGCAGAAATTGTCGATATTCATCAGCTGTCCAGGACTAGCTATCCTCAACTGCCATCTCCTATTTATGCAACACATCCTCCACACACCAAACTCCTGCAATACATAGCAAACGAGTAAATACATTTGTACATATAGCAGTGACAAACATTTGCTAACTGTAACTGATGTCAGATTCCTCATCGGCTAATTCCGATTATGTTTCCGAAATCTATAAAAGTCGAGAAGATTATGTAACCTTAACTGTGCTGGGAATATGTTTTAAGCCACAAAAAGTACTAGAAGAGAAAAAAATGAACTACTTACGCGATTGAACAGCCAGACCTTCGTCGCCTTTTCTTGCTAACCACCTCCTTCCTCCTTGGGGGTTGAAGAACGACCTTGATCGCAGTATCGAAAACGGCCTTGACATTCTGAAAAAGTCGACAAACATCAAGTTGTATTCATGGAAAAGAAAGGCAAACACGGTGCAAGCCTTTATATGATTGACAAGGGATTCACCTGCTGAGTCTTGGAACTGCATTCTATATAAGCTGCTGCACCAATTTGTTTCCTCAGTTCCTCTCCCTATGTAGCATGATCCACATGAGAAGCTTATGTTCATGACAAATAGGCGAAATAGAATCGGTAAATGAATTCCGATCAGAGTCGAACTTAAGAAATGCATACCTGAGCAGATGTTATAATGTTAGACTCCATTGGATCAGCAAGATAGGCTCTATCGTCTCGAAGATCTGTTTTATAGAGAGACATAACTCCATCAATTCGAACAAACTTACCTTCAGCATCATATGATCAAAGTTTCAAGTCAGATGCCTACCTAACTTTGTTCCAACCAGAACAATCGGAACATCTGGTGCAAATCTACGCAATTCCGGCATCCACTGTGGACAGATGAAAACGAAAGATTAGGAGCTTGGATAAAACAAACTTTTTTTTCAAACATAATCTAAAATTTACCATAGCAAAAAGGACCTTTTTTTTATTTGAAAAGCTAACAGTAGAAACCATTGACATTGAAGAAAGTACCTTCTTGAGAACGTTTTCATAGCTTGCTCTGCTAATTAACGAGAAAGCCAAGGCAAATATGTCTGCACCTCGGTAACTCAGTGGCCTGAGCCTGCTATAATCCTCTTGACCTTTAAATCAGATGTAAAAGAAAAACAAATCAAAAATGCAAAATCAAATGAAAACCCATTAAATCATCAAAAATTCCCAGCAAGCAGCCAAGGAGAACTCAGGAGTTTTATATACCTGCAGTATCCCATAAACCCAAATTAACAATGCTCCCATCCACTGCTACGTTGGCACTGAAATTATCAAACACAGTTGGTATATAATCCTGAGAAGAAGAAGAAAAGAACCCACTTCAGTTTCAAAAACCCTAGTAGCTAAGTACTTAAGTAACTCAAAACGAAATTACAAACAAGTGACAATGAAAGTAAAGCAAGTGTTTTTAAGCAAATGGGGCAACTAACTTACAGTTGGGAACTTGTTGCTGGTGTAACAAATGAGCATACAGGTTTTCCCAACAGCTCCATCTCCAACCGTAACACATTTAATGAACTTCGAAGCACTCATGGTGTTCTTGAAAGCTTCCCAATTCGAACAAAGATGTGAAGAATAATCCTTATGCTCACTGCAACAAGAGCAATATATAGAAAGTTGCGGCAAAGTAAGCAAGCTGCTTCAGAGTCAAAGTAAAACAAGAACCGAGGGAAGAGGGGATTCTTTGGATATGAGCTGACTGTAAAAGTATATTAAAAGAAGAAGAAGAAGATTAGGCTAATAAGAGAAGTAATCATCTGTGGTCAATGGTGTTGCAGCACTTTATCGGCCATATGATAGATTTCAAACATCTAAACAGAAAAAATTTTGAAATACAGAAAAAAAAATGGGTCCCTCTTTCAAACGGGTACATTTTGGTTTATTCCCTTTCTTTTGTTGTTGGTTTCCAGCTTGTGTTTTTCACATTATATTTTATTACAGTTTCATGTTGTTATGGTTAAACAAATAAGCTTCCCTATAGGTTTATTCGATCCTTTTAAATTTAAAGAAAGAAACTTGGCCAAAGTTTCAAACATCGATGACTTTAGTAAATTACTATATTAGTTGCATTAGCTGCTGTGTTTACATCATAACTCAAACCTCTCTTTTTTTAACTTGTAATGAATGAGACCGTTAGATGCATTCAATTTATTACACTAACATATGTTCTGTCTGCTTGTTTCTTTTGTTCGTATTCAACGTACACATTCAACCTATTGCAAACGACAAAAAATATTACCCACATTTTTGTACAATTATCCATCACCATGCTTTTTCTTGGGTCACCAACTTTCTACCCTTTTTTTTTAAATAATCATCAGGTTTGGTTTTGGGATGGTGAACTTGTGTTGTGATGTATTTATGTTTACAGGTGAAGTTTCGTTGGGTTCGTTGGTTGGCATTAATTGCTCACCTGTGCCATTCAAACTTTGAAGTTGAAAGTTACACTTTTGGTTTAACCTACCTTTGAACTGTAACACAATTTGAAATCGAAAATGAATTTACCGGAGGAAGAAGAACATGATATTTTGATGTTTTCTATGACAAAGAAACAACCTAAGGATCTTCTTACAGGACTCGTGAATTACTGTTATTGCATGACTTACTACCCACGTTTATAAACCATAAAAATTAAAAACCAAGGGCTGTTTAAAAAGATGACTAGAATCCAAAGGAAAAAACGCAATCATCTCTGTGTATAAAGCAACCCTAAAGCAATGCTTTGTGTATAAAAATCTACTCCAACTTCGGTATTCGCAGCCTTCACCTTGAGGCCGTCAACCAAGAGAGCGAACCTCGTGGAACGAGTACCAAGCCCTTTACTCACTAAGGTCAAGCTGAAGAAATTGAATCAACTCTAATCGAACTTTTGTTATTCTAACACATTCAACTAGCCGGGTTTTAGACGTGTATAATAAGAGCAATCGCACAGGACATAAAAAAGAGGATTTCAGAATTTTAATAAATTATATTCGTTAGACGATGTCAATCTCAAAACTCATCTTAAAAATTTTAAAAAAACTCTTAAGAAAGATGAGTTATACATTGTTTTCCAAATGTGATAATTACTCATGAAATCTTATTGACTATTTCTATTATAGTTGTTTATACATAACGAAGTTTTTTAAAATTAAAGTTGTTAAAGTCATATTTACAAACAACTATGTCACAAGAAAGACTAAATAAACTTGCTTTGATGGCAATCGAAAGTAATCTCTTAGAAGAAATTGATATTAAAAGTTCTGTAAATGATTTTGCTTTAAAGCAAAAACATTTTTTAAGTAAAAATGTTTGATTTCTATATGTTCATAGTTCAATTTTTATTGTTGAATAAAATAATCTAATATTTGGTAATAAAATAACAAGGTACCAAAGTCTTTAAACCACCCCTACAATAATCAATTAAAGCTCAAAACTGCAAGCTTCATGTAAGAAACCAAATCAATATACAAAATGGGTTTTCAGCAACCAACTTGAATCAGCAATGTGAATGAGAAAAGGAGTTATGCCTTTCATCTGATAATATGTAAAGGTTAGGGATGGTAACGGGCCGGATCTAGATTGGATTAAATTGGATCTAGATTTAGATCTATTTTTATATCATAGATCTAGATCCGTTCCAGATCCGAGGGTTTAGAAAATTGAGATCCAAATTCAGATCTAATAGATCTTACGAATCCGGGTCCAAAACGGATTTATTAAAAAAGACTATACGATATATTTTTTAACGTAATAAAACTGTCATTAATTAATTTCACATCACAACTTCGATAAAGAAAAGATTATTTTCAATTAACTAGTATCAAAATAAAAAAACGATAAACTAAAATCTTACAAAAAAAACCCCAACAATTACACAAATATTAAAAAATATAAATCATAAAATATTTTATTATCACAAACCGAGTACCGTACTTCTACTTTTTAGAGTGCTAGTTCTTACGCTTCATTGTTCGGTTAATATTTTCAAGGTTTAAATAATGGGAAACATTCAAGGTTCATGTATATAATTACTTTATTTTTCAAATTGCCATTTTCATTTTTTTTAGAATTTGCTCATTTAGAAAACATTTCACGTGGAAAAATAAGTTCAGACAGATTAATTTTAGGGCTATAAATTTATTTTATGATTTAAAATTTAGAATTTAAGAAAAAAAAATTATAAATTTATATTAAAAATTTAAAAAATTTTAATTTTAGGGTTTATAGATTAAAAATTAAAGATTAAAAAATTATATTTTAACTCTAACTGTTAAATTATATCATAAACTCTATGTTTTAATTTGAAACTTAAATTTTTAATCTTTAAATCTTAAACTAAATCGTGATGCTCTTAAATTAATCCGCTACAAAAATTTTCCGTATATGTATAGAATAACTACTCTTGCTCCGGTAATGCCAAGGATCCAGATGAAATTTACAATATTCATACATATATATATGATTTTATTTTATGTATTTGATACAGTACAGTGCTAAAGAATTACTAATTGTGACTAGAACTTACAAGTCAACTTGGTACAGTAAACATGCAAACTTCAAGAAAATGAGGACTCGTTTTCTTCTTCCTAGGGATTCCAAAGATTTGGTTATTTCAATGGTGCAACTCATATCTTAAATTGGTAAACAAGTCCATTGATTTCATGTAGCCTGCAAAAGTTTTTTTCATTGGAATTATTCTGCTTTGAAATTATTGTATAATCAATGTGTTCTCCATGCTTCTTGCATCTTCCTTTTCCTCTTTGTTTCAGCTTTTTAACTCCATCCCCATGCCTGCAGAGGAAATAAGTTTTGATGGTTAATGCAAAGGATTCAACTTCAATGAATGTTTGAAAGTTTGAAGCATGGAGTTGTTGTTTTTTCACCTGAATTCGGCCATCAGATGTTCCGACAACTAAAACTTCTTCATTGGGATCAAGAGTCATGCAAAGAACTTTACAGTTAGTTCCTGTTTGCAGTATTTCAATTCTGGTTTGTTTTTTCTGGTCCCAAACTTCCACAATTCCTCCTTTGCATCCCAAGTATATCAGCTCCGAGCTTACTGTCACACACCTCACTTCTGAAGTCGTCGGCAACGATCCCACCATGTTATGATTTGTAGTGCTCCAAATCTTTGCAGGAAAAAAAAAACAGAATTAAAAGGAAGTAAAAAAGCCATTTCTTGTCATCAAAATGAAGAGAAGATAGAGATGGAAGGGAAGGGAGGAAGGGAAAAGGAACCTTGACAGCTACTCCATCTAAGGCAGTGCTGGCTGAATATATCAGTCCATTGTGAACCTGGAGTGCAAGGATCGGATGTGCTTTGCCTAGTAATTTTCTTGAACCACTCTGAATGCTGCTGAGTGTTCCTGATGCCAAATCAAGTTCCTGAAAAAAGAATTATTTTCATTAGGATTTCAATAATGACTGAGGAAATGCTGGATTCTTTAAATTTATGTGATACCTGTATACTGTTATCATGGCATCCACAATATAATCTTCCCTGGTCAAGGGCCAGGCACTTGATGTACTTATTTTGATTTAATACTTTTGATTGTCCATTCCATGCATGAACCTGAAAGGTGTAAAGAAAAAGGCTTACACTCAATTTTCTCTTCAGATGCAAAAAGCAATGAAAATGGGGTGACTCCTGAAAATGAAGCATGGAATGATCGGATACCTTAACACCGGCTCCTTGGGGAATGAAGCAAGAAATGCTGTTGGCAGCAACTAAATTATGAACCTGGTCCTTCATATCATGTACTTGTACACAATGTATTAGTTCATTGCTGATGGACCAGACCTGATCATTGCAAACAGAATCTATCAGTTTAGCCCTTCAGTTGATGTAATCTAGAAGAAGCATAAGAACATACCCTTGCAGTTTTATCAAGTGAACCACTATATAATTTTTCCCCAGATTGTAGAATATACAAGCTTGTAACAGCCTTGGTATGTTCTCGAATTTCTTGGACAGGATGAAGATTGCTGCCTGTACCAGCCCAGACCTTCAAAATTTTGAACATAACAGACAAAAATCAAGTTTCATTACCTTTTTCCACTGGTACAATTTCAGAAAGAATGAAGTTTGCAGTTAAAACATAATTTTCATGTCTTCATGCTTTAAGTGGTTTAATTTATTAAATATGAAGAGCTGTAGTTTCCCCCATAAATAAACACCATTCGAAGAATGACCGAAAAGAAAAATCCCTCTCATGAGAATAGGCAGAATGAACCTAGTGACTAACACATATATGTAGGATCTGATTCATTTGTGTATAATGCAATATCACATGTTTGTAATCAACCTATTCGTGTACAAATTAGAGCAGAAGGTTACCTTTATAGTTCCGTCGGTATGGCCAGAAAAGAATTTGTCTTTGAAACTAACAATTGACAATACTTCTCCATTTTCAGCAGAGTCTACTTGAGCTAATTCTTTATGATTCCACAAGTCCTACACCACAACAGAAATAGACTAGTGTAAGTTGATACTTTCACCCTTTTTTTTATGAAACTACTGATTCAGAAGTTTAACAAGCTTACGGCACTGCAATCTTGTTCTTCGGAGAGAAGTTTCATAATTTCAAATGCCAGTTGGGAGGATTTTCTAAGCTCTCTTAAACCTTTCAAAATGTGCTTCATATAGGAAGTAAGATCATGAAGTCCTTCTGAAATTCAGATAACGTTGCGTAATTAGCTAGCTTCGGAGCACTATAATGCAGTTTTTAAGAATCTATGAATCAACTTTTTTACTGCAAAAAAATTAGTACCTACCAGGGTCATGAATGAAGCTTTTGAAAGCCAACAAGGAAAGTGTTCTGTCTTCAATGTCCTTTGAAGACTTGAATGTTGAGATAAAGTGCTTGAGTAGGCAGACTCGGGCAGCTCCTCTTATTCCTGTGTCCGGAATAACACCAAGCATGTGCACTAACCATGTTGCTGCCACGAAGCATGCTGACCATAGATCTGCGGATTTGCTTTTCAGCCCTTCTGCTAAAGCTTCAAAGACCAGACCAAATTCATGACTTACTAAAACAAACGCCATTCTTCTTTCCCAAGCATCGGCTGCCTTCTCTTCTTCCTGTTCATACCATTCACGATAAAAGTTGCATAAGGGAAAAGGTATGAGAAAAAATAGGTAACCACTTTTGAAATCACTCACAGATATATCTTCAAAGTCTCCAGGAGGATTGTTGTGTCGCTGCTCCATACGCATGAGCTTTCTGTAATTTTTCTCAAGTCCGGCTTGTTTAAGAAGAAAAGGCCGAGCGAGGGGCTTCCCGGAGCTAGTGAATCTTCCCGGGAAGGAAACAATTGTCTCTGCAGCGGCAATTTGAGCAGCAGGGAATTCTGAATTTCTGAGGCATGAAATGAGAGTATCTATTGCCTCTTCACGATAGATGCTCATCTTTCTAGGCTCAACCTGCAGAGTGGGATGGTATTTATTACTGAGCGATAACAGTACATTTTCAAATGTGTAACGATCTAAGCCATTGCGAAAGCATAAAGCCTAATAGATGCAGATTTTTCATATGTTAAATTCCTAGGGGGGTCTTAGGTCCAAACCAGAAGATCAAGTTGGAGTAGGAGACCGGCCACAACCGGAAGTTGGTCCTGGAGCGCTGTCTGTAAATAAACTAGGAGAGCATGCATTGTACTAAAAGCACCTTCATCCCTGATAATGTTGAGAATTTGTTCATTGAATGTCCTCCTGGAGAAAACCATATAATAAAAAATTCATTCATGCAGGCGTTGATTCAATATTCATTAGCAAGAAATGAGAATATACCTGTTTAATTTTACTAACTCCGAAAGAAAGTAAACTATCTCGAATCGATCTGCATTGCTTGTGGTCATGAAGTTTTCTAGAACTGGGGCTAACTGAGCTTTATCAGCGACAATGTTTCTGCATTTACCATCTTGTTGTATGCATCTTCGCAAGATACCAACTGCAGCAATCCTCTCAACTGCCAAGTCAGATTCCAAACTGACAACAACATTTTCAACCACTTTTGAAGAAACAATTGTGCTGATAATTGAAGATGCAACATCCTCTTCATTGATCTGAAGAATTTTTCTCAATAACAAAACCGAAGCTGTTTTTGGCTTCAAGCACATTTTAATCGAATCTTCTCCTCTCCCCTTTATAACTGTTAGGAGGGATTCCACTATATCCATCTCCACTAGGCCAGTGATTGAAGCTCTTAACAGATATATCAACACAACCGCCTCTTCCAGCCCTTCCTTAAATAAAACAACAATACGTTCGACATCGGAGTCGACTCGGGTAAGTGTATGGATCACAGTCTCATCTCTTGAACCAAGTTCACACAGGAGAAAAAAAGTGGCTTTCAGCACCTGGTGGTCCACAGAATTGAAAAGGATCTCCACGAATCCATTGATTACCGGAGGTTTCGAGAGCATAGCTAGAATATCAGGTTCTAAATTCATGTCCTGCCAAGATCTCTCTATTTGTAGAACAGCCTTTTCCGACACCTCGAGAATTTCGGACATACAAAGGTTAGTAATCGCTTGGCGTAACTCATTGATTGTTCTATCCATTGCGGCCTGGCTTATGACACTATTAGGAGAAGTTGCAGGAACTACAGACTTGACCATTGGCTCAAGATGATCCGTTTCTACAACACGATGAGTATCGGACTGATGTGGGATTGGACCCGGATTCTTTTCTTGCCAGCTAGCTATGAGCCTCTTAAGCACATAATTCGCTTTAGGCAGTTGCGTGCTCTGTAGACTCTGGCGGGTGATCGGACACGTAGAGTTACCCCGATCGAGCCATTCCTGGATTGCTCGGCGCTCGTAAGTCTGTCCTGTTTCAAGGGTGACCGGATCATCAAACAAATGGCTTGTGATGGGGCAAACAAAATCCTTGGGAGGCGTATGTTTCCCACTGCCAGGGGGATTACCATTATCCGCCATTAGATAATGAGGAGACCTGATCAAGAAGAATCCAAATATCAAAAAAATAAAGTAGACAATATGTAAAAAAAAAAAAATGGTTGCTAAATGTTTTTCAATATTACTTACCGACTGGAATCAGCAAAGACAGGCTGACTTTGTCTTCGTGTTGGGCTGTTTCCATTTTCTAACAATGCTTCTTCTCTGTTGTTTTCCTACAAAGACAAGAACATAATATTTTTCAAAACTACAAAAAATACACGTATTGTTGTTTTTGCCTACGGAGTGGGGATTTCTTTTCTTGTTCGTAACGACAAGATTACCTCGACCTCGGCATCAGATTCGGAGGAACAAGAGCTGGCGGAATTGTCCTCGGACAGAGACTCCATTTCAGAATCAGAAATTAAACTGGGCGATGTTGCCAATGTCCTAGAATTTTGTTTTTTAAGGATATTTACAGACACCCTCTGCGGAACAAATGGCGGAGACTTGGATTTGCTACTGCTGCTGCTAGAAAATTCAGCTGACCTTTCTCGTTCGGCCCAAATTGGCTGCGCAAATTGAAGCACAAATCACTGACATGCTCGACATGACAGCAAAAAACTGGAGTAATCGAAGAATTGTCAAGTTGAACACATATTTCAGAGAACCAACGCTTTTCAGACCAACAGTTTATGAGAATATGAATCCCTTAGCCAAAAATGAGAAAGAATTCAGACATCTCTGTTTGAATATCTCCATGAAAATAAGAGATCATAATGATGGAATTTTGAAACAAGGATTAAACAATCATTTTTCTGCAAGTTGGAAGTAGCAGTCAGACATTTAAAAATTAAAATGACTACCAGATCTTTCCTTCCTTCTAATTTAGCCTTGCAGTCAAAGATCGAAAATTCAATCATTTTAAGAATTGGAATGTAGAACAAATATATTAAAAATAATATAAGTTTCTTTGAATATAATCCTAATTTTTTTTATCATTCTTTTGATTTTTAAGATTTCGTCTTAATTAATTACAATCTACCTTAATTTTTATAGGGAAATTGTCGAATCATAATTCTAACTAGCAAGTCTTGTTTTCCTTTTTCTGATACTGTTCTAATTGCTTGACTGATTCCCAGAGCTGTGTATGATCTAAGCCAAACCGTTAAAACAGACAGTGGAACAGAAAACGCGGTTAGAGTTCACTTGTAATAGAATTTAATAATATATAAAACATATGCGTATGTATAGACTTTCAATATATACCAACAAATGAAGCATGGACCAGAAAATGTCAAACCAAATCACTAGAAGAAAAATTCAAAGATCTAATAGTAAATTTGAGTGTTAAATTTATTAATTTAAAAAATATAATTAAAGTTATATGATATATAAATATTAATGGTTAAATATGATATTATATCATTTAAAATTATGTAAAATTAATAAAAAAATATATTGTTATCGTTATTTTTTATAACCCTAGCTAAATATGAGGAGTTCATGCATGTTAAATAACGAAAATGAAGAAAAATGGCTAATCGAAGGCAACAGCAATATTACATTATACCGTCCGTTTTTCAGTCCAAGTTCCTTGGTTTTGATGTTCTCATCTTCATGATAGTTCACTACTTCACCTTTCTCCGTCTGCTTAAACACCAACTCCGGTGGATTAATCGATCTGTTTTCATCAGAATTCTTTAAAACCTCTTTGAAATACCTAGCAAAAACCCTGCAATTCTCATCGAGAACCTCTTCGTAATTTCTTTCCAATTCTTTCAACTCCAGAGCTTGATCACCACTCATTTTCGACAATAATTTAGAGCATGGAACGACCACCGATACATCGCATATGGAATAATCACCGGCGTCGTGATTCACGTTTTCCGATAAAGACGACAGAATGATTAGTCTTTGTTCATTGAACCGTTGAAGAACAGGTAGAAAATGAACGAGAAAGAGCTCTTCGAAAAGGGTGGGAGCTAGTTCTGATCGAGCAAATGAAGGGTCTAAGTTGAAAACTTGGAGTAGACATAGGGAGGAATTAATGGTTTGGTTTGAGAGAGAGTAAATGAGGGATAGAAGGAAAGAGGAAAAGGCCGTTTCGGGATAGGAAACGAGGAGCTTTTGAGCAAGGCGGAGAGAGGAGGATTGTGCGGAGGCGTTCGGGGTTGAAATGACGTTTTCTAGAGTTTCAACGGCGAGGTTCAAGGGTTTGAGTGTGAGTTGATCAGATGGCAAAAGCTTGCAGCGTAGGGCGGACAAGATTTGGCGGCGGAGCTCGGACTGGGAAATGATTTTGGAGGTGAAGGCAGTGGTGTGACGGAGGATTTGGGTTGACGTAGAGCCGGCTCCGGAGGTTCCCATGGCGGTGCAGCGGTTGTACTGATTAACTGTAGGTGTTAATGTTTGAGTAAACCTCTCAGAGTGAGGTTTTGGGTGCATGGTTTTCCCTGAGGGTCTGCAACTGAAATACAAAATCTTTGTGATTGCGTCAAGAGAATGGGACGGCCCATCTAAAATGACCGATCAATCCTCTGTCGTTGCTTGAAAAGATTGACAACATTTCGGCTGGACATGTTAAAAATGTAATTAAACCAAAAGAAAAAAAAGACAAATAGGAAGAGTCTATTTGCCGCCCAGGCCGGCATCACTACAACACGTTTCTTTCGTACTTGGACTGCTTCCACTCTCGGGTCTTCGCCACCGCCCGGCAGCTGAAGTTCCAGCAACCAGCGCAGGTTATTCCACTTGTCACCAGGTTTAGATAAAAATTACATCTTATTCCATGTACAGAATTTCGCTTGCATATTTCCTGCCTACATTGCATTCTCTCATTTGGTATTATTGGCTAAAATTCAATTAAAAAGATTGGTCACATTGTAAGTTGTTGAGGTAAATAATATTAGAGCGGCGTGTTGGCTGTTGCTGCTGTTTTTGATTGAGCTCATGAATTCAACTTCCAATAATACAGAGTTGTTGTAAATGGTGGGTTAATGATGTGGGTCTTGCAAAGGGTTCGATCTTGGAGCCACAAGCATCTAGCTAAATGTTTGTCTAGAGCGTTGAATTCGAACTTCTAAGCTAGTATGTGCATCAAAAATTGCCCAAGAGCTTAAGAAAAATAAATAAATAAATAAATAAAAGGTTCGAATTTCATGATTTGATGGCCAAGAGCGAGCAGTGAACCATAGACTTCATGTTCTACAAATTTCAGGAGTTGCAGCTGTTGTAGTCTTTAAAAAAATTATTTAATCCTTCGAATCTTTTAAAAAAAATAAGTTGACCCTATAAACTTTTACTCTAAATTTCGTAATTGATTTTGTTAATATAAAAAGCGGATAAAAAATTACCCTCATATTCAATCTCTATAAAACTCAATACGATTAAACTCAATAAATTATCTCATTAAATTGTTTTGGTTACAATTTATTTCATCAAATAGTTGGTACAAATAAAATTTGTTTGTTCTCTATTTTTTAATTGCATGTAAGGACATAAAATTTTTTATTAAATGAGATTGTAAATGACATGACAAACAAACACAAAAATCAAATATTAAAAAAATACTAAATTGTGGAGTAAAAATCTTCTGCCTTCTAGTGATGTTTCTTTTCATGTCTCTTATTAAAAATCCTAAAAAATGAATTTTAAACCCTAACCTATATTTTTATATCCTAAACATTAAATACTATATCTTAAAAAGTATAACTTACGTCTAATTTCATAAACCCTAATCATAATTCTTAACCTTAAATCTTAAACTCATTAATTTAAAATGGATGTAAAAACACAATTAGAAAATCAACGGTTTACCCCTAAATTTTGACTGTTGTTATACTTAAAATTCATACACTTAACATGCATTTATTTTTGTACATGTACACGTATGAAACACCAAAGTTTGTCTATTTCCTCGGGTCTACTTATAAAGGGAAATTCCGTTGAAAAAAATGTAGCGGTTAGGTTGGGTTGGTGGACATTGGCACATCATGCCATGCCAACAAATAACATCTAGAGTAATAATGCTGACATGAAATCAAGCATGCGACACATGGGACATAATCATTGACGCGTGGCACGTACCACATTTTTTTTTAAATTTTGTGAAAAAAATTCAAATGCTTATGATTTGTGGATTGAATTGATGATCTTCCATTTTACATAGGTACTATGGTGGAGTTTCTTTCTTCTTTAGAATCTTAGTGTCAAAATTGCACACATGGCCACTTGGATTCTTAGTCACTACAACACATGGGACAATTCAACTAATAAATGAGTGAAAAAAACATCTTTATTAAATACTTGACATAACCTTACTTTTACCGATAAATATTGGGTGTAATGACAAGATACATTATTTTTTTAAGGATAGAGATGACATATTTCAAACTGTAGACGATTTGGGACATACGATTTATTAAAAAATGTAAATGTAATTTATTAAAAAATTAACCTGTGAGATACCAATAAGAACACGATCAGGGACAGACGATTTACACCCATAAAATTTATATAAATTCTTATGTGTACAAGATTATTGTCGAAATAATTTTAAATATATTTTATATAATTTTTTTTTTTCATTTTCATCGTAGATGTGATAAAATCAGAATTAAGTTAGGTAACGATAATTTTTGGACCTATGAAGTTATGAACTATAAATAATTAAAACATTATAATTTGAATTTATTTTCGATTTTCTCAATTTCGTACAACTGAACATACACAAATAAAAGTAAACTGTTTAGCAGCTAAGCTTAAATCTTAATTAGTTGTAAATCACAAATCACCAGGCTACAGCCTTAGCACACAACATGATCGACTAAATATCCCAAAGAAAGATCATCTTGTATAGCATGACGAGCAATCAACCTTACAACCTTTCTTAACAAAGAAAATAGAGATTGTTTGCTCATGATGTTATACTTTTTTCAGCAACGACGATCTTTACTTTTTTTAATCATTTTTCCCATCACAGTTCTAAAAACCCTAATATCTATCGGAATAATCCAGCCCCAAGAGCAGACGGAGGAACCCAGTAATCAGCTCCAGTGTCACCGCTCCATGCATCTAGTGTGCAGGACACCGGAACCAAGCACAGCCCTCTACTCCTCAGATCCTTGTTTGCTTCTTCTTTACAATACTTCAAATCCCAAAAACAAACAAATAAATAAAGAGTAAAGCTTGATATAAAGCTGACAACACTGTTCTTTTAACACTACATATCTTTATATAAAGCTTTTCTTTTCAAAATCCAAGTTTCCCCCACTAGTTCCTTTGAGGTAATGGATCCAATAAAGGCTAAAGCTTAATTATTATTACCTCATTTATGGTAATCATTAATATAGTTTACTTACAGATACAGACGGTTGGTGCCTCGTGTTTGCTGATTCATTGCCCAGGTAGGGTAAGCTGAGAGCCTATATTCAAGCAGAAGAAATTAATTTAATCGTGAGTCTGACAAACTTTGAAACAGTGTGCCATCACTATCGCTGCTGGTTCATGGTTGTTTGCAAAAAAAGGAAGAGAAACATCACCTCAATTTGACTCTGAAGGAATCTAATATATCCAATGGCTTCAGACAATACAGAGGCCGTGTCAGTCTGCAAGAGAGAGAAAGAACATCGCACCATTTAGGTTCCTTATGGGCATAAAATATCTATGTTTTTTCTTTAGTTTCACTGATTTAAGATTGTTTTAATACCTTCCCAAATGGAGAAACAAGCTGGTGAAGTGATGTTATTCTGTCTCCTAATTTCTCCTTCCTCACCTGTTACATGTACGTGAATTACACAATCAGAAGAAGAAGACTGAAAGCTTTTACTGGGTTTTTAAAGTGTTCATTGTAACATTACCTTCAACGTAGATTGGGTTGCAGAAGGTTGAACCCTAGCTTTCTTCAATGTCCCCCCAGTTTCAGTGCTGTTACACTACGAAGAAGAAGAAAAAGAAAGAGATTTCTGAGTGTACAAGAATCTACAACTAACCTTGTTGAAAACACAAGTCTTATAGACCAACAGTTTGTACTTTGTACTACTGTATCAAAGTAGAAAAATGACATAATGCCAAAAAAATATAACCCTAATTACTTTAACTAAGTAAATATTCATTTTATTTTAGGGTGATAAATAAATTAAAATAAATTTAATAGGATGACACGTCAGAATAAAAAAATATTTTATATAATTTTATAAAATATTTTTTACTAATATATTATTATATAAAATCAATATGTTTGTCGGTATGAGTCTACTAACGCGATGTATATATATTATAACGTAAGTTTATCACGTCATTTCAAGTTTTTTTATCGTCAACTGATTAATAAATTTTATCAATAAAAAATCATTTTGACCCACAATAAAATGATAATAAATAAATAAATTTTAAAAATTAACTAAAATAACTATTCAATCAAACATTAAGTTACGTTTAAAAAATTAGATCAATAAATTATGGTTACATATAATTTTCTTTAGCTTTTTTGTCCCCGTTCTCACCTCAGAAGACCGGTCCGGCGGTGTCTGCGTTGGATGATCAGTTTTGTAACTTTTATTGCCTGAAAAATCCAACATGTTACTGCTGAAACTCGTGACACTGGACTTGGGAGATGAAGCAGTACTGGACGGTATCTGATGAAACCAAGCCGGTTTCGTTGCCTGATTATGATGAAGATCTTCATTTGCATGTCCATACACATAGCTGCTTGCAGAGTTTTCTTGCTTTACATCCACAACGGAATTATCATTCGGGACCTGGTGTAACGCTTGTAAACCCTTCTCTTCTTCTCCCACCAATCCACCCCTATAAACAACACATGTAAGTAACATAAACTAACATAAATTAAACCCTATTTCCCTATTCAGACAAAAGGGTGAGATCGAGCTAGTTACAAGAGAAGTTGACTAGGAAGCTCCTGGTTATCATGCCAAGAAGCAACATGAATCGAAGAAGAGGAAGAAGAAGAGGTGGTCGTATGAGGAAAGAAAGTAGTGGTAGGATGCAAAAAAGGAGAAGCAGCCGGTTGTTGATGATGATGAGTTGGTGGTTGCATGGTGTTGGTGTTCCACCAGTTAGTGTTTCCGGCCATCATCTGCAACAATCCTCGATTCATGATTTCCCTTTACGTCCCTTATTTGCCTTTCACTTTCCCTTTTCAATGAAACTATTAGCTCTCCCTCTCTCCAAACAAGTGTTTGTAGAAACTTTGAGAGGTCTTCCTACTCATAATTTATTAAAGATTGAGAGGGAATTTGAATCAATGGAGGTCTTTGGGAAAAAAACTTTGTTTTTTTCTTTATTGCCTTGCCTTTTTCTTTCTTTATTTTATATTTTCCTTCACTTTCTTTGCTTTTTCCTTGCTTTTGCTTTATCTGAAAGTGGGTCGGAAAATATAAAAGCAGAAACCATTCTCAATTTCTAATTATTATACAACCACCTCAAATAAAAGTTAAAAGACTTAACCTAGCAAATGTAGCTTTTGGGACACCATTCTTCAACATGTCTACTCATACCTAATTTACTACTAATTCAAACTTAAACTTCAAATATTGGTATTATTAAAAGAAGATTTAAATAAAACTTGACTCTTAAACTATATTTTTTTATCTTTAAATTAATTTTTATCAAAAAATACCTATACTAATATCTCTGATTATATAGATCATTTTCTCGGTCATAAATTCAAAAATATTAAACGCTTAAGTATGCTTGATCTAAAATTTTCTTATATATTGAATAAACAATAACATCAATTGAGTTATTATTAGACTCTCTTTTTTTGACAAATGTTACTGAATTTTTATTAAATCTATAGAAAATTATAATTACAACGTAATCAAAAAGTAAAATAATTGGATTAAAAAATTCAAAAATTCTTAGAACCCAAAAATAAAGAAAAATAAAATTCCTATAAAAATATACATTCCAATAAAATTCAACAACTTCATGAATCTCCTTGTCTCTGTCCAAACAAGACACGTAGTGAAGGAAGGAGTTGTAAGCGATTCAAACCGTCGTGCAAAAAGTATCGCTACACAGGACTGATTTTATCAGCAAACAACCATCAACTGAGCGGGGATAAGTCTTTCCAAGTGACCACCGACAAAACAATAAATCAGAAAACTAGCATCAATTGAATATATGTGCAAACAACAACCGATCGCTAGGGTATGCTACAACATGCCATAAAGACAGACGAGTCAAACCCCAAAACAAAAATAAAAACATGTCACAAGGACAAAAAAATAAAGAGTTGAGATCAAGTTACACAGTGTAAAACTCATAAAATTATATATATATTTTTTTAATAGTTGAATGACTGAAATGGATGACTCAGATTAATTCCTTACTTTTTTTCAAGTGATAATCTTTATATAACTACCTGTTAATCTAAGCTATTCGTTTTAATTATTTAATGATTTAAAGTAGCTCTACCTCTGCATCACAATCCTTGTTGTGGGTGTGGGCAAGTATGATTTCGTGGTTGAAATTAAGATTTGATTTGTCGTCTTAGTATAGTGGTTTCTTTAATTATGAGCAAACATAAAATGTTATCCATATGGTCACTACACTTTCTTGCCGGATATGAATGGGTTTTGAAACAGAACTGTTAAAGACATTTGTTGTATAATTACATTAATTAAATAATGTTCTAAAGTTAAATATGTAATTACTGTCTTGATTAGGAGTATTTGTTAAATTAATAAAATGATGTACCGAGTATTACTTGAAACATGTAATCATTTCATTTTCCAAAGCAAAACAAGCATAGATGTGATTTATATTCTCCTTGGATGCTAGTATTTGATTGTATTATTCAATAACGTTGAAAAAAATATTTTAAAATTATAGAATTTATTATAAATATTTATTATGAAAAATACTTTTATTGTCAATACCTCACAATAAGGAATCTATAATTAGTGAAAAATTCGAAGAAAAGCATACAATAGTAGAGTGGTTGGAGTAAATTATACCATGACGTGAGGATGATGAAAGCAGAGAGAAACGAGTAAGGGGTCGTACGGATTAATTTTTTGATAAATTATATCGGTGATCAATTGATTTGTTTTATTAATTATTGTTAAAAATTAATAAATTAATAACAAAAAGATAATGTGATAATTAATAAAAGTATTTATTAATTTTTAATTTTTTTATAAATTAAATTTTATTTCATCCAAGATAACTTACTTACAACAACTTAAAAATAAATAAATAAAATTATGTGTTTAACCCACTATACAGAAAAATTAATAAAGCCGTCATTTAAAAGTTATAAAACTATTAAAAAAATTTAAATTTTTAAAATTTTTATTAATTATCACATTATTCTTTCTATATACCTCCATTAATTTTTTAATACAAATAATTAAAATATATTAATTTAATAAATTAAATAATTTAATTAATAAATCAAATTAATTAAATAAATATTTTCAAATAATTCAATAATGCTTATTATAGTTTACTCATAATTCTATAAAACAATGTAGTAAAGTAGACCACTAAACGTGCGATAAACATAGAAATGATGAGCCGCGCACCAGTGCCCGTGCCGGTGAAAGAACCGAACCGACACTCCACACTTTTCAAGAGGTCAATGTCTAGTCTAGGGTTTGGTTTGGTTTAACCCTACCTTAAACCGAGATTTTGATAGCCTATGGGCAAATCTAAAAATAGGGCCTTAATAATAAATATTAGAAAAATAGATTTAAAGAGTATAAAAATAAATTAAATTATATATAAATTATTTTTTATTATACTCAATAATTATTGAATAAAAAACATCAAAAATTTTTATTAAACATTAAACTTACACAAAACACTTCTACGAGCATTTTTCGCGTAAATATTATATAATAAAAGTTATAAAAAAATAGAGTAATAGTACCTGAGTTTTTGTCGTTAAAGCTTTGTTTTAGACTTAGTTATAGTATATTAACAGTAAATCTCACAAACTATAATATTTTTGAATAAATGAATTGTCTTCTTAAAATATCGAATTAGAAATTATAAATAAAATATTTAAAATAAATTGTAAGAAAATAACATAAAAAAGAGGTGATGCGATGAGAAATTAAGATTTAAAATAACAAGAATAATGAAAATATTATTTATAGGTGTATATAATTTTTTTTATTTTAAAATCAAAAATATTATTATAATCTTAATTATGACTCTATAATATATTAATACCTAAACTAATCAGATACCGACAATTTTATAATTAATTATAAAAAGTTATTAATCTCTTAGCAATAATTTTTATAGTTTATTTAATAATATAATTAACTTTAAAAACATAATTATAGTGAAGGGACCCACCTTAATTTTATAAATTATTGTTATGCTTTAGTCGCTTTTATTTTTTTAATAAAAAAATTATTAATATATATCTTACTTAATTTTTAATATAGTTTAATAATAAAAAATAATTTTAAATTATTTTAATTTAACTAATCGGAGGCTCTGTCCCTGAAACCCTGAGCAATTATTCTTATTATCCAGGCCCAGGGACGGTTCTGATTCCGGATAATAATTACAATTTCCAACATTGTATTTTTTATCAAACCATGATAAAAAAAAATGTTAAAATTTGTTAATTTAACGATTAAAATCATTGTAAAATTATACTAATCTTATGATCTATTCATGGTATATGTCATTAGACGACAAAATTTGACTCGGATTATTACCAAAACAAAATCTTAGAGGGAGTGATACAGACAAACACATTCAATTAGCAACAATGATTTGCCGCAGATGTTGTTTAGTAGTAGTATTAATAAATTAATTAATACTGACATCGACAATTAATGTAATATTTTCGAACCTCAAACCCTCATTGGCTATATGTGTCGTAATTTCCTTCCAGACACCAATAATATTACCCCATCAAAAGGTTTAATATTTAATTTTTGGTTCCATAAAACTGGTCCGTGGCATTGGATTCCACATAATCACATGCTTTTGTACTAAGAAATTTAGTGATTATGATTAATTAAACCCGTAATTATTGTTGATTTTTATGATTCCAAGACGTACCCGCCTACCCTAAATCTATAAACCTCGAGAAATTATATCATGGGTCAATCCTATCACGTTATCTATGGGACTAACCAATAGAAACTATCAATCTCATTATTTTTTAATTTTTTAAGTGAAGATTCACTTGAAAAAAATTATGACATAAAAAAAATTGATGAAGTGAACAGTTTTTATTGGTTGGTCCCATAGACAGGTGGTGAGACTGACCATGATATAATTTTTCCTAAATCACTGTTTTATTATTTTAAAAGTCTGACTAAACAAAAGGATGAAAATCTATAATTAGTAGGCACATTATAGCATTATTCACCTAATCATAATTAAGGGTTAAAGCCGTCTAAAACTAAAAAACATAGCTATAATTTTACATATAACTAGATTAAAAGTTATAACTGATGTCATCATGTATTTGTCACGGTCCGTATATCGTAGCAACGCGGGACGGGCGAGATACTTTCTGGTTGTGCTTAACTCTTGGAAGCGGGATAGCATTAAGGGTGTAGTATGTGCCGAGCAGCCGTCCTATCTTCGGATGGGCGTGTTGATCGCGCACCACACTGGTCGGGAGCTGTCCCCGCTTCCCTGATGAGCCCATGGGAGGGCGAAACCAGTAAGCATCGAGATGGTTAAGGTTGAACCTCGGGTGTGTGAGAGGCCTGAGGTGCCGCACGGGATGGTTGTCCCTGCGTCAAAACTCTGACCCCGTGACAGATGGTATCAGAGCGTGGCCGTGTGCTAGCTGTCGAGTTTGCCAAGCGCCCCATGTGCTACGGAGCGAGTCGTGTGGACGAGCAAGTGAAGCTCGCACCCTAATGAGAAGAGGGTGTTCGCAAGTGGGTCCTCTAGAAAGAGATTGAGATGAGGACGGGTAGGCAGGAAGCCGCAGCGAAAGTTCTCTAGATGGTTGTGCTGCAATGGGACACCTTGTTGAAGTGGCGAGTGGCCATGAGGTGGTTGCGAGCAGACCTTTACCCAACAGTGGAGGGCGGCCCCAGTTAGTGGGCGAGTTTGGGAGAATTGCACACTAGTTCCTGGCTACTTTCCAGAAGGGAAAGAGTTTCCTCCCCATGCACGAGGGCGTGCATGAATCAGGTGGGGGAGATTGTCACGGTCCGTGTATCGTAGCAACGCGGGACCGGGCGAGATGCTTTCTGGTTGTGCTTAACTCTTGGGAGCGGGATAGCATTAAGGGTGTAGTACGTGCCGAGCAGCCGTCCTATCTTCGGATGGGCGTGCTGATCGCGCACCACACTGGTCGGGAGCTGTCCCCGCTTCCCTGATGAGCCCATGGGAGGGCGAAACCAGTAAGCATCGAGATGGTTAAGGCTGAACCTCGGGTGTGTGAGAGGCCTGAGGTGTCGCACGGGGTGGTTGTCCCTGCGTCAAAACTCTGACCCCGTGACATATTATTTAAAAAAAAACATCCCTTTAATTATAATTAAAATTAAATTTTAGATTTAATTTCAAATGTTTTTTAACCAAACATTAACAATTAATATTATAAATTATATTTTGATAATGTTGTAAACTTTTCATTCATATCAATTTTAAAAGTTATTGTGAGTAAATAACTGATTGTGCATTAAATAATTATTCAAAAATTATATTATTAAAATCGATAGACATAATAAAAAAAAACAAAATAAAAACGTGATGCATGTGTAAATTCAATAAATAAATAAATAATCCAAACATAAAATTTATAAAAAAAACTTTGTTTCGAAGCTATATGAAAATTTCTGAAATTATTTAAATTTAATTCGATTATCTTCATGGATAACTTCATAATTCCAGTTTCATAAATAATAGATAAGAATATAATTTTTTTTTTTTTGCTACATTGTGAACAAAAATTAAATTTATTTTGACCAATTGGCAAACAATTTTTCAAAGCCCAATCTATGTAATTGGGCCGACATCTTTATAAGAGAAAACGTTTACCTATTGTTTTCATGGATTATCCAAGGTTCCTCACGCGATAAGGCTTCAAGAGGTGTCTGGCCGACATCTGAATTTTACTACAAACTATACATTTAACATTTTTTTAATTTTTTAAATATTTTATTACCCGATTTACATAAATCCAACATTATCGGTGGAAAGATTATTAGGTGAACCCTGTTCACTACGTTATTTATGGTCCAAGTAATCAGAATCGTTCATCTTTAGAAAACTGTCTAATAACTATCCACCCACTAATTACATGTAGGAAAGAGATAATGATTCATCTTAAAAAAATTGAGATGAACGATTCTAATTATTTAAAACCATAAATGATATGATAAATATGATTTATCTAATAATTTTTTAAATCCGTGGTCTACGAATTCCGATCCTACTCCTATTTGTGTCTGCCAGATCCACTAGCCAAAAAGACTACCATCTCCATAGTGATTATCTGCCCAAAGTGTTCCAATATAGGCACAAGGCAGAGTGGTACACTAGTATGGATCTTATCATGAGAATTGACAACATTAAAATTCCATAATCATCATGTCAGATCACCATAATATATTCTTACCGCCATTGTTGTCACATATCCCGCATGATCCTACTGCCGCCATTGTTGTCTCTCTTTTAATTTAGATGTTTTAACTACAATCATATACCTAAAGCTTCATCAATTATGTACTGATTGTCGGTGATTAAGAAGAAGATGAAGGGTAGGATTCAACCCCCCTCCCTCAACCTCAATAATTCAGCTGATGCAATTGGTTGGGACCCTTTGATACAAAGCTAGTGGGGCGTACGATAAGAAAGAGAAACATTTCCCAGTTATATGATGCCGATTGCCGAGCTCCAACTCGTCTTCGAAAGCCCCAGTACTGGTTTCTGTAATCGGTACAAAGGGCCATTGAAATGTGACAGCTTTACCCTGCAATTTTCCCCCCTACAGTTCATGCCTCCTGGGAATTTGAAACCTGTTTTTACTGAGACTTCTGATTCCGTTTTCATGGCTTCATGATTACTTCATTTGACTGTTGATTCTTGTGACGATGAGTTGGTTTCATCTGGGGAATCTTTGGATGTAGGGTTGTAGTTCCATGGTTGATGGCCTTGATTTGCAGACATGGTAATAGCTGATGTGTCGGAGATGTACAGACGTAGGATGGTTTATTCGAGACTAAGGAAAAAAGTTTTTGATTCCATCCCATATGTATGTTTATCAAATCCTGCATGGGGTCCAACCTTACTGTGTTCAAGATTCATCTTGTCCCCCATTTCTTACCAGAAAGTCTTTGGTCAGATTATGATGGATGTTTTCATGGTCTTAATTTGCTTTTCAACTGTAATTTACACCATGATTCACCTAAAACCATATTAACAACTTATTAAATCATATTAACACCTTGTTTTTTTACTGGATTTTAGTTTTCGCCAGATTATTCTGATGAACTAAATGATTAAGAAACGTATTTTTAATCAAATACAGAACATATCTAGAATGGAAGAAGACGTTTACTACGACAGCAAAGACCACACGTGCAGATTAACTTCAACTGAAGATATTTGTGTTTAACTTCAGTCCTAATCATAATTAACAATATAATATTGCGTGATTAGCGGACAGATTAGCCCATATGGGCTCTGGCCTCTACACTCAAACACGGGACATGATTGATGAGAAATATAATTCATTACTATTCAATCTAACATACATTGACAAATTTTGTTTTAAATTGACATTTGATACAGGAAGTTGACAACTTTCAACTTCAATTTTCAATTTTTTTTTTTCGTATTTTTATATATCAATATACATCATAAAAAATTAAGAGATTCATTTTAAACTTAAAAATATTTTTTTAATTATTAAATTTTAAATTACTTTACAAATTAAATTTTATTTTTTTTAATCAAAATTATAAAATTTTAAATCAAATTAAATAATTTTACCTTAATTTTTAATCGACCTTAGATACTTCCATTTTTTTCACTTAAAACAGTGCCGTTTCGGCCGTTTAAAGATTTCGGGCTTTTACAACAAAAAGCAGCAAGCAGCTGTCGTCCTTTCCTTTCATTCCCTGCGGGTTTTTCCCCCCGTGTCATCTAAATGCTGTCTGAAATAAGGCGCGCACTTTAGTTAAATCTATCGACACGTCAGATTAGAGACGGTATACGTTAGTACACCCGGCGCATTTCCATTAACATTCCATTTTCCTTTTTAAAAGCAAAGGGAGGTTATCGGAAAGTTTGCCGCGAAAGAGACTTCCCCGTGAGTTTGCCGGAAGTGGTTCCCCACAAAATAGCCGTTTTATATTAAAATTTTAAATTTTTATTTAAAAAAAGAACAAAGAATAATGAAAGTCTTTTTCTGTTTAAAAAGTAGAATTAAATTCCAATTTAACTGGATTTTTACTTCATATTAGTAATATTTTTCTTTTTGGGTGTCGTTATATAGAAACAAAAGTGACTACCCCAAGGCCGAAAGTTTAAAAGAAGCCTCTTTCGCTTTGGTTCAAGATCAAGCTTGCTCTTAAAGGAAGAAAAAAAGGAATTTTTCTTTGTTTTTGTTGTCTTTGATCTCTTCCTTTTGTTCTAGATGTTCTCATTTTGATGTCTAAGCTCATAGAGCATGATTACATAGGTTTGTCAGAGCAGCAGCTTCCTATAATGGAGAAAAGCTCTGAAACCAATGATAGAAAGAATGGTTTACGCTTAAAAGATACTGAGTTGAGACTCGGTTTACCCGGGTCCGAGTCACTGGAGAGGGAAGAGGATCATGACCAGAACGTGCTTTCACTTAAGAGTTTTGTGTCAGGAGCAAAAAGGGGATTCTCCGATGCACTCGACGGTGGCGGGAAATGGGGTTTTTCCGGTGGCAGTGGAGGAGGATCTGAAGGGTTGTTTTCTCCTAGACGTGGAGGTAATAATAATGGAGGAAATGATCTGTCTGTACCGGATTCGGGTTTGGATGGTCCGGTTTTGAAGGATGGAGCAGCTCACAATCCCTTGGTGGTTCAGGAGAAGAAGTCCCATATAGCTACTGACAGTAGTCATGGAAATGGAAATCCTGCTCCAGCTTCAAAGTAAACTTATATCGCTTCATTTCTTTTAAATTTTGTCTGCTTAATTTAATTTGTTTCAATAATGATAGCAACATTTACTAGGTCTATAAGCATTAAGCAGTGAAATTAAGCGTTAGAGAAATGAAAATTCTGAAGAATTTATTCTTTCATGATCTAATGCTTTATCAAGTTTTTACCTGCCTTATGTTTCTTGCAAATTGAACTTCTTCAGGTTTGTTTTCACCTGCTGCAAGTATTTTTTTTACTGTTTAAACTTGCCTTCTTTGGACAAGGAATATACATTTGTTACTTGCTACCATGTTGTCTTGGTCAAATTGGTTACTCTTTGGCTCTCAGTCTGGGAAATTTTACCCTTTATCTTCCTATTGATGTTTTAGCAGGGCACAGGTAGTTGGATGGCCACCAATTCGGTCTTTCCGGAAGAATACAATGGCTTCTCATCCCCCAAAGAATGACGACAACGACAATGCCGAAGCCAAGTTAGGATTGGGATGTTTGTATGTCAAAGTTAGTATGGATGGTGCTCCATACCTTCGGAAAGTTGATCTCAAGATCTATGGCAGCTACAAAGAACTCTCCTCGGCACTCGAAAAGATGTTCAACTGCTTCACAATTGGTAACTTTCCCTTCAAAATTCTAAACCATCAAAATAGACTTGCTTGCTCAAAATTGAAGTGGCATGTGTAGAACTACCAGAATGGCCTTCTGAAACGGTTTAGTTTGTGGCTTGTAATTGACTGGTTCAGGTCAATGTGGCTCTAATGGCATATCTTGCCGGGATGGGTTGAGTGAGAGTCGATTAATCAATCTCCTGCACGGCTCTGAGTATGTACTCACCTATGAAGATAAAGACGGTGACTGGATGCTGGTTGGTGATGTTCCTTGGGAGTAAGTTGATTTTCAGCTCATGTTAAATACCCTCGATGAAGGAGCATTCATCGGATGATTAGAATTCAATCATGTTATTCTTAATCAAAGATTTTCATCAGAGTTTATTGATCAAGGATACATCTTTAGTTAGATTTTATCCAAGCATTAACATTCTAAATGTTTCATGAGAGATGTAGGAATATCCCACTAATTTAAGTGTCCCGTTCCATTGCAGGATGTTTACCAACTCTTGTAAGAGATTGAGGATCATGAAAAGCACGGAGGCTATCGGCCTAGGTACGCTTAAATTATAACGTTTAACATAAATTATAACGTTTAACGATGATATATATAGATAGATAGATGATTCGCTGGTTGTCAAAACAAGCAATCATTCACATATTTTTTTGCATTGTGCAGCGCCGAAGTGCAAGAATCGTATATAGATGATTCGCTATTGCTGTAACTACCGAAGCAGATGATGTTAGTTTGCTACCATATATCTGAATGTCAAAAGCATTTGCCTGTTGATCAAAACTGGGTCTTCTATTTGTTGCTGAAGTCTGTTTCATGTTGTACAAGGGACTACCAGTGCTAGTAGGCAAGATAAACTATTTTAAGACATTAATTTCCAGGTTTATAGGTTTGTTGTTCTATGTATTGTATTTTGTTCTCTGCTTAAGGCTAGTTTGTTTCATTTGTAAATGGCTTGCTAACTGTTTATAATCTCCATCTTCCAAGATAATAAATGTTGGAGAATGTTGCACAATAATTCTTCTAGTGTTGAACTATCACAAATTTGAACTATCACCCAAGAATGCATCGACTAATTTATTACCAAAAAGTACCGGTTGAATTACAGTGTTCCTCGAATCGAAAACCGACATCTCGAGATGTTTTTCAAGTTCTTCAAAAGCTAATGGCTATTCTGATCGTCACGGTAAAACATTTATCTACACAATGAAATTAGAATCCTTTCATCACGGGTTTGGATCTCTGTCAAAAAAGATGGTGTGAGAGCAACTCACTCAAATTCCTTGAGGAAATCAATATTATCAACAAAAACCTGCAATATGAAACAGTAAAATCAGTCGATAAC
Organism: Abelmoschus esculentus; assembly: GCA_035048815.1. Lineage (NCBI taxonomy): Eukaryota > Viridiplantae > Streptophyta > Magnoliopsida > Malvales > Malvaceae > Abelmoschus > Abelmoschus esculentus. The sequence goes on from JAUCBN010000025.1 coordinate 646,055, forward strand.
ATAAAAAAGGCCACATATGATGCTCAGATTCTTCATTTCTCGATGCATTACTTAAAGAAAAAAAATTCTTCTCCATAAAGCTGATAAAGCTCAGTGTTGGCTCAACGCATAGGAATGAGAAGATCCATGATAGGATTTTTTGTTTTCTTATTTGAGATAACAAAGATGAAGTTGAATGGTAAACAATTTCAAAAGTAATTTTTTCAGCTCTTAGATGAAAAGCATTAATTGTATAAAAGATTTGAAAAACATACCGTCTTCCAACCATCAGGATCTAAGCATGACAAGATCTTGGTGTTAATCCCAGGTAAAGGTCCAGGTTCCCGAGTAACTTTTCCACCGAAAAGTTTAACAGCCTCCGCAGTTTTGTAAACATCATCTGTGCCAATTGCAATCTGCAGAGATGCATGTTGTTCCCATTTGTAAGAATTTTTTTTCTTCAAAATAACAAAGCAGAGTCATGGTGCAGAGCACATGTAGTTACCCTTTGCAAACAAAAGAATCTTTTTAACATTAAATGGAAAAGATAGCAGAAATATTTCTACCTGAGCATAGCCATTTCCTTTCTCATAATCGGTGACCCCATAGTTGTACGTCAACTCAAGCACAGTATTTGTATCTTCAGGCCCATAACCCATCATGGCTATTGTATACTAAAGGAAAATCAATAAAAGCATATGTCAGCGCATATATCTGACATGCCAATTGCTAAAAGGCTGACATGAATACTTTCATCAATCAAACTAAGCAAGATGAAGATTGCACAGGACACAGAAGAAAGGAAAACTTCAATTATGCACCATAAAAATCTTAAGTAAGCTAATCCCTCAGCTTATTAGGGCTATGCATCAAGACAATGATATTTACCTTATACTCTGGATTATCTCGCGTGCGAAGAAGCTCCATACCAAAGGCCTGCAAGAAAAGGAGATGGGGACTAAGAACTACAGCATGACATAACCCCTCCCACAAAAAAAAGAATGCCCTGTTTATGTAGTAGACTGTAAGTAGCATCAGATATAATTGGCCAATGTTCTGCAGCAACTCTCACCTTCTCATAAAATTTTATGGAACGATCAAGATCACCAACACGGAGCATTACTTGGCACAAAGGTTCAGGAGCAGGCCACCTTTCAATTAGCTCAAACTTGTAACCATCGGGATCCTCAACAAATGCAATTACAGTAGTACCACCTTTCACTGGACCAGGTTCTCTGGTTACTTTGCCACCCTTGATCTTTATAAGTTCCACAGTCTTGGCAACCTAATCAGAGCAAATAAGCATTCAGCTTTGAAAACCAGAATGCAGCAGTTCTATATACAAGAATAGTCTATCATTTATTAAAAATGGAAAACATAATACAATTTATTGAGCTTACATCCTCAACAGCTATCCCGAAATGACCAAATGCACTTCCAATGTCATAGTGGTCAAGTCCGTAATCTGGTAACACCATTTAAGGAAAATGAATATCCACAACCACTCATATTCAATGTTTAATATTCACGTATGGAAAGAAATTTCTCGCAAATAGTTATGTAATTGAGAAATTCAAATTTATCATAGCTTGAAAAAAGCAAAAAAGTAATCTGATAACTTACTGTAAGTAAGTTCAATAACGAAGTGAGAATCTTCAGGCCCATATCCAAGAAACGCATTTGTGTATCTCTCCTCTGGTATGTCTCGTTTCCTCAACAGCTTCATTCCAAAGCACTCTGTATAGAATCTACAACCGCCATGCATTCGTGTTCCAATCAAAGATTCCAACAAACAGATTATTTAAAAAGAATAGACGAATGCACAATCCGCTCACGAGGTTAACAAAGGAAACAAAAACAAGAATATATTGAAACAACATACTTGATGGTCCGGTCTAAATCCCCAACTCGATAAACAACATGGAGCATTCTTCTGTTATCCTTTTTAACCCACTCTAGGGCAGTTTCCTGAGCAGCAATAGTGCTAGCCTGTACTGCATTTCTGATAAGAGGCATCCCCACCATGCTTCTCTCAGAACTCAACAGCTTGGGATCTTTCAAACTGAAGAATTGTGACTGTGGAACAGCTGGATAAAATTTCAGAAGAAAAAACATATATCCAAAGTCATTTCTTCCACGCCGTGAAAATTCAGCAGAATCCTAAGTATTGTTACTTATCCTGGAATTTTTTTACCAAATCACCGATTCTTTTAACCATGTAATATAACTGCGTTATAATCAGATGCCTCTACATTCCTTTAAAACACTCGATAAGTTCAACCAAAATGTCCGACTCTATCCGATTCTTCAATTCAGTAATTAAATTCCTAAATAACTGAAAATACTAATATAATATAAATAAGTGAATTCTAGGGCTGGCATATAAGGGAAATAAATTGATTTAACAAAAAGAAAGAAAGAAGAAAGTGTTTACCACTGCCAAGATGAGAGAAAAGGAGGCGTCGTTGAAGTTTAACCGGAGAAAAAGAGATGCCAAAACGAGTCGTACCGAAACTATCGGAGAAGATCAACGACGAGATCGAAGGTCGTATTGAGGACGCCATGGCAATTATCCTGCTCACCATCTCGGTGAATTTCTGTCTCTATCTCTATATATATGAAAAATGCTAATTATTATATTAATACTTCCGAAACCAAATTGCCGTTTTATCGGACGTGATTCACAAGAAGATTCACCTCTCTCTGTTTGCCGTCGAACAAAGTTTACATCTTATTTTCAGTCTGACGTTATCAGAATTTTTATTTATTTTCTAAATTATTCGCATTTAATATTTGTATTTAAATTTTTTTATTAATAGTAGTATAGTTTTTAATTTGTCTATTTTAATTTCGTAATATAAAATTTAAATTATAATCATAAAATCTAAATCATTCGTAAAAAATAAAGTTTTCATCATAAATATATAAAATAATAAAATTTTTCCTCTTAATTTTTTAATATTCAAACGCAAATATAATTTATTTTTAATATTTTAAAAGTAAAATATATTTTTTAAAATATCAATAAATTTTATTTAAGAATTAAATGCCCTATTTCACTTTATCATTCCAATAACATAACCATAACAACTCCAATAGATCCATGAATTTGTTAATCAAGCAACAAAAAACCAACTAGTTACATTCTTTCCATAATCAAAATGAACCCAAACAATCAAAACACACTAGAACTTTGATTGGAGCCAAACTTAAATCATGTAATACTGTTCGGGCGGATCGATGCAGTCGATATCGTGCCGAAGCAAAACTTAAATTGATTGATATAGCTTCAAACAAGTTGAAGTTCCATCCAAGCAATCCATCTGCTTCAACTGTGAACTTCCATGAAACAGTTCATGTCATCATGTCCAAGTAACTGTTTTACAATGGTGGCATGCTGTGCTGTTAAAGAAATCAAATAATCTTGGTTGCAGTGAAAATTTTCTGAATTCCAGTTCATCAAATTTTCTTCACTGCATGTTAACGAATAACGATAATAACGACACAGATATGATCAACTCTGAAATTATATAATGCAGTTGATGAATTCAAGCTGATTGTTGACCTACCAAACACTTTAAATAACCACCCGAAAATCAAAACCATGAACTCTACCGGCATTAGAGTCAGCAACATGTAAGATAGTGTAATTTGGTAAATGAATCTGGAACAATCCATGACAGTACACATATTGCATGTCAGGAACTGAAGCTTAAATTGCAGGCAAATAAAATACAACAAAAAGAAAATGATTTTCATGAGGAACTGTTACTACATAAATAAAATGCTTATCAATACTATTTGACAAGAGAAGAAAGCTAGAAATTCGTACATACAAATGCAGTATTCAACTCCAGCAGCTAATATAGCAGGAAAAGGAAACAAAGAACTAAAGTCTGTGAGAAAAGCAACTCCCCTCAGCAGGGTATTCAAGGCCATAACAAAGTCAAAATTGACTGGAAGTGAATATATGTTATGATGCTGAAGAAATATTTTACCCTTCAGCTCTGACTAGAGGCAGCAGGATTGGTACCTGGAAATGCCATTAAACCATTGTTATTATCCGAATTGGTGCACTCTTCACTGGCATGCCGAACAAACTCCTCGGGGGACATGTGGGTTCCATGGCAAGCACAAACGATCTTTATCTGATTTGTGCTGAATCTTTAAGTAACACCGGAAATAGTTCTTCCATGTGGACCAGTACCTGTGGTTGAAACCCATGGTAAATTTGGATAAGAACCAGATCCACCAAATTTCAGGTCTGCAGCAATTCCAGGCTTTATGGCTGAAAAGTCAAGAGTTAAGCCTTCAGTTGTTGTACGATCAGATGCAGCATTTGCTTGGAGATTCATGCCGCTTCCTTTCACATCTTCCTCTGTGCGGGTAGAGGAGCCTTCCTCCGTGCCATGCTGTTTACCTTCACCTTTGACTTGTTCGAATGTCCTACCGTCATATTGTGCAGCCTCAGAGGAATTGGGTGCAATTGTAGGCATGGAAGCTACATTCAACAAAGGGAGATTTCATGAACAACTATCACCCTGATGATTAGTGTTCGACATTATAATTCCATGCATACAGAAATTTAGTTCGGCAGCAAAAATCTGAAAAGATGCCAAGACAGAGCAACAATAGGACAGTTTGCTTTTACTTCAAGAATAGCAACTGAGCAAGAAAGTAATGAAATCCAAAGAAATAAATATCATTCCTTTAACCCAAATCAAGATCAGGTTAGCTCAAAGCTCTCTATGAAGAATAGAAAAAAAAATATGCTACATATATTTACAGATCATACCATCCACCATACCCGTTACCTTGTCCCCCCTAACCATTTTCTTCAAGGAAAGGGATAAAGATTTACCTTGTGATATTTTCATTCCATCACTATGCTTATCTGCATTAGGTGGACTTCTACCAGCATATGAAGGTGGGAACTGAGGGTGAGATACCACCCCCCACGGATTATCCTTATCCAGCAGCGGAAGTTGGACAGGCAAGTACCCAAACATAACTGGTACGCTTCCAGGATTCACAGGTTGGGTGCCACACCGTTCGGTATTTCCAGTAGGCATCCTCTGCATCATGCCAGGTAGTGTATGACCTGATGAATTAGGGATTCCAACAGAGTTAGAATCCTTTGTAGACAATGAGAAAGGTGCACTTTTGACATTGACTGACTGTGACGGGAATGAGTTACCATAAGTCAAGTTTCCCAGCTTAATTTCCTTGGACACCTCAAGAGAACCACTCGCACCAATAAATCGCTTGGATCCATCATCATGCGGTGAAACCAACCTCGAGGTGGAACCCTCAACTTCAGACTCCGCAACATCTTCATTCTCAGCAGTGGAGCCATCTGTTGTTACGGAGATATGTGATGCTTTGGACTTTTCATGCAAATCAGTGTGATGAGCTTCTCTTTCAAGCTTCTTTGGATTGTTTATCTCATTAAACAACATCTTCCGTTTACTGCCCGATTCTGACCGTTTATCTTCTTCGATATCAGCAGATCTATTACTGTTCATACCCCAGAGACCTCTACCATTCAAGTTAACAGAAGCTTCGGCATGACCATTACCCCTGGAAAGATCATTAAAGAAATTTTCCAAAGGCTTGACTGGATCACTTCTATGAGAACCCACACAGGGGTCATGTTTTTCCGTGCCAGGCTGAAGAAAGTTTTTGAAGTTATCCACTATCTTGACGCCTCTATCTCCTTCTTCCATCCTAGTATCCGAAGAGCCACTAAGTTTGTCTTTGGATTTGGCAGTTGACACACCACATGATAGACCCAAGCTAAGTTCAAGCCCGTTATCATCCTCCATTCTATCGATTCACAGTATATTGAAGTGGTTCAAGTATAATAAACCCTGCTCATCCTCTCTACAGGCCATTCATCATACAATACACAATACCCATGCTAAAACCATCTTAAACATACACGTCTGCATAAAAGTCAGATCCATTAGGTGAAATACAATAGGGGAAAACGAGTAAGGAGCTTCAGAACAAAAACCTATATTTATCAATTATCTGTATTCATTCATCGGGGGAAAAATTCATCCAGATCCATTCAATAGCAAAATCAATGAAATCAAAATCCCAGAAATGAATATTATTAAGAAAATAAAATCAAACCCACAAACAGTTCGGAATAAAATCATAATTAGATCTAAACAAAATTAGAAACCCATTGTAGAAAATCAACGAACTTTATGACAACCCTCCGCGGATTCAATAATAATAAGGGAACAAATCAGAAAACACAAACCATTAAAATTATATGAAAAAGAGCCATAGATTTACCTGAATAAATACAGAGAAGAATTACAGAACCATAGCAAGCTTGTCTTTGCTCATCACAAGGACAAGTAAAGATCACAGAACACTGGGAAAATGGGCTGAAATGTTCGAAACTACCAATATTTTTTGTTTATTTATTTTTATACCTTGTGATTATCATGCCACCAAATTACCGTACATATGTTGTTTTATTTACCCGCCAAGTCCAAAATCTTTGCTAATTTTCACTTTTATCCAAAAAAATTTATAAATAGTGAAAAAATATTATTATAAGTTTTGTTAAAATTTTCTGACCTAAATAAAAAAATACTTATACAATATTATCCAAAAAATACAACTTAACTTATTTAAAATATTTTAAATTATTTAATATTTTATCTTAATTAATCTGTTCATATATTTATTTTTAATAAATATTTTTTATCTTTATTTTAGAGAGAAAAAAAGGAAGTAAAGTTACTAAAGTATATCCATTAGTCCATTTTAAAATTTAAAACTATAACCGTCCCCCGCACACGCACCTGACCCGACTCGGCAGCCGCCAAAGAAACAAGATCATTCTTTTCCTTTCATTTTCTCTTATTATCCAGTAAACACTTATTTTCCCCAGAAATTCTTATCTACTTTTCTCTCTTTTTAAACTTCATTTCTCTTTCATGATTTTCCCAAACTTCTTATTTTGCTTCCTTTAACATCAAGCATTCTTTTTTCCCCAGAAATTCTCCAACTTTAGGTTCTGTTAATTTATTCTTACGTAGTCTCTTTAATTTATCTTTAGTTTTTTACCCTTTTTTTTAACATGTCGAGTAGATTAAGGGACATAACTTCTAGCGAAGCCAAACTACACGATCATCAATACCAAGTAACGGCCAAGACGGGATCGTCGATGTCTAGCTACTTCAATGAAACGATGACATGTCCATTCGGGGAGTTGGCAACGAATTTATCTGACTTGGAGCTACGAGAGACGGCTTATGAAATTATGGTCGGAGCTTGTCGGATGTCCGGTGGGAAACCATTGACTTTCATATCGCATTCAGGGAGGAATTTGGAAAGAGAGGAGACGACTCCTACGTTTACGTCGACGACGCCGTGGTTACAGAGGTCTTTGACGTCGACTGCAGCGAGTAAGTTGAAAGAGGCTTTAGGATTGAAATCGTCGCGGAGGAAGCTAGTGAGTACTGACTCGGACTCGGAACGAGTCAAAAAGGCGGTTACTATTGGGGATTTGTTGAGGGTTCAGATGGGAGTTTCAGAGCAAATGGATTCCAGGGTTAGAAGAGCTCTCTTGAGAGTTGCCGCTGCACAGGTTTCTTTTTTATTAAGAAAAGCAACGACCTTTTTTTGGCATCTCTGTTTTCATTTTTTCATTTACTTTTTTAGCTAAATGAATAGAAGAAATAAGATAATGGGTTAAAAAAGGACTCTTTATTTAAGTTTAAGCAATGCGATAGAAGTAATTTGTGCTAAGCTGAATTAATCAGAGGCTTGCACTTTTTCAATGTTCAGTTTAATAATTTATGATAGAATCGTGAGTAGATTGAGAAAATGGATAATTCTGTTGTTGATTATTGAAATTTGGAGATATGGTTTATGATTTTTAGCTAGATAAGTTTTCTTATTTTATATACAGTGTTGTAATCATTAGTTTTTGTATATGTATCAGCTTGGAAAAAGGATAGAGTCAATAGTGTTGCCACTTGAGATGTTGCAGCAACTCAAGCTTTCGGATTTTCCGAATCAGGTGGAATATGAAGCTTGGCTGAGGAGACATTTGAAGCTTCTTGAAGCGGGACTCCTTTTGCATCCTCTCTTTCCCCTAGATAAAACCAATACTGCTCCACAGCGGCTGCGGCAGATCCTTCTTGGAGCCTTGGAGAAACCATTGGAGATTGGAAAAAATAATGAATCGATGCAAGCCCTCCGGAGCATTGTTTTATCTCTTGCTTATAGAACCTTTGATGGGTCCGTTTCTGAGACCAGCCACTGGGCAGATGGATTATCGTTGAATCTTAGAATTTACCAAATGTTGTTAGAAGCTTGTTTTGATGTCAATGATGAAACATCTGTTATTGAAGAAGTCGATGAGGTTATGGAACTCGTAAAAAAGACATGGTTAGTCCTTGGAATGAACCAGATGCTGCATAATCTTTGTTTCTTGTGGATATTGTTCCACCGTTATGTGGCAACTGGTCAAGTGGAAGGTAATCTGTTGGTCGCTGCTAATAATCTGTTAATGGAAGTTGAAAAGGATGCAAAGGCAATGAAAGATCCTGATTATTCGAAGATATTAAGCTCCACTTTGAGTGCAATTCTAGGCTGGGCTGAGGAAAGGCTTCTTTCCTACCACAGTTATTTTCATAGTGATAACACTGAGTCGATGGAATGTGTAGTTTCTATGGGGGTTCTATCAGCAAAGACAATGGCAGAAGATATCCCGCATGAGTATCTTAGGAAAAGAAAGGAAACTTTTGTGACTCATGAGAGAGTTGAAACCTACATAAGATCGTCATTGCGTGCTGCTTTTGTGAAGGCAAGTTCAGTATTTTCACATAATGTCCCTACATATGAAGGGACAGTAAAAGATAAAAAAAAAAAACACTCATATAGTTTAATATTATGAGAGTAATTTGTCTTAACATTTTCTGTATGATAGATAGGTTTCTATTGTTTGTTTTATTAGCTCTTAATATATTCAGATCAAGTTCTTTATATCTTTCTGAAATATGTTTACCAAGCTTTGCTGTTATACTTCTATCTGAAAGATGATTTGAGGTTCTGTGACTGTTGATTGTATTTAGACAGATAATGGAGAAGGTGAAGTCTAGCAAATGTTCATTTAAGAACCAACAAAACCAGCTTCCTTTCCTTTCCATCCTTGCACAGGATGTTAGTACACTGGCTTTTAGTGAGAAGGCAATTTTTAGTCCTCTATTAAAGAGATGGCACTCTCTTGCAGCTGGTGTAGCTGTAGCCACTCTTCATTCCTGCTATGGCAATGAGCTGAAGAAGTTTGTTTCTGGCATTGGCGAGCCGACACCAGATATACTAGAAGTGCTGAGAGCTGCTGATATATTCGAGAAAGATCTAGTGCAAATAGCAGTTGAAAATTCTGTCAATAGTGAGGATGGTGGGAAGTCGATCATTAGAGAGATGCCTCCTTACGAGGTTGAATATATAATTTCCAATCTGGTGAAATCATGGATAAAGACTAGATTAGACAGACTGAAGGAATTGGTTGACAGGAATCTACAACAAGAGGTATATGACTTTTATTTGTTTTATACAATGCCTTGATGGGGATATGGATGATATGAAATATTTGTATTTTGCAGGGAGATCTCGTTATAGTTGTAGATGATACTCTGGTTCAAGCTTCTACGAACCTAATTTCTGTTGCTTATACAGACCATTTACTGCTATGCATTTTAAATTCATCTCTTTTTAGGTTTGGGATCCATGTCCGAATAAAGAGCACTTTGCTCCCTCTGCTGTTGAAGTTCTGCGAATTGTTGATGAAGTGTTAGACGCATTCTTTTTGCTACCAATATCCATGCATGCTGTGTTGCTTCCTGATTTAACCACTGGTATTGACAGATGTATTCAACATTATATATCAACGGCAAAGTCAGGCTGTGGTACGTATTACTTAGCCTAGGGAAGGCTAATGCATGCTTAAATATTCTATTTTTAAAATTATCATTTTTGACTAAAACTAAAAGGAAAGTATGCTATCTTCTGATCTACAGGTTCCCGAAGTACTTTTGTTCCCTCAATACCTGCTTTGACTAGATGTTCAGCAGGATCAAAGTTTTCTGGTATATTTAAGAAGAAAGAAAAGTTTCAAATATCACAAAGTAGGAAATCTCAGGTTGGAACTACAAATAACAATTGCTCCTTTGGGATATCCCAGCTGTTCTGTCTTATTAATACTCTGCAGCATATTCGAATGGAGTTGGACGTGTTGTCAAAAAGGGCAATTGCCCATCTTAGAAATTCCGAATCCACTCATGTGGACAATATTGCCAATGGGATAGGAAAAACATTTGAACTTTCAACCGTTGCTTGTGTGGAGGGGATAAAACAATTGTGTGAAGCAACTGCATATAAGGTCGTTTTCCATGATCTTAGTCATGTCCTTTGGGATGGCTTGTATGTTGGGGAAGTTTCATCCTCGAGGATTGAACCTTTTCTTCAAGAGCTTGAGCACTACTTGGAGGTTATTTCATTAACCGTGCACGACAGAGTCAGAACACGAGTTATAACTGAAGTAATGAAAGCTTCTTTTGATGGTCTCCTGCTTGTTTTACTCGCTGGTGGCCCTGCTCGTGCTTTTGGTCTGCAAGATTATGAAGCAATAGCTGATGATTTTAAGTCCTTGTGTGGTTTATTTTGGTCCAATGGCGATGGACTTCCTGCTGAATTAATAGAAAAGTTTTCCACCACAGTGAAAGCCATCTTCCCATTATTTCATACCGAGACCGACAGCCTGATTGAGCAATTCAAATATATGACTCTAGAGACTTATGGTTCTTCTGCTAAAGCCAAACTTCCATTTCCACCAACTTCCGGTCAGTGGAGTCCAACCAATCCAAACACACTCTTGCGAGTTTTGTGTTACCGGAATGATGAGACGGCAGCTAAGTTCCTTAAGAAGACATACAACCTGCCAAAGAAGCTCTAACATTTTTTTTCTGGTGAAAAGTAGTGTGAAATGATGCAATTCTTAGGTGTAATTTGTAAAATGCTTGAAGTTGAAGATGATGCATTCTTCACCATCTGCTTCACATGGTATTGGAGATTAAACATTAGAAGGCAACGGATCAAGGTTCTTGTGGCCACAATTCCCAACATTTGCAGATACATACAAGTATAGAAAAAGGTTTGATGAAATAAATTTGAAAGCTTTTGTTCTGCTCCGATGAGTTGGTATGGGAAGTGTGTTGCTTGTCAAATAAAACGAGGGTCTCAGAGGAAAAATTATATCACGGATCAGTTCTATCACGTGTTTATGGATCAACCACTAAAAATTACTTATCTCATCAATTTTTTCATGTCATATTTTTTTTTCCAAGTGAATCTTCGCTTGAAAAATTAAAAATTGACGAGGGAAATAATTTTTAGTGGATGGTCTCATGAATGACGTGGTGGGACTGATCCATGATATAAATTCTCCCCTAAAGCTTTTTTAGTTGTACATTATGTAAATGATACAGAGAAACTACTATATAGGTGTATTATTTATGGTTATAAAAAGAATTAAATATAAATTCGAATAATTCAACTCAAATTTTAATCAAAAATTAAATAAAATTTATTTAAAAATTTAAATATTTTATTTGAAATTTAGAACAAAAATTTATTCCCGGTTTCCAGTAGAATAAACAGGTATGAGCCGCAACGGATAATTACCCAAAACAATGTCACGTGAGAACTGAATTTGAAAGAGAAGAAAACACGTGCCGCCCTCAATTTTGAAACCTAAAGCAAAGAAAGCCCCCAAAACCAGAACCAGAAAACCTCTCTATATTTGCTTCTTTTTTTTTATGTTTTTTGGGCAACCAAAAATAGGAAGCCATGGAAGCGATACTAACAGAACGTGTTCAAAACAGTCTCCGCCATTTCATGTTCAAAAACGCCATCTTCCTTTGCGAACGCCTCTGCGCTGAGTTCCCTTCCGAGGTAACTCACCCACTTACCGGAAAGATAAATATGAAAAATTGTCCTTTTCCTTTTTTTTCCTCAAGAATTTTCTCCGTGCGGCAGAAAAGAAGCTGGGAATCTTTTCCGGTTTCTAGTAAGAACTTTAACTCTTCCGGGTTTCTAAAACCGGGTGCAAAAAAGGGGGAAAATAAATATGTTCGTTGGATTTTCGAGATCGACTGTACGCGTTGCTTCTACCAGTCGTTAGCGTTTAATTGATTTTTAAATTTTGTTTCTTTTACCCCTTTGGATTATACTTTTTTAATGTTTGGTTTACGGTATCGTCTTTAGTTTCTGATTAGGTTTAGTTTTCACATTCTATTTGACTTTGGAAACTATTTCAGGATGCATTAGTTTTGATTCGGGCTTCAATGCTTCCCTGTATTTTTGTTGAGAACATAGATTTGTGGTAGTGAGATTTGATAAATTTATAACATCAAGATTCTAAATTGGATAAATTCTTTTACTGTACATGGTTAGCTAAAATATCACCGTTTGGCTTATATGCAGGTGAACTTGCAGTTGTTAGCTGCTTGCTACTTGCAGAACAATCAAGCTTACTCTGCTTATCATATTCTAAAGGGTCTGCGACTCACCTTGTTTTAAGTTTCCCATATCATGACCAATTTGTTATCCTGTTGATAATCTAAAGTTTTTTTTCCTCTCTTCTTTATGTGAAGGAACACATGCTGCTCAATCCTGCTACTTGTTTGCAATATCATGCTTCCAGATGGATCTACTTAGTGAAGCCGAAACAGCTTTATGCCATGCTAATGAGCCTGGTGGAGAGGTATTGGTGTTGGGTCACATGAGTTTTTTGAGGTTTTCACGTTATTATTGGGATGACAATATCTAGTTAATTCCTTTTGCTTTTCTTTACAGATCCCAAATGGTGCTGCTGGTCATTATCTTCTTGGGCTTATTTACAGGTCAGCCGAGTTATTTCTTCTCAGCTGTGGAAGATATGACAGGATTTCAGGAGAAACAAATTTCCAGCTGTTTTCTGAAAATTTCTTTGACTTTGCTTAGTAATTTCCCCAAAGATGGCTTGATAAAATGGAAAGGATGTATATGGATTTGCATTGGTGGTCATCTCTTCTTCTTTTTTTCTTTCTTATGATGTTTGCTTAATTAACTTCTTGGTGGGCATAGAGATGCACAATCTTAATTTGATCCTCTATAATGAAGGAATCTAATCCCTAATGCTTCGACTTGTCCTTTTCTAATCACTGCCAAAGTGGAATTATTTTTCATTTTTTAACAGTTCTGATCTCCAAATTTGACATTCTCCTTTTCAGGTACACAGATAGAAAGAAAAGTGCCATTCATCATTTTAGGCTGGCTTTATCTATAGATCCCTTACATTGGGCTGCATATGAGGAGTTGTGTGTATTAGGTTTGTGTAAAAAATCTGTTTTGGTTCTTTTATCTTTTTATGCTACCATTCTAGGCTGATCAGAACCTTGATGTCACTAATTTTTTAGTTATTAAGTTTAGTTCAGTTTTGACCGTTCTACTGCAGTTGGAATTAGAAATACTATGCCACTTAAATGGCTCAGCAGATTGTTTTAATTGGCTTGATCTTGTTTCAATCAATTTTTTGTTTTTCCATGTGATCCTGTTCTAGTACCATTTAGTGTTTGTTCTCATATATTCATTCATATTTACGTTATTTTGTGTCTGACTATTTTAGGTGCTGCTGAAGAAGCAACTGCAGTTTTTGGTGAAGCAGCTGCTCTTTGTATACAAAAGCAGTACTTACATCAAGGGACAGCTACCCCAAATTTGCAAATTTCGAGTGAGGATTATAATTTGGTTTCTTCGCGGACCATTGCTTCTGAAGATGCCTGTCCTAGGCAAGTCAAACACACACAAGGAAATAACTATAGGGATATTCCTGGTAATTACCATGGAGCAGCTGTGTCGAGTGGAGCTGCTTCTCAGCCCCTAAATAGTGTCCCTTCACCTTTTTATAATACTCCTTCACCAATGGCTTCACAGGTAAGATGTGAAATGTAACATATTGAATCACAATTTTGTGTATTGTTCTATGTTTTGATTAGTTTGGTACTTAAGGTGGATGAATTGAGGTTATTTAGTATGCTTGATATTTTCCTTTCTGATTATGTGGAACCATCCTGAATTCCTCTGTTTCTTGTAGTTGTCAGGTGTAGCTCCTCCACCTTTGTGTAGAAATGTGCAGCCAAATGGTTCCAACCTCAACACGGGTAATACTGATGGTTCTCCAAGGTCAGTTGTGAACTCTACCATTCAAGCACCTAGAAGAAAGTTTGTTGATGAAGGAAAATTACGAAAGGTAAGAGTGATTGTAAATTTAGTATTCCTTTCTAACGCTTTGTTAGATTTTAGAGCTTTGGTGAATTTGCAACATAGAGCACATGCATGCACACAGTGTGTTCTGTAAATTAACAATATCATGCTAGTTGTCTGTGGCATATGGTTCTCTTCTGGAAGTATTTGGGTTGGATGGCTTTATCTTAATTTGCTTACTACATTGGAACTCTATTCAAATAGGTTTCAGGTGTTATCTTTAATTACTTTGTGGTAGTATGATACATCAATTTCCTGTTAGTGGAACCTGTACTTTTGTACTATTATCCTGGTGTTTTCATGTTATACAGTATGGAGCTTCCCCCTCCCCCCTCAACACACACACATACAGAGACAACAACCCCCAACACACCCTTGTAACAGTTTGTTGATACTTTTTTGTTGTTAGATTTCTGGGAGGCTATTCTCTGATTCTGGTCCCCGTCGAAGTACAAGACTCTCTGGAGATTCTGGGGCCAACACGAATGCAAATGTCACAGCGGTTGCTGGAAATGGGACTAATAATTCTTCTAAGTACCTTGGAAGTTCTAAGTTGAGTTCTGTGGCTCTTCGTACTGTGACACTCCGTAAGGGACAGTCACGGGCGAATGAAAATATTGAAGAAGGTTATAATCTTATTATTCATCTAGTTCTCTGATATATGCACTTTTTTTATAAGTTTCTGATGAACACTCCTGTTTGCAAATTGTTATTTGTTGATTCATGACTGATGGGCACAATGTTATGAAGTTAACTTGTTTCATGTGTTCCGTTTGGGAATCTAATTGTGACAATTATTTGATTGAACTGAGTTAAAATTTTAGTCTGTTCTGATGAATAAGAAGAGAAATCTTTCTTCCAGTTAACTATTTGTTTCTAGCTGCTCTGATGCTTAGAAACTTTGAATTCTGATGTTTAGGGTTAAGGAATGAGGCATTTGATGATGCTCGTGCAAATATGGAATCAGTGACTTCTAGTTCATTCTCTTCTGGTGATGTTAGATCTCTTAGCCAAGATGGGGCAACTACTCTGGTTGGTGGGGTTGTTATTAGTGGTTCAAAAGTCATAAGTGGTGCTTCAGAAGTATTAGGTATTTTAAGAACCCTTGGGGAAGGGTACAGACTTTCTTGCCTGTACAGGTGTCAGGTAATTGTATGGTTATCTGAAAGAAAGAGAAGTTGAATTCATATCTCTGGGCAATGTTCGATGCTCTTGATAACTCTTCTGATTACAGGATGCATTGGATACCTATTTGAGACTCCCACATAAGCATTATAATACAGGCTGGGTGATGTCCCAGGTAATACTTATGGTGCAACAATTGATTAACAATTGATTCCAAATTTCCATGGTCTCTGCAAAGTGTTTTTTCTTTTAAATTCTATTGCAGATTGGAAAAGCGCATTTCGAATTGGTGGATTACTTAGAAGCTGATCAAGCATTTAGTCTTGCTTGTCTGGTGTCTCCTTACAGTTTAGAAGGAATGGATGTTTACTCCACTGTTCTATATGTGAGTTCCATTTGTGAAGGCTTTAGAGGATGTTAAGTTTTCTTATTCAAACCCACCTCTAATTTTATGGTAAATTTCTTTGCTGATGACTATTATTTTCTTGCAGCATTTAAAGGAAGATATGAAGTTGAGTTACTTAGCCCAAAAACTGATATCAACTGACCGCTTAGCTCCTCAAGCATGGTAGATTTATCAAACCTTTTACTACCCTATGTTTCTTGAAGCTAGTTATTTGTCTGAGATTAAATTCTACCTGCCGGCCTTTTATAGTGTCTAGGTGCATGCTTCTTAGCCAAAAGTTTAGAGGTTGCTGTTCTGAAAGTTCTTATGATCAATTATTTATCATTGTTCTATTTTTTATATTTGAATTTAATTGCAGGTGTGCCATGGGAAACTGCTATAGCTTGCAGAAAGACCATGAAACTGCTCTGAAAATTTTCCAACGAGCTGTGCAACTGAATCCAAGATTTGCATATGCACACACCCTTTGCGGTCATGAGTATGTTTCTGCGGACCTTTTTCCGTGTTAAATGTGCTGATAACAACAACATTTGTTTATTAAAAGTTCTACCATTACATTACTATATGCAGGTATGTTGCTTTGGAGGATTTTGAGAATGGAATGAAGAGCTACCAGAATGCACTTCATGTTGATTAAAGGCATTATAATGCCTGGTATGGTCTAGGAATGATCTACCTTCGTAAAGAGAAGTTTGAGTTCTCAGAGCATCATTTTGGAATGGCTTTCCAAATAAATCCACGCTCTTCTGTTATAATGTCTTTCCTTGGAACTGCTCTTCATGCCTTAAAGGTCAGGCTACTTTCAATACTGTTTATTATCTTGACTTAAACAATATCATCATGAGGAGTGCTTTGAACTTTTATCGCAATCGTTTTACAGAAAAGTGAGGATGCTATCAAGATAATGGACAGAGCCATTCTGGCAGATAAGAAGAACCCTCTTCCCATGTATCAAAAGGCTAATATACTGATGAGCTTGGAGAAATTCGATGATGCTCTAAAAGTTCTGGAGGAACTTAAAGAGTATGCCCCTCGAGAAAGCAGTGTGTATGCTTTGATGGGTAAAATCTATAAACGGCATAACATGCATGAAAAGGCCATGCTTCATTTTGGTATTGCTTTGGATTTGAAGCCATCTGCAACCGATGTTGCTACAATTAAGGTATCGACTTATGTTCGGTCATTTTCTTTATTATCTAAAAAAAACGTCTGTTTCCATTATATTTACAGCGATGGTCTAAATCTTTGATATTCTAAACAGGCTGCCATTGAGAAGTTACATGTACCGGATGAACTAGATGATAACCTTTAAAATCTGCAGGAGTTTGAATAAGCAATGTGGAAGGGAATCTGTAAACTTCCTGGCTGAGAAATATGTTTGCCAGAGTGATTGGCCCTGCTTGTGCTTTCGATTGGTACTCGAATAAAATGGTAACAGTTTTCATAAGGCCAACTTGTTTGTGCAGTCAGAGCTGATAGGCAGATATTGTGAAAGTGACCCCAGTTTCGCGGGCAATTCGCGTACTTACAGGATTTAATTAACAAAAGTAATGAACTGAAAGCTGCCACACTTGTATCCCATAGTTGTATTATCATGCTGAAAACAAATGCTTGTACCATTATCTTTATAGTTTCTACTTGTCTGTAATTTGCTTTATCAACACATTGAGGCAACATGAAATTCAGTGTTGGCTCATAGTTTCATTTTAATTCTAGCCCCACCACCTAACATTCTGCTATGAGCTTGTGTATCAAATAATTTCCATTTTTATACTATTTATGTATGATTTAAAAGGTTTACTGATATAGTTCATAAATCTTGAATAGGTTATAGATATTTATTTATTCATTGATGTAAAATATCGGTTGTAAAATTAAGATAAGAACATATATATTCTCAATCAACATGTCTTAGATATCAAGTTCAGTCAAAATTTTGAGTACAATCAATGTAATTTTATTTCTAAATCTAAAGATTGGTTTGTTAAAATTACTACATTAAACCATAAAGATAGGTGACCAAATGTCTCCAAACTCAGATGGCTTTTCTACCATTAAGAAAACTGAAAACTTGTCTGAGGTTTCCCCTGGATGGTCGGGCTTTTATTGCATATTTACAAATATATACAAGTCGTCGTCGCATCTCACATTTTGTGATACCAATCTCGGCGAAGGATTTGCCACCATCATAAGAACCTAAAAAGGAAGAGCAAAGCTTGAGAAACTGGTATCACAAAAGAGATAATTCCAGCTAAACTCATATAGCATCTTACCGCAGAGAAAGAGATTCCATTTATTTTCTCAGGCATCAAACACAACTAAGCATAGGAAATTCACTGAATCTAAAGGAAGGATTCGATAAAAGTATGGTCATGTGAAGTTAAGTCTTAAGATTGCATACCTTCATCGTCGAACAATGATATCAAGATTGCCAGACAAACACATACACTGATGTCTTCCCCTGATAACAAATGCACATCAGTACTATTAAACACCCAAGGATGGTTGAGATGATAAACAGTGGTTAAACTAGGAGAATGGTACGTGGGGTTTACCATCGTGGCAACATATAAGAAGTGTTCTTCCTTTTGTAAGATTTGAGTTTGCAAAGATAACCGCAGAAGAAAGGTTATTAAACAAGGAAAACCGGTCCATCTTCGAAGTCTGGTCAGCAAAAATAGAGGAAGTGAGCAGGAAATGTACAAAATTGATCATTAGCAAACTCATGTTACTTGCACACATACCACAATAGGAAGATGCAGATATGCGTCAGCCTCTTGATGATGGACAGAGATTGGCCATTGATCACAATTCAATACGCAATCAACGTTAGATGCATGTTCAGCTGCATAACATAATAGAAACAATGTATAAGGAACATGAAAACCACAAAACAACTACTGTCTATGCCTTATTGTCAGAAATATAAAGAATCAGTTTTGATTCTTTGTTATTTGAAATAAAATTATAAGATTGGAAGAGCGTATAAATCACCTATGTTTGGTTTTAGTGTCCATGGGGGTATCTTCAAGTGTTTCTTTTCACAAACTTAACCAAAGGAGCAAACTAGCGGGTAGTGTCCACAATGTAAAGAAAATAGAAAAACAAAATTAAAGAATCAATAGGATTGCTAATACATCATACCAACTTGAGATGCACCAATAGCAAGATTAGAAGATCCGAGCCAAAATATTCCACAATCTTCTTCGGAAGAGTTAATCGTAAGGCTTGAAAGGTCTGAACATGGTAGGGGCTCTAAACAAGGAAGATCAGGAGAGATCCCAGAGATTGAGGGTTTGACAGTGATCTGAGGAGCATTCTGCCCCCTTTGAGCACGATATACTCTATCCTTCTCAACTATATCAGCAACTTTCTGGTTACACAAATCTGGTCCTGTGCTAATAAGATCATAGGCATGGTTCCAGAATAGATTAGGAGACAAGCCCCTAGCCCAACTTTCTTCATCATCTCCAGCTCCTGGTATATAATTCCAGCTAAACTCTGAGGTCGTCCTGTGTTGAGTTACTCCGCTCGAGGAAGAAGCGGAAACAAGAATTATCGGTGTGAAATCCCAAGAATCATAATCCGGCACTTCATTTATCCAGATGACAGTTCTCTGAGAAATCCATAGAGGACGCAAAGGCTTCTTCAAGCACAATGCAAGAGCAGCAATATCAGCTCCACTTGCTTCCAAGTCTTTTGTCCATCCTTCTAACCGGTCCTCAATTGCTGCCTTCTCCGTGTCGGAAACCCAAAGAGGAAGGTGCAATGAACAATCCCAACCAACAGAGTTGTGCCCTGTATCTGAATCCTACAGAAAATAAGCAAGTCAGAAGACAAAGATCGAAGTATATCAACAAATTGAGGCAGGGAGTGGGAAAATAGCAATTTATTTGGGTAATTACAAAAACTAAAGAACTTCAATTAACATAAAACACATTCGTAAAACAAGATTTGGGTAATTACAAAAACTAAAGAACTTACCCGCTCCACCAAAGATGAATCATCATCAGACAACTTGCTCAAATAATTAAAAATGGCGCGATTCAAAACACACGTCCAAATGGGTATAGTTTTCGACATACTATCAGGAAAACGCTTACCCCTCCGCGTCGAATCAACTATAAAGCACCCGCCCTTCTGTCCTACCAACAAAAAGGAAAAACAAAAGAAACCCAAAATAAATAAATAAAAATCGTTTCAAATTATATTTCAAGTAAAATAAAAGTAAAGAGATAAAAATGTGGATTTTACCAGCGAGAAGGGCGATGTGGAAGTTGAGACGAGAGGTATTGAAAGACCAATTATTGGTATGTCCGTCGGTGGATTTAAAGTAACAAGTGGAGTAAAATTTGGGAGAATACCAGAGACCGCACCGGAGGTTGGCGACGAGAGGGAGTTGAGGCCAAAGCTGGGAGATTTCACCAACAAAGATTGAGTCGTCGTAAATTGATCTAAGTGCGTTGTAGAGAGTGTTGTCTCTGCGTTTTATCGTCCTTGCTGCTCTGTATATGCTTAGCTTCGTATCGTTCTCCATTGTTAAAGGTTCCAATCGCTTTAGTTTCCTTCTCTTTCTTTCTGTTTTCCTTTTTAGGGTATGGGTTTTTCGGACAGAACAGGATTTCGGTATTAGATTTACATGTACTTGTAGTCTGTACTTTTGGTTTCAGAGAGACTTTGCTGATGCAGACGCAAGGGGTAGGCGATGGCCACCGGTAACTTACAACTGAGAATTATGAAACAATTGTCGTTTGGTTTGGGTTCGTTAACTGGATTTGGAGATAAACCCAAAAATAAGAATTTGGACCGCTTTAATTGGGCCTATTACAGACGGCCACTAAAACTAGTAAATATTACTACGGTTGTAAATGAGACGAGACAGATCGCGAGCTACTCTAGCTCGACTCGGTCAAAACTCGATCAAAACTCGACTCGATTTCTTAACGAGCCGAACCGAGCTACATGATACTCGACTCGAAAAGCTCACGAGATACTTGAAAACATAAATATACTATTTTTTATATTTTATAATTTAAAATCTAAATTTCTAAACTTAAAAATCCTAAATTAAACCCTTAATATCAAGTTTGAGTTTACATAATTTGTGTATCAAAGTTTTTTCTCCATTAAACTTTAAATGAGATGTGAGAGATAAGAGTAACCTGAGTCTAACACGGTCAAAAATCGCTCAATACTTGACTCGATTAGGCTCAAAAAACGCTCAATACTTGGCTCGATTAGGCTCAAAAAACGCTCAATACTTGGCTCGATTAGGCTCAAAAAAACTCGAACTCGACTCGAGTTCTTAACGAGCCGAGCCAGCTCAGATATTTTAGGCTTATTTAAAATTACTCAAGCTCAAACTCGACTCGAAATCTTAACGAGTCGAATCGAGCTTAGCACTACTCGAGTTCAACTCGGCTCATTTACACCCCTAACATGATAAACGCCTTGAATGTTTTATCTTGGGAATCATATTTCCGTATCAGTCTACTGGCCGCTGGGATATAATTAAATGTAGTGGAAAGATCACACCAGGGAGCAGCCAGCCCAGCGGAGGACCATTCAACTGAAACCAAGCCAATGGTCTTGAGTCCATTGTTTACTGATTGCAGACGCAGTAGTGAGTGTCTGAAGATCTTAAAGTAAACAACAGAAGAAGACCATTCCACTACAAATGCTGGTATAAAAGGTGTAATGAAACTAATTAAGAGGAGTTAGTTTAAAGTTTAAAGGTTTAAGCGTAATAATTTTTAATAAAATAAAGTTTTAAGATTAAAATTTAATGTTTATAAATTAAAAATATTATTTTAAAATTTCTAATCATATTATTTTAACACTTAAAAACCCTAAATATTAAATATAAATTTTAAAAAAAATCCTAAAAGTTTTAAGTTTTAAACCCACATTTATACAAATAAAAATATTTGCCTCGAGAGTGCAAGTCTGTTTTTTGGTCTTCGTCAAGGTCTTCGCAAATACATTTTGTTTTGGTCTTCGTCCAAAAAGTCATTGTCCCCATTCCCCAAGGCCAATGCCAGCCTTTTCCCTACTTATTTAAAGAATCCAACACCCATAAAAAGAAAATGATTGGAGTACACATGGAATATAAGAAATATATTAGGATAAAATTTAAGTTCGAATAATTTATTTGTATAAATACTTATATAATTTAAAAAAAATAAAATGCCTTGTGAGACCATTTTTTATATGTGACTTTGTTATTGAATATAACCATCCGATCATTTATTCACTTGATTCTCATCCATAGAAAAATTAAAACAAAATTTGGCGTTTCGTAGGGTTCAAGACCAAGCAAAAGGAAGCAATGGCGATGAAGCATCCTATGGATTGTCACAGAATAAGTAATGTCTTTCTCGGTTTCACATTGGCCTGTCGCTTTTAACCTGCATTTCCACACCATTTACGTGGGGCTTGACCTGATAAGAATAATTGTACGTTGGCCCAAGTTTGCATGTTCCCATAAAAACAGTAACCAAACAGGGCATATGCCTTGTAGAAAGGATTATATGGAAATGTAGTGATGCATCTTTCTTTTTTTTTTTTTCTTCTATGCATTAACCCCTCGATTGATCCCGACGTGTATAAAATGTTCATCGCCTAAGCTTTGGAATCATAGCCGATAAAGACTCTTCCTTTACCCTCTTCACTGACTCAAGTAGTCAAGCTTTGAAAACACAGCCCTTACAATGTGGGATTCCGATACAGAATCCAACTCGCATTTGTTTAGCATGTCCAAAATGTCAAAACCGACAGCCGCTTTCCCAAAAATGCATTTCAACGTTGTTTTCCTTGTTCTCCTTCTTAGCCATGCAAGCTCCCACTTTCATGGAGCTCGGGAACAAGTCATATTAATCGAACTAAAGCAATATTGGCAAAACCCGGCGTCCATTAGCCACTGGATCCTGTCATCAAACTCCACCAACCATTGCAGCTGGCCTGAAGTCACTTGCATAAACAACTCAGTCACCGAGCTAAAACTTTCCGACAAGAGCATCACCGGTACAATCCCATCTCTTATTTGTGAGCTCCGGAACCTTGCATACATTGATCTTAATTACAACAACATCATGGGTGAATTTCCCAAAACTCTCTACAACTGTTCCAAACTTGAGTACTTGGACCTCTCTCAGAACTATCTCGTCGGCACCATCCCTCATGACATCGACACACTAGGCCAGCTCCGGTATTTAGACCTTGAGGTTAATGATTTTTCCAGTGAAGTTCCTGCAGCCATCGGATCGTTGCACGAGCTAACGACCCTGCGGCTTGTTAAAAACCAGTTCAATGGTTCTCTCCCGCATGAAATTGGCAACTTGTCCAAGCTTGAATTTCTGGATTTGGCATGGAATTCAGAATTCAAGCCGTCTAAGTTTCCCTCAAGCTTCAAAAACTTGACGAAGCTGAAGAGATTATGGATGTCTGCAACAAATTTAATCGGTGAAATCCCCGGTTTCGTTGCAGATATGACAGCTCTCGAGGTATTGGATTTATCTAAAAATACACTCACGGGAGAAATCCCAAATGCTTTGTTCTTGTTGAAGAACTTGAAGGAGATACATCTTTTCGAAAACACGTTGTTAGGGGAGATTCCTCAAGTGATTTGAGCTTCCAACCTGACTGCAATTGATCTTTCTCAAAACAACCTGACCGGAAGAATCCCGAGTGATGTCGGGAAACTTGAAAAGCTATCGAGTTTAGTTTTGTTTTTTAATCAACTGTCAGGCGACATTCCGGAAAGCATTGGACGCATCTCCACATTGACAGACGTTAGATTGTTTGGCAACAGATTTTCAGGCACTCTACCTCAAGATCTTGGCCGATATTCGATGCTCGAGACATTCGAGGTTTGTTCTAACAGGCTTACAGGGACATTGCCTAAGCATTTATGCAGTGGCGGGAAGTTGCTGGGAGTTGTAGCTTTTGATAACAATCTTGCAGGAGAATTGCCAACATCATTTGGTAACTGTAATAGCTTACTAACCGTCGACGTCCGCCGGAATGGTCTTACTGGGAGCATTCCTAGTGGATTATGGACCTCGTTGAACTTATCAATGCTCATGATAAGTGACAACATGTTCACCGGTGAGCTTCCCCGGGAAGTGTCGGATAAGCTCTCCCGACTTGAAATAAGTAACAACAGGTTTTCCGGAGAAATTCCTGTTGAAGTGATGCTATGGAGGAATCTTACTGTGTTTCATGCCAGTAACAATTTCTTCAATGGTTCAATTCCTAGAGAATTAACTGCTCTTCCTTCTCTGTCAACGCTTTTGCTCGATAGAAACCAACTCCATGGTTCCCTTCCGTCAGATATAATCTCATGGAAGTCACTCAGGACTCTTAACCTTAGCAAAAACCAGCTTTCTGGACAAATTCCAGAGACCATTGGTTATTTACCGAGCCTTAACCAATTAGATTTGTCTGGAAACCAACTCTCTGGCCACATTCCTCCTCAACTCGGTCTTCTAAGGTATACTGACTTTAACCTTTCATCCAATCATCTCACGGGGAACATTCCGAAAGAGTTCGAAAACAGTGCATATTCCAACAGTTTCCTAAACAATCCTGGTCTCTGTGCTAGTACTGCAAATGTGATGCTACATATTTGTGGTTCAAAAAGAAACTCAAACTTGAGTTATCCTCGAGATCTTATTTGGATTGGGAGTATAGCAGTTTTTGTACTGTGTTTGTTAGTTTCATTCTTCATCCCTAAATTTTGTTGGAAGAGCAACCGCGTATTAGATTCGACATGGGAGATCATCACATTCCAAAATGTAACTTTCACGGAAAAGGACATTTTGTTGGGATTGAAAGATCAAAAAAACAAGATTGGAGCTGGGGGATCAGGAGAAGTATACCGTGTCGATATATCCGGCCACGGTGATTTCGTTGCTGTTAAGTGGATTCGAGATAAGAAAAATCCAGAGAGGGAATTGGAGGAGGAGTTTCAAGCTGAAGTTGTGACATTGAGCAGAATTAAGCATTTGAACATTGTAAAACTGATATGCTGCATGTCAAGTGAGGATTCAAAACTTCTTGTTTACGAGTACATGGAAAATGATAGCCTGTACCTATGGTTGAATAAGCAACGAACTTCGGGTATTACCTTGGATTGGCCTAAGAGATTTGGAATTGCCGTTGGGGCTGCACAGGGACTCTGCTATATGCACCATGATTGTTCCCCACCCATTATTCATCGAGATGTGAAGTCCAGCAACATCCTCTTAGATTCTGAATTCAATGCAAAAATTGCCGATTTTGGTCTAGCTAAGATGTTGATCAAACAGGGAAAACCAGCAACAATACCCTCAGTGGCTGGTTCTTTCGGCTACATTGCTCCCGGTGAGTTTTAGGATTGCAGATATGTTTCAACATTACATCCAAATTCCACTATCTTGATTTCTAGTTATAACATTATCTTTTATTCTGATTCGAATTGTAGAATATGCTAAAACAAGGAGAATCGATGAGAAGATCGATGTTTATAGCTTCGGAGTCATCCTTTTGGAGCTAACAACACAGATCACTTGCAGAATGGGCTCAACGTTACTACGAAGGAGGCAGCTTGATATCTGATGCATTAGATGAAGATGTCAAGGAAGCTTGTCACTTGAATCAAATGTGCAATGTCTTCAAACTCGGTCTTTATTGTACTAGAACATTGCCTTCATTAAGACCTTCCATGAGAACGGTTCTGCAAATCTTACTAAAAAACGGTCCTCCCCCTGATTATCAAACCAAGAATGCTGAAAAGGAGCATGGCATGGCTCATTTGACTTGTACAATTAGTGTGTAGTTATTTGCCTTATGACTATGTACATAACTGTACCTCAACTCATCTATTAATATACCTATCTCAGTTGCAAATCAAATCATTCTGTCTACCTATCTTCGAACCGTCCATACAAAGTTGGAGAAAGTGAAAGAAAAAAGAGAGAGAGCCTGTCTGTCTGTTTGTCTCTGGCTCTCTTTTTTTAGCAAATATTAAGAATTGTGTACCCTTCTGTCATTCCAACTCTTTGCCTGTTCACGTACATTTCTCATTTAAGCAGGTTCAAAGGCAATGTATGCTACCATTCACAAATGTGGCATATTAAGATGAAAATACTCTAGCTAGATAGCTACGCTTCTCTTGGTGTTTTAGATCAGCAAACCAAGAATTGCTTCTGTAGGTAGATGTTTTTTTACATATAGCAACACACTCAAGTAGTGAATTCCACCACACAGATGGCTAGGGGTCATGGTTGCCATGCCTTTTTTCTAGTAAAGATAAAAGATTCAAGTGTTAGAAAGTGAGACAGCATCATTCTAGACCATCATACTTCTCACATGGCTTCTCTTTTTGGCAACCACTCCATTTTCCATTTCCCCCTTCATTTTCATACATCTCTCTCTTTGTCCCCTACCCTTATCTAAACCAACCCCATCATGGTTGAGTCTCATTTAAAAAAAAATTGTACCTGCATCTGCTTGCTATATTTAGGACACACATGAAACAAGCATTAGACCATATTTAGGGCAAAAGCCTTTTTTCCTCCTTGTAAGCAACAACTGGCACCGCCTTCTGAATATTCTTCCTCAGCTGCAGCATTCGGTAGGGTTGGGTTTTCCCATGATTTGTTCAACTATCCCCTGTTTCTTTTCTTTCTCAACTTGCCTTGAAATGTCCCCTTCACCATCAATTCAAACCTTTCCTCCTCCTCCCATCTTTTCTAGTATTATCACTACTGGCTTCAAGGTTTCAAGAGCATAGCCGGCATGGCAGTTGTGTCCACTGTAATATATATTAGCTGCTACATACTTTCATTAAACAAGAAACATGCAGACATGTACTTGTGTTTTGTCAACTTGGATTTAGAGAAATAAGAGCAGGACATTTTTAATTCTAATGCATACAGCTAGGGATACGTAGAACATGCATGATTTATGCTCTCTAGCTAGTTAAGTTGAATTAATGAAAGGATGTTTGACATCTTGATGGAGATGTGGGGCGGACAACGATTATTTGAGGGGCTAATTTAGGTTCGGCTGTTTGGTTTTATCAAAGTGATGTATCTTTAAGCAATGGGAATAGGGTCAAGGCACAAAGAGATGTGCATACATTATACACCATTGTAAGTACGATTAAGCTGTTGCTGCAACGAATTCGGCTGGTGTCACACATTCCATCGGACACGAAGTGAATACTGTTGCGGATTATCCGGCAACCTCGAGTCATGGTGATTCTATCGGTGAACTGTTGTTTGAAGCACTGCTGAGTTGTGTTGCTTTGATGTGCAGTTTGTCAAAGTTACAAATGTGCAAATATCAGCATTTGAAAAACTGGGTTAAGGTTGATGGGCTCATATAGTCCACCAAAATGACTAAATTTGGACTGCTAAGCTGCTGCTAAAGTTAGGCTAAGCCCATTTTCCAGTTTATTTCTCTGAACAAAATGGCGTCTGGCCTGGTTGGTAGTATAGCCTATAGGGAATCAATTGATCCATCACATTAACATGCAGTTTATAGTATATAATTCAAATAAAATATCAAATCATTTTTATTTTATAAATTTTTAATATTTTTAATTATTTATATTATCTAATTTACTATATAAAAGTTCCAATAATTTTGAAATGACAGAGAGGAGTGGTTTAAAAGGTACTTGAACAGTACACTGAGCTTTATCATCTACCACCTTTAAGCTGGGGTAACAGCTTGATGCAGACCCCATTGAAAAAGGTCCTGGCAACTGGCAATGGCAATGGCAATGGCATTAACAAAAGAATATAAAAATTAAGGCTCATATACAAAATTACATTACTTTTCTCATTTAGAAATCTATTTTTTTTTTCTCATTATACTTCTCTCAGACAGCAGAGCACAAAGAACAGTGAAAAAGAGTTCTGCAAATCCAGAGCTGGCAGAGAGCTGGCTGATGATCTTTCCGAAACCCGAAACAAAGAGAGGGCAGAGCAGAGGTATGGCTGTGTCTGTGGGCATGCACAGAGGGAAGGAATTAAGAAGAACAAGATATTCATGCTATATATAGAACGCTGTGCTGTCTGTTTTTTCACTGTTAGGATGCTGAGAATCAGATGTACTTTTTTTTTTTACTGAAAAAGTGACGTATCGTTTCATCTGTGTGGTGTGCTTTTTTACTCTGTTTAGAAAAATGGTGTCTTTGGGATTAGCTGTACTCAGTTGTATTCTGGGTTTCAAGACAGATGCAGCCATAGCCGTAGATTAGATGGGTAACATTTTGAGATGGTTGATTGTTGAACAGCTGGGATATTCTTCCAGGCTTTCCTTTTGTAAGTACCCTAACACGGATACGTCTTTCTTTTTGAAGCGACTTTCAGCCGGAGGTGGCTTTTTCTTAATAAACACTTGAAATTACAAAGGATTTCAAAATTGACACCTGAATTTTAAAAACTTTTCAAATTGACACCTAAAAAACTGATGTGGTAATCCAACAACCAATAATGTTGTCATAAATAACACGTAAAATGTTATAATTTTAGCACAAACTATATTACGGTAGTTGGAACGATTATTGTTTATGGAGGTCACAGGTTCAAGCATCAATATTACAGCCAGTGGCGGATGCATGTAGCTAGTAGGGTGGGCACAGGCCCACCCTGAACTTTTTAAGATTCACACATTCGCCTTTAATTTTTTAAAATTTTATGAGTTAGTCCTTTAATTTTGTAAATATTTATGAGTTGTGCCCACCCTGAAATTTTAAAATTTTATGTGTGCCCACCCTCAAATATTTTTCTAGATCCGCCACTGATTACAGCATAGTGATTAAGCATCAATGTTCAATGGTCGAGAATATATTTTAAAACATATATTACTGTAATCACTGTAGTTGATTTAAAAAAATATTATAATTTTATTCGATATGATTTCATTTTAGTAAATTATATATAATTTATATAAAACGAAACTTGGTCTTGAATCTTTTTATCAAAACTTCTGTTACATACTCGAATGAAATTTATTAATTGATCTAATAATTAAAGATATTTATATTTTTTATTTTGTAAATTTTAAATTTTATTATAAAATTCAAACTTAAAAACAACTGTGTTTATTTTATTTTAAATATCTGTAGTCTTTATCTCTTCTGTTTGTGGGTCTTTCCTGCCTTTTTTCAATCTCTGCTTCATCTGAATTAATAATTCCTGTTTCCTCCTAATCTCATCCTTTCTTTTTAAGCCCCTCTGATTCTTTCAGCGTCATGCTTTTGTCCTCTACTGCTGTTTCTCACAACCCTTTTTTATTCCCTTTCTAATAAACAGTTTGAATTTCAAACACACTGAGGACTCATAAAAATAATCAAAATCACACACTAAACTTTGTTTTGTACTAAAACATGGACGAGACTTTGAAAGTTTAAAATATTAGACTTTGGTTTTAGCACACTCACAGAATAATTTGTATATTTTATTGTATTCTAATTTTGAATTAATTAAAGATTAATCTAATAAAATAAAATATTAAATTTATTATTTTTTACGAATTACACTAGACGAACCCTCGCACGAATAGAGATCATCCCTGCGAACAATCAATAATACTACATTTTAATTGTATGCGAAGATTCATCAATAATCATATATGATACGTGATCTCAAATAATGATAACGTAATCTGAGTCATCATTTTTTAATGTTATTAATTATAATATTACGACAATCACATATTATTATCTGTCTAAACCCTTTTATTATACCTTGAAACTAAATTAAAGAATGTAATAACCTTTTTTTCGACATTATTAGAATCATCATCCAATTGTCCTCTAGGACGTTATTCACTTTATAAATAAAAACTTCTTTTAAATAATATTAAGGCTTAACTCAATAATAAGTGCCCAAAGTATACACTTTTTCTGAAATAGGTGCCTAATGTTTTTTTTGGATGAAATAAGTGCCTAAACTATATATTTTTTCTGAGATAGGTGCCTAATGTATTTTTTGGTTGAAATGGGTGCCTAAAGTTTTATTTCCTTAGTGTTTTAAGGTAACATTGTTAAAAAAAATTGTTTAATTTATAAATAAGCACCTAAACTATATTTTTTTCTAAAATAAGCGTCAATGTATTTTTTATTGAAATAAATGTCTAATTTTTTTCTTATAAGTAATTTATATTTCTTATAAGATATAAAATTATTTATATCAACGTTTTAATCTATTAAATTATTTATTATAATTGATTAATAATTTATTTAAATTTAAATTATTTTATCCGATGCCTTGTTTTTTCAAAAAATAATTTATTTATTAATTTTATCTCATTTTTAAATATTTATGTTTTGTTCTCAATCCAATTTCATCTCATAGTATCACAATAGTCCTACACAACTTCAAGTAGTATAAACAAATTCTCACCGTTGTTCCTTCCCCGACTTGACCAGTAACTGTAAGTAACTCAAGCTCAAGGTTTCACAACGACCTTCATGCAATTATCCCACATGCAAACAATTTTTTTCATCATTGACACCTATTTTCCATCGATTCTACAATCATACGATGCAGCAAATATTTAAATCCGCAACAACGAAACCGGATCAAAAACAAAACATAAATATTTAAAAGTGAAATAAAATTAATTAATAAATTGTTTAAAAAAACAAGGCCTCAGATAAAATAATTTAAATTTAAATAAATTATTAATCAATTATAATAAATAATTTAATAGATTAAAACATTGATATAAATAATTTTATATCTTATAAGAAATATAAATTATTTATAAAAAAAAATTAGGTATTTATTTTAATAAAAAACACATTAAATACCTATTTTAGAAAAAAAAATATATAGTTTAGGTACTTATTTATAAATTAAACAATTTTCTTTTTATAGTGTTACCTTAAAACACTAAGGGAATAAAACTTTAAGCATTTATTTTAGCTAAAAAATACATTAGGCACCTATCTCAGAAAAAATATATAGTTTAGGCACTTATTTCAACTAAAAAAAACATTAGACACCTATTTCAGAAAAAGTGTATACTTTAGGCACCTATTACTGAGTTAAGCCTAATATTAAAGATTTAAATTTTAAAATCGTAAATATAATAAACTGAATTAA
Source organism: Abelmoschus esculentus (assembly GCA_035048815.1). NCBI lineage: Eukaryota > Viridiplantae > Streptophyta > Magnoliopsida > Malvales > Malvaceae > Abelmoschus > Abelmoschus esculentus. Next base: position 677,006 of record JAUCBN010000025.1, read on the forward strand.
AATTATTGTTAAATTAAGTATATATAATCGATTAATGAATCAGATATATAGAGAAATCATAGTTAAATAGTCTTCACCCCTTTTTGCAACAGGGAAGAAAGCTCTTTTGATTGTGATCTTTATCAGTTTTTATATAAAATGGGGTATTTTGAGTTATAACTTTTAAATTAAAACCCTCTTTTACAATCTTACTCTTCAAGTTACAGTTCGTGGAGGAAAAGCAATGGGGAGGGCTTCAAGGTGGCTGAAGAGTTTGTTTGGGATGAAGAACAGCAAAGACAGCTTGAATCACAGTGAAGGGAAAGAGAAGAGAAAGTGTAGCGTTAGACATTCAGGGAGAGATTCAAGCAACACAACAACAATGTCACCGGCTAAGGTTGCGTGGCTAAGATCCTGCTATAACGAAACAGAGAAGGAGCAGAACAAGCACGCCATTGCGGTGGCCGCAGCCACTGCAGCAGCTGCAGATGCAGCAGTAGCCGCTGCACAAGCCGCAGTGGCGGTGGTGAGACTGACAAGTCACGGTAGAGGCACCATGTTCGGCGGTGTACGTGAGAGGTGGGCTGCCGTCAAGATTCAAACAGTTTTCAGAGGTTATCTGGTAAGTAAAAACTAGAAATCAAAATCAAAACACTTTCTTAATTGATTTAAGCAAAATCTTTGATTTAAAATTCTGTTTTTTGGATTCAAAACAGTCTCGAAAAGCACTGCGAGCTTTGAAAGGATTAGTGAAAATACAGGCACTTGTTAGAGGATATTTAGTGAGGAAAGAAGCTTCAGCTACTCTCCTTAGCATGCAGGCATTGATGAGAGCACAAGCTACCATTAAATCCCAGAAAGCTCGTGGAATCAACAACAAAGACGCCATTAGATTTGACATCCGAGCACGGAAATCCATGGTAAATAATAAACATTCCTTTTAATTTGATATTTCTACTTTAATTTCCAAAGTTTTTTTTTTTTTTTTTTAATTTTGAAAAACAACCACTTGTAGGAGAGATTTGATGATACTGTAAGTGAACACACAGTTTCCATCCATAGTAGAAGACTGTCAGCTTCGCTCGACACCGCAATTAATGTCGATGAAAGTCCCAAAATCGTGGAGGTCGATACGGGCAGGCCTAAATCAAGATCTCGGAGAACCAACGCTTATTTATCGGATTTTACAGATGATCCTCCTTATCAAATGCCTTCTCCTCTTCCGACTCGATTTCCTGCCCGTTTATCGATACCGGATAGCCGCCATTTTCCCGACACTGATTGGGGATTAACAGGAGATGAATGTAGGTTCTCTACTGCACACAGCACGCCTCGGATTACTAATCCTTGTATGTATAATGTCCCGGTCACACCGGCCAAGAGTGTGTGCGGCAACAACATTTTCCGACACGGCGGTGATTCTCCTAATTACATGGCGAAGACGCAATCTTTCAAGGCGAAATTGAGGTCTCATAGTGCTCCGAAGCAAAGACCGGACTCAGGGTCAAAGAAACGGCTTTCACTCAATGAAATGATGGAATCCAGGTGCAGTTTAAGTGGGGTTAAGATGCAGAGATCGTGCTCACGAGCTCAGGAAACAATTAGTTTCAAGAATGCAGTGATGGGGAAGCTTGATCGGTCCTTAGAATCTGGAAGAGATTCTGAGAGAAACCATTTGCAGATCAGAAGGTGATGATTTGCAAAAAACAAAAAACAAGATGTAGAATTTATAATATGTAATTCAGATGCGAATGCGAAGGAATCTCTGTTTTTCCTTGTCAATGAAATGAGATGAAATTCCAAGTGTGAAGTTTGAACTCTTCAGAACATTTAACACGAAATCGATTTTGATAGATTAAGCTGATGGTTGCATTTGCAGGTAACGGAATGACAAATTAAAGTTCAAACTTTTACAGAACCCTGAAGAATAAGGTGGACAAAATTTGAGCTATTTGTTTGATTTGATGTAAATATATTTACATGCTTAATAAAAGTAAAACTTGATTCGACTAAAAAAAATTAAATAATTAAAGTTGTCTTGACTCAATTCAAATTTTTGTAATTTATGTTGTTCTTCAAATTTCAAAATACAATAATGTTGCATTTATTCTACTAGCGTGTATTTGTGTTGGTTTTCAAAGTTCATAATTTACTCTTTGACCAAAAGAACCTATCCACTAGTAAGTCCGGTAGTATGGTACTAAAGGTAATTAAATGCGAAAGTACTTCAATCAATGCATTTAAAAAATTTACCCACACTGTTTTGTATTTATTAGTAATAATTACAGCAATAATTGTACTAACTGAATCAATCTAGTGAAAATATTTTTTTTCAAACGACATAAAATAAATATTTAAAATTAATTAATAAATCTTATATTATACAAATATATTAATAATAATTATAAACGTATTTTTATAGAAATGATAAAACAAGGGTCAATACATTTGAATTCAATTATTGAAGAAAAATATACTGAAGAATAAAAAAATAGAAGTAAATTATGATTGGAGGATGAGTTTTAGATTCTCAAGATAAGAATGATTAGTTATTGATTTGACACATGAATGAATTTAGGAGACAAAGATAGACAGACAAACCATGTTGTTTTTCACCACTTGGCTTTTGCTGCCTGTGCAACATCCATCAATTTTTGATTATTACATCATTTCAAATTTTGGGTTTTGGCAGTACCATGGGGTTAATTATTTTAATCCACCTCGTAAACTGTGTCTAAAATATGGAGAGATTAGGTTAATTTAGTGGATTAAAAACATTTGAAAATGTTGTGGGGTAGAGCACGGCGGTGGCACACTCAGTTCCACTGCCGGAATTTCTTTTTTTTCTTCTGAAAAGTCTGCAGAAGCATAAAAATCTTTTTACTGAGGAGTTTGGCCTGAAAAATAAACAGGAGCTACTAGCTACCTGCCCTACGTCTTATGACTCGACCCTTTTACTTCAACTTGAAAATGATTTCTCAAAACAACTTTACACATAAGACCACTTGCTAGGCGTGTAGTGTAGAGCTTCTAAAAGACCTTTAATGTGTGGAAAAAAGGACTAGGGTTTGGCCTTTTGTGCTATTGATCAACTGAATCCTATTCCTATTAGGCCTTAGGAGAAGTCTGTAGCATAATTTCATTGTTTTGAGGTCATATTTACCTGGTTCCCAATCAAATGATAATGACATGTTCTTATTTACAGGATGTTTCACAGTACAGATTATAGGGCAAGGATAGACAAAAAAGTATGCAAATGTTTTAAGATTAAAGTTTTAAATAATTTAACTGTGAGATAACGATGTTCATGTTACCCACATCTTGAATTATATCATAGATGAAGATTCAATTACTAAAAAAGATGACGTGAAAAAGAATTAATAAAACGAATGATTTTTATTAGTTCAAATCATGTGAGGAGGGTCTATGATATAATTTCTCACCTTTCTGATTTTCGGTCTAAAGAAGCCTTTGTTTAATTCTCCATCCCTAACCCATTATTCCACAAGCAGCTGAACCTACTACAAAGTCACAAAATTAGGCAGTAAGTTTCCTTCAACAAAAGAAGCATTTAAAACAACCACCGCCAAGTCAGGTTCAGTCACCAGAAGTGGTTTATGTGAACTATGGGTAAGACGATAAATAGACAGATTATATAGAGACATTGTGATGAAGGCGATATATAAACAGATTCTAGGCACAAATGGATTGTCAATCCTTCTACGGTAAGTATAATGAAACTAGCTAACCTATAATTTACATGTCTAAATCAAAGTAAACATACAGACTTCCTGCACATAACCTGTGAAGATGAAAAATAAAAAAGCAGAAAGTTTTTGATATGTTAACCAATACAAAACATAAATGGCATTAATTTAGACAAAAGTAGGCAGATATGAAGATGACTCAACTACATGAACAATAAGTACCAAACCTTGCAAACCAAGTAGCATTCTCCATTCACTGCACTGAAAGAAATTATTCATTCTACTTGCAGCAGGTCGATAAAAGACAGTACCATAAGGGTTATGACATAAGATAATAGAATAACCTGTACTCCGATGAGGACAGTAGAACCTGAAACCATTGCCAATATTCTCGAAATCCATGTAAACAAACGCATGATGTTCATTAGACATTAATCCAAACCTAGAGGCCTAAGCATTCATACATGCACATGATACTATATTTTTTTGTCTGCCTCAGAATAGAAGTAAAACACAACTTTAACCACTTCTCAAGAGCTGAATGAATTTCAAATCTCAAATTTCCGTGTGTGTGTGTCTTTCTAACTTGTCCAGGTGCCCTTCTCTGAAAAAATAAATCACAGTGCAAGGTACTTCAAGTCTTTTTTGATGCCTTGGGTGCCACTTTGAACCCCCAACATTTGCAACCATTAGAAAAGTAAATGCAAACATATGATAGAACAGAGTTTTTCTATGTTTAATTCTTAATAAAAGCAATTGTTCATGCACAATAATCAGCATATTATTCAATATATGATAACCAGCATCATTATTAAATCACTACTATTTTGTTATTCTTTTGTTTTAGTCTCTTTTAGTAATATTATTAGACATGGATGGATGGCTAGGAATATGATGATTAAATATTTTAAAGTTCAAATCTAGAATTCCAGTGGAAAAGCAAATGGTGTTCATCTTAGAAGATCCAGGTTCAATCACTTTGTTTACAAGGTATATATGCATTGTCAAAGAGATAAGAATATATGTATGAACAAATATTAACTTGTAATCACCTTTAGACTATTCAAAAAGAAATCTAGAGTTAGAATTAAAGCTTTATTAGTAACCTTAGGACCGAGTAGAGATAGGCATGAGTCATGTCAGTCGGGTTTTTGGCCCACCCGACCTAACCCAAAAATAAATATCATAAACCTAATCTCGACCTGATTTATAGAAAAAAAAATTTAGAGACTTAATTGTAAAAAATATATTTTTAAAAACTAAATTATAAATAAAAATCAATTTTAAGGTCCTAATTATGAAAAAAGTATAAAAGGCGTATTATTATAAATATGCCTAAAAATTTTAAGGAAAAATTACACGATTGGTCTCAGGTCGGATCAGATATTTTTCATCACAAACTCGATCTTAACTCGACTTCACCCTTAATAAAACCCCGACCCAAACCCATTTTTATGAAAAAATTCGACATAATCGGGACGGATAAAATACCCATCCCTAGGTCCAATATCAGAAGTCCGGAGCTGTGAGGCATGCCTCCCTAGTTTTCAACGGAGAATTAACATGAACTGTGAAAGGTTTCCTTAACTGCATTCACCCAAACAAGTTATTTTCAAAGCTCCAAGATGAAAATCATATTTAACGAATTGACTAAACTTCCCAACATTATAACGTGCAAATATCTTGTACCCTCAAGGCAGAATGATTATGGGTTTACATCCCTATAAAATAGCCAGGGGTGTGATGCAATTGGAAATGCAAAGAATATGAAAACTGCAGAGCTATGTTGCACTGAAACGGATACGGGACAGATACGGGGACGAGGACGAAAAACGACAATATCTAAAATTATAGGGTACGGGTAGGGTACGACAAATATAAAATAAAAATAATATATTTAATAATTTGATGCGACATGAAGTTCACAATTTTAGAGTTTCCACAGGGCTAGGTATGCCTCTCTAACCCTCAAAGAAGAGCTAGCATGAAGTGCTGTAGATTCTAAAAGAATAAGAAATTTTAGTGAAAATAAAGTGCAAACATACCAGTTCATGCAAAAATCAGTGGAATCATCATAAATGCATTGCTTGTGTCTCTCTATCTGGCTTGTTAGATTAACTTCTGCAAATCTAACACATTTATAAGACTGAACATGACTAAACCATCGAAATAACATTGTATCTTATTCTATTAGTTCTACCTCCACTCTCATTCATACTTCTCTGATTTTGTTTTTCTGGTTATTCCAAAATCCCAATATCCTCATTTCAGTCCAAGATCCTTTATAGATAGCAGCAGCTGGTAAGTAATGGCAAAAATAGAAAGGAATGACAAAAGAATGCATGTGTGATTATAGAAGAAATTTCATCGTTTGCCACCATAATGCTGTCAATCACCATATCAAGAGAACATTGATCTATTAACTACAAACAAATTGAACTAATGCAAAAGACAATGGAGATTGGACATCAAAAGAATTCATATTTAATATCAATGAACTTTGCACATAAATGCAAGAAAATGTATGGAGATACAAGTTCTCTTCTGTTAAACAATAATAACCATGGTGTTTTCTCTTTTTCATTGATAAATAAGGCATCGTATTAATAATAATTAAGAAAAATCCCACATACACCTACACATAGGAACTGTACAAAACTACAAACCAAAGGAGCTAAGTGGTTAGGCTGCAGAATTTAAGATCCGAATGTATATCATGTACAATTTCACCATGTACAATTTTACTACTTCTGTAACTAAAATACTAAATATGTATATTAAAGCACCAAAGCTTTTGGGTTATTCACTTCCAAACCTTAATAGCCCCATCTACTGCTTGATAGCAAGAGTCTCTGGTTCAATTTCACAGAAGACAAAGATAGGATGGAATCATGGTGGCATCCGGCAGAATCAGTAGCAGCAGCAGCAAGAACTGCTTTTGCTATCAATTTTGTTGTTAGAGGTCGTCTCTTAGTCTCCTGTTTACCCAAGAAAAAAACTTCAAAATATTAAAAAGCAGGATACCCTAAAGCAATAGTTCCATAAGGCACGCTTGTGGTCTAGTGAAAAGGTAGTTAAGAGAATTTGCACAAAAAGACCATGAGAGAAGATGAGTGAACCAAAGACATAGTAATCCAATAAATTTCTGAAAGGTAAAACACAAGAATGAAGTTTTATGTAAATCTATGATCTATCATTAAAAGATACCTGTACAACTTGTGCCCCAAAACTTGATCTTGCTTCATAGAAATCATCATTTCCAACTCCCTTAAAATTTGGACCACTGATACAGTAACTTCTATCAGGGCTGCAACGAAAACAGCGTAAATAATGCATCAAAATTCCATAAGATCACTGAACAGGGGTAGAAAAGGAATTTGACAAAAACCTGCAATGGTCCCAGCGGCGTATCCTTAAGTCAGTGCCCCCAGTCAACAGATCACCACCAGGTAAAGGAAGTAACGCACGGATACACGGAAGACGAGGTGGTGGTTCATTTAGTTCATCCACTCGATACTTTGGATTTGCATTCCTCCTTGGATCAGATTTAGAGCTTGTTTTAGTGGCTGACTTTGCCAAGGCCCATGGTAAATCAGACATTTCTGCATCAGTGTCATAATTTGCAGCCCTAAATACCTGGAGATAGAAGTTGGAAAGAAAAAATTCAATCGCAATGAACAATAAAAGTTCTCATTATAGAGAGTGAAAATTTTCAAAGTGTATAATTAGAATATCTCTTCCATTTTCTCTCCTAATGCAATTTGGAAGGACCCTCACTTTCTATGCTATTGAGCATGATGAAATCCTTTTTCTTCCCTTTTCTACTACCCGCCCCTTTTAATTCTCGGAATGTTTTCTCCTACCAAGAACAGTGGTCCATTTTCTCACCTATTAATTTTTTTTCCCAATTATTGTTCCAAATACCAAAATCCTTTTATTTCAATCATGCATACACTAAGTATGATAAATAAAAGCAATTGCCTCTTTACCTGGTGGCAGCTCCCATTCTCTGCATTCCAAAGCGAGACTTCATTGCAGCCAGCAGCCACATAAATAAGCGGCCTAGCAGTTGTAGAAACTAAGGCGCTGGAAGGAGGAACAAAGAGACACATCTTTTCCACAGGGCATACAAGAGAATACTGCCATGAGTTCACAGGAATACGGAACCTCAAATCCCAAAGGGTAAGCACACCCCTGGAAGAACCTGAAACAAACCAGTTCCCGCACGGGCCTGCTACCAGACATGATATATAGCCTTCCTCTGGAACTGCTTTCAATGTCCATGCATTTGAATTTGATCTTGTATCCCAAAGATGAATACCACAATTTTGGGTGCTGTACATAAATGTCTGAATGCCATAGTTATCCACAGGGTAGTTCAAAAGGGTAAGTATTGCACCTTCCTTCACATCCTTCTTTTTTATATCAGCGATACCCGAATACTTTTCAATAACATTTCCAAGACCTCTAGAGATGTGATCAACAGAAAACATATGTATTGTCCCATCACATGCTCCAACAACAACTTGAGCAGAACTTTGGAGCATTGCAGTGCATAGTGCTCGGCTTCCTTCCAAGTGATAAGTGAGCCTCGACCTAAATGATATATCCTTCTCCAACTTTCTTGAATCCCACACTTTGACAGTGGAATCATCAGATGCGCTCACAAAGAAACTGTGATCATTTGAAACTGAAATATCATTGACAGCAGATCTGTGCTCCTGAAGGTGTGCGACCAACACCCCACAGGGCCTCCAACCTGAATCTGGAACTGATGAAGACCGAGCAAATGAGGGTAGTCCTGTAAAATCAGTTGAAGCAGAAGCACCTTCCATCGGAACAGAAGTTCCTTTCACTGTACCAGATAATGCCATGTCTTGAAATTTACTATTAACATAGGCTATTTGATCATTTACACGACTTTCTGGTTCATGCACAACTCTATAGAACTGTTTAGAACCACCAGTGATACCAAAGGAGCCTGAAACAAGCTTAGGTGTTGGAACAGAACTAGCCATGCTAAATGATTTACTAACTGGATCCATCCAAGGCAAAAGAGTATCAGAAGCTGCTGGAGGGGTTACCATAGCTCTCTTGTCCATGCTAAAAGAGTACAAAGGTATACCTTCTGAAGACTTGTCACACATGAAACTGTTTAAACCATTGAGTTGTGGAGATGTCAAACCTGAAAACTGTAGCTTCTCTGAGCATAATGGATCACGTGTGTCAATTACACTAGAAGCATTTCGTGTATGACCTCCCAGAAATATCAGCTTGGTATCATCATCATCTTCTGGTAGCCCAGATTGCTGCAATGCAATATCAATGGGTTTATGACTTCCAATAGACTGTTGTTTCTCAGGCCAATACTTCATTGAATCTAATTCCCCAGCCCCTCTCTTGAGTAACTCAGCAATTTCCAATTGTTTCGGTTGCACAGATGAATTGTACCATATTTTTCTCTGTCTCTCTAACATGTCTGAACTCCTAGCATTTTCTAGGACTTCATAAAATACTTCCCTTGACACAGGTGGTTTTAAACAAGAAAGAAGAACCTTTTCAGAGTCCAGAGATGCAGGTTGTCGACGTAGGAAAGGTTGTACAACTGGAGCAAGGAAAACATAAGAATCTACAGCACCCAAGCACTCACTGCTAGATGCAAGGAAAGTGGTAATGGACCTCCTTACCCATTGACTAGGAAAACATAGCAATGGAAAGGATCGCTCTATCATTTCAAGCAATATTATTTTCCGTAAGAAACCACTTCTGCACAGAACAGCCAAACAATCCAGTGCATTGACAATAACAGCCTCTATTGCATCACCTAAAGCCTGCTCGATATAAGGTAAAAGATATTCCTCCACACTTCGTTGGCCAACAAAGAAGCAGACAAACACAATTTGCCCATAGAACACTGCCCTAAGCTGCTCATCTCTATCATTCAAAAAAGCTGGGAGTACGGGCAACAAAAAATCATTACTCTGTCTCTGGCCAAAAAAGCTGCATAAGTTGCCAATGTCCTGAAGGAGTGCTCTTCTAATGTTTGGAGTTTGCTTTTGACCCATTACAAGTTCCTGAACTACCTCAGCAATGGACTTCCTTAATTGGTCTAGTTGTGCGTCACTATTTAACCTCTGAATGCACCCAGATGACTCTCCAGATGGTGCTACTGAATTTGGTGGCAAATTCAATTCATTAAGAACCCCAGCCTCACTCAGCCTTATTGAATGAATCAAGAATCCATAAGCTGTCAGAGCCAGCTTAGCTATATTGCTTGCATAACAAATTCTCACACTTTCCTCTGGATCATCAGGAAGCATGGAAAGCATTGGAAGAATATACTCTGGAAAATTTTAGCATCACTTGGAGGAAAATCCCGAACAAAGGGTAGAATGTCACACAAAGTCTCAAGGGCAGCACACCGCACAATTGCCGCTGGGTCAGAAAGCATTGCAATTACATATGGAAGTACTCGCTGCAAGCGATCTTCATCATCTATGTATAATGAAGAGGTTTTCAGCAAAAGTATAGCCCCTCTCCTCAAATGAGGTAACTTAACATTACGTATGCAGGAGCAAAGCAAAGAGGCAATTAAAACCATCCCTTCACATTTCATACAATCTTTGGGTAATGGCAGGAAAGGCATTCCAAAGGTGTCTGATTGACTGTCATAGTCAGACATCAATGAGTTTAAATCATCCATTGTAATCTTTTTCAGAAAAGGGTGATCATTTTTCCTAAACAAGTCAGAAATATTTTGATGAACGAAGGTGGGAGATTGCATGTCATGTTGCTTAAAGTCTTGGGAAAGTGCATATTTGGGTGTATCCCCTGCTGTTGGATTTTTCCTAAGGTAATGATTGTTCTGTTCAACATTACCAAGTAGGGTATCAATGTTGCCTGGAAGCTTGAACCGATCGCTAGCAGAAGCATTATCCATCTTTTCTCTTTTTGTCAACAAGTGATTTGTTGAGCTCAAGTTTTGTTTTGCAGCAATCTCTTGCGACTGCTGTTTTGAAACATCATCTTGCGACGGTTTACCACTTAAGGTATGTGACTTGCCAAGACCTCCTCCCATCTCATCACTTGACCTCTTGCTCATCATTTGCTTCAATATCTCAGGGAAAACCCTCTGGCACATTGCAATCTACAGTAGAAATTGCAGAGCAAGGGAATATATTAGATGGAAGAAGGATTAATCTCCAAGTCGTAGATTAAAAATATAATTTACCCTCATATCAGAATGAAGAGGATTCCAGCAACAATAAAAACCATGCAGAAATGGTGAGAAATATCCAGGAAATGCAACATCTACATAATTCTGTAGATAACTTTCAGCAGATAGGCGAGACTCTGGTTCAAGCTGGATCATATGAAGAATCATCTTTCGTACTCCAATATCTGAGATCTGCACATGCAAAGCAAATTGTTAGAAAAGGCATAATTAACCATGAATTGATTTTAACATGAAGAGAGAGAGAGAGAGAGAATAACTTCTTACGACTAACAACAATTCAAGGATAGTAGTCTTCTCACTTGTGCAGGCAAGTAAATAGCAGCAATAAGATCAAATAAAACTCAACATGAAGAAGAAAAAAAATCAGCTGAGTGGGATAGAAAATGCATAAAGTAGAAAGGCAGGAAAATAAATTATCACCTTTTCGAGAGATTGACAAGGATCATATTGCCCTCGCCGATATGCAAGAAGCTGAGAAAGTTCAAACAGTGGCTGGCCCTCAAGGAAAAGCTCCGCAATTACACATCTAAACAGTTGCATAGCAAGGGTATATTATTATTGTCGGACAAAAATGATATGGAATTTACATTTTGTTAAAAACAAGTAGATTGAAATCACTATTTCCACATGAAAGATCAAACTATATCAAAATGACTTAGAAACCTAGAGGTAACAAAATTTCATTACTTCACTAGAGGACTGAACATCAGGCGATACTACTCAACATTTCAAACATGTTCAATCCTATCAGTTAGTAAGCTAATATTGTTAGAAGGAATAGTACAAATAAGTATACATAGATCCTACGTACATCGTTTACAATGTAGCAATATCTCACCAATCTTTTACCTAGTAGTTTCCAAAAATAAGCTACTATATTAAGAAACCTCACCCAATAGCAAAGATGTCCATAGATGACTTCAAAGGTGCATCTTGGGCAACTTGCATTTCACCTCCATGCTCATAAAATCTCTATATAGAAACGGGGACAAATCAGTATTAAAACAAAGAGGCATGATCATTATATTCCAAGGAATTTATTAACAACCACCAGTCCACCATTAAAAAAAATAGAAGCAAAAGTCATACACATGTATAATATAATATGATCTATCTTCAAGGGTTGTGCTGAAACTTAAATAAAATATATTTTATGTACATGTGTCAAAAGCCAGTCACTTCAACAAGTGATTCACATGTAGCAATTATCATGTCCTCAGCTAGAATATATACCCAAATAGAACCAAATTCGGTAGGAACAGCCTAACAGATCAATTATCATCCAAAACTTTAACTACCAAACAGATGTCATTGGGGAAGAAGAGAAAAAAAAATGTTCTTTTAAAACAGATGGCCCATAGGCCCTAAACCATTCCAAGACTCAAATTAATAACCACATAAACAAGCAAAACACTGAATCAATTCTTTTTCTGAGCTCAACATAAACAGAAATGAATCCAATCACCAAGTTTGCATTAGTAACTCTCAACCCCTATCAAACCTACCTTCCTTGTACAAGTAGGTTTAGAACCCAAAATTAAAGGGTGCAAGTATACCTATGTTACTCCAACCCTTCCTTTTTCTTGATGCATCTGTGTCTAGCATTTGTGTCCCACACATAGTCGAACTTAAATATGGGAATGTGATACTTTGAGGACCCTCCAAATACATGGAAATCTTGGAAAAAGTTAAACATACACATATTAGACACACACCCATGTCCAACACTCACACCTAATTCAGAGTCACAGACTCGCATAGAAATTAACTGCAAGAGTTGTTGACAATACTCATTATCAGATTTCATAATCCATAGAGCTATTTTGGCAACAGAGTACATATCCAAATTCCAAACTTAGTTATTTGTGAATGGTAATTTTCGCAAGATCAATTTCAAGTTTGAATCAACTCCACTTCTAAAAGAATAGACCCAAATTGCTATTCAAAAGTGAAAGGTGTGAATGTGAGAACTCGTATGTCAGTAATTTAGATGGCAATTCATGCTTGTACAATGCACCGAGAACTTGAGACTGTTCATCCAAACATCTATCACAGGAAACAAACAAAACAAAGAAACTGCAGTAATAAAATAAGTGAAACTAGAACCAACCTCTGGTGCAAGATAACACAGCCTTCTTCCTCCAGTGTCAAAGAAGAAGGAGAAATCTGAAGGGTCATCGTAAGGAATATATGTAGGTTTGAATGAGGCAAAATCAGCAAGATAAACCCAGTTCCACGAGGTAACCAACACATTCTCACACTTAATATCACCTAAAAACAAATTTGAAAGTGCAACGATTAAAAATAACAGATACACATGAAATCAGAAGATAAAAGAAATAAATTTCTTTGTAACTGAACTGACCATGGCATATCCCCTTCTCATGACACTGCTTCGCTGCAAGAAGCAACTACAGCACCACCAAAATATAAAAAAATGAGACGAACTTTACTCTCCAAAGCCTAAGAGAGTAATATGCAAAGAGGAAGTAATGTCGACAGACCTGAAAAGCTAACCACTTCTTTTCAACGAGACTCAAAAATGGCCGAGTACTTAACCGATCATGTAAATTGTTGAAAAAATATTGCCTTAATAAATATGCTGCCTTATCTGTTTCTTGCCAAAACTGTACGAAAAACAACCATACCAATCAGAAAAGCGCTGGATATAAAATTAAAAACCTTTCAATTAGTTAATCTCAATCACAGGTATTAATGCTATGTAGATAGGTCCGGCAATACAATTATATATCATTGAATTTCAGTCAGGTCAAAACTAAATTCAAATCAAACACTAAGAATCCAGGATTGTTTTTGAGAGAGAGAGAGGGGGGGGGGGATTTAAGATAAAACCGATGACCTGGAAGGGCCAAACATGGGGGTGGTCAAGTGACAGGAATATTTCTTTGATGTGAACTAGACGGCGCTCGTACTCGCGAAGATCGATGGAATCGCCTCGTTTGAAGTAAACCTTAACGAGAACGAGGCCTTCGTCGTGCTTACACAGGATCGACTTGAAGAATCGGCCCCGACCGAGCACCTCCTTCAGCACCAAATTGTATGAAGACGGCAGGTCGTGCAGGTAATACTCCGTCGCCGAGACTTGCGTCGTTCGCGCGATCTTGTTCCCCATTAAGCAAATTTAGTTTTCGCGCCGATTATGCCAAATAATCTTATTTTCTATGGTAGCAATTAGCATCATCTCGGAGCGACGCATGGAGTCTGCATGATTGCCCTTTGTTTGAAACAGTTTTGATTCGGGCTTCGTGGTATTAAGATTGAATTTCTAGACAACGTGGCGTGGGAAGATGGGCAACCATCTCGGGTCCATTAAGACACCAATGGATCCATTTATTTTTTATATGTGGATCCGTGTATAAACGGATCCACCGTCTGCGTTTCATCCCAGGAGATCTAACAGAATTTAAATCTTAGATGAATGAATTTTAAATTATAACAACAAAACAATAAGGGTAAAATCAAAATTGTACATAAATTTAGATTAAATGTGTAATATTGTATAGTTATAACTTACCTTTTGGTCATAATCCACTTTAGGTCACTTAATTTTTACTTTTAAATTTTTTGATTATTTTAATATATTTTTTTATAAATGCTATTGAATTTTTATTAAATCTATAAAAATTATAATTGCATCGCTTTTAAAAAATAAAAAATTGGATTAAACAATCCAAACATTTTACAACCCAAAAAACAGAGAAAATAAAATTCTTATGGAATTAAGCATAACGATAAAATTTAGAAGTTTCTTGAATTTCCTTGTCTTGTCCAAACGAGACGCATAAAGAAGAAAGGAGTTGTAGACGATCCAAACTGTCATGTAATAAGCATCGCTACCCAAGATTGATTTCATCTGCAAACAACCATCAAACGGAGTGGGGATATAACTTTTCGAAAGACCACTGACAAAAATATAAATCAGAAACTAACGCCGATTGAATCAAACCACAAGAGCAGATAAATCAAACAATCAGCAAGCAACAATCGATCGCTAGGGTATGTTGCAACGTGCCATGAGAGCAGATGAATCAAACCATAAAACGAAAACATGTCACAAAGACAAAGGAAAACGTGTCACAAGGACAGAAAAAAACGTGCTATAAAAGCAGAGATTCTTATTAAAATTGAAAATAAAAACAATAGATTTATAGATCTGGTGGTCGACAAGCAATACTAGGATTGATTGTCGACTACCGATCAAAGGGATAAATCAAAATGAAGAACGATTAAAAACAAAAGAATTTTGAAGAAAGAAGAGAGACTAGGGTTTGTTGCTATGTGCAATTATTTTAATATTAAAAAATATTAATTTTTAACGAGAAACTGACTTGACGGTAATAAAAAAAAATAATCACGTATATAAAACTAAAATAAATGTATATTTTATAGTTTTTATTGTCAGATTAATTTATTAAACATAAATCATCATTTAATTTACCCTTGTTTTTAAAACCCTTGACCCGTGACAACTACATCACTCCATGCCAATGCCCAATGGATCCATCCCAATTAATACAATCTTATCAACTTATTGACTCTTGACCACTCCTTTTGCTAGTACGAAAATTTGATGTCACGTTGCTCGGGCCTACCACTTTCAAGTTTCAACTCCTTGGACTTGGCTAACATAATTTGATGGGTAAATTACACAGATAACCACTATATTATGGGTTTGATATCGAAATGGTCACAATACTTTAAAATGTGTCAAATACATCGATGAACTATTAAAATGGTATCGAAATAGCCATCGACCGTTAAAAATGAACAAACCTAATGATGTGGCAGTTAAAAATAAAATGGAATAATTATACATTTATTCCCTGTTATTTATACATTTTTTTATTATAATAAAATTAGGACTAAATTAAAAATATATATGAATGACAGGGAGGAAATGTGTAATTATTCTATTTTATTTTTAACTGTCACGTCATCAGTTCGTTAGTTTTTTAACGGTCGGTGGTTATTTTGATACCAAATTAATAATTCACCGGTGTATTTGACGTGTTTTAAAGTATTATGACCATTTTAATACCAATCTATAATATTGTAGCTATTTGTGTAATTTACCCTAATTTGATTTTTTTTTCCTTACCACGCCTTTGAGTTTTGCTTAAACTTGGTCATTGCTGGGACCCAACATATTCAATTCATTTGCCTTTGGACAAGAACATTCAACTTTGTTTTCTTATCATAGGAGCAAGCACCAAATGATATACCTTTTCATTATCGTATTAACAATTTGATAATTAAGATATATGTATAATAATTAGAAACATAGAAATATAGTCATTTAAAAAAATTATAAATTTTAATGTTAAATTATAATTTTAAACTTTACGATCTCAATATTTAAATCTTAAACTCTAAATTTAATAATTATTATAGTTATGATGTTAAATATCGATTAAGGGCAGGGACGGAGCCACATGGGGGTAGGGAGAGGCAATCGCCTCCCATCCCGAAATTTTTTTTTACACTTTTGTCTCCCTATTTAAATTTTTTTAAAATTTGATTTTTTATGAATTTGTCCCCTTTATTTTTAAATATTTATGTTTTTTCTCCCTCAACAATAAATTTTAACTCCGTCCCTGAGAAACAAGATGACCATCATGGCCGCCAAAATTTAGTGGGAAAAATCATTTCTTCATTATCTTGAGAAATTATTCCTTAATCACACTTTGACTATTAAAAATAAAAAACCTAATCGAGGTACACATTAAATTCAATACCTACTAAAATTTAATATATAAGATATAAAAAATACAATGAAATTGACTTGTCTTCGGTCAACTCAATGCAATTACTAGTATACCCCGTCAAGATTTTTCTCTATAAGAAGGAATTTAGAGCAAGAAAGAAAGGCAGAGAAGGAGATGGTTAAGTACTTAAAATTGTGTTCAAGATTGAAGCTTGTGTTTGCGGTTTCTGTGCTGCTTCAACTGCTAGGTATTTTTCCCTCCATTATCTTATTTTTTGTTTATGGTTTTTTTATTGACTTAAATAAGAAATAAGATGTTTAAATTATATATATATTTTTAAAATATGTATTTAATATTTTTTTTAAAAATATGTATTTAAAGTTTTATTTCGTTAATGTTTTAAGGTAATGCAGTTAAAAAATTTATTTAACTCAAGAATTAATGTCTAAACTATACACTTTTTTAAGATAGGTGTCTAATGATTTTTTTAGCTAAAATAAGTGCTTAAAGTTTTATTTCGTTAGTGTTCTAAGATAACAACGTTAAAAAATCACCAACCAATCAAATTTAACATGTGTTTATTTTATTTTTTAGATCCCTAAAATACAAAACATCGTAATCTTAAAATTAACATAACTAACATCATTGATAGTCTTGTAGGATCCTGTTATTGCCTGAGGTCATCACTCGTTTTTCTTAATCACCCATCGTCGATAATCGACGAGAGACATTGCGATCGGACGTTGAACGACTAAAGCCTTTCCCATTGGTTGTTCGAAGTCTAATTAAAATCCCTCATGTCGATTATTGAAGATGAATAATTAGAGAAAATTGGTGATGACCTACGACAATGTCGACGATGAGATCTGACAAAACTATCAACGACGATAGTGACACCAATTTTAATTTTAAGATTGAGGTTTTAAATATTTTAGGATTATTTTATGATTTTTAATAATTTTAGAATATTATTTAATTTAACTTATTTTATTTTCTATTTATTTTTAAAATAAAATAAAAATAAAAACCACATGTCAATCTATTATTAGTTGATGAATTTTTTTAACAGTGCTACCTTAAAATACTAACGAAATAAAATTTTAGACATTTATTCAGTCAAAAAAAATATATTAGGCATCTATCTTAGAAAAAATATATAGTTTGAACAACTATTCCTAAGTTAAATAAATTTTAACGGTATTATCTTAAAAACTAATAAAATGAAATTTTAGCCATATATTTCGGCAAAAAATAATAAAAACATATTTTTAAAGAGTATATAGTTTGAAAAAGTGTATAATTTAAATATTTATTTCTAAATTAAGTTTTTTTAATAATAAAAGAATTATATATTAATAAAAAGGGGACGACAATAGAAAAAATATATATATGGGTAGAAAATTATTGGTGATGAATTCTATTGACATATGACAACTATAAACCAAATTTCTTACTAAAACCTTTTCATTTTCCTGTAGAAAAAGTAGAAAAATAATATGTTTTTACCAAGGAAAATAGATGTTGAATTCGTGTTATTCCATCCATAAAGATTTTCTAAATTTCTAAGCTATTTTCTGTGGGCAGATTTCAGTAGGGGAAAGGTAGGCGTTGCCTATGGAAGGGACGCTAATAATCTTCCATCACCTGATAAAGTATCAGAACTGGTTCGAAACCACAACATTCAATACATCAGGATTTATGATACCGATCCCCAAGTGTTGAACGCCTTTAGAAACACAGGCATTGAATTTATGGTGGGAGTTCAAAATGCAGACTTACAGAAGTTCCAGTCCCAACCAGACGTCGATTCCTGGCTCACAGATAGCATCCTCCCATTCTACCAGGCCACAAAGATCACCTACATTACTGTAGGCAACGAAGTGACCGAACATGGTAACGCCGCAAACTTGGTTGTGCCCGCCATGAGAAATGTCGTTTCAGCATTGAAAAAGTCTAACCTCCAAGACAGTATCAAGGTCTCAACTCCACTCTCCTTTGGGGTTTTAAAGAATTCATTCCCACCTTCTGAAGGGGCTTTTAATAGTGGCCTTGAATCTGTCTTGAATCCTTTGTTGGACTTCCTGGATGAGAACCGATCACCTTTTATGGTCAATTTATATCCTTATTATGCTATTCAGGATGATTCCTCTTTGAAGTTTGCTCTGTTTGAGCAATCCGACCAAGTCTTTGTAGATCGGAATACCGGTTTACGTTACGACAACATGTTTGATGCTCAGTTAGATGCTGTTCATTTTGCCATCGCCAATCGAAATTTCAGAAGAACTAGGAACATATCTGATGCTCAGCTAGATTCAGATCATTTTTCCTTTGCCCCTAATCTACAATCCACAACGACTGATACTATTGTTACCGAAACTGGCTATCCAAAGAAAGGTTCAAAAGGACCTAGGATTGATACTATTGATAATGCCAGGATTTATAATACCAACTTAATTAGTCATGTTACCTCTGGTTCTGGTACAATGGCCATGCCTGGTGGAGTTCATATTATGTCTGGTACACCTGCTAAGCCTAATAGAGAGGTAGATGTGTACATTTTCTCCTTGTTTGATGAGAACCTGAAGCAGGGATCAGATATAGAGGGAAGTTGGGGCATATTTTATCCAGACATGACGCCTGCATATAACCTTGAGTTCCCTGGAACTCCAAGTGGAAGAAGCTGGTGCATTGCTTCTAGTCAGGCTTTGAAATCAGCCTTGCAGACCGCTTTGGACTGGGCTTGCGGTCAGGGAAAAACGGATTGTTCCGCCATTCAACCTGATGGGCAATGTTTTCAACCGGATAATCTAGTTTCACATGCCTCTTTTGCATTCAACAATTACTACCAGAGCCATGGGCTCACTGATGAATCATGCAGTTTTGGAGGGACTGGGATCAAAGTTTACAGTGACCCTAGTAAGTCAATTACTTTCTGCAGAATCTGATTACATGATCTTTCAAGGTCTAAAAGCGTTACATTACCATGTTTTATTTATTATTTGTGCAGGCCATGACAATTGCATCTATAACGGTAAGTATAGATCCTGAAACATCTCATGTCATGTACCATAACTTTTTTTACTTTGATTTCATGAGAGAAACCGAGTTTTTTTCACAGTAAAAAGTAGCGATCCAAATGGAAGAACTTGGTGCGTTGCGTCTAATAAGGCTTCTCCAACGAACTTACAGAAAGCATTAGATTGGGCGTGTGGTCCTGGAAAAGCCGACTGTTCTTCAATTCAGCCTAACCAGCAATGTTTTCAGCCAGATACTCTAGTCTCTCATGCCTCTTTCGCTTTCAACAATTACTACCAGAAAAATGGGGCTACTGATGTTTCGTGCAGTTTCCGCGGAAATGCCATCAAAGTCGACAAGGATCCCAGTATGTCTACTGTTTTAGCTTCACTTGTTCCAGTATTTTGATGGTGTCATTTAGAATTCCGATATGGAAGGATCTTGCTTGCCTGGAAATGCTTATATATTTAATTTATTTGTGCAGGCTATGGTAATTGCATCTATCACTGTAAGTACAAATCCTGAAACATCTTTTAACTTGATCCAATCTTTTCCAGTTTGTACCAAAGAGGCAAAGAGAACGTATCATGAGAATAAAGGAAAATGCAGCCTATATTTGAGCTTTGAATCTGATTTAGTTCTTGTGATTCTCGTGCAGGATTAGGAAACCGGAAGCATGTAATACAACCAAGGTGTACGCATGGGATTGCTGGTTTCTTTCTAATGGCTTAGTTCCTTTATAGTTTGAAATTGTGCTATGTGCTAAGGTGCATCATTTGAAAGACTGTTGAGAAGGTCGCCTCTAGTTTACTCTTTTGTATTTGGCAGTGCTAATGAAACACTGAATAATGAGAATGTATGTCCACTGTTCTTCTGCTTGTATCCTGTTTTATCAATGATAGTTATGCATTTAGCAGAAAACATAAGATTAGACAAAAAAAAAAAAAAAAAACATGTTGGATTAATTTACCAAATCCACTAGAGAATTCACTGTAAATGTAGACAAAAGTACCTCACACCACAATCTTGACAATGCAATCCACCAAACAAGGACATAAACAAAGCAAGAGGATCAAAGGAAAGAGTTGGCAAACGAAAACAGCAAAGCACCTTTATACTAAAGCAAATGATCAAAGGAAAAGGGATATGTTTTTTTATATAATCTATTCGAATAAAATAGTGTTTGTGTATGATTTTAAATTTTAAAATATTTATATAATTCATGAAGTAAATTGGTGAAATTTAGATCAAGTAGTTAAAACACGCAGTTTTTATATACGACATTTTAAGTATGCATATTATCATTATAAAATAAAATTAAAGAATTTTGAATTGCTTTTTGAAATATCTATTAACGAATGATATTCATTGTCACCCAACAAGAAATAAGGACATTATTACTTGAAATAAAGCTTGTATTGCAAGGTGTAGTTGTTGCTTAAAGTCAATTCTATTTGAGTAGCTTGGATCTATCATTATGTGTTGAAAGGTGACTCTATTTGGTTTGCTCAAGTTAAAAACTCTAAAAACTGGGCGTGAAAAAAGATCTTGAGATTAAGAGATAATTTGATTAGAGGTGACAGATTCCAGGATAATTATTGTGTTGAGAAAGTTTGGAAGCTACTTCGACATAAAAGAGAAAAGGTTATATATATGATCTCGAATTGTTTGGGAGTGTCTTTTAATCCCTAATTTTTTTATCTCATGGCTTGTTATTCTAGATAGGTAACCAACAAAGGATAGAATGTTCAGATAGGAGTGTCAAGTTGATCCTGTTTGCTATGTAGAGAAGAATATGAATCTCGTGACCATTTGTTTGGAAAATGTGTTTTCTCACAACAATTATGGTTGTTGATTGTGCAGGCATGTAGATTACATTTCACCACTGAGAATTGGACTAATATGTCTGACTGGGTACTCCAAGCAAGAGAAGGGAGATACACGAAAGCTACAATCATGAAACTTGCATGGAGTAGTTTCAACTACCACATTTGGCGTGAAAGGAATAATCGGTTGCATGGACATCAACCACGGTTGATTGTTAACATATTTATCATTGTTAAGAATGAAATCAGATTAAGAATGTTAGACTGTAAATATACGATAGATAAACTTCTAGCAGATGAGTGGGGAATTTATTACTTTTTTTTCTTTTGTATAATCTATTTATTGCAAGAGATATTGTTGGTACTTGATTTTTATTGGTTTTTATGAGTTCTTTGGATGAATAAAATTTCATTTAACCAAAAAAAAACAAGAAATAAGGTGGAAATTGTCTGCCTTTTTCTTATGCCTTCTTCTATGCTTTCGTTTTAAATTAGAAGGTTTATGGTTTAAAATTGAAAGTTATGATTAAAGTTTAGAGAATTAGAGGTAGAGCATATTCAAAATTAAAACTTTCTTTATATGATGGCATCAACTAGTGCCACCCAACAAACAAAAAACCTTCAATCATCGATGGGGATTACAAATACAAATGGAACCCAATAATATAAAGAAACAAAATGAGCAAATATATGGGGAAGAAAAGCAACTCAAACGTAAGCAAATCCAAATGCCAATCAAACCATCTTACAAACAATAGTATAATGTTTTTCTTTTCTCAAGGGAAGAAGATGCAAATTACTTGGCCAAGGGACTGAATATTGATAGCTAGGTGGTGGACTACAGTCCCTGGTCGGCAAGATAATCCCCCAACCTCTCCACAACCATGTTGCACTGCCCTGGAGTCACAGGTTCTTCATAGATCCCAAACACCAGAGCCTGTGCAGTTTTCTTAATTGTCGCACCTCCTGATCCCTGCCAAGATTAAAAGGAACATATGCAGTTTGAGATTTTCAAATCGAACTCAAAATAGTTAACACTCTTTGTATATTAATATTATTCACCTTTTTTCCACGAATGACAGCGCCGGGCTCGCCCTGGATGACCATAAATTTAGCGCCACCAAGGTGCAAGCCTGTAGGTGCAAGGTGACCCGGTTCGTCGAAATCTTTCATGATGTCGGCGATCTCCTTGGGTTGACACTGCAATCGGATCATAAAGAATCGATGATGTTGACAATGCAAAGCTCAACTAAATAGTGTTAATGAATAGTGATTCTATATGATCATGAGTCATGACCTTAGGGAAGTTAGAGCTCTGAGCCCAGATACTGCCGTCATGGCCAACGATAGCAGCGGCAGAGAGGTGTTGGCCAGTCCCTTCAATGTCGCACATCAAATGCTCATCTACGTAAGTTTGCCACGACATGGCTGGTTTGTGTTTATTTTCTTTTTTAGGTGTAAAACTGGTTTTATTAGGGTGTAATGAAGGTGTTGAGGAAGAGAGAAGCGAGGGGGATATGATTAATAAGGAAGCGAATATGAGGGAAAAGGAATTGAAAATTTTGATTTGATGATTTCTCAACCGTCGATCTTGCTTTTCTTTATTACTTTCGTCAGGTCCGCCTTTATTTTAGCAACCCATAGGCCATAAGCCACATGACCCTCCAAGTCTCCTCACTCTTTTTAGAAAAAGTAAAAGATAATAATTATGATCAAAATGGGATTTCAGTTTCACAATTTATTCAGAGAATCAAAACTTTAAACATAAATGATCTTCCGTTTATGGAAGCTTCACATCACACATACTATACCCAAAGCAAAGAAAGTCCCAAGGGCCCAGACAGTCGAGGAAAGCCAATATGCAGGCTGGTATCATCACAAGTGGTCTAGCTAAGTTATAAACCTTCTTTCTATGGTGAAATAATTAAAGTTTGACCTCGTGAATATGGGTGATTATGAGCCTGTCCGGCTCGCGAGCTACTCGGGCTCAGTTCGGTCAAAGCTCGGCTCGAGTAAACTCGATTCGGGTTCGACTCGGAATCTAAACAAGCCGAGCTGAGCTTACTCAAGCTCGGCTTGAAAAGTTCGTGAACATGCTCGGAATAATTATATATAAACGTACATATATATATATATATATACATTAAAAATAATTTGTTTAGCAAAGAAAAATAATAAAGAGTAAACCCACTAAAAATAAAATAAATTGAATATTATCAACTAAAACAAATTTATAAAACTACAAATAATAAATAAAAAATAAACTACAAATAAATAAATAATAAAACACAATAATATAGAAAATTGTCCATTTCGAGCCAAACCGAGTCGAGTCGAACCCAAACCAAGCACAATAATATTATTTTTGAGCCGAGCTCGAGCCTAAAATTTCGAGCTCAACGAGCTTCGAGCCGAGCCGAACTCATATATGCTAGCAAGTAATACAATGGTTGTGTATTACTTGCTCAGTGCGCTTGTTTCCGAGCCAGATCTGACTCAGACTCGGCTCCTTATCACCCGTACTCGTGAAGCAAGTGATTGAAGCAATTATGGTTTGGAAATTCGACGGTTGCTCTTTCACTTGGCTATAATTTTTCCTAAAGTAACAAGTCATTCCAGAGACAGCCCCTTCATTTCTTTTTCACTCTTTTCTTCACTTGAATTCCCTACAGGCTTATATTATTCATTCATGGGACCAAAACTGCAACAGACGTTGAACAAACAATGATTACAACAACCTAGCAAAAGAGATCATCGCAGATCTCTTTGTTTAATAAAGCAACATAATTTACGTTTTTCCTGCCAACCCACGATGCATGATTATTAGTATAATTGACTTTGGTAGGCCCATGCAGAGATGGTGGTAGCTACAGAGGGGACGAATCAGTTTAAGCTGCACAAAATCTGACTTTGAGATATACCCAAATCACCACAAGCCTGTCTGCCATCTCCATGTCTGTTTCATAGCTGGTATCATCATCATCATCGTCCAGTGACAGATGCAATAGCTCCCTCTAAGTCTAAGACCATATAGATCCTCCTTTGCCATCATCGTCGTCACAATAATTATGCTAGCCATTGCTTTTTCACAATGGCTTGCCATTTTCATGGACCAAAGAGAATGACCGTACACGACTATAGATAAGCTCAAAATCAAGATCAAATTAAACAACTTTTGGATTTGTGAGGCAAAAGATAAAACGGACGAGTCTAATGTACATACAATAAATATCGATATTTATCTAAAAACTTAAAATATAATAATTGATGTGACAGATCTTATGGAATGATGAGACTATGAGAATTGTGGAATGTGGATGGAGCCTGGCAGCCTGCATGTGCCTATTATGAAAGAATTCAGTAGCGTAGTAACGAAACAAAGATGATGATGTACTAGGAAGTAGTAACTGGGGACTGGGGGAACGCTCAACCAACGCCTTCACGCTTGCCTCCCACTCGCTTAATTAGTGAATTTAAGATACAGTAGTATCTATTTTAGAGTATATTTTTAACTTTTTAGACATTGATCGCTTAATTACTGTGCTGATGTTACTATGGTGCTTAAACCCGCGACCTCAGGAACAACAATCGTTCTTTTAACCAATGAGACTAGATTCGTGCTTAATGTTAATATTAAAGGTTTAGAACTTAGAGAATTAGGATTAGAATATATTTTTTAAAATGTATTAATTAGTGTTTATGATATAAAAAAATAAAAATTTAATTTTTAATTTTTATAAATAAATGACATAATTAAATGTATGACAAAGAGATAAATAATTTTTTTAACGAAACATGCTACTATTTCTATAAGGAAACACTACTGAAGTTCCCAAAGTCACAGACAAAGGAAGCGAAACACTAGGGAGGAGGTTTGCCGTAGAGCCGACTTCGACACTTACACAGTTCAACCCACAGCTTAGATGTTGACGAAGCAAGCTCTTCACTGTCTATACGGCGTTTATTTCGAGCTACCTACATTCTTTTAAAAAAATATCCTACACACAATTCTATTGAAACAGTCGGAAAAAAAGGCTAATTCGTACGATGGATCCGTGCCCATTTGTTCGTTTGATCGTCGAATCATTGGCGCTGAAACTACCACAAGCCACAAAACCAGCCGGTTCCGGTGTTTATCCGACAACGACGCCGTGTTTTTGCAAGTTGAGACTCAAAAACTTCCCTTCTCAAACGGCTTTGTTACCTCTCAGCAACAGCTCCGGCGATTCCACACCTGAATCCTCAACCTCCGCCGCCGGTTTCCACCTCGATACCCTAACTCTCCGGCGTCTATCTGGTAAGCCATTGACGCTGCATATCGAAGTATACACTGGGCGTATGGGACACACGTGTGGTGTCCGTTCCGGGAAGCTGGTGGGTCGTGTTCAGGTCACTATGGACTTAGGTGTGTCACAAACCAGGCCAAAGGTATTCCAAAACGGGTGGATGAAGCTGGGTAACGAAACGGAAAAAACAACCGCTAAGCTCCACATAACGGTCAAGGCTGAACCAGATCCCCGGTTCGTCTTCCAATTCGGCGGAGAACCGGAATGTAGCCCCGTTGTATATCAAATTCAAGGCAACATTAGACAACCCGTGTTCAGTTGCAAGTTTAGCGCCGAACGTTCAAGGTCTCGGTAAGTCCCTCTGTTTCTTTTTTCCCTTTCAAATTTCAATACGGTGAATTTCCAGTGAGTTTCATACTTTCACTTGATGCCCAAAGCGAGTCTACTGCATTCTTAGATTTGGATCTCCGTCACTGTTAGCCATCTGGGATTATTGCGTTTTCTTTAGTAATTGGAGTAGTAATTTACATAAAAATGTCCAAAATTCACAACACAACTGGACCTGGTTTTTAACACCTTATCTAATTTAATAGATCTATGCCAAACTGATGATGGGAAAGTTTCTGTCTTTTGCTCTGATTCATTTTAGTACAGGTTAGCTGTGGCGTTGTCCATGTTTTGTAATATTGACTTTAATTGAAGCTTAACTGGGTGGGATTCCATGAAAATGAAAGGATCTATGGATTAGTCGACCTGACCTCTAGAGTCTAAAGTCTAAACATGACATTTGCTCAAGCAAAGCTTTTTTGTATGGAATCTGATCAGGGTTTCCTCTGGTATGAAAAATCACAGCAGAAAAGAGCGTAACTTTATTGGTAATAATGGAACCATATATGATCATGGTTGAATATGTTTCATCTCTTCTATCCTCTGTCACTGCTTTCTTTACGCCAGCGTAACTCTGTGTCAAGTGCTAACTTCATTTTTCTTGGAAAATGATCTGCTTCAAAACAAAATCTCTTGTTGTAGAATAATATCTCTTGGTCTCGTGTTTAGTTAATGTCAAACACACAACTTCCTTTTTCAAATCTCCCCAACTGTCACCTTTGATTCTCTACCCATGTGCATAAACACTTGATCACAATTTTTTTTGGATATTTCTATTTGATGGAATCATGTTAGTTTAATTAGTTTTGTTTTTAAATCTTGGTATTGATTGCTTACTTCTTTTTTTAATCTTTGTTGATTGTACGACCAGATCCCTCCCGCCTGATTTTAGCAATAAGAATAGAGGATGGATGAGAACATTCTCAGGAGAAAAGGAAAGGCATGGAAGGGAGAGGAAGGGATGGATGGTAATCATACATGATCTCTCAGGCTCTCCTGTTGCAGCTGCTTCAATGATCACTCCATTTGTACCCTCCCCAGGCTCGGACCGTGTTTCCAGATCAAACCCCGGTGCATGGTTAATTCTCCGCCCAAACGGCATCTCCGTCAGCAATTGGAAACCATGGGGTCGTCTCGAAGCATGGCGTGAACGGGGTCCTATCGATGGCTTAGGCTACAAGTTTGAACTTGTCACTGGAAACGGCCCAAACAATGGTATCCCTATTGCTGAAGCTACAATGAGTTGCAAAAAGGGTGGCCAATTTTGCATAGATAGAAGAGTATCAAGAGACTCTTCTGCATTGAGTTTAAGGTCACCTGTCAAAGGATTCGTCATGGGAGCGACTGTCGAAGGTGAAGGAAAATGTAGCAAGCCTGTGGTACAAGTTGGGATGCAACATGTGACATGTATGGCTGATGCTGCATTGTTTATTGCACTTTCGGCCGCCATTGATCTTAGCATGGATGCTTGCCAACTTTTCTCGCGTAAACTCAGGAAAGAGCTTTGTCATGATCACGACACGAGTGCTTCTCTTTAAACCCTATTTCACTGCAAAATCTCCCTTCTCTCCGCCCTTAATTATTTAGTTTTTCACCCAAATTTCCCCCAAAGATTTCTTTTTCACAGGGTGTACTTTTCGATCATCCGGTTTGGAAGAGTCTCTTCTTGGGTCGACAACATCGATCTTTGGGTATGGATTTGCTCAGTTTTTGGTCCTTCGAGTTAATTTCTTTCAACATAATATACGGTTAACAGTTCTTTTATTTGTTGTTGGGTTCATACGTACCTTACAAACTGAAATTGTATAGATAAAATAAGTCAATTGTTACATAGCTTTTGTTCATAGTTTCTTTACTTTCATGAACAGTTTCATCTTCATGATCTATTGAATTTACATTTTGATGATCAACTCAAGTTTATATACAAATTCAACTACATTAATGATTTTATATACAAATTCTGTAACTATGCCATAGGATTTAGCATTCTAAGGTGTTCCCCAGACAATAGACCAATTGGAGTTTGGACAAGCGAGCTAATTTCAGTTGCACAGAAAACCATATTACCACAATACGACAGACACTAAATGAAACAGACAGGAAATGAGACAAACGAAATACTGTCTTTTATAATCGGATCCTTGAATTGGGTAGTTAAGATCCGATTATAGAAGTATTCCATTTCTACCTGAATATTCTATTATCATCTTTACAGATCCATTTCTGGTTTTCTTCAAGTACCTGAACATGTCTTATCCGTTCAAAGACGGATAATACTTGTAACAAAGACGTGACTCAAATCCATGAAGAAATGAACGGGACACTTTGACAACCATCACCGACCTGTTATACAAAAACATTAACTTGTTATGTAATGAGATCATGGGGACGGTAATGAAGTTAGATTAGCTTTCAAGTTCCCGAGCAATGCCCCACAAACAAGAGGCTGTGCTGCTGGAATTCTCAGACAACTCAAACCACTTCCAGGGATCACAGAGCACTCTGGTTGCGGTCTCTGCATGTCTCTCCCGGGGATACAATTGAGTGAGAAGTCGAAACCGGCATTCCCGATGAACAATTTGGAGCAGTCTTGGCTAAACCCGGAGAAGAAATTGTAGGCAACAGTCAAGTTAATGAGGCTCCTCAAGGAACAAACCAAGTCTGGTAGCTCACCGGATAACTGATTGTGTGCCAAATTGAGAACCTCAATGTCACTCAGGCAAGAGATTGTGTCTGGCAAATGACCCATGAGTGAGTTGTGGCTCACATCGAAAACTTGCATCTCTGAGAACAGTCCAATGCCTTGTGGAATGCAGCCTGTTAACTGGTTATTAAGAAGCAAAATCTCCTTCAATTTTGAACTCGTGAAGCTAAAACTAGCTGGGATGTTCCCACTGAACTTGTTGTTGGCTAAGTTTATCACTGAAGCTGGAGAATTCCCCAGATTCTGAGGGATTTCACCCTCGAACTGGTTGTTGTTGAGGAAGATTGCATCGAGTCCCTTGTTGAATAGATCTTGAGGGACGGGTCCCGAGAAGCTGTTGAACCTAAGGTCCAAGTAAACCAGATTTGGAATGTACAAAGTGACGGTAGGGAAAGGACCCGAGAGGCGATTGTTACTGAGATCCAACTCTTGAAGCGACGAAAGGCCTCGGAAAGTGTCGGGAACGGTGCCTGAGAACCTGTTGCTGTTAAGATGAAGGATCGAAATATCTGTAAGAACAGAGAGCTCACTAACAAGAATGCCTTGGAGATTTGCATGGTTGAGATCTATTCCGGAAACAAATGGTTGAGAATCAGAATCCATGGCGCAAAACACCCCTTTATAAGCACACACATTTGAGCCAACCCAAGTCTTCAAAATCCCCAATGGGTCAGCAGTGATTGTAGATTTCCATGCTTGGAGAGCAGTGTAAGCACCACTCAGCTTTGACACTGGAGGGCCAGAAGGAGGAGTAGGGGTGTTGCCGATTCCTCCACCAACCCAAACACCACCACCGCCAACGACGCCTCCATTGCCAATACCAATGCCAACACCGCCACCCACAGTGATGGCCGCTTCCTTTGGAACCATCTGCCCAAGGATTAAAAAAGCCAGGAGCAGGAGCCAGCTCTTCCCCATTCTTCAAAGTTGATGACACCTAGATAGACGGTTTAGTGTGATAGGCTTATTCCTCTTCAATGCTTTCTTTCCTTTTACTTTTCTCCCCTTTTCTTTTATTTTTCATTTTTGGCATATTTTTTTTACAGTTCTAGGCTTTTATTATTGTACCAGTATCTTTCCTGTATGCCAATTTCGAGTCGAGAGGGCATGATTAGCTTGCAAATGCACGAGAATAATGGTGTTCGGATGTTGATTTTTCAGACTTGGGGGACAAGGGATTAAATTGGTTTTTAAACGATTCATCTGTTGCATCTCCAACCTCACCTTCCTCAAAGTAAGAAGCAACACAGACCACAGTAGCATCCCCAGCTGCATTAAGGAGCATTGATTGTGATGTGAGCGACTTATAAATAAATCCATCTAACCTCTGTGAACAACTCAATGCCAATGTTAAACAACGAGGCACATTCCACGAACAAGGGAGTGGCTAAGGATCGAGATCCGGCCCTGCTCACTTTTCTCTAGTTTGAGTCTTGGTCCTCTTGGAGGCAACCGGGTCACAACTCACATCAAATCTTGCCAAGTTTCGACTGAAGTGAAACCAGTCGTACTACACGCACGATTGATTCGCCTGTTAAAAGACTTAAAGTGGGTTAACGTGCAATGTTTCCTTCCATGTCTGAAGGGTGGGAGTGAGGTACGAACAATGCTCATAATCATGTGAGCGACTTAAAGACTTTGATCTCCTTATTGGATGGCGGCTAAAATTGGATTTTGGGATTTCATGTTCACTTACATAGTTTATCAGTAATTATAGATGCGTGACAAATACAATTCAAGGGGTATACCTTGTCGTATTGCAATCAAACTGTTGGAAGCGTCCCTGTCAATTGCCATGGGAATCAATTACATTTGCATTTATGACAACCGGTCTGCATGTTTTTCACACGGAACTTTGGGCCATGATTTGGGAAGAGGCCTGAATTTCTCTAATGGGCTATTTCCTGACACAAAATGAAAATCCAATCTGAATTCAGATGGTGGAACGAAGTTGATCAAATTTCAGTTTCTTTTGCTGGGGGAGGTCTTGTTTCCCAAGGACGTGCTACGGTTGAAGCAATTGGGCGTTGGTGGGGTGATCACTCTCAAGGAACCTTTTGAAACTCTGGTTTCTACTTCTTTATATCGTGTAAACATGGAGATGAAAATGGGAATTG
Source organism: Abelmoschus esculentus (assembly GCA_035048815.1). Taxonomy (NCBI): domain Eukaryota; kingdom Viridiplantae; phylum Streptophyta; class Magnoliopsida; order Malvales; family Malvaceae; genus Abelmoschus; species Abelmoschus esculentus. The sequence goes on from JAUCBN010000025.1 coordinate 707,990, forward strand.
ATAAATGATTTGGTATATTTCATTAGCAATGCTCTGTGAAACCAACTATACTATTAGCCTGTATTTCCAAACAGGTCATCCAAAGCTTGAATGTAGCCAAACTCATCTCATTTTGATGTGATACACGTTGCTGCTGTCAAAGAATGAAATTTCCAGGCTGTAAGTTTTGGAAACTTGCACCAAAAGCCAAGATTCCCTGATCCAATCGGACCAACCAGGTGCAATGGTTTGAAAGGGATTTGAAAAGAGATTAACAATAAGATATCTATGGGTGGAACCTGTTCAAAGAGGTTTGGACATTGAACAAGAGAAAAAAGACACAGGGAGAAGGAAACTTCATCCTGGTCTGATTCTGGTTGTTAGGAAACTACTCAAAGGGTATAGTATACTTCAAGTACAAACTTCATCAATGGAATTGTGCTCATGTAACTTTGCATACATATCCAACTGCATTTCAACAGATTCTGGGAATTTTTGTTCAAATACCAGCAGTTGTTGTATTCATCCCAATCTTATCTAATCTTTATCTTCATCTTCATCTCACAATATTATAATCGGAGCTTTGTTTTCTTCACCTAGAGATATATGTTAGGAAAGAAAAAGGTCTCGTAAGCTGCAATCTCAAATGTTTCTTTCACCTTTTGTTGCGTCGATTACTCTCTTTTGAAAATCTGCTATGCTGATGGAATGGCATGAGACATAAGTTGCATCATTGATAATGTACTATAAAGCATAGTTTTACTTTATTCTATATTTGTTGGATTATCCACACAGAAAGAAACTTAGCTAGTGTTGCCATGTCTTTGATTAAATTATTCATATCTGCATGAAATGCGCTACAACTTTCCTAACTACAACCGGTTAGGTATATTTTAACTGGGAAGAGTCTTAACTGTCAAGCACAGGCACAGCCGCCTGCAACTCCCATCGAGTAGTTCCGCGACAGTGAACTAAATGGACTGTATATGTCAGAGTACAAAAGAAAATGTTACAAAAAGGAAACCAACTTTAGTAAGCTTCACTCTCTTCAAGAAACATATTGAATTAACCATCACAATTAAACTACAGCCTACAGGGGACTGATCGATCAAAGGAAGGTTTACTTGAGTTCTGTGTAATTGAATATGAAAAATGAATGAATTACTTTCCATTTCCTTCAAATACAAAAATATATGATCTCAGCAAGCCTTCTGAGAAGAGACCAGTGGGGCTGGTTTCTATATCTAAAAAGAAGCTGTGCCATGGCTTTGCTGTTGAAGAATCAAAAAAAGGTGGGGAAGAGTACCATGTTGTGATATTCCTTATGGCACTACACAATTCTTCTTGCAACTTCTTTAAGGGACCAAATCTCTGCAGAACCCCAAAGCCCTAAAACACTGCTAAGCAATGCTACTGCTTTCTAGTTTCTTTTAAAAGCACCCGAAATCTCCCATAAAGCTAAAGAAATTGAATATCAGCTTTTTACGTTGAACAAGACATGTCATTCGCTTTTGTTTTGGTTGCATGTGGAAACAGACACATTTCCTCTTTCCCCCACTCTATTATTCATACCCCACCATCCCTACTGAGATTAGATTTTCCCTTTTGGGGTTATTATTTACTAACATCAAACATTTCTGCACCATAGATTTTGTAGTCTAAATATAAAATGACAAGATGAAAGAATATTTCCCATAAGCTATGAGAAAGGGTCATTTCAAAGCATGCATAAAGGTTATTCTTGTCTTCTCATTCGCTTGTTCAAAAGCTTTAGTAACTCCTTTCAGAAACTACGATGAAGCTGCCTTGCCATCCATCTTCTTCTATTTAGCTTTATTAATTCATGCTCATGCACAACCCATGAAAGCCAAAAGATGACATGCACGTTACTCTCTCTCGCTTTATTTCTGTCTTTATGAATGTGAAGTCTGGTGGGGACTTTAGTTCATTTCATTTGCCCTATATAATACTAGTGTAATATACAGAAACCAAAGCTCGAACCTAGGGGGTAAATTTAAAAGCAGAAAAGAAGTTTCCCAATTAACAGAAAACAAAGAAAAAGACTGATGCTTTTAAAATATGATTTCTGCTTCTATATATATTGTTGAAAGTTCCCAAATCTAGAAGAAGAAATTTAATGAAACCCCACATCCTCTTCTATCATCCTTTTGATATGCAATTTAATTACAAAGAACCAAACAACTCATGGTGCATGACATAGTAATGTCCTATCCCCTCAACATGATGTTATAAGTATTTTACAAAGAACCGAACATTAGTACCATTACAAGAAGCACCAACATGCAACAAGAGATGTAATGTAAAGTTTAAAGGAAAATTAAAGACGGAATTAAGATTAAATTTTGACAAAGTTAAAATATTAAATCGAAAGAGATATACCGAAAGAAACAAAATAAATATCGAAATGAATGCTTGAACTCATAAGTCAACATTGCACCAACTTGGATCTTCATGCATTATTAGTTAGCAGTAGCAGCTGGTTTGGTGAGCATAATTAATCATGCCACTGCTGTGCTGTCTCCTTAAGTATAATTAATAAGATTGGAGGGACAAAGCAATCAAAGTTTACTTCAAACAAGGGATTTGAATTTGACCATGACATGAAAAAAAGCTAGCAGATGATGATGATGATGATTTAAAAACAACTTTGTACAGTTCCATGTTTTGCTTGATCGATGTCATACGTTCAAGATTAAAAATTATGAAATAATACCAGACCTATTCCATTCTAATTAAAGTCTTGAATTCAAATATTTGGTGAGAAACTTTTGTTTACATTATAGTTATATCTGAATAGACGAAATTAATATTTTTTAGACCGTTAAATAAAACTTATGATTTAAACATAAAATTAAGTAAATTTAGTTTTTTTTAATAATATATTATCATTTAATTCATTAATTATGTATAGAACCATGTCATCATCAAAATAAAATTTATTTATATTTTATACTACATATGGGAAGAGCGGAACTATAGGAAGTTTAGGAGTATATCAAGAGACTGTGATGATCTTGTTAGGTATATACAAAATACCGTAAGTATACGTGTCCATAACAGTAATGCCAAAATGTATAGAGTTAGTGATTCGATTAAGATGACTTGGGGGATTTCTTAAGAATGACCGCCTAAGTACTCGCCTTGTATAATATTGTAGATTTTTGTTTTTTTAGATGATAAATCACGAATTTATCCAAAAAAATTATAAATTAATCACGTAAGTCAAATATCATCATGTATAAATATTCTCGTTATATCATTATAAAGACACTCGTTAACATATTTCATTATACATATATTTTTATTCAATATGTGAGTAGACTATTAACATTTTTTCTGTATATTATACAAAAAAGATGGAGGAACAACAATACAATAAACACTGTATTTTTCATAATTTGCAGTATATTTTAAAATAATAAAATAACAGTATAAGAATTAAGAAACATAAAGATGATATTATAATGACGATAATGGTGCTGATTTTGATGCAGCAGCTGGGATATTTCGCTTTGGGTCTTCTCTCCTTGGGTTCTTGCATTTGTCAGAAGAGAGCAGCCTCTTTCTTTGTTTTTGCTTTTCTCTTTCGCTTTCATTTTATTCTCTCTTTCTTTCCAACAAACATCAACTTTGTATATTGTACAGGTAACTGAGCCGAGACGTTGAGAGTTATGAAACAGGCTTCTATCCACCATTAAACAAAACCAAAGAAAAAGAACAAACTATATATAGTACTTATATAACTGTGTGTGTATATATATATTATGGTTTGTCTAAAACTTTATTGGCTAGCCATGATGGTCAGGGTCAGTCCAGAAAGTGGAGTACTTCAACCAGTCAGCTTCTTGTGGGTTGGTGATTGATGACTCCTGCCAAAAACAAAACAAAACTTAGGGTTAGGGTTTCACCTATAAACAACAAACGAAGAAGCTGCCTTTTTTGTCCACTCTACAACCCACTAATCTTATGAGGCAACGTATGATAAAAGAGCTTGCATGTTGCTACCACACTCATTCCTTCTTCCAACTCACCTTTCCCATTATCCCAACCAAAACAATGTTGCTGATGTTATAACTAAACATGATAATTCGTACATTTGTATATTTTACCGTGTCATAATTATTTTCTTTATATATGTTTTAAATTCATGACCTTAAGGGTTAAGATTTAGAGTTAGAGCAAAGGGTTTAATTTCTTTTAGTGTTAAGTATGTTGGATAATGCTTGAATCCTATCCTACACTCCGTATTTATAGGAGACATGAAAGCAGTTCGGTTAAGTTAAAATTCATTTTGAATTTTAAATGTGTAACCGATTAGATTTAATAAATATCAGAGATTTGATTTGATATTATCTGTTATTAAATCTAATTTTGAATAGATATTATCCGAGATTTAAATGGATATTTTCGGTTATCAAATCTACTATTTTTGGATATATATTAACAGATATATCCGAGATTTTAAATGGATATTATCTGATATTATTAGAGATTTGATTATGATATAATCTGTTATTTAAATCAAATTTTATCTGATTATCGGACATATTTGCCCCTGCTTTCAACCTATAAATACGGAGTGTAGGATTCAAGCATTATCCAACAAAGTATGCATGGTAACACTAAAAGGAATATATGATTTTATTCATTATTCTTTAAGATATTTTTCCTTTTCATTCTCTGCTCTTTACAGCAACATATATTCAAAGATTAACCAAAGGAGGGTGTAGGGAAAGTAGTCTACGTATTAGTTTACCAACTACCTTTAAAGTACACTATTGTTTCAAAATTTTATTTAATTTGGAGGCTAAACGGTTTCACATTCTACTGTAACCAGTTATATATACTTTAGCTATATTTAGCGAATCTTGATTATCTATCCTTAGGAACAACATATAAAGAAAAGATTACCTTAACGTATTGATTTCTGCTGAATCTTAAGAAAGTGGTAAAGGAGGTTGTTGTTCATGTCAAAAAGCAGATAATTATGCTTAATTCTCTATGAAGAAAAAGCTATATATGCACTCACTTTAACACCATTTTATTTATAGTATGATATCTACCATTTCTTTAAGGATGCTGAATCCCATACTTAACTCTGATTCAAAATATTAAAAATGAAAAAACAGAATTTAGTTTTTTCTTTTTTTTTCACTTCTTTTATCCTTTTTTATTATTTATTTATATTTCCACTGGCTTAGTTGGTATTATGAGGGTCAGAAAGTTCATACTCACTTCTTTTGTGTCACTTGAAGTGCAACTCATTACTAGTTCTTCCAAACCTGTTGCAGACCTTCCTCCCAGTTTATGATTTTGCTGCTGCTGCTGTTGCTGCATTTATTCAGTTCAACAAATTATAAGTAAACGACCAAAAGTATTTATCCATATTGTTCATGAATCAAGATCTTAAATTAAGCATGTATGATCGAGTCACCCTTCAGCTTAATGAGAACTGTAGTTAATATGTAAATGGAACATGTTCACGAGAGAAAACTGGGATTTGAAAAGAAGAAAAGAAGTGCCACTTAAAACTGTGGTTTCTGGAGAGAGAAGTTATTAATTGCACATTTGCACTAGTAATGATGCTGATATATATTACCTGGAAAGTTTCGTTTTGAAGCATTATTCTGGAGACATGAAAGGAGTCCTCATCAAGGATGATGGAGGTGTGGTGGAGGGGAGGTGGCGAGATGATTGTGGAAATTGGGTGTGAAAGCCTGTTAACGTGGAACGCCGTCGTAGCAACCTGCTGCTGGTGGTGATGATGAAAAAGATTATGATCGTGGGACATATGATTTGTCCCCCGATGATGCGCCGGTATCTCTTGGCTTGTGCCTTGAGTCGGCGTTTCCCTTGCAGCTGAAGCTTCTCCAATCCCCACCTGCAATAGACAAACCTCCCACCATGAAAACTATTCGTTAGCTAGTCCATTTTCAAACACAAAACATGTTCCAACATTGCTTTAACTCCTTTTTTTATCGCTATCTTTCTTTTAGTCCTTTCAATTTTCTATAGTTTTACTCTCAGTTCCAAATATTGGTCCTATTGGTGAGTAAAAATAAAGAATAGTTAGCTCACAAAGATAATCAAGTGAGGGTCATATAGATTTTCTTGTTCTTTAAATGCAGTACATGCAAGCAACCCTAAAACTTTTAAGATTTAATAAGCAAACTTTGACGTTTAAACTTAAACATGCTTTCATGAAAATATTGGATTTATTCATAAAATTTTTGGAAGTTGTACAAGAGGGAAAATGCATTGAACATAAATGAACGAAAATGTACCTCGTCGAAGCTTTTATCAAACGGGGAGAAACTGAGAAGGTGATCAGGTTTTAAGTGTTGGATATCCATGGCACCGGCAAGACTTGACAAAGCGACCGCGGCGACAACCCCAGCTTCTGACACTTCCTCTCTAAGAGGGATTAATTGTCCCTTTGAAGAACAATTCCCCATGCCGCTATCTCGCCGGCCATTAGGGTCGACGATAACAACGTTGGTTCCTTCAACAGCTGCTGCTGCAGTTCGATCAGACCAGTTGCACTGCCTTGGTTGGGTCTGATAAAATATTTTGGACACCACAAGCTCTCCTTCCTTCTCTTCCTCGTGTTGACCCAGATGATATTGGTGCATGACCCAATTAGTTTTTTCGGGTTTTCGGTTCTTCCCAAAATTCGTGTAAAGAACCAGGATTTTCTTGCAACCTTTTTGTTTGCCACTCACCATTACAGGCCTTGTCTTGCCGGTTTTGTGCCACCTTGTTTCTCCACCTTGCAAGTCACATTCGGTTTGAATCTTCCTTCTTTTTCTTGTCCCGGTTGTGTAAGCCTTTGATGGTCTATGGAAGAAATGCCTGCTTAATCCATCTCTGGTCACTCCTGCAAGAAATATGTAGAAAACATTAACCAAAAATAAAAGTTAGGTTGATTTAGGTGCAACAAACCAGATTTCATGATAGTAAGACCTAATAGCATTGAATAATGATGGAAACAGTATCAAACAAGAAAAGGTAGAAGGATTTTAAGACAACCTGGGAGTTTCTCGGGATGGGTGTAACAAATCCCATCTTCCCCTTCAATTGTCGGGATGAACTCATCAATCAAAGGGTGAGACTTCATCATGTCTTTAGCTTCCACTTTTGCTTCGAGGTGTTCTATCAGTTCTTGATCTGTCGGGTCAAATTTCACTCCTGCTGGTAGACCTAACCAGTCCTGTAATATCTCCTCATTATTCAGTTCAAATTAAAGCAAAAAAAGAGAGAAAAAAGAAGAAAGCTTTAATCTTATATTGTTCGAATATGTTTTAAAGAACAACTTGACCATCCAAAAACAAAACAAAAACCCTTGATTAGAATACAAGTATATTTTCTGGTATTCTTTCCTTGATTCTTTTCTTGTCAAACTCTTGGTGTTGAAGCCAAGAATATTATGAGATGAATCCGTACCGGTTTTCCTTCGAGTTTGTGACCGCAACCGGGACAGTGCTTGGATCCACACAACTGATGCTCTTCGAGCTTTGCATCGATGAGATCGGAGCTGGTGATGGAACTCAGATTACTCTTATTCATTGTTTCTGCTATCTTCCCCCTTTCTTTGGTGTCGGTGGATGCTATCTTCGTTCCCTCAAACTCTTAAAGTCTTCAATGAAATAATAACCAACCTTGTACAGCAGCCGACTACTCATATCCCACTTAGCTTCTCTATATAACAGAAACCATATATAAGCCCGTTTTAGATCTGATATCCCTTAAAAATAAAAAGGCAAAGGACATAAACTGATGAGTTTGATTAAGTCCTAGTTTTCCTCAACCTATGTAAATTTTAGTATAACTTCAGATCTTATTTCATCCATAGGAAATGAACGCAACAAAGAGAAGGAAGAAGGAGCAAAACATACCAAAAGCCTCTAAATTAAGTCAGCAAACAGGAAAAAAATATGATGATGATGATGAAGAAGAAGAAGAAGAATCCGTATGTCATATATAAAGACACGTATTTAATGTCCTCCAGGCTATCTTTGTGAGAAACTATTACCTAAATCAATCACCCCAAAGGAGAAAAAAAAATGCAAACCCCAGTTGAGAAATATGCTCCAAAAGAAGAAAATTCTATATGTACTGGTACTTTGTCTAAGAAAGAAAGGAAAAGAGTACCGAGAGAGAGAAGAGAGGAAGATGTAACAGTGGGATTGAGATATAAACCTTCTTCAACCATATAGAAATCACCAGAAATTCCTCGCTTAATTTTACTTTAACTGAAATCTCCAAGTGGGAAAAAAGAAAGGAGAAAAACAGAAAGAAAAGAAAGAAGAGAGTCGGCCTTAATATATAAACTTAACAAGCTAGCTTTAAAGCCTTTGCAAATTCATGTAGAGTTCATGTGGCCAGGCGGTTCAAGAGAGAGAAACAAAGAAAATACAGGAAAAGTAATTATATACATATAAAAGAAAAGAAAAATACTACCAGTTGTCTGTATTTCCTTTCTTTCTTGACTAAAGTTTAAGGTCTCCCACACCTTTGTTTTAGAGGGCTTGACTACTAAAGCAAAAAAGAGAAGAAACGGCCTTCACAGCTGAAGTACACATTCAAAAGCATGGTAACCCTACTGTATTCCAACTTAAATATATAATCTTTTCTTTTTATTTAAATTAAAAAAAATATTATTTGATACATCTAGACGTTTTAGCTGAGATAATATTCAAATTAAATCTATTGGCTAAGTTTTTGAATGGTTTATATAAAGTTATGAACTGAGAAATGCTCCCACGCTATAAGATAAGCATAAAATACTAAAAACATTTCAAACGTGGCAGTAGAAGACCTTTGAGTAATGAAGACGATATCTGGGGAAAAATTACAGTTTTCCTTTGCCATGTACAAAACAGATAATTGATGTTAAAGAATGAAAGTTTCTTTTGAGAAGGAGAGGAAGATGGAGAGATTATGGAAAAGGAAAAAGAAAAAACAAATAAAAATGACAAGAACTCACATGGGTTTCGAGAGGGAGTGCTGCTGATCATGATTCTTTTGCCATGAATGTTGCAGAAAGGGAGATGCAAACAGGAGAGAAGAATTACGGGGTTGCTTGATCTACAAGGCAAATGAGCAGTATAGTTGATGGACCACCACTCCTTTCTTATTACACCCATACAAAATCATATAAAAATTTATATAAAAATCATATAAAATTATCATATATATATATATGAAAATAATTTAATCTTCCAATGGAAGCACTTGGGGTAAATTTTTACTCATATGGAAACAAATAGACAAACTGTTTAAATAAGTCATAACTACCGCTACTTAATGATATTTGGCCTTTTTTAAACGGGTGTAAATCGTCTACTTTTTTCTCATGTTTTTATTCGTGCCTTCATTTTAAATTAGAGGGTTTAGGGTTCAAGGTTAGGGGTTATGGTTAGGGTTTAGGGAATTAGGGTTATGGTGTATTTTTTAGAGTGTATGATTTAGGATTTAGGAAATTAGAGTTAAGGTTTAGAATTCAATTTTTTAACAAATTTCAAAGTACAAATGGAATCATATATAAGAAAGAGGCGGACGATTTTTACCATTTTCAAACAGTTTTAATATATAGCTTCTAATATGTAAAAATTAATTAAAAAATAATGTTAATATTTGATCAGAATGATGAAGGGACCAGCAACATGTTTTGCAAAACAGATAGGCTGCCATGATCGCTTCTTTTCTCTGTCTAATTTTTGTTATTATTATTATTATTACAAGAACTGTGTAATTTCATTGGACAGGGAAGAATATATACCCCAACGTGTTTTTTTCCTTTCAATTTTAATAAAAAAAATAGGGACAGAATATAAATCAAGTTGTAAGTTGTGAGTGTGAGCAACCTTTGATTAGGTTTCACTTTTTGTCCCAAAGAGACTGAGAGAATCAGATTGCTGCTCTTCATATGATCCAATAACTTTGACCTTTGACTTCATATTGCTATTTCTCCTGGATTCTCTCGTCTCGTTAATTGTTGTTATATTTATTATTTTTTATGTTAATCGTGTTTAAATATTAACATTAATCTTGTATTTACTAAACGTGTTTTATGGTATAAATTAAAATCAGCTCTTAAGACCAAGGGGGCTAAATTCCGAGAATTTGGTTGTTTTGGGACCATAGCTTTTGAGTAGAAAAGACAGACTTAAAGTATAATTCATGTATGAGAATATCTCCTACATGAGAATAATGGCTATTATATAAAGAAAATAATTCTTAATCAAAGTCAACTATGTAATCTTTTAAAGCTAGAAAGACCAAACCTCACAAACAAATAACAATTGGTTGTGTTACAAAATATTGATTCATTTAGGAGTTGATAATATTAAATTTTTATGCACATTAAAAAATATTTATTTTCTTTGTTCCAAGGCATTAATAAAAAAAAATCGAGTACTGAGAATGAAAGCACCAAATATTTTGGACCGCAACACGGACACATTTACGCATAACACCACGCGTCCACGCCCGACAAAGGTCACTTGCGCCACCAATTGAAGGACTGGGTGCGATGGTTGGCCCAAATGTTGCACCAAATATAGTTAATTCTCGTGCACATGGTAAATGTGAAAAGAAGTTGAAGAAAAAGACACATGTCGGGTGCAGGAACAGAGTCTAGCGTGGGGGACAATGACTCGGCCCCTTGGGCTTTGGCGCTTGAAAACTAGCATTGAGGTTTTATAGTCTATACTAATTTGGGGTTGGGTCCAAGGGAAAACTAGATTATAGTTAATAATGAATAAATTACAGATTTTTATTTTTTATAATAATAATTTTAGGTAATATTGACACTATTAAATCACGATCGTCTTACTTATTACTTAATTATAAAAAACCGCAAAACAAGACCAATAAACATGGCGGCCGGTGATGGCTTGTTTTATCTGAAATAAATGAAGCCTAATAGTTTTATTATCCAACGTGAGCCATAATCCAGGTATTGGACAATTCAACCTCCAAAACCCGACCCGAAAACCAACCTATCGGTGCAAACCGTTATTTCTAGACCATCCTTCCGTCTGCTATATAAAGCCATGCTTTTAAGAAAAGAAAGCTCATCCAGAATTTTCATATTTAGTCGAAAGGATTTCACAACTATAAACATGGATTTCTCTTGTTTCAATTTTCCGTTAAAAAACTCGGCTTTATGTTCCTTTGAATGGATTTCGTTGTCGCTTCATCGTCTTTCTCTTCTCTTTTAAACCATAGGAACAATAAGAATAATATTTTTTGTTGTTATTATAATAATATATTTAATAAGAAGGAGAATAATTCCCACTTTTCTGTGCCATCGAGTGCTGGCATCTTTAGTTTGAGAAAGTTCACAACGGTTAGTTTCGGTTACGATTACCGTTACCGTTGCGGTTGTCGTTCGAGGAGAAATCCCGGTTGCTTAAGGATCGAGTGTTCGAGACGTAGAGTCATGGATTCGTGTACTTCACCTGAGTTTTCAAAGCCTAAGATCATTACCGGACCAGGTGGTTATGTTCTTGAAGATGTTCCTCATTTGTCAGATTATATTCCCGATCTTCCTGTAAGCTTTTCTCTCCTTCCTTCTACGTATAATTATACGTATCTGTGCTTTTACTTAACCCAACCCGTTGCAAGACAATCCAGCATATTCTATTGTTAGGTAAGTCCGATTTCACTGCTCCTTGATACACAATTTACTTGTTATATTAATTGTCAATTATGGTAATTTTGATAAATTAGTGTCAATTTGATCTACTTTCCTGTTTTACCGGACAATATTTTGTCCATGTAGATGACACTGTTCCTCAAAAGGTTATCCCTCCTGAGTCCTTTCAGACACACATAAAAATTTTGCCTAAACTTCTGTTTTCTGCTTATAGGTTGTTGTTCACAAGGACAATCCAAGGGGAATACATTTCCGACGAGCTGACTTCATTAAACGAGTCAGCCTATCGTTTTCATTAGCAAATAACGAGTTCAATGTTTTTGCAGGGAAGATACAGGGGATTTTATGCTAAAAATACTGTAAACTTAAATCCCAAGGTTGTTAATGATATCCATAAACGATGCAGAACAATCCTCGAGATATCACGAGGTGGGCACGATACCTCAAAGATTGTTGATAGCATTCAGGATCGCGACATTAATCAGGTCTGTATAAATGTCTATGATGTTTCTGATTCTTGCCAGTAAGTTGAAGTTCAAGACGTGCTAATTCTAACAGGTATGATGGTTTGTGGTAACTCAGGTTTACATTATTGGTGGAGATGAAATCCAGAGAGGTGCATCTGTTATATTTGAGGTGACTTCTTTAATAGAATATACACAGATTCTTTTGCTATGTGAATTTGTACATATTAAAATGAATGTTGCTGGAATCCCCAAAACCATTGACAATGACATCCCTGTAATCCTCTTAGATTTTTTATTATAACGTTTCTGTGCCATAATTCTGTTAAGAATTGCAACCTGTTTTATTTGATTACTTGAAACTTTTATTTTTTTTTCGCTCGTACATGACAGGTTATTGACAAGTCCTTTGGCTTTAACACTGATGTGGTGAAGGCTCAACGAGCCATTAATGCTGCTCATGTTGAAGCTGACAGTATCAAAAATGATATTGGTCCGGTGAAATTGATGGGACGCTACAGTGGTAAGTTTCTCTTTGGGTCTTTCTTTGAAGTGCTAATTCTTCATTTCTAGAAATGAGCCTTCTCCAACATACAGGCAGGTTTTCTTGTTTGAATGCATTCATACTCCGACATACGGGCAAGTTTTATTGCAATGTAAGCTACTCTTTCTAGCCGAGACGTGGATTGTTGCTTGGTACCAGAGTTATCCTTTTATCTAGAAGGGTCTGGAGGACTTTTTAAGTACATCGAAAAGCAGCTCAAAGAAAACGGGCATATGGTTATTGTGATAGCAGAGGGTGCTGGACAGGAGCTGTTTTCGGAATCAATAACACTGAAAGATGCTTCAGGAAACAAGTTTCTCAAGGATGTTGGGCATTGGATATCACAAAAGATCAAAGTTTGTCATATGGGTTCAACTCAGACAACATTTCACTGACTTCCTGTGATGTATGCTATGAAACTTTTTTACGTGATATTTTATATACGTATCATTTTCAGAAAGGAAGATACCCATAAACCTTAAGTATATAGGTTAGTGGAATAATTATTAACCGGAGAGGTATTTATGAGTTAATAGTAGAAGTTGTTGAGCATTGTACTTTGTTTTCTGGCAGATCCTACTTACATGATCCGTGCCATTCTGAATAATGCATCTGATAACGTTTACTATACACTTCTTCCTCAAAGCGTCGTTCACGGAGCAATGGCAGGATACACTGACTTCACAAGCGGTCTTGTCAACGGCAGACACATGTACATACCATTCAATGCGAGTACATTTGAATTCTGATTAAGTTCGCAGTCACAAGCTGCTATCCTAGTATGCATTATTTCTGAGAATTGAAATTTGGCGCTGATTTTTGTATAAAGAAACAGAATAAGGTTGTGATTACGGATAGAATATGGGCGAAACTTTTGTCTTCAACAAATCAATCAAGCTTTTGGAGCCACAAAGTTGCCGTTGGAGACGAAGGAAGTGGAGAAGAAGTGACCGAATTGTCGGACAAAGGAATTTGTGTCGAAGAGGACACTCATTACAACTGAGGTCGGTAGTTTTCGGTGTTTCTTCAATAAATAACTTCTGGTGTTGTTATTCTGATCCTTTGTAAGGGGCATGAAACAGGTCATAGTGGCAGGCGAGGCAGTAGGCGATCAGAGAATGATAGCAGGGTGTCCGAGGGGACTTTTGCTTTGCTTTAATAGGTGGGAAATAAACATATTTCATTAAATAAATGATTATAATAAATAATAATGGTTCCGTTTCTGTGAACCTAAAAAATTATGATCATAATACGAGCAACAGGTTATTTTCTCAAACATATCTTGAGAATAAAATAAAGAGTATTTTTTTTTAATAAAATCGTTTATTAAAGTAAATTTAAGAGCTATTTGAAAATATAATTTAAAATTTAAATTTAAAATCTTAAAATATAAATCTAATTATAAATTTAAACTTTAATTTTAAATTATAGATCCGACAACCTAAATCTTTATATTTTAAACTAAAATCTTACTAAAGATAACAAATTTAAGTTTCTCAAACCCGTAAAAAGTTTCGATTTTATTTCTTAATAAATCAAATTCAATACTACTCATATTTGATTCAACTCGTTTATGTCTCGGATGTACTTTGAGATACATCCGTGACTAAAGGGTACCAGGATAATTTATCGTTTTCATATCTAATAAAATAATAATAATTTAATCATCTCCGTGGTTATAAATTTTTACCCAATTGTTAGAAGAAGGAATGAGTCGGGAAAGCGTTGGCCACTCTGGCCATCTTGTGAGCAACCGTGTTCCCTTTTCGAGCCACATAACTGAAACCTTGGCGAAAGATCTTTGGCATCTGAGATGAAACGTCGGAGAATAGAACAATCAAGCCTTCTGACTGTTGATATTAGAGATTACGGTAAGGGAATCGCTGGTTCCCAAATCAAGTGAAAAACGGAGACCATGAACTCTGGGGCCGGGATTAATTCACATCATACTTTTGGAACGGTGGGGTCTTGATTAATAATTCCAGTGCACAGATCACCACACAGATACAGTCCTGTCACCGAAATTTTTTAAGTTTAACCATAGCTAACGCCACGTTGCAGTCAAGTAACCAAACGTGGCGACACCACAAGTAGGTTCAAATATGCATAAATGACAAGCCCGTGACTCCAATACTACCGCCACTTGAAGTATTTTTTACGCACTTTGAAAGATAAAAAGTGGAGAAAAGTTAGCTCATAGTCCTAGATTTGTAGCCAACTGACCACAGACGACACAAACCAAACCACGGCTAAAATAATTTTTTATTATATTTATATTCCTCGCTAAAAATATATTTAAAATTTTAGAATAAGATATATTAAATTTAATATATAAAACGTAAATTTAAAAATTAAATTTTAATATCTTAATATTAAGATAATAAAAAGTAAAAGAAAGTATAGATTTTTCTCACGTGAAAATACGCATAACATACACCGGCAGCTTCTGCTAATTGCTACTATAAAAGACCGAACCTTGATGGTGTTTTCAATGTACGTATCTCTCAAACCCTAAACTTCACCAAAAAACTAGAATGATGCTCGGAGAAACTCGTCACCCGAATCATTCGCTCCACCTTCTACCTTGGCCTGACCTTGATAATGATCGAACGGTTGATGTTCACTCTCCTCTCAACTGCACTACGCCCTGCAGCCGCTTCAACAATAATAGTAACTCGTTTTACTTGCAAGAAGTGCTAAGAGCGTTACAACGTTACGTGCCTTCAAACGAACCGGATCCCGAGCTTTTGGGTCAGGGGTGTAGCCTGGACTCTCCGGTTGACTCTTGCGATCGTTTCCGGATGTTTGAGTTCAAAGTGCGGAGGTGTGTACGTGGCCGTGCACATGACTGGACTAAGTGTCCGTACGCTCACCCGGGTGAGAAAGCTCGTCGGAGAGACCCGATGATGTATCATTACTCGGGTACGGTTTGTCCTGATTTCAGGAAAGGGAACTGTCGAAAAGGAGATGCTTGCGAGTTTGCTCATGGGGTTTTCGAGTGCTGGCTCCACCCTGCTCGTTACCGGACTCGGCCATGCAAGGACGGGACGGGTTGTAGACGTCGGGTTTGTTTCTTTGCTCATACACCGGACCAGCTGAGGGTCGTCAGCTCCGTCGATTCGTATGATGGTTCACCTTCTAGTGCTACCTTTTGGTCTTCCTCTTGTTCCAGTTCTCCTCCGTTGAGTCCCCGAGCCGAGTCTTCGCCCCCCTTTTCGCCCATGACTCAGTCACTGAATCGGTCTCTGGGTTCAGCTTTTATCAATGAGATGGTGGCTTCTATGAGGAGCTTGCAACTTGGAAAGGTCAAGTCTTTAGCTTCTTCAAACGTACAAGTAGGCTGCTACTCTCCTGCGTTCGGGTCCCCGAGAGGAGCAGCGATCCGACCCAATTTCTGTAGCCTGCCTAGTACTCCGACACAAAACTTAAGCCGTCATGAGATTGAGTACTTGGATTTGTGGGATGAAGTGTGTAAAGAAGAGCCACAAATGGAAAGAGTTGAATCCGGAAGGGACTTACGAGCAAAGATGTTTGAGAAACTGAGTAAAGAGAACACCTTGGAAAGGGTTAACCCGAGCCAGGCCTCTGCTGGTCCGAACGTGGATTGGGTTTCGGACCTGGTGAATTAACAAAAAAAAAAACTTGAAGCGTCAGCTAGTTCGATCGTCTCTTCTCACTGTAAATAGCATCTGAAAAAGAAAATCTGGGATATATTTTGCGCTACTATTTGCTGCAACGATTTGAAGGTACAGTACAGAAAATCTGGGAATCTTATATGAAATTCCGAAGATCATAACTCAACAATCAAAACTTTTAAGCTTTTGTGTAAGGTGGAGGCAAACGACGGATACCTCTTTCTCTATTTTGATGGTTGAATTAGTTCCTACTAAAATGTAATTAATCATCATTATCCAAGTGCTGTTTTAGCAGCAATTTTCACATTATCAATGTAAAATATGATGGCTTTGTATGTTCTTGTGGTGGATTTGCAATGTTTGATGGTTTCAGAATCAACTGTATTGTATTGGTGGATGATGCAATTGCAATCATGTTGACTTTTTCCATTGAAGATGATGCAAAGCTGATGTTCCAAGTGTTCCTTTTCCTCCTGAAAACTTTAGTGATGATGTTTGAAGTAGGCTGGAAGCTAAACAAAGTCAAATACTCGACTCTTCCCCGTAATCTAACATGGATTTTGAAGTGAAAATGGTAAGGATTTTCTGGGAAAGTTGGGACGATTTTCTTAAGATTTAGGCAAATCTTATTATTCAGTTGGAGTCGTATGTTTTTAATATTATATAACATGATTAAGAAGATAAAACTATCGGTTCAAATCATCTTCACGATTAAATCATAAAAAATGTGATTTCAGAATTTCCTATTACTATCGGAAACATAAGATTTCTTCGACCAATCCGTCTTAAGCTTCAAAGGGAAGCTTTCAATAGACAATAGTCAAGGGTTTTTTTTCCCTGTAACTAGTCGGTGGGTAAGGATGATAACGGGTCTGGACCGGATCTAGCTAGATTCATTTCTATTTTTATATCATGGATCCAGATCCGCCTTAGATTCGTGGGTCTAAAAAATTTAGACCCAGATCTAGATCCAATAGATCTTACGGATCCGAATCCTAAACGGGTCCAAAACGGATTTATTAAAAAATGATTATTCGATCTATTTTTTAACGTAATAAAATTATCATTAATTAATTTTACATCACAAATTCGATGAATAAAAGATTAATTTCAATTAACTAGTATCAAGATAAAAAAACGATAAACTAAAATCTTAAAAAAACTCAACATTACACAAATATTAAGAAATGTAAATCATAAAATATTTTATTTCTACAATTCGATTATCTTACTTCTACTTTTTAGAGTGTTAGTCTTCATCGCTACTTAAATCATAAACATCCTAAAATAAACAAGAAAAAATTAACCAAAGAAAAAATTTTGTTTTGTAAAAATAATATTTGCGAAATTTAAATATTAATATTAAGATTACATAATATAATAACTTTCTTATATAACATATAAATGATATTCACCATTTTCTTATTATCGTCATAATCTTTATTAAAAATAGAATAAGCATGTATTCCTTCAAAAAATCTCTTTATATAAATAAACAAAATTACATTAATAGTGAATATAAAACTTACTATTATATATTGATATATATTTTAAAACTAAAGTGAGTTTTTTAATAAATAGGTAAACGGGTCAAGGTCTAGGTCCAGATCCGTACTTTAATCAAAAGATCTAGATTCGATCTAGATTTATTAAGTCTAAAATTTTAAGATCCAGACCTTATAAAATGGATCTGAATCTATAAATTCGGGTCAAATCCAAGATCTATTACCATCCCTATCGGTGGGGCATGCGGTGAACCGGTGGCGGTGGGGTATTAAGTGTAAAAAGGAACGGGTAAACTGCAATGGAGGTCACTTAATTATGGGTATGATTATATTGGGATCACTCAATGACTAAAAGTTATGTTTGAGTCACTTAATTATGGGTAAAGATACATTTGGGTCACCCAATTAATAAATGTTACATTTGGATCACTCAATTATAAGTAAGGTTACATTTGGGTTACCCTTCATATTTTAAAAAAGGTTTTATCAATTCGTGTATTAGATTAATTAAAGATTTTAAATGAAATACTTTAATGTTAATAAGGATATACAAGTGATTTAGAAGAAAAAATAATAAAATTGATGTACCTTTTTAAATATGAAGGGTGACCCAAATATAACCTTACATATAATTGAGTGACCTAAATATAACATTTAATAATTGGGTGATCCAAATGTAACTTTACCCATAAATAAATGATCTAAATATAATTTTTTAATAATTAAGTGACCCAAATGTAACTATACCCATAATTTAGTGACTTTTGTTGCACTTTACCCAGGAACATACTATACATGAAAAGAGAGAAGCAGAGTTTTAATTATTATCCCTTCCAACACGCAAGCAGACATCATTCATTTAATTTTTTCAAAAATGTTTTATGCTTTAAACTTGGAAGTATTTGTTCTTTTTTGTCAACAAACATTTTTTTTCTAATATAAATTATAAAATATTTTAGTTTATATATATATCGAGACATAGGGAAGGAGTTATATATGGGTGGGGTGGGACAATGTCTCTTACCTCGAAGAAATTTTTTTATTTTTTTTTAATTTTTTTAAAAAATAACTTTTTTATAAATTTATTCTCTACTTTTAAACATTTATGTTTTGTCCTCTTAAATTCAAGTCCTGTCGAAACATAGGAGCAATAGGACATGACAGGTGAAGTGAATTGATTCAAAGTTAATAAAGTTTGGAGGAATGAATACGAATTGTACAGGGAATTGCTGACAATAAGTGCTTTGGTCTTCAATTTTGTACGGGAGGAACGAATACAATGATGGAAAAATAGCTTATAAGTTAAGCTTTTTGACGGAGGTGAATCTTATCGAGAATCTAATGATTAAAAATAAAAAATAACATTTTTTACAATAATAAATTACAAAATTACCTGGACCAGAAAATGATTAACATCAACTCGCACTTGCCTGCTAAAAATCCAGTCTTTAATTCCCCGACTCCTTATTTCATGAAAGGCTTCCATGTCTTTTTGACCCCTTTAATTGTACCGAACATCAAGTGAGCTATGGTTTCATCGAGTTCTAATTCGCATCAATGTTTGTCGGCTTGTTTTTTAATATGAATTTGCGAGTGAATTAAACTGTCTTTCAGTACTCGAAGCAAAGCATCCCGTTCTTGCAAATCATGATCTACTGGAGCATTATGAGAAAAGCCCTCTAGATAGTTGAAAATGGTTGGAGGGTTACGCTCATACAAAGCTCGGAAAGGGAGCTGATGTCTGATACGTCGTATTGTACTAATATTTTGCCAATGCTAAGTATCGTCCCCATTTGCTTGGACCATCACTTGCCATACAACAAAGATACATCTTAAGACATCGATTCAAAGCTTAGATTTACCCATTAGTTTGTGGGTGGTAGGAGGATCTAAAACATAACTCGGTTCTTTGAAGTTTGGATATCTCGGTCCACATGTCACTAACAAAAATCCGATCTCTATCGCCATCAATTGAAGGTCGAAGTGCAAAAAAATTCATGATCACAAGTATGAGAGTGGCCATCCACCTTCTAATGGTAACAGTGAAGTCAGTCATCACTTCAGTACCTTGAACTTGAAGTTTAAGATCGTGCGTACAACCTTCGTTCCGTAATTTCTCACCATTTCCCACAAGGACCCCGAAGTTCAGTGCTGCCATTACCGGTAAACCCCAAACATTTCACAATGCAAGACTGTATAAAGTTGTGTACTGTTGCGGTCGATCAAAATTCAAACCATCCAACCATTAATATCCTCCATCGCCCTAATGGTATTAGAGTGAAGCAGCCCAAAAGAGCATTGAAGGAAACTAAAGAATGCAAGGTGATTGTGTGGTTGTCCAATGAAGGGGATCCCTGGATGTGCTTTAGGCTCAGTAGATATCGAGTTAAATTAAGATGTATTCCCATATAGTGCAGCTCTACATGCATCATTGACGACAACGTACCTCTTGGAAAATACACCCAAGCATGCTTCACAACCAAAAGGAAGGTCTCTTGATGAACTCTAAGCAGATAAACTTCGGTGATGTCAAGTACGTATCTAGTTGTATATCTCATCCAAACCATATAGGAATTTATAAGCTTTATCATTCGACAATGTTGTCAATCAAACACTTGTTTGAAGTTCGAACTTTCTATGGATAAGTGAAGGGATGCAGCTAGGAAAATGCCAACTTTTTTGATTCATTTGTATTTTTCTGATACAATTTGTAAAGATGTAATTTGCATGAATATATGAACATTGTTCTAGCATCATCCATCTCTGATGAAATCTCCCTTCAACCATAAACCAAACAGTATGAGGATTAAATAACATGATATCATTGCAGAGCCACAAATAACCATTCCAAAGATATAAGTATTAACTATACTCGAATCAAATGTTTAAACCTCTCATAATCATGGAAACATATAGAAGAAACAAATGTGAAATCATATTCTCAAACCCAAAATCATTCATGCATTACTCATTATTTTATCTGCAACTTTCTCAGATAGTAGATTAGCATTACGGATGAAGAGGAAACAGACACCGTAGAATCCAAAATTTAGATAATTAATAACAAAATCATAACCTCTGGGGAAGCACATAAAAGTTCATTCCAATCCTTGAAACCAGTAGCTAAAAATAAGCATCTCAAAAGAAAACAAAGACTTAAATTCCATCAAACCTTCTTGCCTTCTTCAACTACATAGCTCGCTTACTTCTCAGATGAGTTAGGTCCCCTCTTTTTGCCAAATCCAACCACTGTCAAAACCCAAAATATAAAACAAATTACTTTACATTAACATTCTTTTAGTTCATTTAGTCTCAGAGATTATCCAAGTTGATTATAAAAAACACAAAGAAAGAAAAAGGAAAACAAGAGGGTAGAGAAAAACAATCACCTGCGGTAACAAAGCGACGGTTGTATTGCATTCTCTTGTAAGCACGGCCTCGGGGCTTCTTCTTCTTGTCTTGTTTTGCCACTTTAGGAGTTTGGCCTCTCACCTTACCGGCACGAGCTAGAGATCCATGAACCTTACCTGAAATAATCAACAGGATTCGAAATAATCCAACACCAAACAGAACGGCAAAAAAACAACATAAGAGATGCTAATAAGAAGGATTGAAGGTTTACCCATGGCGAATAATTGTTAAAAGACTGCTCTTTGGCTGCGAAGCTGCTGGCTTGTTGATCTCTTCGTTCGCTTTGGCGGCGAGCAAGGAAAAACAAAGGTTAGGGTTTTGATTCGTTTATATAGAATTGTTGAGTATTTAGGTCCGGTTGATGCCCGAAAGTTGAATTTGGATCTTATAATAGTCCGAATAGAGCCTTATCATTGGGCTCGTAAGGCGTCGTGTTTGAGCCTTATTATAACAAAGCGTTGAAGATTTGAGTGTGAAACGACATCGTATAGTTTGCCTTGTCTAATCTGAAGCTTCCAGCTTCGAGATTCAAGTTCAACATCTTCGGCCTTTCGACCGTAGACGGCGTACCGATTCGGCTTGAAAATGAGGAAACTGGCGAGACAATTTCGAAGTTCTGAAGATGAAAAGTTCTCTCTCCCTACCTTCGACGACGATCGTCCCATGGATATCAACGGTCTCTTTCTCTGATTCTCTCTCTTTCACCTTTTCCCCTGATATCAAATATGTTTATTTGATTAATAATTATAAGAAAAAAAGAAGCTTTTCTTTTGAATTTACAGAACAAGAGGAATTGGTTCGTTCTCTTGAAAAGATGCATGCTCAACAAAGTCTTCAATGGAGGGTCATCCTCTTTACTGTTCCATGATCTTAAAAACAAAAAAGCTTGTATCTTTCCCTTTATTTCTATTTATACTTGGTAATCATTGTAATTTTTTTTTAATTTGCAGAGCGTATTTGCTGCACTTCTCTTTTGTTACTCGGCGTTTCTTCTATACTCAATCTATCAGCAGACCTTATTTCCATGGGAATTGGTATACTCATGCATATAATACCCAATTCCTTGATATGACCTAAATGCTTATTTCGATTTCGGATCATATTACTCTTATAAAACTTTTCATGAGTATGATATGATTATGGAACTGCTAATGTAATTGGATTGTGTTAAGGTCCATGATGCATTTTTCTTTAAAATTGTATTACCTTTTATTTTCTTTTTCTTATCACAATCATAAAATATAACTTGTTGCTGGATTAACAGCGGTACCATGCTTATTTCATGGAAGATGTTGATTCATGGATGATAATAACTTCAGGTTTGCTTGCTTGCTTATCTTCATTGATATGTATTCATTTATTGGTTTTTATGCCTGTTACATTTTGTAAATTGTTTCACAGAAATAGCAGGCAGTTGATTTCAATAAATCCTGATTTTGGTTATTCTTATGGTGGAATTTAGACATTATTTGATAGTTGTTTCCTTTTTCTTTTAAATGCTAGTCATTGAACATATTTTCCATTCACTATTACATTCAACATATCTGATCTGGTTTTCTGACTGTTATATCTAGTAAATTTACTAAGCTTGTATGCCGACAGATTGGCTAGCTGTATTGGCTTGCTCAATGGCCATTATAGGTCTATTCAGCAATTCAAAAGATCACAGAAAGTGGATATGGTACTCATTGTCTCTTGCCATTGTGCTTGCAATTTTCTGGATGTATCACATGATGAGGTACATCAGTCTCAGAATTTTAATTCCCATATTTGATTCTTGTTTTCCTTATTGGTTTCTTGATTGTTTCATGGAAATTTGTATGAACAATCTATGGTGCTTAATTTAGGGTGCTTTTTTTTTTTTTTTGGGGGGGGGGGGGGGGGGGGGGAGGGGGTTGACATGAAGTAATCCATGGTCAGCGTCAGCAAAATGTTGGATTCCGTTCCTTTTTTCTCCGATACAACTGTGTTGGTTTCTATGACACATTGAAATAGATGTAGCCAAAGCAGTTCCAGGTTATGAGGAGAGGAATAGATGTAGCCAAAGTATTGTGTTGCATTCAAACCTTTGGATTCCAGTCTCTGAGTTGAATTTGTTATGCATGAAAGTTGGTTCATATCTGTCTTTTCCATTTATGTTGTAGTTAAGATTTGTTTTGGGGATCTTCTTGGCTTTGCTGAAGTTTTTTCTTTGATTCATCAACGTGGATATTCTAATAGTGACTAATGGAATGCTAATTTGCCTGTAGAATGCCAAAATTCCGTTGGAATGTTATCTGGCTTCCTCTTGGGCCCTTATGGTACGTCTATTTTTCCAACCTTTCTTCCTCCTCTCATACTGCTTATCAAATTCTCAACTGCATGATGAACTTGCAGTGGAGCTGGAGTATGTCTCTATGTCGACCATGTCCTTTCCGAGTCATCTGAAGAAGTAAGAAAACTCAGAAGCTATATGTATGCTTTCAAAGCCAGCTAGTATCAGACCACACTACAGGACTGTTTAGCAGGATTTAGTGAAGGTGGTCGAAGAAAGCAGTCTGCTGTTGTAGCATGGCAGCTAAGAAATTGCCTGTTCATCTGTTATTATCTATGGACTATCCGGAAAGAAATCCAGAATTGGTGATTCTTGTTCGTTAGTAGCTCTCTTTTTTGCATCATTTTGGAGAGTTTGTTATTTGAATATGTAGCCTGGCAATGTTCACATAACACGAGATTTTAAAAATATAAACAAAGGCAAAATATTCAACGAAATTTAATGCCACAAAACTCTGATGTAAACTTGGGGAACAAAATGCAGGGTTTTTTTAGTACACGATAGATCTTGCCAGATTACTCATCATCACCATCATCATCGATGACTTTGGTGCCTAAACCCTTCAATCCTTCGGCTGGGATTTCAGCAACGGTTACCAGAGAGTAGAGCTCCTCCTTTGCATCTTCGTCGTCATTTCTCTTGCGAGCAATTCGGACCCTGATCCTTCTCGGAACACTTCTGATACCTCTGCTCCAGATGTGCTTGTTCAACTTGACATCAACTCTCACATCCTTGGTCCCCATGGCTTTTTCTGCAAACTTCCTGATTTCCTTTATAGCCTTGGGAGCTTTCTTCTTGAATGTGCTGTTTCCAACAACATTACCAACATGATAGTAAAAAATCATTATTCAACAGTTTACTGGGTATCAATAGATTTAAGAGTTTTATTCTTTTCTTGGTTCCACCAGAACTCAACCGGGTGGACACTAAAAACAACAATTACAATGATCATATGAGTTAAATGCAGTTTAGGGTCCTAAACAAATTTCCAGATAAACTACAAAAATTATTGATGTTAAGATGTAATATTTATTTGATTCCTCCAACTTCAAAGTACAAAATTAGACTTACAGGCAACATGACCACCTTGAGCCATCTGTTTTCACTAATACAGTACATTAACGGACAAAGGGTAAACATTTCATCCAGCGCATCATGAATCTGGCAATCAATTACCATCTAACTCTTAATAACTCTTAACAAATTAAATGAGGGTATTTAAAGGGAATGATGAGTTACCAGCCATGAAGGCGCTTGTGAAGGTTGATGGTGTACTCTCTGCTCACCACTTCTTCCTTTCGCCCACTTCTTTTCTCAACCATTTTCGCTCTCTAGTATTAGTGCTTACCTGAATTCAGTCACCTATTGTCAGTTCAAAACTAGATCTTTATAAAATAATAATAATAATAATTCGTAGTTCAACTTTCTAAGAAACCAAACGGAAGAGAAAGACCCAGACCTGGATGCGTACGAGGGAAAGCATAAGCCACAAAAGAGAAGGGAAGCGAAAGAGGGGAAGGAGCTCAGCTAAAAACGAAACACAGAAAACCCTAGCTTGCAGCGTCGTCGTTTGAGAAAATTAGTGGATCGTGAACCGCAACTTTAACTGGGCCCTTTCTAAATTATATTTGATCCAAATCCGCAATTTTTTCATTTGGACCGCAATTTTTTATTTTCCAAGATATTAACTCAAAAATACAAATACTATATGAATTAAAATTTTTAAAAGAATCAAGTCCTTGTCTGATTGACTATGAAAAGGGAAACATTTTTTAGGGAAAAAAAAACAAATATATTAACTCTTTCATGCTCCAAGCCAAGCCAAACATACATAAATTTCCTGCAAAAACCTTACGACTGGATGGTGGCTATGAAGTAACCCTACACTTTCAAATAGAACAAAACTACAAAAATATTTCAATTTATGCAATATATCATAAAGAACATTAGACTGCCCAGGGTCAAATCAACAGACATACTAAAATGAATAGGTATTAGCGACTCATGCATCCAAAATGTTTTAAACATGAAACGTTACAAATTAAAAGGAGGAAAAAAGCATTGAAGCAAGTAATCTGGGCAAGTGAAAAAAAAAAAGAGTATACAACGCTCCAAAGCATCCACTGAAACCCAGAGGTAGATTTAGTGGCTGCGTTCGTTTGACCACCGGTGTCATATGAAGGGGGTCGATGGAGCTGTATGGTTCCACATCAATCAACAATAATATGATCTTAGTTCTTGCTTCAAGTTCCATGGTAAGCAAGGAATCAAACGTTTTACAAATACGGCTGCGTTAAGACCTTCGTGAATATCTCCACAAGCAAGCTGCTAAAACTGTTATACCAGCAATGGCCGCTAAAATCTGTAACCCATATGAAAGTAGTTTTAGTTCTGAAATTAACAGCCCGAAATCATTTAGGGAAAATTTGATAAGGTGATGAAATATAATCATCTATTTTAAACCTTTCTCAGAAACATCTTTTATAGCAGGAATCAAGAAGGAAAACATGGACCAAAGTGCTACAGAAATCTAAATAATGATGTTGTATTTGAATATATTCCAAAAACACAAGGAAATGGGAAGAAATCTGACCTTTGCATCTCTACCATAATTATTTCGCTGGAAAAGAGATCTCATAAACTTAAACCGAGAAGCTTGTGGCATAAGAATGACAATAGTGTACTGGTTTTTGCAAGGGTAAGGCAATATCCTTCGCAGAGCTGACTGGGCAGTTGAAGGCGTCAGGGATCCTCTAACCCTGGATCGTCCTTCATCTTGAACCTGCAGCAGATAAAGAATCAAAATGAGTAAATACTTGTTCTACCCTATTTAAGGGAGAAAAGACGACTTAGAACGAACGTCTGCAGATCCGATAGATAACAGTCATCCACACAAAACACATAATCTTCTCCTTTTAACTTTAGGGCCAAAACCATTAACTTGCTGTATTGTACATAGTTACTTGTGGATAGACTCGCCCCTTAGGTTAGATGACACTAGTAAGACACAGAAAAAAAGAAAAAAAAGGACATAAAACTGAGGTAACAGAGAGGCGAACCACCTTGAAGGAAGTGCCAACATCACCAGAGTAGACCCTTGATTGGTAGCTTCTTAAAATTCTCTCCAGCCAGTAATAATTTTCCTGAGAGAATGATGGAAATTAGCATTCAGAATTCAGTTATGCTGTATTTCTGTAATGGGCTAAAAATTTGAGGAAAAGGAGATACAAGCTACCATCCTTCATACTGCAAAGACTAGCACAATTTTTTTATAACACGGCTTATAAAAAAATTAACCTGCAGTCCATTTTCATGGGCTCTCTGCTCAATTTCAAGTACGGTTGCAACATCCTGATCTGTAGGCCCTTCTTCTTGAAAACGTACTACTTCTTCCAAAGCAAGATCAACCTGATCCACAGCTGAATTTTGTGAGATCACTGCCACTAAGTCAATCAGGGAAAGATAGAAAGGGAGATACATACCAACTTAGAGGAGATTTCTGGATCACAAGAAAAGTTAATACTCATATCTCCACGAACATCCCCAGTTCTAGAAGGCTTATTGCCGCCAAGGAACACAGAAACACATGCAGAGTAGATCTGGTATATAAAGAGTGATTATAAAACATTAGTTAAAGAATAATTAAACAGATAAATGTAAATTTCAAGAGAAGTACATACCTGCCCATACTTGAAACGAAGAACCTGTAAGATTTTTGTTTCAATAAGTTTGCTCAAGAATCCAACACAGTGAATCTCTTCTACCTAGCATTTTAGTTTCCAACAGCAAGGTGCACAGAATAAAAGAAATGTTAGTCAAGATTCTCATTTATTCCTTTGCCAGATTACTACATGGACCAGTAAGAGGGGAAAAACTCACACACCATTGTTCCATTCTTCAACACCACAGGAAAGCATAGCTGGACTGAACATTGTGCTTCTACCATGGGGCTGCGTACCACCTCTCTACAATAACAACAATGCATTAGAAAGATTTGTTAATACAAATCAATCAATATGCACATTCATGAATACAAAATTGTATGTATGTGTTACAGAGTGCTAAAATTTGAAGTCAAGGACAATCTATTGACAGGCAGCATAACTAACTCCACCTAATGCTTCTTATCCAATCATTTAGACATTGTCTATAACCACCACCAGATATAGAAGTATCTACCTAATTATGGTTGTGGGAAATTTAAATGGTAATCCTTTGAGATCATCACGGTTGTAATGGAATATGGCTTCTGGAGACTTTGGTATTCCACCCTGTGCAGATAATTGCAACCTTCGTTAGCATAAGAAAAGATGCATGTAGATCAATGTGCCTTAAAAGATTCCCAACCTACCAAATATTGCAAAATAAGAGGAACTGCAATTGAGGGATCAATATTCCCAGCT
Source organism: Abelmoschus esculentus (assembly GCA_035048815.1). Lineage (NCBI taxonomy): Eukaryota > Viridiplantae > Streptophyta > Magnoliopsida > Malvales > Malvaceae > Abelmoschus > Abelmoschus esculentus. Next base: position 735,928 of record JAUCBN010000025.1, read on the forward strand.
ATAACAACTGTAAATGTTGATGGGTCCTTAAAACAAGTGTTGAAGTATTCACATGCTTTTACTGGATCAACTTTCCTTAGGTCACTTAATCTGATAGGCTGCAAAAGAAGAAACAAGAAGAATGTTAAAGACGGCACAACTGGCAGAAAAAGTTGGTGATATATAAAGCATGACATCATGCATACCCGGAAAAAATAAGAGTTTCCATAGTTGATCTCTTTCACCCGATTTGCAAATGCAGTGTAAGGATCCCTCTCTTGAGCACGGACAGCTTCTTCTGCCATTTGCATCACTATTTTGACTTCTTCTTCCCCAGGAATTACATTCGTTGTAAATAGTTGATAGACAAGCTGTGAGAACAGTGGAATAGTTTACCTTGACAATGGTCAGAAAATGTGTGCAAGGTATAATATTAGCACATTTAATTTGGTAACTCAAGGCAGAGGTGTTGTCTGTCTGAGACAATGCTAAACCTTTGTTCTAAGCATTAAGCATGTGCATAATTGAGGAGGATTACTGTAGAAAAATAATCAGAAAACTGATAATACTCAACACTTTAAAATTGTCCAGTGAGACAAACCTGAAAGGCAGTTTCTAAGTCTGAAGGTGAACAATCACCGGAGAAGGTTCTCATATATGCCCCAAGCTTTGTACCAACTTCTACTCTCTTGCCGGCAAGCATCTCCATCAGAACTGATGGTCTATGACCAAATACACCAATTTCTCCAGCAATGGTTGATCCCATTGAACATGAAAAATACTCACTTTCAGGAAGTTCAGATAAACCCCCATACGAGAATCCTGTAAAAAGAACCTGTTGAAATGGTACATAAGAAGCATGGTTTTAACATGTATGGCTGCTCTAGATAGAATAAGATACCTTGAAATCAAATAAAAGAGACATAATGCTGTCTTAATGCTAAACTACTAGAATTAAGATTCAAATGTTGCCTCATGCAGGAAATTGAACACCAATAAAGATTCTGCAACGATCAAAGGAATTATACCTGGTCATCGAAAAAGTCTGTACACTTATAGCAAACTCGCATGCCATTTGATAGAGTTAATTCAGTAGCTCCAATATTTGAGTACTCTTTCTGCTCTACAATGTACCTGAAGTAAATTATTTGATTGCACTTAGTCTAAATAACCAAATCAGATGGTCAATCTTTCATGAAAGGGAGCGTTAAAAGAAATAACCCAAAGAAGGAAAGTTGAAGTGCTGATAGAAACCCACAAAGGAATCAATCACATTATAAGATATGATATGAAGTTCTGTTATTCCTAATTCCTACCCTGGAGCCGGTTTTACATTCATCAATTCTTCTGGAATGTACTCTTCATCCCATGGGATAATGGTCCCTTCATTCTCAAAATTATTGATCTTGGACACCACATTTCTAAGGTCATCAATTGTAGCAGATGCTCGAGGTTCAATTGTCTTTAGGACGCAACTGCATGATGTTTGTAATTTCTCTGCGTATTTGGACACCTCTGATGCAGATATATCTATGCATGCATAATCATAATTAGTACAAATACAAAACATTGAACCTGGTTCATTGTTATATAACTAGAGAAAAATTGTTTACTCACAAGGTAAAATAGATTTTTGGAGTTGAGCTTCATACTCGATACCAATAACAGGTTCATTGTGGATAAAATGCTGCAAGATGAAAAAGAAGAAGATTTCGTACTGTTCTAATTTCTAATTTCACAAATAGATAAATGGAAAAGATTGTAGCCACTCAATAATATACCTGAATAAATTCATCTCGTAAGCTAGTTGATTGCATTTGATCACGCTCCAAATAGGCAGATTCAATCTCTGATATCAATAAAGCTCGGACAACTGACACTTCACGCTCTGAAAACCCATGAAGTCGCACCCTTGCAACCTGACGGAATATATTCATCAGCAAGATAATATGAATGACAAGAGGAAGAAGGGATTTATACGAGTCAAGAGATATAAATTGGATAACAAACCTCAACTAGCATTGATTCTAAGGCCTGTAAAGTCCCTTTTTCCTTACAAGTTGAGCTCATAATATAAGCTTTTAAGGGGCGAACAATAGCATCAGAAGCAGCAGAGCAAGAGAAATATGGTGGATCCTTTCCACGAGAGATTTTAAAGAACCTTTGATTCAGAGCATGTAGAAACATGGACTCTACAAGCATGTCCCTATAGTCTTTAACTGTCTTAAGCTCATCCGCTGGCATCTTATAGCTAATCATCACTGCAGACTTTTACAAGGCAATGACAAGAAAGCAGAATTATTAATTGTTGATTTCCTCCAAAGCCATATGCTAAAATATGTTCAAAACTAGAAGTGTACTTACTCCCGCAGCTTCAGACTCCACAAAACACGAAAAACGTGGCTCCTCATGAGAAGGAACCGGAAAAAATGGTATGTTTGGAGGGTCAGAAGCAGAGATTTTTTCCTCAAAATGAGTCTTTATCAACTCAACAACACTCTATAAGAGAGAGAAACAGGGAGAAAATGTTAAGCAGTCTTGACTGATAAACAAACTTATGTTGTAACTCAGAATAGAACTGTCATGCTAATAAATACTAACCTTTGTATCAGGAAAATCTCCAACAGCTATCACTGCCATATTCCGCAGATGGTACCATTTTTTATAAAACTGCTTCACTGTTTCAGAAGACAATGTTCGAATTACTTTTTCCAATCCAATTGGTAGGCGCTCAGCATACTGCAATCAACCCAGGTTTAGATGTAAAATGTACTCCAAATAAAATCAGGATCAACTAGTTAGAATTCCAACCAAAATATATTGATGATATTACTCTTGCAACTTTAAACTGCTGGCTTAATTTCAATTCTGAACAATAAGCAAAACGAAAGGACTTCACTAAATACAATAAATGGAATAATATTCTTATCCCCATCACTTGCTGATCTGACATTATCCATTATAAAAATTAATACAGAAGTAGAGCTATAGATTGGATAAATAGATAGGTTCGACCATTGCTATGAGTAGGCTAAAGATCTCCAATCTAAAGGCCTTATATAAATCAATCAATTCAGCAACTGATGCTTAGAGACTACATAAATGAGTGAATAGTAACACCTTGGAACCTTCCATCATTAGAACCCAATGTGCGTCTTGCATCCTTCCACTAGCATTTCTGTTTCCTCTATACTCTTCCATAACAGCCCCTCTTTCTTTTTCCAGATCATCTTTCGAGACTCGAATCTGCACAAAAAGTTTGAAGGCAAAACAAGTAAACAACCAAAGGGGAAAAAACACTAAAAAGAAGGTGACCAAATGAAAGAGAAAGAAAATATAAAGATATAGTTGTATACCTCTGAACTAAATTCAGCCAATACCGAAATTGCCTGAGATAACAGCTCAGGTTTATCAATCGGAACAAGCAACTCATATACCGTCTCATCAGCAGAAGTGACCGCATTCTGGCAAGCACCAAATTCTGCGCCAATACTTTCAAGAAACTTCACAATATCATGATTTGTGTACTTTTTAGTGGCACTAAAAGCAAGATGTTCAACTATGTGAGCAACTCCACGCTCATTTTCCTCTTCCAAAACCGAGCTGCCAAGAATGTCATCAAAATCAGCATATTCGACTATTACCTAAAAAAGATTTACTAAAACACTTAAAAATCCAAGCTAGGTCACGTTAGGTTTTTGATTAAATCAATTTTTGTTTCAATTCAAGAACAAGGAAAGCAAACAAAAAAAAAGGCTGAAGAAAGACTAACCCAACTTTGACGGCCAGAGCGAGAGCGGCTCTCAGACGGGGCTTAGGATTAGAACGAACATAGTAAGTGAGTCCATTGTTGAGTTTTCCGTAGTCCACACCGAAGGGTCGGTGTTCGAACTCCTGATCTAAGTCCACGTTTACCAGCTTCAATGACCTGAATCCGTGCTTCTTCGCGATCTGCGTATTCTCGATAGGTAGCAAATCCATCTCTCTCGACGGGGGGGGAATTGTAGAAGGAAATGTTTATGTTCCGTTTTCTGTCGACTTTGGCAACGGCAATCTGTTTTAGTAGTTGCAAGAATTGAAATCTTGATATGGGGAAAATCTGTTCCTTTTCCAGATGGGAATGGGATTGGGCTTTATTGTTCAAATTGCGTGGGTTCCACGTGAAATCTATGGACTTCTTTTTTGTTTCTGATTATTTTTCTTTTTAAAAAAGATTATTATGCTCCGCACTTTAGCCTAGCCGATTACAATCTTCATCTACAAACGGCTTTGTTATTGATATCTCAGGATTTAAAATTCAGCCCATACATTTTGTTTGTCTGCAATTTGCATGCCATTTGGATTATATATATGTTAATTAATTAATAAATATTGATGATTATATTCAAAACAGAAATATATATTTAGTATTGGAATTAAGTATTTTTAAATTAATATTTAAAACAGATATTTTTAAAGTTGATACATAAAAATTTATATTACTTAAAGTTAAAATAAGTCATTAAGTTTATTAATATTATATATTGATCGTTTAAGCAAAGGGCGTTTGGTCTAGTGGTATGATTCTCGCTTTGGGTGCGAGAGGTCCCGAGTTCGATTCTCGGAACGCCCCTTTTCGTTTCCTACTTTTTTTTTTCTTTCTATTTTTTATTTTTATTCGATGATTCGAAGTGATATATACATATGTGCGATTTTAAACAACGGGATTTGGTCTAAACGACGCAGGATTTTCGTTACTCGAAACAAGGTTTTGGCCGACAAATTGAGGGTTTCGCCGTTCAGGTTTGGAACTGGTTGAGGAGAGAGAGAGAGAGAGAGAGAGAGATGGGGAGGAGGATACTGAACGATGCGTTGAGGTCAATAGTGAATGCGTAGAAGAGAGGCAAAGCGACGGTGGAACTGAAACCGATCTCCACCGTTATATCTTCCTTTCTTAACATCATGAAATATCGAGGTAAGCTCGTTTCTTTTCTATCAATAAAAGTATTTTATGGCAGCAAAGAATCATACAGGTTAGTAATACAAAGGCAAAAAACTAGAGTTTATACAACAAAAACAATGTCAGGACCAAGTTCTCCAATTATCATCCATGTAATTAGAAGAAAAATTATGCAGGACACTAACAAACATCATCAGAAAAAGAACAGTCAAAGAATAGATGCTTAACAGTCTCTTTATGAGTGGTACAGAAGCTCAAGGGTCATTTGCAGTGATTTTCCTATGGAACATTCTTTGGTAGCTGGTATGTTTTTCATGGCAGAGTCAGACTACATGATAAAACTATGTTTTAGGACAATAGTATGTTGTGTTGCCTTCACTTGTAGATGTGGTGGATTTCTGAACTTTCCTCCCATGCTTGAACAGACAGTTGATCCATCGGATCAAGGAGTCGACATCCTAATTTCTCAAATCAAGGAGATGTCTCCATATCCAGCTAGCATCAAGTGTTTTAGTTAAGCCCCCCAAAGCATCAGGTGTTTTAGTTAATCCCTCTTTGCTTCCTTCTGGACAAGCTTATTGCACATCTCTTTAGTTAACCTTTAGGAAATTAAAGGAAGACTGAAAAAAATAACAAGGAGAGTACCTTCCCTGGACCCTAGAAACGGAAGGATCTGATCTTTAAGCCCTCTCTGCATACTGCAGCAGAAAATAGAGCACTTTGTTTCACTGATCTGGAGTCTTGAGGCTGAGACATTCTTGAAGAATTTGAGAGCACTAACTTAGCATCGAAATGAGACTAGATCACCGTGGCTAAGCATAGGTGGTGACTTTTAGATCATTACATCCCTTGTGAGACTTGAACTCACTAGGCAGTAGGCAGTTTAGATAAAGGTCTAGAGAAACATTCTACAGCAATGACAGAGTATAGGAACATTGGATTGCCTTGTCTTAGACATTTTCTACCCAGAAAAAATTCCTTCTAAACTTCCATTCAACAAACTGGTGAGGAAATTTTAAACCAAGGAGAACTTCTATAAAGTCCCAGTGCAAGGAATCATATGCTTTCCTAAGCTCAATCTTCCATTCCTGTGATAATGCCTAACAAGCTCATGAGCAAGCAATATGTTGTCAACAATTTTTCTACCAGGCACAAATGCAGATGGACTAGAGCTACTAATTCTGGAGAGAATAGGCCCTAATCTGCCGGTTAAAATCGTGATAATAACCTTGTTGAAAACTGTACAACAAGCAATAGGCCTGTAATCTCTGAGGCTTTCAGAATTTTTTTCCGGTTCCTAATTTAATGCATGTTTTTATCATGGCTTTTGATCATTTAATTTATAAGAACGGGTTTGTGCTTTAATTTAAATTTTGTTGATTATCTAATTTTGGTTAGGTTGAAGGGACTCAGCTAGCAGTTCTGAAAGTTGCTTGCTGTTTCTTGAAATCTATATATTTTTTGGCTAATATGATATTGTTGTGTCAATGAATGCTTATGCATGTCAAACAGTGAACTCCTATAAGCTTATTTGGTTAATACACTTTTTTGTGTGGCTAGTTTGAATGTTGTAAGGCACTGGTTCAATTTTAGACTGCACAAGTAACCATAATTTATGAATATTAATGCCTTTTTTTCACGAATTTGATGGGAAATAGAGATTTATCCACAACTGATGATGTAAAACGAAAGTAGTGCATCTTTCTTCACTATTCTGGTTTATTTTCAACTTTGCTTGTAACATGGGTGTTTAGGCTTTAAATTGATTACCATAATCCATGCTTCTATCTTCAGTTGCCTGGTTATTTTATCAATATGGTGTAGAAAGAATTATGACAATTTTTTTTAATGTTTATGAAGTTTAGTTTTTGTTTTTTTAGCTTTGAAAACCATTACACATCATGTGCTTTTTAATGCAGTAGCGCAGTCGTAATCTCATCATCCAAGTGTCTTCAAGTCTAGTTGTTCTTGTATATTTAGACTCGTGGCAACTGCTGCTTTTGTATTTATTGCTTCTACTTGGGTCTTTGACTTTGTAATTTTCATTTTGAAAGGATACATTAAGAATTTCGTGGTTCATGATCCACATAGAGTGGGGAGGATAACAGTTGAACTGCAAGGTAGGGTAAACGATTGTCGGGCACTCACTTACAGGCAGGACATCAAAGCAAAAGATATTGAAAAATACAAAACAGTTAAACTTCCAACACGCCAGGTTTGTTAAAAATCCTTGTGTCTGGCATAGAGAACGAAAGCATAGCAGCTATGTCAATAGAATCATGTCATGGAACAATGACCTCTTCTGGTTTGATACTCACCTTTTGCTTATTGTTCTTATGACGTGCAGTGGGGTTATGTCGTGATTTCAACTCCAGATGGTATTTTGGATCATGAAGAAGCCATTAGAAGGAATGTAGGTGGGCAAGTTCTGGGTTATTTTCATTAGATTCGTCCATCTTTCCCATCACTGTCTAATCTTGAAATGGAGAAGGGTAGTTCTTTTGATCTCTGCTTTATCTACGAAACTTTCAATCAATATCTATCAGAATTTGGCAGTTGACATGATTTAAAATCGTATAATTACAATATAACATTTTTGGCTTAATGGCTTGATTTCTTTTGATTTTCAGAGTAATTGAACTACAAAGGCAAACTTCAAAATTTAACTGCTCCTTGATTTCTTTTGATTCCTTTTGAGCTCTGTTTTTTTGACAAAATGAAGGGTAAATTTGTTCAGATTCTTCCCTGATGGAGTAAACTTATAAAACTATAAATTAAGTTAAAGAGTCACCTCCTTTACAAATCTTTACGAGATTTGATCCAAATTAATCAATCAATAAATTGAATACCGGTAGTTATACTAAAAACATTAACAAGATTATACGTGATTCAATTATATAATAGCCTAAACATGAATTTGGGTTCAACATGCAACATAATATATGGACTTTGATTTTGTGTAATTGTATTGTATGCATAACCACACCAACATTATCGACATAGCACAGTTCTTAAGTTTCATATAGCAAATCAGAGTTCGAATCAAAGATGAAGATAAAATTTGAAATCTGTCACTTGCTAATATTATAAATTGTTGCAGAGTTTGCACAATAATATCACCAATTTAAGAAAAAAGTGGAATAAGAATGTGGTGCATCACAATCCTAATATAACTAACTACATTTATTACTCTAAACACATCAAATGAAATGTGAAGATAATGTTTGAAGTTGAGCAATTAGAGCTCATCATGCTGGGTGCTGCCTAATCGGCTAAATAGGATGGCCATATCCATACCTTGCATCATGGTAGGCACAGCCATTTGAATGGGACAATTCCGAGAAAATCCAACCTTGCCAGATTTCTGAACTTTCTTTATGCAACGCTTGAACTTCTCATGGCATTTTATGTTGATCAGACCTGAAAAAATAAGCACTGCATTGTTGTGATTCTGTAAACAATAAAAAGCACTGAATCGATTACAGATGAAAAAGGTAGGATTTTTGTTCTTTGTATTGGGACCTTTTTTATCCACGCACTCGTCGTGGATCTTGCAACAAGCGTCCAGATCGTCGCACGGTTTTTCTCCAGGACAACCAGACCACCCCACCCCGCAATATTTCCCGTATCGGATCCCAACGGCTTCATTCCAGATTTGAAATTAATTTCATCAATTAATATAAAAAATGGTACAAGTTGAGTACTAAGAAAAGTACTCAATTCCAGAGATGTAGAAGATGGGGCTCACAATTACAGTTTTCAGCTACGCACGTTCTGCTACATTTTACCTGTAAAATCATAAAAGATATTACCGTTTCAACAATCATATTTTTTAACGGAGAGAAAATAAATTGGATGTATCGTTCAAATTCTAACACTTAATCGGGTAGAAAATATGGGGGAAACTAGGTTTTGACATTTGAGAGTATTAGACCTGGGAATCATTGGTAGCGGAATCGGCGAAGACGATGAGGAAGACGAAGATGACAAATGTTGCTACCAAACGTGTCGGAGCCAGAATAACAGCACAGGGCAACATTCCAATCACCGATTCGTCGTCCGATATACGCCTCCTAATCGTAATCCTCCTGGAGTGTTAGCTTCTGGTTCGCGTCGCCCAACAATGTTTTTAACTTTCTCTATTGATCCTGGCGAACCTACGCGGAAGGAAATGCTGAAATTACCGAAACGCCCCTCCGAACTTTCAGTTCCCAAGCACTGTGAGCCTAATCTAAATCCTAATTTGGACTGGGCCTGCAGATCCCTCTTATTGGATTCAATTCGCGAACCACAATGATTTTTTCTTCCGGGGGTGATCCACAACAACAAACTTTACAGAAATATTTATATATATATATATATATAAAAGTGTGATTATAAAATAATATCTATTTAATTTTTTAATCTTTTAATTACCGTACCTAAATAAGAATCGAACACAAAGACTTTCGTTAGACTTGACACTAGTATTTTATCACTTTATTTGAGGTTCGATTATCATTTTAAACGACAGATTGAATGGCACAAATGAGGAAAAAATTCTATTAAGATGAACCTCGACGTCCTTTAAATAAGATATTGGATTCGACTCCTATGGATATAAAACACAATATTAGGAAACTTAATGTGGATATTGAATATCGAGAGACAACAGCAAGGCTTTCTTTAGGACCAAAAGCAATAGTTTTTGATTCTTCAAACGTGCAAACATCAAAAGGAGAGAAATTGTACTTCAGGCAGTGATATATTGCAACAGAAGATTGAGAGCAGCTCATCCGCAAATGCAAATAGGATCAAAGAACTTAATCTAGCACATCTATTAGTATTCCAGATTTTACACTGGAGACGACCACATTACCAATCAGTTATGATATTGTAAATAAATATAAGTACGCACAGCACTTAAACTAGCACATGTACCAGAGTAACAAACAAATTAAGAAAAACTTATCAGGGTAACTGATGGCAAACCATGAACCGATGCCCAGCAAAATAATAATAATAATAATAATAATAATAATAATAATAATTGCGGAAGAAACAGAATAAATGATGAGCAGGAAAGTTTTGAGAGTAATTTGCACAATTATCATCAATCATGGATACAATTAATTCAGCGAAGATGACAAGAACAACAAAGCTTGTCAACCTAAGTAGTTTCAAATTTCAATTATAAAAATTATTAGGCTATCTCTTTAACCACTGATTTCTCAGCTTCAAAAATTTCATGAAAACAACAAAAAAATATGCATCAAGGGGTTGGCCACAATCCACCAACTCTGTGAACAGTGAATAAAGGCAATCTGAAATACCATCCATTCACTTAGACATAGTAGCCAGTGAAGGTAAAACCCCTTCCCACAATCTCACCTGCACAGAACCATGCAAAGCACTCCAGACCAAACAGAGTCGCAATACCAGCATCTTCAACTTTCAGTTCTTTCCTGTTCTTCCACAGATTCTTCACACAATCAAGCTCCTTCCAGAATGACTCGGTACGACCAGGGATACTACACAAATTGCATAAAGAAGAGTTATTTTGATAGGCCCTAGTGATTCTGATTTTAGCAAGTATTCTTGCTTACACTCAATAAAATAATATTGGTCTAATGGTACAGCATAGAACAAGGAATTTGCAAATAAACAAAGAAGATACGAGGAGGCGCATAATCATATATTCTAAGTAACAAGCAAAATCATAAGCAACTCAACCACAATGTTTTGTTGATTTATTTTTCTGTTCAGAAGTTTACAGCACGTCATAAGCATTCACGGAAATTATAAGAATGTTAAAGAAAATGCAGTCTTGTAATTTTGTTCTTGGGAACTCAATACTTTCTTAGTAAGTTGTGAGACCTTTGATTCAACATCTGTCCAGCAGATGAAACCAGGGAACTCCTAAATATGAGCCACGTCAATATAGAAGAGTAACAAGATTATATAAGTTTCCAAAGAATTCTCCAGAAATTGGTTTCTCCGTTCATGGAGTAAATGTCTCACTTTTATATGCTTATTGTAGGTGCAATGCATAAACATGTTATCATACATTTCAGAACCCAATTTTGTGCAGGCAGATCGACTATCTCGCAAAGGTAAGCAAAGTACAATGATGCATTGTGGCAACAAAGGATAACAAAAATTTCATGTACTAAATGAAACATTGTAATCATTTATATGAATTTAAAAGGCAAGTAAAAATACCTAGCAAGGCGAGTGTAAAAGAGCTGCTTAGACAATTCGTTGCACTTCTCAATTGTTGGTGGCTCCTGAATGTATTGTTTGTTCTGCTCCAACAACTGCTTGTAGTAAGAACTTCCATGCTTGGCCACAAGCTTGGACGCTTCAGAAGCCTTAGATTGAAACTGCAGCAGTTTTGACGCCATCAGAATCTGCACCGTATATGAACATAAAACAGATACTTTAAAAATAAATGTTTTCGCCGAAAATGCCTTGTATAAAAGTCAAAAGCTGAAAGAACATAGAATCAGCTAATCAAATCCCTAAAATTTAACATTAAAGCCAATCGATACCATAACGATGAACAGTGATCGAGCTCTAGAATCAATAGATCTGAGGATATGAAGAGAATTGTGAAAATTTTTAGAAATCAAATACACCGAAGATCTACGCAAAAGAAGGGAATCCTACCTTTGATTAGAGCAAGGTAAAAGATATCAATTGATAACAAAGACGTGAGGGGACTGGTCTTGGCTTCCCCCGCCGCTTATCTTAGAAAGAAGAGCTAGAGACTGATAAACCGTTGTTCGGGGTCAGAGACTCAGAGAACGATATTTTTGGGGTTTATATGAGGTTAGATTTTGATTTAGGTAAAGTAAAAGGGCCATTTTAAAATTCAAAATAAATAATTTCTTTTAATGTGCATTTACATTTCTATTCCGGTAAAAATATTTTTTATTAGTTTTACGACAATATCGAGAGGTTTTGCTCTCGTGCCTTCTTTTCATGATTGTTCATTTTATTCATCTTTTTATGGATGTTTGATATGAAATCGAGTAGTTAAAGAGTTATTCTGATACCACTTATCACGGAATTATTACTCTCTTTTTAAAAAATATGTCTGATAAGATATGCAGTATCACAATTTTTATATCCTAAAATTTTCTTTTTCTTTTGGTATTAATGCTTCTTACTTATTTTCATTTTCATATGTGATAATAATATATCATTAATTATCATTAATGTAATATACGATTAATAAAGAAAATAAAGGACGACGTCGTGTTTATATGACTTTTATCTTGTTTCCCTGTGAGCGGCGCGTGTTGCTCCCCCAACCGCATCTGATCTAATCAGAGTTTGTTGCTAGTTGACTTTTGACTTGGGAAATTGTTCAAATTATCACCAACAATGTTTCACACGTGAGGCAACATAGCTATATAATATATATATATATATATATATATATACACGATTGATGTATTTATTATCAAAATAATATATTTAAATTAAAAAAGTAATTATTAAAAAATAAATTACAAATTAGATGCTAAGTTTTTATTAACCATTATATTTCATTTGAGTCTTTTATTTGAGTTTTCAATATTTTTATGTATAATTATGAACGGTCTAAAATAGTTAGTTTTTTTTTTAATATTATAAAAATATTTAAATTATATATTTAAATTAAGATGATGGTTTGTAAATCATAAATATAATTTTGTATATTTTTTAATAAATTAATAATTTTTATTCAAAAAATATACATCCTTATCATAAAAAACTAACTAATGTGAAGAAATAAAATAAAAAAAAAATTTCTATTCGAATACAATTTTCATCTTTCAAAGAATAAATTAGTAATGATAGTGTCTTTATTCCGTCTAAACTAGACACTATATTGATGTAAGAGTAAAGAATGAGTAAATCAATCTTACATAAAAAGGGTTTAACCGTAAAATAATACTAATTTTTCATGATCAAGAGATATGTTACGATGAATGTAATACAAAACATTAAACTATCACTGTAATAATCAAAAATTATCTTCTAGCTCAAGTGCTTAACGGAACAGTTGTTCTTAGAAGTTATAAACTTGAGCACCAGTAATTACTGTAAAGCGATTGAGTGATGAATATATATGCAAAAAAAAAAATCAAAACATGAATAATATTTATTTAGATATAAATAAGAAATAAAAAATATTAAAGAAATGAATAAAATATTAATATTAAAATATAATTGATCCATTTTCGAGATGGAGTGTACAAGTTTTTTTACTACTACCATTTTATGCTTATTAGCGTGAACTGCAAGGAAACTATTTGACCTTTCGATGGGATCTGATTTTAATATTAAAACTTTATTTTATTTTTCAAACCGCTGTCTAACCTAACTATTTGACCTTTCTATTGATCTTTCATTAATTTAAATTGATTCAAATTAAATTTATTTAATTAAGATTAATCCAAATTATTTCATATAACATTCTTGTTTGGATATTTAAAAGCAACACCAACCAACACATTTCTTGCTTGAATTAACTAATGAAATATAAATAATATTTTCATAACAAAGTTTAGGTAAGAAAGATAATACAAATATCACAAAGTACTTCCAAATTCAACAAATGGAAGAAATTCAAGGGAACTTGCTTCACCACAAGCAAGAAAACAAGTAGGATATGAAATCACATCACCTAAACAAGAATATGTATCAAAATCGATTTTAATTGGCTTTACAGTGCAAGGAATCTAAATGGGTAGTAAAAAAGGTTGAAAACCCCATCAAAAACTGGATAATTATGGATGATATGGACATGTTTTAACCAAGTTTAGTTCCTTGTTCTTCGTTCCATGAATTTATGTATTCTTTCAAGTGCAATCTCAAGTGTCTGCTCGTTCATGTTTGCAAAACAAACCCTGAACCATCCTGGTTCAGAGCAATGGCAGGAAGATCCAGGTGATATGTTTAGTTTCACTTCGTTCAAGATGATCTTCCAAAGCTCCAATTCGCTTTCTCTGCTCGGTTCTTCCAACAATGGACTTAGATTCATCCAGCAAAACAACCCGGCATTGCCTCTCAAACACTCGATTCCGGCATTTTTCAGTCCTTTGATGATCATGTTGTATCTTTTGGTTAACCTCTCTCGGTTTGTTTTGATGTAGTTCTCGCTAAATTCCTTGTTGGACAACATGCAAGCTAAGAGATGTTGTGTTTGAGACGAAATCAAAGTGAAGCTCGACATCCTCCTGGCCGTGGTGACAACCTTGTCGTTGTAAGAATATACTGTTCCGACTCGAAATCCGGGGAGGCCGAGATCTTTTGAAAGACTGTAAACGATGTGGACTCTCTCGGAATCTCTGTAGCCACGGGTTTCGAGGATTTCAGCAATGCTGATGAACTCAGACGATGAGAATGTCGACCCAGAGTAGATTTCGTCCGAGACAAGGTGTATGTTTTTGGTTACGGCGAAATCGAGAATCTGTTCCAGGACAGATCTTTGGATTGTTGCACCTAAAGGGTTCGAAGGGTTTGTTATCAGTATTCCTCGAACTTTCAAGTTCATGGATTCTGCACATCGATATGCAGCTTCCATGGCTTCTGGTGTAACCTGGAAATTGTTTGAGCTATCGCAGTGGATTGGGACAATTTTCACACCGGTTCTCCACCTCAGATCTCTGTCGAAACTGAAACAAAAACAAAAAGGGTCCAAAATCAGCACCTGTACTTCATGTAAATGGACCTCGGAACTTGGGAATTATAATCTGAATTCTGAACTTGTTCTTACCCCGGATAGTATGGAGTTGGAACCAGCAAAACATCGCCAGGATCTGCTAAAATGAAAGTTAAAAGCTCATTAGCTGCGGTTGCACCAGCAGTTAGAACGATTCTATCAGGGTCGAATTTGGCTCTTCCTCCTCTAATTTTCTCCATGAAACTCGCCATAGCCTGTCGGAAAGATTTTAATCCATGGTAATCTTGGAACAAAGCATTTTCTCTGAAACCAGGAGCTCCTTTGCCCCAGCTTGATGCTTCAGAATGCTCTTCCAAGTATTTCTCCAACAAATCAAATGAAACCTGTACGAGGAACAAGTAAGAATTAGAACATTATTACTACATGCAAATTGTAAATATTGCTTTGCCCTGCTGAGTGGTGACACTTACTTGATTTTCAGCCAGCCCCATCTGTATAACTCCCGAGTGGTTGCTTGATTCATTGTAAGGGTTTTCATCATAAGCTTTCCACCCTGCAAAATATGGAGAATCTTCTCCATGAGTCTCTGAAACTGCAACTTTTGATAGTCCAACACCAGGTTTCTCAATCTCAATAGCCATTTTCTAACCCTTTTTTTCTCCTACAAAAGAAGGATAGAAGAGAGCTGATTGGAGACTGATGAATGAAAACCTTTGCATGAACTTGCATTTATATACATGATCCAAGATCAACTGGCCTGGTTTCTTTCAGAATATACAAAAATAATATCAATGATTGATTGCATAGTGTAAGCAAAATCAAAAGTTCTGATAGTTTTGTTTTAACTCAAGTGACAACTGTTTAGTTTCTGTCAACTTGTCAAATCTTTCTTTATCTCAATCTCAATGATACCCATACCAAATATGGTGGTTGAAGAGGAGGGTAGGTGCCTATTTTAGCATTGAATTCTCCAAATGATTAATAAACACATAATTTATTCATTTTCTAACTGTTTTTGAAGATCTTCATCATTAACCTAATCTATCATTTCATGGTTTAATGACTCAGTTAATGATGGACTGATTGGTCATTAGTCAATGTCATTAATTAAAGTCAAATACTTTCCCTTATCCGTTGGGAGTTAATCAACTTCGTAAATGGCTAATTAGCTTCATTTAATCACATGTCTGTTTTGTTCTGTTCTAAACATGTCGGCATATTCCAACATGTAAGAAATAAGATTTTTGTCAAGATCCTGTTTTTATTAAAGAATGCAGGTAGAGAATACACATAACTAAAACCAGACACGAAGAATCTGCTTCTTCTTCGTGTATGGTCGTGGCTTGAGATCAAATGCATGAGATTGGCAATTAGATTGCATATTTATACCGCACCATAGATAGCCATAAAAATAAAATGATGACGACTGTTTTGAGGCTCTGGTCTCTGAGAGAGAGACAAGTATCAAGCAATGGTCTTTCATTAGATCATGGAAAATTTTCAAAAATCAATATTTATTTTATTGAATCTTTCGAAATGGAATATTGGGATTACTATTGTGTTATCAAACTAGGGTGTAAATGAACCTGGCTCAAACGAAAAATAGTATCTTCTTTTGTTAATTTTTGAAGATGTGCACTTTTAGTTCATATTTGTTTAAGTTTTAATATATTAATCGAACTCGATTCATTTATTAATTATATGTGTTAGAACTTGACTTAAACTCGATTCATTTATCATACGATAATTCTCAAACAATTCACTTAACATTCAATTTATTTAGAGCAATTATAGATGTTTGGTTGGTGAGTGTTAGGGGTGGAGACAAATTTTTTTAAGGGGTGTCATTTTTTTTAATGATACGTAAGAGAAATTAATTATTTATAAAGGGTGTCAATTATATATATATATATATTTTCTATATAAATTATATAGAAAAAAATGATTTTTCAAAATTTTTAGGGTGTCAAGGGACACCTCAATTATGAGTGTGTCTCCGCCCATGGTGAGTGTGTCTCCCGCCCATGGTCTTAGATCTACGAAAAGCAATAGGAATGTCCAAATCTATAGAGTCTGTACATGATGTTACTGCTTCACTAGAAGCCATTGAAACCTCAGGCAGATATAGTGGCTTCCAATGCTACCGCCGACACGCAGTTAAAATGCATGAAATAACTGTCCCTCGCTGCAGCAAAACATGTCTACAGCGGTGATAATTACGACGTTTTTTAAACAAACGCCGCAAAATTCGATAAATTAATGACGTTTTATATTTAAATGTCACAAAAATCAAATATCAATGGCGCTTTTTTATTAAACGTCGCAAGGTACCTGATCTTAGTGGCGTTTTACAAAAAAAGCCCCAATAAACTAATATATCAATGGCGTTTTTCTAAAGATTATGTATTTTAACGGTATTTTTTAAAATTAAACGTCGCTGCTTTTTACGGTGCAGGTTTTAGTGATGTTTTTCCTAACGACACTAAAATTGTTAGTGGCGCTTATAAACACTACTACATATCTTTAAAAACACCGCTATAGACTTGTACCTGTCTCTCGTTACTAACTAAACATAGTTTATTTTTGTTAATATCCAAATTGTTAGGGTAAATTACTAACTAAATATTTGTAAAAAAGTCCTTGTCGCAATATTAAATAATGATCTAAAAGATTCTTAGCGTGTTTGTACGAACACGTTTTGTGAACCCCCCAGAAAATCATGCAGGGGTCTTCCAAACATGCTCGTCAGTTCGGAAATTTCCTGCGTAATTAGAATGGTTAGCCCTACATAGAGTACTACGCAAGTCATGTTCTTTGACTTTATTTATTTTTGGGTTAAAGATTTATTGAATAGGTCGCTATCGGTATAAAATATAAATATGAATATATGATCCACCGGCATTACTTAGCTTTTTCGTTATATGTATGGAAAACATTACATTAATTAGTTACTAAAGAAATATTCAAGTGTTTAACTTAATTATTTTCATAATAATTAACTTTATTTTATTCGGAGTAAACATATTTAACCAGTTATTTAAATTATTTTTTTAATTTATTAATTTTAGACCCACTATAAACACTCTTTTTCTAATTTTGTAGCACAAACTCGTATACACGTATTTATATCTCCCACTTGCTTTTATTATAATAAACTATTGACAGTGGACAAATTCCTTTCCCCATACAAATAATTCCCACAAATGAGCCAATGGTTGCCTTTTTTCCATGAAAGAATTTTCTATCTCGTCGTTACGTATATTATCCGTCTGTAATTTAGTAGAATGAGATACTAAATTTTTTAATAAAATTACGAGTTTGATGATTTAATATTATAAATAAAATAAATTATTTTAAATAGATCATTCTTATAAGAAAATTTTATAATATTCGATATAAATTAATTGATCAATAAAAAAATAACTAATACTCAATAAGAGATGGGCACGGGTCGGGTTGGATTTCCGGCCCACCCGTACCTGACCTAATTTTTAAGTTTTAAAATACGACCCGACCCGATCCGAATTATTAAAAAAATTTAAATTTTAGGGACTTAATTGTAAAAAAATAAATTTTAGGATCTAATTGTAAAAAAAATAAAATTTTAGTGACCTAATTTTATAAAATATATATAAAGAGAGATATTTATTGCAAATATCCCTAAAATATATATGAAAAAAATTACATTATTAATCCCGGATTGGGTCAATGTTTTTCCACCTTAAACCCAAACCCAACTTGAACCCGATCTTTTTTTAAAAAAATCCGACCGATCAAATCAAATCGAGTCGAAACTCATCGGATTCGAGTTCCATGCTCATCCCTAACTCAACATCATAGTTAATGCTTACCTATTTGTTATCCAGCCTTTTCCACCCTTGGAACTCTTGAAAACAGGTTTGTTTTTGGAATGTGCCTGTTGCATGAGCTGACCTCGTAACTTGATGAAACTTACACATGCTTTGCCAAGTTTGTTGGCGATTTTATAATTTTTTTTTATTTATAATATTAAAATCTAAATCTATGACTTTTCTTAACGAATCTAATGCATCACTTCGCTAAAACAAGTGATAGGATGAAAAAAATAAAAAATATTAATTAAATATCAAACAAACATCGGAAGAGATAAATGATATTAACAAAAATAAAATAAAAATGATAGACAAAGTCCAAGAATCTAACCTTTGGTTGTTTTGTAAAATACGATTAAAGAATGATAAATTTAAATATTTATTTCAAGATTTAAAATATTTAAATTTTTGATAATATTTTAGATTATTTTTCATACTTTATATTAAAATATACTTTATAATTATACTAAAATATTTACAATACACATCCGAATAATATATGTAAAATTTCCATATGTAGTCTTCAGTGATGGTTTGTTTTTTCAAAGAAAATAAGTGTTTCATTCTTTAAAAGAACACGGGCCCATCCATAGTGCAGTCCACTTCCTATATCAATGTACGCTGGTACAAAAATATTCAATTTTTTTTAGTATAAGTTTTTTTTTTTTTTTTTTCTCGAGAGTTGTAGAGAAATCCATATATAAAACCAGAGCTAGATAGTTACTAAACCAAATGGTTGGACTCATGGCTTGACAAGGGGAAAATAGATTATTCGATTTTTTGTGTCTGTTTTGAGGATAAAAGACAACGTTAAATAGATGAAATAAAATCTCAAAAAACAAGATAGATTATAAACACGGACTATCTTCCGGTGAACGTAAACATTATACTTGTGAATATTACACCAGTGACTTTAGAGGAGAAGTCGAGTAGAAGGTACACGTTGATCAACATCACCAGAATGGCCACGAGCCATGCAACTGCCCGCAAAGGCAAGAAGGGCAACGTTTAAGGAGAATGCTACTGCATAAACAAAAACAAAGGCATAGTATAACATTGACACGGGGGTTCTTATAGAAAACAAAAGTTGTATGCATCTCCCTCAAGAAAGGAATTTAAGAAGTTCTATCATGTGGCCACACAATTATTGGTAAAAAATTCATATTTTTCTTAATAAAAAAGGAATCAGTTGTTTTGACACAAGAGCTATTAAATAGGGTAGAGTTTTTTTGGGGAAGATGGTAAAAATATAAAGTTTTAAATTTTTTAGGGTCAAATTAAAGATAAAACAAAAGTATAATAATAGTTTAAGAATTATTTAAGTATTTTTTTTATTATGTCAGATCATTTTTTCTTTAATATTTAACGATATTTAACGTTGGAGTGACCAAAATTTTACACCCAAAAACGATAGTGACCTTACTGGTTATTTTTTAAAATCGATGACTAAAAATATATTAAGGGTAAACAAAAATAACTAACGCAATAATTTACTCAATTTTTTATTTAATTGAAAAATTAAATCATGTCATCATTTAATTAAAGGAATAACGCAAAAACAACTGTTTGATAAATCGATAGCTTTAATAATCACGTCATGTTTTTTTCCAAACATTTTTGGTAAAACTAAGGAGAGTTACTACAACATACGCGACAGCTTACCCTAATCTTCCCACGCTTAACCCTCCACAAAACCCTAACCACGAAGTCTTTTACAAAAGAATATGGGTCGCCGTAAAACCAGCAACACAACACAAAACACCATGAGCTCTTCGAATAATTTTGAAGGAACGAAGATTCGTTTCCAAGACGCAGACTGCGAGGAAATCGCCAGCGAAAGCTCCAATCTCGATGATTCAATCGTTGCTGTTGATAAAGCTCCTGAAGATGTTTCCATGGGAGAACCCGACGTCTCTTTTTTCGGGTGTGATGGCGATGATGATAAAACCAGTGCTGATTATTACTTCGATTCTTACTCTCATTTCGGTATATTTTCTTCTTTCTCACCCTCTCTCTTTTTTACCGTTATTTTTCTTGGTGATTAGAGAAATATAGAAAGTGAGGCTTCTTTAGTGTTGGTTTTAACTTTCATATGAAGAAATTTGGAATGTGGGAAGAAATTTTCATGAGTTCAATAGTTTCCTTATATCCATCTAATTTAGGTATAACTGGTTGCATATTTATGGAACTAGCATGTCGGTATTAGGTGGTGCATAGGATTGGATTGACTAATGTTTAAAGTCTTATACATTTTTTTTACGTCCAGTGAACACTTACATTTAAATCTTATTTTGATTCCCCTTTTTGTATGTATATGCAGGTATTCATGAAGTAAGTGTGAAGCAACTTGGACCCTTGAATATTGTTTTGTTATTGTGACTTATTTATGGAATAGCTTTGTTTTGGTCACCATTCCTTGGAGATTTTGGGTGGAAATTATCCGTGAATGAAGGGTTGTTTGTAATTGTTCTTTTTGTTTAAGCTCACTCATGAATCATTGCATTGAACTTGCTATCCAAAATAGTTTTTTTTGCACTTATCTTTCTGCTTCAATTGTGTAAATTATTTCTGCATTAGTATTCTTGGTTACAGTGGAAGAAAACGGTAGGGCTGCATAATTTTTTTCATTTATTTTTTGTTTGGAAAATGTTTTTCCTTCATGCTAACCTGGAATCCCTGTATTTCAGGAAATGCTCAAAGATGTAGTGCGAACCAAGACTTATCAAAATGTTATTTATCGAAATAAGTTTCTATTCCAGAACAAAGTAGTTCTTGATGTGGGAGCTGGAACTGGAATTCTGTCCCTGTTTTGTGCAAAAGCAGGCGCTGCACATGTTTATGCTGTATGCCACTATGCCTTCCAGTTTACACTTTACTTTATATTTCTGTTCTATGGATTGTTAATTATCTGTCTGACCACTTTCTTATTCTCCTGGTGTCCATCTCTTATTTTCCTAATGTAGTTAACTTTCCTCCCATTCCTAGGTTGAATGCTCTCATATGGCTGATATGGCTAAACAAATTGTTGAAACTAATGGCTTATCTGATGGTGAGGTTATTAATTTGTGTCTTCTTGTATTGCTTCTGCTATTTGAGGGCACTTTTACTCAACAATTATTTGATTGTTACAGTGATCACAGTTTTGAAAGGAAAGATTGAAGAAATTGAGCTTCCAGTTGCAAATGTAGACATTATTATATCAGAGTGGATGGGTTACTTTTTATTATTCGAGAATATGTTGAATACAGTGTTATATGCCCGTGATAAATGGCTTGTAAGTCACTATTATTGTTGATACTATAAATGTCAATACTCAGTTATTTTAATGTTCGGAATCTGTTTTTGCACTTTTATGATGTGGTAGGTAGTTCTTGTTGAGTAATTTATGTGTGTGCCATTTGAAACTGATATTCAACCTGGAATACATGCATGCATATAAAGGCGGAAAATTCAATATGGTAAACGCTTGGCTTGACACATTTGTGAGCTGATTGTGTTAAGTATTACTTATGTTTAGTTGTGAAGAGGCTGCCTGTATGTGGTTTTTCTTGTTACAAATCTAATATGACAACAGAGTGGTGCATGGTCTTGTCTTCCTGACCTTTTCCTGTCGTACACTTGCTAGTATATCAAGCTCCTTTTCTTGGTTGGAGGCACATAAAATGGAAACTAGCTACTAGGTTCATTAAATTCTGTAAACATGATTGCTTTAATGCTCTGTTGCATTTTGTGATTTGTATAAGGTGGATTCTAAATGGAGATGAGGATCATATTGAAACTTCAACCCCATCATCACGTCAACTTCTCTTGTGCATTTTTCCTTGTGCTTTCATGTGGGGAAGGGGGCCGGGCTTTTAAAATCTGCTCACTCTTATTTGCTCATAAAAGCAAATTATTTTGGTTTCTTATATGTACATTATTTTCATTCAATTTTCTTGTTCCTTTACCCGTGTCAGGTCAATGATGGAGTTGTGCTACCAGATAAAGCTTCTCTTTACTTGACAGCAATTGAGGATGCGGAGTACAAAGATGACAAGATTGAATGTGAGTATAGCAGATTGCTGACTTGTTATTATTTCAGGTTTTCTTGTTCATATGCGTTTGTACATTTTCAACTAGTTTTTCTATTGTGGTTCATCACAATTAGACTCCTTTAATCCTATGTATACCCATCTTTTCTCCATGGCATCATCTTACTACAGTTTGGAATAAAGTTTATGGCTTCGACATGAGTTGCATAAAAAAGCAAGCTTTGATGGAACCACTTGTTGACACGGTTGATCAGAAACAAATTGTGACAAATTGCCACCTTCTCAAGGTGAGAAATACATTGCCGAAGCATTCTCACGTGTATGTGTATATATAATTGGTGTCTATATGTACATGCTTGCCGGAAAATCTTTTTACAATAATGCGTTTGGAATACGTCTGCATTATTCATTTTGCATTTCTGTTTCAGACAATGGATATTTCTAAGATGAGTCCTGGGGATGCGTCTTTCACTGCACCTTTCAAGCTTATCGCAGAACGTGATGATTACATCCATGCTCTTGTTGCATATTTTGATGTCTCATTTACCAGATGCCACAAATTGATAGGCTTCTCTACAGGTTTGTATTTCCAATTTTCCATTCTTTCCAAATTCCATTTTCAATCTACCAATAGATCACTAAGTATGAAATTTTGCCTTGGCCAGTGGCAATAAGGTAGTAGTGCATCTTCTAAAGTATGAATTTTTGTGCAACTAATCTTTTTTTCTTCCCCAACTTCTGCAAAACCAAAACAAAACTGCAGGACCAAAGTCTCGAGCCACACATTGGAAGCAAACAGTCTTGTATCTAGAGGACGTGCTAACCATTTGTGAAGGGGAGGCGCTAACCGGGAGCATGACTGTCGCACCAAACAAGAAGAATCCCCGAGACGTGGATATAATGGTTAAGTATTCATTGAACGGTCGACGCTGTGTGGTTTCAAGGGTTCAGTTCTATAAGATGCGCTGATTTTGTTGCCAGAGTATTTCATCACTGTAACTCCTCTCCATCACCTCTGTTAACGTGTTGTTGGAGACCTTTATTTTCCTGTTATTTTGATTGTTTTCTATGCCTATGCTCTCCATCACCCTTTGTACTTTCATTTCTCTCAAAAGTTGGGAGGAAAAAATTCATAATCAAACCAAGAATCTTATAAAAGCGTTAAATTGAATCATGAATGCTTCATTTTAAATAGTTAAAGACGTGATTGTAGATTTAATCAAGATTGATCAAAATTTAACCATATTATTAAATAAAATTTATAATTGAGTGGATATAAGAAATTATTTTGGTATTAATTATAATAACAAATCTATTATTTTTATTTTCAATTTTAATAAGAATTTTTGCTTTGATAGCATGTTCTTTTTATCCTTTTGATATGTTTTTTTTGTTTTTGTGATATGTTTTCGTTTTGTGGTTTGGTTCATCTGCTTTTGTGGCACGTTTTATCATACTTTATCCATCAATTGTTGTTTGTTGGTGGTTTGATTTATCTGCTCTTGTGGTTTGATTCAATCGATGTTAGTTTCTGATTTATGTTTTGTTTGGGTCTTTTGAAAAGTTATATTCCCACTCGGTTGATAGTTGTTTACTGATGAAATCAGTATTGGGTAGCAATACTTTTTACATGACAATTTGGATCATCTATAACTCCTTCCTTCTTTATGCGTCTCGTTTGAATTTTATTGGTATATTTAATTCTATAAGAATTTTTTTTTATTTTTTGGTTGTAAAATATTTGGATTGTTTAATCTAATTTTTTTACTTCTTGGAGAGGATGTAATTATAATTTTTATGAATTTAATAAAAAATAATATTTGTTAAAAAAATAATTAAATTATTTTAAACTTTTTTTAATTACTCAAACTACCATAATTTTTACTTTGCCTAATTATTTTTACTCCTTTTGGTCCCCGCTTAAAAGGTTTGTCTAGTATCATAGAACTAGCGGCTACAATAATTTCAATCATTCCGTGACAAATCAAATAACTAACCCCGCAGCCCCAATCTGAAACATTCACCCCGGCACCAAATTACTGATTAGAGGCCGACGTATCGGAGAGCCGCCTAAAATGACGGCTATTGTGGTTGTTTTTGACTTTGACCTGACGTTAATAGACGGAGACAGCGACAGATGGGTTGTGACGGAGATGGGCCTCTCCGATCTCTTCCATCAACTTCGATCTTCATTGCCTTGGAATTCCCTTATGGTTTGTTTTACATCTAACTTAAAACTTACCAGTTTCTATTCCGTTTGTTTTTCTTATAGTAAAACTAAACAGTTAAACACTTCATTTTTAATGACCTCTGTTAGTTAATTTATAATTGTAGTATTTCATTTCCCCACCGTTTGGTTGCTGGGAAAAAAATCAACCAATCTCTTAATGACTGAAATCGATGCTGATAAGTTACTACTCTACTGTGAAGGTAGCTTATTGCGTTAGATCAACTCTGCTATTTGTGATTATTAAAAGGCTAAAAGATCATAATTTGTTGTTAACTGCGGTAAAGGTTTGCATTTAGTGGTTATAGCCTAAAAAGGAGTAGAGGCCTTTTTCATTTCATGAACTTAATTGGTCTATGTTAAATCTAATTGTAGGATAGGATGATGAAGGAGCTTCATTCCCGAGGGAAGACTGCTGAGGATATTGCAGAATGCTTGAAAAAGACTCCGTTAAATCCAAGAACTGCTGCTGCCATTAAATCCGCCTATGCACTTGGGTAGTTACCTTAGACATCTTTTTTCATGTTTTGTTCTTTGTCATATCTTTAAGGTTAATGTTGGTTACATGGTACTGGTACGGAATTTCAGATGCGAATTGATGATACTTAGTGACGCAAATCGGTTTTTCATCGAGAAAATTTTGGACCATCATGGCCTGTCCAGTTGCTTTTCAAAGATCTATACAAACCCAAGCTTTGTGGATGAAGAAGGAAGGCTCAGGATCTTTCCTTATCATGACTCTACCTTACCTCCACATGGATGCAGTCTATGTCCCACTCATTTGTGCAAGGTAAACTGGTTCACTGATTGAGAATATTTATCAAATCATGTGATGATTTTTTTTCTATTAGTTTTCAACTTTTTGTTGATTGAACATTTGGTTGATTATCTGGAATATTAGTTTATCTGAAGCTGAAGGATTGTTGGTTCTACATTTGCATTTTCTAGACATGTAGATTTGTATTGAAAGGAAATATGCTCGTTCTTCCTTGTTTCTAATGCATCTGGATTTGTAAATGCAATTCTTTTTCTGGGTGTTTGCCGTGAAGTGCATGCATTGTAATGTTTATGCCTTAACAATTTTCCTACAAAAATAGGATTGATTTATTTCTGTGTATAATGTATATGTTGATTTTTTATTGACTTGGGATCTGGTTGCTTGGGTAAAATATTTTGTTGATTAAGTAGAACAAATGTGGTTATTTTTTGATAATTCATCACCAATCCTCACAATGCAGTTTTGCATACTGTAACCCTCTACTAGCAAAAGGGAAAGAACAGTCCTAAAATATTTTAAAGTTAGGATGACATTACAATGTTGGCTAATTGCTCAAGAGACATTCTAGTTTAGTTGTTCAGTTACTGCTGAATAGTTATCGAATTTTAGTTTCCCAAAAATCGAATACATTGCTTTGCTCTAAAATATTTTTCTTTTGAGTGGTAGATTGTTTGTCTGAAATTAGAGTATTAACCGTGGTTTCTATTGTAGGGTCTAATACTTGACCAAATCCGTGCTCCTGTCCCTGAAAGAGGCAGGCAAAGTTTTATCTACCTGGGAGATGGGTCAGGTGATTACTGCCCAACTTTGAAGCTTGGAGACAGTGATTATGTGATGCCAAGGAAGAACTACCCGTTATGGAACCATATTTTGAGTGACCGAGCTTCTGTCAAAGCACAAGTTCATGAATGGAGCAATGGTGAAGAGCTGGAAAGAATATTGCTCCACCTCATTAACAGAATATCTTCCGAATAAAAGCATCTTCTACCATTTTTTTTCTCTCTCAATGGAACTCATCCGATTGCAAGCTCAACATGTCAATGTCTTTGTCCGAACCCTTAAACCATGGAGATGCTAGTATTGCTTCTAATCTCACAATGCAGACATATTTGGGAATCTGTTCTGATTCAGTATTTTTATCTTGATTCCTAAATTCTGATAATATTGTTTAAATGACACACACTATGAGGAATCTATTTGAGAATTTCATGAACTAGGTAGTACTAATATTGTGCTGGGAATTTATGATATTGTAGGCTTTCGTATATAGTTTTCTCATAACTTATCCTTAAAGCCTTCAATATGTTAGACAGTTTCCTTTCTTCACCCGTAGAAACTTGAAATCCTGCTTCTGTATTTCGTTATTTTTGTATATACGAAACATGTACAACCGACCTATTTTAAGGTTAAGTCTTAATTTTTGAACTCTAAACTAAATTTAGATCTTACAAACTCTAAATACTAAAAAATTAAAAGAATCATTTAAAAATATCTAAAATAATGACTACCAACAATAAATCATATTTTTTAGAGAAAAACACACACAATCAACTTAGATCTTTTTACATTTTTATACTATATTTTTAGAGACTCATCCCTTATAAAGAATATTGCAATTTGTGAATAAAGAACTGTTTTTTAGCAATGACTGTATAATAAATCCCATGAAGAAGACCAGGAGAATGGGCCAGTGCCACACACTTCATTCGTTACTCACTCCACCAATGGCCAGTAGCCAACGAAACAGATGGCCAGTAGCCAACGAAACAGACTTTTAATTAGGTGACAAGTTGGACTTGGAAGCAATGAATAAACATAAATTATATATAATAGCAGCCAAAAATACAATATTCTTTATCATCAAAAGCTAGTATAAAAGAACCAGTATAATTCCAGAATTAAATGTAGAATTGAAATCAGGAGGTCCACCAAACTCGTGGGTCAATTACCTTCCCCTCAATCTCTTCACCCAACCGGAATCTAAAGAAGAAAAAAGGCAAGGCATGTGCTCCTCTGCGCCTGGCTTGTCAATTGGCCACAACATATAAAACCTACCCCGAAGCCAGTACCAGTACCTACCCTCATCAGATAGAGAGGTTTCTTCTCTCTTTCCCCTCTCTCCCATGCTTTTTTTTCTATTAATTACTATTACTCTCTCTCTTTACAAACAAATATCACTCTTTTTTCTTTTTCTCTTTCTGGAGTTTCAAGGCGTGTGCTTAGAATGGCAAAGAAGGGAGAAGGAAGAGATATGGGTTTGTTCTTCGATGGGATCATAGAGTGCATGCCTTTGTTTGCTAAAGAGTTGGTCGCTGGTGGTGTTGCCGGAGGCCTTGCAAAGTCGGCTGTCGCTCCACTTGAGCGTGTCAAGATTTTGTTTCAGGTTCCATTTTTCGGCGTTTCACTGTTTGACTTGATTTCCTGGTCCTTGCAAAATGGTTTCTAACATTGCTTTGTCTTATATGGTCGTTTGCCGTGTTTGTACTCGTTCGACTCTTTGTTTCTTCTATGCTGTTTGATTGTTTCTAATGGGTTTGCATTCGTAGTTGATTCTCGAGCCTAAAATAACTTGTTCTTAACATAGCTGAAGTTACCACTCATGACTCATCTGATCATGCAATGAAGTTTTGATGCTGAAAATCTTGTGGGTTTTTGAGATTGTTTACATTTTCAGCATAGATTGGAAATTATTGAACATCAATTGCTGTCGAGAGTTGGGAAATTTAACATGAAGAACCCTATAAATTTGATATTTTGATTGTCTTCTTCACTATGGGAATAACAAAATCATAACCTCACCATAAACAAATCATTTGTAATTGAAAGAATGTAGCTTTCCTTATTGTTCAGCCAGCTTCCTGGGGAATGCAATAATTGAAGATTCACCTTGCATTAGCAGATGCAACTACTAGTACTAATTCATTACTTTGTTTCAGACTAGACAAGCAGAGTTTCGCAGCGTAGGCCTCTTTAGATCTTTTGAAAAGATTGCAAAGACAGAAGGCATAATGGGTTTCTACAGGTGAATGTCAAATTCATTAGCTTTTTACTCGAAGGTTTTCCTGAAATTTATCTTCAATTGCTTACTAAGCTATTTTGGTAAATGGTAAGTACAGAGGAAATGGTGCTAGTGTCGCTCGAATTGTTCCCTATGCAGCACTTCATTATATGACTTACGAACAGTACCGTAGATGGATCATCAAAAGTTTTCCTGACATTCCAAGAGGCCCTCTACTTGATCTTGTTGCTGGATCATTTGCTGGAGGAACTGCTGTGCTTTTTACTTATCCTCTTGATTTGGTTCGGACCAAATTAGCTTTTCAGGTATATACTGCGATAGACGAGGCTCCAACGAGGTGCAGGGCAGTCAGTGCCAACACCCATCGGGATTGGATCCTTCACTCTGAGTTTTTCTGTTTGTCTGACCAAATTGCATTTGCTAGGGCAGGTTGTTGGTCCATCAAAGATTAATGCCGTAGGAGTAGTTAATACAGAACAAGTTTACAGAGGAATTTTTGATTGTTTTTCAAAGACTTACAAAGGGTCAGGACTCAGAGGTCTCTACCGTGGTGTTGGTATGAATTTCAAAACTAATCATGCTGTAGTAAACTTGTGTGTTGGTGGTTACTGTCGGGGGGTTCTTATTCATATATGAGAATGTTTTTCAGCACCATCACTTTATGGAATCTTTCCATATGCTGGTTTGAAGTTTTACTTCTACGAGGAGATGAAGCGTCATGTCCCTCGTGAGCAGAAGAAAAATATAATAGTGAATCTAGCATGTGGATCTGTAGCTGGTCTGTTGGGCCAAACTTTCACATATCCCCTTGATGTTGTGAGGAGACAAATGCAGGTATTTTACTCCTAGGATTCAGATCCATAAATCAGAAAGTGATCAAACCAGAACCTTTAGTGTGATGAATGTGAATTGTCTTGTTAGGTCCAAAGGGTCTTGGCATTGAATAGTCCTGAGTTGAAAGGAACAATGGAAACACTCATTATGATTGCTAAAAATCAAGGCTGGAAGCAGTTATTTTCAGGGCTGAGCATCAACTACCTGAAGGTAGGAGAAGAAGTCCCTTTCAATTTTCATGCTTTATATGAATAATTTCTTGTTAAACTAATATTTGTATGTTTTCTCCAGGCTGTTCCATCTGTGGCAATTGGTTTTACAGTTTATGACATGATGAAATCAAGCCTGAGAGTTCCATCCCATGATGAAGCTGTGATAGAAGTGATAACAAATAAAAGAAATACCCGAACATCATCTCTTCACACGTGATAATGAGTAATATCCATCTCATTGATCCTTTGAGCAGCCACCAAGTAGCTTTGCTTCTCGCGTAAAGCTCTTATTTACAATTGATCCCGAGTCAGACCTTCAAATTTGTACATTCCATTCTTTTAAGCTGTAGATTAAGACTTCCATTGGTTTCAATACCTCACCAAATAAATTTTGTACGAGGTCGAGCTTACATACATTTTTGAAGTATGAATTCAGTCAGTTATACCTGAAACAGTTTCTCCCTCAAGGATGACGAGTCTTCCAAAATTTAGATTCATAATCAATGTACATAAGTGGAGGGTATTGATTCAATAAAGTATTTTTAACTTCTGCTATGCGTCTTCTATTCAGGCATTATTATCAGCATCATCTTCATGTCGCAGTTCAGGTAAGCGGAATGCACACATGTATGTATGAACATAACTTTGGAATCAATCCAGAATTTTCGAGCTGTGTATTCTTGCATGCAGCATATACCAGCATGTGAACCAGTCCAAGAAGCTGTGGATTACTCCACCGAGGTTTGATTTGCTGTGTATAGACATTATATTCCCTAGTTGTGTTCCATAGTTTTTCCCTTTCCGTGTTGCCATTTTGACTGCTAATTTTCATTTGTCGATACATTACAAAGCCAATAATAGCATCCTGCATGATGTGCTTTGCTTCATGTCAAAGAATGATTTTTCTCAGAAGAAATTGTTGCTTTCTTCTCTTTTTTTTCCAGGAAAAGAAACCCACTTTCTCATCCGTTTTATCTTTAAATGGCCACTGATCATTATCCCCTGCTGTCTCTTTCCATTTTCTGCATGTAAATGTTGACCCGATGTTTCAAAATCAGTGGCAAGTAAAATATTTGAAGAAATAAAGATATAATGAAGTGGTTTGCACATTAGATATTCAACCATGTCCTGCTGTTTTTTATTTTAGAAATTCTGATTATATTATGTATGATGTACTCTTAACCCTCTTTCTGTTTATCCTTTAAATCCTTGAATAGTCAAGGATAGTTTTTGTGTGGAAGTGAAAGTGCATGCATCCCATGTTGGTAGCTATGCCTGTTGCCTAGTGGCTGATGTCCTTCCATTGAAAGCAACATTTGCGGTGGAAATTCTTCACCCAAATTATTGCATTTCCCCCACTTTCAAATCAAATCGTTAAGTTTTGATACGTTAATCGAAGTCGGATTTGTAGATTTGATCGAGTTCCATTATTTGTATGATATTTAAGCAATTCAATTCATGACTTTATGGCATATATTCTCCTTCTCAATCTCATCAACATCCAAAAACCTTTATATATGATTATGACTTTATGGCATATATTCAGTTTCAAAAGAATCAACCAACTTAAAAAAACATTATCTTCTTTATAACTATAGTCTATAGGAGAGGTATTCGTTTTGATAATAAGTTTTTTTGTTCGCTTATGCCCATCACCACTGCAGTTAGATATTCTTTTCGCTTGGCAGGGATAGGCTAGGCTAGGCTAGGCTAGGCTAGGGGATGAGTGGGTTTGCTTAAATAAAAACAATGCACATCAAAATCAAACCTGTTAGTGGACAAATGCAAAAGGGATAAGATGGATATACAATATAAATATAGTTGATTATTAGGGCTAGTTGGAGTCTGATTTCAGGAACATTCAGACGTAAAAATGTCATGTCATAATCATATAATATCAAGCCATCAAAATAATAAATCATATTTATTCTATAACTTATGTCTAAAATGTGTATTATCTTTAATATTCAAATATAAAAGAAGAAAAAGAAAGAGATAAGAAATGTAGAAAGGGAAGTGTAAGTAATTGTATAATTTGGAGGAAAAAATCCAACACTAAACTCTGTCCATCCAAATCACCTGCTCCATTTTCCTAAACCCCACACCTACTACTCCATATACCACTATCACCTAACCTATCTCTTATTTATTAGTACCTCTCTACCATCTCTAGTTCTTTTCTCCTTTCTCTGATCTCCCTCTCTTAGGTGTGTTGGTTTTTTTTTGTACGAGAAGTTGAGCTTTGTCTGTACAGAAATGGGCAGGAAATGCTCACATTGTGGAAACATAGGTCATAATTCAAGGACCTGCATGACCACTTTTAGAGGAAACACGACTGTTGTGGGCGGAGGCGGACTTAGGCTCTTCGGTGTTCAACTCAACATGAACAAGTGTTTTAGCATGGATTACTTATCCTCTTCGGCCTCTCCTTCTTCTTCTTTGTCTTCTCCTAGAATCTCCATGGATGACAATTCTGATAAACCTTCCTATATTTGTTATCTTTCTGATGGTCTCATGGGTCCACCTCCTGAAAGAAAGAAAGGTCTGTTGATTAGACTTCTTCTTCTTCTTCTTCTTCTTCCCTAGAAAATAAGTAAATAACCAGAAATCTTGTCGTATTGATTAGGTGTTCCATGGACAGAAGAGGAACATCGAGTATTTCTACTAGGGCTGGAGAAGCTAGGGAAAGGAGACTGGAGAGGCATCTCTAG
Organism: Abelmoschus esculentus; assembly: GCA_035048815.1. Classification (NCBI taxonomy): domain Eukaryota; kingdom Viridiplantae; phylum Streptophyta; class Magnoliopsida; order Malvales; family Malvaceae; genus Abelmoschus; species Abelmoschus esculentus. Next base: position 768,164 of record JAUCBN010000025.1, read on the forward strand.
AAACTTTGTTACTACAAGAACTCCAACTCAAGTTGCAAGCCATGCTCAAAAGTATTTTCTTCGACAGGCAACTCTCAGCAACAAGAAGCGACGTTCAAGCCTGTTTGACACGGTAGAGTCTCCTTAAAATTTACATTTCTAACTCATGAAATCTTCGATTATATTATTGAAAACCAAGACATCGTACATGACAGGTCCGAAGCAGTAGTAGTAGCATGGTCGGATCTCATGTTAACACCTCAAACTCCCAGCATCATGCCATGTTCGATAAGTTTCAGTATGGATTCATTGATTCTCAGATAAAAACATCCTATCCGGTGACAGCATCCATGTCTGCAAATCTAGCGCCTGATTTGGAACTAAAACTTGGCTCCCCAAGGCCTGGTTTGGAAGAAAACAACAAGTCATCCCCTACAACTCTCTTCATCAGATCTATCAGCGTTACATGACAACTTTTGTTAGGACCAAACTGAATGAGTCAGAGTAATTGATTAGTAGTATTTATTGTAGCTTAGTACTATTTTTCTCAAGTCATCAAATTAATCCTTTAATATATCAGTATCTTTATCGATTTTTCAATAATTCAATTAATTATGATAAGGCTAGCTGTGTTAACAACGACAGTTGTGGAAAAGAACCAAACTTCAGATCATTGAAGATAAAAAAAAAAATGTCCAATTATTCCAAACATCTGGGGTTTTCTCAAAAGTGACCAAATTAAAATGATACCAAAACCCATGTTATCAAAATTGTTAAAATTTTAATTTAAGGTACCTGGTCCAGATCCTTCTTCTGGTTTCCCACAAATTTATGAGCTTTTAATAAATAGGTTGGAGTTTTTCATGATTTATGGGAAAGGACAACAGTATATATTGTCCTAGCAGATAGTTTGGGACCGTTGTAATATTGGCCTTTTCTCCAATCTCCATGGATAGAAAATTCAGCTAATAATCTGGAATTTGTTTGGTCTAAACCAAATGTTTAAATTTAAAAGCTGATTAAGATATTTCTAATAATATGTACCCTAATATTTACTTGAATTATACACTAAAAATTACATAAAATAATCTAGAATTTGGATGGTCCAATTCTGTTTTGATCAGATTGTTGCAGGTCTGAATCATGAAATTTTCAATTTTTATAAATTATTGTGTCACTTTTAAATGACAGCGACCTTTCCACAATCTGACATGTTTTTATTTACTCTGTGACAAAGAGTGGCGTGTCAAGTTATGTTCCTATTAATATTATAAGCAAAAATGGATACTTGGATGATAAGGAGTCTGATCAGCTCGCGAGTTATTCGGGTTTAGTTCGAGTAAACTCGATTTGAGTTCGGCTCGAAACCTTAATGAATCAAGTAGATTTGAGTCCGGTTCGAAAAGCTTGTGAATGTGTTCGGAATAATTATAATATATATATGCTACATATATATTAAAAGTAGTCTCTTTAGCTAAAGAAAAACAATAAAATAAAATATGAAAAATTTATTAAAAGTAAATTAATTAAAATAAGTTAGGTATTTTTTATTTTGAGTCGAACCGAGGTCAAAAATATTATTTTCGAGCCAAGCTTGAGCCTAAAATTTCGAACTCGTCGAACCTCAAGCTCGAGCCGAGCCCAATAACGCTGCTTCCGAGTCGAGCTAGGTCAGACTCGGACTCGACTCGACTCGTTATCACCCTAATTTAGAGATCAAGCTAAACCCTCTTTTAAGTCAATATACTTAGAATTAATAACATCTTATGTAATTAAATATTATATAAAATATCTTATCAAATTATAACAATTTATATAACCTGTTAAGCATATATTTTGAATTGGAATATTTTAAAATAATCATCATAATTTTTTTCCTGAAAACTTCTAAATGAGTTCCTGTTCTAATTAGACAAATCTCATGCCAAAAATTAGGATTCCCTTACTTTCTTAACGTAAAATGTATATTATTATCTTTAAAAAAAAATAAAAAATAAAATGTATATTATTAAGAATTTCACAATATCGATGTTTACACAGGTAACTTCTTTAATATATACGTTACATCTTATTTTAGATAACTTGTGAATTGTGATCGTATTATTTATATAGAAATTGGATATAACATTTACATCGAAAATATATAAAAAATTTTAAAAAAACATATATAAAAATTCGCTTGCCAACTACGATACGGATGGTGTCTTGGGGTGGACAGGTTGATATGCAATATCTTCTATGTAATTTTGGTTTGGAGGACAGAAATCACTTATTTTCTAAATGTTATTTATGTCGACGAGTTTAAAAAGAGATTATGATTGCTTGTCAAAGTGATGTTCCACTGAATGATTGGCCTAATATGCTGCAATGGGTGCAATTACATGGTAAGGGAAAAAACCTTTTAGTTGTTGTTATTCGATTAGCTTGGTGTTGCTATATTTATAATATATGGTAGGAGCGCAATGGTAGACTTCATGGGAAATGACCTAGACAAGTGGATGTTATTGTTTCATGGATTAAGATGAATATGCGATTGCGTTTATTAGGAGAAAGGTTACGGTTTGACTCGTCAAATCTAATTATAGACTGGAGACTTGTATAGGTTTTTTCTTTTGCAAATAGTTTAGTTAATTTTATTTTAGTTGTACGGAATGTTGGTTCATTTAGATAAATAAAATTTTCATTTATCCAAAAACAAAAACATCTATAAAAATTAAATTCATAGGTTTTTATTTTAGAAAATTAGTACACAAACTTTATTACAAAAACATGAATAAGGTTGGGCTTTTTGTCCAATTCTTTGTCTGTTAAAACTCAAGTTTGGGCTTAGACATAGTTCCCCCTAAAGCTAGAAATTTGTCAATTTTGGATTTTTTTAAGATTTGAAATGATTTAAGATTTTTTTAAAAAAAATAATTTTTTTTTAAGAATCCCGTTTTATAAAAAATATAAATAAAAATACATGTTAAAATATTTTCTTAATTTTTATAAAAATAAAAATACAGATACATGTCTATGAAAGTGTTGAAATCAAACAGCTTTACGTTCCATGTTTTTCCTTGACCCGTCACTTTCATTCTTACTGATTTTGATGTCTAAGGGACAAATATAAGAATTTTCAACTCAAATTGATTGGTTTGATTTTGCTTTGGCATTTTCAAATAAAAAATATAATTAATAAACAAAATGAAGGATAACATGAATTTTAACGGATGGAAAACTTCCAGGATTCCATTTCATTCTAATTTTCTTAATTAATAAACACAAAAAATAATTTATATAAAATGTAAGATCCAAATAAAAGATTAAAAAAAATAAAAATTAACAAAGTTCAAACACATTATTTTAATATAATTTTTAAATAATTATCTATTTTTTAATTACATACAAAAACATAAAAAATTCTTAAAAATAATATAAAATATTATTAATAAATTATAAATAATATAATAAATAGGAATGATAATGGATCGGACTTAGATCGGATTTTATAAAGTTCAAGTCCAATCCAATTAATAATCAGACTTTCAAAAAAATTCAAGACCGAATCCAAATCCATTTACATAAATCTAAATTCAATCCAATATAATATCTAAAATCCAAATCCAAAAGTCCAAATCCAATTAATTTTTAAAGTAATAACTCAAATAAATATCTTTAAATAAAAAATATTTTTTATTAAACAAATATTTTTAAATTTATAGCACAAACAAATATCAACAAATATTACAATCAAATATAAAACAAATTAAAGTAACAACTCAAAATTTTTATTAAATATTTTTATTTCGGTTTATAAATAGATCAGTTTCATATCGGCTATGGATTCGGATTGGATCATGATAATATCCATATTCGATCCACCTCCTATTAGGATTCGGACATTATTTTTGGATTCAGATTCGGATTTTTTTAATCGGATTTGGGTCAATTTTTTTCTTCTTTGGATCGAATCGGATTCAAATCAAATTCGGATTATATTGTCATCCCTAACAATAAATCAGATCGATTGAATATAAATACCCTCCGCTGATTGTCAAATTCCTTCCTTCCTTCCTCATTTTAAAGAACTTTGGTCGTCCTCAATCCTCATCCAAAAATCACTCCCAAGACACGCTTGCCCTCTCTGTAAACGGGTCAACCCATAAACGTATGTTCAAAATGGATCGACCCAGATTCGTGATCGACTCCGCCGAGGCCGAGCAAATGGCCAAACAATCAGGACAAACCGTGCTCCAACTCCTTCCGTCGTTGGTCAAATCAGCCCAGACCTTAGCCCGCCCGCCAATCTCAAAATATCATGTCGGGGCAGTCGGAATGGGATCGTCTGGTCGGATCTTTATCGGAGTCAATCTCGAATTCCCGGGTCTTCCCCTCAACCAAACCGTTCACGCCGAGCAATTCCTCATCACCAACCTTTCCCTCAATGCGGAACCGCGTCTTAAGTACCTCGCCGTCTCCGCCGCTCCTTGCGGCCATTGCCGCCAATTCCTCCAAGAGCTCCGTGGCGCCCCCGATGTCAAGATCCTCATATGTTCGTCGGAAGAAGACGAGAAAGAAAACAAAATAAACAACAACTGTAATGATAAAGATCAAGAATTTACTCCTTTGTCCCATTTTTTATCTCACAGGTTCGGTCCAGACGACTTGCTAGAAAAAGACGTCCCCCTTCTCCTCGAGTCTCATCGAAACGGCTTGTCGTTTCGCAGCAATTTATGTAACGGCAAAATCAACGGTGGCGAGGACTTAAAACACGCGGCTCTTGAAGCGGCCAATATGTCCCACGCGCCTTACAGCGGGTGTCCATCTGGGGTGGCGTTGCTGGACGTTGCAGGGAACATATATAAAGGATCTTACATGGAATCAGCAGCTTATAACCCCAGTTTGCCGCCGGCTCAGGCGGCGCTCGTGGCATATGTGGCGAACTGTGGCGGAGGAGGCTATGAGAAGATTGTTGGGGCGGTTCTGGTGGAGAAAGAGGACGCTGTTATCAAACAAGAACACACTTCAAGGCTGCTTTTCCAATGCATTTCACCAAAGTGTGAGTTTCAAGTGTTTCATTGTACAAAAAACGAGTTCTAATGTTGAATCATTAGAAAAAGATGGGAATTACCGATCAATTGATGAAAAAGAAACGAAATCCAAATCCAACCCATGAAAAAATGGAAATCGGTCTGTTAATAAAAGTTTAATCTTTGTGATGCATTGTAATATACTGTGCAACTTTGAATAATTGTCTCTGTTCTATCTTTTGTCCTGTTCATGGATTTGGGTGAGTTGCTTGAACTGTTCAGAAATGAGACATGGAGCAAAGATTCCCCCTTTCTGGACTGGACGGATATCATTTGTATGGAAAGTGGAAAGGGGTCCATTTCCCAGCTGTGATTTCAATTGGTGTCTGGGGGTGGTGAATCCATCCCCTGAAATTCAACATTTTCATCTCTGTTTAGACTGTTTACTCATCTATAATTATATATGCACATCAGGACTCTTCATGGTTGAATCACATGGCAATGATGAAATTGGAGATCAAAAGTGATGTAAGCTCACACAAACAAAGATGATAGTTCTTAACCACCTAAAGTGTCGATTCTTTGGTTTGGTTTTGTCTGAATATTGTGGCTTTAAATGGAGAAAAAAGTACAAAAGTGTAGACCCAACTTACCAAGCAAAAGATTGAGAGTTCACACAAGGCAAAGCCAAATTTCTTCCATTTGTTTATTATCTCCTCACCAGGGACATTGCTGCCAGCCGCCTGGTAAGCTTTCAGATCTAAGCATTAAGATTTGTAGTCTCCAAACTTGTAAAACATCAGATCCAGGCATTTGTCTTATTATCAAAACATCAGGCGGCATCTGCCACTATTTCCCCCCGACTGGTTCATCTGTTTTCTTTCATCATCTGTAAAAGCTTAGAAAGTTTTATGCCAATTTATAGAAACCATTGATTTTAATGCAATAGAGTTTTCTCCTAAAGAAGTCGACCATGTAATTATGTAATTCTAAATCTCACGGCGAACTTGGAAGCATTCGAGAGATCACTAGGACAGGAATAAGAAGAGGATGCGTTTCTTCTGCAAGGAGTATCATTACTGGCATTCTGTTTGCTTCTTCTACATCCCAAAGAATAAATCATGAATACTTTTGGATATTCCATTGACATGGAAATTTGATTTATGATTGAATTTTGAGGTCACATTACATATATCAGGTGAAGAATAAGAATGAAAAAGAATGCAGCAAGCTAAGAATTCCTAGTTTGTATTCTTCTACAGGTAAAAGAATGGCATTATGCAGAAATATTGTGCAAAGTCAAAAGGAGAGGTGTCACTGGTGTGCAATATACATGGCAATGCACATGTATAGAGACAATACTTCATAACAACTCGTGTGTCTAGTTCGATTCTCCAGGCTTTTTAAACGGAGCAGATACAGATTCGAGAGTCAGGTCTACAACTCTCTTTGATGGACCGGCATGGTTACACGGCTGGCTGTGCAATTCAATAGCATCCTTTAATTTCTGAAACTGCAAGTGACATAAAAAAAAAACATAAGCAATTGATCATCTGCACATGCCAGATTCGAAACTTGAATCTGCACGAGGAAGATAGTATGTCCAATGGCTCAGAGGGGGATAAAATACACACCTTGGTAAGTGAACAAGGAAACGACTCCAATTGTCCATGCTCTCCACGGTAGAAGTGGAAATAAGGAAGCACCCTAATATTCAAACTTTTACACATAGCCTTATTCTCATCAAAATCGACTTTGAGGAACAAAATTTCCGGGTGATCTTGAACCGTCTTGCAGAGCTGCCGGTGTCATCACAAAGCAACATCAGAAAAACACACTCAGAATCATCATAGATACTTCAAAGCAGGCAAATTTCAGATATCAGAAAGGCATGAATTACTTTGGGGAATAAAGCTTTGCAAGAAGCACACCAAGTTCCATAAAATTCAACAATAACTAATCTATCTTCAGCACCATTTAAGGCACTGAAAATTTCTTCAGTAGAGTGAATGTCAATCATATTAGGCCCTGCATTCTTTTCCCACCATTGAGGTTGGCTTGTTTCAGTGATAGTTGCATGCACCTACAGTACAACAACTTGTCAATCTCAATAGCTTTCATACATATGGGTCATCATAATTGAACTTATGATTTGAAATAAATTTATAATAATAATAACGCACCTTGACAGATTGGAATTGCTTCCTGGAAGTCGAAGGAAGGAGAGAAACACCGGCAAAAGAAGAAGAAAGATTACAATTTTTCCTGTCCAAATTAAATTTGGGTGAAAAACTCGGTTGTCGAGAATTCAACGTGGATGCAAAGAGCAATGATGAACAATGGAACGCCGTCGCCGACAATCTTATAACATCCGCCATCTAGTCTAGTCTAGTTTAGACTCTTAAGAAAGAACTATACACCTGACGTGAAGAAAGATTATATATACCCCAGTACCATAATGAAAGTAAGTTTTCTTTTTCCGGTTTGTATCAAACTTTGGTGGGATTTAATCATTAATTTATACACGAAAGTCAATAAGTATTTTTTTCTTAATATTCCTTTCTGAAGTGTAAAAGGGGAATGGTAGAATGAATTTCTCTTCTGGTAACCGGAAAGTAGACAGAAACTGCCAGCAAAAACATTGCAATTATCAAACTTGATCGACGACAAGTTGTTTCTTTCTCCCATATCCCATGAACCTTCAAAGTTTACATTTGTAAAATTAAAAGAAAGAGGGGCAATTCTAGCGTCTCTGAAACCTGAAATGGACATGTTTTGTAAACATCTAGTTTGCAAGCTGTGGCGACACCAGGATTGAAACTTGTAAGAACGTGTGGAACACAACTTTCCCAAGGAAGATGCAGGGAAGATACAATATACTTTGTGAGGCCCGAAATGGTTGCCGAAATCTCTATGCCTTTTCCCCTTAGACCTATAAAAAACGTGACAAAAAAACAAAAAAAAACAAGGTTTTGGTTCTACCAGGTATAGGGGAGTCGGCAGTTTGTGCCATGCTGTTAGTCTGTCTGTCTTTAGCTTTTGTTGGAAAAAATATAGGTAGAAACCGATAACTCTCACTTGTAACTTTGCTTTGAATCAAAGTATTATTATTGTCTTATTGATGTGTAAAAACAAAGATATATAGGAAACTTATTCCTTGATATTGTTCTTCTTTCACGTCTACAACTGTATAAGTTCAAATATCGATCCTACAATTTAATACTCATTTTTTCCCAGTAAGAATGAGTCCAAATCATGCAAGCCTTGCCTATACGCTTGGCAACTTGAAAATCAGAGCTCTAGAAGCTTGGCAAGTTTCTCACAAGACAAGACAAAGCATATATTTAATTGAAACAGCCTTGGCCCGGTCTGTCTAAGGAAGGAACAGATACAGAGAGAAATATCGGAACACTGCAATGTAATTTGACTATATGCTTTTAAACATCGTAATGTCATAAAATAATGAGTTTCAGATGACATGGCCCAGCTCAAGTACATGAAAAAAATGGGAGCCAAGGAACTATTGGAGATATAAAGTACAAGCATCTGATACTCATCTCAAAGAATCCTATTTCTGTCTAGGAAAAAGAATAGAACCGGGAAATGCTGAAGATCCATATTTGGAAATCTATTTTGTTTATTTAACTAATAATCATGTTTTCCTCGCACTCATTCACACCTTAATTTTCTCACTCACCCGTACAGTTCAGACATTTATGATCTAGCTAGCTAGTATAGTACTACACTTCAACGTTATTAAAACCTTAGTAAACAATATACACATATTATAGATACTATATAAGACTAGCTGGTGGAGACAATTTTCAACCATGAACAAGTCCATAGGATAAGGCCATCAGCAGGATCGCAGCTTCTTTCTCATCCTGAGGAAAAATTCTATGAAAAGCTGAATTCTTGCTTAAGATTATCCTCAAATCATCGAAACGCAGTTTCTTTCTGCTTTGAGATTGAGGATTAAGTTTGCACTTGTTTTTCTTGAAATGTTGAACACAATCGTCGCTTGATCTCTTCACTTTATGTTGAACCTTACTCTTCATACCTGCCGTTGTCGTCGTCTCAGCAGCAGCAGCCATAGCTCTTCTCGCTTTTCTTTGTCTAATTCCACAGGCGTTGCAAAGGGACTACAGCAGGAAGACCAAATTAAACAACAGGTATAGTAATAGTACTCGACTTTATTTAAGCTGGATTCTAGAGCAAGGGTTTTGTTTAATTAAAAAAAAAAAAAAAGACTAGGAATTTAGCACCTTGGGGCCTCGAGGTCCACTCCTCCAGAGAGGAGTCTTAGTTGTGTTGCAATCAGCACAAACCCTAATTGTGCTGCCGTTGTTATTATTATAAGAAGAGCTGGCACTGTGATCCGGAAATGACGATGCCTGCAGCCGCTTGTGTTGATCTTCGGTTTCTAGCTTATAATTATTCGATAAATCGACGTGATCCGAGTTCATCATCTTCCTCAGGATCCTCATCTTCGAAGGCATCCACTTCGAAGAACTAATATTCTCATGACTTTGATGTGTCACAACCCTTCCTTCTTCTTCTTTTTTCTGTATTGATAACTTTAGCTCACAGCCACTCTTCAATGGTCCATCTTCCGGAAGCTACACACATGCAAGTGATCATTAATTATTTACCCTAAAAAGGCTAAAATAACTCAAAGAAAAGAAAACCCTAACAGAAATATAACATTAAAAAATGAAAGTAATACTGATTGTATACCTCTTCTAGTTCTAGATCATGGAACTGATGCTGATCATTATATACCTCTTGGTTGAGGTCAATAGGAGCAACCAAGTGATGTGCTTGGCGTGCGTCGTCGTCCAGTAAAGATGGAGAGATCTATGTTTATGAAGATTAGGGAAGGGATAGATGGTAGAGAGGAAAATGTCAAAAGAGGGCCTAGTCTACGCCATGGAGGGGTAAATCCCTTATAAAGGAAGATCAGAAAGGGCAAATAAGAGGTTCACGTGACTTCATACATATGTGAATGATACCCAAATAAACAAGTTAAAAAAGGGTGACAAGCAAAATGCCTTGAATGCTTTGCTACTGTGCTGCTCCATCTTATTCAAGAACCGAAAGGAAACCCTATCTGCAGATTTTACCCCCACCCCACTTGAAATAATTCCAAACCATCAAGATAGACTCCACATAATCATGGGAATTAACTCTGGTCTCCACATAATTTTCTATTTTAATTAATTATAGGTACAACTTAATTTGTTTCTTAATCACGTAACTTGAATATTAACTACAAAACATACAGTAAAGATAAAAAACTGAACCAGGAAAGGAACAACACAAAGAAAAAGAGGGCTGATGCTAAAAAGCTACACATAGCTATCGTTCATACTAATGATATCCATCTGAAAACACAAGATTTCGACTTTTTGAATGTTAACGAATTCTGGGTATTTTTCAAATTAATCTAAGCAGATCACATGATTTCAGTCTCTCGCTATATCCCTATATAATTGCTTGCAGTATATAATAAAAGAATTCGTTTCTCTCTGGCCACATTTGTTTCTACTGTTGTTCTTCATGAAAGACGGAAAAATTGATTTTTTCATTTAATATTTTTTTATTATTAGGTCCGCGTAACGATAAAATTATACATCAATAAGTAATATTTTGTTTAGTTGGTCGATTGATACGAATTTATTCATCATGACGAGATTACTAACGTATTCGATATTGATCATATATTATGAGTTGAGTGTATAGAAAAATTATACAAACTAATGCATTTATTTATTTTTTTCCTATCCAATATAATACACTAGTATTTAATTTAACAAAAAAAAATAGTTTTTTTTTATGATAAGGGAGCAGGATACGTAAGCAGGTTGAGACTGGATCCTATAAGATTTGGTTTGAGGTAGAGACATATATGGATATGGACTTGATGATGTATGTATGATATATGTCCAAGTATGGGTTGTTTTCAAGGATCAGCAAAGGGGCCATTTCCCCCTGAATGTATGCCTCGACATCCCATCCCTCTCCTTTCTCTGGACCAAGTTATGGTGCCACTGCCTCCATTTTTTTATGGGCCAGTATTACGCTGCTCGATTCGAGATCACCGTAAAAAAAACGACGAACTCACTCAGTCGCATTTTAATAGTTTTAGCATTCAAAATATATTTTTAATGCTAAAACCATTAAAATGGTGATGATAATAGTAATCGTATTATAAAAAATACTTAATCTTGAGATTTTAAGACTTTAATCTCATTAGTGCTTTCTTGTCATTGGTGCATCCACTCTTATCCTGCTTCTTGATTAAGTTTTCTGTACTTATCAAGTACTCGACAAATCAAGATTTACTCTTTTGGATTAAAACTTTAAATATCCAAAGGCTGATTAGACAAATCAGATCACAGTTAAAAGTAAAAGATATGATCATTTTTCTATTCTGTATATTAGAATATTGTTATCATCAATGCTGGATATCTCTTTCCTTCTGCAAATTATTACCCCCAGGCCAGCACTGTCCCACTGCCAAAATCATAAAATTTTGTTTTCTACCTCACTGTTATTAACATGGTTGGACCCTGTACTGGTAAAAAGACAAAACCCAGCTCTCTGATGGGCATGGAAACACTGGCTGTCAAGGAAAAACATAATATGGGGTCCATTACAGGACTCAAACTCTACGAGATGCCAACAGGAAGTTTTGTTGAATCGAAGCTTGTTTGAAGATTTATGGTCTGTCATGCCTTAAGATCAACTTGTTAGAACTTTGAATGGAAGAAGGGCAAAGGAACAAGAAAGGAAGTTAAATTTGAAGTGAATCGTTGGTTAAAAATGTTTGCTTTTTTGGACAAAATGGACCAATCTATAGGCTGCCGTTGCATTTTTATATAGTTTTCATCCAAATAATTGCCATGTCCTATCTAACTTTATTAACTTTTCCAAATGAAAAATAATTTTTTATATGAGCACAAAACATGATTTTGACAGCTTAAAAGACATCAATAAAGCAAGAATCAAAGTCGATAATAACTTGAGATTTAGTCATGTTGATTTTAGTTTGTTTCTTTCTTACAAATTATGAACTTTTATGTATACATCCATGGAAGGGCCGCAATCTAACAGTAAACCAAATGAAAAGCATTCAATTCAAAGGGACTGCTTCAAATCTCTCTTCAATATAGCGCATCATTAAGTGAACTCCATTGCAGCTAGGAATGAGAGAGTAGAGTTTGCTAAAGTGTGTGTGGAAGTAGCAGTAGGAGAAAGGTTCCTTAAATTTGACAATGTGATTCTTCGAGATAGCTTTATTACAACTGTTAAGATTGTTGTTCCTTGGGTTCTGTCTAGTTGTTCTCATTGTTCAGTGTTTGAGTATTCTGAGAAAAGCTGTTCCAGGGTAAATGATAAAACTGGTCTAGGAGAGTCTATTTAAAAAATGAGACGAAATTTATTCTAGAGAGAGGTTGTGCAAATTGCAACAATATGCACAATGATAAAGGGTGATTGAAGCCCACAAGAGGCAAAAAGAGATATCAAGTGGGCCATTCCCGGTTCTTTTTCGGGGAGAGAGCCTGCCAAAATCTCTCTAAACCCAACCCGCAATAATGGAGTCTCCATGAATAGCTTTACTGATATGACCATACAGTGCTGTGCTGTTGGTTGGGTGCTCTCACTCACCAGAATAATATCAACCAAAAGCCAAACCCCATGCCTAGAAGATAAAAGGAAGATAAAAACTCAGTAGATTTACTTTTGATTGTTGTTGTTGTTATACTAGCTTAGTAAGACGAGGATGAAATCATTTGGGAGTGGTGAACCAAAGGGGCATATGAAAATGGAATCACCAAAAAATAACCCCCGACAGAGAAATTTGTGGTGTTCTTTAAGCTGATATCGTATGTTTATGGACTGCCACTTTCTGTGTCTATCATACCAAGCGTAGGCCATTGGACACTGGTGTTGTCTAGTAAGAGGCTGAGCTACTTGCTTTGTGTATGTCTGCACTGTCACGTGTGCAGGGGGATTGAACACACTGTTTTCATACATGAAGTTGAAGGCGTCCTATATTAATGACTCTACTACAGTCATAGCCGGATCGAAGTAAACATGTCCAATTTAAATCTCGAATTCTGAGTTTAAGAATATAGTTTATGTCGTTGGGAAGGTTGTTTTAAAGCCAGTAAAGGAGGCTTATTGAAGAGATTCCTTGCTGGAAAGAGCCAGGTTTGGTGGATCCTGTCCAGGTGCCAAAAGCCAAAGCAGCGAGCAGTGGGATCCAAAGATTCTCTCTTCGTTCTTTTAACTCCCCAGCTATCACACAACAACAGAACGATCAATGCCAAACACGGTCTTAAAATGGTTTTGTTTTGAATATCAAAGCAAAGATTATATATGTATTTGAAAAGGAAATCCCTTCCCTGGGTGCTCACACAAAAGCATAGAAAATACCTATAGAAAATTGAAAAGAAGCTTCTTTAATTCATGACAATACATCTAATGTCCCCATCTACTTCTAACACAATTTCATTAACCCCCTTTTTTTCTTTTTCACCCCCTTGCTTTACATTAAAGAAAGAGAAAGAAAGATGGTTTAGGGTATTCAAAAATAAATCAAATTACAATTGCTAAGTCTAGATCTCAAGGCAATGATAGTGCTGTAGAAGCCTATTGGCTTCCCTGAGACCACTAAAATAAGCTCCATGAGTTGTAGAATAATGGGTTCTGTGTGTAGCTTCCCCTGCAAACAAAATTTGTAGTGGATGATTCACACCCTGGTCTAATTTGGAGCTCCTAGTCTTTGGTAATGGCTCGGCCATTGTGTCTAAATCAGCACCACTTGATCCAACAGCAACATAGCTGTAAGATCCCAAGAATAATGGATCACTGCCCCATTTGCTCTTCAAAACCTTGACAAATCTTACTTCACCACCTTCACTAGCGCTCCAATTGCAGAATTCAGGGGACTTATGCTTCACTTCCTTGTGGGGTTTTAATGCTGATGATAAACCAGAAACTGTTGCTGAAACTCCGTTTATAATCTCTTCATCGGTAAGGGTTTCGAGCTCGAGCGCTTCTTTCCCTGCAAACCAAGATAGGAGGACGCTTGACTTGTTGTAAATAGGAGACAGAGAAGCTGTTCTCCTCATCCACCACGGGATCTTTTCATGCCTCAACTCGGATTCCGGAGGGTGGAAAACAAATTGCAGGGAAGGGAACTTGTCTTTGTCATAGCCATTCGGACTCCATTGAAGAAACAACTTGTTAACAACACCAAATCCTAGTCTTGATATAGCCTCTGTCTTGAAAGAAGGAAGTGGAGGACTGAACATACCTGAATCTTGACCAGTTCTGGCTTTTAGGACCCCTAATGAAACTGTGACTATCACATGATCTGCTAACATAACAGATCCATCACAAAAGTGAAGCTTCACTGGTCTGGAACTGGAATCACATCCGTTTGCAATTTCTTTAGATTTATGATTCTCAGGCTGCCATTCAATTGTTGTGACTTTGCGGCCTAATTGGATTACACCAGGAGGAAGAACAGATGCAAGGTGTTGAATTACGCTTGAATAGCCTTTAGAAATGGTGATTTCTTCACCAGGGAACATGCGGTACTCCCTTTCTGCTTCGAAATCTAGATTGAAGAGATCACCGGCTGAAGTATAAGTCCTCTGTGTGTTTTCATGCATGGCGAAAATGGCTTCTTCCAGCAACTTCCTGCTCCATTTACCATACCCACTGAACTCCTCACGGTCCTTGCAAGAATCCCAATAAGCATCGAGGCCTTGTCTAAGAAACGCACCGACACTTTGGTTACCAAACCCACCATTGCTCACACAACCTTTTGCATCTGCTTTAGCTCCAAAATCATAGTAACAAGCGTTCCCTCCGCCGCCTGCACCATCCTGAGCCAGCTTTCCTTGAGCGAAATCCATCAGTTTCTTGAAAAAGGTGGATACGGGGTCAACGATAGAAGCATTCAGCTCGAACCCACCTTCGGCAATGGTCTTCGGCTCGTCCGGGAACCCATCCATGCACTCCCACGGCTGGTCAGACTCGAGCGCATGGATTTCCCTAGCAATTTGGTGAACCGGGCTACCTCCTATTCCATGGATCCAAGTAGCACCCATCTCAATCCTATCCCCACCAAACTCCGAAGTGTTGATTCGGCCACCGATTCTATCGCCGCCTTCGACAACAACTAACTCGAACAAATCGCTGGAGCTGGTGGAAGTATAGAGCTTGTTAGCTGCAGTCAGACCAGCCATCCCAGCTCCAATTATCACAATCCTCGGCTTCTTTGCCATTATAGCCTTCTACACAAAACATACAACAATAACTCAACAATGGAAGAAAAAAACAGGATTTTTTTCACAAGAAAAGAACAGAGTGAGGATTGAAGGGCAACTGTGAGTTTATATTGAGTTACTGATAAGGGTACGTCTACTGCATCTTGTTTTTCGATAATTATTTATATTTAATTTAATAATTTGTCTAATAAAGACAGGGCTCTACTTTTCTTGAAACTCTACCACCTAAAGATAGATTATTTATACCTTAAAAGATCAGTCTCTCTTGACCCTTGACTTTGCCATACTTTCAAGAATCTTACATGGCATTAATTACTCGATTATTAATTAAGTTTAAATGTATATCTTTTAATAGCAATAGCAAACGAAAGTCAGATAGGTTTTGGAAGTATTGGACAGGACAATAAAAGGTTGACAGTGCCTTTCAGCAACCTCACATGTACATTAGTGGTTTCATGACCAAACTCAGCAACTCATGGGATCTCTATCGCTCGGATTGGCCTGTCGTACAACATAATTACGTAATCATACAAGGGTGGTAATAACAGATTATAATCACCCGTCGTAAATAAGACGAGACAGATCGCGAGTTATTCGAGTTTGACTCGGTCGAAACTCGATCAAAACTCGACTCGAGTTTGAACTCTGCTCGAGTTCTTGACGAGCCGAGTTAAGCTACATGATACTCGATTTGAAAAGCTCATGAGATACTCTAAAACATAAATATATTATTTTTTATTTTTTTATAATCTAAAATTTAAATTTTTAAACTTAAAACCCTAAAATCTAACCTTAAACATAAGTCTTAAACACTAGATTAACATACTAAAACTTAAAATTAACAAGCTTGAGTTTACAAAACTTGTGTATCAAAGTTTTTTCTACACTAGGCTTTAAATGAGACGTAAGAGATAAGAGTTACTCGAGTCTAACAGGTCAAAGATCGATCAATACTTGGCTCGATTAGGCTCGAAAAAAGCTCAAACTCGACTCGAGTTCTTAACGAGCCGAGCTGAGCTCAGATATTTCAGGCTCGTTTAAAATTACTCAAGCTCGAACTCGACTCAAAATTTTAACGAGCCGAGCCGAGCCGAGCTTAGCACTACTCGAGCTCGACTCGGCTCTTTTACACCCCTACTTGCAGGGATATATATTTATTTTATATTATATTCGATAGTTGTGATTATTTTTGATAATGTTGATTTTTTGGTAAAACTCAATATAAATTAATTTTAATAAATAAAATATTAATGATTAATTTTTTTTAATTTATTCCTCTACTACTAATATCATACGTGATACGACCCTATAGATCTGATGTAACACCTTTTCTGTAATCTTTTGTTTTGATAATTTAATCTTTATTTGCACTCTAATCTTTGTCGATATCTTGGCTAAAACTTTCGTTCAAATATTCATTAGTGGCTTAGTGCGGATCCATATCTTAATCATCAAATCTGTCCATAATGACAAGTAAATGGCTAATTAACATAAAAAAGTAGACGGATAATAATTATTAATTGCTTTTAATAACATTAATTATTTATTAAAGTGATACATGAAATTTGTTAATTTTTATTATATAGGTGATTTCATTATATCAACTATTTTTTTTAACTATTAAAAAGTATTTTAAACTAAAAAAATCTTGATTTATAATTTGAACACGCCATTGTCTCATTCTAAGTTTTTTTAACTTAATTTCTTTGTCATCGTTTAGTCGAAAATCAATATAGTATTATTATCGATGATCAGATCTATTATTATTTTTTTATATTTTTAATAATATTGTTTTTATTTTTATGATGTATTTTTATTATGATTTTATTGATATCATACAAAATAAAACTTCATTTAATTGATGTTTATTTGTCGATATAATCAATTATTGATAATAGAACAATATGCATAATAATTTAATTTGTTCGTAATTTTATTTTATTTCGTAAGCGTTATGACATAAATAAAATGATTTACTAAAGCTTCTAAATTTTAATTATATACAAAATATTTTTAAATTTTTATATAATATTTTAATGAACTAATCTTCATATTTTTTAAATGTATTATATTTATAATATTTTTTATATTTTTTAATAAAATTCATTTATCATTTAAAAACACTTCAAAACTCCTCGTTCTTGTTACCCTGCTTTCATTGTCTGTTGCAGACTTGGATTCTGCAAGTTTTGAATAAGTTATAATAGTATTGGTCAAAGAGACTGAATAAAATATATTTTATTCAGAAGATACTGACTTTTATTTTCTATAATATAAAAAATACCCTAGTTAATTTAAAATTTTAAATCGAATTCAAATTTAAACTTTTAATTATATCTATCAAATTAAAAAATATATATGAAATATTAAAATAGATTATAATAAAATTATTGAAAAAATAACTAAAAAATATTAAATATGATACAATTAATAAGACTAAATAAATATATATTTTTTATGAATGCTGAGGTTGGGTTGACGATGCTCGGACATATTTTACTTTATAAAAGTCTTTCTTTATTGATTTGACGTGGTTGGGTTTTGTGTAATTAAAATAATCTCTTCGCTTTAATTTCTTTTTCCGGTAATAGTAAATAATAAAAATGTGTCAAACTAGACGATTAATTTGTTAAACAGTATATAATATTAAATTTAGAAAAATAAATATATTTAATTAATTAAATTATTTATCTATATATATTTTTAAGTTAAAATTTATTAAAAATACTTTTTTATAACTTTTTCTATAAATAGGATTAAAATTATAATTTATAAAGTATTAATTTATAATTTGTTAAACAGTATATAATATTTAATGATATCTTTAGATACATAATTTAAATAAAAATCATATTAATTTTTTATTTAAATTATAAAAATTAAAATTAATTTTAAAATTTCAATTCATATATTATGTACGAAGCGATGGGGATTAAGAGATATGATTAGTTATTTTTTTATAGTTATCTTGAGCCACCAACTGTCCCTAATCTTTGATCAGTGCAAACTTTACTTGCTAATTGATCCTTAATTTCAGCTTATTTAAAGATGGGATTGAGATTAGTACTCATTCCCTGTACCCGAAAATGATATATTTGGAGCCTACCCAATGGAAGGAAGATAAAAACATACAGACAAAAACCAACTGCATATTAAATGAATATAATATTAAATAAATTTATTTATTTTTTAGTTAAATTTATTCGAGTTTATGTTTTAATCTAATTATAAATATTTATAACTTCTATATAATATTAAATGACAATGATTTACCATCCTTGTCACCCCATGCATAGGGGTGAGCAAAATTCGACTTGACTCGAAAAAACCGAATAATTCGACTCGAGGCGAAAATACTCAACTCGTTTTGACTCGACTCAAAATTTCATAGACTCGAATCGAAAAAATTTCAAATAAAGTTTGAGTTGTAAAATGGAAATTCGAATAACTCGAAATTTTTAGTAATTAAAAGATTAATTTTTTAGTTTGAGACGAATCTCTCAATTTTTTATGATATATATACACTGACATATAAAAATGTAAAGAAATATTGTTACATATGAAAAAAAATATATATATGCATATCTTATATGAATAGATAAAACTGTTTAAATTAGAATTAAATCATTCTATAACTTGATAAATTAGTATTATTAAATATTTATAGGAACTCGAAAACTCGATTCGATTCGACTCGAACCGAAAAAATTTCAAATAAAGTTTGAGTTGTAAATATGACTCGTCAACTCGAATAATTCGAATTTTTTTACTCGACTCGATCGAATATTCACCCCTACCCATGCAATGCTTTTTCTGTTCACAAACAAAACCATGCCAGATTTGTAGATTAAAAAATGACAGCTTGATTAACTTTATCTGATACAAAATAATTCAGATTTTTTTAATATAATGAAATCCCGATGAAGCAAGTGGATGGAACCAAAAGCCCAGTAGGTGGTCTACTGGGTTCGAATGATGTTGATTCAATCGACACCACTTGTCGGGTGATTAGATCGGCGCAGTCTGGGTCTGGGTCCAAGCTAGACGAACCTGCTTGACAAGGGGATACAACACTCGCGGGCCGAATCTTTATGTTTGAAACGTATGGATTTGGGAAGCTCACAAACCGGCTCGAATCATCTTATCTCAGTTGTTGAAAGAACGGTTATTGTTCTTAGATGTCACGAGTTTGAACATCATTAATGTCAGCACAGTGATTGAGCGACCAATATCTAAAATTGATAGTATACTCTAAAATAAATATTACTACTGTAATCACCGTAACTGATTAAAAAAACATCTTCATAAGAGTATAGAAGAGGAAAATTAATTCACACAGTATTTACCTCATGAGGATGATGTTTCGTACGCACAAAATATAAGTTCGATAATTAAAATAAATATATTTATCTAGTTCGATAATCACTAGAATGATTTACTTTTTACGTAATTAAACTCGTGAATAAATGATATGCGTAGTAAAGTTGACCTTGATCATAAAATATTGACTGGTCATTAATTTGACCAAATGTTGCATGTGTTATATCATCTTGATGTGCCTATGTTTCATACATTAATGTATTTTAGAAATAAAAGAAGGTGTTTGTGTAGCAGTTAAAGAATTGGCAAAAGTTTAACTACTCAAGTTAGATGTTGGAAGAAGGGGAAGAAGAAGTATCCTTGTCACAAGACTTTTCAATAGGTTAGGTGTAGAAATTAGAATTTGTTCGATTCAATATATTTTGTTGTAGGATATAGGAGGATGTAATGAAACACATACGAATAGAAAAAAGACATAATTTAACACTTTAATTAGAAATAATTCTTGGGTAAAATCTTAAAAGTAAAATTCATAAAATGATATAATAAAATATATAATGTTGTACGTACGTTTTTAAAGAATTAAGAGTAAAAAATATGATATTATATAATTAAACTAGAATATTAAAAAAGGTTTAATAGATAAAAAAAATTTAAACTATATTTCTTATATAGGTGTCTAAAGTATTTTTTTGACTCAAATAGGTACATAACGTTTTTTAAATATTATTTTAGGTGTCTAATTGTTTAAACATATTTCTTTAACCAATCAAAATATGACACATGTTTTTTTTAATTCATAAAATAACCCTAAAATCTTTATACCCTAAATTCGACCACTATTGTCATTTTTTATCACATTACTGATGATAGAATAAAGTTTCCTCTACACGTTGTAATTCTGCAAGATTCGCACGTTCATCGTTTTATTGGTTGTTGTTGGCCTCTATCATTTATTTTTTTTCCTCTCATTGTTTGGTTTTGTTTCGATGTTAGGCGCGTTGTTTGGATATTTTAGATTATCGAATAATCCAAAACTTAAAATATTATGATTTAATATTTAAATTTTTGAATCAGATCAATAAATAATTGTATCAGTCATATCAGACATTTTTAAACACCCTTAATCATCAGGTTTGATAACAAAAATGGTGGACAAGTAGTCGATGATCGGCAACAATGACAGTTAAAATCAAGATCTATGATTTAGGAATTTAGGAATTAATAGATTGTTTTCGGCATTTAATGTATTTTTAATTTTTTATTTTTTTAAAAAATAAAACAAAGTATCTTATTTTTATTGACTTAAAAAAATTAAATTTAAAATAATAAAAATAAAACACTTAAAATAATAAGTATAAAAATATTAAGTACCTACTTAAAGTCAAATATACTCCAAACACCTATCCAAATAAAAAACCTTCCCTCCCTCCCTCTTTGACTCATTTCAAACAACTGATGGCGAGGGAAGACTTTGAAGGTTGATTGACCCTTTACTTTTCTACGTTTTCTCTTGGTTGGCAGCGGCTCCATGGTAATGAGTCATCGGTTATCAATCAATAAACTTGGACAGTTTCTTCTAGGAATACTTTTCTAAAGTCTAACTTTACCAGACAAGTCTTTCCTGTGTGATCACCTTTATTACCAGACAACTCTCTGTTCTATTAATAACTTCATTTCTCCTCCATTGTTTCCCATCAACTGGATCATCTCATCATCAGTTTCTCCGAAATAACAAACCTTTCTAGAGAAACAAACAATCAATATGATATGAGAGACAGCAAACCAGCGGTTTAGGGATCCAAAACAAGGATCTCTTGCTGCTATTTTATAAGGGGGTGGGGTGGGGTGTGGAGAAAGTAGTTATGGACGCTTTGTTCCACCTCGATGAAGCAGCCCGTTCTAGTTTTCTCCAGTTTCTCATGCAGTCGACTGGCTGCACATACAGTTGCTTATGGTCCTACTCCTTCCTGCAGCAAGCAAAGTATCTTCTTCATCTCTTAATATCTCTTTCACCAGCTCCATGCACTTGATTTATGGTTTGGGTAACTAATGTTTTGAGACACTTTTATTACAGTTGTTTAATTGGTTTGGATGGATGTTATAATGATGCCAACATGATCCGACCCGAAGCTCTGGTGCTGTTCCTCGAATATCGGCAATTGATATTTCCTCTCGAAAATAATCAGTCTGAACTTATTTTAGCTGCTCTATTCTTTTCCTACTTTGATCATGGTTTCACCAGTTATAACCAATACTGAGATCTTATCTCTGTGCTACAGTGACCTCGTCCCAGGATTTGCTTTCAGAAATTATAGTCCTTTCATTGAGCTGACTGAAACGGAGCTTCAAGACCGAGCATATCATCAGACACAGCGACAGTTTTATCGGGTAAATTAGTTAGATCAATTTATAAAGAGGAAAAAAAAATAGTAAAATACTGCATTTTCTTTGAACGGCCACGGGAACTGACACCTTTTTGTTTTTATTACAGGAAGCAGGGATTAAGGTTTGTTCATTCTGCAGTCAAAGCTTATGATACCTTGGATATTGGTAATAATAAAATAATCTTGACGTGGCCTTCTTTTCGTCTGCTGATGTATTGCAGACGGCTGTTTTCATGGCATGCAGGAGCGGCGAGATTGAGTTAGGGTCTCCCAAAGCTGTAAGTGTAAGCTAATAAGTGAGTAATAAACATGGAGATGGAGATGAAGATGGGGAGGTTAAATTTAACATACGATTCTATACATATATATATATAAGTAGTTCATTATCTTGTTAATAGATTAACATGGAGACGGAGATGAGAAGTTTTTTTCCAGAAGTTTTTTTAAGGAGGGGGCAGTCTACGGTGGCTGTAGGAGAGCAGCTTCCGCCGCAAACCGCCGATCCTAACAGGCCATCTTCATCTTCATTAACGTCATCGTCTACAGGTGGTAGTCCAGACTCTTATCTGATGTTCATCTCCCCAAGCGCTCCTCGTCCGCAAGTTCCGACCGGTGAAACAATACCCTTATCATTTCTGGCCAAACCGACTTCTTCGTCAATCTACGATCCACACCAACAAGCCTTATCCGAGCTTCGGAACAGTATAAGATTACCGAGGTTAGGGAACGAAAATGCAGCGATAACCAAAGCAATCCTTGCTGTTCTAACTTCACCTTCTTCCTCTTCAACATCCCATCATAACTTACCTCACCAGCTAAACCCCAAAGCTACTGCGTTTAAACGTTATGGCTCGGTGTTTAGAACCCCCCCGACAACACCGGCACAGGCGAGTTTACAATCCCAAAGCATGCTGAAACAATCCATTCTGTTCTACCGTAAATTCAATTTGGTCAGGCGTGAACAACTGCTACGAAGCCGCCCCACTGCCACCCAGTTGCAGCATATGTTGTCGGAACGTAAAAGGCGAGAAAAGCTCAATGAAAGCTTCAACGCATTGCGGTCGCTTCTTCCTGTCGGCACGAAGGTACACTCCGACATTGAATTCATTTTATGCATCGAATGATTATGATTCCGTCATTATTTAAAAGCTTTAACAATGTCGGTGGACACCTTGGGTTTCATGTATAGAGAGACAGAGTCTCAATCCTCACAAGTACAAGGGAATACTTGGCCTCGTTGAAAGCTCAGATTATGGAACTTAATAGGCAAAACCAGTCATTACAAGCTCAGCTGTCGATTACTTCAGTTGCTGATGCCGAAGAAATTAATGTTTCATCGAATGAGAGATTAAATATTCGGATTGTACCGGCATCTGAATCGACATCGCTGCAAAGAATCATCGACCTGAGAATCAACATTAGAGAGGAAAGGCCGGTCGTGGATAACTTAATCCGGTTGTTAGAATTCTTAAAGCTGGACAGAAATATAAGCTTGATATCTACTGAGGCTAACACTCGTATAACCGAACGAGCTAGCTCAGTTAATCATATTAAATTGAGATTTAGACTCGAGGTAAGAAATTGATTCTGATTTTTATTGTGAATAAATTATAATTTAATTAATGTTTCTTAAAATCTTAATATATATGTTTCATGATATGTAGGGCAATGACTGGGATGAAGCCAACTTCCAGGAAGCAGTGAGAAGGATATTAGCTGACCTGGTGCAATGAGCAGTTGATTCACCTTAAATTAATATAGATTGAATATTTTAATAAACTATATATAAAATAATTTTTTAATCTAATTTACTCACAAAATAAAAAAGGGTAAACTACATAAATGGTCTCTTAACTATATTTTAATTATCTTTTATATCCCTTGACTATCAAGTTAAAAAATGGTCCATTGACTAACTTTTTTGATATAAAGTGATCCTTTGCCGTTAAAAATTTGACGGAAAATTGATGTAGACGTTAACATGCTGATTTGGATTATAGAAATCAAGGATGCCACATGGTTATCCAAGTCAGTATGTTAACGTCCACATCAATTTTCTATCAAATTTTTAACGGCACAGAACCATTTTATATCAAAAAAGTTAGTCAATGAACCAATTTGTAACACTTGATAGTCAGAAAAGATAATTAAGATATAGTCAAAGGACCATTTATATAGTTTAAAAAAAATACTTAAAAATCTAATTTAATTATTTTTAGGGTTAGGTATTTTATTTGATGATGGATTGCTTCCGTCATCAGTTATACTTGAATAGTTCAAGTTTGTATACATTGATTAAAATAATTGTGTAGTCCAATATTGACTATTCATAGAAGTTAGACTATGAAAGCAACCTTGTTTTTTCTTTTAATTTGATTACGAGTCAAATAAACTATTACTTTTTTTAATATTTTTTATTTTTCTAAATTACTTCTTAATCATCTATATATTGTTGAGTGAACCTTTTTTTTTACAAATTGTTTTAATCTATTATTATGTGTAGTTGATTATTCAAATAACAAGCTATTACCTAGATACATGTTTAAATTTAAGTATTATATTAAAATAATAAAATTTGTATAGTTTTAATTGTTATTTTTTTTTTTATAATTCTAAATCTAATCCGAGAGAGAGAGGGGACATAGAATTTTAAGGTAAAGCATGTTTTTAATAAATGTAAAATTCATAATTTATATAAAAAAATAAAAATAATCAATTTACTCAATCGATTAAATATATGTTTTTAAATGTAACGTAGGTATATTTATACAAATCAACGCAATTGCATTGAAATATAATTATTAGAGTTTGTGTCAATTTCTGAAATAAAAAGCAGAAGAATCAATCATCTTTGAAAACAGCACTAACTGATTGGTTTGAGTCAAAATATCTGGTATTACCTGGGGATGGGTACAGAACCCGAACCCGACGGGTTCCGATTCGGTCGGGTCGGATTTTTTCAAAAAATTCGGGTTCGGATCGGGTTTTTTTAAGGGAGGCCTCGGGTCGGGTTGGGTTCGGGTTTAGGATGAAAAAAATTCGACCCGACCCGAGACTAGTAGTGTAATTTTCTCATATATATTTTAGGGATATTTGCAATAATGATCCCTCTTTATATATATTTTATATAATTAGACTATTAAAATTAATTTTTTTTACAATTAGGTCACTAAAATTAAATAATTTTACAATTAAGTCCCTAAATTTTATTTTTTTTACAATTTAGTCCCTAAAATTTTAATTTTTTTAAATGATTCAGGTCGGGTCGGGTTTTAAAGCTTAAAATCGGGTCGGATCAAATTTTTTCACCCTAAACCCGGGTCGGGTGGCGGGTAGAGGGTGTGATTTTTCGGGTCGAGTGCAGGTGGGCCGAAAATCTGACCCGACCTGTGCACATCCCTAGTATTACCTGATACCTTAAACACACCAATAACTGATTGGTTTCACGCGATCCACCGATATCCCCGTCAATCTTGCAAGGCGGGTCATTTGACTTCGTCAGGCTCGTCAATTTGGTCTTTCGTCAGTAAATACATAGGCCAAATACAAATCATAATAGATTCAAGATTCAAGAAGGCAAAATACAAATAATTGGTAACAAACTATCACAAGTAGATTAGAATACTACGGCAGACGTATTCGAGAGTGCAAAGGAACATAAATGTTAAAAAAAATCTCAACACATTTCAAGTTTCAACGAGCAAGACCAAACAGACCAGACCCAAAGGAAAAAAGCAAAAAGAAAGAAGGATTCTCCACACTAATCATTCATGGTATGACATGAAAAATGTAAAAATAAATAATCACCAAAACTGCAAACCCCCTCCCGCCTCCCAAGGGGTAACACCGCCATGCTTTATCTGGCATTGCATCTACTGCTGCTTGCAGTCTGGAGGCCTCTCACCTTGCTGTCCATCACCTTGTGGTCTTCCATTCCTCTACAGCAGCAGGAAACAAACAAAAAATCATTATCAGGCATAATATCAACATGAGGGGATAAAATGGAGATCTAAATGATATGGAAGTGGTGTACCTTCTGTGCGGATGAGGACTGCAACATTTCCATGAGATTTAACATTGAACAAGCAAACAATCATCATTCAACATCAGAAAAATTAAACGTGCATGTGCATACTATGGAATGAAAATCTATCATTAATATACCTTCTTTTTAGGCTTCGTTTCTTCTTCTTCATCGTCGTCGTCCTCATCGTCCTCATCCTCATCAATTTCATCCTCATCTTCATCGTCATCTTCATCTTCTAACTCAAGCTCATCTCCCTGAATGGCTTCTCCTGTAAACCATGACACAGCATGTGGAATAATCTTGTCTCGAATTGTTGACCTACACAAATAAACAAATAGCATAAAGAACACAAGTATTTCATACATGTAACATTGAGCAATGACATCAAAAACTATAATTTGACTTATGAATAAACTTGCAGAAGCATGCAGAGCAGTTCAAACAGATAAAACAAGCCTATGAAGAGAGCAAGATGAAAAGAGAACGCACCCTATGTCATAATCCTGTTCCATTAGATTTTGTAGCTCCTCAGCCTGGACAACAAAGTAAAAAAACAATATAAGAGCAAAACAAATTAATCAATCATCAAAGTCTACAAAGATATAGTGAACTTGTTCCAACAGTATCTTCATCAATATCTTCATCGTCATCAGGAACTTGAGGAGGACTGAAGAAATTGAAGAAACTTTCACAATCTTCAGTTTTAGTAATCTGCTTGGCATTCTTAGATCCCTTCTTTGGCTTCTTTTTAAGGATCTTCTGTGTTAAGCATTTTCCTGGATACCATTCAATCTCCGTCCTACAAATTAAGTTAAAATGTTTGATCATATGTATAAAATCAAAATACCCAATAAACATTTCAAAAGAAAAAATTGTAGGCATTTACCCAATAGCTTTCTCAAGAATTGGTTCATCTTCATCAATCATGTGATATGTCTTCGTCAACAAAGTATTCTTGAAATAAGGATTCGTGTCAAAGTAAAACTCCAGCTTGAATCCTTTAGGATTCTCAATCCTATACCACTTGATATCTTTCAAATATTTGAGAGCTCCTTCATCTCGCTCAGTGATCTTATTCCAAACACAGGATAAGTCAAATGAGATTCCAACAAGAAAAATGTGTCAAGACAAGAATTATAAATTGATCACAGGCAGCACACCTCTTCAGAAAGCACATCATTGTTCTTCATTGCAATAAGCCAAAAATCAGGTACTCCTTTCTCTGCATAAACCATAACTGCATTAAATATAAATACACATGGAAAGATACAATCTGACGGAGGAAAAAGTGGGGGGTTAAGTAATAAAAAAAATACCATACCTTCAGCAGCTTTATCCTCTCCTTGGTCCATGGCAGATTCATTTGGAGTTCCTTCAGTTTCACCAGCACCATTCACAATATCATATCGCTGCAAATTTATTATGATCCGTAAGGTAATAAAAAACAGTAACCAATAGAGAAAAAAATACAGATACAAATTTCAAGGCAAACCTTGGCATATAATGGTTGATACAGTTTCTGGTATTTAGCTTCAAGTGCTGCCCTTTCCTCAAAAAACCTAGACTCTAACTCATCATGCTGGCCCTGATAATAAAAATTCAAGCCAGATTTCTTAGAATTTCTTTTTAAAAATGAGTAATCATATGCATCAGGGAACACTTAAGCTACTTAGTTACGAAAGCAAATCAAGCATCGAGTTCTATTGATGTGGCCAGAAAAAACAAAGTGAACCAAGAGTGATAATTATCATACTAATGGTTCAGAATACAGTAATAATGATTCATACTTGGATCTCCCTAAGAACTTCAACACGCTTCCTGACATTTGGGGAGAGGCTCTCCAGCATATCGGTGTGATCTCGAGACAGACTCTGAAGTTTATCCTACAAAATCAAATCACCAAAAGTCAAAACACTAACAGATGAGTTTTTTATATAAAAAAAATTGAAATCCAAAAGTCACCGACCTTGAGAGCATTGACGAGATCAGCTCGATCTTCCTCGTTAAGAGCTGCAACCAAAACAGAAAATACAAAGACGAGTGAGCGAAACAAAGAAAGTGTGAAACAGTATATATATGTAGTTTATTGCAAAAAGAGATTACCAGCGCCGAGATCGGCCATGTTGAAGTTGCTCATTGAATATTTTTCAAGTGAAATGAATGGTTTGGAGGATGAAGACGATGGTAAAACCGTCGATTGAAGATCGTGAAGCGAAAAGGGGAGTTTTGAAGGGTTAGAGAGTGAGAGCCGAGAGACGTGTACTGTGTGGCCTCACTTTCAAATCCTTCCCCCTTTCCCTTATAATTAAAACCTAAACTCCCCCACAGAGTCCCTTTTTATTCTTCAGAACGCGGCAGCCAATAATTTTTATTTTCTCTCTTTTGGAATTTTCATGGCATAAATACTTTTCTACCCTTGATTTTTAGACCATTTTTCAATTCTTAAATTTAAATTTAAATATTTAAAAGTTTATTTAAAATTAAATATTATATATAATTAAAGGACTTCACAAATGTAAATTTTAAAAGATAATACAATTAAAATAATAAATTGTTACGAATAGTTTAGTTTTAGATTATCAATCATATTTAAAATAATAAATTCACAAAACTATTAATTTTTAATGCGTTGTCAAACAAACTTTTAATTTTTTGAATTTGACAATATTCTTTTTATCTCAATCTTTAAGATAATGTGTTATTTTAAATTTTGTCGTTGTTGAGAGTAAACGTGTTAAAATAAATCTTATGTTAAATTTTTTTAATTTCAAAAATGTTTCAATCCACTATTATATCAATTATTTACTAAACATCCAAATTAATAAATTTAGCTTTATCAAAACTCTAATTTTAATTTAAAATATTACGGTAAATGAGGGCATCATATCACGGTTGTTTATACTATTTTGTTATTATAGCTAATATACTTTCTATTTAGATTAAAATTTTTATACCCCTAATTAGGGCAGTAAATGAGACGAGACAGATCGCGAGCTACTCGAGTTCGACTCGGTCAAAGCTCGGTCAAAACTCAATTCAATTGGACTCGACTCGAGCTCGAACTCGACTCGAGTTCTTGACGAGCCGAGCCGAGTTACATGATACTCGACTCGAAAAGCTCACGAGCTACTCGAAAACATAAATATACTATTTTTAAAAATTTTTATAATTTAAAATCTAAATTTCTAAACTTAAACCCCTAAAATCTAATCTTAAACATAAGTCTTAAACCCTAAATTAACATATAAAACCTAAAATTAACAAGCTTGAGTTTATACAACTTGTGTATTAAAGTTTTTTTTCTTCATTAGGCTTTAAATGAGACGTAAGAAATAAGAATTACTCGAGTCTAGCACGATCAAAGATCAATCAATACTTGGCTCAATTAGGCTCGAAAAAAGCTCGAACTCGACTCAAGTTCTTAACGAGTCGAGCCAAACTCAGATATTTCAGGCTCGTTTAAAATCACTCAAGCTCGAACTCGACTCGAAATCTTAGCGAGTCGAGACGAGCTTAGCACTACTTGAGCTCGACTCGGCTCGTTTACACCCCTACCCCTAATCATGTCTTTTCTAGTTTCTATTCCCCACGGGTTTAAAAATTAAATTTTAAATTTTAATCCTAAATTCTAATTCTTAATCTATAATTAATATACCCTAAAAATATATTATACCTCTTAATCATAAATCTTAAATCCTTATTTTAAAATAGGACATCAAAGGAAACAAATGATTTCCACCCTCCTACTTAGTTGTTCGAAGATTTAAGTAATTAATATATATTATATGAGAGAAAGAAATCAAGCAAAAATTTTATGTCCGGTTAGTGTTCAAAAGGAAAGGAGAGATTATATCATAAGCTCGGCTCACCACGTCAAATATGATCCCTAACCAATAAAAACCACCTATTCCACCACTAATCAGCCATGTCATTAATATAATTTTCAGAAATTATATTTTTAAATGGCATAGAAAAAATAAATGAAGATTCGTTGGTTGGAAAAAAAAAAAGTTAGAAGATAATAATAAAATAGGTGATTTTCATTGGTTAGGATCACGGCTGACGTGGTGAACCGGACCATTATATAATTTCTCATTCAAAAGGGACATTCAGAATCCAGAATGGTTGTCACTACCCGGAAATGAGCTCCAGTTTCCGCACAAGGCAAATGTTATTCTTCAAAATTCAAACAATCACGGTATAATCCACATTTGTTTCTAGCTCTCAGAACCTGCAAAGTGAGGAGTTGTATGGGAAGAATATTAAAAAAATCACTCAGAATTTGACCCATCAACAGCCTTATCTTCATCACTTTCTTGTTGGTTATCGGTATCTGGCTTCTCCAAATTCAAAACACGTCCTGTCATAGGATCAACAGGACGCATGTCACGTGATCCGCCTTTGCGTGCCATTGCTACCATAGGAGGTGGGGGTAATAATCCAGCTCTGAAAAGAATTCGTTGGACTGGCTCCGAAGGCTGTGCCCCAACCGATAACCAGTACCTGTAGAAAACGATGACAATAGAAGTTTTATCTATATTGGTTGGTTTCACTGCCAACTAGAAGAACAAGACTATGGTAGTTGCCAAGCTTTTGCAAGTAACTATAACTATAAGAAAGTACGAGCTTGATACTTTATTTTCCGCATACAAAACTTACCAGCATCAATCAAGCAAAGGGAGACAACATTCAATTACAAGAATCCGAGGAACGATACGAAGCAACTACCATCTACCGTCTCCCCTAATATAAACAAAAACCACACCTTGTTTCTACATTCTAAAAACTGCATATTCAATTAACTAATTCTATGTTGAGTTCTGAAACCAAGAAAACTCTTGCTACCCTGAAATGGGTTTGCAACAACAATGAATATTCCTTTGCCAACTCTAATGCATCAAAATTCGACAAATATAACGACTATGAGTAATCGATTCACCCAAATTAGTAATTACCTAGCAGATCCTGCCAAGTTCAGATACCAAAAGCAACAAACCCTATGTTGTTTCTCCTTAGCAAAATTCGAAAATACTGCTAATTATAACAATGCTTGAAACTGATTCCATGGTGTTATCACTCCACAATACCTTAATGATTTCGTAACTCGCAATGAAATATACTTCTAGTTCTCGACAATGATAAAACATATAGCAAAATAGGTACCGTCTCCAACTGAAAAAAAGTGATAAATTCAATGGCCAAAAAATAGATAAGAAAGTGACAGATTGAAACTTACTTCACTCTTTCAAAATTAAGACCCATTCGTTTACCTCCGTCTTGGCCTGTACAAAACAAAGAGATGCAATAGAAGTGTATTAGCAATTTCGGTAATTCAATCAGCTGCCCTTTCATTTCTGAGGAAGGGTGGTAGGAGGAAGAAGACCTGGCAAAGGATTGTAATAACCAAGAACCTCGAGATGCTTCCCATCTCTCGGGGATCTGCTGTTGGCAGCCATCACTCTATAAAACGGCTTGTTTTTGCATCCGAACCTCGACAACCGAATCCTCACAACCATTTCCCGCAGTCTCTTGGCTTCTTTGCGATTTGAATTCGATTGCCAATTGCTTTGCTAGGGTTTTGGGTTTGGGTTTTTCTTCTCTTTGCGCCAAATTCCTTCTTTAATAATTTTCGGCATAAGGTAATTTACCTCGTAATGTTTTTTACTTTTTACCTCGTAATTTACCTCGTAATGTTTAAAATGACATCTCGTGCTGTTCTTGGAGTATACATGAACAATCGTATGATATTTTACAACCGTTAACTACATTAAAAAATAGTAATTTTGATTTATTTTTAAAGATTAAATATCGTATTTAATTTTTTTAAGTTTAATAATTTAAGTGATTAAGAATTTAATATTATTTATATATCTCAGATGTAAGATATTATGTATTTAAAAAAATTATATTAAAATATTTACTTAATAAATTTAAATATACTATATAAAGTAATTTGAATTAGTTAAAGAAATTTAAAAACCGGAAAATAACCAAAAATTAAAAAAAATGATACACATTTATACACTTTTTTCAATAGGGATATTGGAGGGAGGGAATTGGTTTTGGGCTTTTGGCTTTAGAGATTTAAGGTAAAAGTGTGGGGGTTATTTGTTGGTTCATTTATCCGTATGTTTGGTTTCGGAATAAAAAATTTTATAATGGGCGTTGAATACTACTGAATATTATTAATGTTGAATAATATTAAATTAATTAATAAAAATTTAAAATTTTAAGGACTTAATATGTAATTAATAAAAGAGTGATAAACTCAACATATAATTAATAATTGAATGATTAGATTTTTAGATTTTTATTCTTTATAAATTAATTTAATAATGTTCAGCGGTGTTCAACATTAACGATATTCAGCGATGTTCGACGCCCGTTATAGACTCATCCTTTAGAATGGATTATTATTGGGTAATAACTTTTTCTAAACTTGTATTATCATGTTTTGTTTAGGAGAATTTTTACTAAGAATTATTATTATTTTTTAAAGTGATTTTTTTTAAAAAATGAAAATAGTTCAATATATTTTATATAAATATTTTTAATTCAACAATTAAAAATTTATTGGTTAAGAAAATACATCATAGGGATAAGTTAGTATTTTTTCTTTCGATTGATTTTATATTATTTCAATCAAACATTACAATTTCATATTTTTATCAAATAAATGAAAAAAATAATATAACATCTTAATAATGTGTCAAATAATATTATATTTTAATAATTTTATTTCTATAAATAATGTTATATTCCGTGAATCAAACACATTCTAAGAATTTATACAAATGTGAACAATTTGAAAGTACCCTTTTTTAATTTTATTTTCTTTTTACTTTTTTCTGTGCGTAGATTTTTCAATTATAAGGAGACGCTGAAAGTTAATTGTCATGTTCCCAAATGCCTAAAGTCTAATCGTTTGACCAAAAGTCAAATATCAGAATATGATAGAACATGAAAATCGACAGCCGAATTTTCAGTTTCAACTCTGAAGACTGTAAGAACAAATGATTCAATCAGAAAAACAAATTTAGTTCGTCAGCAAAACACTTGTCGGAGGCGGCTGTGGACAAATTTTCAAAAACATTGTATCCAAAAATTCTACAGTTTTAGTATGTTATTTGTATTTTAAAAGAAAAAAAAGATTGAAATTTCAAATTGTTTTCTCTTATCTTAGGATATATATTATTTACTCATACCATAAAATATTTTATAATTTATAAAAATTAAAAAAATATTAAATTATTTTTTAACATAAAAACACAGGTATTTTTGTATTAAATGGTTGATTGTGATGGCCGTGGAGCAGCCAGAGCAGGGATTTGTTTGGTCTATACTCTTTGAATGGATTGCTTATAATTTTCTCTACCATAATTTCGTATTTCATAAGTATAATTATGATGTATTTAATACGACTTCAATACCGTACTAAATAATAAATGATACGATGCCTCGTATTTAATAATCGATGAATTAATGAAAAAAATTCTTTTCACATTGGTTTATAAGATTAGAATGGTTGAGTTATATCAAGATTATTCAAAATGATCGAATCTTAAATGAAATAATGTCCGGATGGAATGTTCTATTTATATTATTCTTTTAATTTGAAGGATTTTATTTAATATTTTTTTATAATTATTTGTATCTAATGTAATTACTAATTAATTCAGATCGAGTATTGCAAAAGTTTTTTATGATAATTTTTTAATCTAATTTATTTTATTTGTGATATCAAGATTCAAACATTTAATTTTATTTAAGAGATATATTATCTTATCTCACTTAGGATGATAAACGAGTATAATTTGACAAATTTCGTACTACACCCACCCAATTGGATATGAATATGATGGATCATAGCCAGATAAAAATATCGAAATTTAGATTCGCCATGATAGTGAATATGCGTTGAATTTAGACTCTTATAAATTAAAAAAAAATTAATTTAACCCCACAAAAATTTTAAAATTTTAGATTAAACTTTAAATTTTAAAAATCTATGCTGTATCTTTATAAAATAATGGTAGCCGACGTTGTAGATATTTTAAAAATCATTTTATTTTATTCAGTAGATTCAGATAAAGGGTTTAAGTTGGTGGATTAATGTATATTGGAACCAGTCATTTAAAAGGGAAAGTATTATTTTATACAAGACAAAATCAGGGGAATATAAGGTTTAGGGTTTAATATTAAGAGAATATTTTTTTGTAAATAAATATTTTAATTTTTACGATAAATATTATAAAATAATATAAGAATTATTATATAATGATTTCGACATTGTTACGGACAAAAAAGTAATAAAATTATAAAAATCGATAAATAATGTTCTTATGCTGTATAGGCAGCGACGAAATTGTATGGTGCTCGGGAGGGGTTGTCTCCACCTTCGAAAAAAGAATTTTTACTTTTGTCCCCTATTTAAATTTTTTTAATTTTTTATGAATTTACCCCCTACTTTTAAAAATTTATGTTTTGTCCCTCTCAACCCCAAATCCTAGCTCCATCCCTGTATATAGAGGTACAGTCGCACTCTCTAAAAATTTAAATTTTTCTTATATTTTATATATTTTTTATTGATAATCTAATTTTATACCCTAAACTCGTGTAATTTTACATCCCTATATTTTTAAAGATAACCCTATAATAAAATTTTATTAATTTAATTTAAATTAATTATTCAACAATTTAAATATACGTGACTGACTACAGCCACTATAACAACAAAATATACCCACTGCGGTAATCGGGATTCGGGAAGACTAATAGGCCATTCATTTTGACTTTCAAAGATTTTTATAGCCATTGGAATTAGATAGATAAATATATATAAACCTTTTAAGTTAAAATTTATTTAAAAATATAAAATAATTATACCTGCCTAGTTAAATAAGAACTTTTTAAAATAAATATATTTAATTTTCTCTTTATTTTTTATTTTTCTTATATTTTTTATTTAGTGATATAATTTTAATATTAATTATTGATTATCAGTGGTTGATTAAAAAAGTATTTGAGGATAAAAATACATAAAAATTTAAGATTTAACAATGGACACAAATTATAAATATGAAAAAAGTTGAAGACTAACTCGTAAAATTTAAATATTTGAATTTTAAAATATTAAAGGTGATTACATACCCTAAACTACACATGCATCCCACACTGTTGATCATCGATGTTTATTATTTCTCTTATTTTCTATACTATGTTCTTTATTTTTTTCTTGAAATTTTTAAATTTTAAATAAGAATACGTGTCTTTGAGATACGTTTTTCTCGTTCTTATAATAAATCACTTATGATTTTTAATATATTTTGCATATTTTTTTGATATTTGAGTGTTCGTACAAATACCTTCAACAACATTTATTTTCCTATTAATTTATCGCTAGTCAAGTATAGTTTGATCTTGTATTTAATAAAATATTATATGTTGATATAATCAGAATTGTATAATAAAATAATCTGTCAAATAATTTGATTCCTCACCACGCCTTTATCACTCGTCTAGTGTCTCGTTCGGCAGAGACATATAGTTTTTAATTTTTTATAGATATTATTAGATTCTTTTGACGTTAAATTAAAGGAATGTTTATTCTTTATATTTTTATATTTAATAATTTCATTTTATGAATAACTTTTTTGCTATTATCATTTATCTCTATTTTCTCCATTTTTTAAGATGATTATAGTTTTGATTTTTTTTCATTATTTTTATTAATAAAGTCTAATTATTATTGTTAAAAAATTAAATAAACATAATAGGATATAGCTTTTAATTTTCAACTTATATCTAAAGAACACCCTACATCTTTCCGAGTTAAGCGCTGAGATTGGAAAAGAAAATGAAGTCAAGAAAAGTGGTGGGGAAATGAAAGCAAAGTTGATCTGTGACGGCAACAGGTTGACAAACAACAAGAACAAAACAGAGAGCAAACCAGAAAGCTCAAAAAACACAACCAGAAGTGGCGCGTGTATAACCAGACACGTTCACTGTTACTGTTAAACAAAACACACCAAAAAATCCCAGTATCGTGACTGCAGATTTTCTTTAATATAAGCTTACTTTCATTGACCAATCTCCTCTCTCTGTAATTTTCCATCTCTGTATAAAATATATGAAAATTCCTTCTTCCATCACGGTCAGGGAAGGAAAGGGGATGACCTATAGATTTACACTTTACAAATTGGACATTAAATCTTATAAAAATCAAAACTTTGAATCCATCAAACCACGAGACTGTGTTGAATCAGACCCACGTGTCTTCTTTTATACGTATTTGAAGTTTGAGTTGAATTTCATGTTTTTTTTTTCGTATATATAAAGAGAGAAGGGAGACATAGTTTTGATCATCAACTCGACAAGTTCTTTCCCAGTTTGGAATCTTATTTCTCAGAGAAACAGAGGGAAACAGGTAGGTATTGTTCATTTTTTTAATGTTCCATTATTGGCTTGCCTTTAACTGGTTTCTCAAATCATGTGCAGGTACAGACAGGGTTTTTCTATTGTATTAAAACTAATCCAAGAGTTATGGGATTGTCGCTTTCCTTGCTTCTCTCCGCCTGGCAACAAATTCTAAGTCACAGGTTTTTCGATTTGGTTTACAACGTTAGTCTCAGTTCTAAAGATGGAGAGGTGACCTTGAGGGTAAACAGCTTCAAGAGAACGAATTCAAACACCATAAATAACTCAGATTCTGTGTCGGATGACTCGGATGAGATTCAAAGGAGAAATTCATTAACATTGAAAACTAACAATCCTGATGATAACATTATAGTGCTTGATAAAACGTTTTCGTTCAAGAATTTTGTTCAAGACAGAAGTAAGCCGTCGGGTTATGGCGTTTCGAATGGGTTAGTGCATAAGCCAATACCTACGCTTTCACTTCCAGAACCGACGGTTTTGTTTTCACCAAGACCCGCTAGTGAGCTCGACGCGGCTGCTGTTAAGCTTCAAAAGGTTTACAAGAGCTACCGGACTCGAAGAAACCTTGCGGATTGTGCCGTGGTGGTGGAGGAGCTATGGTGGAAGGTATTAGACCTTGCAGAACTCAAACAGAGTTCTGTTTCGTTTTTCGATGTTGAAAAACCTGAATCTGCGGTTTCACGGTGGGCGAGAGCCAAAACAAGAGCAGCGAAGGTGGGAAAAGGTTTGTCCAAGGATGAAAAGGCTCAGAAATTAGCCCTTCAACACTGGCTTGAAGCTGTAAGTTGTTGGCAAACATTTACTTTTCACCCACTTTCTCTAGTTTATCCAGTTCATAGGGACATACACAGACATATATGACTGAACTGTTCCAACTTCCATGTCTTGTTGCAGATTGATCCGAGGCATAGATATGGACATAACTTACACCTGTATTATAACATTTGGTTCTCAAGTGAAAGCTCAGAGCCTTTCTTCTACTGGTAATTATTAGGAGTCTTAATTCTTTCACAACATCTCTCTGAAAGTTGGGGAAAAAACACTGAGTTCTAACATTTTTCTTTCTTAAAAGGTTGGATGTTGGAGATGGGAAAGAAGTAAATCTTGACAAATGTCCACGTAAGAAACTGCAGCAGCAATGCATCGCATATCTTGGACCAGTATGTGAACATTTGACGGCTTGTTATAGATTAATTTCTCAGTTTCAGTAATTAATGTTTGCTTACTCGATCATATGTTTGCAGAAAGAAAGGGAAGGATATGAGGTAATAGTTGACAATGGGAAGCTGGTTTTTAAACAAAGTGGGACACCAGTGAATACAACAGCTGAATGCAAATGGATATTTGTCCTCAGCACAAGTAGGGCCTTGTATGTTGGTAGAAAGGAAAAGGGTAAATTTCAACATTCGAGTTTTCTATCCGGCGGTGCCACCACCACAGCCGGAAGATTGGTTGCTCGGGATGGAGTTCTCGAGGCTATATGGCCATACAGTGGTCATTATCTCCCTACGGAAGAGAATTTCATGGAATTCATAAGCTTCCTTGAGGAAAATCATGTGAATCTCACCAATGTTAAGGTAAAAAAGTTTTTTAATTATGGATTAAGATGAGATTAAGAAAGGGTGTACTTGGATAAGTTTGCTTATATGAGGTTTGTGATGTTTTCTCTATTTAACAGAGGTGTGCTATTGATGATGATTACCCATATGGTCAAGCCCCGGTTAAGGAGCCCAAACGGGAACCCATGGCCAGTTCTGATGAAACCAGGAAAGTTGCTGTTGCTGATGGAGGTGACAGCATGAAGAAGGTGGAAACAGCCACGGGTGATAAAAAGATTAGCACCATTGGTTCCAAGGCGCCAGCACCCGTGGCTACCCCGGCTAAGAGATTGTCATGCAAGTGGACTACAGCGGTTGGACCCCGCATCGGGTGCGTGCGCGACTACCCCATTGATCTGCAGTCAAAGGCACTTGAACAAGTTAATCTATCACCAAGGGTTACTCCTGGATTCAAGTTTGGCCCCATTCCTTCACCAAGGCCGAGTCCAAGGATCCATCTTTCCCCAAAGATTGCAGGCATGGGACTGCCTAGTCCAAGGCCCATTCCAATACCTAACTAAGCCACTTCAACCAAGGAGATGGACTCAGAGATCAGCTGACCACCCCCTCTAAACTCTAAAGCACTGCTGGTGCCGAAATCAAGTTAACCCATAAAATTGTTCATTCTTTATTTTTCCCTTTTTGATTAATAGCTTTGTATCTACTTTATTTGATTTTTTTTCGGTGTGCAATAAATAATTCATGGAAAATTCAATAAAGATAACCCATAAAATGCGTTGTTTTCTCATAATTACTATTACTCTGCAGATTCTTTAGGTTATTCTGTTTCTTGAATCATGGTGTTTAATCGGCAGGGTGATGGGAACTGGGAAGAGTCGGGTCAAGGCCATCGAACTGCTGCCGCAAGTGTGGGCGTGTACGCCTTGTGTTGCGACTCAATCCCAGCAACAACTGATAATCTGGGGATTCAGTACACCAATTTTGATCCCGAAGGATGGCAATGCACATGTAGCTCCACTTTCTTCAATCCTTAAATGCTGCTTCCTGCTGGGGTCAAGACCATTAAGAAAGGCAGTAGCCGTGTCTGTTGCGTGGAATTAGGGGTGGCTGACTAGCTTTCCATGTGCTGGAAGTTGTCTTTTTGTTGGGCTACGCTTTTCATTTTGACACAGACAATGTTGTCGATGATCGTTGCTGAAAATGTTAAAATTTGTTATTGTTTTTTTTTTTTTTTTTAATTTTTGAGTTAAGTGCTGAGTTGACACTGTTTTAATTTCTAAGAAAACGTGGTTATTTTGTGACCAGCCTTTAGGGTAAATACTGAAAACCCTAAATGGAAACTTTGTCTGATGATTGGAATGAAAATTATTCTCTTCGCCTCTTATCTCTTCTTGGCCTCAATCTGATTTCTTCTATTTTTTTTATCCTATTTCAGTCTGATTCGATAGTTACACTTACAAAGATATCAGCAGCCATCACTGCGGTTCCTCCGGGCTCAAATCCGACTCCTTCCTTGGGCACAACTTCTCCTCCTCCTCCCTTACCTGAATGGCAACAAGAAACAAACCGTTTGCAAGGAGAGGTCTCCACTCTGCGAGCCGATATTGTTCGCCTCGATGAGAAAATGGAGGATCGAATGTCTTCTATGAGAACTTCTATTTTGACCGAGCTTCAGAAGTTATTAGCGATAGCTTTGGGCAAGAACACAGTTACAGACGGAGTGCTTGGAGCACCACCCAACCCTTTGGACAATCCGGCAGTGGGAGTGACACAACACCCTTCGACCTCGACGGTAGTTCCGCCTCAGTACCCAGTCCAATCTACACCGGTGGTAGTGATTTTAGATGAGGAACGGGTTTCGCTTCAAACTCCTATCTCCAAGACCAACTTTGCCTACAAACTTCTCTGCCCCAGGTTCGACGGAACAGATTTTAAAGGGTGGTTTGCCAAATTGCAACAGTTCTTTGAGGCCGAAAGAGTTTCAGAAAGTTCTAAAGTTCGTCTGGTTATGCTACACTTAGAGGGGAAGGCTCTCCAATGGCATCAACTGATTACTCGGGACCACACAGATTTGCGGGTCTGGGACTAGAACCAATATTTGACTTTGCTCCGAGTGGTTTTGAAGACCCTTTTGCGGAATTAGTTGCCCTCCGCCAATCAGAGTCTGTCGATCAATTCTACGAGGATTTCATTGTCCTCCTCAACCAGGTACGCCTTCCGGATGCTTATGTTCTAAGCATTTTTAAGAACCACTTACGGCTAAAAATTAGCCAATTTGTTAAGTTACTGCAACCTCGGACACTAACAGAGGCCTACCATATGGCCAAACACTTGGAAGTGATTTACTTTCCTAACACAAAAAGGGGAAGTGTCATTGTCCCGAGATCTCCTACGCCAACAATGTTATCTGTACCTCCAAGGAGCTCACAATACTCTTATCGACCGACTGTCAGTGTACCTTCTAATTCCAGTTCCAAATCAGTAACTCCTGGAACTTTCAGTCCCACGCCAGGGAAGAATTTGGTGCCTGCTAATTTGAGGAACAACAGTAAAGCGTTGTTACCTGCCGAGATTGAAGATCGAAGGAAGAAAGGCTTATGTTTCTGGTGCGCTGCAAAATACTCACTTGGACCTAAGTGTGCCAAATCGCAAGTGTTCCAGATTGCTGTGGAAGGAATAGAGAAAGAATGAGAGGCTGAGATATTCCTTGATTGTGAGGATACAAGAGAACCGGGGGAGGGACAAAAAGAGATACCTTTATTATCTCTGCAAGCTTTATGAGGGTTGAATTCTTGGGAAACCATGAGGTTGAAGATATCTATAGGGGGATTGACTTTAATTGCCTTATTGGATTCGGGTAGTACTCACAATTTCGTGAGTCTAGCAGCAGTCAAGAGGTTGGAGCTCCGAATTGAGAAACGATGTAATATGAAGGTCACGGTAGCGGATGATGGCAGATTGGAAACCTTGGGGTTGTGCAAGAATGTTACTTGGGAGATACAAGATCAAACCTTTGTTTCAGATTTTTTGGTCTTGCCTCTGAAAAACAATGATATCATTCTTGGAATCCAATGGTTGTCTACACTAGGATCAATTAAATGGGATTTTGTTGAAAAATGTATGGAATTTGTGCATGGGCAGCATATGATCAAGCTTTTAGGGGTGCAACCAGAACCAGTAACTTGAATGGAACCTAAAGCTTGCTTGAAGGCTTTGAGGAGTGATGCTGGTCCTTACACAGCTTGCGTGCTTTATTTGAATGCAAAAGTAGAGGTTAAGTCAAACCAGAAAGTCAGAACAGAAGCAATGCAAGACTTGCTCTTGGAATTCCAAGATGTTTTTGAGGAACCAAAACAATTGTCACCGGAGAGAGGTCAGGATCATAAGATACCTCTGTTAGATGAAAGAGCAGTGGTCAAATTAAAACCCTATAGGTATCCGACATATCAAAAGGAAGAAATTGAAAGAATTACGAAAGAGATGTTACACAATGGAGTTATTAGGGACAGTAATAGCCCTTTTGCTTCACCGGTGGTGATGGTACGCAAAAAAGATGGCTCGTGGAGGATGTGCGTAGACTACCGGAAGCTAAACCAACTAACTTTGAAGGATAAATACCTTATGCCCATCATCGAAGAGTTGCTGGATGAACTGGTTAATGCTAGGGTATTTTCTAAGTTGGATTTACGATCCGGTTACCACCAGATTCGGATGTGTGAACCGACATTCCAAAGACGGCTTTTAAGACTCATGAAGGACACTACGAATTTGTAGTGATGCCTTTTGGGCTTACAAACGGACCGACAACCTTTCAAGGTTTAATGAACAAGATTTTTAAGGGGCTATTAAGGAAATCAGTTTTGGTTTTCCTAGATGATATTCTAGTTTATTCCCCTAATCTAGAAGAGCACTTGTTACATGTAAGGAAGGTCCTGGAACTGTTGAGAGCTCATAAACTGTTTGCAAAAATGAGCAAATGTCAATTCGAAGCTTCGGAAGTAGATTATTTAGGATATGTGATTTTGGGAGGGACCATATCCATGGAGGGTTCCAAAGTTAAATGCATTGCCAAGTGGCCTAGCAAAATCAGTTCGGGAATTGCGAGGATTTCTTGGCCTCTCGGGATACTACCGGAGGTTCATCAGGGAGCATTGCAAGGCCTCTTACCGATTTGCTAAAGAAGGGGGCTTGGGGTGATAAGGAACAACAAGCTTTCGAAAAATTGAAGCTGGCTGTGCAATCTGCCCCTGTTTTGGCTCTACCAGATTTCGAAGAGGAGTTTGTTGTGGAGACAGACGCATCAGCTTTGGGGGTTGGAGCAGTGCTAGTCCAAAAGGGCAAGCCCTTAGCCTTTTTCAGCAAGGGACTTGGGGTGAGACATCAAGGTTTATCCATATACGACAAGGAAATATTGGCAGTTCTCTTAGCAGTAAGAAAATGGTCTTCTTACCTCCTCGGGAGGCATTTTAAAATTCGAACGGATCATCAAAGTTTGAGATTTTTGATGGATCAACAAGCAATAACCCCTTCACAACAAAAATGGGTGATAAAAATGATGGGGTACGACTTTGAAGTTTGTTATAGGAAGGGGGTGCATAACCGGGTGGCCAATACCCTTTCGAGGAACCCTTTATTTATGACAGGACAAAACATGGCTATAACAAGTGTGACCACTGATTTGTTGACCAGAATAGCCGAGACATGGAAGAGTGATGGCAAGTTGCTGAAAATTATCAAGGACTTGGAAGGGGGGGAAAACGACACATTCGAAATATGGTTGGGATGGGATGACTCTTAAGAGGAAGGAAAAATTGGTAGTGGGGGAAAACGCTGAGCTTAGAAAGGAGTTGATGACTTATTTTCACAGTAGTGCAATGGGGGGTATTCGGGGGCTCATTCTACCCTTCGCAGAGCTGCAGCCATATTGTATTGGAAAGGGTTAAGGAAGAACATCAAGCAATTTGTTAGAGAATGCATCACCTGTCAAAGAAATAAGAGTGACCTTCAACATCCTAGAGGGCTATTACAGCCCCTGCCCATACCCGAATCTGCTTGGAGTTCCATAAGCATGGATTTCATTGAAGGTTTTCCAGACTCGAGAGAAAAAAATGTGATCATGGTGGTGGTTGATCGGTTAACCAAGTACAACCACTTCATGGCACTTAAACACCCTTTTTCGGTCATAGAGGTAGC
This sequence comes from Abelmoschus esculentus, assembly GCA_035048815.1. Taxonomy (NCBI): domain Eukaryota; kingdom Viridiplantae; phylum Streptophyta; class Magnoliopsida; order Malvales; family Malvaceae; genus Abelmoschus; species Abelmoschus esculentus. The sequence continues at coordinate 811,385 of JAUCBN010000025.1, forward strand.
TTAAGTGTTCATGGAGGAAGTGTTTAGATTGCATGGGTTGTCGGAAACTATAATTTGTGACCGGGACAAGGTGTTCATGAGTGTTCTGGAAGGAATTATTTCGGAGACTAGGCGTAACAATCACTCCTTCAACGGCCTATCACCCGAAAACAGATGGACAAACGGAAAGAGTGAATCAATGCTTAGAGACTTACTTTCGATGCATGACCGGGGAGAGACCTAAAGATTGGAACAAGTGGTTGCACCTTGCCGAGTGGTGGTATAATACCTCTCACCGCTCCTCTATTAACACCACTCCCCATTGTTCATTATATGGTCAAGAACCCACTATTCATTTACCGTACCTAGCTGGAGAATCCACGGTGGCTGCGGTGGACCAAAGTCTACAACAAAGGAAAGCTATGATAAAAATGTTGAAGTTTTATTTGACTAGGGCTCAGCACAGGATGAAACAACAAGCAGATAAGACTATAACAGATTGTGAATTTCAGAAGGGTGATTTAATCTATCTTAAACTTCAAACATATCGGCAGCAAACTGTCCAAGTCCGAGGTTGCCAGAAACTTGCTCACAAGTGGTTTGGACCATTTGAGGTGGAAGAGAGAGTGGGGAAGGTCGTTTATAGATTGAAATTACCTGCTAGTTCTCGGGTTCATCCTACTTTTCACATCTCACAGTTGAAGAAACATATTGGAGCAGCCACTTCTCAAGCTGAGTTACCTGTGATGGATGCTGACGGTACAATTGCAAAAGAGCCTAAAAGAATTTTAGAGAGAAGGATGACTAAACGAGGAAACAAGGCAGTGACGGAGGTATTGGTAGAGTCGACGAACTCTTTTCCGGAAGATTCAACTTGAGAGCTCCTTTACAAGCTGCATCAACAATTTCCACACTTTGATCCTTGAAGTCAAAGATCTAATCAAGCAGGGGAGTTTGTCAATGATCGTTGCTGAAAATGTTAAAATTTGTTATTGTTTTGTTTTCTTTTAAATTTCTGAGTTAAGTGCTGAGTTGACATTGTTTTAATTTCGAAGAAAATGTGGTCGTTTTGTGACCAGCCTTTAGGGTAAATTCTGAAAACCCTAAATGGAAACTTTGTCTGATGATTGAAATGAAAATTATTCTCTTCGCCTCTTATCTCTTCTTGGCCTCAATCTGATTTCTTCTATTTTCTTTATCCTATTTCAGTCTGATTCGATAGTTACACTTACAAATGTATGATTTGGATCCCATGGAGACTTTTCAATCGGATAATTGTCGACAATATTTAGACCCTCAAAATCCTTGTTGGTTATGTCACCATCGGTCTATCATACAAAAATCATGTCTTTTTATGGTGTATCTTTTTATATTTTTTAATTTTTTTTTTTAAAAAATTAAACTTTCAACTTTAACTTTTATTTTTTATATCTTAAACCTTAAAAAATACATTATATCCCTAATTTCTTAAACCCTAACCACAATCTTTAATATTAAATCTTAAATCCTCTAATTTAAAATGAAGGCACGAAAAAATACATAAAAAAGAGGTAGATGATTTTCCCCAATCCATCTGGGATGAGAATATTTATAAATAGGGATGAGCACGAGTCGGGTCAGATTTTCGGCCCACCCGACCCAAAAAATCATATACTCCACCTGTCACCCGATCTGACCCGGGTTTAGGGTAAAAAAAAAATTCCGACCCGACCCGGCCCGAATCATCAAAAAAAATTAAATTTTTAGGGATTAAACTGTAAAAAACTAGGGATCTAATTATAAAAATATTTAATTTTAGTGACTTAATTGTAAAAAAATAATTTTAGTGATCTAATTATATAAAATATATCTAAAGAAAGATCATTATTGCAAATATCCCTAAAATATATATGGGAAAATTACACTATTAGTCCCGGGTTGGGTGGGGCCGGATTTTTTTCACCTTAAATCCGAATCCGACCCGAGATCACCCATGAAAAAACTCGATCCGAACTTAAATTTTTTACCAAAATATCCAACCCTGTCAAACTGAATCGAGTCGAAACCCGTCAAATTCGAGTTCCGTGCCCGTCCCTATTTATAAACGAGGGAGCGAGTTCAATTTGATTAAATTGAAGTAGTATGATGTAAGCGAAAATGGAGGTTAGATTTAATGATTTAAAATATAAATTACTTTAAAATATCCATTATTATTTTTATTTTCCGCTTTCTTAAAATATTTTGAATGAAAACATATTTTTGTATTTTAAATTTTTATCTATTTTTTAAAAATGTTTTTTTTATTTTTTAATCAAACACATTTTCTTTATTTTTTTAAAAAATGTTTTCTATTTTTCTATTTTTATTTTCATTTTTCAAAAAATAATTTTCGCTTGTAGCTTTCTAAAAATTAAAAACATGATTGATTAGTAGGGATGAAAACTTTTTTCAAAAGTAAAATAATAAAACAACTTTTTATGTTGTCAAATTTTCTCTTATTTTTATTTTTTTTAATTTTACGATCAAATATATTTTCAATTATTTTTTATTTTTTAAATAAAATAAATTTTATTCCCTAAAACAAGAATAATAGAAAACCGGTATCCTTATCATTTGACAGATTAGTAAAAGTCACGTGACAAGGGACCCATTTTGACAGCAAGAAGAAAAAAACTTTATTATTTATTTGAGGAACTTTCGCATCCATTGCACGCGTAGTAAGCACGCATGGCCTACCCCTTCAATCTCTCCCTCTCACATCCAGAAATTAATTCCTTTAAAGAAAGAAAGAGCCCCCACAGACCTAAACACACACACAGCTGCCGCCTGCCGTCTGCCGTCGTTCAAACCCTTTCTTGCTTTTCGTCGATTCAATTGGATCATTTCCACAATGCCAGAAAACAAACTTCTTAAGGAGAGAAAATATGATTTTATATCTGTTTCCCCAGAAATACGTATAAGATTATGATTTCTTAGATACTCCGTCTCATTCCCCCCCCCCCCCCCCTTCTTTAACCTAACATAACCCTAGCCTTTTCTTTTCTTTTTTGTTTGTTAATTTTTATTCTTTGTTTTCGGTTGAAACTAATATGAAACTTGGATCCTTTTGATCTTTTTTACGTGATCGAAATTTTGATGTGTATGTATTGTCGTTGTGGTTGATTCGGTGTTTAGTGTCGCAAAATATTTTCCTCGCTTTTTTATTTGGGGGATTTTTCTAAATTAGGGTTTCATATTACAGTTAGAGTTTCGATTTTCTTTTATTTACTTATTTAAGTTGAATTGATGGAGCCTCGTGTCGGTAATAAGTTTCGACTTGGCCGTAAGATCGGTAGCGGCTCTTTTGGAGAGATCTATTTGGGTTCGTTACATTTTTCCCTTTTTCCCTTTCCCTTTTCCCCCTGATATTGACGTTGGTTTGGTGTTTTTCTTCTTATTAGGTACAAACATTCAGACAAATGAAGAGGTTGCCATTAAGCTTGTAAGCAGTCCTTGCTTGAACCTCGCTTTATATATATGCGTGTTTAAATTTTGCATAATACCGTTGTTTTTGTTTGTGTGTTTGTTTATAACTGTTGTTTGTTGCATTCTAATGTTCAATGAAATAGCAATGCAGTTGCCATTCTTGCTAGGCTTTAAACCGAGCTGTGGTTATTGGTTTTCCTGTTTAAACATAGTTATTTAGATCTTAGTGATCATTTGGGTCATAGGCTCGTAGCACACATTGAAGTGAGTGAAGACTATAGAGATAAGCTATTGTTTACTTGGTCGGATTATAGTCAAAACTCAAACGTTTTCAGATGGTGAAATTACAGTTGTATGTTGACACTTAGGTTTATGCATACAGTTTTTCAGTTAATCTTTTTTCCCAGTCTTTTTTGTTTGTATTAAATGAATGCTTTTTATGATTTCTGGACCCACTTGAAGGAAAATAGATAAACGGAGAATAAAACTATTAATTAAGTTTTAACATGGTGGGATCAAATATTTCATCAAAAGGAGGATCAAATTTTTTATAAGTTCTTTTTTTCTGATAGTTTGATGTTATAATTTTGGACAAGAAGTATATTCCATGGGGTGACCTTCCTTTTTATAGTTTTGATTACCAATTTATCATTGTTTATCCCTTATTTTCTTGATATTCAATGTGAACTGAATTCATTAATGTTAAATCAATGATACAACTTTCATTTCGAATGACATGATTAATAACGTATCTTTCTGCTTTAATTGGTTGTTTGATTCAATTATTCTAAAATCTGATGTTATATTGTTTTCTTATATTTAGTTTTGTTAGTGATTTTCTCTATGTTGCAGTTGTGTTAAGTTTTAACCATGTCATATTCTTTCTGGTATATTAGGAACTGACTGCATTTATCTTTTATTAAATGACCAGGAAAATGTGAAGACAAAGCATCCTCAGTTGTTATATGAATCAAAGTTATACAGGATCCTGCAGGGAGGAAGTAATGATACTTTTGCCTTTCAAGAACATAAAATTGTTGTTTCAAAGTCAAGCTTTACTTGTACCATATAGATATATCATACTGTTTTATACGATTGCAACAATTGACTTCTCCTCATCTTGATCTTTTTCTTGGCAGCTGGGATCCCAAATGTTAGATGGTTTGGAGTTGAGGGAGACTATAATGTTCTGGTTATGGATTTGCTTGGACCTAGTCTTGAAGATCTATTTAATTTCTGCAGTAGGAAACTTTCCTTGAAGTCAGTTCTCATGCTTGCAGATCAAATGGTAGTTTCATAGAGTTTGATACATTTTGTACTTCAGTTTCTTTTCCTTTAACGTGTTGCAACATCATGCTGTTTTTTCTCTTCCCAGATCAATCGTGTCGAATTTGTTCATTCAAAATCATTCCTACATAGAGATCTTAAGCCAGACAATTTTCTTATGGGCTTGGGGAGGCGTGCAAATCAGGTTTGTGTTTTCTTATCAAATTATTGGATTGTTATATTTGTTCAGATTTTAATGTATTATTACTTTTCACTTTATTGTAGGTCTACATCATTGATTTTGGCTTGGCTAAGAAATATAGAGACAGTTCAACTCATCAGCACATTCCTTACAGGTGAGAGAACCTTGCAGGAGTGTGAGCTATTGTATTGTACATGTTGTTTGAAAGGCCTGGATTTGCACCTCTTATTCCCGCTTTTTAAGTTGATTTTTTCTAATCACTGGTTTGTTTCACATCATTATTGGTTTACTAGTATGACTAGAATCATCTGAGATTCTCTTGGTTGTACCTCTATTGTTCAACATGTGCTAATAACTGGTATAGTTGCTACATCATCATCTTCAGAAGTGGCAACTTTTGATGGATCTTTTGTTTATGATTACTCTTACAAATAAAAATGCTTGTAGTGGAAGTGGAATGATGATATACTTGTATAACCCCTGTCAGTGTATGGACAAACTATTATCATTTAGAAAAGAAAAATGCTGTCAGTTGGAATTTCAGAGGATTCTGTCAACTGAGTAGACATGTTTCCTTTCCTTTTCCTTTTATTGTATGATAATCTGCCTTAAGATTAATTCATACCTGTCTGGTTCCCATGTTTATTTTACCTTAAAAGTTCTGTGATCTTTTAGCATGGCATGTGTTTTGTAATTTCACAAGATGAAGCATTGAGAAGAAGTATAAAAATGAATGCCTATTTAATTTTTCCCTTTACTAATTTATTCATTTGTAGTTTGTGGTGAATGTTCAAAGCCAAGTTCTTATTCTTAACCTGCTCGTGATGGTCTCAGGGAAAATAAGAATCTCACTGGAACTGCAAGATACGCAAGCATGAATACGCACTTGGGCATTGGTATGTCTGGTCGATTTTTTTGGCGGTGTCTTTTCTTTGATATATAAACCCTTCTTTTTAAACTTCGTTCTGATTATGCCATTTGGTTTCTTGTAGAGCAAAGCCGTAGGGATGATTTAGAATCTCTTGGATACGTGCTTATGTATTTTCTAAGAGGAAGGTGAATCTTGCTACTTATGCTACTTTCTCTTGTCTTGTGTTCATGTCTTTAATTGTTTTCATTATCAATTCCTCTTCTCTTGATAGTCTTCCTTGGCAAGGTTTGAAGGCTGGAAATAAGAAACAGAAATACGAGAAAATTAGTGAGAAGAAGGTTTCTACTTCAATTGAGGTAAGGATATATTGGAATCTTACAGTTGCATCAGGATTAAGTAAAGGGATTGTTTAGATAGTGGAAAGATGTATATGTTTGGCTTAGAGTTCTGATTTTACATTGGAAATTGTGACTAAATATCAATGATGTTTCAGGCCTTATGTCGAGGTTATCCAACAGAATTTGCATCGTACTTCCATTATTGCCGTTCACTAAGATTTGAGGATAAGCCAGACTATGCTTACCTCAAAAGAATCTTTCGCGATCTCTTTATTCGTGAAGGTTTGTTCACATTTTTTCCTGTGGTTGCTGACTTGCTGTCAACTTGTATAAACTCCATGGATCATAATAGTGATTTCACATCTCTTATTGTTCTTGTTGATCCTTACTAAACAGGCTTCCAGTTTGATTATGTATTTGATTGGACCATTTTGAAGTATCAACAATCACAGATTTCCACTCCTACAGCTCGAGCCCTTGTGAGTGCTTAGTAGGATTCATTTGTTTTTTTTCTTTCTGGTAAGTAATTGATATGGATTGTAAGTTTGTAATGCTTGTCTCTTTTTAGGGATCTGGTGTTGGAACAAGTTCTGGTTTAACCCCTGCAGTTGCAACAAATGCTGACAGACACGCAGGTAATTGTCCTCTGTCCATATATTTGATCGTATCTTACTGGCAATGCTACTAAGGTATTAAATTTTTATACTTTATTTGGTTGTGTATCTAACCTTCAAGAACGTGTGAGTACACTGACGTTGTTATTGCTTTTTCCAATTTTTTTTTATAAAGAACCCTCTTAGATAGTTAATAAGAAAATGAATAGTATCAGAATTGTCCAATCCATTTCTTTGAAGTTGAAAAATCAATTTTTGCTTGAAATAATAGCATTTAAATCTCTTGGTTGCAGCTGGGCAGGATGTGCGAGCTTCTGGTATGTCACCTATAGATTCATCTCGTCGAAGAAATGCATCGGGACCCTTAATGTATTCTGGAAATTATGCTAAGAAGAATCCAATTCCTAATGATCCTACAACAAAGGACTCTTTGGTAATTATTATATTTTAAAAGTTTATGATTATTTTCAAAGCTATATTGTCTTTTTGAGATTTGTCTAATTGTCTGTAGTCTAGCATTCAATATATACTGTTTTGCTTTCTTTTAATTTACGATTTATCTCTAGGTTTCATTGTTGCTTATAAATTGGATGACTGATGTTATAAATGCCTGATAGGTTTGCCATCAGTCGCTTCTGTCCTCTGAAATCATTGTTTTAGTATTTGTAGATTACTAGATTAGTATTAGTGCATGTATGCACGTCTCTATTTGGGTAGTTTTGAACTGATACTATAAATTCCTCTATGTATTTTAATTTTGTTTACAATGGAATCATATATTTTATTCCATCCTTATGTTTTATTGCAACATGGGTTTTACATGGATGAAGTTTACGGGGCAGTCAGTTGGATCCTCTTCAAAAAGAGTTAGCGGCCGTGAAGCAATTGCTGGAAGTGAGTTTGACCCACAACATTCTCGTATGACCGATGCTAGCCCTGGAATGATGCACAGACATTCAAGTCAGCAGCGAAACCCTGTTGAATCTTCTTCCGACTCTAAGCAGGCAATATCTGGAAGAAATACCAAGAACTACGAAGCTGCCCTCAAGGGTATCGAGGGTCTTCAATTCGAGAGTGACGAGAGAAATCATTATTAAAATGGTCAGCTATATTATTTTTGTAAAAGCATGAAGTGTTTGATGTTGTCCTTGGTGGGTTGAGTTGGAAGTAATTTGCAAAAAGTTTGAGCTCTCGTGTGGTACACCCAAAGCATAAATTTATCTCTGATGGAAGAGCTTGTGAAGTGAAATTCTGCCGACATTGACGTATAAAATGTTTGTCGCCTGTGAAGGCTGGTACTACTACTGTGGCGTGGCTATTTTCTCAACACATTCTTAACTTGCTGTTTTATTGTGCTCCCTCCTTTCATCTTAAGATTATTGTTTTCTTACTTCTCGAGGTTTGAAACATTGACACTGTAAATTTATTGCCACTCGTGTTCTTACATTTCCCTTTGCAATTTTAGATTTGTTTCCTTTCTTATCATTGTTCGAAAGACAATTTCAGTTCATTTAGTTGATCACCGTTTATACTGCAACAATCCTCAATCACACATAACGCAAAGACTATAAAAACACTCGCAGAGTTGACTCAATGGAACAAGCAACGGATCTTACCCCCTAAAACACTTTTTGATGGAACCTTACCCCCTCCCTTCAACGTCGTTCACCCACCCTTTTCTTTCTCTGCAACACTGGATCATTCAAACTGCAGGTTTTCGCACAATACCCAGACCCATTCTTGATTATTAACTTGCATTGTTGTGCTCCTGAGTCTGCCCTTGTTGGAACCACTGTAAGAACTGAGATCATGCATGCTGCGGAGACCATTACCATATGACGAAGGGGGTGCGTTGTAGCTCTCGTGGGGATATTATGGAGTACTGTATTTCTAATGAGCTGACATGGATGGATTTATAGACACAAAAACGGGCCAAAAGTCCAAGATTCATTTGAGCCTTTTGGGCTCGACCGGTTTCAAGGAAAAAGAAAAGCCGTTGTTCTAGATCGGTTTAGCATTAATAAATAAGGAAAATACAATTCTCATTTTTCCACAAGTCAGCTTTCACCATCCAAAGTGAGTTTTTTTCGGTATCTCCCATGCCGATGTCTTGAAGAAAACCCTAAACATTATTCCTCTCCCTAAATTAAACCAAACAACAAATAAGCCCTCGACTGCTTCGGCTTTGAAGATCTGATTCATCTGAGTCGTTATCTGCTCCTAAATCTCTCAACGTTTCCCAGATTCATAATCTTCTAATCTTCTACCATTTGAATCCGAGTAAGTTATGTTTTCACCATTCATTTTTAACTTATTCTGCAGATCTGTTATTCCATTGTATTTTTATCGCACTTTTTTTTTCGTTTAATGTCGTTTCCATGGATTTATTTCATAGCGGGAAGCTAATTGGATAGTAACAAATTCTATAGTTTTAGGTTATGCTCTTCTATTTCTGTTATTCTTCTCTGTTCTATTTTTAGTATATATATATATTCTATTGATTCAGGTACTGAAATAATCTTCTGGTTGTATTAACGTAGCTGGAATTATTTGATTGCCTGAAATGAGTGATAAAAATTCACCTCCTGGGTCACCCAAACAAAACCCAGAACAGAATTCGCAGACTAACCCATTGCCCAAAGATGATAGCTCACTGGAAACCATTGTTAGAAAGATTCAGGATTCCATGACCTTATCTAAGAAACACAAGTTCTGGGAAACTCAGCCTGTTGGTCAATTTAAAGATGTTGGGGACACAAGTTTACCCGAAGGACCGATTGAGCCCCCTACCCCATTGTCTGAAGTGAAACAGGAACCTTATAACCTTCCAAGCCCGTATGAATGGACCACCTGTGATATGGATTCAGAAGATACCTGTACCGAGGTTTATAATCTTTTGAAGAACAATTATGTCGAGGATGATGAGAATATGTTTAGGTTCAACTACTCCAAGGAGTTTCTTAGTTGGGCTTTGCGTCCTCCTGGTTACTATAAGAGCTGGCACATTGGGGTTCGTGCCAAGGCTTCAAAGAAGCTTGTTGCTTTCATTACCGGTATCCCTGCGAGAATAAGGGTGCGGGATGAAGTTGTGAAGATGGCGGAGATCAATTTCCTGTGTGTTCATAAGAAGCTGAGATCTAAAAGACTTGCGCCTGTGATGATTAAGGAGGTTACTAGGAGGGTTCATTTGGAGAATATTTGGCAGGCAGCTTACACCGCTGGAGTTGTTCTTCCAACACCAATTACTACTTGTCAGTATTGGCATCGGTCGTTGAACCCCAAGAAGCTTATTGATGTTGGCTTTTCTAGGCTTGGGCCTAGGATGACAATGAGCCGAACCATCAAGCTCTACAAATTACCTGATTCTCCAGCCACCCCCGGGTTCAGGAAGATGGAGCTTCGTGATGTCCCTGCTGTTACAAGGTTGCTTAGAAACTACTTGAGCCAGTTTGTTGTTTCTCCAGATTTTGATGAGAATGATGTGGAGCATTGGCTGCTTCCTACTGAGGGGGTTGTTGATAGTTACTTGATTGAGAGCCCAGAGACGCACGACGTTACTGACTTCTGCAGCTTCTACACTCTTCCCTCCTCAATTCTTGGCAACCAGAACTATTCGATTTTGAAAGCTGCCTATTCTTACTACAACGTCTCTACTAAGACTCCATTGCTTCAGCTGATGAATGATGCTCTTATTGTTGCCAAGCAGAAGGATTTTGATGTTTTCAATGCGCTTGATGTCATGCATAACGAGTCTTTCCTCAAAGAACTGAAATTTGGACCTGGTGATGGGCAACTTCACTACTACCTCTATAATTATCGGATACGAAATGCTTTGAGACCATCAGAACTTGGTCTTGTACTCTTATAGTTTGACATCCTTCAGCTCAGTTCTTGCAGTTTTGTTTTCAAACTAGGCCTGGATTGCATCATATTTATTAGTCCTCTGCCATTTGCAGCCGGGGGAACTCAGTTTACTGTGGATGCAAGAGCAGTCTTTGTCGTCTTCGTGAGCTTTAATTGCCTAGGCAAATACAATATTGCCGTTGACAATGCACATCGCTCAATGGACATGAATAATGTTGAGCTTTTGATTGTGGTTTACATTTTTAGTTTTTGTAATGGCTTTGCAGTTTTTCGTTACTTTTTTTCTTATTCTCCTTGTTGCTCACCTTTCTCACAGCTGTAGCTGTTTCTCTATATCAAATATTATGATTTTCTAGAGTTTCTCTTAAGTACATGGTCATTGCTGGTAAATCTTTTAAAAAAGTTAAAAAACTCCCATTATACTCCTACTCCTGTTTAATATTTTACACATGAAGAATTTCACCATGGACTACAATCATCTGCATTACTGGTGTAAGTGAATCAAAGGGTTAACCTTTGGCGGTGGCCGAGAGTTGAAAACTCCGTACGGAGGCATCAGCTGTGGGTGCATAACCCCAAACGGATAATGGGAATGTGTAACACCCCTAAAATCGGGTCGATATAATAATTCGAATAAATCGAGAGTTAAATTAAATTATATATGTTAATTGGATTAAGCAAGGGACCAAATTGGTTAAATGAAAAATTAAGAGATTGCATGGTGAACACCTAAATTCCATAAACTGCCCTTGGTTATAAAATAAGCTTAGGTAATTCATTAAGGGTAATAAGGTCATTTCTCACCCATTATTAGACAAGCAAAATTCAGCCAAAACTCTTCTCTTCTTCCCCATTTTACACGAGAAACACAAAAAAAAGAGGGAGAGAAATCCTCCATGGAAGCTTAAGTGGGGAGCTTGAAAATCCATGCATGTTGGAGCCAATAAGTTGGGAAATCAAACTTAAAGGCTTTGGTAAGTCTATCTCTCCCTAATCAATATTTTAGGGTTTTGAACTTTTGGGGTTTTGATAGTTTTAAGATGTTTATAAGTTAATTAGGTTGATAGGAACCTAGTTTAAAGATTATGATGCTTGGGTTTAGTTATTGAAGCATGAACATTGAATTAAAAAGCTTGAATTTGGAGGTTTGGTAAATATATTATGTGGGTTAATTGATTTGGAATTATGGTGAAATTAGGGATTACTTGAGGTTAATTTTATGTTTAGAGGTGATGGAAATTGTAAGAATAAGATTGGACTTGGAATTTAAGTAATGGATTGGAAGTTAGCCGAAATACTTAGAATTGCTATTCCGAGTAGCCATTTTCGAAAAATTCCCTAGGCCTCGTTTGGAGGATTTAGGAGCTGAAATTTTGCAGTATGATACTCTTGTATGTCTAGTTTAAGGGAAAATTTACGGAACCTCAATCCGAGTTCGGTAGAAAAAGTTATAAGCTTCTCCGTAGGGCTGTTCGGGCAGTTCCGAAAATTTCGGACAGGTCTGATTCTAATGAATTCTGGTACTGATCGGCCATGAATTAAAATATGAGGTTAATTTATCCTTGTAGAGGATCCTCTTAGCTTTCCAAAGAGGTATAATAAGCTCGAATCGGACATGGGAGCTAGGAGATACGATCGAATTACGAAAGGATAACAAATTTGTCCCGAATAAGCAAACGAGCAAAATTACATTTGTTAAAGTATATATAATCCTTAGGATTAAATGGTTTGGATATGCCCTAATGAATGTATATTTGTATGTGGATTACTAGATAATCAAAGAGACGAAAATATCGAAGAGGAGGAGAGACTTGAGCAAACTCGAAAGAAGGGCAAAGGAGTCGCGATCAACAATCCTTGAGTTATTTGGAGAAATAGTGAGTGTGACAAACCTTGGGGTTAGGACCTAGGGTCCTAACCATCTTTGTATTATTCGATTTATTTGTATTGTAACCGGACTAATGAAATATTCGATAAATCGGGAAGGAGGATTAAATGTTAATAACTTGTTTGATGCCATGTTTCAGTGCTAGATGTTAGACTAGCTTAGAACATTTGCATAGCTCGGAAATGCCGAGGTAAGTAATGGCATGCGGCTATGGATGCCAGGTACGAAAGTCATGCATGAGGCATGTTTAGATTGATTGATTATTCGATTTGTAACATGATGTGAATAATTTGATATGATAGTATGATATTCGATTTTGATACAATAGCATGACGTATGCTTTTGACTTGTTAGCATGATATATGCTCTTGAAATGTTAGTATGATATGCTTTGGATATGCTAGCATGATGCGTATGCTTTTGAAATGGTAGTTGATGTTAATGCATTGGATATTAGCATGATATGGACAACCTATGTGATATGAAACTTGCTTAATATAAATGGAAAGATTAAATGAATTGAAAACTCCGATTGAGCCTTGGTCGATAGTTGGTCATAGGTAGTAAGGCATGCCTAGGGTTTGAGCTCATTTGTTAGTTTGCCCAATAATTCGGTACTTCTGTTTAGTACTTCGGTACTTCTATTGGTACTATGGGTACCTTTGTTGGTGGTTAGTCACCATTTGTAGATACCGTGGGTATCTTTTGTTTGTGCCTTCGTGGCACTTCTGTCAGTACCTTTGTGGTACTTTTGTTGACCCGCTTACCTAGTCAAGCTATATCAAGACATCATTTGTAACTAATTCGAAAGATTAAAATTATAATATTGTTATTGAGCATCTGAAAATGATATTGCTATTGAGCATCCGATAATGATATTGTTATTGAGCATCCGATAATGATATTGCCATGAACATTTAATATGTTATTGCCTTTGTGCATCCGATAATGATGTTACCATGAGCATTTGATATGTTATTGCCATCGTGCATCCGATAATGATAATGCTATGAGCATTTAATATGACATTACTATTGATCATTTTGAAATGATACGGTTATGAACATTTGATATGAGATTGCCATTATGCATTTGAGCATGAAACTGTTATCGAGCATCTAGTTGTAAATTCGGTTTACATGCTAGTAATATGATACATGAAAGTGAACCAAGCATGAAAAGCATGATACTTTTTACATATGATCAAAATGTTAGAATAAACATGATGGATTGCTAAACTGGAGTATGTTATGCTGATATATATATATATATATATATATATATATATATATAATGTCTAATTGGTTAGACTTAGGGCTGCCTCACTAAGTACTTCGTAAGTACTTACCACCTTTGTTTCCTCCTTCCCAAATAACAGGTTATCGGACTAAGGGGTTAGATCGGCTTTGATCGCGAGCAAGGACACCAAGCAATCCCAAGTATGGTATTTTGCACTTTTATAACTCCTAGTTTATGGTGGCATAGGGAGCATGCTTAGAATGATTTATGCATTTGATATTTAGCACATGGTTTGTATATATGTTTGTTCGTACATACGGTATGTAAGCCATAAGGCATATTGTACTTGGTAGGCCTTGCATATTTTGAGTTCTCAGCCTATGGTTGGGTAAGTAGGCTTTTGGTGATATGCATATGTTAAGTAAGAAATTGTCTTGAAATGTCAAACATGAACTAGATAGGATAGCATGTGAATCCTTAAACTAGAACATGAGTATGCTAAATGCTATAGTGGGGAGTCCATGACATAGTTGTGTCTTGATTGTCATTGAACATGGTTAATGGCTCGAGTAATGAGTTAGCTAAGTGAATCGATTTAATAGAATGATGCATGCTATTTAAACATGTTGGACATTGCCCTTATGGTTTAGGAATGGTTTAGACCATATAATGGTCTTTTAGTAGAGTCTAAGTGTCTAAAAGATAGAAATCTGGAAATGGGAACAGGGGTATCGACACCACTTGTATGGGTATCGATACCACCATGGACAGAAACGAAATGGCATCGAAGCATGGTTCGATGCCAAGCTTCACTTAAGAACCCCCTGGTTCGATGCTAGTATCGAGCCAAGCCACTTTAGCCTTAAGCCATTGAGTCCTTAGTGTAGACCAGCATCGATCCCTAGTTCGATGCTGGGACTTCCAGAAATGAAATGGCATCGATGCCAGCATCGAACCAGGTCAATCAACCTTAAGTCAACGAGTCAATGAGGAGGTCCAGCATCGAAACATGATTCGATACTGGGACTTTCAGTAACGAAATTGCATCGATACCTGTTTCGAATCAGGCTCCCTAGCCTTGGTCAACGAGTCAACACAGTTGACATGTATCGAACTAGGGTTCGATACCCCTGTTTCGATACCCCTCTATAGGGAGTATTGATACCCTTATTCGATTTTGGTTCAGCTTAAAAATGAAACTTTACTTGATCAATAAGATAATATTAATAATGATTGAACAAATAAAATTTGGTTAGAGAATTAGATCACGTTTAACTGAGATTGTAATTGATAAATGAATGAAAATTTTAGAATTGAATTGGTTAATTGCATAAATATGGAAAAAATTTAAAATTGGCCTTGAAATTAGTAGGCTCAACGCGTATTTGAATTTGAAATATCATTGAAACGAACACAATTCCCGGTTTAATTACAAGTTTGAATGTCCGGTCGACACCCCTGTTTCCTAACCCGGGGCAATGGTGTCACAGAATGTCCCCGCGGCCATCCCATTATTGGAGTTCTCGACAGCCCATCCACTGGTGAAGGCGGAGCTGGTGCCCTTAGCATGGTTACCTTTGCTTCAGTTTCCTTACGAAACAACCCGAAACACCATTTATTGGCTTTGCTCTTTGTGATTTGGCTGTTTAAAGTGACGTCAAACTAAATAGAACGTTAGTCAATAGCTAATATATTGTATTAAGATGTTAATTAGTTACCTTCTACTTCTATTGATACGACAGATTCCTCAATAATATCCGCGTTACTCTTATGGGGATATTCATAATTTGTACTCAACTATATGATCGGATAAGTCTAAGATACAACGTATTAATTATAAAATTAAAATAATATAATTGGAATGTTAAAGAACATAGAATTTAAAATGTTTATTTTATTGTATGTTTTTTTTATCATAAATTAGACTTCACCTTGTATGATCAGGTATAGATATTTGTACACAATTTTATGCGTTATGTGTTTGTGTTTATCGTTGATCAATATAGAGAGAGTTTTATGTAGAGATGATAATGAATCGAGTTGAGCTTGAGAGTATTAATAGATTTGGTTTGAGCTCAAATTTCATTAAGCTTAACAGGTTTTAACACGAATTTAAATTAGAGAGTTTAAGTTCGACTTATTACTTTTTTTTAAACTGTTTTTAATTTTTTGAATAACATATGAAAAATTGTTTGAGAAAATATAATTTTTATTTTTTAAATTTTCAAGTAATCATATTATATTTTTAAATTATATAAGTCCATAAAGAAAAAGGATTTAAAGTATTTAACCATGATAACAAGTTAACAACATTAAAACATATAAGTCCATATGAAAATACAATTATTTTAAACATGTTTTAAGCTTCTCAAATCGAATTACTTATTAAGATTTCACTGAACACGAACTCAAATTATTTAAAACATGTTTACCATAGCCACCCTGAAATTAGTAGCTTAGTCTCCCGACTAAGGGAGCTTTAAAAACAGAAAATGCATTATCTATTATAGTATCCAAAGGATTCACTTCCATTATCTATTTCATTACAATTTCTAATTCAGGAAGTTTATAAATTGTTCTTGATATATGAAATGATTTCTTTTCTTTTTCCTGAAAGGTGATATATAACAGCATTTACCTTCTCAATCATTAAGCCTCAACTTTGAGCTTTGTCTCCCCAGTGCAGCCGTTCGAATAAGTTCATCACTTGCAACAAAAATTGCATATCCTCCATGCTTTTTAAGACTTTGGTTTCTGCCAACATCCGACTGGCTGCACTCTGCCAAAAAGAAGGTGACACCATTGGTTTGACTCTATTTGAAGAAAAGACCAGATATATTTTATCACATCAGATTGAAAAACAAGGTTCGGGAACAGATGTGTTGTAAATTACAATCAAACTAAGCATACACGAACCACATAAGTTCTAAAGATGCAAGGGGTGAGCCTGAACTGTTGAAGTAAGACGAGAGGTCCACATTCAAGCCGTCATACATGTTCAAGAATGGCATTCCCTGCATTCACATTGAAAAACATGAGTAAAACAACCCTAACAGATATTTGATTTGGTTTTTTACTACTCGAAAATGTGGCATAGATGAATCCAGATGGTTACATACCAGCAGCTCATGAGCCGATTGTCTTTCATTCGGGTCTTTTTTTACACTGTCATGGATAAAACAACCCCAAGTCAGGCTTCAGTAAACTCTACAATCAAACAATTCTATCTATGCTAACATCTTACCATGCAGATATAAATGAGCAAAATTCAGGAGAAAATTGATCTGAAGGTGCAGAAGGTGGAGGTTGTTCAACAATTTGTTCCATGAGCTCATAAAAGTTAGTCCATCCTTCTGCCTGGTTTGGTGGGGAGTAGGGGAATTGACCAGTTGCACACTCAAGTAACACTAGCCCTAAGCTCCAAATATCACTTTTATTGCCATAATTATCAGCACTAATTCTCTCAGGCTACAAAACAAATAACACAATATTAAAAACTATAATAAATTTTGAACAAATAAGAATAAAATAACCCTACCCACCAAAAATAGTTCTTCTGGTACAGTAAATTACTTACAGACATATAGTTGTATGTTCCAACAAAAGTGTTTGCTAGTCCTGAGGTGCTTGTCATTATTGCACTCACACCGAAATCAGTAATCTTGACTTCTCCTCTATGATTTATTAACAAGTTAGATGGCTTTAAGTCTCGGTGGATAATGTGTTTTTCATGATGAAGATACATCAAACCCTTTAGCACCTGCATTGTGGAGAAGAATATAAAATGAATACCAGAATATCTAGAACATACAATCGATATATTCGGAGTGCAAATGTACGGACCTGCTTACATATTGCAGCAAGATAGTGTTCGGAAATGGATTTAACCTTTATCAGAAAATCTGCTAGGGATCCACCATCCATATACTCTAAGAGGATTGAAACTGCACCATTTTGATAGAAAGACTGATAACAAACAACAACATATGGACACTGAGATGATTGGTTTATTTTCAACTCCTTTGCAATCTGCTTCCGTGCCAACTCTTCGATATTCATTTGAATAATCTGATAAAAGAAATCAGGACAGGATTTGCTATATCATGAGGACTAGGGGAAATATCTTTGATCATCATTTATCATGATAAAAGCTATCATCAAGAAGTTTCCATGAATTAAGACCTTCATTTGAATACACATAAGGTAAATGAATAACTTCATCCACATAATTCAGACATTTTAACTGTATAAGCCAGAACAACCACTGAAGTTACATGGAGCATCATTGAATTTAACAGGAAATACAAGGTTCCAGCATTCACACTATGTAATCTCATTACCCTACAAGAGATATTACAGAATCATGCAAATGGTGAGAGATAACTCTTGCTTAACCAAGGGGAAAGAAGGACAGGGCTGAAATATTTACCTTCAAAGCAAAAAATTGGCCAGTCCATTTGTGTTGGACCAATTGCACGAGTCCACCATTACCCTTGCCAATAACTTTAATCGCATCTATATCATCTAAATTCAACTGGTCGTCGGAGTCAGATTCTGATGGCTTGATAGGCGGAGGCTAAAACCAAGCGAAAAAGAGAGAGATTGACATCTTTGAACATGACGGTAAACATATATTGAGTCAAAACAATCTCAAGAATGCAAAACATTAAGAATAAAAGAAGCAATTTCATTGAACAAGAGATCTTACAGCTTCAGATTCGGACTGAGATACAATTCGAACTCCATCCTTGTTAACCAGGAGATCGCCGTCTTTGAATGTCCCGCTCTCGGTTCTGCCATGAAAACAAATAACAGCAAAATCAAACTTAGGAAACAACAACAAAGATTGAAAGATTGGATGAAACAGCTAATGATGCTTACAGAAAATTAGCGAAGGAGAACTCAGGAGGAGTAAGAGAGAGCTTAAGATTAGGACTTAAAATTCCCTTTCCCTTATTCATCATTTGAAATAGTTGAGAGAGGAAGAAAGCAGGCAGTTGACAGTGTTCCAGCTTCCAATGGCTGGTCTGGTGTATATATAGGTAGAAAGAGGAGAGAGCAGCAGACCACAATCCCATGACTTCACGTTGACTGTTCTTTAAATATTATCTACTCATAGTATATATATTTTTTATTATCTAAAAAGGAAATTTATTAGCTACGTTTTCTGGTTGACCATAATTTTTTCTTGTTTTTTCTTTCTTCTCTAACCTCAAAGTGGTTGTATGTATCTGGAACGAACCAGGGTGAAGTTATTGCCATTTAATACCAATCATGTTTCTTTAGATTGTACAATGAATCCACTTGAAACCTGCAAAACATCAGATATAGTAATGGAACATTAATGGTGTTGGGGACCATTTGGCTCAGCTGTCTGGGGTTGACTGCACTTTATGATGGTAGCAGCCAGCGGGGACCTATGTTTGGCCAACACTCATAAAGTGGCCACTTGCAGACATGGGGACCTATGGAAGTTATATTTAATAGTGTTGATCTCAATGTTAGTGTATCATGTCTTGTAAGGAAACTGCTGTATACATGCAAATAAAAAATGGGGCCGGTTGAGCCAGTGAAACTGCTTTACCTCCCATTCAGTTTCATAGCCATGAGCCATCTTCCATAGCAGAAAGCTTCCTGGAAAGCTACATATCTGTAAATTCAGCTCAATCTTAGTTCGGTGACTCGAGTTTATAAGACACTTCCACAGAACTACCAACTTACCTGATTCACCTGGCCTCAAACGACCACCAGGAAGAATAAAGAAGGAATTTCTAACTTGCAGCAGCAGCAGCAGATGAGGATGTCTGAATAACTCAACCTAATCAACTATCAGTCGTCTGTATTACTAAGCACAGGGAAGAAAAATAAGTTCTTGCTATTCCTTCACAATTAAGCAATTTGCATCATGGTTTTTAGTTCATTAAAACTTCAAAATTATAGAATTTCGAAGAACAGAGCAACCAAGCTGAATCCAATAACTCATTCAAAATAGAATTTTCATGGTCATATTGTCATTATGTTCAGGTGTGAGCATATATCATAGACAAAGAAAACGTATTTATTAAGAATAAGATAATAAAACTTTGTTTTTATTCATAAGAATGAATTCGTGTTATGAACTATAAATCTATAATTACAGCCAAAATAAATACAATTGTCTATTTAAATAACACTTCTACTTCAAAAATCTGATTTCAGACAAAAAAACAAAAACCCCATTGTTCGAGTGGGAAATATTATATCAAATAAATAAATTTAAATATGATACCAATAATTTATTATTAAAAAATAATATATATTATATAAACGAATTATTTGAAATTGGATCTTTTAAAAATAATATTATTTTAATTAATTATGTTGCCGTGTGTATATAAATATTGGTGTATGTTGGACGAAACTACAAAGAGGTGGGGAGGGACGATTGCCCCCCAACTTCGAAGAATTTTTTTATTTTTATCCTCTTGTTTAAATTCTTTCAAAAATTATTATTTTATGAATTTATCCTCTACTTCTAAATATTTATATTTTATTCCCTAAATCTCATATCCTGATTTTGTCCGTGTATATAATATTATAATTATATGCATTTTATACGTTTGTATGCAACAGAATTTCATAAGACTAGAATAAATTAAAGTTTTAATATTGTAGGGAATTTTTATTTTTTTAATTGATGGTATCTTTATTTTTAAATTTATAATATTTATTATAAAAAAATATGTAGATGATATAACGAAATGGGATATTTAGATTATTAGGGCGTTTGTTAATATTTAATTAGTAAATGTAATTCTATTCTAATTATTTGTTAGTATATGTAAAATAGTATTATTAAATGATTAGTATATATCGATATTTTTTTAATAATGTTATTCTTTTAGAGTTTAATATGTTTTATTATTATACTCACATTCATATAGGTTTCCTGATTTAAATTATTTTTAGTTAAAAAAGAAAAAATATAAAAAGTTAATTTAATACGGTTGATATATTATTGGTAGTGATACAATAAATAAGAGGACATAAAGTTAGAAAAATATAAAAAACTATAATGATTTTTATTTGATCATGAAAAAAATCATATATCTAGATAATTAGATATTAAAAGATTAAATATTTGAATATCTGATTATTCAAAAATATAATTTAGTTTAATTATTTTTTAGATTTTTGAATAATTCAAAATTAAAATACTACGTATCGATATTGAATCTAAAAAATTTAAAATAAAATAAGTATACAATTCTAAAAATAAAAATTAAATTAAATATTTAAAATTCTAAATCAAATTAATATATAATCAATTTAAATTGATCAAATCAAATTTTTGAATACTCTTATATTTAAATATTTAATATCTTTTTTATATATAAACAAAATAAATAAATTGATTATACGTCATACAAAAATGTATATTAAAAAATAAAAAGAACATATTTTAATAATTTTCGATACATCATTAAAAAATGACAGGAATTAAATTAATTGTAGTAACAATTGTTTCCGACATCTTTTTAAAATTATTAAATGCGTAAATAAATAAATTTGTAAGAAACGACCCGTTTTGCAATTAATCGCCTAAATTCTAAAACTGTTTATAAAGCCTTTCACCTCGAGAACTCAAAAATACAAAGAAAAGCTGGAAACCGGCCGTTTTTCCATGGAAGTAACCGGAGATCCTCCGCCGTTATGGCCATTACTAACAACCTCGGCGCCTCGCCGACGGCCACCGTCTCCTATTTTCAGCCTCCCAGTCCTCATCATTCTCTTACCCATTCTCGCATTGCTTCTCTTGTTCTTGGTAGTCCCACCTTTTCTCACCGTCACCGCTCAGATTCTTAGACCCCTCGGCGTCAGAAAAAGCTGGGACTCCCTCAACGTTTTCCTGGTCTTGTTTGCGATTATTTTCGGCGTTTTGGCACGCAGAAACGACGACGACGAGACAAACGACCGTAACGGCATCAGAAACGATGGTATGAGTGATAATAGTAAGGCAAGCGGCCATCGTGTTTCTCAACAATGGTTTGAGCATCCGGAAAGGAGGACATACGACGGTGGTGCTCCGATAAACGTGAGGCCGTCGCCGCCGACCGGTGTTAGGAGGTTGAAGAGAAGCAGTAGCTCGTACCCAGATCTGCGACAGGATTCTTTAATGTGGGAGAATAACGAAGATCGGTACCGGTTCTTCGATGATTTTGAAATAAACAAATATCGATCTTCAACGAGTTATGATGATCAAGTTCACGAGCTTCGTAGGAGTTGGAGGAGTGAATTTGAAGAATCAGAAGCCAAGGTTATTCCTGTTGATACCTTTGTGCTTCGTTCCTCTCCTTCAGCGCCTCCGTCGGAGTCTCCACCACCTTCAACGCCGCCTCCACCACCACCTCCGCCTCCGGCTGTCCGCCATAAACCGAGGCGAACTTATCAGGCGGTTGGACGAAAAGATCATAAGGTGATGAATCAGGACGTTCTTGTTGATTTCAATGAAATTAAATCTCCATCAGTAACACCACCACCTATTCCGCCGCCACCTCCTCAGCGACCATCATCGCCACAGGTTCAAGCCTGGAATAGATCGGAGAAGAAGTATGGGAAATTGGAACGTAGAAAAAGTAATGCAACCAAAGAAATAAAGATGGTTTTTGCTTCGTTGCGGAGTAGGAAGAAGAAACACAAGTCAAAAGACCTTGATCATCAGCAAGATTGGCCTTTGCATTCTCCAACCGAACCACCGCCTTATTATCCTAACAGCATACGGCCAACATCGCCAGCACCTCCTCCACCGCCGCCGCCTCCACCACCATCTTCTCTCTTTCAAAAATATAATCTCTTCAGAAAGGGAATCAAAAGCAAGAAAATCCATTTTGTTCCTACGCCTCCGCCCCCACCGCCAACAGCAGCATTTTCGTTTTCGAAAGGATCATCTGAGCAAAACACTCAAATCCCACCAACACCACCGCCTGCACCACCACCGGGTACTTTCTTTTCAAAATTATCAAAGCAAAAGAATCAGATCCCAACAACAACAACACCGCCACCTGAACCTTCAAGGAAACGAACTACGGCTAACAACGGCAAACCCCCATTGCCTACAAAAGCAAATAGTATCCGTGATTATGATGAGAACGTGAACAGCGGCGGACAGTCGCCGCTAATTCCGATGCCGCCACCTCCACCACCATTTAAGATGTCAGATTTTAAGTTCGTGATTCGTGGGGATTTTGTTAAGATACGAAGCAATCCTAGCTCACGGTGTAGCTCTCCCGACTTGGAAGAAACGGATGTTTCTTCAAGCAAAGATGAATCGGAAACAGCCAGCATGACAGAGGGTGATGATGGGGTTGGAGTTGCAGGCTTCCCAGTGTGTTGTCCCAGTCCCGATGTTAACGCTAAAGCTGAGACCTTCATTGCCAGACTCCGAGACGGATGGAAAATGGAGAAGATAAACTCCATCAAAGAGAAGCAAAGGATTTAAACTGAGAGACAACAAAGACAAAGTTGAAGAACAAGTTCAGATCACAATTCACAAGTTTTTGGTCGAGTTCGGTTTCTTCATATAAACAAGATTAAACAAGACAGTAAAACAGGGATACATACATACATATATATGTTTCACTTATCAGTGTATGCATAGGAATGGAAAGACATCTTCATGGGAGTTAATTTTTAGTTCACTGTCATGAAGATCCAATCCTTAAGTTTGGGTTTTTACAGTTTCTGATGATTTGAAGAGTATAATCCTGGATGCCACTAGGGATTATTGGCTCTGACTGTTGTTTTTAGGCCATTTGAAGCTTAAGCTGGAGGAGATTTTTATTAGTTTGAGTTTCTTTTGGTGTCATACTAGAATGTTTAGGAATCAATTAATTTGATTTGTATTGACAATTGTGTGCATCTATGTTTCTTTCTCTTTCTTGTAACTTATATTTATTAGTATTTCAATTCTATTTGTGAATAAGTTTGTGGTGTAATATTATTTTAAAATTATTATTTTTTAAATATTTTTATTAAAATTATTTGTTGGTTCGATCTCAAAATTACTTTTGAACTCTTATTTTAGAGTTTTTAGAATTAAAGACGAGATTCGGCTAAGCCGAAATAGACACATAAATGTCTGTAATTGTTTGGCAGAACAAAAGAGGTACTAATATTTATTGAGGGACTTGAATTTAAAGTGACGATAGGCAAAGGATGATTACCAGCAGCACTCAACCTGCAACCTGTTAAAGCTCTCCTTTAATCAATTATATATGTTTCTTTTCTTGGGTGCCATTCAGATTCATTGCTTCAATTCAAAACAAAACTTTAACTCATTGCTTTCAACTTTCCATTTCTCATGTTTAATACTGGAAGATGGATTTAGACATTGGATTAATTATCTGCTAAGACCACTTCACTTAGAAGATTAAAGCTTAATTTGGATTATTACAACCTTAATAGAGAAAGTGATAAATTTGTTCAATTCAGACATGTCATGGGCTATAACATGATTGGCATTTTGAATTTGATGATGGAAGGCCTCACCCTCCCTCCACTTTTCTTATGTATTTTTAAGTTTCTAACATATTTAGGGTCCATATGATTTTTTAATTGTAGTTCATGAAGCATGACTTCATATCTCATGAATAACCAAGAATCAATTAATTGTATAAACCCTAAAATAATGTACCGGATTAGATAAATGTAGGACAGAACAATATGCAAAATACAGCTAAACAAAGGTTTTAAGATACTATCAAGGGTTCTTACTTCTCACCCCTTTTATACCAAGGCCGAAAAATCATGAAACTGGCGGGCCGAGAAACCATGGATAATGGTTTTGACATCAGTCAAGTCTGCAACACGGTGCTTGATTCTTTACATGAAAGCAGAGGCAAGCTAGTTATGCCAGCTGCAGGGAGTTCTGATGGAAGACAGCTTCCTGGTTGCTACAACGGAAGGCATAGGCATGCTTTCTGTTGTTGTTTTTATGTAGGAGGTGCCAAATATGTACCCACCTGGGGCAGGGTGTCGAACTTGGATGTCAAGCTATAGATAATTGACAAAAGGTTATGGGATTTTAAGAAGGCAGCAGCTACAGATGCAATGAGCAATCACATAAACCAACTCTGGCTGTGGCATTTCGACCTGGTGCAGGGATAAGCAGAAGACAGGAGCTCTTCTTGGTTCAAAGGCAAAATCTCATTGCACCTCAAATATGCAACCATTGCTTGAAGAAGCATTTGAAATCTAAATTGAAATAACTTCCAGGCATATTTACAATCTAAGTATCTCCCCATTGATATGCCTCATCGCAGCTAGGCTAACTTGAGAACATAAAAATCTTTAAGATGCGATATGAAAAATGGTCATTTTCAGTTGTCTTTCACTGGAAACAACAAAGACAATGCCCAGGCCGCCCCATGATTTCATGGCCAACACCCCCGACATGCACAACACCCCCGACATGCACACTTAATTCCAAACTTCATAAACAAAATTATTGAGCACTTTCCTTGTACAATAAACATATAGAACACTCGAAATCCATAACTCCAGTTACATGCATACTTCGTGACATGAATGCAGAGTGATCATATCATTGATAGGCATATTCTTGAGGCACAATCATCTATCTAGCTCACAAATAGATTGTCCAAAGCCACATAGAAACCTTTTATTGAACAATTTAATAAAGCAAGTATAAGTCTGTAACATAATCCTGATTTAGGGTAAAAAAACATTATGCTTCTGACTCAGAGAATTTAAGACTTGGGATTACTAATGTGGCTGACAGATTATTTGTAAACTAAGTACGGCAATCTAGTTCGAAACTTTGTATAACACGAAGAAACGCAAGGCACTACCGAAATCAAAACCAAACATAAATCTCAGATAGTACAAACTGCTAAACTTACAAACTGCAGCAGCACCTGCCACCTAGTGCTTTGGAGCTTTATCTCCCAAATACTTCATCAGCACATCCATAACAGAACCGAAATCCGCCTTAACTTGCAAGGGTGGATTAGCAAACCCACAAGCCATATCTGGAATCTCCTTCGAGTGATAATCAACCTTAGACTGTGTAAATTTCAATCCATGAGCTGTACTAACCACAACAGTTCTGTCCGCAGCTCCAATTATCCCACTATTCCTAAGCTTCATTAAAGCAGTCAATGCAACTCCAGTATGAGGGCAAATAAACATCCCTGTAGAATCGGCCTGCGCCATTGCATACATTAACTCCTCCTCAGTCGCTTCCTCGACAATCCCGTTTGAATTTTTCAGAGCATATACTGCTCTATCTATAGAAACAGGATCACCGATTTGAATAGCTGAGGCAAAAGTAGTATTTGCCTTGACTCATTCCACCCTGATTTATAATACAAATAAAGTGGATTGGCATTGGCTGCTTGGGCACAAACCAATCTAGGTATCCTATCAACAAGCCCTAGTTCTTGACACATTTTGAACCCTTCGTAAAAAGCATAAATATTACCCAAATTACCACCAGGAACAATAACCCAATCGGGAACTTCCCAATCAAACTGCTGTAAAATCTCAATCGCAGCCGTCTTCTGCCCTTCGAGTCTTAAACTGTTCAGTGAATTGGCAAGGTAAATTGGTAGCTCGGAGGTAAC
Organism: Abelmoschus esculentus; assembly: GCA_035048815.1. NCBI lineage: Eukaryota > Viridiplantae > Streptophyta > Magnoliopsida > Malvales > Malvaceae > Abelmoschus > Abelmoschus esculentus. Next base: position 837,713 of record JAUCBN010000025.1, read on the forward strand.
TTCCCGGATAAGCTTCATGCAACCGTCAAAATCGGTGTCGATGCTCAAAACGAACGCGCCATTTGCAATGGGTTGAACTAGCTGGGCAATGGAGATTTTATTCGCGGGTAAAAAGACAATGGAAGGAATCCCAGCAGCGGCGCAATAAGCGGATAAGGCTGCTAATGTGTCACCCGTAGAAGCGCAGCCGACTCCGACAACTGGTCGTTTCAGTTTTCTTGACTAACCAAAACTTTATTACTAGGATGTTAAACTGGTATAATTTTATAATTTTTTTATTAAAATAAATTTTATATCAATATAAATGTATTTTAGTTAAATTATAATTTTTCGCTCGTTGATCTTAATTGTTTTCTTCTTGTTATTGTCTTCTTGTGAGTTGACTTTCTGAGTCCGATTTTCATCGATTCGGTTTTGTCTCGGATGAGTTGATAGGGGAAGAGATCGCTGCATATAATCGTCATGGTACTCGATTGCTTTGATTTTTTTCCGATCTTTTTGGCTTGAATATTCATGTTGACTTAAAAATCAAAATGCAGTCGAGATGTATGGCAGTATCATATGGTTGAACTTAAGTTTGCAGTTGAAATGGAGGTTGAGGATTTGATACTCAGGGCTATAAATGGGATAATCTGAGCCAAACAGTGACATTCCCGAGCTTGATTCGGAACTTGAGACTCGATACTTGGCTCGAGATTGATTCAACTTGAACTTGAATAGCTTGCAAGATCGAGCACCTGATTTACACTCCTAGTCATACTAAGTTGATGTTACCATACCAGTGAGTTTGATGAGTTCCATTGACTAACAATTTATGATTCTTTTGGATGTTCTCATGAACATTGTTTATGATGTGTAGTGTTCATTAAGTTTGCATATTGCTTGTTTCTGGAAATAGCAATTAATTCGTTCTTGATATTCCTTTCATGAACTACTCTTTTTTCTGTACTTGTCTCAGCCAGTCATTACTGTTTGTGTTTTCAAACCTTTTCTTTAAACTATAATTATGTATATTAGCCTGCAAGCTGTATGAACAGTTGAGAAGGGAAGTTGCAGCTTTGAAGATTCAAAAGAACTTTAGGCGATACATTGCCAGGGAATCCTATTTAACAGTAAGACTGGCAGCAATCACGTTGCAGACTGGCTTAAGGGCAATGGCTGGTCGGAATGAATTCAGATTCAGAAAGCAAACTAAGGTTGCGATTATCATTCAGGTTCTGCTATAACTACTTGCTCATGCTATAACTCAATTTGGAGAATTGAATATTTACTGAATACTTTTCTTAACATCCAGGCTGCTCTGCGTTGCCATGTTGCATGCTCTTATCATAAGAGTCTCCAGAAAGCTGCATTAACTACTCAATATGGTTGGAGGAGTAGGGTTGCTAGGAGAGAGCTCAGAAAGCTCAAGATGGTTTGATAACATTTTTTTCTCCGCAACTTTTCTCAGAAAAGCTTTAGCACATTTCACATTTTGAATATACTTTATATCCTTTACTCTAAATTTATTTAGGCCGCCCGAGAAACAGGGGCTCTCAAAGAAGCAAAAGACAAACTGGAAATGCGTGTAGAGGAACTTACTTGGCGTTTGCAGCTTGAGGAACGTTTGAGGGTAATTCATACCATTTTATGTTCTAACCTACATTAATGTTTTGTTGCAATTTTCTGTAAAACGTCATCCTTATCTGTTTTAACAAGTAAAACTAAAACTAAAACCTTCTCTCTCTATTTTGAACATATAAAAAAAACTTCTCTTTTAAATTTAATGACAGACTGATTTAGAAGAGGAGAAGGCACAAGAAATTGCCAAGTTGCACGACGCTTTGCATGTAATGCAAATACAAGGGGAAGAAGCAAATTCTAGAGTCACAAGAGAGCAAGAGACTGCTCGGAAAGCTATTGAGGAAGCTCCTCCAGTTATTGTTCAGGACACAGAGAAGGTTAATTCCTTGGCTGCTGAGGTAGAGACTTTGAAGGTAAGCATTCTAACCTTCATGATTGTGGTCGGTGTATGTCCATTCCCCTCCTATGAGATTCTATACATAAAAATAATGAATTTGGTATTTAAAATATATACTCTCAATGATTCTCGACTGTAGCACCATATGCAGATATGATTTAGTTCCTGCTAGTGGCTACAACTACAAGCCTACATCATTTTGTTAGGGACTAACTGAAAACCAGATGAAATTACCAATCAATACTAAATAGACGTATCAATTTATGTTAATGAACCTATGATGTTGCAGCATAAATGTCAGTCAACAATAACAGTATATCAGCAATTATTTACAGTTTTTTCTTTCTTTGATGACCATATTTTGTCCCATTTTTTACTTTCTGAAATTAGTTGTTCATGCATTTGCCTTGTGTTTAATGTTGGATTGACTTCAGCTTGCAAGATACTCCCAAACGACTAGCTTTAGGCATTGCCTTTCTATCTTGGAGTCTTTAGAAACTTTAATGATGATTTGTCACTGTAGGTTTCATTGCTATCAGAAAGAAAAGCAGCAGCAGAAGCTCGTAATGCTTGTACAGATGCCGAGATCAGAAATGTAGAGCTGGTAAAGAAAATTGAAGAGTCTGAGCAAAAAGCGAATCAACTTCAGGAGTCAGTGCAGAGGTATGTGTAGAGACGACTGTTGCTTGAATACAAAGCTATAGGTTTAGGTGTCAAGCAGCCAACCTAAAAAAAAGCAATTGGTAATAGGGGAGGGTCCCAACTTTAATACTAGGTCGATGTAGAAGGAACTGCAATTTGGATACAAACAAGTGATACTCTAAATGATGAGCATCCAACCTAAAACCGATTGATAATGGGGAGGGGCCCAACTTTAATATAAGACCATTATAAAACTAATACTTAAAAGATGTGGAATAACACCACATAATAGTTAACAGATGTGGGATAACACCACATAATAGTATCAAAATGAGAAAACGGACCCGATCCCAATTACCTTAGAGCTGATAAGTTGCAAAATTAATTATCTTTTTTCCTATCCTGTTTGGTTGTTAGCTGTCACGACACATTTACATCACTTGGTGCTTCTGTTTGCAAGCACCCTTCGCCTTTTTCTTCCTTTTCTGTGGCTTTTTAAGTTCCATGTCTAATTGATTTAATATGTTCAGTCTATTAAATTTGATTTGTTCTATGCTCAGACTAGAAGAAAAGCTTGCCAATTTGGAATCTGAGATTCAAGTACTTCTTCAGCAGTCTTTGGCAATTTCACCAACTGGGAAATCTTTGACTGCAAGACAAAGAACAATGATTATTCCGGTGTGAATTAGATATTATTAGTTCATTACACATCCTTCTGTAAACTTTAATGTACAACCTTATAGAAATATATTCGATTATTTGTTAATTAATTTGCAGGGGACACCAGCGAATGGAAATGTTATAAATGGAGAAACAAAGTCTCCATCGGTACTGGCAACATTATTTGTGATAATGGGAACGTAGAATTCGTAGGTTACAAGATGTCCTAATACTTATATTTCTTTCCATTCAATAAATTCTCAGGATACAGCTCTTGCCACCTCAAATATACGTGAGCCTGAATCTGAGGAAAAGTCTCAGGAATCTCTCAATGAAAAGCAGCAGGTTTGTGGCCATTGGAATTCATGATTTTTTATTTTATGAAACTCATTCTAATATTTTATCTGAAACTTCATTTTCCATAGGATATTCTTATTCACATGGATGTACCGTTTTTTCTTATTGCTTCCGACTACCTTTTGTCTTTCAGGAGAATCAAGACCTACTGATCAAGTGTATATCACAAAATTTGGGATTTTCTGGGAGCAAGCCAATTGCTGCTTGTGTCATATACAAATGTCTTCTTCACTGGAGGTCATTTGAAGTTGAAAGAACAATTGTTTTTGACCGCATCATTCAGATGATAGCTTCTGCAATAGAGGTAAGCGATGGTTTTGCTTATAAAGGTTTCTGCGCCAATAAAGTTTTCATCAGCTCTCAAAAGCGCATTTTTGAGGCTGAGAGAATTAGATTGGAAGCAGCTGCAAGTCACCAATAGCTTGTCTTCATATGACTTTCGGATGAAAATAATATCATTAATGCAAGCATGTCTGCCTTACTGAAGGCCCAGGACAATAATGGTGTCTTAGCCTATTGGTTATCTAATTCATCAACATTGTTGTTGTTGCTCCAACACACACTTAAAGCAAGTGGAACTGCTAATTTGACACCACAAAGACGAAGAGCATCGTCAGCTTCACTCTTTGGGACCATGTCTCAAGTAAGCAACTTTTATCTATCTTACCAATATAATTATCCTAGACTTTCTGTTATTAAATTAATTTTCTTCTCCCTTTTTTGAACAAAAAATTTGAATTCTAGGGTCTACGGGAATCTCCGCAAAGTGCTGGACTTTCATTTCTTAGTGGCAGCAGGCATAGTAGACTAGATGACTTACGACAAGCTGAGGTCAAGTACCCTGCATTACTGTTTATGCAGCAGCTTACCGACTTCCTTGAGAAGATATATGGAATGCTGAGAGACAATATGAAGAAAGAGTTTTCTCCATTGCTTGGCTTGTGTATTCAGGTTATTGCTAAGTTATCTCCTTTTTCGGTTTTGAAAATTAAATTGAGGATATATTTTTTATTTTTTGAGTTGGGGTGGGTGTGGGGTTTATGAAACTTGGTACCCAATGCTACTAACTTTTGAAATTGCTTGTTTATGGTTAACTTGTGATCAAGTAAATACAGAACATCACCTTTAATCGCATATTTTCAATGCAATGCAGACTCCTAGGGTATCACGGGCAAGTTTGGTGAGGGGACGTTCTCAAGCATATGCTCAGCAACCTTTTATTGCTCATTGGCAAAGAATTGTGAAAAGCTTGAACCGCTATTTGAAGATAATGAAATCTAACCATGTGAGATCTTGATCTTCGATTGAAATTAAGTGTATATATATCATCTTCCCTCCAGGGATTTTTACAACTCTCACTTTTCTGGTTATACAGGTACCGCCCTTCCTAGTCCGTAAATTATTCACTCAAATATTTTCATTCATCAATATTCAGCTCTTCAACAGGTATTGTGTGTGTGTATGGTCATGTATTCACATTTGTGTACTTGATTATGTGACAAAATCGAGGTCGTGTTCAATACCCATGATAACTGTGTGGCATTTGTCTTACACATTCATGCAGTTTTCTTTGGAGACGCGAGTGTTGCTCATTCATGAATGGTGAGTATGTGAAACATGGTCTGGCTGAATTAGAAGAGTGGTGCTGCGAGGCAACTGAGGAAGTAAGCTATATGCAATTTTTTGTGACTGTTACATCCTGCCATTTTTTCTTGTTGGTTCAAATTCTTGTGAACAGTATGCAGGTTCGACATGGGATGAACTGGAACACATAAGACAGGCTGTCGGATTCCTGGTTAGATTCTTCTTACATTTCCTGGCCAGTAAATGTTTCAAATCATGATCTCAATAGACTTACTGATGGATCATTTCTTTGTGACTCAGGTTATTCATCAAAAACCCAAAAAGACCTTGAATGAACTAACTAAAGTACTTTGCCCGGTAAATGACTTTCTCGTTCAAGATTTGTCAACCTCTTTTAACATTTTCCTCCTTTAAATCTTCATCCTTTTCTGTGTCTGTTTTTCTGCTTTTCAGGTACTTAGCATACGACAATTATATAGAATCATCACAATGTATTGGGATGACAAATATGGCACACGTAACGTGTCATCAGATGTAAGTTCAAAAGCTCCATGCTAAACCTTTTTAGGAGCTTTGAAAATTTCCACTTTTTAGACTTGAACATAATTTCACAATGTACAGGTTATTGCAAGCATGAGAGATATGATCACCAAGGACTCCAACAATGCTGTTCATAGCTCTTTCCTATTAGACGACGACTCAAGGTTAGTTTTTCATGCTTCTAGCTTCGTGTTGTCTTCATCAAACACATTATGATTTCTATATTCACAACTCGTGTCGACGCAGCATCCCGTTTACGGTGGATGACATCTCCAAGTCCCTGAAACCAATAGACATAACTGATGTTGATCCTCCGTCTCTAATCCGTGAGAATTCTGGTTTTGAGTTCTTACTTCCACGTTAACACGGTCACACTCTGTCCCATACGTATGAATCCTCTGAAGTCACTATACTAGTATTGTGCATATAGCTGCATGACTGCATCACCTCTTATTTCCATGTATATACTGGTTTTAAGTGTCTTGGGTCACATGATTGTATTTTCTGCCTCCGTTTTTTTTCTCTCTCTATTTACGTTCTTTTTATACCTTACTCCTAATTTTTTCCTCGTCCTCTGCTAACTCTTCTATGTTATAACATTAGAACATCTTTCTAAAATATTTGGTACAATATTGTTATCTCAACATTAACTTTTGAATGTATATTCATTTTATTTAAATTAAATACGCATGATCTTGTACCAATTATAAGAGGGGGTAAATATGAAAGAATGGAAAATATGCAACCTTGAAAACATATTCAGACAAAGATAAGCCCCAGCAACGCAAATACCATGTAATTAAAGTAGAATGAAATTCGAGTATCAAATGTAAGTATTCATACTGTCATAAGGTCACTAATTTAAAATATTATTAAAAATATAATATTTTTATTTTAAATTCTATATTTTATAATATTTTTAATTGATATTGTACGTATCCGTACCGCAGATGTACCCTAAAGCTAAGCCTCATTGTCTCCCGCTATAAGTGCGGTCCAATAGCGTCATTTTCATGCATGGAATCCAAGGTTGTTGGGGCTTTAAAGAACCGAAGTAAGCCCATCAATTTTCTCCAGTGGGACATTTCAGACAACCCAAAGCCTAAAAAGGAAAGCACAGTGGAAACTAGGATCGGGCACCAATCAAGTCATCCGCTTTAGTATAAAAATGGAAACATCAGCTGAGCCCAAATCTGTCTCCATCTTCTACTTCTATACTTCTATTACAGAAACCCGCCATTTTCACATCGCAATGCCGATGCCATTATAGTGATCCATCCCCTGAAACCAATTTGCTTTTGCTTCAAAAAAGCAAACCAAACGAAAGACAGCTAGCTACTCATCTTCGATGAGATTGAAAGGTGATCTGTGTCTTTATTTGTTTGTTTTCTTTTGTTATTGTTTATAATTGCTTTATATTGGGTGAGTGCAGAGATTCCCTGATCGCTTTAATTCTAACGTCCGAGTAAAGAGCTACTCACCCAGACCGAGTCTCGGTACTCGAGTTACCTCAAAATGCCAAAAAGAAGAAGAACGCAAACCAACCACTGATTCTCAGTAAACTAGATTTTGCTTCTCTGTACGGTAAACCCACAACTTTTGTGCTTTTTCATTGTTAATGGCTATTTATTTTACGCTGATTTCTGAGAGATGTAAATGTGGTTTTTGAATGTTTCCTCTTTTATTTATTTAGCAGAAGTGTTCTCATCTGCGGATTTTCGTAAACGACAATGTTAACGTGCATAGCTCGTGCCAAGCAACCTGGCAATGACTCACTGAGTAAACCAGAGGAAACCGACTCGTACAATAATCCTAGCAATAAGCACAACCAAGCCGTGAGATCTCTCACGTCTCAGGTAAATTCACTGTTAGTTTTACGTTGTCGGTTGTCGAGATTTTCGACTTCTTTGCTCTTTGTTTTATAGTTTTAATTTTTGTGTTCTAGTTGAAGGACATGGCGCTGAAGGCGTCGGGGGCGTACAAACACTGCAGTCCCTGCACAGCGCAGACTCGGTTCAAGAACCCACTGGACGGCGGCTCTGACGCGGACTCTGATCGTTCCAAGTGGTCGTACCGTAGGACAGGGAGTTCGAGAACGTGGGGGAAGGAGATGGAAGCGAGGTTGAAAGGGATATCAAGTTCGAGCGGGGAAGCCACGCCGAACTCGTTGAGTGGCCACCGTGCCGAACCGATCGTTTTCGTCGAAGAAAATGAGCCTAAAGAGTGGGTAGCTCAGGTGGAACCCGGAGTACTCATTACCTTTGTCTCGCTTCCTTGCGGCGGCAACAATCTCAAGCGTATACGCTTCAGGTGCGCCCTCGATTTTCCTCTGAATTTCGCGGTTCTGATTTGTTTTCAAGCATTAGGTTTTCATCTTACGGCTGGCTGCATTTAAATTAGTATTCGGATTCCTTTTTTTTTTTTTGGAAAATTGATTAGAAACTCATAAGGAAACTCAATTAATAAATTTAATATCAGCAGATAAATTTTGTTCTTGACCCGAAAGTGTGTAGATAATAATCCCTAAATAATATTATGATAATCTAGTTTAATTATTTTCTGCTTATTTTTTAATAAATTTTCAGAATTTAAGTTCGGTGAGGGGGTGTCCTACAATGTAACTGTAGACCTTCACTCACGCCTAATGAAATGCAATCATCTGATAAAAGTCTGAAGTTAAACTTGAGGCTTAATCATCACATCAAATGGCTAGGTGGGACAGGACAGGATTGATTGTGTTGGGATTGACAAGCTTTTTCACTGATGCTTGTCGTCTTGTCGGGGAAGCCTCTCCTCCTTTTCTTTTCTTTTCCTTTCCATTCAACCAAACAGAAAAATCCCAGTTCAGACACACTCATCTCTTGTCATATTTGCCTACTATTACTATTAGCTGGGGAATGCCCACATCATCTGCCACTCCAAAAACTACACGCAAGACAAAAATATTTGACCCTTTCCCGAATCACTAAGCTTATCTAATGGAAAATGACAAACAGTAGGGTGGGGATAGAAATATAAATTTTAAATGTTGGATCATTTTTCTTGGAAAATTTTAAAAAATATTAAATTTGAAATTAATTTTGGAGTTTTAAGGAGTTTAAGGAATAATTGAGGATGTGGGTTAGAAATTACAGTGAAAAGAGACCTCGTCACTTTCTCTTGGTGTGGTCTTTTCTCTCTTTTTCATTCAACCGAATAAATTAAATGGATTAACAGTACCTCATCATCTCTTCTTGGCGTGGTTCAGGAAGAGAGAAGACCTCGTCAAGAGAAGGTGGCGAGGTCCTTTTATTACTATAGCAATTGACCTACTTTTCCAATTATTTTCTAAACGTCTCTACAATACTAAAAATAAACTTAAACCCCTCTATTTCTTAAAATTGGCCATTCTTCTTAAAGATAATATTTTTTTATCTTTTCTAGAACTAGTTTTATTTCAGATGCCTTCTTAATCACTACAGCTTTCATGTTCGTATGATTATAATTACAAATAGTTTAACGGTTGATAGAATTCCTCATTGGTTTTAGACTCCCATGCTTTTGCTTTTAGGAAGATTAGTGTTCTCACTGCTTTAAACACAATGATTATACCTAGAAAATTTTGATACTCCCCTTACCTAAGGTTTAGCGTCTGGCTAGCTTCTTTTATGGATTCAAAGCTGGGGAAATGTTTAGTCAAAAGTTGTTTATTAGGTAAATCTATTGGCTCACTATTATTATTAAAGTTTCTCATTCACATAGAGAAGCATAATATTGCAATGATACTGGTCATGGTTGGATTTTCAAGTTATTGATTTGTGGGAAAAAATGAAGGTAATAGTATGCATAGTGTTATGTTAATTTTGTGAAAATAGGGTTCATTTTCAGACAATTTGTTTACCACAAAATGTGCTTGACCACGTAATGCATGTATGCTATTACTGTGTTTCTGGTATATGTAATTCAATGAACGTCAGGAGTGCTGAAATATGTTTTGTTTTGTTTGACCAGTCGAGAAATGTTTAACAAATGGCAAGCTCAAAGATGGTGGTCTGAGAACTATGACAGGATCAAGGAACTTTACAATGTGCAGAGGTTAAACCGCAATGCATTTGCACTACCAACAACACCGATATCCGAAGATGAGGCAAGTTCTTAGGGTGTTGCCTTCTTATGATTGAGTGAATTTAATCAAAGTTATCTTTTTCTTTTTCAATGTTCATAACAACATTCATTTGATCCCTTCCAGAGTTCTAAGATGGAATCAGCAGAAGCAAGCCCTGTAACACCACCATTGACTAGAGAACGATTACCTCGTAACTTATATCGTCCAACAGGGATGAGCATGGGATACTCATCCTCGGATTCACTTGACCAACATCCGATGCAGGCTCGGAATTATTGCGACTCTGGTGTTGCCTCAACTCCAAAAGTTTCAAGTATCAGTGGTGCCAAGACAGAGATATCATCTATGGATGCCTCTATGCAGAGTAGTTCATCAAGGGAGACCGATCGCTCCGGGGAGCTGTCCATCAGCAATGCCAGTGATCTTGAGACTGAATGGGTTGAACAAGATGAGCCAGGGGTTTACATTACTATCAAAGCCTTGCCAGGGGGCAAAAGGGAGCTTAGGCGAGTTCGATTCAGGTATGGTTGGCATTATCTTTTGTCATTAAACTATTCCCTTACTATCATTGCTTGCTGACATCTTAGCCCTGATGTGTTCCCCTAGCGATGATATTTTATCTGATGGCTTTTCTTGTATATTACGGACTATGATAGGGTTGATTGAGATGAAACTTGCACTCTCCTCAACAGACTTTCTAGATTCATTCACTCTGCTTTAGATATTATTGCCATCAAATTATCAGGCAGTAAATTCTGGATATGATTTATGTTTGATTGAATTAAATGAGATATGCTCCAAAAAGAGAAGGCATTTTGTTAGAGGTAAAACAGTTAAAACATTGAAGACTCGTTAGAAATGCTCCAAAAAGTCATTTTCCCCCATGGATTTGATTCCATTTTTAAGCTGATGGGTCCAGCACAGGGCAATTCTATGATTATGGTCCACCTTAGAAAAACAATTATGATATGATATGAATTGCTGATAGTCAGAAATAGATTTCTTAGCTGGAAATCTTTGTGTGTGTGTATTTTACAGCATCATTACTGGTCAACTTACTCTGCTTTGAGTAATAATTTTACTCCCATACCATGCGGATCCAAATCTACCACGAACCCCTTTTTTCTCTTTTGTTTACATTATTGTATTTTTTCGTACTTTTTTCTTGACCTTTTGATAATGTATATATATGTAATTGTTTTTCTTTTCAATCACTTTATATGTTTATATGATGCAGCCGAGAAAGATTTGGGGAGATGCATGCTAGACTGTGGTGGGAAGAGAACCGAGCCAGAATCCATGAACAGTACTTATAAACGACGCCATGGCGGTCTTCTGGGGATATTAAAAATTATGGGGGCTGAGAATTTTTCACATTTATAATGCCATACTTTGTAGAATCCCTTCTACGGCGAATGTAAGCCAGGTATTATTGCCTACTGATTCCTATGTTCCTATATGAGCAGCTAAGTTTTCCCAACTTCATAAAAGCTTAATTAGAAATGCCATGATGGGATTTTATATTAATATTATTACTATTAGTTTCTTAAACACTGGTGGTTGAGCATAAACAGCATCTACTGTGTATATCAATGAAATCATGTGTTTCCCTGTTTCTTCTTTTGATACATGGGAGATTGCAGTAAAAAAATCTAATATTTAGTATTATTGCATACTCGTTTATATCGGTACAAGATCCGCTTAACGGCTTGCCAATGAACCTCTGAAGGAGCATGCATAAACTGACTCACCTTACTTACACTAAAGGTCGTGTCAGGACGAGTGAGGCACACATATTGAGTGACATTCTTCAAAGCTTCATCACCACTTGCTGCTGCTAGTGTGGGATAAGTAACCATCAGCGTTGGTATGGGCTTGGAATCGGCCATTCCTGTCTTGTGCAAAAAAAACTTCAGGTCACCAAGATCCTTTATGAGATTGCTTCATCTTACAGTATTTGCTCTTCAACTTTCATATGCAGGGTGAGATAGGGTTAGAAGCACGTGGTAAAGAACATAATCTTGCAAACATTCTTTTAAATGGTCAATCTATTTTGGCGTTGGTTGGCATCAATCTTGAGTGGAAATGGACACAACATACAGAACCAGCAGTAGACATGGAAAGTATATAGAGATTGAGAATTCACAGGAACAGTTATTCCCACCACTCATTACTACAGATTTCGTAGCATTCTTTTTCAGAATCAGCTTCATATTTGTTTAAACAAAAACAATATTTTTCAGAATAGTTATTCCTAATTAATCAGGATCGTTGATCTCAATTTTTTTTTCAAGTGAATCATTACCTCTTTCTTACATGTACTTAGTGGGTGGGTAGTTATTAAGTGATTATTTAAAGATCAACGATCCTGATTACTTAGACCATGGATAACGTGGTGAACAAGTTCACCTAATAATCTCTCCGAAATTTCAAAGTTGGTGAGTCATTGGACCAATAAAGGATAACCTTATCCATCAATTCAAGCATCAGAAACAGCCACGTAGGATAGAGATAATGCAGACATGGCAATACAAGGCCATCTCATATCTCAAACCATTCCCCTTCATACAAAAATTCCACAGCACATAAAATTGTACAGGTTCTTAGACTCACAGAGAGAGAGCATTGAAGAAAGAAACCAATGGCTTCCACTTCAGCTGTTTCAATGGCTCTGCCACTAGCTCGTGCTACCCAAAACAAGGGGCTAGGCTCCGAGGCTTTCTTTAAGCCATTGTCAGTCAAACCATCGGGTGCAGCGCCAAGTGCAGCAAGATCCAATGGAAGGTTTAATGTGAAGGCCGCTGCTTCACTGAAGGAGAAGGCAGTCAGTGGATTGACAGCAGCTGCAATCACGGCATCCATGGTGCTCCCTGAGGTTGCTCAAGCTGCTGATGGAGTAACCCCTTCTCTCAAGAACTTCTTGCTTAGCATCACGGCTGGTGGTGTCGTGGTTGTTGCCATTATTGGAGCTGTAATTGGTGTATCCAACTTCGATCCTGTCAAGCGGACCTGAAACCATTCTACTCTTAACACTCTCGTATCATGCATCGATTGTTTTTTCTTTATAAACCTCTTCAAGTTCTGTTTAATATTTCCACTTTAATTGCCTCTTATTATTCGAATTTTTGTTTAAATTTAATTATAAATATTTATAATATTATATATTAATTGATTTTAATTTAAATCATTTAGAACGAATATACTAAAAATTGATACCAACATGGGTTGATTAAAGTGATAAGCAGCTTGGTTCCGCTTAAGCAAGTCTCAAGTTCGAGACGTTGTGTACGTAAAAAATTATTGCTGGGAGACTCACCCACCAAAACTAGGAGTATGACACGGGTCGGTCTGGATTAATCAGAGCTAGACTCTGTCTCCAAAGGAGCAATAAAAAAAAGACTCTGATCTGATTGCAAATGTTAATTATCATTATTTAGGCTGAAATTTATCCAACTAATGCTAATTATGTGCATTGTTTAATCTAGGATAAAAGAGTGGTAAACTTTTGTCCTGGACTTTGTTTTCTTCCTTTTCCAACCTCATTGCTGGAAATGTAAGGAACAAAAGGGAGGAAAGGGAAAAAGTAGATTCCCATTATCACATGCTATGTTTTGTCTTTAGTTTTATAATAAGTATTAGATTAGACACACATTAATTACTTAATCTTAAACACTTTAATATCATTAAATTCCCTTAAACAACTTCAAATCATTATTATATTCTTTTCAAGGGTCCCACTACGATGATTTTATAAATATAAGTTGTAAATTACTATATTTTGTATTAAATAAAGAGAATAATTTTAATTTCATCCTAACTATCTTTATATGAAAAATAGTGAATCATGTGCTTCGTTAAAAATTTCTTTAAACTTAATTGAAGAAAAAAATATAAATAAATAACTATAAATCAAAAAACGAGAAAAGGCATTAAAAAAAGTAAAAATCCTCTGTTTCTTTTCATGTCTCCTTTAAAAAAATTTAAAAAAATTAAATTTTAAACTCTAACTCTTATTTTTTATATCCTAAATCATAAACCCTACACTCTACCCTTAATTCCCTAAACCCTAACCAAAACTCTTAACCTAAAAACCTTAAACCTCTAATTTGAAGTGGATGCATAAATGGAGTCATGAGAAAGAGATAGACGATTTACACTCACTAAAAAGAAGTAAAAATCTTTTACCTCTTTTTCATGCCTCCATTCATATCTCTTTTGAAAATTTTCTAAAAAAATTAACTTTAAACCCTAACACTTATTTTTTATATCCTAAATCCTACATCCTAAAAAATACACCCTACTCCTAATTCCCTAAACTCTAACCAGAACCCTTAACCTAAAATCCAAAACTTTAAACCTCTAACTTGAAGTAGAGACATAAATAGATGCATAAGGAAGAAGAAGACGATTTACGCCCACTAAAATAGAACACCTATTAGTCTGAATGCGAAGAAAATAAATAATTATAAATCAAATTTGTATCTAAATGCGAGGGAGTAAAAAGAGAGAAAGAAAAAACTAAGTATGAATTGAATAGTGATGAGATAAGAATATAGAACAGTAGAAGCTCAGTTAGATCCCAGAAGACAAAGAACCTTGGGGTCCCTTGTCATGTCGTTGGGGATCACTGTTTCATTTCGCACATATCTGTATGTCTCTTTGTTTTAAACTATTCTCTTTAGAAAATGAATTAATATTATCCATTCAATTACTCAATCCCCACATCAAATAGATCACCAATAGCTACAAATTACAACTATTATATTATATTTAAAAAAAAACAACAAAAAATTATTAAGTCAAAATCTCATCATATCTTATCTGATATATCAGATTCTGTTCTTGTTTTTCTGGTGTTTGATTTGATTAGAAACCTAAAAAGATTATCTAAAAAGGCTGCTTTGCCTTCTTGCCTTCCAGAGCATCTTCACAGATACATATGGTATATGCATGCACCTGTGTCCAGTTCTTCACAAATCACATACGAACCAGTCGGTCTAAATGATAAATAACTTGATATAACTTAAATAGGCCTCGGATTCAAAATTATGTATATACAAAAAATCGAGAGGGCAACAAAAGACAATGCCAACAGTGATTTTCCTTTTTCTCAGCAAAGATCAGATCATGAAGGAGAATAAAAAAGGAAGCTTTGGTATCATAGGAGTGGACCTGAAACAATATCTCTTCAGATTTCAGATCTCTTTACACATACATTATTAAATGCTTTGCAGTTTTGATTGAGGTTGGAAAGTTGAATAAAGGGTTGTAATGGGGGAGATTGTGTCTGTTTCCATCTAAAAGTAGATAATGAACCTTCATGGTAAAGAATCTGAGACAGAAAATGTTTGTAAAAGACTCATTATTGCAGATATCAACCTTTTTTGACAAAGAGGAAAAGGTTAGGATAAAACTTAAAGCTCTTAACAAGTGCATGACAGAACTAAAGATCAGTTCCTTGTAAAAGCATGAAAAAGGAAAAGAGATGGTTTAACCTTACAAGTAATAACCCTTTTATTATCCATTTCAAAGACAGCAGCAAATTTAGAAATTCATGAACACCTCCATGTGCTTCTTCATTTCAATCAGAGTTACAGTACAAATAGAAGTTTGAGGACTAAAGATGGGGTAGATGGTTACAAAATCTGACCATTTTTTCTAGTTTTCTACTCCATTTGACACCATGTAAAAGAATTACTAACAAAAAGGTCCAAACTTTTCTTTTTCTTTTTTGTTTCTGGTAAATCAAACAGGCCTGTTTCTTTTGTGACCAGCTTGTCCATCTGATCTCATAGCAGCAGCACTCAGATCCTCCTCGGATGAGGTGTCTATGGATTTGGCAAAGGAAGTTGAAAGATCAGCATAGAGATCCGCAACTCTTCTTATGTTGTTGTTGAGCTCCCTGATTAGACCAACATTTCTGCTCAGGTTGTCTGGAATCTTGGACTCATGATTCTGGTTTATCTCATTGATGAGTAACCGATTCTGGTCCAAGATATTCTGGACCTGAACAAAGCTCTTCTGAAACACCTGCACCACCTTGCTATCTAGCTGAGTTCCAGTGTCAAACCCTGAGAATGTGTCACCTTCCATTGTTTCTTTTTCCCTTACTTTCTGATTCAGAGTTGTATCAAATCAAAACCAGTCCTGAATAAAAAAAAAAAAAAACATAATTTTGAGCTTAAGAATCCCAGACAAAACATGAAGAAATCCATTTTGAGCTTAATAGACAAAGGCCTGCAGTAGAAATCATGCCCTCCATGGATTCTATTTTTCTCAGAAGAATCCGTTAACAAACATGATATCAATAATATCAATATTAAAACAATTTTTGTTTTTATTACTGATAAGAGTTGGTATTATTAATATTATTTATGATGATAATGTGAAAAAGCAGATCCCATTTCCATAAAAGGGATCCTTTCTGAATTTTCCCGGAAAATACCCTCCTAAAGCACGAAGAGAAAAAAAATATCCTCTTAAGTCGAATCATGACAGAGTGGTTTATAGATACAGAGAAACAACATTACATTTATAAATCTTTTTACAACAGAAATGAAAATCTGAAATCCAAATAACCAAACACAAAGAAAAGTACAGATCTTTAATAAAATTAAATTACATCCAACACAAAGAAAATGAAATTTGACTCAAATTCTAAGGAAACAGAAAGGAAATACCTGAAACTAAAGCAATGAATGACCATGAATTGGGACTTGGGAATTCCAATACAAAAAAAAATCGTACTTTAAGCTACATAAGCATATTTGGCAAAAAGAAAAACCTTAAAAACTCCAAAATCCCCAGATTTTCATCCCCCCAAAACATGATGAAACAAAGCCAAGAACCTGGTAAGATCCAAAACAGAAATGCAAACAAAGAAGGGAATTACAGACAGACCAATCATATAAAAAAATATTTTATAAACGTACCTTGAAAATCTTGAGCATTATTTTCAGGTGAAGGAGACAAAGATTGAAAGAAGGGAAACAAGGGATTCCCGAGAACAGCTGGAAAAGATCTCCAATTAAACTGAATCCTAAGAACCAAAAAAGAAAATCTGAATTATGAGAGAGAGAGAGTTTAAGAACGAAGCTGAAGAGAATATGTAGATTTGACAGTCACGCTCTCGGACCCCTTGGTTTTGTGTCTAAATATTACATGTAGTTTCATATATTCTCCAAATATATACATAAATATCCACCTGTTTCTTTTTTTATTAATTTTATTTTGGTTTTATCGTTGTTTTTGGATTCAGTGGGGGATATAGGATGGCTGTTCCTGTTCTGTGTGTTTTGTTCAGATCCGGGGGGATGATGAGTGATTCGAGCTGGTGTTCATTATTCGCCACGTGTCATTTATATTATGATGGAAAATTACCATATATGAATTGAAAATGGTCCCACAATCAAAGATATCTTAAACAGCTTTGATTATTGTTTTGGTATTATTTAGTATAAACTATAGTTTGATGTTGATTATATTTGGTTGTAGTTTCAAATGAACTTTATGATAAATCTTTTTTCCAAGAAAGTTACCACAAATCAAAATGTTGCCTAGTAAATAGGCATTAATGAGCGTATGATGTAAGATTATTCGTTTAACAGGTTAAGTAGAAAATAATCTTATTATATTATTTTAAATTTAAATTTATTTTTTTAATTAATTATAATAATTATAAGTAATATCTGTTTTAAAATATCTTTTTAATTATTATATATTAGTCTCTTAATTTGTGAAGTTTGCACTAGACAACAAATCACATGATTGCCATTAATCAGTGGGGTTTTGAACAGGCGCAATAGGAACGATCGTACATGTCCTTTGAAAAAGAGGATCCCCAAATTTTGATAATCTACTTTCATTAGATGATGTTAATCTCGAAATTCATTGAAAATTTTTAAAAACGCTGTTAAGAAATATGAGTTATAATTATTAAAACGTTATAATTATTTCTTAAATATGACAATTGATTATAAAATCTTATTGATTATTATTAGGGTAAACTACACAGATAGTCACCATACTATGAGTTTAGTATCGATCTGACCACAATGCTTTAAAAAACGTCAAATACACCGGTGAACTATTAATTTGGTATTAAAATGGCCATCGACCGTTAAAGACCAAACGGACTGATGACACGTGTCACCACCTAATTAAAGAAGAAAATGAAAAAAATTGGCAATTTGTAATCATTGAGAATTGAACTTGGGGTAGCAAGAAGGAAGAGAAAGACATGTTAACTATTGAGCCACAAGGCTATTTGTAACATCAAACACCAACAGTGATATTTATCCACTATTATTGTCTATATTTTTTTCTTTACGTTTTATATATAAACATATATATATTTAATTTATTTAAAATATTAATTGAATTATTTTATATATAATAAATTAAAATACTGAAACTCTAAATAATAAATCTTAAATAAATTATAGATTAGAGTTTAAGGTTTAAGATTCGTTAAAATTTTAAGGTTTATGATTTTTTGTTTAGAGTTTAGGGTTTATATTTTTTTGGGTTTAGGGTTTATTTAAAAATTTAGGTTTATGATTTATGGTTTATAATTTAGAGTTTGGGTTTGATATTTAGAGTTTAGGGTTTATGTTTTTAGGGATTGTGATTTATGATTTATTAAATGTATTTTTAGTTAGGGTTTGGGGTTTAACATTTATTGTTCGGGATTAAGATTTATTAAATGTTTTAGCATTTAGTGTTTGAATTTTAGGGTTTAGGATTCTCTGAATAAATTATAATTTTTAATTATAATAAAAAATTATTTAAGATTTAGGGTTTTAGAGTTTAAAAGTTAAGGTTTATAATTTTAATATTTTAATTTATTATATATAAAATAATTCAATTAATATTTTAAATAAATTAAATATATATGTTTATATGTAAAATAAATTAAATAAATATAAATATAACCCTCCAATTAGGTGATGACACGTGTCATCATATAATTAAATAATTATATTATTTTATTATAATAGAATTAGGATTAAACTATAAAAATGTATGAATAACAGGGAGTGAATGTGTAATTATTCCATTTTAATTTTAACGGCCACGTCATCAGTCCGTTTGGTCTTTAACGGTCGATGGTCATTTTAATACCAAATTAATAGTTCACTGGTATATTTGACGCTTTTTAAAGCATTGTGGTCAGATCGATACTAAACCTATAGTATGGTGACTATCTGTGTAGTTTACCCTTATTATTATTATTACTTCAATAGAATTAGTGAGGTTTTGGACAGGCGCAATAAAAACGATCGCATAGAGGCCCCTATAAAGGACATTTGCTTCTAAGGGCTACAATTTTATAACTAGCGGAAGTCATGGACAATTACTATTAAGGATCATATTTTTAATAAATTACACAGGATCCCCAAAATCTTTGAACCACCCTTGCCATCGATAACCGTATAGAATTTGTGAAGTATGTGTACAATAATCATTAAAGTTTTTAAAACTTTTTTCACCAGTAACTACTGCAACTTCTGTTAAGTTTTGATTCGAGAAATTGATAAAAAAAAAAAAAAAAATTAAGAAGTCGGATAAATGTTAAACAGATTCAATCAACTTAGACTAAGTTACAATTAATTCAGTTGTTGTGCAACTAATCCTGGGTTGCTGTTAACAACAATTATTCACCGTTAAAGGTTAACTAGTTTACCTATAAAAAAGAAACTTAACCCCTCTTGTATTTTAACTCATTCATGAATATTTAGTAAAATCACTTTTATCATTTCTCTCCTATTTTTTTATATTTTTAACATTTTATTATAAATATTAATACTTGAATTTATAATTTTTAAAAATAATATTTTTTTAAATAATTGAGTTAAAACAATTTATGCTTTTAAACATAAGAATATAATTACAATTTGTGTTCTATATTCTGCGCGAAACATGTGTAATATCATATGGTAATAATAATGATAATTATTTTTATATATACCACGAAAAGGAACCGCATATAAAAAAATGAAGTTGAAACTCTCTCTTCTTCATGGAAACAACCTAAACACGAAGCAAAACCATTTGTAGCGAATGGAAAATAGACGCGTGTCTGTTGAGGTTCGGGAGATCTAGAGGTTCGGAGTTCATGTTCCCGAGCCAGAGCATAAAATGATTCCTTTACATGGTAGGTCGTGACCTGGGTCCCACATCTCAGTCACGCGCCACGGTTGTGAAAATTTTATCGACGACGAAAGTTTTTAAAGTGTAAGAAAAAAAATAGGTGACACGAAATCCGACGCTGATGTTTTTGCGCCTCAACCAGTCCTATACGGACGACGCACTTTCATTTGTCCCCCCCTGGTTTGATTCAGTCGTTCAGGAGTATTTATCTTTGAATTGATTAGTACTTTAGGTAGGTATGAAATAGGATAAGTTTAGAATGTAATTAAAAATTAATAAATTTTAAAAGTTGGTAAAGAATATAAAATATTATTTCTATAATATTTTAGGATAATTCATTTATTTTTTTACGAGTTTTGATATTTAATTTATTTTATCATTTTTAAGTTTTTAAATAATTATTGATGCTTATAAAATATGTTTTTGAGAATTATTAAAAATAATTTAAAATATTTTTAATTTTTAAGAAAAAATATCTAAGGTTTGGTAAGTTGATAGATATGGAGCAATAAAAAATATTCTAATAGTAATTTTATTTATTTTATATACTTATAATAAAATGATATTTTCATTGAGAAAAAATAAATAATATAAGAAAATATTTCATACATTACGATAGGAAATAAAGATATTCATTTTAGAATATAAGAGTCTAATTTAGAGTTTATGTTTTAAGGGTTTTAATTATAGGTTTAAAAAATATAATTTACGTTTTATGATTTAAAATTTAATATTTTAAGATTAAATTTTAAAAATTTTAATTTCTAAAATAAAATTTCTTATACTTATATTGGTATATAAAATAATTATTTTTTTTATTATATACAAGTATGAAATACCCATTACTTAATTCACATATTTTAAAATATATTCTTTTGATTTAACTTGTTCCGAATTCCTTGAACAGCTTCTATCTAGTGATGTCATTTAGAGCTGTATTTTATATTATCATTTTGAGACTGTTAGTCTATACGGTTGGCGTGACACATTGGCAGGCCTCAAGCAGCCAATAGCTCAGTATCCCGATGACCCAGCTTTTGATGTACAAACTTCGAAGGATTATTTTTGGATCATAATTATTGACTAATCACGGTAATTAAAAATGTTTAACTTATAAAATTTAAAATTTTATTATTATCATAGTTATTCTTATATTTATCTTATGAAATTTAAAATTTTAATTTTAACATCTTAAACTCTAAACATCTAAATTCTTTAAAACCGTAATTTTATCTGAATTAATGTATTCAAGAGTTTTCCTTACTAATACATGTTTAAGAAATAATGAGTATTTAGACTGTCTTAGCTTATACTGTGTCTGTGTCCTGTCCAATGTCCATCCCAAGTTGTCTGTACGGGAGACATATCGGCAGCATTCAGCAATTACTTTCAGTTTCAGTTCCCACTAGGCACTAGGAAAGGAATAACCTATCCAGTGGCCATGGCTCTTATGGTCAATGCCCATCATTTCAAAAAGACAAAAAACAAAAATAACGAGTGTCATAATATTGTAATAATAATAAAATAAAGGTGACAAATAAAATGTGTTGTTGTTGAGACTTGAGCTTCATGTAGTATTGGAGCCTGGAGGGACAGGCCTGCCATTGAATGCGAGTGGGTTCCCACGTGGGGAGTCATTCATTGCCGAGGAGGAAGAAATGAAAAATGAATGGCGATGTTGACGAAAGAGAGCAAGTGGATGACGAGGAGACCCAGGGCCAGGACCAGACGAGCAGTAGCCGCCTAGGCCTAGCAGCTTCGTCACCTGAAAAATGTGACGACATATGATACCACTTATTGCGCATGTAATTAATCAAAATATTAAATCAATGATGCGGAAATCATTGATATAATACTTATTTGTTTATTATATAATAAATAAATGTGTGAATAATTTTTTATATCCTAATTCCACGTATATACCCCACGCTTTAGTTGATTGAAAATTTAAAGACTTTCCACGTTTTCTCACTATCCATTTAAATTTATTTTTTCATTAACAGATAAATTTGTAACAAAATAATTGTTAACAAATTATTCATAATTACTTTCAGAAGTGAAACTGCTGTTGAGTTTAGGTTTTGGTTGACGCCATGACATTGATTCCTGACAACGCAAAACTCCATAGTCCATACTAACAAAAAGGAGACACCGAGGAAGTGGACATAGTCAATAACAATCTGGTCCATATATATTTCAGTCCCACATCACAAAATCTAAAAGGAAACTTAGGGTGTACGGGTCTTCGGTTCAGGGACGAAGCTAGAATCAAATATTAAGATTAGTAAAAGGAAAGACTCCTCCCATAATATAGGTAGCTTTATCCTTGTTCGAGTATGATTTACTCTATTCTCTTTTCGATCTTAATATTTTAAGGTGGGTACAGATCTATTCGTGCATGTAAGTCGATCCGTCATTAGCTGAGATTATATTTCTTTTACAACATATTACGTAGTCTTATATAGTATATACGCACAAACATGATGCTTTATGCAAAGACGGAGCTAAGATTTAATATTGGAAGGAGTAAGAGTCTATTAAACCTTTAAATTTAAAAATTGAGAGGGGCAAAAACTCTAATTAATTAACATTTAAACTAAAAGGACTAAAAATGCAATTATACCAAAAATTTTGGGAGGGCAACAACCCTTCCACTTGCTACACAACTCTGTCACTGCTTCAGTTGATACGCCATTTCAACGTTTCAACCAGAGACGAAACTATATGAGATGAGAAAAAGTAATCGTGCTCCTAATTTTTTTTGATTTTTTATTTAATTTTATTTATTATTTTTAAATATTTATGTTTTATTTTTTAATTTTAAATTTTGATTCTGATAGCTCATTTTTTTCTAGTGATAACCTCTGATTACTAATCTGTTGCACAAGCACAATTATATTTCAACGTAACATTTTCATATAATTATATTAAGAGTAAATTATTCTAGTGATCACCTAATTAACAAATTCGTCAGTCATCCAACTTATAAAATCAACATATTTTAGTCATTGTCGTTAAATTCTAATGTAGAAGATTAACGACAGTGATATAAAATATAAAAATTAATTATATATATTTGATCTCTATAATTTATTTATTATTTTATTTTAATCTTAATTTTAAATTAATAAATAAAATTAATTCAATCAAATAATGACACATGTCATCATATTAATAAATCCAAGAGATGACATGTGTCACAATCAAACAAAAGAAAAATAAATAAGTTTCCTACCTTCAGTGGAATTTGAACTTGTAACCTTTTGGTTATATAACTAAAAGATTTACCACCACACCATCCCAATATTTAAGGTATAAAATGCGTCATATTATATAAAAATCGTATAAAACAATAAATATTAGAGAAAGAAGTAAAAAAATCAAATACGAATTGTTTTACTCAAATATTTAATATTTGAGTAAAACAATTCGGATGTTAAATATTCGTATAAAAATATTTGAATATTCGAATAAAAAATATTCAGATAATAAATATACGAATAAAAATATTCAGATAATAAATATACGAGTAAAAATATTCGGATAATAAATACATAAATAAAAATATTTGTAATATAAATATTCGAATAAAAATATTTGAATAAAAATATTCGAATACTTATGATTTTTATTCAAATATTCGAATATTTTTTATTTGAATATTTAAAATATAAATATTTTTATTCGAATATTTTAAAAATCCAAATATTTAAATATTTTGTCTCTCGAGTTCGAATATTTTTATTAAATATTCAATGATCAAGTATTGTTTTTATTTTTTTTATTAAAATTATATTTGAAGCCCTTACACTATATTTACTCTATTCTATTTTTTAGAAGGATATATTTTAAATATATTATGTTACGATATCATTACATAAATAAAGGCTTGACCTAGTGATTAGGATGCTTGTTCTTTGTCATTTTCACCACTTGATTAGAGAAAAAAATATATTTAATAATAAATAAATAAAATTATTTACATATTTGAAAAATGCAAATGGATAAAGACGGAACATTTATAAAAAATTGAAAGACTTATCCAAATCATATATATCAAGTTTTCTGTCCCCAAATATGGAAACTATGTAATATAAAATAAACTTACCTTAATTACTTTAACTATATTGAATCTTAACTGTCGTATAATTTAATCTTAGTCGTTAAATACAATGAAAGCCAACTATAAATAGATTCATTTTATAGAGTAAAAAGAACATTCACTCATACAAAGTTTTTCTTTTATTATTTTATTATCTTCCTTCTTTCTTTTAAAGTTTTACATAGGTGAGTCTGAAACTTTTTAAAGTTATACGATTTTACTAGAATGATTCTAAACCCATGATATCTGTACGTCTCTTTATTAGTTTCTGCTATTAGGGTAGTTCTCACCAAATGGGTTCTTAACATTTATTATTTTGGCGGAGTAATGTTCTTGTTTGCTTTTATATTCTAACACTTTTAAAAGGATTTCTTTGAATTTTGGAGTAGTTGAAATTGTGCTTGATTGTAAGTTTTGAGCTATATTTTTATGGAAATTCATCCCGTTATGATCTTGATTTTGCAGGTACGTTGCTGTTTTATTAGGCTTTTCCGACTATTAGCCTACTACTAGTTGATTATAATGTTGTGTTTGAAAGCTTCTCCTCTCTTTTCATCTCCATCTTCCTCAACTTTCCCCTCTTTCAAACACCTGAAACGTCCCATTACTTTATCAACCAAAACCTCGAAATCCTCTGTCACCATGTCCATAGTTGAGCATGTGGTTCTTTTCAAGGTAAAAGATGACACAGACCAGGGGAAGGTCAACCTGATGCTTAACAACCTCAATGGCCTGGCCTCTCTTGATCCTGTCATGCACCTCACTGCCGGTCCCGTCATTCGCACCAAATCTTCGATCTCTAATTTCACCCACATGATCCATAGCCGATACAAGTCCAAAGAGGATTTGAACGCATATGACGTACACCCTGAGCACCTGCGTGTTGTCAAGGAAAATGTTGTTCCAATTTGTGATGATGCCATGGCTGTTGATTGGGTGGCTGATAATGATCCCACACCACTGTCCCCGCCCCCCGGTTCTGCCATCAAAGTAGCCTTCTTGAAACTCAAAGAGAACGTTCCAAATGAAGTGCAAGGCGAGATTCTAGGGGAAATGAAAGAGATCTCTGGTGTTCAACAGATAACTTGCGGGGAGAATTTCTCAGCCAGAGCTAAGGGCTTTTCGCTTGCCTCAGTTGCTGTTTTTGATGGGGTTGATGAAATGGAGGCGGCAGTGGGAAAGGAAGAGCATGTGAACCTACAGAAGCAAAAGGTCAGGGACAATTTGGATGGCCTCATTGTTGTCGATTATGCAGTGCCAGCATCGTCGCCATAGATTAACTACAGAGAAACTCTTGTTACTTGAATAATAGAAGCTGTTGGAACGATGTGCAACATTGAATGATAATTAAACTTTTTCATGATATTGACTCACATCCAACTCGAAAACTTAAATCAATAAAGAATGGAGGAATACGCTTTTCTTGCCTTCTTCTCCAAGTTAGAAGGTCAGAGACTCAAAGGACTCACAGACAATATAAAAGTAATTAAATCTGTGACCTTTTTGCTTTCTTTTGCTCTTTTACAAGAAATGAACTTTGAACTGATATCCAAGTCAAATATATCAGCCAGATAACGCCACGCATAAGCTGTATATATATATATTCCTCAAGTTTAGAACATTATACATCAAACAAGATTTCAGAAAGTCTATTCAGACACGAAAATTCACTCAAAAACATACAACTTCGCTGAACTTTTGTTTTTTTGGATGGATTGCTTTGTTTTAGCAACTACTTCATTGGTCTTCCTCCTCCTCTGTGGGGTTGGAAAGCTTTCCTATTCCATTTGGTTGAAACCCAAATGGCAGCAAAGGCTATTAAAGCAGCAAGGAATCAGAGGCAGGGCTTACAATTTGCTGGTCGGGGACATGAAAGAGTTCATAAAGCAGATAACTGAAGCATGGTCCAAGCCTATTAGTCTATGTCACAAGATTGTTCCACGAGTTGACCCTTTCACACATGATAATGTCCAGAAATATGGTAGGACATAAAGCTGTTTCAAACAAGCTGCCAATTCAAGTACTGAAACAAGTTTTTCAAACATTTTTGATGCAGGGAAAATATCATTTTGCTGGACTGGAACAAGACCAAGGCTGATCATAAAAGATCCTGAGTTGATGAAAGAGGTGTTGGCCAATAAGCAAGGTCACTTCCAAAAGCCACCATTGAATCCCATTATTCTCGTTCTATGTAGAGGAATTACGACTCTCGAGGGAGAACAATGGTCTAAACGCAGAAGGATGATCAACCCCGCCTTTCATCTCGAGAAACTCAAGGTTCCATTCGGGCAACCATGACTTGTTTTCAATCATATGTCAGCTCAATTACTTGAATATTTGGTTCGGTTCTCATTGTTTTCTGAATCGTTCTTTCAGGGGATGATTCCTATATTCTCATTCAGTTGTGGACGGATGGTAGAGCAGTGGAAGGAAATGGCTACTTTGCAATCAAGTTGTGAGATTGATGTCTGGCCTGAGTTTCAAAAGCTTACGGAAGATGCTATTTCCAGGACAGCTTTCGGAAGCAGCTATGAAGAAGGGAAGAGAATCTTTGAACATCAAAAAGAGCTAATTTCATCGACTCTTGAAGCAATGCAATCATTGTACATTCCAGGTTCCAGGTATTAAAGCTAATATCATTCGAAAGGTTCGGTAAATCAATTAATTTAAAGAATGACAATGGTGAGATCCATTAATTAATCGAGTGATCAAAGATATTTATCTTTGTTTCATCTTATAGTTTTTTTTTTTTTAATTTTAAAAATGATGTTTTTCAAATCTTTAACAATCAAATAAAAAATTAAAAAAAAAATGAAAACAAGTTATTCAGTTTACATTACATGTGAAGCGACAACGTTTCTGATCGAGCATTTGCAGTTATAAAATGTGGTGACTGACATAAAAGAACATAAAAAAGTCTGAGATGGTCAGAGATTGAGGCGGGGAGTACGTGCGTGGAGGATAAAAAGTGTACCCTTAGGCTACTGTAAACTGACCACTGCTGTTAATGGAGCAAAGCAAAGCCAAAGCCAGCCACTCATCTGACCAACCCACCCACCAGAACCTTCAGAGTTCAGACCTGTTTGCAGGGCTTCCTCCTCTTTTTTTTGCACAAAACTTAACCCTGACCTGACCTGACCACACCTTGAGTCCTTGACTGCTCCACATCTTTATTTCCCTCACCCTCTTTCCTTTAATTCATTGACCTACCTCTCTCAGTCCACCAAGCCTACATTGTCGGCTGATGTTATTACAACACAAATCAGATTTATCTTCTTTAATGTAAGAATTTTGTATGTTCTGTGTTGCTATAGTTCCTATATCAGTAACCATACAAGTCATATCAAACAAACTGTACTAGGAACTTAGTAACAAAAGTGTTATAAAATTGCTCACCATGACTTGAATACCCTTGTCTCCTCTGATGAAACATGTAGTTTATGGACCAATCTAACTGACCTCGGTCTGCTTTTTGTTAACAGTGGTGAAGCTTTTTTTTCCGCTTTTGGTTTAAATACAAGTTAAAAAAGTAGATACCCTAGGAAACTTTCGGTGATTATAGGAACATTGTGTTACATACTGCTGTAGTGCTGTACTAAAGCAGGCAGAGGCAGAGTACATAAAAGAAAGAGATGGAAACCAACACAAGCTTAGTGGAACACTAAAGATTAAGATGAACATGGTAAAAAGTGGCTGGACTGGCCTGCTTCACTGAAACCACATATCCATGGAATGGAAGATGCTTCTTTCTACTTTTAATAGTGGAATGTTTTCCCAAAACCCTAAACACATCTCTCAACTTGGATGTTTTTAAGACATGATTATCTTGTTTTAGCAAAAATGAAGGGAAGTGGCACAAGTGTAGATATTATTCATTGGACCATTTAATTTGATTTTTGGCATGGCGTGGCAGAGCTTGTTTTCAGAGAAACTTCAATACATGGGAGTACTCAGAAGTGACAGATTAGCAAATCATGGGAACATAGGGCCAGGGGGTCCCCAACTATTATTACTACAATACAGCAGCAGGCTGATTAAGTGCTTGCTTGAGCCTTGAAGTTAAATCCAACATGAAAACCCTCAGAACAACATGTTACCCAACAGCAAATCTTGTTTGGAGGACTCATTCAGTCGTAATATTTATGAACTATAAATTTGCAGTAGGCAATGACCACATACCAGTAACATAGAAGTCATTGGATCCTTCATTAACAAAAGAGAGAACAAAACACACCCCGATTTAACCAAATTTTGAAGAGAGAGAGAGAGAGAGAGACGATGGTAAGGAAAGAAACAAAGGGGAGACTACTAAACAGTCAGAATTCACAGAAAAAAGTGATCCCCCACCAAGTATATTCTTGACCTTTAATGGTAGAAACCTACTACCGGGTATTCAACCATCTGCAAAAACCAAAACAAAAAATCTCAAGTTTTTCACACCAAAATATAAAGGGAGTTGATTGTCTTTGGAGCAAAAGAAGATACCATTATGAGCTTTTGAATTGAAAATGGGAAAGTCGTGTGAAGTTGAAGGGATGGATATGGAGAGCCTGGTTGTTGAAACTGATGTGCTGTTTGATGATTTATCTTCCAAATTGAGCCATGAATCTCTATGTTTCGGTGGCCATTCATCAAAGAAACGATGGACTGTCTTTGGGGGTTCTCCTTTCTCCAATTCATTAGGCATTTCGAATTTGATGTAGCAATGTTCATCATTGTCCTGCTTGCTTTGTTTTGTGTTGTGATCAGTAAGGCTTTGAAGCTGCAAGTAAGAGTATTCATTCTGTAAGCCAGAGCAGCTTCTCTGCTTCGAGGAAGAAGAGCTCATCGTTAGCGGTGCAAGTTGCCATGAGTCATCCACAGATGAACCAGAGAAGCTCCTCATTGTTCCAGACGTCTCAGAGAAAAAAGCATGTTCATCCACCTCTTCTTTCATCCCATAAACATAACTGTTTCTTCTTCAAAGAAACACAAAACACCTCAGCAAAAAAGAAAAAAAAGTACAGTTAAATGAAAATTTCAAGGTTCTTCTGAAAGAGGGAACCTGTAATCCGAGTTTGTCTGGGAGTACGAGCTAGAATCCAAGAGAGAATGAGTGGTGTTTTCTTGAGGTGACAGGCCAACCCCCGGAGGTCTCGATGCATGGGGATACATGAAGGGATGATTGACCTGGGAATGATAACCATGGTGGCGAAGTTGATGGTGGTGCTGTTGGGGGGACTCGGAGGACAAAGAAAAAGAAGGGTGAGTCTTGGTTATTGATGAGATGTTCTGGTTTGTTGCTCCTGTTGGGTTTGCCATTGTTGTAGTTCTATTATTACTATTAACTTCCACAGGCTTTCTTGAACGATTTTTGCCTCTATGCATATGTCTTTCGCAGTACTTTGAATCCGGGTAGGCTTCTTTCGAGCATCTCCACTTCTTTCCATCGGTTCTCCTACACCTTCCGGGCTCTGGATCCACCTTTCTCCCCAATCCCATCTGGAAACAGTTCCATCCTACTGCCAAAAGATAAACAACAGGAGACTCATTGTTAAAAACCCAAAATGAAAAAAAAAAAAGAGTTAAGAACAAGTGAATGGTAAGGTTTTTTTTGGGGTGATTTTACTATGTTGAGGCTGGTAAGAGAAAAGCCTTGAAGGAAGTGAGGAATCCAAGCAACTTCTCTTGATGGTGAAAAGGAGATCAGGTGGTATGGGAATGCCCGAGGCCATGTACTTGAAGATGAGAGCTTGGTGTTCAAGCTCTTGATACTGAGATACAGTAAAAGGAAACCTGTTTCTTCCACTCATCTTTCAAAGAGAGGAACAATGGACAAATTTTTCGAAATTAAGCAAAGCTAATAAATAAGAGAAAAAGGCAGTTTCTCAGACCAAACAGACTAGTGAAAGAGAAACAAACATGAAGGGGAAAGATTGGAACATGTTTGGTTTCTTTGTAAGTGTGAGTTTGGTGGTGCTTATTACTTAAGAAGCCTGAGATGTTGAATGCTGATGTAGACTGTGTATATAGAGTAGGTATATTTATTTCAGGGACCATTTCACTGCAGAATCTTCTGTTCATGGATAAAACTAATGCTTCTGATTGTAATGCTGCCAATGCCATCAACCTTTTCTCTCTCCTTTAGTTCTTCCCCTCTGACACCTGACTCCTGAGGCAGAGAACTGAGAAGCGAGCAGTAGCTCATATTATGACTGAACCTCTCTGGTGCTTTTCTGGTCTTGCATGCTAAGCTGTCCCTCAGTGTCAGCTCTTGCCTTTCTGACAACAGTTCTGAAACCCATAAACGAAAGTTTAGTGGGTTAAAAAGTCTGTAAAAACAGAAGAGGTCATTATTATGTATTATTATTTTAACCTACAATATGTTGGTGTTGGTATCTGAAGGCCAAATGCCTCATCAGAAGTTTGTACGTTTTGGGACTTTTACTGCTACCAACTCTTTTACTTTTTTTTTCTTCTGTTCCTTTACCTCAGACTCTCAGGTCAGTATCCCCCACTTACTATATAAAACCTTTTTCAACTTTGGGAAAATGAAAGGTTAATTCTAGGGTTCTTTTGGGGCTTAACCAGCCTAACTCCCCCCTCATTTTACCTTTTGTTTTTCTCAATGTTATATATAATATACTGTTAGGAAAACCGGGTTATTTTCCACACGAATGTAGTTTTAAATCTGAGTTGAATTGACAAGATTGAAACCACCAAAATTTGCACAGCGGACAAACCCGTCAAACTATTGAATATTGTAATCCAAGGAAAACCAATAAACAACCAAAAATAAATAATGGAGAGAACACAGAGAATTTACGAGGTTCGACAAATGTCTACTCCTCGGGCACCACCACCGGATGATAACTTCACTATTACAAAAATGGTACAAACAAATGGAATTTTTAGGAATTCTCGAATACAACAAATGGGAGAAGAAAGAACCAATCGAGAGAGATGGTTGGGATTTTTGGGATGATTTCAAATGAAAAAGGTTAGGCCTATTTATAGTTGAGCTCTAAGGGCTAAACCTGTAAATAGCCTAATATTTAAGGACCCAAAAACAATTTTCCCATACACCATTTAATATCCAATTAAATGGGTATATTAAAGTGAATTGAATGGCCATGAAACTCTTACGTTTCAAGCCATATGTAACAAATCTCCACCTTGGCTTGAAATTCATCAAGCTTTTCAAATCTTCTTCAACTCCCCAAATTAAAGTTATCTTCTTTGGTGCCTCCAAATGCGCTCACGAGCGCCATACACCCGAAGGTGCTCAAACTCGCAAGATATTAATCAAGTCCAAACAATGATTGAACTTGATTGCTGTTACCACCTTGGTCAACATATCTGCAGGATTTTCTGCTGTCACAATCTTCTGAAGTAGAATCTTTCCTTCTTCAAAGATCTCTCGCACAAAGTGATACCTCACGTCGATGTGCTTAGTTCTTGAATGGTAGACTTGATTTTTCGCTAAATGAATAGCACTCTGACTATCACAATAAAGACTAATGTGACTTTGAACAACTCCCAAGTCTTCCAACAATCCGTTAAGCCAAATTGCTTCTTTAACAGCCTCTGAAATCGCCATATACTCTGCCTCTGTAGTAGACAAAGCCACTGTAGACTGTAAAGTAGACCTCCAACTTACTGGCGCTTTTGCTAGAGTAAACAAATATCCAGTAGTTGATCGACGCTTATCCAAATCACCAGCATAGTCGGAATCAACATATCCAACCACTACCTGACCAAGTGCTTCATCCTGCTCAAACACTAAACCAACATCTACGGTTTGTTAGAGATACCGTAGAATCCATTTCACAGCTTGCCAATGTCCTTTTCCAGGATCATGCATGTACCTGCTCACAACTCCAACTGCTTGTGAAATGTCAGGCCGCGTACACACCATCGCATACATTAAGCTCCCTACTGCATTAGCATATGGAACTTTTGCCATATATTCTCGCTCTTCATCAGTTTTAGGAGATAACTGAGAACTAAGTTTCAAATGAGAAGCGAGTGGGGTACTTACATGTTTTGTATTATCATTCATACCAAAATATTGTAATACCTTTTTCAAATATTGCTTCTGAGTTAAACAAAGTTTGCCTCTCCGTCTGTCTCTACTTATCTCCATGCCGAGAATCTTCTTGGCCTCACCAAGATCTTTCATCTCAAACTCTTGATTCAACTGAGCCTTCAATCTGTCAATTTCTTGTTGACTCTTTGAAGCGATCAACATACAAGAGAAGATAAATGAAAGAACCATCTTGTAGCTTTCGCAAATACACACAATGATCGTATTTGCTTCTTGTGTACTTCTGCCTCATCATAAAACTATCAAACCGCTTGTACCACTGCCTCGGAGATTGCTTTAATCCATAAAGCGATTTGTTCAACTTGCAAACCCATTTCTCACCACCAGTATTCTCGTATCCTTCTGGCTGAGTCATATAAATCTCCTCTTCTAAATCACCGTGCAAGAAAGCCGTCTTTACATCGAGTTGAGCTAGCTCCAAATTCAACTGTGCTACCAAGGCCAACAATATTCTAATTGAGGAATGCTTCACAACAGGGGAAAATACCTCATTGTAGTCAATTCCTTCCTTCTGAGCGTAGCCTTTAGCTACCAATCTTGCCTTGTAGCGAACATTTTTCTTGCTTGGAGATCCATCTTTCTTTGCAAATACCCACTTGCATCCAATTGCCCTTTTACCTTTCGGTAAATACGTCAAATCCCAGGTGTTGTTCTTTTGGAGAGATTGCATTTCTTCATCCATAGCAATTTTCCACTTATCACTTTCGAAGCTTTGCACTGTTTCTTGATAAGTGACAGGGATATCAACATCAACAACTGGAAGGGCATAGGCCACCATATCTGTAAATCGAGCAGGTCTACGGATTTCTCTCCTTGGCCTTCTAATTGCAAGTGGTTCTGGTGTCTCCAATGGTTCTTGGGTTTGAACATCATCATCTTCTGATTCCTCTATTGGAGTTAGAGAATCAGTAACATCAATTACTGGGCTAATCACCGTCCGTTGAAGCTCCACCTGTTTTGGAGTACACTCCACTTGTTGTGGAGTACTACCCGTCTGAACATCTCCAATTGTTACCTTCTTCAACAAGACAGATTCATCAAAGGTAACATCTCTACTACAAATTATCTTCTTTGTCTCTAAACACCAAAGACGAAATCCCTTCACTCCATGGGTGATTCCCATAAAGAGAGCCTTCTTTGCTCTAGGATCAAGCTTTGACTCCTTCACATGATAGTATGCAGTGGATCCAAATACACGTAAGGAATCATAATCTGTAGCGGGTTTTCCAGACCATACCTCCAACGGTGTTTTTCCTTCAATCGCTGATAACGGTAGACGATTGATGAGATGACTAGCATATGCCACAGCCTCAGCCCAAAATATTTTGTCCAACCCAGCATTGGACAACATACATCGAACTTTCTCAAGTAACGTTCGATTCATACGCTCTGCCACCCCATCCTGTTGTGGTGTATGTTTAACAGTGAAGTGTCGAACAATACCAAACTCTTGGCAAACGTCAAAGAGCGGATCACTTCTATATTCCCCTCCATTATCCGTCCTAAGTCGTTTAATCCTCTTGCTAGTCTGGTTTTCGATCATATTTTTCCACTTTAGGAAAACTTTGAGAACTTCATCTTTAGACTTCATTGTATACACCCAAACTCTTCTAGAAAAATCATCGACAAAAGTTACAAAATAGTGTTTCCCTCCCAACGATACTGTTTTGGAAGGACCCCACACATCTGAGTGAACATAATCCAAAATACCTTTCGTATTATGGATAGCGGTGCCGAATTTCACTCTCTTTTGCTTTCCCAGAACACAATGCTCACAAAAGTTTAACTTGCAAGCCTTTGCACCTTTCAACAATCCTTGCTTTGCCAGAATTTGCAAGGATTTCTCACCAGCGTGTCCCAACCGCATATGCCATAACATGGCTGAATCCAATTTGTCTCCCCCGGAAGCTACTGCTCCTACTCCAATAATTGTACTACCTTGGTAGTAATACAAGTTATTTTTCCTAATGCCCTTCATTATCACCAACGCGCCAGATATAACTTTTAAAATTCCATCTCTCATAGTAACAACTAAGCCTTTAGATTCCAAGGCTCCCAACGAGATGAGATTCTTCTTTAAACTAGGCACATATCGAACATCAGTCAAAACTCTAGTTGATCCATCTTGATTCTTCAAACGAATTGAACCTATCCCAACAGTTTTACAGGCGTTGTCATTGCCCATATAAACAACTCCTCCATTTAGTTCTGCTAAATCGGAGAACCACTCCCGGTTAGGGGACATATGATAGGTGCAACCCGAATCCAATATCCACTCATCTGAATGGAAAGTTGATGGTGAAGCAACTAGTGATATTTCAGAGTCACTGGTATCATGCTCTGCAACACATGCATCTGGAGCAACTTTTCCTTTTCTCTTTAGCTTCGGACAATCTTTCTTCCAATGGCCTTTCTCGTGACAGAAGGCACATTCATCTTTCTCAAGTCTGGACTTTGACTTTGATCTCCTTCTCCACTTTGATCTTTGGCTTTTCGAGCGACCTCTTGCCACCATAGCCTCCACTGCATTGTTCTTGTTCTCTATCTTGGTTTTCTTTCTGAGCTCGTAACTATACAAAGCAGCAGTTACATCTTTAAAGGACACTTCTTCCTTTCCATGAAGTAACGTTGTTTCAAGGTGCTCAAATTCATCTGGAAGTGATGACAACAACATTAAAGCCAAATCTTCATCTTTAAAAGTTTCATCCATGCCCAATAAGTCTGACACTAACTCATTAAAGGCAGTGATGTGTTCATTCATACTGGTGCCTGGTTGATAATCAAATCGAAACAATCTTTTCTTCATGTAAAGACGATTCTGAGAGCTTTTCTTTAGGAACTTTTCCTCCAATGCTTTCCACAGCTTGCATGCAGAAGTCTCATTCTTATAGACATACTTCTGCTCCCTGGAAAGACAAGATCGAATCGTACCACACGCCATACGGTTGATTGTTTTCCAATCATTCTCCATCATATCTTCGGGTTTTTCTTCTTCAATGGCAACATCTAAACCTTGTTGGAATAAAGCATCTAGCACTTCACCTTGCCACATGCCGAAATGACCAGATCCATCAAACAGCTCCACCGAGAAGCTTGCATTTGACATCATTCTCCTTACCGGTACAGTAAAGGAGCTTGATGCCTCAGCTGACCCGTCTTTTGCCATGACAACGAACAATATTCAATAATCGCTCTTATGCAAGAACTAGATACTGAGAACACTACACCAGGTAAGTTCCCAGGAAAGAGAGGTGGATCACACGAATCACTTAAGTACCAAGTCTTTCCTAGACAAAACTATCCTAGACATGCAATGTCACAATATCACAATTCTTTGCAGCAACCGAGCAACCGAGATAACCGTCAGCGAAGCTCTAATACCAATTGTTAGGGAAACCGGGTTATTTCCCACACGAACGTAGCTTCAAATCTGAGTTGAATTGACAAGATTGAAACCACCAAAATTTGCACAGCGGACAAACCCGTCAAACTATTGAATATTGTAATCCAAGGAAAACCAATAAACAACCAAAAATAAATAATGGAGAGAACACAGAGAATTTACGAGGTTCGACAAATGTCTACTCCTCGGGCACCACCACCGGATGATAACTTCACTATTACAAAAATGGTACAAACAAATGGAATTTTTAGGAATTCCCGAATACAACAAATGGGAGAAGAAAAAACCAATCGAGAGAGATGGTTGGGATTTTTGGGATGATTTCAAATGAAAAAGGTTAGGCCTATTTATAGTTGAGCTCTAAGGGCTAAACCTGTAAATAGCCTAATATTTAAGGACCCAAAAACAATTTTCCCATACATCATTTAATATCCAATTAAATGGGTATATTAAAGTGAATTGAATGGCCATAAAACTCTTACCTTTCAAGCCATATGTAACATATACATGTTCTGTCTGTTGTTTTCCCCCAAGTCTCAAA
Source organism: Abelmoschus esculentus (assembly GCA_035048815.1). Taxonomy (NCBI): domain Eukaryota; kingdom Viridiplantae; phylum Streptophyta; class Magnoliopsida; order Malvales; family Malvaceae; genus Abelmoschus; species Abelmoschus esculentus. Next base: position 873,845 of record JAUCBN010000025.1, read on the forward strand.
TGAAAGGAACATGGGTTTCGTTTGTCTGTCTCTAGTAAAGTAGCCAAGTCTGCATAAACCAAACCACCTCAGTTAGGCACTGTCTTTAACTTTTAACCAGAGCCATTGATTAATACCTATTTTATAAGTGAAGGGAGAAGAAAGAATCAACTCATCGCATTCCTCAACCCAAGGATTAATATTCTTTTAATGAGAACCGGTGATATATAAAACATATACTCCAAATCTCCAATGTATATCAGCTAAGCTAAGCTCTATGGCAGCTATCCATTAGACCCCTATGCCCTAAAATAATAATAAGCAGCAGCAGCTGGGTAATGGAGGGTCCAAAGAGGTTAAAATGGACACAACTGTTTTCAACAGTCTTCAAATGATACTTTTCTTTCTCCCTGTATTTGTAGAGGAGACGACATATTATAATCACAGATTTTGAGATTAAGATCAATGGAGTAAAATGGAACCCTGGTGGCTTGCATTTAATTCCCAGTCACTGTTGTTGCATTATAAGTTTGGCAGGTGTTGGTACAGACTGTTTGGCACTGTTCAGAGCAGTCCTTATCTCCCCTGCCAGCTTCAAACACATGCATGCCACCTTTAAAAGATTACCCACTTGACCAGATGTACGCCTCCTCCCCATATACGTGAGTGAGTATGTGTATATTTACAAACTGACCCTAAACTTTTCCCTCAGCATAGTTTGGTAGAACTCACTTGCATTGCTCCCGAAACCAGAAGTACTGATTAGTGACTAATATAAGGAAGGGTTTTGAAATCTTGGGATCATATCATTTGAGTGAGGTAGTGGGAAATATTGGCCTTCATTGATGGTCCTGGAGGCCACCACTCACAGTACTGTTTTACCTTTAAGGGCTCCAACTCCCCGACTCGAATGTCAAATGTGGTGGGTCAACGACAAGCTGCACCTGTAACCGTTTTTTACATTTTACAGAAAAACATATTTATGGACATTAATGTCTTCAAAATCCCAGCAATGCCATTTTTCTTACTTTGCCAAGATTTTGCTTGTTTTCTCATTCATTACTCTCTGCAACCACATCATAAAAGCTTGAGAAAAAAAAAGAGACTATTCCCATCTTTAATCTTCTCAACAATCAATCAAAGATCACCATTCCTAAATCCTAAATATAGTTTCAATGTTGAAACTCCATTACCCACCCACGTTTCTTCCACTAATTTCCATGGCCCTACCATCAGGGCACGCAAGGGTAGTAGCAGAGGGTCTGTCTCAATAGCTCAGAGCCTCAGACTGACAGCTTGACTCTCTGAGTGCCACTTCAAGATTAACAAAAAGATCTTCATTTCCATCAAAATTTTTAGTCAATGAAGGAACCAGAAGGTTTCTATAGATTATTGGACCGACACCAGATTGTGCACCAGTAAAACCAAGTCTGTTGCTTGCTTTATAGACACTGTTGCTTTCTGATAAACAAATGTTTGGTCAGTGGACAGCAGCCTTGAAAAAAGAGTTGCCCCAACCCCATTCAAAGCTTTACTTGCTCCCTGTGTTTTTTTCCCTTGTACGCAGACAGATTCACGTGTCTTAAATCTCTCGAACTGACTAAAGGAATTTGGATTGCAGTTACTGTACTGCATTGATCGAGTTGAAGTGCGTTTATATTTGGTTTGGGAAGCCTATTTCTCATTCTTCAAATCGATCAAAATCCCACTTCAGGATTAAGTATCTCATTAAAGTGTTACTATTTTTTCAATTTCATGGTGCAAGTACAAAATGGCATGTGGAGAAGAACCGGATTGAAGCAAATATAAAATCTATACTCTTACAAACCTATAACATACTTTTTTTCCGCAGATATTCATTGCAATTTATGGGTTTGATGGAGGCCTCTAGACAAAGTCATTGTAACTGTCCTAAAACAGCAAACTGAATATAGAAAATAATGTGTTACCCTTTAGTTTTTACATATACACAGCTTGATCATTGTCGTATGATGTCGGATTTCATAATCACACAGATGAGTTACGGTGGATCATTGCCAAACCGTTGCAAATTCTTAATGAAAATTGTTCACGCAGTAGCTTCAGCCATTGGTATAGATCATAGAGTTGCTGTCAGAATTTCACCTGCAATTGATCACCTAGAGGCAATGGACTCTAATACGCTCAACTTAGGCTTGGCAGTGACTGAGAGACTTAACAAGCTCCAGCTTCATCTTTGGTCAAAACTTGCTTATCTTCCTGTGACACAGCCTCGTTATCATGCATATAGGAAAACCGAATCAGGCAGACACGGAAGTGAAGACGAGGAAGCTTATTTAATTAGGACAATGACGAGGACTTATCAGGGAACTTTCATGGGCAGTGGCGGATTCAATAGAGAGCAGGGAATGCAAGCTGTGGTAGAGGGTGATGCAGATCTGGTATCCTACTGTCATCTTTTCATCTCAAATCCTGACCTAATCTTGAGGCTGAAGGTTAATGCACCATTAAATAGGTACATTAGGAAGGCATTTTATACCCAAGATCCCATTGTCGGATATACAGACTATCCATTCCTGAGTGAAGAGAAAGGTACCCAAGTACAATCATGTCTTTGATGTGCAATCACCATTGATTGTATAACATCAAACATTTGCCTTAAAGTTTATTGAGCACTACTAGATTAAAACTATGTAAGATGTGTCTGTTTCCTCTTACGTTCCCTTGTTATCTGTGACAGAAACTAGGTTACCTCCTCTCACTGAACAATGCGAGAGAATAAAAGAAAATTTACTAGTAATATCATGTAAGCGGCTGGCCTGTTGTAGCCTGATTGTCCATTAGGAAGAATAAAATTGAATAAAAGACACGCAAGTGTTTACAGGTAGTGTAATTTAGATGCCTCGTAAGACCGGAAATTTGCAAGCTCCACATATTAATTTCCATGGAGATAATCAAACTTATGTTCAGAGTCTCTTACTAGTTGTCTAAAATGTCTTGTATTATCCTAATACGCCCACTATTATCGTACCGGAGGAGCCGATGGACCACCTATGCTATTCTTATCAAATTTTAGATCTTCAACGTTATAAACAATGGCCTAGGTTTTCCATGCTAGTTAAGCCATAAATAACAGTAACAGGCTATGTTGTCTCTGTATATAGAAAACTTCCATTTGATGTTGCCAAATATGGGATTGCATGAACAATAGGCAATGTCACCCTCTCAAACAAAGGGTTAGCACTGGTCCCATCAATAGGCGATGTGTCTCACCAATGCACTAAAAATTGTCCTATATAAAGGATGAACTCATTCCTCAAACTGATCAACTTGAAACGTTATCACCCCTAAAAAACAGTGACAAAATGATGTTTCTCCAAATCCTTTTCATTTTATCTTTCCTATTCTCCTCCTCCAACGCATTAGATTTCTGCGTTGGGGACCTTACGGCTCCTCGAGGTCCAGCAGGATACTCTTGCAAGAAGGCTGAAGCAGTCACCGTGAACGATTTCATTTTCTCCGACTTTCGTGTCGCAGGCAACAGTTCAAACCTCTTTAAATATTTCCTAACACCAGGCTTTTCAAGTCAATTTCCCGGTGTCAATGGACTTGGCATTTCAACAGCTCGTGTGGATATAGATGTTGGTGGTCGGGGACCTATGCATACACACCCTGAGGCCTCGGAAATCATTGTGGTTATTCAAGGCACAGTTTGTGGTGGATTCATATCCTCAACCAACAAAGTTTACATCAAAACTCTGGAGGAAGGAGATGTCATGGTTTTCCCACAAGGTTTAATGCATTTCGTAATGAACGTAGGTGAAACTCAAGCTTTGTTTTTTGCATGGTATAGCAGTGCCAGTAACAGTATCTATAGCATGGACAATGCCTGGTTTGCAAGTGACATGCCCACTCACATACTGCAAGAGACTACATTTCTCGATCATCATCAGATTAAGAAGTTGAAGGGCCTTTTTGGTGGATCTAATTAAGATATCTAAATTTTTAGTTTTTTTTTAATATCTTCCATAAATTCCGTGCTTCTTTGGTTACTTATGTCTTCTTGTCAGTCGTAGTTTCTTTGAATAATACTAGCGAAAGAGTGAGTTCTCTTTGTGACTATGCAAGCACTAAGGACTGTATTTAATATACCATTTCTATACCAATAATAACCATATCACCTTTTATATCAAACACTAAAAATATTTTATTATTTAAATTAAGAATATAAAAAAGAGCATGATCAATTCTACTCGGCCTTATTTAGTGAGAAAATTTAATCTCCCAACCATTTTTTTCACATGATTTTTTAAATTTCAGATTTTAGTTATTTTGATGGTGTGATGTTTTATGATTATGTTAAAAAATTAAAAAAAATCAAATGAGAAAATAATACAGTCAAATAATACTACAGAAATTGTTTGGATTCAAAGTATATAGTAAAATATTTTGTTTCGAATAAAAGTATATAATAAAATTAATTTTGTTTGTTAGAAGGAGAAAGAAGCCTAATTGTTGCTCTACCTGCAGCTCGTTTTATATTCCTGCTAAACAATACAAGACATTACGTAAGCTGTGATCCCAAGCTTTTATTTATTGAAAAGATCATTTTAATTTGACTCAATTGAATGCTCATCTCTACTTAAAATGTTCTCACAAGACGAGCAATTGAATGTTAAGAACGTGGCTAGCTGTTAGTAGATTATATGCATTACTGTGAATTGGAGTCTGTTTGAGGGTTGGAATTGAACTGCTGCCATCAAAAACTGATAAATCAGAAATGCAGATTGCAGTAATATAATACAAGTTATCGATTCCGTCGATGTAGTTAATGTATTTTGCACATTTAAGTTGCCTAGTTTTAGTTGAAATCCTGTTAATAGTTTGTCTTAATGCTGATCTAACTGCACTCTTCGTTGATTTCACTTGTCTTAAATATGTTTATCCTTCTTTCTTCATTGCTTTCTGGTCTTGTCCACATGTTTTTTTAGGAATCAAGACAGGAAATGGTCCACTGGAAAATCAGATCATAAAATCCAAAGGTAAAAGCTTCAGTATAATACAACAGTAACAAGGGAATCCTATTTTTCCAGCTGGAAAATGGATGGCTAATGGCCCGGCTCTTGGTCTTTTGTCATTGTCAAACCTTGTATTGGTTGACACTTTTAGGGAATTGGCTCTCACCCTTCGTGCATCATGAACCGCTGGCTTTACTTGTAGATAGATTAGATATTTTACCTCTGCTACAAGATTTTTATTTCCTTAATTCGTGTTGGCTGCAACCATGGCATAAACTCATGGGCCCTGAGAATAGATAAGATAAGATAACCCTTTTTCACCTCAAGCCTCTAGGTTGAAAATGGTGCTAAAATGCCGCCACTTCCCTGCTTGATCTCCTGGGACCATAAAAATGTGCATTTTCTAAGGATCTTGCATTGTCATGAAAAAAGTTTGAAATATAACTTTTTACCTTTCCGGGTTAATCTAGATGTCTTGTAAAACGGGGATTTAGCAAGCTCCACATATTTTTTGCCCATGGAGATAACCAAGCTGATGAGAAGACTTGCAGAGACTCTAGATGTCTAAAATGTCTTCTATTACTCTAACTTCACTCCCTCCTACCATGCCTGTGTAGCCGATGGACCACCTCTTGATATCACTTTCATTCTCTGTTCAAATGGGTGGAAAACTTAAAGTTGATGGCAGTAAATATATGATTGCACAGAAAATAGGCAGTGCCACCTTCAGAGACTCCCTCAAATTATGCAGGATTAATATTGTTCCCATCAATCGATCACCTTTGCTGGATACACCTTCATTTAAGAGGATAATGATTGCTTTAATGGAAGCGTTAACGAAACACATGCATTCCATGAAAAATTCCTGTTTCATTAATGCTAGCAGATACTCCAAGGTTGCATATAACAGGGATTTAAATAGCAGCAATGTTACTGTTGTTATTTTTTCTGTTTCAGCTCGCTCTGTTATCGATATTTACCGAAACCAGCCGTCATCTATTACATTTGCAGCAGCAGTAAAAGAGAGTGACCAAAAGTTGATGTTAGAATACAAGTCATAAGCCCATTTTGGTCATACTCATGGCCTAATCCTGGTTTTCTTAGCAAAATGACATACAGTGGAAGCATCAGTGACATAAATCAAAATTGGATTCAAATTACAGCAAGAACTCAGTCAGAAATGGAAATTATCCCCTACAATGGGATGTAAAAGTTTCTTTTCCCCTCCTATGTTCTAGTTCTCCAAAGAAAAAGAGTATTCTTGTTGTTTTGTGAGAGTTTTACCTCTTATTCACATGCATCATTGCTTCAAAATATGTCGTTTCTCACGCAGGGAATCAGTCTCATCATCGTCACGTGAAAGTATGCATGGACATACTATCAATCACCAATCACTATGGCTCAAAAATATCTATACATCTCATTCTATATAAAGGGCGAGATTCACTCTTCAAGCTCAGCTTGTTACGTTTTCAGGCCTAAAAACATTGGCAAAAAAATGTTTCTCCCAATCATTTTCGTGTTATCTTTCCTATTTTCCTCCTCCAATGCAGCAGACTTCTGCGTTGGGGACTTAAATGCTCCTCAAGGTCCTGCAGGATACTCTTGCAAGAAGCCTGAAATGGTCACCGTAAACGATTTCGTTTACTCCGGTCTTGGTGCCACAGGCAACACTTCAAACATCATAAAAGCTTCCGTAGCGCCAGCCTTTTCGGCTCAATTCCCCGGTGTTAACGGACTTGGCATTTCAATGGCTCGTCTGGATTTGGCTATTGGTGGTGTGATTCCTATGCACACACATCCCGGAGCCTCAGAACTCCTTCTTGTCATTCAAGGAAATATTCTTGCTGGATTTATATCCTCATCCAACAGTGTTTACTACAAATCTCTGGGCAAGGGAGAGATTATGGTCTTCCCACAAGGTCTATTGCATTTCCAAATCAATGCAGGCAAAAGTCAAGCCTTGGCATTTGTATCCTTCAGCAGTCCGAGCCCTGGTCTTCAAATCCTCGACTTTGCCTTGTTTGCAAATACCTTGCCCACAGACATTATAGAAGAGACTACTTTCCTGGATGCTGCTCAGATTAAGAAGCTGAAGGGCGTTCTTGGTGGAACCGGTTAAGACTTAAGATATCTAAATCTGTTGAGCCACAAATTTAGTGTTTCTCGGTTGCTTGTGTCTTCTAGTTAATGGTAGTTAGTTTGGAGTTGCTAGCAATTATTCTTCTTTCTGTTACTTGTTCAGGTCTACTTGTATTTTGTCAGGGTAATTTCTATAATGTAATAAGAACAAGAAAAAACAGTCTCCTCCCCCAGTTTCCAAATATTTAAATAAATGTGATTTCTGTTGTTTATGTTTCTTCCTTAAATGGGAATAACCAAACGGGTTAATTTTTTTTTTCTCTCCTTTTATACCTCTACTTAAAAATTTTAAAAATTAAATTTTAAACTTTAACTATATTTTTTAAAATTATAAATCTTACACCCTATACCTTAAAAAATATACCCTACCCCTAATTCCCTAAACCCTAACCACAACCCTTAAACTTAAACCCTAAACTCTAAACCATAAACCATCTAATTTAAAGTGGAGACACTAATGGAGGCATGATTAAAAGGTAGACGATTTGCACTCTCATTTTTCTCCAAAAATGATGGAGAGTAGCCTATAGGAATGTGGGTGCAAATCATCTACCTCCTAATCATGACTCCATTGGTGCCTTCACTTTAAATTAGTAAGTTTAGGGTTTAAGGTTAGGGGTTGTAGTTAGGATTTAGGGAATTAGGGGTGATGTGTTTTTTAGGGTGTATGGTTTAGAATTTAAAAAATAAGTGTTAGGGTTTAAAATTCAATTTTTCAAGATTTTTAAGTAGGAGACATGGAATGAGGCATAATAAAGAGGTAGAAGATTTTTACCCATAGGAATGCAATTAATTGGGGTGCAAATCGTCTACCTCTTTCTTATGCCTCCATTCGTACTTTCGCTTCAAATTAGAGGGTTTAAGGTACAAGGTTCAAGGTTAGGGTTTAAAAAATTAGGGATAGAATGTAAAGTTTAGAGCGCAAGGGATAAAGTTTAAAATTTAATTTTTTAATGAGCGGCAGATGATTTCTACTCGTTAATCGATTATAATAGAATACTGACAGAAAAGAATAATTTAGCCTCTTTTAAATTGTGCTCCAATGGTAATTGTCTTCGAATTTACAGGCCCAAAGGTAATAGCAAAACCCCAAACTGTCCTTTAGCTGAAGGAATGGACCTATTGAGCTGTTGAAATAAAGCCCAAACCTTTGAACTATATGTCTTGTTCCGCGAAGCGATAGTTAAGCTAACATGATCAAGCAGTGAGCCAGCGATCTCTAACAAAACCAGGCCGAAAACCCTAGGATTTACCATTCCTCTGCAGCTAGCATCGAAATACCCCATTTTTATATCGTCAGCCGTAAGATCTTGTTCTTTGGTATTTCAAATTTCTTTCAATGTCAATCGTGCAAATGCTCAGTGATTATTCCAATGGTCTTATTTGGTTGTTGAATGCTTGAGATTTATCTGGGGGTTTGGCTTTTGCTTCGTTTGATATTCTTCATTTGGTTTGAGCTTTGGATCGTTTTGCTATGGTACCGTATTTGGATTTCTCTCCATCTCCATGAAGGGTAGAGAGTTCAATCAAAAACCCAACTTTGAATCTGGGGTGCCCAGTAAAAGAATAGGTCATTTTCAAGACGATAACTTTGAGTATCGAATTAGGCCTGGATATGGTGCGGGGTTACATATGACCCTTATATCATTCACAACTCGTGCCTCGAGGGTTCGACCCGCCTCCAAGTTCTTCAATACCCAGAACCGCGTTCAGTTTCACGGAGGATCTCACTCGCAAGGCTTTAAAGATGTAACCCTTGTTCAAAAGCATGAGGCTTGGTTTGTTAAGGTTGTTTGCACTCTATTTTTTTATTCACAGCCTTTGAATGATTCTGCTCTGGGTTATTTGAACAAGAATTTGACACCTTCTATTGAATTTCAAGTTGTTGAATGGTTGAACCATCCGGCATTTGGGTTGAAGTTTTTTGAGTTCACTAGAGTTCATTTTAATATTACTCATTCTTTTCGGACTTATAATTTGCTCCTGAGGTCATTTTGTAATATATGTCTACATCATTCGGCTAAATTAGTTTTTGATTATATGAGGATTGATGGCCATTTGTCTAGTTCTGTGGTAGGATTTATGATATCGGCTTTTGCGAGGGCAGGTGACTTTGGAATGGCAAGGATGTTGCTTGCTGAGATTCAGTCTGATGAAGTGGGAATCAGCGTTTTTGCTGTAAACAATTTGCTGAATATGATGATTAAGAAAAATAAATTAGAAGAGGCAGTTAGCTTATATAAAGAGAATCTAGGATCAAACTTTTACCCCGATAATTGGACTTTTAATATTCTAATTCTTGGTCTGTGCAAAGCTGGGCAGGTGGATCAGGCTTTTGTGTTTTTCAATGATATGAAGAGTTTTGGTTGTTCTCCTGATATTCTTACCTATAACACCATTATAGGTGGGTTATCTAGGGCAAATGATGTAGATAGAAGTCACAGGTTATTGAATGAAATTCGATTAAGAGATGATTGTTCACCTGATGTTGTGACTTATACATCTGTCTTATCTGGTTATTGCAAGTTGGGTAAGATGGGGGAGGCTTCTGCTCTTTTTAATGAGATGATTAATTCAGGAACTGTGCCCACTCCCGTCACCTTTAATGTTTTGATTGATGGCTTTGGCAAGGCTGGAGATATGATTTCTGCTAACTCCATGTATGCTAAGATGGATTCTTTTGGTTGCGCTGCTGATGTTGTGACCTTCACTTCGTTGATTGATGGATACTGTCGCAATGGAGATGTGAACCAGAGTTTGCAGCTTTGGAATGACATGAAATCGAGAAATATATCTCCTAATGTTTATACTTTTGCCATTACTGTCAATGCTCTATGCAAGGAAAATAGACTACACGAGGCTCGTGAACTTTTGAGGGAGTTGAGATGTACAAATATTGTTCCAAAACCGTTCATCTTTAACCCTGTGATTGATGGGTTCTGTAAGTGTGGCAATTTGGATGAGGCCAATCTGATAGTGGTGGAGATGGAGGAGAAAAAATGTTATCCTGATAAAGTGACATATACCATTCTCATTATCGGCCACTGTATGATAGGGAGAATGGTTGAGGCAATTGGCATTTTCAATAAAATGTTATCAATTGGTTGTACCCCTGACAATATCACTGTTCACTCTTTAGTATCTTGCCTTTTCAAGGCCGGGATGCCTGTTGAAGCCTCCCGTATTAGAACAACAATATCACAGGACATGAACTTGGCAAATTCATCATCCTTGAATAACAATGTTCCTTTGGGGATAAATCGAGTTGTGCCTGTGGCTGTTTAGTTGAAAAGCTCCTCTTCATTGAACATGGTGTCTTTCTGTGATGTTGAGAAGGCTTTTTTGTCATGCACAAAGCACCCAATTAAGCATATCCAGCTTGAAGCACAAATTGCCTTCCATTCAGTAAGAGTGTTTGTTTTCTTTTACTTCAGATCATAAACTTCAATAGTGTGCTTTTAGGAGCTTATAATAATGCAATTGAATGATTTTCTGTCCCACATGTATCATATGGTTAAAAGTAGCATTTAATTACACCGGAGCTTGCTATCGAAGATAAAACAATTTGATCCTCTATGCTGGCAGTTTTCTTATTTATGCATCTTAAGTTGAGCTTAGTAGAAATTATGTTAGTAAGAGAGCTGATGCTGATGTAATCCGCTTTCTAACCCTGTTTTTTAATTATTCTGCAAAGATAAATGAGAAGATTGGCTAATTACTTCAACGACTTTGCCCCGACCTGGTAAAACCTGAATAGTTAGTTCAAGGGCAGGCTCATAAGTCGTAACCATTGAGGGTTGTGAAACTCGGACTCCTTTTTTTTTAGTTCAGGATCCTATTTGAAGTGGGGTTTATAATTTGAAAGCATCCTTTTTTTCCTTTTGTTACTTATTATTCTTTGCATGTTTTTCTTGTTCCTATGGTCTTGCAGGACAGCAGATAAGCATTTTTTTCCTTGTATTGGCGACCCAGGAACCTCGACGGTCGACGGTATTCTGTCGTTCCCTCTTACATTTTATGAGAGTGTTATAACCGATTTAAAGCAGCTACATCTTAAATTTGAATGTGTTAGAGCATCACCGATGAATATCTTTTTGTCTTCCAATGCTGGACAGTGCTGAAAAGAACATGAGTCACGAGTGCCCCGGAGATCGACCCTCTGTCCTTTCTGTTGTGTATGTGAAATGAAATCTCCAGGCATGATCATGAAAAACAAAGCAGATTCATGTTTAGGATGAAGAAGATGTAGGAATTGTTTAGATTTTTTTCCCCTTATTTTATCTGGACAATTCAACATTCTCTGTTTTTCGCCCCTCACCATATCCATGCAATCGTTAGTCTGTACAGAATTTTAGGAAATTTTAAGCATGAATGAAATGTATTTCAGGGTCATGTTGATCATCATCAATAAAGGGTTTTCAAATGATAACTTGTGCCATAATCTGTATCGGTTTTGTGTGTTTTTATTTTTCTCGCGGTAATTTCCAATGTGAAATGACAATATTGTCCATTGACTTATTTAAGGTGACGACTGGAGGAATTCTTCTCTCAAATCACACGCGTTTTTAAAGGTCATAAGTTCGAGTATTAATATTATAACATAGTAATTAAACAATGATTAAGAGTATATTTTAAAATATATATTATTATAATTAATGTAGTTTATTCAAAAAAATAATTTATACAAATATTTTCATAATATTAATAATCTTAACAACAACCGTACCAAGTTAGTAGAATGGACAAAATTTGATAAAAAATTAAATAAAATATTATTTATAAAATAAAACTCGAATAATTTAAAATTTAAATTATATACGATTAATTAATGAATTGAAAAAGATAAAAAAACTCATAAAAGTCGAGTCTTTTTAACTTTGTATGATATTAAAACATATTTAATAGAGTAAACCAGGATTTTTACCTTCAATAAAATAAACCCAAACCTTTCGAAATTCACTTGTTGGATTAATTAATATTTATATTCTATTGCCTGCCTGGAGTCAATTTACCAAAAACAAAGTCAAGGCATCAAAGGAGTAGGGGCAGCCAAGTCATTTCCATGAAACAACTTCGTGGACTTGTATTCAATGGACTGAAGTAAAATAAATTCGACGGGGATCGAGAAGGGTTTTAATTATTTGATTTATTCAAAATTTTAAATATTAAAAGAAAAAAGTAGAGAATTTAAATTTTAATACAATATATATATTTTGAATAATTCCTACCTAAGGTAGTTACTAGTTATAATACAGTACATATCTAAATATAGTATTAAGTATTTGGATGAGTCTATAACGGGTGTCGAGTATCGTTGAACATCATTAATATTGAACAACGCTGAATTTTATTAAATTAATTTATATAAAATAAAAATCTAAAGGACTAATCATACAATTATTAATTATATGTTGAGTTTATCACTCTTTTATTAATTACATACCGAGTCCTTAAGATTTTAAATTTTTATTAATTAATTTAATGGTGTTTAACAATGTTCAACATTAATGGTGTTTAATAGTGTTCGACGCCCGTTATAGAATTTTCTTTAAGTTTTTAGTATCAAATGTATGGTTAAAATTTTACACCAAGTTTCATTCACTTCTTGGTTTCACGTGTAGGGTTAAAAAATTATTACATGTGCATCAGCCTTCTAGCCTAAGTGGTTAATGGAACGATTGTTGTTTCTACAAATCACGGATTCGAGCACTAGTAATTGCAGTAAAGTGATTGAGCGATCAATCTCAAATAATTGAGATTATCTTTTAAAAATAAATACTACCGTAATAAATGTTTCAGTTAATTTTAATACAAATCAAAAATTAAATTTTAAACATCTATTTAAAAAAAAATAGTTTGGTTACTTAATATTTAAGCTTTTTTAATATTGAATTATGTTAAGTTGTAGAAGGGTGGAAGTTGGAAGAATTCTTCCCTTTGTTTCTACGAAGAAAAAATCAAGGATGAGCCGTAAATCTGAAAAGACAAAGGAAGAAGAAGCTGTGAAACTGCTGTCTCCGTGTCTTGGTGTAGTAGTTGATTTGGTGTTTGAATATTTTTCAAATCTTGTAAGCCTCCATTTCTCTTCCTATTAAACTCCAGACAATTCATCCCACGTTCTTCACCTTGCTCTAATATTTTTCCAACATAATTGTCTGATTCTATCAAATCATTCTCTTGGTTTTCCATCAAGTCCTCTACTTTTGTTGTCATATATATTTGAAGCTTCAAGAAGTTGATTTGCAGAGTTATAGATTTAGAAGAAAAACAAAACAAACGACAGTGATGAAATTCTCATGGAGTTCTATCATCCCGACATGTTGCAAGGGTGTCGTGAAACCAAAAGACAAGCCTAAGAAGGAAGTTTCTAAACAAACTTCATTGAACAGGCTTGCAATGTTTTCTGATATGTCTATCTCGCTTATGGGTTCGAATCTACATATTTTCTCGCTCGGGGAGCTAAAGGTGATAACCCAAAGCTTTTCGTCGTCTAACTTTCTTGGCGAAGGTGGGTTTGGACCGGTTCATAAAGGGTTCATTGACGAGAAGCTTAGACCTGGGTTGAAAGCTCAGTCTGTTGCTGTTAAACTCTTGGATTTAGAAGGTCTGCAAGGACATAGAGAATGGCTGGTGAGTGCTTTGAATCGAAATAGTATTTGGTTAATGACATTTTGGACATGGTTTGGGAGTTGATGCATGTTTCTTTTTGTGTGGAACAGACTGAAGTGGTGTTTCTTGGTCAATTAAGGCATCCACATCTTGTGAGGTTGATCGGATATTGTTGCGAAGAAGAACATAGGGTGTTAGTGTATGAATATATGCCGAGAGGCAGCTTGGAGAATCATCTGTTTAGAAGTATATATATTTCTTTCCGCAAATACCATTCGGTTGTAGAAGAAAAGCTGTAAATTAATGCCGATCTACTTGGTTGCAGGGTATTCAGTTTCTCTTCCATGGGAGACAAGGATGAAAATTGCTCTTGGAGCAGCCAAGGGTCTTGCTTATCTCCATGAAGCAGAAAAACCTGTCATATACCGAGATTTCAAAGCATCAAATATATTGTTGGACTCTGTAAGTATATAGATATTGTCCTTACATATAAAAAACATGTTTTTTCCCCACTTTTACTGATGTTTCGTTTTGTCTCAGGATTACAATGCCAAACTGTCTGACTTTGGTCTCGCAAAAGATGGTCCGGAAGGGGATGATACGCATGTTTCCACCAGGGTTATGGGGACACAAGGCTATGCTGCTCCTGAATATGTTATGACAGGTCACTTGACGGCAATGAGTGATGTGTATAGTTTTGGAGTGGTACTTTTGGAGCTTTTAACAGGGAGAAGATCTGTAGACAAGAGTCGTGGTCCGAGAGAACAGAACTTGGTCGAATGGGCAAGGCCAATGTTGAAAGATCCTAGGAAACTTGGTCGAATCATGGATCCTAGACTCGAATGCCAATACTCGGAAATGGGTGCACGAAAGGCTGCCACCTTAGCTTACCAATGCCTCAGCCACCGCCCAAAGCAACGACCCAAAATGAGTGATGTGGTGAAAACATTGGAGCCACTTCAGGACTATGAAGACATCCTGGTTGGTACCTTTGTTTATACGGTTCCGACCCCATGTGATTCACCAAAGGTAAACCAGACCAATGTCATTAAACAATGTGAACCAAAGGAGGTAAAGAAAGAGAAATCCCCTTATCAAGAAAACCAGACACCATCATCGCCACCATATGCATCAGAGATCGCCAAGGATGTCTCCGATTCACCGAGAAAACGACGCCCAAAATCGACGTCCTGGAAACAGGTTGAATTCTCCTTTGCACTACAAAGTTAGGGGAGCATGTTAGATTACTACAAACTGTAAATCACGGTGTAAATAGTCAGTACTTAGAGATTGTTGAATGTGGCAAATGTCAAAAGAGTGGGAGTGTTTTTCTTCTTCTTGAGACCAAAGACTTTGGTTATTTTTTCATTGAAATACACAAGTTTCTTTGTTTTTTGTTATCTGGAGACTGGAATGAGCTGGGTGACTTTCATTGTTTGTGAGGGAGAAGACAAGTTCCAAAATAGCTAATCATCACCAACTCATGTCTACCAATCGGCCAAATCTTCAAAATTGTCAAATACAGCTAAGGAAGGAAACAACGTGGATTTAGTTTCTATGGATCAAACAAATACAGCCAAAACCTAAATTTGAAGATTAATTTAATTATTTGTGTAACTTGATCTTACCTCTATGATATATATATATATATATATTTTCTATCCAAATCTAATTACATCAGCAAACAACCATCGAAGAGAATCAAGTTTTTTATAACCACCAATCGACCGACAAACCCAAATAAAAAAAATTCGTGAGTTTTAATTTGATTGATAATGTTATTATTTAATATCATAAAAACTTTTGGGTTTCAGCAGGTTTAAGTGTATAATAATGGGTGCAAATCGTGTATCTCTTCCTCATGCTTTCATTTATATTTCACTTCAAATTAAAGGTTTAGAGTTTTAGGTTAGAGGTTTTGGTTAGGATTTAGAAAATTAGGGGTATAGTGTATTTTTTTAAGGTATAGAGTTTAGGATATATAAAACAAGGGTTAAGGTTTAAAATTTAATTTTTAAAAAAAAAATCAAAGAAAGCATAAAATAAAACATAAAAAAGAAGTAAATGATTTTTACTCTATAATAATGTATCTAAATTAGCTCAATCAGTAATTTTGTTGTAATGTCATAAAATTGGTTTAAACACGTAATAACCGATGTAAGATTTGGGGATTATGCCTTAAAAAATTAAGTAGAAGCAACCAAGATTTTTTTTTTTATAAATATCACTAAATTTTTATTAAATCCATATAAAATTTATAATTACATCGCAATGAAGAAGTAAAATAATTGAATTAAACAATTCAAAGATTTTTACAACCCAAAACAAAGAAAAATAAAAATTTCTATAAAAATAAGCATACTAATAAAATTCAAAAACTTATTAAATCTCCTTGTCTCTATCCAAACGAGACGTATAACGAAGAAAGGAGTTGTAGACGATCCAAATTGTCATGCAAAAAGTATAGCTACCTAGGACTGATTTCATCGGCAAACAACCATCAACAGAGTGGGAATAAATCTTTTCAAGTGACCACTGACAAAAACATAAAACTAACATCGATTGAATCTCTGTGTAAACAACAATCGATCGCTAGGGTATTTTTAAATATCTCACAAAGATAGATGAATCAAATCATAAAACAAAAACATGTAACAGAATAAAAACGTGTCACAATGACAGAAATAACGTGCTATAAAAACAGAGATCTTATTAAAATCGAAAATAAAAACATAGAAAATAATAGATTCGGTGGTCGACAACCAATACTAAGTTTAATTGCCGACCACCGATCAAAGAGATTAAAATCAAGGCGTTGTCCTCCTTTTACAACAAAATTGACACCATCACCCGGGGCTGGATGGCTATCCCTTTTAATTTTATTTCTCATATTTTTTTAACGAGAAATGAATGTCACGTTCTGACTCAACTCGTTAAACATAAATGGTTTCGTTAGAGTATTATAAGTTGAGAGCAGAACTTGTAAGATTTTATATTCTTCGTAATGACTAGAACGATTATTTTCCTTGGCAGTACTATCAATTATGTAAATGAACTACTACCTTAAGCTCAAGTGATGAATTTAGGCCCATGACTTGGCTTGTTGTGAGGTATATGCTAATGTTGTGTCATTGTCTGCAATTTCTATCCACAAAATGGGTCAATATTTCTATGCATGCAATATCTGCTGTCAAGATTATGCTCCCCCTGCCAGTTTTACCATACCAGAAAACAACACAAACTGAACATCTCTGATATTGAAACCATGGCTGGCTTTACTCTGAGTTTCCCAAGTAAAAACAAACGCTCAAAGCAATGTCGATAATTCGATCTCAATCATAGACATGTTACTCATGGCTGCTGCTTTTTGTTTCTTTCCATTTGGAAATGCCGAACTTGGGGCCATTGGAATAATCCAAAGATATCTAGAGATAAGGTACATGGCTCAGTTTCCAGAAAGGTAACTCAAGTTCTACTCCAAACATTGTGTTGAAACTATGAATCAGTGAGGTAATTGTTACAAAGGATCAATGCCTTTCAGTCACGTTTGGCGCCGAAAGTGGTTCTGCTGGTTTATCCAACTTCCATACACATGTGTGACACTATGAATCTTTATGCCTCATTCCTTTGCTTTCATTTGTGGGGTTCACTTGATACAATTATTATTATCAGGCTGAGGATTGCAGCAAAATCTGTCTCAATCTCAGTTCCCACAGGCCACAGGCTTCCCTTTTGATGCTAATCTCTATGAAGGGTGCATTTCAATGGCTTAAATGGAATGGCCATAGAGCAAAGCTATAAACAAGTGCCCCATTAACCAAGGGAATTGCAGAAAAGGAATGCATATATCAAACAGAATTGACTAGTCCAATCTTAAGGAGGTAAGGTAACCTGGCCTAATACTCTTTTGACACACCTTATTTGGTTGGTCTTAGGGGAAAGTATTTTTCAAAAATATCAAGCTAAAATATGGATAAAATTGTTGCTAAAGAAAAGAAAAGGTCAAGATATTTTTCTTTTTTATTTGATTTGAATGTACATGTTTCTTTTTCAGTCTGCAACTGTGTTTTCCAGCTGCTTCATCTTCCCTGTTCCAAGTCATATTATGAAAGGAAATCTTGGATGTAATCTACCACCCGGAATGGCTTTTCCTTGTTCAAGTTTTTGTCATGTTTCAAGAACTCAAACCAATGGAAATAAGACATAAGATTATATTTGGCTGGACATGTCTGGAAACTTCTTTGCACTATGACTCAGATTATGGTATGGAATGAGATCACAGAACACAAATTTCAAGAAAACCAAGAAATTTCCTTGCAATTTCATAGTCTGTCATCTTCTTCCTTTTTTGTATGTGTGTTTACCTATTAATATATTATGCCAGTTTCCCTTTCCATATAAGCCATTTGTCACAGCTGGCCAAGCTGAAATTTGATTCAAAAGGCCAGCACAGACATTACCATTTTCATAAAACCTCACATGCTGTAAGATTGCTTTCTCTACCTAATATGCAAAAATCATGACAAAACACAAAACCAAACCACCTCTGGTTGCTCATATGCTAACATTCAAGAACATGGATTAAAACTTTGAAACCTGAAGCTGTTCATCAGACATATAAATCATACATAAGGTGGATCTAATTCAGAATTTCAGATGCCAAAACATATGAGAAATCTAGTCTATATAACATAAATTCGAACCAGAAAAAGAGTTCCTTGGTTCCCAGTTTTTTACCCCATATATTTACCTTTTTAAAACTCGAGTTAAGAAGAATACAATTCATATAGAAAGAGCTGAGAAACAGCTTTCAGACCGAAGCAGAGGAGGGCGCTTAACTCGTTCAAGACCAGGCAACACGCTGCTCGATTTAGTCCTAACAGCTCTGGGGGAATCCAGGCTTCGACGAAGAATCCTCCCCATGGCAAAAATGGGGTGCTCCGTCTCATCCGAAGGATTCCACGCCCGAAACTTCTCACAAAAACTCATGTGCCGATCCAACGCTTCCTCCGTGGAGATAAGAGTCACCGATCTCAAGGCCTCGTCTTTGACGGCCTCGATGCATAGCCCACAAATCCAACGGCCCTGGTAACGTTCCCGGACGCGCACGATGTAAGCAACGGTGCATTCCTCGGTGAAGCCGCATGACTCACATTGAACGCAGTGGGTTTCGGTCGTGGCAGTCACTTTGCTAGGTGGGTTTGGGGTGTCTGAGCCTGAGATTGCCATTACATGGAACTGAACATTAAATGCTCTGTTTTCTTTTCTGTCTGTGCCTTTTGAAATCTGTTCTGTAACTTTTGCTTAGTTTATATGGTGAAGGTGAGTGGAGCAGGGAAGTGAAAGAGATTTATAGCATGTGATGTGGGTGCAATGAAGAAAGAGACAAATCAAAACATACTGTGAAACAATAGTGTTTTTTTTTTGTTTGTGGGCTGTATCATGGATTATTATAAGATGTGGGGCTCTTTAATCTTTGTTTTATAGTGAATAATGCAAACAAATTATTAAGATTTAGGGTTATAAGACGTGGGGCTTCAGGATTTCTAATGTACCTAACAAAAAGCACTATATTAGTGAAGGAAAAATTAAAACTTTATTTTAATTTTAAATGAATATACTCGTGAACGTTAAAGGTACGAATACGAAAGTAAATACAATCTCCTTTCGAAGTCAGAGAAAGTCATATCAGCAACTTAAGCCCTCATGGCTTAGAAATGAGGCATGTGCATACATTTGTTCAGGCTTGTGATGGGACAAACGAAGTGATAGGCACACACCGGCCTTTAAGTCATTTAGGTACCACAAGGGAATCTTTTACCATCTGAGTAATAGGACTAGGAGTGTCCCCATAACAACACTTGAAGCCTCTCATAGTTTAGACATGTGGCTTATGATTCTGGAACATATATACCTGACTTACCCGAGTCGGTGTAGGCAGGCAGTTTGTTTTTAGTCGTTGGATTCAGTAATTCACCAGAAAGACCAAGATCAATACCAGTTGGTGAGAAATTGATTTGTTGATTGATGATCCATACTGCGGTTTGTTTCCATGATTCTGTTGGTGTTTTTCTTTGTTGAGGTGGGTTCGGGTCCTTCATTTTTTTTCTTTCTGTATGACGTGATTATTAGGTGAACATAACTCCCTGTTTTTCCCTCGTTGAGTTCTTTTTCATCTTGGTAAAAAGCTTCCTATTAATGATAAAGATTTACAGATATGGAGGCGGTATCTTCCGGGACTATTCCTATTTGAACAGAGAGATTTCGTTTCTAAAGTTTTGATCTTTTTTTAGTTTCAACTTCGGAGGTTTGACTGGTAAGCCAATGCCATTTGTTCAGAAGAATGGAATTGAAATGTCAAAAGAGACTGATTCCCATGTCTTGGAATGATATATTTCTCTCCACTTCTCTTGCAACCTATCTTGACAGTAATATCTGTCTCTGTTTTATTTGTAGTAAATAAGGCCATGCCACTTTTGATTATTATCTTACAACATATGAAAGAAATTCTGAGCAAGAATGGGATTCTTCCTGTTAGTGTTTCTTGCAAACACATTTTGAGTAGAAATTTGTTTTGCTGCTACAACTTTTTTCCAGTTGAAAAGTACTTTTAATACATTTGTTTTCTTAAAAGTTATTTTTTTAGCATTGTAAGTACTTTTTTATAAGTACTTTTCAAAATCAATGCCAAATTAGTATAATTTTTTTTTAAGATTTTTAATCCTAACTGATAAATAAATCAATGACTATGTACAAACGTTTATGTTTGGCAAATATCTTTCTTTTATATTTCTTCAGGTTGATCTTGAATCCCTTCTTGTAATTTCTCTTTGATGGGAAACGTCGAAGTTTGGATCTTGATCATTGTTGGCAACCTCAGTTACCCTTTTTCGGTCTCACCTATGAGACAACAACAAACAGGGAATGTCTGGGAATTAACTTATCTCTTCTATCCTAGTAATGACTTCGTTTAGGGGTAATCGTTTATCAGGGTTACTTTCAATGCAATCAACCCCGATTTCGAGCAGTCGAAGCATATTATCTGCTGAAGATGCATTGCTTGCTATATCAGGATCAACTGATTCTAGACCTCGGTCCTCCAATATTGATGTTTGTACCCATTGGACTATATCGGTCCCACTCTGACCATCGCTTAGATATTGTGAAGGAAGCTTGCCTGTCATGATCTCCAGGATGACAATTCCTAGACAATAAACATCTGATTTGGGGGAAACTTGTTGGTACTGAGGATATTCCGGGGATTTGTAGACAAACAATACTTGGGCAACGCTGTTGGGGCTTGCCATTGGTTGAAAAGCATAGTCACTTAGTAATGGTTCGTAGGTTTCTGTTAAAAGGATATTGCTGGATTTGAGATTTCCATGGGGGAGTTCGTATGTTGCAAATTCTGTGTGAATGAAATCGAGTCCTCGAGTCACTCCTTTGACGATATTCAGACGAGTCGGCCAATTTAATTTGGCATGAACGAGGTTTTTATTACCTGAAATTTAGAGTTTTGATCAGATTCATATTGAATGTGTATCTGAAATGAAAATCAATACACAAAATGTGATGACATTACCATGCAAGATGTAGTACAAGCTGCCCTTGGGAATGTATGCTGAAACAATAAGCTTCTCCTCTTTCCTAAAGTAGTATGCTAATGGCGTCAAAACATTGCAGTGCTTCAACTTCCCGAACCGTCTGATTTCGGCATCGGATGCATCTTTTCCCAACCTATTCATCCCCTTCATTCTCTTCACCACCACGGTCAGTCCACTGGCCAACTTAGCCTTATATGCAGAGCTGAAAAGGCCATTTCCAAGCACCTCAGCTTCTGCCTTCATCAAATCCTGCAACCCGAATTCACCTTTCTCACCATTCACCATGACCATGTCAGTCATCCCACTCTTGGTGGCTGATGACGCCGAGTCCCTCCTCGACCCCGATTTACTCCTACGGTTCGACTCACCAGACCTTCGGTCGATGGATTCAGGGGGTAATTTGGCCGGCAGCACCTCCTCTTTTACAGATCCCTTACTTACAACGCCTTTTTTCTTATCGTCCTTCTTAGTCCTACGCGTTGCAGAAATGAGGGAGGCTATCACAATGCACAGTAAAAAAAATATGGTCATGGCTACAAGTATTACCTTGCCATCCGAAATGGCTTTTGCTTTTGCTTTAGCTTTATCGGTTTCAGTTAGGTTTTGGTTTCGGATTTTGGCCGATGGTAGTGGACTCGAATCTACGCAATCTTTTGCCATTGGTTTTCCGCAAAGTCCTAAGTTTCCTTGGAATGAATTCACACCAAACTTGGCCAAACTTTCTGGGATTTTCCCTTCCAAGTGATTAAGTGATACGTTAAAAGATTTCAGAACATTCGGATATTTCAACGGTGGGATCGATCCCGAGAAGTGGTTTCCCTCTAGGTGAAGTTCTAAGAGACGAGGCAGTTGCATTACGGACTCAGGTATATGTCCGGTGAATTTATTTTCACTTAACCACACTTTCTTCAGAGATCTCATCGATGCAAAATAATGACTCGGAATCTCACCATTGAACTGATTGAGATAAGTATAGAGCCTTCAAAGAACCGAGCTTGTTGAACAATGGGATGGAACCTGAAAACGAGTTCCTCATCAAGCTGATGGATCTCAAGTGACGAAGCTGAAGCAAAGGTTGAACGTCTATTGTTCCCGAAAGGTGTAAACCCGTCAAATGGATACCAGTAATGTTATTTCCACGGCACATAACGCCTAACCATTGACAAGGAGATATACCTGGCCCTGGAATCCAACTAACCAAACTACCATGCGGAATCGAGTCCTTGAACATAATCAAGGCGTCAGTATCAGATTGAGAGGAACAAAGGGTAGGGAAGATAATTAGAAGGGGAAGGGAAAGGAGGAAGCGAACAGCAGCCATTACTGACCGGAAATGATAAAGCTCCGGATAGAAAAGAGCCGCTGCTCGGAGAAATCATGTGGTTTTGTGACGCTTGGTTTGGGTTGTTTCGTTTTCTGTTGCTTGATTGGGGGGTAACAAAAGGCAGGTTTGCCATTGCCGGTAAACTGTATTGTGGGTTTGAGAGGAGGTAGCCTGCAAGTTACATTCGGTACTAATAATAGAATTGGCAATTCAGGTTATGGGATTGGAAGGGAGAAAAGTGAGGCCTGCAACTCCCTGTTGACCTTGTCAATGCCATTGATATCTTGGGGTGGACACCATTGAGGATTTAACATCAATCTCGGACAAGAAACTACTTATTAATGAACAATGAATGTAATATGATCGAAACTAAGTCCTTAACTGCAATTAGTAATTTATATAATGAAATTATTAGCTTTGATGAGTATGATATACTCTCCTACTGGTTTTAAAATTCACTTCATTAACAGGACAGATTGCAACACTAACAATATTACCTACCACCGTAATGAACATTGCTTCTCGTGGCCGTGAAAGAGACCGAAGATTTAACTTCTGTCGTGTTGATTGAACATTTGCCATGAAATTTCACCATTTTCACCCATTTTTTTACATTGCAAAAGCAAACATCAGAGTTGTAAAGGGAACAATCTTACAAAGGTGTAGGTGTCTTACACTTTAGGTTTAAGTGGATACCTAGGAAGACACGTTTCATAAAACAAAGCACCGTACAACTTAATGCCTCCTCCCTCATCGCCTTCCCCATTGCAGACTTCCCTTGAAATGCACTCCTCCATTTACGAATGAGATCCACCAGCTACTGATAGTTAATGTTTCACCTACAAAAAATACACCCTTTTTCGTTTTTTCACGCTTTTTGTACAAAAGATCCTTCTTTTCTGTGTTTCAAATCCGATTGCCAAAAGAGTTTTTTTAACCGAATTCCTCCCATCACTAAAAAACCCAGAAATGGTGGAGACATTACCGGTCGGGAGGTCTCAGTTACAACAACAAAGGCTGGAACTTAAGAGATGGATTTTGTCATTCCTTTCCTCGCATAAAACTCTCTTGACTGTCCTCTGGATCGCGGCTTTCGGTTCGGTGTTCTTATGGCAATGGAGTATCGGTGGGGCTGGATTCTCGATGTTTTCCAAAGCTGGAACCGGTCGGCCTATACCCAAGATGCGTCCTTTCGCGTTTAATTTAACTGATTTTGGTGGGATTGGGGATGGGATCGCGGATGAAACTGCGGCGTTCGAGAGGGCTATCTTGGCGATCTCCAAGTTTGGGAAGAGAGGTGGTGCGCAGCTCAATGTGCCGCCCGGGAAGTGGCTGACGGCGCCGTTCAATCTTACCAGTCATATGACTTTGTTTCTAGCTGAAGATGCTGAGATTCTTGGAATCCAGGTTTGTGCTTTCAATTCATTTTCGTTTTCAAGTAAATATCATTTGCATGGTAATCCCCCACCCCACCCCCGAATCAATCTTCACGATGAACTCGGTAGCATAAAAGTATGTTTAAGATTTCCACTGAAAATGGCATCTCTACTTTGGATTTTAACTAAACAAGCTTCTTTTATATAACATGTATAGTTATGTGCTATGGGTTGTGATGAAGGGGGATAATGATTTGTTGTTAGTTTAAGTAGTTTTACAATGTTGAAGCTAGTTTTTGCTGTTTGTTTAAAACTTCTGGTTTTGTGATCTTTTTTCTGGTGTTATACAGGACGAGAAGCGATGGCCTTTAATGCCTCCATTACCTTCATATGGGCAGGGAAGAGAGCGGAAGGGAGCTCGGTTTGGGAGTTTAATTCACGGTCAAAACCTCAGAGATGTTGTTATAACTGGTTAGCTTATTTTCTCTGCCCCTAAACAAGCTAGTAATTTCAGTTTTAAATCATTTTGTAGTGTGTTTTGTTTTAATTACCTACGGTGGTTACAATAGTATATGTTCTAAAGTATACTCTCAATCAGTAGACATTGATCCTTTAATCACTTCTAAAATATACTCTCAACCATTAGCTATAGCTAACTGGTGCTCGAACTAGTGACCTCCTGGAACATCAACAGTTCCTTTAACTAATGAGGTTAGATGGTTCGTACTTTTGTAGTGTTTTCTTTAGTTGCTTGAATTAAAAGTTTGCTCACATGATAGGCCTTTTTCAGTTTCTCTGTCTGTACTCTATGACTTCTTTGAACTTATGTGTTTTGTGATTCCGAACTTTTGGTAAATGAACTGCAAATGGAAGTTAAATTTCGAGCGAATGTCCATCCCTTTATTTTATGACAATTATCGCCAAAACTTTACGGTAAATTTCATTGTTGTATAATGGGATTTGCATTCGTAGTCTATCCGTTCTGAGTGAGCCAATTTAGCTTTTCAAAGTCCTATCACATAATAGTTGATACCTGTAAAATTATATCTTTGTAGGTTGATTTCTAAACCTGTTTTGTGTTTTCTGCATCCCTTATCAAAGTTTTCTATCCAGCATCGTGTATAAATTTTAATTCCACTTGCCAAATTGACGAAGCAATCATAATTAATAGAAAACTTTGTTCCGATGCTAGCAACACATGTAATGTAGATTTGATTCGCTCCAATTTAGACTCTAATATCTTAGCAGCTGAGTGAGTCCCTTGTAGATGTAATTTGGAATTTTGGATAAAACAATGGTTAAGACCTATATTCTGCGTAAATCATTTGTTGCTGACCGAGTCTGATTTTACTCTGTCGTTACAAATCAACAGGGTATAATGGTACCATAAATGGACAGGGTCAATCATGGTGGAAGAAGTATCGCCAAAAGCTACTCAATAACACCAGGGGTCCACTTGTGCAGATAATGTGGTCAAGTGACATTGTAATCTCTAATATAACCTTACGTGATTCTCCGTTTTGGACTTTTCATCCTTATGATTGCAAGAACATAACAGTCAGGAATGTTACCATTCTGGCTCCAATATTTGAAGCCCCAAATACTGATGGAATTGATCCTGGTAAGTAATCCTCAATCATAAAATTTAAGCTTTTGTCCATGAGAATATTTCGTTGCTAAGGCTCTAGATACAATTCTTAATCTTACTATGAACAGTTGTTTACAATGTCCATTCTTCGTGAAAATTGTAAAAAAATATCTATTCATACTATGAACTTGCACAGAAACATTTAAGGCGAGAACTTCTGAATTAGCATCCTAAAGTTTATTAACGTTGTGTAACGTATTGCTGGCTGGGTCAAATCTACACCTGTGTACGCTACATTTCAGCTTGTTGATTTGATGTGGGGGTAAAAACAGATAAATATTAGTTCATTCCAAATTTAGCTAAGTGTAAGTCATTTATGTCATAAATAGATTCATGTGAGGATATGGTAATAGAGGACTGCTATATAAGTGTTGGGGATGATGCAATTGCAATAAAGAGTGGCTGGGACCAGTATGGCATAGCTTACGGACGACCCTCGAGAAACATTCTTATCCGAAACCTCATTGTCCGCTCTATGGTCAGGTGAAGTTTCTTGATTTAGTTTTCCTCCATCTTTGTGAATATTCTATTGCCTGATTGCTTTTCATTTTTCATGAGCAAACCATAAGTCGATAACTATATGCTCCATGCAATCATAACCACTGCACTTAAGATTTAGTAGCATTTATTCAGGGATACTTGTCAGAATATTTGATCATTTATGTTGCATATAATTTTTTCACTGAAAGAAACAAAAGTTTTGACTTTTTAATAACTTAGACTCCGTTCAATGGAGCTGGTAAAACAGAGATTTGCGGTGAAGAAACAATGTTTGGGAAAAGCTGGAAATTCTAGCTTTTCCAAAATGCACGATTGAAACCAAAATAGGCATAAAAACATGGTGAAGAGGCGTAAACGCAGGGTGTGTAACAGAGGTTTTCCATTCGGCAGCCAAAAGCTTTAAAAAAAAGCCGTGCCAAACGGACCCTTAAGCTTTGTATTAAACTGGTTATCATTTATTATCTATTTAGCATTAGAGTTTTGTGTTAAAATTTGATTCCTTCCTTTTGTAAAATCATGTTGCGAAATTTGGATACTAACTAAATTTCTGTCTTGGCTGAATCATGCCACAGTGCCGGCGTATCGATAGGCAGTGAGATGTCTGGCGGGGTATCTAATGTAACTGTGGAGAACGTTCTCATCTGGAGTTCTAGGCGTGCAGTTCGAATCAAGACTGCAGTTGGAAGAGGTGGATATGTTAGAGATATAACCTATCGGAATCTTACATTTGATGGTGCCCGAGTTGGAATTGTCATCAAGACAGACTACAACGAGCACCCTGACGATGATTTTGACCGAAAGGCCTTCCCGATAATAAGGGACATAAGCTTCACCAAGATATATGGTCAAGGAGTCCGTGTACCTGTTAGAATACATGGTAGCGAAGACATTCCCATCAGGAACGTGACGTTTAGGGATCTATCTATTGGGATAACATATAAGAAGAAGCACATATTCCAGTGTGCCTTCGTTGAAGGCCGCGTAATAGGGACTATCTTCCCTGCTCCTTGTGAAAACCTCGATAGATATGATGAAGAAGAAAGACTCGTATTGCGCTCTGAATCCCAAAATGTAACAGATATAGATTATGACATCTGAGTAAATGGCCAACCATTCTTTCTAGGATCAAAGCATGTTAATTTTGCAAGAACAATGGTGGAGCAGAGCCAGCATGTTCATTTCTTTCCAATGCCGTTTTTGGCTCCACTTTTAGAACTTGTTTTTATTTCAGAGTTGTGTACAGAGAATTTCAAGTAGTTTATATACATTTTCATCAGCTTACTGAAATTAAATTCATAAACACCCGCCCCCATTCGACATACTTGCAGTTAAAAAGGTGTTGAGTCCTGAAATTCAGAAAGTTTTCATTTTTATATACCAATATAGTTCAAACGGCGAATAGAATCATACATGGAAGACCGACACGTCCGCCTCCCATCAGGGAGGCCATGTCGCCGGAAAACCATCAAGAAGCAAGCTTTAGGTACACGCAACTTAAGATATGTTTTAAGTTCAACCATTTAGTAGAGTCAGAAGTTACATAGTTCAAAACACTATACTGATTGTTTATATTATTTAATGCTTCTGCAGTTACGTGGTAGTTTCAAGACATATGTCAGGTTGGTTCTCATAGCCCAGAGGCATGCAGTTGCCATGATTTTCTGGACCGGTTCGGTTGGTGGTTCTGCAATAACAAATATTTAATCATTGCTTAATTATAATATAGTAAATGTGCAATACACGTTTTTCAATCCATAAAGAAAGTTGTTGTCTCAGTTCATACAAATTAATTAATTAATTAATGGAGCATATAATATAAGCTCAAGGACATGCAACCCCGGAACTAGAGGATAAATGTAGCTATATATCACGGGGTTATTACTCTCTTCTTAAAAGATATGATGTGCAGTGTATCGTTTATATACTTTAAGACCTTTTTTTTCCTTTCCGATATGTGATTAATGTTCTTTGCCTATTTTCAGACGTGACATATAACTCTGTAAAAATATAAAAAATAATTCTACATAATTATATTCATGAAACTTCAATTTGATTTAGTTTTTTAAAATTATTTTCATATTTACATATACATATAATACAATACAATTTACAAACAATTATAGTATAAACTTTCAAATAATAAAACGTGATGGAAAATCAATGAGAGATAGAGAGACCTCACGGTTCTAGCATGAGAACGGCAGTCCTTTAATACCTCAACTCACGAGAAAAGGGAAAAGATTTAGCCTACAGTGCTGTAATTTTCACCCACCGGAAAGGTATTTTCGTTCTAAACATCATCCACGTGTAGCTTTAATATTGGATCGTCTGCCGGTGTGCGGTGCATGTGCACCTACCACCAACCTTTCTTTCTCCCCTCTCCGCGTTTCTCACGCGAGTTTGACGACTCCTCTTTTCTTTTCTTTTCTTTTTCCTTCTTTTCAACAATTTATTATTGCAATTTCTTTTCACAACATCTAAATTTTTAAAATAAAAATAAATTATTTATATCATCATTCAATTATTAAGTATATATTATTTTAATTATTTAATTAAAAAATAAAATTATATTATTCAATTATTTAATTGTGTCGGACAATTGAAAGGAACGGTTTTCTGTCGTTTTTCGTTGCCTTCGCTAGACCTCAGGCTGGTATGAGGCGGACTGATGACATGGTCGTGTGGCAAGTTTCGTCGGCCGGATGAGTAAAGCTTAACCCGATGGTGCAGTGCGATAATATGACTGTTAAGGGAGATGCCATTCGAAATACGAAAGGTGATTGGATATTCGGATTCTCACTATTGTATGTTGTTCAATATATGCAGTGTCATCGTTTATATATCTTAATACCTCTTTTTTCTTTTCCGATATGTGATTAATACTCTTTGCCTATTTTCAGACGTAACAATGAGTTGCTTAGACGTGAAAGTAAAGTGTGTAAATCGTTTTTTTATCGTGTCTTTTTTTGTGTTTCGTTTTAAATTAGTGAATTTAGGCTTTAAGGTTCAAGGTTAAGGGTTGTAGTTAAGGTTTAAAGAATTAAGAGTATAGTGTATTTTTTAGAGTATATGATTTTAAGGATTAAGATATAAAAAATAAGGGTTAAAGTTTAAAATTCAATTTTTTAATTTTTAATAGAAAACATAGAAAAATACATAATAAAGATATAAATAATTTTTGCTCGAAAGTAAAAATACAAATATATACATGTAGAGACAAATATGAGAATTCTACATCGTCAATCGAATGCTCTTAACGACACGAAAAGAATTTTAAATAATTAATAAAGAGTAATTATTGATGACCAATTAATCAGAATTACGTAGTTATTCTTATTTATTATAATCCAATTTGAAGTATAATTAGTTTTAAATAATAAATAAAAAGCCTCATTATTATCGAAAACAACCCGTTAAAGAAGAATATAAAATAAATGATGAGTCTACAACGGGCGTTGATTACTGTTAAACATCGTTAATATTAAATATTAATGGTGTTCAGCGGTATTCGATGCTCATCACAAAATTTTCCTAAAATAAAATGATAAAACGTTACAAGAAAAAGGAATAACCAAAACAGAAAGAATAGAAAAATAAAAAACACGTGTTTGAAACCTAAAATAAAGCAACATAAAATAAAATGATAAAACGTTGCAAGAAAAAAACACATCTGTTCATCGTGTTTTGTAACCCACTAACACCATCCTTCTCTTTCCCATAAATTTTTTTCCAAAGATCAAAACACCATTTTTCTCCTCCTTCTTGTATAAATAAATACATATATTCCTTAGCTGAAAAGCATCTCAATTTAAGTAGATCCTTAATGAAGTTGTAAAGTAAGTTCAAAGATCGAGGTCATTTGATTTCCAAATCATTCATTGAAAACCCAAAAGCAAAAGGGTCAAAACACTTGGATTCTGTTTTGTCGAAAGGATGTCGTGTTCCTCGGAATCTACGGGTTTAAAACCGGCGATGTTACCGGAAAAACCGAGCTTTGCCCAAACTTGTAATATGTTGACTCAATACTTGAAGGAGAAAGGCAGTTTCGGAGATCTATCTCTTGGAATGACATGCAACGCTGAAACTAACGGTATGTTCTTCGTTTCATTTAAATTCTTTGCTTCTGTTTTCCTTTTTAATCTTTTTTCAGTTCTGGGTTGATGAGTAAACTGAGAAATAATCATTGAATCAGGAAAAAAATTCGAGCTTGATTTAAAGCTAGTTTGTATTAATGATGTTCAATTAAGCTTTGTGCTGTTTCGTTTACTTCAAAGTTCAACTTATTTATTTCTCTTTGGACAAGATGTTTGATTACCAAAAAATCGAGATGGTTTTTAATCAAATCCATGCACAAACTTAGGATGTTTTTGTCCTAAAAATCAGATTTGCAATTTGACATCTTCATAGTTAATGTTTCGAAACAGTCAGAACACATGCCCTTTAATTTCTCGGTCATCACCTGAAATGACTCAAATTTGGAAAGTTTTGGAAAAAGAAATTGTGAAGAAGAAACAGAGCACGTGATTCAAAAGTTTCAATTTTTGCGGGATGATGAGATCTGAATCACGTACGTATGTTTTTTTAGAATAAATTTCTGTTGAGAATTTATCGTTTTTAACTCGACAGGATCGTCGGATTCTTCGTTATAAAAAAACATAAGTCGTTTGAAGGTTTGAACATCAAACCAATTTCTACAACGACAGAATTTGAGTCTAATCTCTAATGTATCGCCGCTTTATTTATGGATATGTTGCAGGGACACCACAGGTGCCACCTACGACCATGAATTTATTTCCGGTGGATAACAAGTCCGGTGATGTTTGTAGCCGAACCGTTGGAGCTCCTAGGAACTTGGGATCCATGGATTTGTTCCCTCAACAAGCTGGTTTTTCGGCATTGGCTCCTAAGGACGATGTTCGGAAAAGGGTTGATGTTAGTGTTACTAACACGAACATGTTTGAGCCTCCAACTGCACAAATGACCATCTTTTATGGTGGACAAGTGATTGTGTTCAATGATTTCCCAGCTGACAAAGCCAAGGAAATCATGCTTTTAGCTGGCAAGAGCAGCTCACAAACCAAAAGCTCCAATCCCAACCCTTTTGCTTCTAGCAGAACAAGAAGTCCTATCGAATCCAGAATCGGAGTTCCTCCTACCTTGAAAGCGGTTCCACCTGCTCAGCAACCCGTTCCTGGCGGTAGTCCTCTTCTCCACTGCAGTTTCTTTAATTCAAGGAGTTAGGGAGATGGACTTTTGCCTCGTACTTCATGTTTTGTATTGGATTTCTTATTACTTTTTGTATCTATTCACAGCAGATCTGCCGATTGCAAGGAGAGCTTCGCTGCATCGGTTCCTGGAGAAGCGAAAGGATAGGTAGGCATCGAGATTCCTACACAAATTTCCTGCAATTTGTATACAGGTTACTTGCATTTTGGTTGTGTTTAGGATTTTGAGTCTTCCCTGGTAGGACTGACAACGAAAGTTGTATCGAATCTTAATAAGATCTAAGCATATGCATTTCATGACACAATTAAAGTTCATTTGTCTAATTTATACAACTTTCCGAGTAAATTTATTGATGTTGATATCATTATGAATATTTTCAGGATCATCACGCAAGCACCATACCAGATAACTAGCTCCACCGCATCACCTTCCAAGTCCGGTGACAGCAAGTCATGGCTGGGTTTGGCTGCTCAATCCCCATAGTAACCTAAGCCAATGTCTGAGGCTCTGAGCTCTTCTTTTTTTGAGGCTTTTCTTAAGCCTTCTATCCTTTGTTTGTCTCTTTTTTCAGCAGGGTAAGCCTGTTGTTTTCTTACCTATCTATCCATGTTTGCTTCGAGTTATCAGCTCTAACGAGCCACCGCAGATCTTATCTCATGTCCCAGCCAAATCCGACTGTGGATTAGTTTGTTTGGTGTTATTTATATCAAGGAATTTCTAGTTTATGTTAATTCTGAATCAAAATTTTGTTTTTCTGTCATGTTGGAAAACACTACATGATACGGCTATGCACACATTCTACCCCATAAACAGTTGCTGCTATTGATGAGTTATGAAAATGTTATTTATGTATGTTTCGAATCACCTCGTAGGTAAAACAACATGAATTTGCAGTAAATACAAGGGCAAATGGGAGGGAGGGAGGACCGGCAGGACTCCAGCCCTCCAGCCCCATCTACGATTCAACTTTAAAGGAGCTTGAAAGAAAGCTTTCAGCATCAGCTGCAGCATGAACAAATTTTTTTGCTAATTTACATCTGCCATAGCTACAACGAAACTACACATCTTTCTAATAATGTGATATATATCATAGCATTTACAGGAGAGAATGTCAGATCAGCTCTAAATATGGTTAACTAGTGGAAGCTTAAGTTAAAACATGATCCTTATTCGAAATCCGTCGCAGTTTACAATTTGACACCAAAGAAGCAGGCACATTTTCTGAAGGCGCTATCACTTCTCTTGGAAGGACTTGGTTAAATTGTATCACTTTGAGTAAACAAGCATACACCAGGATCAATGTGATTTTTGTATCCGAATCTAGAATCTTATCTGTTAAATGAGACTGCCGACACATCGACGTAATGCCCTCTCCATGCATTTGCATTTTCAGTCCCACTACAGGCTTGATTGGAAACTGCCACATTTCCAAGATCACCATTTAAGCTCATATGTTGTACTTCAGCTGATGACAGTATCTTTATGCTCTGAACACAACTTACAAATTCTCTGCAAAGATTAAAATTTCAAAAAGTTATAAGATTGACAGAGAGACAAAATCTGAAAAGTTAGAAGTTCAAATTGGGATCCTTCACTTACTCCCAAGGATCGTCGCCAACAAGTAATATGTCGTTTTCATGATCCACATAAACTAATTTCCAGTCAGAAATTTGAAGATCTTCCAGCTGCCCCTCGATACCAAACATGCGGGCTAGATCATGCCTGAGTTCATCATACCCTTTGTACCGGGTCACATCGATTGATCTTCCAACAGAGCCACGTTTTTGCACCTTCATGAGTTCAAACCAGCACCAAGCATATAGAGTTTTTCAGAAAGAGATATAGAGAATTGATCATTTAGAAAGTACCACAACTCTAAATGTACCTAAAATTAATAGGACGAGCAAGTCAAGGATTTTGTAGATTAGGATCTGTAAATTTACCTAAAATTGATCATTTAGAAACCGTCTAATTGCTAGGTTGCAACATCTGATTACACCACATAAATGTTGTCCCAAGTTTTTCAAAAACAAGGTAGATCTACCTTTTCTTTCAAGAAATTCGAACATATCTTGAAAAGAGAACTGAGGTAACAAGCATAACTATAACTAGTGAGGTCACATACCTTTGAATATGTTCGCATGCGTTGAGTTTGGTTTGCCCACAATCCACTATTTAAAACTCCTGTATCATTGATTGCAACATCATTTGAGCACCCAGTCTTGAAAGGTATATTTGGCAGACCGAATGACTGACAACTTATTGCAGCAGTAGACAACTCTGTATCAATATCTCTTGAATTCCCACCACAATTAGAAAGCATGTTTTGAAGATCCTTGTGAGAGTCATATTCCTTTGCTAACGAAGTCTCAGGTGCCAATCCATCAATATTAGCTGTAAAAGGAAGGTTATTACGAGAATGTGATTGGACATCACATTCCAGAAAGGGAGGGAAGGAAGCATTATGCTGGATGATGCCGGCATCTAGGCAGTATGATGTTCCAGAATAGGATGCTTCTAATTGGTCTGTTACAGAGCTTTTGTACTTTGATTGGTCTAGTCCTTTAGAGGTGGGTGGCTCATGTTTGATTTGGATATCAGGCTTGCTTAGGAGCTCTTGAGGTAGTGTGCTCGGAGGCTCAACAACTGGTTCTGTCATCAATGTGGATGGTACTTGGTGACTTCTGTTTAGAAAGTTTGACGGGAAAACCTGGCAATTACTGGTAGAAGGTAAGGTAGAACATGGTGGAGCATCCCCATCAGTAAGACCAAAATTACTTCTCATTGCCATAGGTGTCTTGTTCTGACTTTGGGGTTGGTTCACCGAAAGCTGTTGAGGTTGAACGAATGTTGACGTAGAGAAGCCATTGCTACCAAGTGATTGTGTCTGGCTCTGAGAAAGAGGCAACTGCAGCTGTTGTAATGGTTGGTTCCGTTGATGAGTTTGCTGTTGCAGCACCATTGGAGGCTGCAACAATGATCCACCTGGGGAGAGTAATCGTTGAGACAACTGCTGCTGTTGCTGCAATTTCAGGAGAAGTTGTAATTGCAGTTGCTCTGTGAGGCCCTGCTGTGACAGTTGCTGGATCTGTGGCAGCTGCTGCATCCTCTGGGACAGGCTTTGCTGCAACTGTGTCTGTTGCTGCTGCCTCTGTATGAGGTTAGGTTGCTGTTCCATCTGTTGTTGAACCCATGTGTCCGGTGGTAACGACGTCAAAGGATATGAAGTCATGTTAGCAGAGATGATAGTTTGGGTTGACTGGCTATTGCTTGTAAGTAATTGTTGCTGCTGCAGCTGAGAGTAAACAGCTGACTGATGCAAACTTTGATTTGGAATCTGGTTAGAAGCAATAACACCATTAGTAACTAGATGTGGCAAGATTGCTTGCTGCTGCTTAGGAGATGGCTGTGGTTGTGGCTGTTGTTGCTGCAACTGTTGCGGCTGATGTTGATTTGATGGAGTCTGCAATATCTGTTGGGGCCAAGCCATAGGTTCCTGAGGCAACTGGTTGACTTGGTTTGGATTTGCTTTATTAAATTGCATATTCGATGCGGGTAGTACAGGAGCTTGAAAATTCAATAATTTTGAAGGATCATCAATGCTTAGGTTATTTTGCAGCAGATTCGAAGAAACCATTGATGGAAAGAATCCTGATTGAGCCGTTGGAAACTGATTATTTTGTTGCATGCTCATCCACTGAGCTAAACTCAAACCAGGGAAGATCGAACTAGGAACACCTTTCATACCAAACTCATCTCCAAGCCAAGGCATAACTCTTTTGAAAGCATTCTCAACATCAGAATCATCATCTGCAAATGCATTTTCAAAGAGACTTAAGTTCTTGAAAATTCTCCATTCCTTCTCCCTGCTTTCAGCAAGATATATCTACTGAACATGATTTACCTGGCATCCCTGGTTGCTTTTGAAACCTGGGCCTGAAAAATGGAGGTGGACATATGAAGAAAGGAGATACAACAGGCTCAATTTCCCAAATTGAAACTCGCCTTGGCTGTTCAGTAGCTGTAGATTCATCCCATCCAACCTGTTGGGAATAAAAAAGCAATTTGCCAAGACTGATAATTATGTGATCTTTCTCCTTTAGCCACAATATCTCGACTTGAACATAAATTAAACAAGTATTACTTTAAAAATGTATGTATGGTCCAGCAGGAAAAATCATGGAACAATGAGCAGGTCAGTTCAAGTGTTTACAGTCAAAATGACATTTGCAAAGATATCCATCACCAAGAGCACTTGCACGTAAGCCCCGGCAGAGGATGAAGTATGCAGCAAAGTCCATTTAAATCATAACAGAGCAACATATTATGAGCAGAACAAGATATAACTTACCATTGGCACATGTTAATGCGTTTCTGCTGACAATATACCACTATACCATGCATCTTTTGGAATATGAATGCAAAAGAATAGAAAGGGACAACACTTGTATTCATGAATGGCATTATGTCAAAAGAATACCTGTAGATTGCGCCACTCTGAGTTTTTCCATCGCACAGGATCCAGGTCACTGATACCAGTAATTGTACCCATGTGTCTGCGTACTCCTGACTCCTCCGTCTCAAACATCATTCTAAACCGCATGCCAAGAGAAACTTGGGTGTACAAGGCTTTGCTATATTTTGCTAAGGGGATCACAAACTCTGAAGGGCTTGCCCTATCAAAATAAAGAAAATATTTTGAGACCTTATGTTAACAATTTAACATATTTTTCTTTCGAATGAAAATCGATGATTAAACAATAATGATGAATCTAAGAACAAACAATCTATGTTATAGCAATACCTTGGGTTGTAGAATATAGTGAATGTGCTGTTATTTTCTGCAGCATGAGCTGCAGCGGCTAGGATCCCTATATGCATGCTATCACTAGAAATCACTGATGAAGAGAGAGCCGGCTGCTGTCTATTAGCGCGCCTTATACCCAAAAGAAGCTGTGACTTCTCATCTCTACATTCAAGCAAAGAATTTAAGCTAAGCAACAAAATGGACAGCCAACTAGTAGATTATATCAACTACATAGGTACATACGCAATAATAGATTTGTATATTTATATGAATCACACCTTATGAAAAGAACCGAATCACCAGCAAAGAGTCTTTTGGTGCTAACAAAGACACTCCAACCGGTAGTCAGAAGGTGCCTCTTTGGTTGACCTGCAGAGAAGCCATTATGCATTTTGACTTGTTCCATTTCAGATACTCATAACACTACATATAGAAGATAGTTGAACAAAATGACATGACTTTCTAGTATCATTGTAAAGCAATAATAATGGAAATACAGGAATTATCATAATAAGTTGAACAAAATTATATGACTCCCTAGTATCACTTTACAGCATTAGACTAATAGTAATAAAGATCCAAGTAAAATTTCTGAAACTTTCAAATCTTTATCACAAGAGTTCAATGAAAGAATGAAATAACTCCTAGACCTGCTTTCACCAAGCCACAATCTTTATGTTATAATGCCAGTGCTCTGCTTGTTAATGGGAAGGACAATATCTTGAAGAGAACAGTACCTCGATAAATATGTCTAAAAGTCCACGCATTTTCATGTAAATCTCTTGCTGCTAGCTCTTGACAAGGCGGTTGCATAGAAAAATCCTATCAAACATCATCATTTAGATCTTAGGAAATTAGACTGAAAATGCTTATACCACACCTATCAAATCTCAAAATATAAATTTAAATATTGAAAGTCTCAACACACTAGAGGAGGGAAGATCTTCTCAGCTGCTCGACGAGGGACAGAAAACCCGCCATGAGTGCTAGTGTCACTAGCCGTAAGAGTCTTATAAAAGAACTCAGCAGGTTGTCTGCTTTGCTTGAGGCCCATATCAGATGCCAGTATTGCTTCCTTGTCATACTGCACACAAGTACAATAAAGATTCTTCCTATATTTCACTATACGAGAAAATCAAAGAGAGAAAGAAAGAGACTCTGCCGTGTCCATTAATTAATTCTCAAGTTGAATAGCTGACCTACTTTGTTTACATGTTGAAGAGTCATCTGGGCATAGACCTCATCAGTTTCCGGATCAGCCTAATTCAAAATTTAAACAATTCAATATGTTAGCAACTTCATAAGATCGTATATCTAGCATTTTTCATATCATTTGACCATCACAAAGTTATGTTCATGCATATGCTATCCAGAACTCCGATTCGCATTTCAGTGCACTCGACACCAGATAAAACTTCCAGGAAAAGAAACTAAAGATAATGGTGCCATGCTCCTTACATGCAGTATTACATTATGGAGCATGCAAATCAACTTGTAAGGAAGGTTAGGGTAACTGGGTATGAAATCAGTCTCCTTCTGCATTGATGCTGCAACCTGGACAAATTTTATTAATTTGATAAAACATCATAGCTGTTGCCTGTTCAGAACAATTATTCCTTGGAAATGAATGAAGAAAGCGACTTACTTGCTCACTGTGACCTTGAGGAAAGTAAACCACCAGACTTCCAATTGGTGGCAATGAAACAAGTGGTCCAGCACAAGCATGCCATAATTCTGAATTGATACTCTTCCTATCTCCTGCTCTCCAAAACCAACCAGAACATTATCAAACATCCCAGAAAACAACAGAAACTCAGGAAAAAAAATATTTAAAGCATCAACTACCAAAAAGCTTTTCATATTCCTTTCTGTAAAACGTTGAACAATAGACAAATATACCAAATTTCCCGGTATCAGAAATTAAATCTACTTTTTCCAGAGAGCAAGCTCACAATACGAAATCATCATGAATATTCTTGTTTTAACAATTAAGGATAACGAAAAGCTGAAACAAAGTAAAAAAGAAAACAGTAAGAAAGATCAAAGTTCAAACCTTGTGCAGGATTTGCCAAGAATCCATTTGGTGGAGCCTTCATGCTTACTAATTTGAATCAATTACACAAGTATGAACTTGAGAACTTCTTTGAAGAAATCCAATGGATTTGGTTGCTCCTCCTTGATCTTCCTTCGTCAGAAAACTACTGCAGAAACCGTTTAGACGCCGCTCCTTCCATTCACATTCAAATCCGAAAGAATCAAAGAACCGAACACTTAACTTGAAGAGAAGAACAAACGGCAAAACCCTGTTCTTTACTCACCTTTACCTTTCCTCATTAGCTCCGTAACAAGCTTTGATTCTCCTGGAATTTCAATCATATGAAGCATTTTCTTCTAAAAAGACAAATCCAGTCGATGAATACAACTATGTCTGCATGTGCATGGAACATTAACAACCGGTTCAAAAACTCAAACTCCAGAAAAGAACAAAATTTTTCATAAAGAAATAAACTTTATGGGATAAGGAGAAGAAACAGACTTGTCCAATCAGAGAGTCAAAGCAAAAACAGAGCTTAAAACAGCTTTATTCTATTATCTTTCCAGCCAAAGATATAAAAAAATATAAAGGTAAAATATAGGGTAAATTACATCAGGTACCCTCAAATTATTGGTATTTTCAATTTTGATTTGCACGTAAATAATTGAATTTTCTGCGACAGCAGCTTGCCTATAACCCGGGAGATGTTCAGTTATTACGGGTAGATTTAAGTAATTAAAAAAATAATCCATTGGATTCCTTTAAAGAAGTTAAATAAAAAATAATCATATTTAATGTACCAGATTAAAGATTGCAACTGGGGAATTAAAGGTCGAATGGAATGGCGACAGCAAAGTAGATAATGAATGGGACAAGACATAACTAACGCCATAACCATACTTTTGTTCTTTTATTATGCCAATGTCATGGGTAAACAAGGTGATATAGGCAAAAATGGCTATTTTAGGACAAAAGTCATTCTTGCCTCTTGTTACTACAAAAATTGAAAATTGGGTCACCACTGGATTGGCAGCAGGGTTCTGGACATGCACAATAAAAGCGACCTCACAAGGCCTCCGAAAAAGAGGGTCCCAAATCTTAAGAAACTGTATTTATTATATGATGTTAATCACAAAATTCATTAAAATTTTTTGAAAACGCTATTAAAAAAGATGAGTTATAATTATTAAAACGTTATAATTATTTCTTAAATGCGACAATTGATTATAGAATCTTATTGATTATTACTATTAATATTGCTTCAGTAGAACTAATGAGATTTTGGACAGGCGCAATAGAAACGATCGTACAGGGGCCCCTAGAAAGGATATTTGCTTTTAAGGGCTACAATTTTATAACTAGTAGATGTCATGAACAATTATTTTTAAGGACCATATTTTAATAAATTACGCAGGACCCCAAAATCTTTAAACCGTCCCTGGTCGTCGGAGATCATCGATGACCAAGTACAAGATTGTTCATGACAATGAATGCACATTAGTATGTGAAAAATAAAATTTATTTATTATCGACTTATAAATTACGAAAAATTATTAAATAAAATCAATTTATTATATCATCTATGATTTCTATCGATAAGTTTTATCTATATTATTTTAATTTTTAAATACTTATTTTTTATTAATATATAAAAATATAAAGATTTACTTTAAAAATATAAAATAAATAGATTTTATTAAACATGATTGTAGATAACGAGAAATTATATTATGGGTAAGTCCTACCATGTGTCCATTAGATCAACCACTAAAAATCACTCATTTCATCAATTGTTCCATGTCATATATTTTTCCCAAGTGAATCTTCACTTGAAAAAATTGTTTTAAAATGAATTAACAGTAAATATAGGTGAAGATTCACTTAAGAAAATATGACATGGAAAAAATGATGATATGAATGGTTTTTAGTGGTTGATCCTATAGATGACGTGGTGGAACTTACTCATGATATAATTTCTCGTAGATAACATAATAAATCTAGTTTATTTAATATTTTATAATAATGAATTATGGTTGACTTTTTTATTATTATTTTAGATCAAGTGCGGATTTAAAGAACTTATGCACTCGATGTATAATTTAATAGTTATTATCCATATGCTGTTTGCCAATGTCATGACAATCTTCATAAGTTTAAGAACTTAATTATCCCATTGAACCAGCAAAACCCATAAAAACTGGAGGCTTATGTAATGTCTGCATAATGCATGCATGGTTTTGCATTCTTTATTTCTGGTTGCCGCGTACATGGTGGAACCCTAAAGTGGGAACAAGACACAAGATCCACGCCATACAACTGGAACCTCCCACCTGGTGGCAACTGGCACAAAACCCTAGAGTATCTGTGTTTCAAAATTCCAAGTCCTGTAATAATTATATATGATAAGTAGAGTTACAAATTATTATTATCAATACAATAATAATGTTGTCTCCTCTTTTCGTCACAACCCTTCACTTTCTCCACGCTTTAATTTCTTCCTCTTTGGGATTCCTAACATCGGCGGCATTAAAGAAATAAAAGAAGAAATGACAATAAATGTAGCTTGGCGTCCGTTATATATTTTATTAAACATATTGTTTAAAAGAGAATAATAGTTTTGTGAAAAATAGTATTAGAATGATTCTTTAATTGTTCGATTTTAGATCGAATGTTCATGAAAAAGATAAACATGATGAATAACTGTGACAAAAGGTCAATCATAAGATCAGAAGCAAATGACGAAGGTGTCACGAGATTAAATAAGGGAGAATGTCATGCATGTGAAGAGACAAAATCATTAATCTCATATCAAAAGAAAAAGAAAGGTAATAAAATATATAAACGATGATCTCGTAACGATATTTTTTAAACAATGCAACCAGCTTGAATCGTTTAATGACAATATCAATCGAATTAAAACTTAATTTTTAAAAAATTAAATTTAAGAACTTATTAATGGTGAAACTAGGGCAAGGAAAAAAGGAGTGGGGAGATGACCCCTAGAATGAGTTAAAAACATGGACCTACATTTTGAGCCAACTTTGTTAGGGTTAGGAGGAAGTGGTCCCAGCCGATGCCTGGTTTCACCCACCTTGACCTGAACTGCCGTGCATGATTTGGTTTTGATGCAATCCCAGGATTTAAAACCTTTTAACTCCTCGCAGCTCAAAGGGTCCCTCCCCCACCTCCTTCCATGTGCATCTGCTGTTTTGATATTGATCTCGACATCACATTAACATCCAATATTCCACAGTACAAACACCCTTTTTTATTCATTTAATTATCTGTTTAAATTATTTTTGTTATTAATCTTTACAACATTAATTACCTCCTGTATTATAGAATATGAGTTAGGTATTATATTTGAAATAACCTAATAAGTGATATTAATGAAAAAACGAATGATGTTCATTTTTAAAAAATTAGAATTTAATCATAATGTTCGTAAGATATGTGTATTATCAAAGAATTAAAAATATCTATAAATATATATCATCTTATAATCACCTTTAGACTATTAAAATATATTTGATGCAAATAACCTGTCACTAGGGATGAGCACGGATCGGATTTTCGGCCCACCCGCCACCCGACTAGACTCGGGTTTAGGGTGAAAAAAATACGACTCGACTTGACCCGATTTTTAAGCTTTAAAATCCAACCCGATCCTACCCGACCTGAATCATAAAAAAAATTTAGGGATTAAATTGTAAAAAAAATAAAATTTAGGGATCTAATTGTAAAAATATTTAATTTTAGTGACCTAATTATAAAAAAATAATTTTAGTTATATAATTTTATAAAATATATATAAAGAGGAATCATTATTGTAAATATCCCTAAAATATATATGGGAAAATTACACTAATAGTCTCAGGTCGAGTCGATCGGATTTTTTTCACCCTAAACTTGACCCCGACCCGAGACCACCCTTGAAAAAACCCAACCCGACCAGACCAGGTTGGATCAGAATCCGTCGAGTTCAAGTTTCGTACCCATTCCTACCTGTCACCGAGTGTTATTATTTTGTTATGCTGAATAGTGTAATTAGAGGTCCAATTACACTATTTAAGCTCTTAGGGGAAGTAATAAGAATCAATGCAATTGTATGATTAATTATAATGTTTAATTTTATAGTTAATATTATTTAAAAATTACACAACCTCGTAATTACAATTTGTACTATTAAATATTTATATTATGCCGACCAAATATGTTTAGAATTAAAATTCCTTATAATTAAAAAACCAGGCCCAAATGCATTAGAACGTATAAATCGGTTTTAAACTTCTGTGTCAAGAGATAGATCCTAGTACACCATCGACTCCTCTGATTTTGGGCTAAGCCCAATATATTTTTTTACACTTTTTTTTTCCTTTTATCAAAATTGGATGAGAGATTATTATTATTATTTAGATAATTATTCATTCCATTGTTCAACCCAAAAAAATAATTATATATGTTAACGCTTATATATTCT
The DNA here is from genome assembly GCA_035048815.1 of Abelmoschus esculentus. NCBI lineage: Eukaryota > Viridiplantae > Streptophyta > Magnoliopsida > Malvales > Malvaceae > Abelmoschus > Abelmoschus esculentus. The sequence continues at coordinate 916,573 of JAUCBN010000025.1, forward strand.
TTTAGACACATATACCTCAATTAAAGCATAATTGGACATTAGAGTTATCATCCTTTTTTATATATTTTTTTACAGTTTAGTGCTAATAATATCTCTAATTCTATCAACAATAGCTTCGGGAGTTTGACAACTCCTTTCATGGTACCTACGATTTTTTTCCTTTCAAATATAATACAAGAAAACACTCCAAACCAGCTTTAAGATTCAGACAATTAAGGATTTACCTTTCAACATAGTAACAGTCCATTATAGTTCGTCATCCCATTGCATAGCTGTTCTCTACTTACATTAGAAAACCGAAGTAAAGTTATCCAAATACCTATAGGACAAGGACATTCGGTAGTTATATGAATCAATCTATCGTAGGTAGGCATCCTATTATGAATTGTCATCCAAGTCACTAAAACATACTTTAAAGTATGAGAGAAAAACCAAATCAATTTCTTATTAATCGTATTTACTACACCGCAGTTATTAAATAAAGATATGACGAGCATGTTAAATCACAACCGTCCATTCATTGGTCGTCATCATCAAGTAGGATTCGGAGGTGATTTTCATTGAGCCGGTTGATCATGTCGAATTAGGAGTGTTTAATGTTACCAAATTATGTTATACTTATAATTGGGCCTTATATAAATAGGTTGTTTTGTTATACTTATAATGGAACAAAAATCCTCTGCACCTTTTATGTACCTCTTTTCATGCTTTCTTTGTATTTTCTTAAAAAATTAATTTTTAAACTCTAAAACCCTATTTTTATATTCTAAATCCTAAACTCTATACCCTAACAAATACACCCTACCTCTAATTCCCTAAAGCCTAACCAAAACCCTTGACCTAAAACCTTAAACCCTAATCTCTGGGACACTGGGAAATGGTTGGTGTCCTCGCGAAGCTGAGGTACAATCAGTTAACCACCGGCGATGGTGGTTTATGCCTTGGTTTCGTATTAGATTAGGCAATAGTTGGAACATTATTAGAACATGATGGAGCCAACTGCAGACAGGGTTAAGCTTATGCCTTGCTCTTCTTAATAGATTTACAGTCACATGTTTCTCCAACCTTAAACCAAAAGTCATTAAGACAATAATTAAAGAAAAAACATTATTATCAGACAACAAATTTGATTCTAAACTAAAACACCAGATACCATTCTTATACACGAATCGTCCCATAACCTAACAACGTTGCCGTTTATCGCCGTCAAATCCTGGTAACGGTACCACCCTGTCTCCCCTTTCCTCAACCTCAACGCTCTTTCCCAACTCTCCCACCATTCTCCGACGCAACTCACTTCATTACGGTACCCCTCACCGTTGCACCATTCCGTCTTCGTCGTATCACCGTCTACATCACTCTCTCCTTCGATGGCATTCTCGTAATAAACAGTCAGCTTGGGAATTCCTCCTTTCGTCACCCCATCATTGAAAACTAACTGTGAAACACTCGTTTTCGTAACGGAAGCTGGAGCTGGAACTGAATCTGAAACCACAGGTAAAGCTGTCGTCTTTTCTTCAACTTCAGGAATCGGTCTATCAATAACAGACGAAGGCGGGCTTTGCTCCCGACTTCTATCAGAACATGACGAGATACCGGTTCCGGCGGCTCTGATCCTCCAAAAACTAACCGCCGCCGTGATGACAGCAACCCACGTCCATAGATTATTGACAAGAGTGTAAATCCCAAACATTACATAGTTAAATGCTAAAGCTTCGACCCGAGAATCCAACAACTGGTTCATGTTTTTTTGGGGTAGAGCCTAGAGGTTTTATCCTTGTAACTCCAATGTCTGGAGATTTTCTCGTATTGTTTCAGTTTGCTCATGTGGTTTGTAAGAAAAACAGTCAGGGCAGTCTATAAATGGTAAGGGATTAGGTTTCTGATAGAGAAATGTTGGCCGTTGGATTGGCCAAGTTGAGAGTATGACTCTCGAGATGCTGAGAATCGAAAGCTAAGATGCGGAGGTAGATCCCAATCCCATATGCCGAATTTTAGTTTAATATTTTATGTGCGACAGATGTTTGTTTATAATTGGTAGTTGTTTTCATTTTAAAGATAATACTAATCGGTGTCTGTTTTCAGTTTTCACCTCGAGTCGTTGTCTTGATGCTGGCAGTTTGGTCTTTTTGCAGTAGCAGCAGAATATATAAGGCCGAGAGTAAGAGAGAGAAGAAGATACGACTGTATGTATTGTGTGGAATGAGAGTCAGACACGTGGGATCATAGAAGTAGTCCAATAAAAATCTAATATTAGTTTTTTTATATATAAATTATATTTGGTAATTAGTAGAGAATAGGTTATATTAATAAATTTGATTAATAAATAATGATAATTAATTATCAATATTTTATATTTATTACCGATAAAGGTTGGTTCAAGTGGTAAGTAATTGGGTTTCGCTTAAGTAAGTCTGAAGTTTGAGACGTTGCATACGCAAAAATTTCCTGTTAAAAGATTCACCAACTAAAACTAGACCTGCGACACAAGTCAATCCGGATTAATCAAAGCAAGACCTTGAAAACCGGAAGAGCGATAAAAAAATATTTTATATCTATTAAAATTAATTAGAATAAACATTGTCCATTTTTTTATTAAGATATTTATTGGATTTAAAATTCATATATAATATTAGTATTCGTACATAATAAAACTTAAATCTAACTATTTAATATTTTAGATATAATTAATATCTTATATAATTAGGATAAATTTACAAAATGAATAAATGAGAAAACTATATAAATATTGTCAAGGCCCTTCAAAATCCTAGTGCGGTCTAAGGAGGGGCCGAGGTCAGTTTGGGCCTCAAGCTAAAATAAATGAAACGGTAGTTGGGATTTGTGAGTACAGGCCCACATTCAAATGGGCTCTGAACCAAAAAAAATCAGCAACAATATGCCAATATTTATAAAAATATATAATTACTGATTTATTATTATTATTATTACAAATTCGTAAGAACAAGATCAGTGACACCGAGGTCTAGTTTAAGTCTATGATGTTGACCAACCATGATTTTATCAGTAATTAATGTTTATCAAAGTGAGGAGATAATTAAAAATATTTAAAAATTTAAAGGGATTTAATTAAAGATTAAAAATATAATTATTGTTTTTAAAGACTATAAATTCTAACACTAATATTATAGTACAATGATTAAATGATAATATTTAATAATTAAAAATATATTTTAAAATAGATATTACTGTTATTATTATAGCTAATTAAAATAACAATATTTGTGGCGACAGGATATCTAGAATTTTCGTTTCAAGTTTCAACCCACCCCTCCTTGTTTTGGCCATTCCACGGTCGTTTAGGTGCACCGTTGATATTCAAAATTGTGTTGTTGTTTGTGTCGGAACCACATGATTTGTTTCCTTTGGACCGCTCTCCCTGCAAGAATTTTGTCACGTGGCTTTGTATTTGTCTGTCGCATAAGCCACCCACACGAACAATATACTGTATGGGTGGAGACGTGACTCAAACAAAATCAATTTGATCAAAGTCTAAAGTCATCGTCCAGAGGAAAAGTTATAGCCTCTACAATACCTTAACCCATGGGGGAGAAGCCGCCACCCAAAGAATCAATGGTTGGGAGTTTGGACTAGGGAGTACTTATTAATTACCTTTTTTATATAGGGATGGAAATTAACTGAGTCGAATTTGAGTAATACTTAATTCAATTAGATTCGTTAAGATTTTTAGTTAAATAATTTTTAACGAGTCTAAAAACTCTAAGTTTGACTCGAATTATTAAGAATTCAAGTCGAGTTTAATTTGAGTCCAATTGAATCAACTGTTGACCGAGCTTTAATCATATTGAACTTGAGTAGTTGTCCCTGTCGCATCTCATTTAAAGTCCTATCATAAAAAAATTGTTGATACACAAATTGTGTAAACTCAAAATTATTAATTTTAAGGTATACGATGTTAGTTTAGGGTTTAGAGGATTAGGGTGTTAGGTTTAGGGTTTTAAGTTTAAGAAATTAAACTTTAAATTATAAAAATTAAAAAATAGTATATTTTTAGTAACTCGCGAGTTTTTCGAGTCGGACATCAAGTAGTTCGATTTAACTCATTAAAAATTAAAATTAAACCCAAATAATTTACGATCTGTCTCATCTCATCTATATCCTTAGATCTGCGTATTACATAGGTTGAAATAAGTATTTACTACATTAATGACAAAATTATACTACCAATCATTTTTTTGAACAAGCTAATAGTGATTACAAGTAGTATCTGTTTTAGAATATAATCTCCACCATTTGACATTAATCGATCAATCACTCTACTGGTATCGTTGGTGCTTGAACCCGTAACCTCTAAAAATATCAACCGTTCCTTTAATCAATTGAGCTTGAGGGCTCTTGCTGTTACAAATCATTTTTATTACTCTCTGATAATGTTGTGTATATAGCATAGGTATTGTCGTATAGACATATCTACAGCAATTAAGACAATAAAATTAAAATAAATTCCGAATTCTCTATCGTTCTAACTTGGTCAAATCTACTTTAATGAATATCATAATTTTCTTTTTCTCCATTCTTTCTAGAAATAGATAATCATGTACTTAAACTAATCAACTTTTGTTCTTCACTTGGAATAAAAATGGTTCATTTATTTGACTCGCCATCTTCAATACTGGTTCAAATTTCAGGATTATGGGGCTGAGATGACGATGCTGAAAATGCAGGCAATCAAACCAGTCATCATAGAATATATGCAGGGACGGAATTAAGGTCTAAAGTTATAGATAAAACATAAATATTTTAAAATAAAAAAAATAATTTTATAAAAAATTTATTTTTTACAAATATATATCCATGAACAAAGATGAAAAATGGGGTGAGAGAATTGTCTATCTCCACTCTATGTAATTTCATTCATACTATTTATTTGTTTGTTAACATTATTATTATTATTATTATTACACACCGGTTATAATAATGGGGTTCTGGATAGGTGCAATAGGAGTGACTACACAGGCCCTTGAAAAAGAGGGACCCCAAATTTTGATAAACTACATTTATTAGATGACGTTAATCTCAAAATTTATTGAAAATTTTTAAAAACGCTATTAATAAAAATGAGTTATAATTGTTAAAGCGTTATAATTATTTCTTAAATATGACAATTGATTATAAAATCTTATTGATTATTACTATTACTATTACTTCGGTAAAACTAGTGAAGTTTTGAACAGACGCAATAGAAACGATCGCACAGGAACCCCTAAAAAAGACATTTGCTTCTAAGAACTATAATTTTATAACTAGTGGAGGTCATAAACAATTACTTTTAAGGACCATATTTTAATAAATTGCATAGGGCCCAAAATCTTTGAACCACTCGGTTAAATAATTGAGTTGTACCAAGATTTGTATTAAAGTTGGAATTTTGAACCAACACAACCTTGATATTCTCTTCTTACCCAGGACTGGGAAAAGTATGAACTTTGAACCAACAAACCCAAACAAATATTGGTCGGAAAAAAACAGGGTTCATTTGACAAATTTTCGACAAATTATACTTTTCAAAATCCAGACATCTCTGGAAAATGTGTAAAAACTGGTCCCTAACAAGTAACAACATGCACTAATTTTCCATCCTTTTTCCACCACTTACAATTCTATTGATTTGCAGCTCAAGCAAGGCTCATGCACTTTGTCAAACCCTTGTAAGAAAAAAATATTATCGTAGATTATTAAAATATTGTATAGTTAGGTAAAAGTACGAACAATTTAGAAATATGAAGATGCCAAGAAATTTTTAGTTAATCGGTCTTGCTTAATCAAACTAATGACGTAATTAGCGAAAGTTCCCTTCACTGACGGACCAATTTCACATTTGGAAGTTGGAACTGTAATAATATTATATTAAAGAAGTAAAGATTGGTCTGCCCTCTTCAATTCACGTGCCTTTGACAATGACCTATTGCGTTACATGCAACTATATAACATGCAAATTCTATAAGCTTTTATCATCTCAAAAACCTTTCATTTCTTAAACCCTGAATTTCTAGACCTAAATTTCTATCCGAATAACCGAATCCGAGTATTTTTCAATGGCTGATATGCACCACGAGAACCCTCCTTTGATTATCTCCAAGATTGCCATCATTGGAGCCGGTGTTAGTGGCATCGCGGCTGCTAAACAGCTATCTCGGCATAACCCGGTTGTGTTCGAGGCCACGGATTCCATAGGTGGGGTGTGGAAAACATGTGCTTATAACTCCACGAAACTACAATCGGCTCGTAAGGATTACGAGTTTTCGGATTTCCCATGGCATAATAGAGATGATCCTAGTTTTCCCAGTCATGTTGAGATTGTGGATTACTTGGAATCATATGCTAAACACTTTGATGTGTTGAAGTTCGTCAAGTTCAATTCAAAGGTGATGGAGCTCCGTTTTGTTGGTCATCAGGAATCAATCGAGCTGGCTGGAAATCCTGGTGCCTATGTGAGTCCATTGCCGGGCCACCCTGTTTGGCAGATTGCCGTGCAAACTAACAATTCAGAAATCCTTCAGGTCTGTTGCTTTTGTATTTGTGTACTATATAACCACTAGTATTCGACTTATTGGACGACTAATCCGACAAATTAGAAGGTTTTAATGCTTATTTTTTCTTGACCCTTAATTACTTTTCAGTGGTATGCCTTTGAGTTTGTGGTTGTTTGCATTGGGAAATACGGGGATATACCCAAAATCCCAAATTTCCCAAACAACAAAGGACCTGAAGTGTTCCAAGGCAAGGTCCTTCATTCCCTTGATTACTGTAAGCTGGACAAGGATGCTGCTACTCAGCTACTCAAAGGGAAAAAAATTGCAGTCATTGGCTACAAAAAATCAGCCATTGATCTAGCTGTAGAATGTGCAGAAGCAAATCAAGGTAAATTATCTATTAAAGAAGTAATCTATTATCTTTTAGTATTGTGCATTATTTCTTCATCCAGATTAGGTACTAACCAAGTGATATAACGAAACTAATTATTTTTATCTGAAAATTATTAGATGAACTTTGTTCACCACGTTCGTATTTAAATAACTATCTAATAATTACCCACTCAATAATTACATATAAGAAAAAGGTGATAATTTATCTTGAAAAAAATAAGATAAACGAATATGATTAGATAAGACCACAGATAACGTGACGAATAAGATTCATCTAATAATTTTTGGTTACGGAGACTTAACAGTACTGCTTTTGTTGCCACATGTGTAAGATTTGCTGTAGTGTTGTATGGGGGCAGGTAGGGGCCAAGTGGCCATGATTTTCCACGTTAGGAAGGTCGAATTTTGCATGGATTTTGATCTGTGTTTTTTTGGTTAAAGGTAAACTAAAAAGGTCAAGTTTCAAACGCTTGACCAAACAAGCCATCCAACCAGGCATGGTTTGATTTTTAGGTTGGTTGGAATTTTTTGACCTGCATGTTTTCAACGTTTCTGAAACATAACATTGGAATTCCAACATGGGTTTTTAGACTTTGATCCGTTTGATGATAAGACAGTCAAGGTGGACAAATCAAGAAACTTTTAAAGAAAATGACATGTAAATCTGTCTCAATCAATCTTTCCTGTGTTAGAAACTTTTTCAAGTTATTTCATTTGCCAAATATGTAAAATATTAATTCTATATAAGTAAGCTGCTAATTTCTATCTATAAACATTCATCTAATGAGATTAATCAATTTATGAATAGAATATAAATAGTTAAAAAAAACTATGGTCCTAATTTCTATTCCAAATGATGACTTACAGGTCCAGAAGGGCAACCATGCACCATGGTAGTAAGGACACTTCACTGGACTGTTCCCCATTATTGGGTGTGGGGTTTGCCATTCTTCTTGTTCTATTCAACAAGATCTTCTCAGTTCCTCCATGAAAGGCCTAACCAAGGCATTCTCCGGACCTTGCTCTGCTACCTGTTATCTCCCTTGGTGAGTCAATATTTCTCAACTCAAAACCCTTAAAAAGACAAATACACTCACATATAAACTGATATAGATGATGCTTTATTTTTGGCAGAGGCAAGGAGTTTCGAAGTTCATCGAGTCCTACTTGCTTTGGAAACTTCCATTGCAGAAGTATGGACTGAAACCAGAGCATCCATTTGAAGAAGATTATGCATCATGTCAGATGGCCATCATGCCAGAAACATTCTTCACTGAGGCTGATAAGGGGAACATTGTTTTCAAGAAATCATCGAATTGGTGGTTCTGGAAAGAAGGAATCGAATTCGATGACAGTACCAAAATGAAGGCCGATGTTGTCATTCTTGCAACAGGTTATGATGGAAAGAAGAAACTCAAAACTATCTTACCAGACCCATTCCGGAGTTTAATCGAATATCATCCGTCTGGAATCATGCCCTTGTATAGGTAAAAGAAGATTCTGAAAAAAAGAGAGCATGGTTTGGGAGTTCTCCATAAGATTTTTTTAGACTAATTGATGTTAAATTACTGTTTCTGGCAGGGGCACGATCCACCCATTGATACCGAACATGGCTTTCGTGGGTTACATCGAAAGTGTCGCAAACCTTCATACGTCTGAGCTGCGTAGCATGTGGCTTGCTCGATATGTAGACGAAAAGTTTAAGCTCCCAAGTGCAGAAAACATGCTGGAACAGATATACAAGGAGATGGAGGTGTCAAGGAGGACAACCAGGTTCTACAAGAGGCACTGCATTTCCACGTTTAGCATCAACCACAGTGATGAGATCTGTGAAGAAATGGGATGGAATTCTTGGAGGAAGAGAAGCTGGTTTGCAGAAGCGTTCAGCCCTTATGGCAGTCAGGATTATAGCAACAAAAGCTAAAATGATCACACAGTTAACTATTTTTTTATTAATGTGCATCTCAGGAAAGAATTAGCTACTGCTGAAAAGGAAAATAATAAATGTTAATAAATGAAGTAGAAGTAATCATCAATTCATCATAGAGAGTCATTCAATTTCAGTGTCCTTAAAGGACTTTTAGGGGTTTCCTGTATTTTTCATATCAATTGAAAGAGAGGAAAATAAAATAAATAAATGAAAGAAACATGTTCTTAACATCATTTTGATGTATAGAATCAGTGTCACAGGAATTATTAGGAATTTAATACGCGATAATTAATGCCAAAACGATCAACTCTCAAGGATAGTAAAGTTTCGAGTGACCGTTGAACCAAGGTTAGTTGTTGTATCTTGTCTAATGTGGTTTTGGAACATACCCATCGACAGCAAAGTTTCGAGTGTCAGCCGGGATTGCTAAACGAATTCCATCGAGTTCAGGCCTTGCAATTATTTGACATCCAAGTCGAGAACTGAGAAGTACAAGAACGTGACGATCCATTTAGATTAAACTTCAACACACACACATTCTATGGTGAACTAACTCACGTTTCAGTAAGTCCAAAGGCCAGGTCCAACATGTCATTCTCTTCATCACTTGGATCTTCTAATTTATTATAGTACTCCATATCCTAGCAAAAGAAAAGTTAAACAGTTAATCCCGAATAGTTAGGTTGAAAGAATATTATGAATAGCCATGAATCAATCAACAGCAGGAAAAGTGTTTGATGAGCATACCATCACTATGACATGGCATGTTGAGCAGGCAAGTGAAGCCTCACATGCTCCCGAAACAACACAAGCAGACATTAATTTTAAGCAAAGAACTGTAAATTAAGCTGAGGTAGAAAAATCATGATGCTTCTGAAATACGCCCCCTCACCCCCTGAATAAATCTAGTTTCTGGCAGCAGTTCAAGCTGTCGAAAAAAATTGAAGGAGAGTAAGATCATGGGAAAACTTCACAAACTATTCCCTAAAAGTGAAATCTTCTCTCTTCAGATAAATAATTGATACAGAAATCCAATTCTTACCCAATTCTGTGAAGTGCAATACCAACTATAGGGTAACGTAAGTATCTCCATCATTCAAGATAATTAACAGGGACAAGCTTATCATAATCACAAGAGTTAACTATAATTCATGTCCTAGGCTGGTTTCAGTGACAAAATATATAGATAATGCATGCCAAGTTATATTTGTATCTCTTCAAAAAATGAATAAGAAAGAGCAAAACTAACACCCCCCCCCCCCACCCCCCCCCACCCCCCCCGAAAATAATAACCACTGACCAGAAACCGCTGGTATTGTCCACAGGGCCCTTGTCTAAATCTTGGTCTAGAGATGCAAGTATATCCGCCTATGAAAAAGAATGCGATTTGGAGTGAAGTCAGTAAAAGAAAAATCATTTCATTCAAATAAGCTTCAGTAAGAACCCGCAAATTATACCACTGTAACTAAAGCAAAATGGCTTGCTTAGAAACTAGAAGAGAGCCTCAAACTTTTATCAAGAACAAGCTCTAAATATTTATAATTCCAAATTTCCACAGAATCAAACAGTAACAAATGAACCCAAACTGAAAGTAGTAACAAACCTCTCGATAGTTCTTTAGCAATCCAAAATCCAACTCTAGAAAGCCTAGAAATCAACATAATTTGATGTCATAAAACAGAGCCCTGCCCCTGTTTAAAGGAGAAAGAAGCGTCAAACTGTTGACAAACATAACAAATATCCAAAAGGACTAGCTTTTGAAGCTAATAAATCGAAAAAGTTCAACTGGGTATTCAGCTAAGACGCTGCTAATCAATCGGTATAGGCTTCAATCTCCGGTTAGCTCAAATAACGATAGAATCAATTGAGAAATTAACTTTTGAAAAAAGAACAAACCTTTTTGCAAAGAGAGAAACAGAGGAGATTGGAACCAGGCTTGGGCCAATCAAAGTAGGATTTTTAGACCCAATGTTTAGGTCAAAGGCCTTTGCGTAAAGAGCAGAGGATCCGAATTCCATTCCCCGATGCAGGTGCGAACACGATTGCCAATCATCATCAATTTCTAGCAGCAACGGTTCCTTTTAACTTTACTTTCGAATGCCCTTTTAGGAACCCGATGTGGGATCCACCATCCATCACCGTCAAGCTGAAGCCATATGTTGCGCTTTAGTTCGCGGGTAAAACTGTAGAACCTCCCTTCACCACTCACTACTACCCGCCACCTCCATCGCCGTCTCCATCTGTTCCGTTTCAAATTTCTATTCACTCTTTCGCTCCAGTCTTTGTCTATTCTTTAGTTCCTCTTTTCTCGAAATTCAATTTTTCATTTCCCCAAAGAGAAGAAAAAAATAGGAAAAATAAATAAATGAGCTTCTCTTCCTGTTATACCATCGGCCTCCGTCTCACGCCCGACCGCTCCAACAACCTCTTCTTTTGTTCCCCTCGAAACTCTTTCAGTATTCGCGAATTTCGCGCTTTCAGACGACGGTGCCGTTTCAAGCTCTGCCGCTCCAACCCCACCCTCCAAAGCCAATCCAATTTCTCTTCCGCTGACAACTTTTTCCAGAATCTCACTTCCCTCCATTTTCTCGCTCCAATTTTGGGTCTAACTTCCGGCCTCGCTCTTTATTTCTCGTCGCGGTTGAATTTAGCGTCCGGAGGTAGAAACAATGCCTGCGAAGTCGGGGAATGGGTTTTGTTCACCAGTCCGACGCCGTTTAACCGCTTCGTCATCCTCCGGTGCCCCTCCATATCGTTTGAAGGGAGTGAGCTGATGGAGGATGTGAACGAGAGGCTGGTGAAGGAAGATAGACATTTCGTGAGGCTGGATAGCGGGAGGATGATACAAGCGAGTAGAAATAGAGGGGAGGAGCCTAGTGAATTAGAATACCAGAGAGTTTGTATAAACACGGAGGATGGTGGTGTCGTTTCTATTGATTGGCCGGAGAATTTTGATTTAAGCGGAGAACATGGATTGGACACGACGGTGTTGGTGGTTCCGGGAACGGCGGAGGGTAGTATGGACGAGAAGGTCAAGGAGTTTGTTAAGGAGGCGGTTTTTTGTGGGTTTTTTCCGGTTGTTATGAATCCTAGAGGCTGCGCTAGCTCGCCCCTCACCACTCCGCGGTAAGCTATTGAGCTCTAAAAGTGTATTTTGTCATATTTCATTACTTGTTTTGTTTATTGCCATTTGTTTTAAAATGATTGGCATATGTTTAAAGTGAGTGGGAATTATTTATTTGAGAAACTCATTACTATCTAATATAAGCTGGGTGCTTTGGTTTTCCCTGGAAGTTCATTGAAAAGCCGTCTGAAATCAAGCCTGTTTAATGACTTTATTTATGTAGGTTGTTTACAGCAGCTGACAGTGATGATATCTCCACAGTTATACAGTTCATCAATAAGGCAAGACCGTGGAACACATTGATGGGCGTTGGCTGGGGATATGGTGCAAACATGTTGACAAAATACTTGGCAGAAGTTGGTGAGAAGACACCTTTGACGGCTGCGACTTGCATAAACAATCCTTTTGATTTGGAGGAGGCCACAAGATTGGCTCCTTATCACATGGCTTTAAATGAAAAACTCACTGGTGGACTTATAGATATTCTAAGATCTAATAAGGTTGGTTATTGCTTAAGTTCAAAATTTGTATCTTTTCACTCAAATTCACTTGACGGCTCTGGTGTTTCAGTAGTAATTCATTTGATTCGTGAATGATCTAGGAGCTGTTTCAAGGCCGAGCAAAAGGGTTTGATGTGGAAAAGGCTTTATTGGCCAAATCTGTTCGTGATTTTGATAAGGCAATATCTATGATCTCTTATGGCTTTGACGACATAGAAGACTTTTACTCCAAATCTAGTTCGCGAAGCTTAGTTCGTAATGTGAAGATTCCTGTTCTTTTTATACAGGTACCTTCTAGAACTTCTGATGCCAATGCTATCACTTTGAGGTACATGCATTAAATGTCAAATTTCTGATCATTGCATTCTTGCTTCAAAAAACTCATTTGTAAATGCCAGAAATGGACATTGTTAAATTTACCTGCTTTAATGGTAAATACTGACCAAAGGTCTTATAATCTTGCATTCTCATTTGGGAAGATATCTTTTAGGACTTGCCTTGCGATAGCTTGTATTTTTTCTTCTTCTTTTCTGTTTCTCTCCTTTGAATGTTTGTACAGTAGCTCAGATCGTAACTCCTCCTTTGGGGAAGAGGAAACCTAGATGGTAAACCAATTTTTTTGTAAACTTTTCTTTGTACAGGATGATGACGGATCAGTTCCACTGTTCTCCATTCCGCGTGTATTGATTGCAGAAAATCCTTTTACCAGCTTACTACTCTGTTCTTGTTCTTCATATAGAGCTAAAGTATCTTGGTGCCATCATCTTACTATTGAGGTAATGTCTTCATTTTCTCTCCTCTCATCTGTGGTCCTTCATTCATTTGGATTTTGAACCCGGAACAATTTAAGTCCTACAGAATTTACTTCATATTTCATGATAAGATGTTTCCATTTACCAACTATATCCTGGTTATTACAAGGTATGGTAACTGGGCTGGAGTGACATGTTATGTAGCTTATGTCATCATACTTGATAAAGTTTTGCCATGAACATTGCAATTGATTTTCCTCATTATCATTGGTTTATATAGTGGCTCACTGCGGTGGAGCTTGGACTCCTAAAGGGCCGTCATCCTCTTCTAAAAGATGTTGATGTCACCATCAGTCTTTCAAAAGGCTTAGTTTTCACAGAAGGTAGGTTGACTGGTAAAGGACGAAAAACTGAGAAGCTTTTGGATCTTTCTAGATCAAATTCTATAAATGGCTATTCTGTTGGTCCTACAAGAGACATGTTGGAAGATGGTGGTACATCTGCTAGCATCCACCTTCAGTCAGGACAAGATTCACTCAAAGATGTGTCAGCTCAGACCAAACCTCTTGAAGGAGAGTTGGTCAAAGAGGAAGCTGTACCTGAAGACGGAGAAATAGGGGAAGTTTTACAAACTGCACAAGTAGTTATTAACATGCTTGATGTAACTATGCCCGGAACTTTGAAAGAAGCAGAGAAGCAGAAGGTAGGGGATTATAAAAAATAGTAGTTTCTTCTTTTATCTTACATGTACTATCATTCTGTGTTTTAAAATTTTTAATACATATTCATCGATTTCTAACCTTCAGTTTTCTGTAGTTTGCATCAAGTATAATCTGAATTTTGAACAATCAAAGTGATAAGCTAATGTTAAAGGACGGCTTCTGCATGTGTGCTTGTGGGTAGGAAATATGTAAACTGTACAAGTTTTGTGACCATATTTCTTGAATGAGTAATTTAAAAGTCTGGGGTCTTTCTGTATTTTGTTTGACTTTCTTAAATCAGTTTATGATTTTCCTCGTGGTTTGTTGATATCTATATTTGTTTTCCCTTTAAAAGTATTTTATGGGAAATTCAGCTTATATAATGTTATTTCCAATTATTATTTTCTGGTGTGGCAGGCTTGGTTATCTAAGCATCAATTTTAATCTGGCATGATGACTTTAAGGATTTCTAGATATGAACTTTAGGTACTTGAAATAAGCATTTGGAACATAAATTTTTAGGCATGTTAAATAATTTTAGTATATAAATCCAGGTATTGGCTGCTGTTAATCAAGGAGAAACAGTTATGAAAGCTTTGCAAGATGCCGTTCCAGAAGATGTTCGTGAAAAACTCACCGGAGCTGTATCTGTTATTATGCGTTCTCAAGGCACAAATATAAAACAAGGTATTGAGTGGATTCCCAAAGTCCAATCAGGGTTTGAGTCAAAAGTCCAAGAAAGTGCCAGTAATTTGACTCAAGAAAGTGCCAGTAAAGCTCATTCTACAGATGAGATAAAAAGAGCTCAGGATTTGGCAAATGGGACTGATAGCAATCAAGTTGGCTCGGAGAAAGCTCCTGCTGGACAGGGATCAGCTGATAGCAATCAAGTTGGCTCGGGGAAAGCTACTGCTGTACAGGGATCAGAATCTCAGCCATCGGACAATATGAATAAGCCTGGGGATGTAGGTCAATCTCAACCAGCAAGTGGAGATCACAGTGATATTTCTTCTTCAGTCAAGAATGATACAAATGAATCGGGAAAAAATCATGAAAATGATGATCTCAACAAGGAAAAAGCTTCTCCGCATGCTGACTTGATTGAACCAGGATCCGAAACTAGTGCTAAGCCTAATTTGACTACCCAATCTGAGAAGGAAGGCAGCACAGATGAAATACTTAGTGGTGAGTCCAAAGAAGACCGAGATGGGGGAGTAGGAGGCCAAACTGAAACGAAGGATGATAATAATTCCCAGCTAAAGGAAGAAAAAGTTGTGGATTCTTTGACTGATCAAAATAAAGTGGCATCTGCAGGATCTTCTGAAGCCCAAACAGAGGAAGGGGAAAGGATCGATGATCAGAAAATAGATCTGCAATGTACATCCGATCAAAATAAGTCCATCACTGATTCCAACACTGCATCCTTCAATGTTTCTCAAGCATTAGATGCTCTGACAGGGATGGATGATTCCACCCAATTGGCTGTTAACAGTGTGTTTGGTGTTATAGAAAATATGATTGATCAACTTGAGGAGGAAAAAGAAAATGATTCTAATGTTGGAAATGAGGTTAGGGCTGAGAATATTGAGTCTCTGCCAGAGATGCAAGAATCATCTGGAAAAAAAGAGGGCAGTGAGAATGATAACAGATTAAGAGAAACTGAAGGCAGTAAAAATAACCAGAGTATGATTTCCAATAGATTGCATGATCCTCCCCCACATAATGATCATGGCAACGATACAGCCTTGCAGGATGACTCGACAAGTAAATGGCTGCAGAAGGAATCCCCACAAATTCACGTTCCGTCTGATGAGACTGGTAGTGATGATTCTAAGGGAAATATTGCTTTAGATTTTCCAAGAAACATTGATCGTCTGGTTGGTCATAAACCTCTGGATGATTATTCAGATAGACTTATAAATAACATTTCATATAGTAAATACTTCCACAGATATTTGCTTTCAAAACAAAGTACCAAACCTCTAGATGTAGATACAACTACTGCTTTATTTCTCGACTATTTTCCAGAAGGTGATCAGTGGATGCTCTTGGAACAACCAGAAGAGAACAACGATTCTACTGGTGATCTTAGAACTCATAGCAGAGAGACTGAGGTGCCAACTGCTGAAGTGAGTGAAATGGAAAATTGCATTGAAACATCATATGAAATACTAGATACAGAAAGGCAGCATGATCCTGTTAGAGAGTTTGAGACTATAGGCTATATGAATGGAAATGCTGGACAGGACTATAGGGCATTAGAGGAATTGATGCATCTTGTGAAAGTTACTATTTTGGATTCTTTGAGGTTGGAAGTTCATCGCAGGCTAAGCGCATCTGACATGGAAGAAATGGAATCTCAACTTGCTATAGATATTGAAACAGTTGCAAATGCAGTGTCTCTGTCTATTAGAGATGAGGAGGAGCTTAATGATTTTGAGGGCAGGGAGAATGTTTTTGAAAATACCTCGAATAAAGTTGGTACTATTAATGGAGAGACTGTTATCAAGATTATTTCATCTTCTGTTCAGAGCACAAGTTATCTAAGGAGAGTGTTGCCGTTAGGTGTTATTATAGGATCTAGCTTAGCTGGTTTGAGGAAGTATTTTCATCTATCTACAGTTCATGATGATGATCAAAGTAAAGATAAAGCTGCTGAAAAAACGCAAATATCTCAGAGTGAAAATCATGGTAGTACTAGTATAACGGATATTGATCAATCACCTGTTTTTAAAACTAGTGAAAATGGTATTTTGCATGACCCCAGTAGCAAAAAGGAGGTAGAAAGCGGTTTGAAAAGCCTAAACAAAGACAGTGTCATGGTTGGTGCCGTTACAGCTGCTCTGGGAGCATCAGCTTTGCTAGCTCCGCTGTCAAACCAGGTAATTGTTAAATTCTTTAGAATTTTATATAACCATTTATATCTTTTTTATTGTCTGGTTAAACCTATGTGCACAAGCCTGGTCTAGCAGTGATATCCTTGGCTTGTTACTAAAAATTAAGCAAATTTTGGCAAGTAATAAGGGTTTTCAACAATATTATTATCAGCAATGTGTTCTTTGAATTTATTGTCACTAACTTTAGGTATGAATCTTCTCTAGAAATTATGCTTATAATTACTTTATTTAATTTCTACTAACTATTGTTTCATGTTTATATCATGGTTTAATTCCCTGGGAGCCTTTTTGACCTTGCTTCCTATCTTTCATGGTTAAATGACTAGTTCTCGTTTTTGCCAAAATGGTCATATCCATTTTGCACCAAGAGTATTCAACGAAATGTTGAATTACTTTTAGTTGAAAGATTTTTATTTCAAACTTTTAATCTTCTATTGTCATATACCATACATGTTGATTGTGCTTTATATACTTTTTTCCTTATCCCAACTTAGCATTCTTCTCATTCTTGCTGGTGTATAAAAATGCAAAGGATCTCCTAGAAGAAAAGGGAACAGCAGAAAGTTCATCCGAGACATTCGAGGAGAAAGTTCATCGGGATAAAGAGCCTGGAACTCCTGAAGAAATAGTAGATGACAAACCCCAAATCAACATGGTCAGTAGTCTTGCAGAAAAAGCCTTGTCAGTTGCTGGTCCTATTGTACCTACAAAGGAGGATGGTGAATTGGATCAAGAAAGGTCTTTATCATATGCCTGATTTATGTTTCTGTTGCATCTGAAGTTGTCTGTTTTTTGGTATTCTTCAGCACTCTACTTATGTGTGTCTTTGTCAGCAGATTGGTTGCTATGTTAGCAGATTTGGGACAAAGGGGTGGCATTTTGAGGCTAGTTGGTAAAATTGCCTTGCTTTGGGGTGGTATACGTGGTGCAGTGAGTCTAACGGATAGACTTATCTCATTTCTCCGTATAGCTGAACGCCCCTTACACAAAAGGTATTAAGTGGCTGGCAACTTTCCCTACCCACCTTTGAATTCTATTTGAATTTACAGTTAAGAGTAACTTGGATCAATTTGTTCAGGTAAGAGAATGTATGCTAAATGTTTTAAAACATTTTAACAGACATCAAACACGTTTGAAATTTGTGATATATATCTAGGTGCTTGGTGGTGGTGTTCTATTTTTCCACCTAGATTTATGTTTGTCATCTATCTAATCTTTTTGTACTGATGTTGTACGGTATCTCTTGTGTCCTGCTTTCTTCCAACAGGATTCTTGGCTTTGTTAGCATGGGTCTTGTTCTGTGGTCACCAGTTATTGTTCCATTGCTTCCAACTCTTGTGCAGAGCTGGACAACAAATAATCCCTCCAAGGTTGCTGAACTTATTTCCATTATTGGCTTGTACGCTGCTCTCATGATACTTGTCATGTTATGGGGCAAAAGAATACGTGGTTATGAAAATCCACTTGAGCAATATGGTCTGCTTTTGACATCGTCAACGGTATGGATTCTATTTTAAACCCTTTATTGTAGAAAAATCTAGATGGAGGGCCATTTATATTGATCTCATATTTTAGCTTCTGACTTTTACCATGCATGTTGGCGTATGTGTTTGAGGTTGTTTCTTTTGTGCACCTGGTCAATTGGGGGTTTGATTCTGAGAGGAAATCTTAAGTTTAACAGTTATGAACAGCTGCTATTATCCTAGACAGAGTGAGTTAATATCTCTATTGTTAAATGCAGATCAGAGGTCTTCTGACTGGCTTGATTGGAGGAGTCATGCTTGTTATGCTAATACAATCTGTAAATGCTTTGCTTGGCTGTGTCAGCTTGTCTTTGCCTTCAAATTTTCTTCCATCATCTGTAGATTTCCCAGCTAGGCTCAAAGTTTATGGGAAACTGCTTGTGATGGCTGTTCGAGGAATTGTTACTACTACTGGCATTGTGATAGTTGAAGAACTGGTTTTTAGATCATGGCTGCCTGATGAAATTGCTGCAGATTATGGCTATCATCGGGGAATTATTATATCAGGATTTGCATTTTCTTTGATCCAGAGGTAAGATTCTCTTTCTCTCTTGCAACTCATTTCCCCTTTTCTTTTTCTTTTTTTATAGTATGAGATATTCTTTTGGTGAGATTTTTTTCTATGAATTTGTAAATCTGCTAGTGTTTAAATAAAAATATAAAGGCTGCTAACAGTTGCCCCACTAATGATTCAATGGTGATTGCAGGTCTCTAATGGCGATACCCGGGTTATGGCTTTTATCTTTATCATTATCAGGCATACGACAAAGAAACGAGGGCAGCCTCTCAATTCCAATCGGTTTACGAGCTGGGATAATAGCTTCAAGTTTTGTTCTACAAACAAGTGGATTTCTAGTTTACAAGGCAAACCATCCTCTGTGGGTAACTGGAGCTTACCCCTTTCAACCTTTTAGCGGAGTCGTTGGTGTTGCATTTGCTCTAGTGTTGGCAACCATTTTGTATCCAAAACAACCTATACCTATGGAACACAAGAACCTGAAAACTAGCAAAGAAGAATAGATGGAGAGAATTATAGGGTTTAGGACAGCAGCCTGTGCTTCAAAGTGGTGCATTTTGGGGCCAACACTTTTGTGCAACAGGTGCCGGTCTGCACAGTAAAACATTGTAATTCTCACTCTGCGGGAGTGTTACTTGTACATGCATGTGAGGGGAGATTTGAAGCAACAAGAAAAGGTGGGATATTGTGGCAACATTTTATGTGTAGTTATCACTGTCGGAATTGCAGAAGAGAAGAAATAGAAGCAGGGTGATGGTATAGCAGTGTACAGTACAGTTTGCAAGTTTTGAAAGTCCAACCTTGTACTATAGAACAATAATATAATACGTATACGAGTGGTTCCCTTGAAAAAAGACGATCTTTTGCTTGAATTGAGGGGCGCAAAACGCCATGTTCAAACAATGCAGGAAGAAACAAAATGAAATACAAAGAGCCTTTTCTTCTAAATCCTTATCCAAATCAAATTTCAAAACAACAATTATTAATCTCCAGAAAAGAAGCAGCCCATTGTTGTTCATATCCTTCGGTTTACTCCTCTGCCAAAGGAACTGATTCAGCCTGTAACAACCACAAACCAGTAGCAATCTGGTTAAAAAAGAGACCTTGAAGAAACAGAGATGTGAATGAGAGAAATTTACCAGTTTCCGGTACTTAAGAGCGTAGAACATCTCGAGATAACGGCGGCTCTCACAGCGTTCGAGGTTGGAGACATGCTTCCAGAATCCGTACACTCCGGTGAGGGTCAATAGTCTCTCGGAGTAGATCTTCCATGTATATCTGGTTTTTCCAGCCATTTGTATTTCGTTATAACAAACATAAAACGCATGCACAAATATGAAAAAGTAGAACAAATGTTGTGGGAGCTTACTTCTCCTCAATACGTTTCAAGCCTCCTTGTGAAATCTTGTCCCAGTGAGATGGATCTACCTTGCACTTCTCGAAGAAATTCACAAGTATCTTGGCAGCTTGATCACCATGGTATGGATCAATGTTGAAACCGGATTTGCCATGGACAATGATCTTAGCTGGTCCGCCATTGCAAGTTGCGAATGTTGGCAAACCGCAAGTCATTGCCTCCACAACTGTCAATCCAAAAGCTTCATACAATGCAGGTTGTACAAATGCACCTTTGGTGTCGCAGATGTAACGGTAAAGCTCTCCGTTACGGATACGGTTCATTTGGGATGATATCCATCGGAATTGACCGTTCAAGTTGTACTTTTCGATGAACTCGAACATCTTCTTCATTTCAGCTTTCTCTTCCAAATCTTTCGATTCCTTTCGCCTGTCTCCACCTACAACTACAAGGTTAACCAACTCTCGCAACTTTGCATTCTTGCCATACCACTCCACAAGTCCCGTTAAATTCTTGACACGATCCAGCCTTGCCATTGTAAACAGAATCGGCTTGTTGCGGTCACTGAGCACACATCTGTCGGACAATCATGGACAAAATGTTAGATCAGACAACAGAAGCTTGAGTAATCAGTTTTGCTAGTGGAAAACTTGCACTTACAAGTGTTCTTCATTCTCAACTTTGCTGTAAAGGAGGTCTTCGATCTCGGGATGGAAATGCTTCAACCTCCTCTTCTCCTCAGTGTAAGGGAAATATATCTCCATATCAGCACCGGGGGAGACAATGTTGAATTTGGGATCAAACACATCGATACCATGTACAACACGGTAGAGACCGGGTAAGGTGAAAGCTGTGTGGCTCTCGTACTGACCTACAGTGTCCTTGCTGGGAATCATTATAAAAATATATCGTGTTAATGATCTTCATCCGCCGAGTTAGAGAATGGGATTTCGAGAAAATATCAAATCAAATACTGAGAACATAAATCATCTATATATACCTTCCTGCAATTTCCTGGAAAGTACTGGTGATGATGAAATCTGTGTGGTTCATGGTATTTCTTTATATTTTTATATATATCAATATATATATATATCATAAAAAATTGAGAGATTCGTCTAAACCTTAAAAATTAATCCTTTAATTAATAAAAATAAAAATTTTGAGTTATTGAGTTATTCGAATTTCCATTTTACAACTCAAACTTTATTTGAATTTTTTTCGAGTCGAGTATTTTCGCCTCGAGTCGAGTCGAGTTATTCGATTTTTTTGAGTCGAGTCTATAAAATTTTAAGTCGAGTATTTTTACCTCGAGTCGAGTTTTGCTCACCCTTATACCGAACACCTTGAATTTCAAATTTAAAAAGTTAGAAGGGATAAGTTTACGTACAATGACGAATAAAAAATGTCAAAAATTTTGAGGACAAATAATGACGTTTCGTTATGCTTCGATTCGGAAAAAATAAACTAAAAATATTAAAGTGAGGAACGCAGTATAGTTTAGGGACTAAAATATGTATTAAGACTAAAGCGTATAAAGGGGGGTATAAGGGTACTTGTACATATTTCGTTGCTGAAAGTGCCAAGCAGAGATAAAGGCTTTGCCCTAATTAGACCCTTTGTTATCCTCACCCTCCCTGCATCTGGGTTTTCGCCGTCGCCGAACCTGAAATATACGCGAAATCGTAGCCCCTTGCCGCCCTCTTTGCCACCTTTTCTGTTAGAAAAAGAAACAAAAAGAAAATAAAATGGGAAGAGAAACTCCAAAACAGCAACAACAGGCTTCTTACACGGTGGAGCAGCTTGTGGCCGTCAATCCTTACAATCCTGACATCCTACCTGATCTCGAGAACTACGTTAATGAGCAGGTCCCTCTCGCTATCTAATGATCGCGTCATTCGATTTTATAGATTTTCATCATCTGTGATTCTTTGTGTTTGGTTTAAAGTCATTGAGTATCTTGATTCTGGATCTTTCTGTATTTGGCGGGATGATGTTGTAATCAGCTTTTATTGTATTGTATTGTATTGTATACTCTACATAGATTTGGCTGTTTCTTTAATCTTTTAATCTGGACTGTTCAAATTTCAATAACGAACAGTTTCTTACCATTAGCTGATAGCATCTCACTTTGAATTGTTACGAGATCCTTGTTAAATTTGATAAAATCTCTTTTATGTTTAGGTCTTCTAGCCCTGAAAATCTTGTAGCTATGCTTTACTTTTTTCATGTTGAAATGTAGTTTATGTGGTGAACCCCTTCAATGTGTTCTTAATACTGTTTGAAAAACATGTCATGCGTTTGAACCCCCAAAGGGCAACTCTCATTTTGTGGAAGTTGTTAAAATGATTACAAAACTTGTCTTTGCCAGGTTTTATCGCAAACATACAGTCTGGACGCAAATCTCTGCCTTCTTCGTCTCTACTAGGTACCAACATTCACTCATATCCTCTCATGTTTAGGGTTCTCTGTTTATGTAAAAGAAAGAATGGAAGAGAGAGAGAGAGCACCTCAGTGTTCTTGTAGTCCTTTTAGTATCCTATTACTTAATATTTCTAGTTTAGCCTATCTTATGAAGGAAGAAGATGAAGCAAAGCTTAGGTTTAATAAGTTCCTACTTTTCTTAGTTTTTACTTATATGATATTTTCTTTGTCCTTGTAGTTTGAGCCTGAGCGTATGAGCATGCAAATTGTTGCACGCATTTTGGTTAAGGTATGTTTTGGTTCTTGTTTATACCAAATTAGAACTATTTATCAGCTTATTAGTAGCTAGTAGGCTAGGAACTGTCATTTCTAATGCTTTCCTTTTCTCTTCCCCTTCTGCTTTTCTACAGGCTCTCATGGCAATGCCAGCTCCGGATTTCAGCCTTTGTCTCTTTTTGATTCCAGAGCGAGTGGTATCATTCTTATTGTAGATATTTCCTTTATGATTTCCATTTTACATTTATACATCAGCATTTAAGTATGTTTAATGGGTGTTGGCATAGGCTTTTTTTTTTCTTGGCTTTTGTTGTTAGTCAAGTTTTGTTGAACATTTTAAACAGTAACAATCTGGAATTTCAAGATATCAGTGCCTACATGTGAATAATAAACCTGTAACCCTGGGGAAATTGAGAAAGTAAAGAATTCTTGTGATCCAGAAAGTATGCCAAATTCATTAGTCATTGCTGTAAAATTGAAGATGTGTACTTCTCTTTATTTAAACTTGGAAATTTCTGCCTATGATTGCTAGAAGCGTCTAAAACCTGTAGATTTCTATCTGAAGTAGGTCATAATAAGTAGTTTGTGTCATATGATTGTATAGCCCATTCATGCACTTGTGAGAACTATTTAGGGAAGCACACTTTTTTCAAAGCTATTATCATTGTAAGGTCTAAAATTATATTTTTTTTCCGTTTTATTGTTCCATCTTTACCGGAAAATATTTTCCTCAGTTTTTGCAATTATAAGTGACATTTTGCATGTGATATCAGCAAATGGAGGAGCAGTTCAAGACACTGATTGTTCTCTCGCACTATTTGGAGGTATGTATTTGCCCTTGCTCGGTAATCTATTAACAGTGATGGGATGGATGATTTCATTGTACATGCCTCGTTTGTAGACAGGGAGATTTCGTCAGTTCTGGGATGAAGCAGCTAAAAGTCGTCATATAGTTGAGGCTGTGCCAGGTAATCAACTATGATGAGATGCTCCTTTTTTTATTTGAATCAACTAGCGATGCATCAACCTATGAAAATGGCACTGCGGCTTACTAGAGTATTGAATGCAGGTTTTGAGCAGGCAATCCAGACATATGCTATCCACGTCCTCTCCTTGGCTTATCAAAAGATTCCAAGGCCTGTACTCGCTGAGGTATGCAATATACATTTATAGTCGCGATTTAAGACACTCTCTTATGTTTGATACTTCAAACTTGTGCTCTTGTTTGTATGCTCGACAGGCTATTAACATTGAAGGCCTATCCTTGGACAAATTCCTTGAACACCAGGCAGCCAACAGTGGTTGGATTCTTGAGAAGGGCCATGGCAGAGGTCAACTGATACTCTTACCTGGTAACGAATTTAATCATCCCGAGCTAAAGAAAAGTGCTGCTGATACTGTTCCATTGGAGCACATCACCCGTATTTTCCCCATTCTTGGTTAACTTGGAGTTATTTCCTTCATGTTTTCTTGACATTGCCACCTCCATGTTTATTGCCTTGGACATTATAACAAGAACAAGTCAATTTTAGGACAGACTTGGATTTTTGGATCTTGTAAATGCCATAGAATTTCGTCCAACTTTTTTGAGAGGTAGAACTAGTAGTTGAATTACCGTAAGCATTGGATAAAAATCTAGTTTTTGGATATAATGCTTGAACTGTCCAAATTTCTTTGAACACTTGAAAAGGATTTACAATAAATGATATGTAAATCCAACTAAAATTTAATACACAATATTTTTATTATGTTTAAAATAGGTATTTGAAATATTTTTTAGTAAAAAAAAATCTCTAAAATATTTTTATCTCGAATTTTAAAAATTGACATGTGCCATTATTTAAAAACACAATAGCTACTAATTGTAAATATATATTTATATTTTAGATTTCTATTTTTTTAAAAAATACTTTAAATATTTATTTTAATCAAATAATATACTCTAATTATTTATATTGACCAAAAGTATTTTAAGTACCTAAATAAAAAATGATACTCCTTTTAAGTACTTATTTGGTTATATAAGTCATAATTTTATTTGGCATAAAGTTAAAAATAAACTTTATCAATTAATTTTTTTATCACTTTAGCTTTTTTTAGGTATAAATAACTCGTAACGTTGTTAAATAAAAATTATCATTCAATTAATGGTCAACGTTCTTTACTAATGCTATATGTATTACATGACATGTCTTGTTTACGTGATATTTTATTGACATATCATCACTCTTTTTTTAAATAATGTTTTTAATATTTATTTTTATTATTTTTTAATCAATTAGATGATGACATATGAATTATCTGATTGATTAAAAAAATAAAGAGAAAAATAAAAATTAAGAGTTGAGAACCAAATCTAAACCTATAGATGAAAGACATAATGCCTAACCACCCGACTAATTTATTATTTATTTAATTTTTATCAAATATTATATTTATCATTATTTATTTATTTTTTCGTTATCAATTTTTCATTAAAATAAAAGACATTTTTATTTACAGCAATTCTCAAATAAAAAACTAAAAACGCTGCGTTTTCCCTTCAACAAGTGGCGCTTTCAACGAACTCACCCAAAGCCCAAAAGGCTTATCATATTTCTCTCCCGTTTTATTGTTCAATAAAAGGCTCATAATATTTCGAAACCGTAGAAATCGCAGTCTTAAGTACCCAAGCCAATGAAGGGTATTTATGTAATTCAAGACTCCTTCGTCCCCTACCTCTCGATCAAAATTCCAAGTCGGTCACTAGTTTCACTTTTATGAGCAATCCTCTAAACCCTAACTAGAAGGGAAAGTATAAATAAAAAAAATCAAAACCCTAATTACTCTTACAATCTTCGGTTCATTGGCGTCAAATCCTTGATTATCTGCGACAAATTGCGAATTATTATCATCAATGACTTCCTCGAAGAAACATTACAAGGAGAAAATTGCTCGTCGCAAGTAAGTATAAATTGCTTTCTTATCAATGATTTTTTTTAAACATCGTGAAAATTGGATATTTGGTGCCTTATTTCCCCTTAATTTCGATAATTATTGGATTTGAGATGGAAATTAATTGTGCAGAGAGGAAAAAGCGGAAGAACCAGAGCAACCTAAGTACAGAGACAGAGCTAAGGAGCGAAGAGAGGATCAAAATCCTGATTATGAGCCAACTGAATTAGGTTCCTTTCATGCTGTTGCTCCTCCTGGAACTGCCGATCTTAGGTTAGATTCTGCATCCCCCCTTAATCCCTAATTTGATGCTGTTTTTTTTTTTTTATATTATGTTTTATTAAAGTTGCTCTTCTTCTATAATAATTTAATTATTTTCGTATGAATGCGTTTAGATCAGCCGATGCTCACAAGATATCTATTGAGAAGAGCAAGTACCTGGGAGGTAGGCTTTTCAGTATTATAATTTGAAAATATTAATAATTTGATTGGTAAGATGCGTGCAATTTATTTTCTTATCTTGATGGTGTCTGGCTGTCTGCTACACTCAGGTGACGTGGAACACACCCATTTGGTGAAAGGGTTGGATTATGCTTTGCTTAACAAAGTTAGGAGTGAGATTGATAAGAAGCCCGAGGATGGGGAAGAAACTGATGGAAAGTCTAGGTAAGTAAGTTTAATTTGGTTTCATGTCAGTCGAAACCAATGTACAACATTTCTAAGTAGGCTGGTAAAAACATTGACTGAATTGAAGTGTTTGGACAGTTTATGTGATACAAGTTTAAAACCATGGTTAACTGTTTTGAATTCATTTTTTTATGTAATTTATAAATGATTTTTATTTTTATATATTGAAAAAAATAAATGTTTTACATTATAAATAATGAAAATAACTTATAAATATTGTATATGAATTATTAATTGTTGTTACTTATTTGAAAAATCACCTGTGTAAAAGACTGAAAATTTATCAAATAAACGTAAAAAAAACACAATTTTTTCTAAGAGTTAGTACAAAGCTTAATGGTTTTCTTTTGCTAATTGAATGTCTAATTGTTCTTTCATTTTGTTAGAAGGTTATCAGTTTTTTTAGGGCTATGTAGTCATTACTAATATACAATACAATGGTCGACTGGTCGTTTATGTTAGTTGATGGACTATCTATACATTTAAGTTTCAATATTTCCCAATTTATATTTTGATTGCAATTGATAATGTTGTAGAGTAATTGTTTTATAAACAAATGTTTTTTTGTTCTGACAGAAAATCAAAAGAAGACCAACAATTATCATTTCGAACAGCCATTGCTAAGGTGCAATATTTTCATCTTAAGTTGTGGAATAATTTTTTCAATATATTTTACAAATTATTCTTTTTATTGGTTTAAGAAGCTGATCTGACTGACAATTTTAATTTTTCTTTTCCAGTCAGTGTATCAATGGATAGTGAAACCTCAAACCGTTACGAAGACAAACGAAATGTTTCTACCTGGTCGAATGGCATTTATTTTTAACATGGTGAGAATCTTGGACATTCCCACTCTGTTCGTATTATTTAGGGGGATTACTATGGGTACATCTCCGTGCATGAAAAAATTTGAGCATTTAGTGGTGTAATTGGTCCATGTTTGCAAATATACCCCCACGCTGTTGCACACCAACAATGTTTTGGTTCTTAGGTGGTCCAGTTGTTGCTTATAACTTGCATGCTAATTCAACCTTGAAGTAGAAACATTCATTTTATATACTTCCTTCGAAGCTACTTTGTATTTGGGATAAAATTGAAGAATTGTGCCAAGTTTTTATCCATGATTTGATTGCCTATATAGCATTGTTGAATGTTCTCAATTTTAATCTTATAATTCCAATTTCCTGATTAAATTTTCCTTCTTTTTTAAACCCAGGAGGGTGGATATTCTAATGATATTCCAACCACCTTGCACAGGAGTAAAGATGACTGTCCAGTGCCAGATGTCTGTATTTCCATAATTTATTTGGGATTTTTTTTATTTATTTTGATGCTAGATGGTGTTTCAGATGTTGATTACAGACTTCTTGTGCAGGAAATGGTTACTGTCAATGTTGATGGTTCTGTGCTTGATCGAATTGCTAAAATTCTGTCATATCTTCGCCTTGGGTCATCTGGGAAGGTTCTCAAGAAGAAAAAGAAGGAAAGAGATGCCAAAGGTATTTTCTGGTTAATTGTCCATTATAATTTGAAGGTTAGCTTTTTAATATGGGTTCAATGTTGGATCAACAACTTCATATGTTGCTTATTGCTTTTATTTGTGACCAAGTTTTTTGGTTTTTTTGTTCTTAATATGTATCCTTTTAGTTTTTGGTTCTAATGTTTTCACTTTTCTCATTATAGGGAAGATTTCATCGCTTGGTGAATATTATGAAGAGGAAAAGTCGTCAAAGCCTAATGGTGGAATGTCTAATGGTAAAACTGAAAAGGAAATTTTGCCCCCGCCTCCACCCCTTCCAAAGAAACATCTTCTTGATTCGAGGGAGAAGCAAGGCCCAACTATTGCTAGAGCAGAAGAGGATGATATATTTGTGGGGGATGGCGTTGACTATAATAGTCCCGAGAAAGATGCGGTCCCAAGCCCTCTTTCAGAGGATATGGAAGAGTCGCCTCGGCATAAGGAAAGAGTTTCTTACTTTCCTGAACCTGCTTATGGTCCAGTCCAACCTGCTCCTCCTCAGGAATGGCAAGAACTGGTATGTTTTTTCCCTACTTTTTTATTATTCTTTTGTTAAATGCACAGGAGAAACATAATGTACAAAATGAAATTTTATAGAATTTTTTGGAGATTAAATAGTTAAAATTACTCTTCAATTCATTTTTAGTTACTGAAGTGCTAAAGAAAAATTCTATTTTGTCTGCTCGTTTTCAGAATGGTTATGATGCCCTGCAGACACAGGCCTTGGCTGGTGGATACCAAGGAGAATGGCAGGACTACCAATATGCTGAACAATTAGCTTATCCCGAGCAATACCTACAGGCTAACATGCAAGGTTATGAGGTACAAGCAGGATCAAACATTCCACAGGATCCACGATATATGACTCAAGAAGAGAAGGATCGGGGATTAGGGTCTGTGTTCAAGAGGGATGACCAAAGGCTTCAGCAACTGAGGGAGAAAGATGCACGTGAGAAGGATCCTAATTTCATATCTGAGAGCTACTCTGAATGCTATCCTGGTTATCAGGAGTACAACCGGGAGATTGTTGACAGTGACGATGAAGCTGACTTGTCCAAAATGGATATGGGAGGACGAGTAAGCCTATTTGTTCACCTTAAATTGGATATGTTATTCATTTATTTCAGTTTTAGTTGACAGATTGGTGATGCTTATGCTACTACTAAAATGATTTCAACAGGCAAAGGGTCGTCTTCATCGATGGGACTTTGAAACAGAGGAAGAATGGGCAACATACAATGAGCAGAAGGAAGCAATGCCGAAGGCTGCTTTCCAGTTTGGTGTGAAGATGCAAGATGGAAGGAAGACACGGAAGCAGAACAAGGACCAGAAGCTTAACAATGACTTGCACAAGATTAACAAAATACTGGCAAGAAAGAAGATGGAGAAAGAGCCTGGTGGTGAAGGTGGAGATCATAGCGATGATATACAACCCGGAAAGAAACTAAGGATATCGGGTTAAAAATCCCTTCTCGGAGCAAACGTGTGAGTGATTATATGGTACTTTGCATGGAGACGGTAGGTCATCGGCAAAGAGTTCAAACTCATGGGAAAATCATTTCAGAGCAAGGATATATCAACCAATTAAGCTTGAAATAGTCGTTATTATAGAACTCTAGAGCCTGTTGCTTTGCCGACCATAGCCAGGATGCTTTTGTTTTGTACCATTTCATTTATGTTTTAGACATAATGATGTTAGAGATCAGAGTTTCTTCTGAAATTATGACTGATCAGAAACCAACAAAAAATTAACCCAGAACTAGAATTCAATTAATTCGTTCATTGGTAGAAGCTAAGGAATGGAAAATGGGATCTTTATTTACAGAATGCATCACACATATAGTTTAAGTAGTAAATACGTCATACTTTGTGTAATTGTAAGCCCAAATTCATCTTTCTAAACACTCTAAAATCAATCTAATCAGTTAACCAAACTGAGTTCGTACAGTTAACCTCACACTAACCAGCCCAAACCTAATTCATGGATAGGAATTTGTCTCAAGAGCACAGTCCCAGGCTCTAATCAGCCCACTGCTTGATCTAAGAACCTAATTGACTAATTGTGATCTCCAGCAACCCAAAATCTAATTCATGGTCTGGGAAATTAGGATGTAAGCAGATCAGCCTTTCTAATTCTAATGCCCTGAGTTTTCTCTTTTCTCTTTTTGATTTTATTCCCAGAGATTTCGTGCAGTGGCTATTCTTTTGTTTTCGTTCTTTATATCCTCAAAAGACTTACACCATAAGTATGACACGACACGAAAAAAAACTCGCTTTCCTGGTTCTTCTCGTTTTTTATCGTTAAGGATTGAAGGATTTAGGCTTCGAAATAAGAATTCCGGTCGGATATCTAAACACGAAAAAGGTACGAATTTTATCACAATTTCTATTTTTGTTTCCCGCCTTCAATCAATCAATTAGGATTAAAGATCAACGTCGTGAAAACCTAATTTGGAGAAGAATGATTTTATTTTGATTTTGTGAAAGAGCTCCGTTTGAATTATGTATAGGAAAAAAAACGGGTTGTTTTTAAATTTTTTGGTGAGATATATTTACTTCGGTTGTTAATATTTTTTG
Organism: Abelmoschus esculentus; assembly: GCA_035048815.1. Lineage (NCBI taxonomy): Eukaryota > Viridiplantae > Streptophyta > Magnoliopsida > Malvales > Malvaceae > Abelmoschus > Abelmoschus esculentus. Next base: position 947,199 of record JAUCBN010000025.1, read on the forward strand.
TTTAGGGTTTTCTGTAGGCCGCTAAGTCGTGTATCAAGTTTTGAATTGCCGTGAAATTGCTTGTTGAACTTTTGAACCTGCTTCCTGCTGATTCGGTTGCATGGAAAGCTTTGAGGACAGGGTTTCATTTTCGTCGCATCCAAAGCTAGAAAAGGGAGATAATAATGCGTATCAATTCGATGATGATTATAGCTGCTCTGTTTGGACTGAACCACAAGACAAAAGTATTGTCCCATTTGGCTCGAAGTCGAAGAATAATTACGTTTATCAGTTTCCTGGTGAGTCTGATAATTTTATCGATGGAGGATATGATTCTGGTGATGATGTCCGTAGTTCAATGCAAAATGGTTTGTATCCAGAGGTGAACGTGAGAAATGTGTTGAGTGGGTTAGTTGCAATCGTAACTGGGGGAAATAAAGGCTCCTCAAGTGTCATGAATCAGCAATACCAAAGTTCTAATCTTTCATTTCTGGGGTCTGGAAAGAACGGGGATACATATTTGCACTCCTCTGTTTATACACCAAGTGCCCCGCCGCTTCTGGAGCCAAGTGGGATAGATTATAGTGCATATAGAGAGGTTTTGGAAGCTGAGCCACCGGAGTGGATTCCTGATAGTGCTACCACATTTTGCATGCAGTGCAGTGCTCCCTTCACTGCACTTACACGTGGAAGACATCATTGCCGGTTTTGTGGAGGGATTTTCTGCAGAGCATGTTCTAAGGGAAGGTGTTTACTACCTGCTAAATTTAGGGAAAGAAATCCCCAGAGGGTGTGTGATTCTTGCTATGACAGGCTTGATCCATTGCAGGGGGTTCTTATCAATACCATTAGCAATGCCATGCAAGTAGCTAAACATGATGTCACGGATTGGACCTGTGCTCGTGGTTGGTTGAACTTGCCTGTCGGTTTGTCCATGGAACATGAGATCTACAAAGCATCAAATACCCTGAGAAGCTATTACCAGGTAAGATCTTGATTTTCAATATTCATGTAAGAAGACAGTTTTGTTTGTCCAAAACTTCCATCAACCTTGTGATTTCTTTCCCCTATTATTATGCAATCCTTATTAGACAGTTCTTGACGTGTTCATACTTGCCAACTAGATTAAGTTTTTACGGGTATGGTTTTACATAAAGACTATATTTTGACACTGTCAGAAGCTTCTAGTAACAGTTGTTGAGTTGGACAGGTTGCTAGATTGAATCCAGAGAGATCTATACCATTGGCAGTTCTGAAAGGAGCCAAAGGCTTGGCCATTTTAACTGTTGCTAAAGCTGGAGTTCTTGTTGCATACAAAGTTGGGACTGGCCTTGTTATTGCTCGAAGGTCTGATGGAACATGGTCTGCCCCATCAGCTTTGTTGTCTGTTGGTTTAGGATGGGGTGCTCAGGTAAACCTTTAATCAAGAACATACCCGTCCTTGCTGAATATTTACGTGTAGGCAGCTAAAAGATCATTTCCCTTCCAAGTTCCATGTGTTTATACGCGTAATATCAGCTCAATGTTTTTCTGTGTTCCTTAGATTGGGGGTGAGCTCATGGATTTCATAATTGTGCTTCATGATTCAAAAGCCGTGAAGACATTTTGTAGTCGAATGCATTTTTCTCTTGGTGCTGGCTGCAGTGCTGCCGCGGGACCTGTGGGTAGAGTGGTGGAAGCTGATCTTCGGGCAGGGGATAGTGGCTCTGGCATGTGCTATACCTACAGTTGTAGCAAAGGTATTCTATCCTTCAATGTATTTATATTCTTCTTTTGCCTAGTTGATGCATTTGACTATCCATTTTGTTGCAAATTTTGCAGGGGCGTTTGTCGGTGTGTCATTAGAAGGAAACATCGTTGCAACAAGAATGGATGCCAACCTACGGTTCTATGGCGACCCATATCTCACCACTGCCGACATACTACTTGGGACCGTGGACAGACCAAAGGCTGCTGAGCCCTTGTATACTGCTCTGGGTAATCTCTACTCCAGCCTACGTTGTTAGTTCCAACACCATTCTTCATTTGGTGCTGTAGCTTGTGAAACGAGCAACAACTGGAGTGCATGGTGCATTTCTTGCCATGGATGATCTGATTGTACAGGTTATTTACGTGCATGTGGATGAAGGAATGCTTGTATAATGGGCGAATAACTTGTATTCTTTTGTCCACTTTACTAGTCAATATGCATCAGTAATTGTAAAACAAACCATTTAATTACCCTGCAAATATTTCTTATTCCATGCAAAAAGAATATTATATAATAAATATGTCAACTAACCTGGAAGAAAGATTTAATATTAATCATATGCACCAAAAGCAGCATTGAAAGAGAACAGCCTACCAGTGTGGCAAAAACTAGCTCGTTGAACAAAATACGAATATATTCTACAGTTAATTTTTCTTTGATCTCTGTTTAGCAGAATACAAAATATTGGGGAGGGGGGGTGCTCAATGGCATGATCCATATATGGGAACAACAATGGGGGGTCAATACAATACAAGAATTACATTCCTAATACGGCGGGAGGGGGAGGGGGAAAAAGAATGAAATTAAAACTAAAAGAGCCATAATTCTATGTTGGGAGGGAGGGAATCTAAAGTGAGTCAAAGGTTTGTCAATAACCATTCACAGTTTTGTGGGGTTTCTTCTTGAAATTTGAGATGCTACAGTGTGGACAAACATACTCCAGCCCATCTGTTTTTGCATAATCCTGCCATTTAAAAGATGAATATATCTGAGTTACTTGAAATTTAATGTCTTAGTTTAATATTTTATGTGCTTCAGCACATTGCAAACATATTTTTAGTTGCGGTTATAAAACACTTCTACCAATCTCATACAATATATAGTTTACGCTACTCTGATGCTGGTTCTCTTTATAAATTTGTTTAGCCAATATGCATTATCACTTGAAAAGAAGGTTTTGAGAAGGTAGGTACCTTAAAGGCTCCAAGACCCTGTCGCCTATCACAGCCAAAGTGAGCCCACTCACCACACATTCCACAGTTTACCCAGTCACCTGCTGCGCTACTGTTGCCACACAAAAATTGTCCAAAGTTAGTACGTCAAACTCACTGTGCCATGTAACGAGGTTGTGTGTGTGTGTGAGGGAGAGAGAGAGACCTGTGACACAACAAGCAGCATTCTCCATCGACATCATCATGTGCCAATTCGTACTCTAAAAGGTAAGTCTCATAGTGTCTTTTCAGAGTGTTGCCTACTCCCTAAGTAATTAAAGGAATAAGATTATAAGAATGGTTAAGTCATACAGACATTAGAAAAGTTCTACGACAACAAGCTAAAAGTCTAAAACTCGATAAAGGAACAACATACAACAACACATAGGATTTACCATTTTTAGTGAAGCTCTATAAGAACTGAGAACTATATCAATAAAAATATTATCGGAAAGGGAACTACAAGGCTGACAACTTGAAAACATACAGTCATTCTATTTGTCAATGTGTGATTTCGCATCTTCGAAAAAACTTGTCCCTTCCAATTTATGCCATTCCCAACATGAAAGCCTCCTCTTGACACCACCTGTAAGAAGCATCTTTCAATATGACTTTTTTGCGAGATCTTCAATCATTTACTGCAAAGAATGGCTTACCTCTCTATACAAGTTAAAAAGATCAAGACGCTTTGCATTCAGAATGGCATCAGGAAACTCAGCTAACCCACCTTGAGGAACAAGACGACTATGTCCCCGAAGAATCAGAAACTGCATTACATCTCTCAAAAATTCTTCCTGCCAGAAAATAAACCAACAGGCCTAATATATTAGAGGAATATACTCACAAAGATACTAAATCATGCAAGCTTCACTATTACTTCTCTAATCGTGAGATCCACCCAAACACGTGGCTTTGTTCATGGTGAATTGGTGAGGAAAAGCAGATCAACAAAAAGGTATAACAGAGAAAACAAGCCACAACTTTTTTTTTATAAATATTTCAAGTTCTCTCTCATAAACATAAACGATTAAGCATAAATGATAAGCACATTCCAATGAGAAAGAAGCCATCAGATTTCATTACAGTGACAGATAAAAAGAATCTACATTGAAAATAAAAATAAAAAGCTTTTTCTGACAACACATTTTCTATGAAAACTTCATCATCACAGTGCTAGTTCATCTCTATACCTGAGCATGCGATAATAGACAATTACACCAGATGAGCAATATACTTAACAATTTTTTACTAAATCTGGCAACACACATGATAACTAGTAAAGTTCAAGAAAAATATCCATAAAGGCATATGCATCTTAGCATAGATCATAATCTTGCACTAGAATATGTAAATGAACCCCAAAAACGGACACCAGATTAACAAATTCTCACTCGGATATGACTAACCTCAGAGCAAACCTGTATTGGTGCTCGATCACAACCATGTTTCTTAAGAGGTAATGGATTTAAAGAAATAATCTGCTGGGCCTGATAAGTAGACAATGGTTTCCGATGTGTAATAGGAGCAGGTTGCTTCACAGGCACTACAGGCAAGTTAACCTTTCCTTGGTCACCATCATATCTCTCAGCCTCAGAAAATCCAGAAAATGGGAGCATCTTATGGCGATGGGTATGAGGAATAGGCCTCATGGCAGAAACATTTACTTTCGATCTTGCATTACCATTTACACCTTCCGTGATAGTACCGTTTAGAGGTTTAGTGTCCCTAATTGACTCTGACCTTTTCCGACAAGGTGCTGGAGGCACCAACCAGATGGGAGATCTGGTAACTATAGAACTATCCCAGAGGGGATCTTTGCCATGACTCGCAGAAAAGAAAAGCAGGCGTTCTGCATCATCTTTTTCAAAAGAAGCAACTGACAACCCATGAACACTAGCAATCCCCAACATAACTAAGCTGCGGTAAGATACATCTGGTGCAAGTTGCCTCAAAATCTGTTAAACCATTCCCAGAAACAGATCATGGTTACAAAAATATAAGCCAAGTCAAACAAGATTATCATCACGCAAAAGACTTCAGAACATAAGTATTTCTCAAAACATAATTCAGTAAAAGTTTCTCCTTCAAATGTTTATCTATACCTATAATGAAGTTTATGGTTAAAAAAGGATGGTTAAAAACATTCAGACCTGAGAAGCCCATGTGGGAACCTTCAAGCACACTTCAAACACACTAGCACCACAGGCAATTGAGGTTGATCTGCGAGGCTCAGATGAGGACATTTTGCTTCCATCAGAGTTTGGCTGTGCATGGACTAGCTGACTATTCTCGATAAGCTCATTTTTTATATGATTTTCCAACAGCTGAGACAGTAAAAGAAGGAACAAGAAAACAAGACTGTTAGGTGTGAACTAAAAGAAATAATACTAGCTGCAATTAACCTGATCAGAATTCCTTGCCTGATCATTAAAACAAGTCTGTGCACTGCCAGAAACTAAAAGTGATATGCGAGCTGAACTACAGGTTAAGAAATCACAACGCATGGTCATTACTCCTCGAGAAAATGTCCCAGCTTGAAGTGGTGGTGGTGGAGCACTATGAAATAGATACCGTTAGTATGTTGTTGATAATTACACAAAAGGAGTTTGGATGTAGAAAGTAGATGTTGAATGGGTAGTTCATAAAAGAAAAGATCAAAGTCACAAACAATCAACCTCAAAACCTGAAAGCCAAAAAAGTTAACATTCTCCCAAAATAAACTTTAACTAAGCTCAAAGTTATTGATACCTTGCACGGTTATGAAGTTTGCTCCCACGTATCTGAAACAATAGCCTTCTAGTTAATAAGAGGTTACAAACAGAATAAATGAAATAGCAAAGCTGATGCTCACACACCCACACCCACACCCACAACACAATTATACAGTCGTGAGAATATATGCTGATGTTTTCCAATGTGAACATGAACATCAAACAATTGAATATATGTCTCCATTTTCATGTCATAAGGCCCTATTACAGCAAACCACCATACCAAACAATTGAACATATGTCATAGTGTGCAACCATATCCAAGTATCCAACTGAATTTGAGAGCATGCGCAGAATAATATTGATCTCATTAATAAATTTTTGTCATGCTATTTTGATTATCAAGGTGATGATTTATGAACACCCCTGCTAATCATGTCAGTACTCTTTTTTCAGCTAGCAGATCTTTCCAAGCAAAACTGAACTTTGCAAAGAACACTAACATCACAATGCTTTTTAAGACTATCCAGAGAAGATGGGAGAATGTTTCTTTTATGAACTAATTTAGGATGAGAAGATTGAGAAGTGCAACTGTTAAAAATAGGAAGAAGGAATAGAAGATCTTGTGCTGTCTTTGGCATTAAAAACTCACCAAGTGACTCTAACCAATCTAGATGCAGCAGTAACTAATTTAATCTCCTAGATTATGAAGTTCAAAAAATGATAGTGGAAAATGGAAATAAACATTAAAGCTGAAATAAACTAAAGAGATACATCCAAGGGGAAAAAACACTTGTATGAACTTACTTCTATGCTCAAGAGGGCATTAAGTCCATCTTCCAAAGATCCCAATAGGGATGCATCCTGCAGGTCTCACAATAATAACCAATATAAAACAGGATGAACAAAATATGCATATGATTATTTTTTGAACAAGGAGAAACTCAAACCTACCAACAGGCGTGGTGATCCACAAACAAGAAACCTCATATTAACATGCTCATCATATATCTTTATGGCAGGAAGGTTTTCAAGTGAGCCATCTTCCTCTTGCATATCAACTTCTGGTTGAGAAACATCAATCTTAGGAGGGTCACCAAGCAAACATGGCCCTTGCCTAACACTTTGTTTCTGACTGTCGGAAGAGGCAATATTGTTGTTCTGTAAACAGTACAGTTTAAAAGAAGCATAGGCAAGTTGGAATGCATCCCAGGTATGGCTACATGAACTGCAATAGACCAAACTACAAAACTTTAGTACCGCTTCTAAGTAAAATTTCTTCCAGTTAGTCGGTAAGTAAACAAGGGGAAGTTTATCTAAAATGAATTACATAACTTTAAATTATCAACCAATTCCAAAAATCAACAGCAGTGACAGCAACCACTCTGGGTAACTAACACAATACAACCACTATTCAGGGAGGTCAAGAAAGTTGTCCATGCTATATATATATAAGGAGTAGAAGCAGAAGATGTACCTTTGTATCACTGATAAAAGTGCTTGACGAAAATGGCAGGCTGCATATCGTGAGAATGTATTTTTCCAATATATAACATAAGGGACTCCCTGGTAAGGACAAATGAATATCAACTTTTATTAAGCATAAAGAATGAATTTCAACCATTTGCTCATGACCATGATAAATTGTTTTATACCTTGGAGTGAAGTGCCTCTGCCAATTTATCACCATTGGGGATCTCTAAATAAACCTACAAACATTTGAGAATAGATTAATTCAACATATATAATGATTAACAACTTTAAATAAGCATTAAAACCTGCAAAACTTGTATAAAGAAGACACTAAATAGGACAAAATGAATGTAAAAATAACTTAAAAGGGTAAATATATAAAGCACACACACCAGGGGAAAAATCAACCCTATTCAGCATCTCTAACACATTTATCATATGTTTTCAGTGAGAACAAAATCAAATAATAAACTCTAGAGAGTAATTAAAGTAACCAAATCATGCATCACTAACAGTGGTGGGCAATGTGGACCCAAAGAGTCCACAAAAGGCTTCTGGAGTAGACAAATCAACATCTCCCCAAACCAGAGAGCCCATGTCTTCGACATCTGCATTCTGCTCCCCTTGAAAGTAAACAATATTCGGCTCCGAGGATTCAAGAACCCGCTGGAACTCATCAATGCTAGGATTGTTCAGAAGCTGGACCTTCACTCACACACATGAAAATGTCACAACTTTATAATAACTTTAAGCTAAAACGTTTAAGCTTCAAAATTTGTAGGACTATTAATATTATTTATATACCTGGAGGCGCCCTGAAGAAGAAATCTCTGGAAATGGGTATCTCGGATTATGATCAGAAGTTTGCTGACTATGTTTATTATCAGAAACTTTACTACTACTAAGAACTGCAAGTAAACTGCAATGGTTCCTCAAAGACCCTTGAGGATTAAACATCATTCAAACATGCCAGAACCAATAAAACTCAGGCTGACTACTAGGTATAACCGTAAAAGACACCAATCCCTGCTTTAAAAAAAATCTAAATAACCCAAAACACTAGAGTGAAATCAAATGAAAACCCTAAAAAGCTTGCTGCAAACCTGATGACTAAAGAATCCCACCTCTCAAAATCTCCGAAATTCCCCAAATTCCACCGGAGAGCGAAAATGGAACTTCGCCCTGCACTCAGACACTTCAAATCCCTAAAATACCAAAGCTGACGACTTCAAAATTTGAAGAAAACCCACCGACCCAGATGAGATTATCTACGGGGATCGGCAACCAACATGAGCAAATTACCAGAAAACGAGGATACCGAGAAAATCCCCTAAAAATATAGGGATGCAAACGCTCCCAAAGAACAATAATCAAAAAGTACCCAAAAAGAAGAAGAAATAACCCTAAGTTTAGAAGACTCGCTCTAAATAATAAAGAAATCTCAAGTAAGAAACCTCGAAAGGACACATCTTTCTTTTACCTAATAAAAATATAAATTAAAATAAAAACGAAAATCAAAATCCGATAAAATTCAAAATCGCGCAATAAATAATTGCAACTAAACCCTTTTTCCGACACTTTCCTTTTCCCCAATCACATTTCCGTATATCTAATCCAAGTCAAAACCAAAAATCCCAAGAACCGTTTGATCAGGGAAAATACCTATTTGTCGATTAAATTCTGTTTCTTTAAGTTTCACGTTTGTTTGGTATTAAAAAGCCTTCCAAGCATATAACTTGATGTTACCCTGCTTTCAAAAGATATCATCGCGAACGTTAAATTTTCTTCTTTATTTTCTCCTGCTTTTGTGTTCTTGACATTAACAAATTTTCTACCCCGCACGATAAGTGGATTACTGTAAAGATTCTCATAAGAGTGGATTCTTGCTTTGTTTTTTTTTGTTTTTTTTTATTCGGACACGAATTCAGGACCTGGACTGGTTGGTCCAATTTTCATTGTCCGAGGTTGTCATTATCACTTCCACGATCAGTAGCAGCAGCAGCAGCAATCTTTTGCTCTGGAATCTTCCGTTAAATACCGTTTCTTAACAGTGTTTTAAACTGTGACCCCCAGGATTTAACTCCTTTTTGTCTTCTTGTTTCTTCGGCCATCTCTTGATTTATGCTTCAAGAAGAAGAAGAGGAAGAAAGAGTGTTCTTTCATCACAAATACGTAAATGAACTCAATCTTTTGCTCTGGAATCTAACAAGTGTTTTCGGTAAATATATGATAAAAATATTAACATTAAAAAGAACTCAATATTTACTCCTGATAAAAAATCAATCTTTACTAATATTTTTCTGTAGTATTATTTAATTTATCAAAAAATTATTGTACTTAATAAATTATATCAACGTACTATATGAGTGAGAAAACATATTTTATGTAAACAGTTCATATTTTTTCTTTGATGAATGAGAAACACTGAAAGCGTTTCATTTTCTGGTTTTTTCGTTTTACTATTTCTTTTCATAATTTTACTTCAATTGTTGCAAGTTCTTCTCCATTTGAATGTTAAAATTTAAATAAAAAAGAATAAATAGTTTTTTTTTTATGATTTTTAAAAAAGAAACAGGAATGTATCTTCATGACAAACTTGATTCATACAATATATCATTGGGCAACCACTGGCTTCCCTGAATAAAAGACTCCACCGTAAATCTTCTAGCTTCAGCACTGGTGGCATTGGGGGTAACACCAGGCCAATGAATTCGTTCACTGATCCCTGATCCTGGCCCCGAATTCTCATACTCGGCATAGAATATAGTATCAGGTGGATCGACACCCTGTGTCCATTCGGTCCAACCTGCTGGATCCACAAAGTCTTCGATGTATGATTGCATGAATATGGTAGTCGAGAAATCCTTCCAAGGCCTACCAAAGTATGTGGTAGCCGTCAGATTGTCTAAAGGAGTAATCTGGCACCGTTGGATTGAAATCCCAGTGTTCTGATTCGGGTCAGTCTTGCCTTGTGCAGTAATTGTGTTGAACTGGTCAGGCCCGGGCTGCCTTGGTTGAATACTGCAATTTTGTAGAACCACAGCAGCATTTCCAAATATGAAGTCCACAGTTCCAGTGATAACACAATCACTGTAAAACTGTCGATTCGAATGTGTGTAAAGAGTATCCTGGTATGCATCAAAATAACAGCGGTAGAACACAGATTGGTCCGAGGACGAACGCATTGCAACAGCTTGATGTTTTTCTGGGCCTGCAATGTTCTTGAATCCCATGTCTCTTGCCATGAATCCCCTCCCAGCTGCAACTGTAAAGGGAAGAAATCATGTTCAAGCAACTGTGAAGGGGAAAATAACTAATGGCTATGAACACTTCACTTACTTAAGGTGCCTGACCAAAAGGTCGGGGTTCCATCGACAATGTTCAAGCTATGGGAGATTATCGTCTTGTACATTCCATCTCCGTAAATCATTACATTCCAATAATCCTTACTGATGGTCACGTTTTCCAAATATACGCCTTCTTTTACATAGATAATGAACCTGGATTTATTCTTCTTTGGGATTGATTCAACTGCTTCACTTATTGTCCTAAAGTCTCCACTGCCATCTTTAGCCACGATTATATCAGGTTTCGGGTTTTCCTCCTGGAGCAATCTCCTGTCCCCACTGTGAACCCAGCGAGGAAAACTGGGTTGTGATTCTTGATCAGAGTGGCTGTCATATTTTAGCAACTTACGATGAATCGGAACCTGGAATTGACCTAGGATGGTCATTATGTGGGATGCAATAGCCAGACTGTTACTGCTGAACTCAGTGGAGTTCCTCATAGCAAGTTCCACTTCTTGCAGTATAACCGTGTTGTTCGAAGCCTCGGTTAGACCATCTAAACATGTTTCCTGGTACGTGATTGCGCTGCTGAGCCACATCCTGATGTCGTTAATCTTGGCTGTTGACAACATCGTTTTTTCTCCTTGCCCTGTTTGCATAGTTGATATTGATTCATTGATGTATTCAGCTGCATCGTCCAACAGGTTTTTGCAACCATCCAATGCAGTACGCACCCGGGGATCAATATTCCAATGAGAAGAGATAATCTTTTGGGGCAAAGACGAGAGCCTCATCAGTTCATCGAGTGCAACTTCCATGGACAGCATGAAGACTTTCGAAGGACGGGGAGTCGGGTCAGTATCATTCGAGGAGCTCCTAAGGGCAGCTATGCTTGAACCGCAAGAATCAGGATACCTTGTCACATTACATATTGCCTTGATGCTCTCTGAAGTGTAAGTTGGTGGATCCTCTTTGGACTTTGAGTTTTTCAAAGGAAAAAGCATACCAAAGACTGCACCAATGATGATGGCTATCAAGATGACGGTAGAGAGTCCGATAATGATGCAGCGCTTGCGCGTCCTTCTCCTATAGGCCTGTTCTTCAAGCTCATCTGCTCTGCAATAGCTCTGGAAGGATTTCGTTGAATCCATATATGTTTATTCTCGTTGTTACTACAAATGGTCCGAACAAGTGAGTAAAGCAATATTTATGAACCCATTTTACAATAAAAATTTAACTATGGTCGACTAAGGTTGGCTGGTTCGATAACCACGGTCATGGAGATGCATCCTGTTGGCTCTTTGAAACGGCCAAATTGATAATGAATCGGATGTGACGGTTGATGTACAATTTGAATATGCGATATATCCTTTACTCTTCCCCTGTTGACAAATCCCCATTCGGCAATAACCAAGTCAACATCAATCTGAATGGAAATTGTAAATATGTTTTATCTGCTAAGCGTGTAGCAAGTGGCAAATGGCTGAAAAACAAACATTTGTGGATGAAACTAGTTGCTGCATTTGTTGTTTTCAAACCACGCCAAAGGGGCAATTATTTTTCCAGTTGCGAGCAGTTTCCATTTGTCCAGCAGCTTGGAAACTTTCAGAACTTGTACTACGTCTCCTTGAAAGGGTCTGGCCGGCTTAGCTTATTAATTACTTTGAAACTAATGGTGACAATTTCATCTCGCGTCTTACTGCATTGTGATTATTTTTACTATTGTTTCTTGCTACCACAGACAAAAACTAGAGTCAATGGAATATGTTCGAGCCTGAAAGATCATATGAGTCGATTCGATATTAAATTTTATTTGAATTGATTTATTGTCGGGTAGCTTTCATGCTAAGTCCAGACCCCATCTTCTATTGCAGGAACTTGTCCCTGTTCCGGTGGTTGAAATTTGCCTTTCTTGGGCAATTCCTCGATCTCCAGGAACTGTGGGTGCTCTGTTATCCCAATGTAATTGGAAGCCAGTATTTTGAACCCACATGTCATGGAGTAACATAGGACGGGGACGTGTGGATTTGCAAGTCGATTCAACCAGACGTAGCAACCATAACCCATCCATGAACTCCACTGTGCTGCTGACTTGAGATTGAGAACAATCAATACCTTCCATAACCAGTATTGATTTATTCCCCATTGAAACCAGCAAGTTCATCAGATCTTTACTTCCTTCTGATCGCAGTCAACTCCAAACCATATATATCAAATTTGAGATAGTTGGCCATGACAGCAAAAATAGCTTGGTTGCAGGCATAGATTGCAGCAAGAACTTTCATGGGCATGCACTCACCTTAGAGGTAAATTCACTCGTTGTTTTGATTTCGATGTTTGTGGTGTTTCTGTGTTTATGTTTCCTGCAGCAGATTTATCTGATTCGTTGGATACTGAAATGCAATACTTATCCAAAAGGAAAGCTGAAGAGGAAACTATGTATAATGCAATATCATAGTATTCGATTGTTTATTTATCTATCTATCTAGTTCAAACTATAAAAATTAAAATTAAATAGAATGTCATTACCCTCAAATCTTTTTCAAGTCAGGGAAATATTTGCCATGGAAGAGAGGGAAATTAAAAAACATCTGTATTCATGGCACTAAATCATCTATGTTTACTTGAGATAATTAAAAACGACGAAAATTAATCCTTAACTCCCCAGTCCCATACGAACAGAAGCGCCTGCTTCCTTTACCCATGCCCCTTTTAAGAATGGTCCTACTGTATATCTCCTGGCTTCTTCCCTGTTAATGTTCCTTCTCCCTGCCCACTTCACTCTACGGTCAGTTCTCGCGCCAGGCCCCGTGTTGTTGAACTCTCCATAGAAAAGGGTATTAAGTGCAAAGTCGCCTTCCCATTCAAGCCATCCAGCAGGGTCAATGAAACCCTCTATCTGTGATTCCATTATGATGGTCCTTGAGTATTGCTTCCAAGGCCTGCCTAGGTAGCTCTTGAATCGGTTTGCGACTGGTTTAAATGATTCATCTGGTAATATCTTGCAGTTTTGTAGCACGAAGCCCGTTGTTTCGTACTTGTCTTTCCTCCCTTGAGCAGTCACAATGTTCTTTTGGTTGGGATTTGGCTGCCTTACGTAAATCAAGCAGTTCTGGAACACGGCAGCCGCGTCACCGAAGATGAAATCTATGGTGCCGGTGATCACGCAACTTCGATAGAACTGGCGGTGAGTTTGAGCGTATAAGGTGTCTTGGAACCCCTCAAAACGACAGTTGAGGAAAACAGCCCTATCGCCGGAGACTCTTGCTGCCACTGCTTGATGTTTGCTGGGACCTGCAGTGTTTCTGAATCCCATGCTTTTTGCCATAAATCCAGGAGCACCAACCGCTGAAACACACACACACACAAAAAAAAAAAAAACATCCCATTATATTTCAAAGTTGGAATGAAAATGAACAAGTTTCTGAATTATCTGTTTGGTTCCAAAGGTTAAAGTTATCGTCAACATACCAAAAGTTGCTGTATGGTAAGTAGGGATTCCATCAACAAAATTTTTATCCCCTGTGATAATGCTCTTTTGTGATCCTTCACCATACATGGTAAGGTTCGCCATGTTCTTTGTAACAATTACAGTCTCGGCATATATTCCCTTCTTGACAAAGATCACATACCTGTATGCATGTTGAAAATGAGAATTATGATGGAAATGATCAGGTTAATTCAAGGATGGATCATTATATATATAGCATACATACCTCCCTTCATATTTTTGTGGCATGGCAACAAGTGCTTCATTAATTGTTCTGAACTTTCCTGTACCGTCTTGTGCCACAGTTACATTTGGCATTGGCATGCCATCTTTCTCTTCCTTCAACAGCCTGCTTTCTTCGTGGTTCATCCAGCTGGGAAGCCCATCCTTGGCCAACAAAGGAGATCTGGTTTCTAAGAGACGGCGTTTAGGGGTCGGCTTCTCCTGGTGTAGATTCATCAAACCAGCCAAACGTCTAACCATGGAAAGGGAATTGCTAGTATAAACCTCACTATTGTTGAGGGTTGTTTCGAACTCGTGCTTCAATGGTCCCTCAGGGAAGCTATCAACGCACGTTTCCTGGTATGATATTACAGCACTTAACCAATTGGTCAAGTCACCATTGGTAGGTAGCTTCCCTGGAACAATTGTCCCTACTCTATCAGCAGAACTCTGTAATTCTTCCTTGGCATTTGCCACCACTTCTCTACAAACATCAAATGCTCTTCTTTCCAATTCTGTATTCAATACGATCATGCTGGCTTTGGCAAAGGCCTTGTCAAGCTCTTCGGTTGTTGATGTGATGGAAGACTTGATAAGTTCTTTGGGTTCAGTCGCCAACTTTGGATTTAGTGCTATTTTCTTCGCGAGGGTCTCAGCACATATGCTCTTGTAAGTTGAACCCTCGCAAAAAGATGTCAATAATTTTGCATGTGTCACATCTCCCTCGGGTGCTGCTGATGGAGTTAGAGCCGGAGCCGGAAATGGTGGCAATGATGGTATTGGTGCAGGTAATGGAGGTAGAGACAATGGCTTCGGTAAAGGTGATGGAGCTGGGGTAGATGATGGAGGTTTTGGAGATGAAGCCGGTGCAGATGATGGAGGTTTTCGAAATGGAGTTGGAGCAGGTGATATTTTCGGAGATGGAGCTGTTGCAGATGATGGGGGTCTTCGAAATGGAGCCGGTGCAGGTGATAGTTTTGGAGATGGAACCGGTGCAGATGATGGAGGTTTTCGAAATGGAGCTGGAGCAGGTGATAGTTTTGGAGATAGAGCCGGTAGAGATGATGGTTTTGGAGACGGTGGTGGGGTTGCTGGTCTTGACGGATGAGGTTGATCGTTTGATTTATGCTCGTGTCTGTTATTACCATCGCCTGTGTTTTTCTTTTTGTTACTTTTTTCGGTGCTACTTTTAACAGAAACAAAAGCAAGAGCAGCGGCCGCCGCAATACCAACTATGACAAAAATAGCTACCAAGGCAATAGTTATCTTCTTCTTTAATTCTCGTTGTCTCTCCTGTTTCCGACGTTCGTGTATTATATCAAAATCTTGAAACGCCATTTCTATCGATCATTGGCTGAAACAGAGAAAAGAGATCTCTCTGCCTTAGGTTCAAGCTAAGGCAGAGAGAGGAATCAAACAATTCCTATGTCTCCTCCTGTGCCGCCCTTCTGCTTGTTCAGATTTTGAGTTCCAAACTTAATATGCCACGAAAGGTACAAATGGAGTCTGGACAAGAGAGATTTCAGGCATTTTATCTAAAAGTTGGTTATTGTTTGCAAATTTTAATGAATCATACAGTTCTCTGTCCTGACCGTGTTTCCCTCTGTTTCTACCGTTGACATTGCTTTCAACTGTATGCTAAAATTGGCTGCTGTGCTAAATTAGGTCCAGTTTTTCTGTGGTTCTGGTCGTCTGTTAAAGCTATAAACTAACTTGTGATGGTTGTTTTCTATATCTCCTTTTCTTGGATTGAATGTATACGAAGAATACTCAAAGATCAAGAAAGAAATAAAAACACGTGGCGTTTAACCACTTTGCTCCGGCAATAAAATTCTGAGCAAACGGATTACTCGCCGACAGTGGAAGAGTTGGAAGTGGTGCTGCCATCCACAGTAATTCTGCTAGCAGTGATGGTGTAGACCCTCCTATCTTCCACGCACACGAGATTGGTTTTCCTCCTTGGACCAAGGTATTCTCAAAACATTTCCTTTTACTTACACTGGGGGTCTCACAAACAAGGTATTCAACAGGCGTACCACGTTAAATGGCCTTAATTCATGCCTAGAAGAACTGGGACCTTACAAAATAAAATAATCCTTAACTGATACCTGGCCTTGCAAAATAAAATAAAATGTCAATTTTCAACCTTCTATTTTCTTACTCGGATAGCAATAATTCATGCCTATGGTCCTATGGAATGAGCAGCAACGCTGAAAATCATCCCGCAAAGTTTCTCAACAAAATAAATTCACTAAAGCTCTCTTATGGTAGGAGAGCTTTCAACTGCACCCTGAACAGATCGCCAAGTGCTCCACGAACATCCATCTGAAGAAAATCAAGTTTCAATTGATTATCAACTCAAAGAATGAGATGTCAATATGTGGTTTAGAAACATCTACGAGCTTGTTTAACATCACTTGTTACTACAAAAATTAATTTGAAAAAATTGGGAATAAATTACCTGGTCACAGCAAATAAGTTTTGTAAGCAAAGGATAGAACACCCCCAGGTTATTCTTGAATATCTTATTGTTCATGAAGCACATGCCATTAAGCACCTGCAAGAGGAAAATGACAGAGATACCCAATTACGGCCGAGATTGATAGAAGTCACAAGAGAAAAGAATCAAGTTAACAAATTAACAATTCATATTGACTACAAGAATGAGGCAAACAATCTGATCAATAAAAACAGATTTATAAGATAATTCAACGCACTAATAGTTCAACAGATTCCAGCAGAGACAGAAAAAAGAAAGAAAAATGGTCGGGCCTGATAATACAAGACATGGTTTTAGCAAACCCTATATTTTGTTTCATAGACAAGACATGGTTATTAGAAAGAAACTAGACATTCTTTATACCTTGATAATAATAGGAGACCGCAACTCCAGAACACGATGAACATCCACCGAACTAGTTTCCCCTATTGTAAACTGGAGGTCAGATGTGTCCTTGAGTACCTGCGCACAGAAAGTGACCAGCTTCTCCTCTGCTATACCTTTCAATTTTGTTTCTGCATAAGACTGTTCAGCCAATCTTGAACCGTTGTTGTCTGAAGATATATCAGTATCCTGTGAATTATTGGGTTCTATATGTTGCTCAATATTGTCAGTAAACCCCGAAGTTGTTTTGCGTAAGACATCCAAATAAATGCATGTTCCTGCCAGTTCCTGGCGAAGGAGATTTAGAGGGGGCCTGAGGAGATATGAAGTTATTAGTTAGAAACATGGCTTCCTCCCAGAACCGACAAGGTAAGGATGATAAACACAGAAATCAGGAGATGTGATTTTGCTTACCTTTCTGCAGGAATGTGTTGCATACGTTTTTTGAGGTTAGAATACGAATTATATGATGCAGCAAACTCTACCAAGGATAACAAAACGTCCATTATGGCAATCTTCTGAGGTGCTTTCAAATTATCCCAGTATTTTTTCTGCCAGTTCAAACATATTTTAATTGGTAAAAGATTACAGAAATATACCACATGACAAAATGTCAAAAAGGTGCAAACCTGAATGCCATCAATAGCACCTAGAAGCATTAACTGAGTGATGCACTTGCCCCTAACAGTTTCCATAAGCGGACTTTCCTCCTCATCCTTGGATCCAGGTTCAACAACCTCAGGAAGCTATAGAACATCAGAAGAAATAAAAGAGGGGTGAGTGAAGTAAGCAAGCAAGCTTTTAAAAGTCTTGTGAACCTAATATTTGATACTGGTGGAGTGTGGAAACTGATAATCAAGAACTTCTAAGTAATGTAAAAGAGGAACGCATAAATAGAACATCTCCTGTGATTGATCCGCTAGAGATATGGGAACATTACACATCCAAAGAAAGGAATTGCTAACCACCAAACAGCACAACCAAAGATGACATCTTACCTTTGGTGGTGAAGAAGGAACCAGAATATCTGATGTACCACTCTTTGATTTTGAAGAACGACTTCTAAGAAATAGATTATCCATCATATTCCCCATGATTCTTTGACCTATAGTTTGACTTCGTTGGAGACCCGCAGCTTCAGCAGATTTCTGAGCTTTATCTGATGGTGAGGGAATACCTACATAATAACAATGTATACATTCATAAGGTTTGCTAAAGGACAAATTCCAAATGACTGGATTGGGCTGTTTCAGCAAATAGCATAAGACTCTTCCCGTTACTCATGGTATGAAGGAAACCAGACAACAGAATAATAGCAGAGGAGAATTGAACATTTTCTAAAAGTTTGGAAGCCTTCTGAAAACTGATTCCTAAATAACTGATGACAGATACAGTTTCCCAGTTGTCTAAAGTTTAAGCAATAGCAATGGGAAAAAAACTCTCAACAGCTAACCTTCAGATCCATCTGGGTTAGATTGTAACCCAGATTCTTGATTGTGATATTGTGAAAGAGATGCATCAGTATCCCTTTTGCCGCTATTAATGCCAGAATTTGGGGATGCAAGCGATAAAATGTTCCCACTATCAGAAGAGTCAAATTGCTGGACCTCACCACCTGTATGAGCTTTTAAATCTGCAGTTAAAATTGAGTTCATTGGATTCTCTAGCCCCGACGCATTGAGTATCTCAAGCGGTTGTGTTGTGTATGATGCATCTCTGGTTATAGAAAAAGGTAAAGAGAATACATATAACTAACAAATATTGATTCTAATTGCAAAAAAAAAAAAAAAAATTATGAACTATCCTCAAACCATACAATATACAGACCAGACCTTATGCTCTTCAACAACATATCCCAATCACTCTCACTGAACTGGTGTCCACCAACCTCTATGAGATGCACCAACGCACCAAGAGAAATTGAAACCACTGTCTGATCTGTCTTTTTAGCACAGTCCAACAGCAAACTCAAGAGTGGTGACAGCATAAAACACACCTCCTGTAGAAGAAAGAAATTCAAGGTACCAATAATTTGTGTACCATTTAGAATTTAGATGATATCTGTTTCCTGTCACAACTTAAACCCAACTACTCCATATTAAATCACACAATAATACAGTTAAGAGGACTATTAAAACTAGGCTACCTTGTAAAAAGTGTTGAAAAGGTTGCACAACAACCGAAGTGAGTGAATGCTATTTTCACGAAGCCACTCATCTCCAGAGGAAACTAAGCTGTCCTTTCCAGCATGTCTCACATGATCAAATATGGGGAACAAGGTACGATGGAAAATGCTTTCCCAAAATGGAGTTGAGAACTTCCTACCTCTTTCATTAACCAAGTCAAACAAAACTTCAAGTGCACAACTCCTAACCTCTGGTCTTGAATCTGAAGTTAAATCGGATAAACCAGCTAGCATTGGGAACCAATAATACTGGGCTACATCAAACGCTGTGCCAGTATTAACATCAGTCAGTTTCCGAGCTCCACCAGGAATATGTCCCTGTAATTGAAAAGTATATTTTTAAGCAATATGTCAATTACAAAGAATATAATGCATCAGAAACTGAGAAGATTAGCAAAGATTGTTTGAATAATCACCGAGAGCAAGCAGTTAACCTGAACCTCTTTTTTTCTCTTAAGGAAAATGAGCTCATATAAACCTTCACAGTATTAAGAAAAACTAAACCATACTTATATATATCATATATATAAGACAATAAACGTAGTCTTCATGTTCAAAGGGATGGTGACCATGACTGGTTTTAGACCTTATATTGGAGCTTTTGTAGTGTTGTGGAATTTTTGTACTAGAAGTTACCATCCATCCTGAGTTTTGAAGCAACAAGTTTCAGTCCAGTAATTCCAAAGCTAATTCCAGATCCACATCAAGAAAGGCTTTGAAGCAATGGCATTGATCACTTGGATACTTAAGAGTTAAATCTGCTGCAGTTCATATGTTCAGATGCTGTTCCGCTTCTGGTGCTGGTGGCAATTTCCTACAGCTGTGAGGAGCAGCTGATGTTTTGGGTCTTAAAGAAAATATTTTCTGTCAAGAGCTATTTTCTGAAGCTGAACAATATGTTCTTTTGGTTTATTAAGCAAGGAAATAACTATTAATTGTTGTTATTTATAGCTCAATGCCTAGGGGTTTTAGAGTAAGAACAATTTGCATCAGCTGAGAGATTTCCAACCCGTTAAGCTAATTGAAATTTAAGATGATAAACTTCAAGTGACATGGTTATATCTAATGGATTTCTTTAGACCACGTCAAAAACCATAATATGTAGAGTATACAGGTGACTATAACATAAGATACAAATGTATTTTAGGATAATGTAACAACCTAAACACAGGCTCCACCTAGTCACTTTCTGAAAGCATTTGCCTACATAGACAAACATGGCAAGAGTAGACAAAAAAAACTGGTCAACCATCCCCACCTGAATTAACTAAAAAGTTCAACGGCCCAAAGTCAAAACAACCAGAAGCTGACTTGTCTGACTCTTGCCAATTGCCACCCTTATGAAACAAACTTGCTTAAGTAAAAGTAAGGATATAAATGCAGATCAGTTCAAGATGTTGGCCAATGTGTTGGTAGAAAATAAAAAATAATTCTCTAGAAGAGGGCAAAAATAAAATGATGAAAGCTAATTTTGATAGAAATGGATAGACTAATTTTGCTCAATTAAAAATCAAGCTGAAGGATGGGAAAAAAACCTCTGCAAGACGATTTTCACATATACGGAGAAGGGCAACAGCCTTCAAACTTATGCCGAGCGAAGTTTTATTGTTGGCAAACCTAATAAGACAGTTGATGCAGTCCATAAAACAATCTCCAACAACTTGATCAAACAGTTCCAGTATAACTGCAAAGAACATGATGTTAAATTAATCGGAAAAGAAAGAAGAGAAGCATCATGTTGGTAGAAGAACAATGGGATATTCTTACTCTGTTCCACGTTCTCGAATGCCTTTTCAATAATTGATTCACAATCATCATCTGCAGCAGCAGTGAAAATCATAAAAACACTTTGCCATCCTGACTTTATGCTAGCAACCTTGGATTTTATCAGCTGCAATAACATCATCACCAGTCAAGGTGTCACCCAACAGAATAAGAAAAAAAAATACATCTAAAGGTTTATGATTAAAAATGTATTAACTTAAAAATATAGATAAAGGAGGAGGGGAAAACAACAGCAAGCAAAGAGTACTAGTTGTCGGGATATCTGAGAAAGCACACATACTTGAACAATGCAGTCCACAATAAGGCTCCTTATGGTTTCGCTTTGACTATTCCGCATAAGGACAACAAAAGGTTTAAGGATATCATTTTGGAAAGTAAAATTGGTCAGTTCAGCGTGCTCCAAATACTTCATACCAAGCTGCCTCAAAGAATCTATCGCATATACAGCAACCTTCTCATCAGCATGGCTGCCAGCAGAAATAAAATGATTTGCAAGTACAGTCCATATTCTAGTCCAGACCTGTAGGCGTATTTTTAAAACTTTTTAAATGTAAACCAGTATGTACTTTAGCAGGGAAAAGCAAATGATTTTCAATCTATTAATCAATTCATAAACTGTAGTTACATTCCACTAAATATCAAGATAACAGCTGATGAGTGATCATATTAGACATATCAAACTAATTGCCAAATTAGATTCCTTTACTATGACAACTTTTTTCAGAATATTCTCCACAATCTATCAAGCACCATGGCACAAACACATGTAATTTATAAACCATTTTCCTAAATAACCAGAACTATTGAAAAGGGAATGAAAAGAAATTTGAACTAAGAAAGTCAATTGAAATTCAGCGATGGTCAGAACATTTTAAACAATCCTCTCTCTACTATCCTACATGTTTCGCCTTAACATTACAGTTGCCCACCCATTGAAGTGAAACAGATCCTAATCCACATGATGAGGTTCAAAGCGTGACAAGCCATTTAAATCTTGATAATAATTATAAAAACAAACAACAGAGTATTGTGGAGATCAGTTAGTTTAAAGAAAGTACCAAATGTATACGAGCAATATTGTAATAACTGATCTCAACAGCCTTTTGCAAGCTGAAAACACGAGCTGGAACTTGTTTTAGTTCTTCTGCTGATACACCACATAGAGCAGTGAAGAACTCCACAACAGATTCGCTAGGCAATTTTTCACTACTCAAAAAAACCTGTTCAGTTGGTTTCCCAGCTTGTTCTTTCAGTGCCTGCACAACAGCCTCCTTGGCGACCTGATTTAATCCATGCATGACAGTTGCAGCAACAGCAGGGGTTGTCGTAATATATTCAAGCCGAGAAACACATTCAAGAACAGCATTCCATGTGTCTTGAAGACAGTCTGGTTCAACATCACATAAATCCAATAGAGTCCGCAATGCTTCCACATTTTTAATACGCATTTCCTTTGGGGAATGCAAGAAAGTAAACCTAGCATCCAAAATTTTACATATCAAGAATTACAGCTAAGCTATTCCCCTAGGGTTAAGAGTGTTATAGTGTTCAGACACGGACTGCCTACTTAAACAATTAAAGTAATAATGATTGATGCAAGGGCTTTCTGAAGTCAGGAGCAGTATTTCTTCAAAAAAAATAGAGAAACCAGACATGGTAAGAAGAAACAAAGCAAGGGTTATAAAGGGACTGAGGCAAAGGAACTAGGTCAATAACAGCAGCAAGAGGAGCTTTTTCAAGTAGAACAAGACAGCAGTACCTGATCAGAGATGTTACAAAAGCAAAGCGCATGGAATCCATTCCAAGGGCATATGTGAGATGTACCCCAGCTCTAAAACCTTCCATACAAAGAACAACCATTGGTTTGTCTTCACTTTGCTCCATTGTAACAGAGAAGGTAGCCAACAATGGCCATCCTACAGCTTCAACCATTGGGCTCACAAGTTCAATCACTTGTGCAGTATAAAAAACTCCTCTGCTTGCTCCTTGGTTCTGGATGATAGCCTGTGTCTGCTTAATTATTGCTTCACTTTTGGACTTAGCATCACTTGATGACTTTGTTTTAGGGAGAGACAGTTTAAGGATACTAACAAGGTGTCCTCTCTCTTCATCCTCTGGCTTTTTCTTGTCATCTTCCCCAATGCCAGCAGCTGCATCTTTCATTTTTATCTCCTCTTTAACAATAGAATCGTATATTTCTTCCAGAAGTTCCGCAGGGGCACACTCTTCTGGGTCATATGTGGTATTCATACGAATAAAATCTGACTTTGACATTTTAGGCCAGATCATTGGGTTATGAGCATCAGTATTCAGCAGAATAACTGCATATGCAAGAACATATGCAGTGCCTGCATTCTTGAAAAGACCTGGATTATCAGCACAATACCTGTAAAACACAAAATGAGACAATTTACTGCTCTATGAACCATGTTATGCGGTGAATGTTCTTCTAATACAATTCTTAGTGTCCACTTATTATGGAGTACACAGCTCTTTGCATAACTATAAAATAGTAAAATGGCATTTGACTCTTACTTGCATTGGATACACAGCCTTGTTGTGAATTTAATGATGGGGGGTTATACAACTTTTTCAATCTAAGATTAAAAAAGCACACAACAAATGGATATTTGAAAGATGCTTCAGATATTTATCTAATGATTATTCCCTTTTCAAAGGATGATAAAATATTCTACCATAATTAAATTCCGTGCTTGTTTTTATATCTTAAGAACAAAAAACAGTTTTCTGCACACAGCATCAAAATCCCCATACCTTTCTGCAAACTTTTCCATGATTCGATCTATCTTTTGAGCCTCCCCAGGAAGATAGAATCCTTTAAGAAGTTCACGTATTGCAGTATCAAACTTTATTCCTGAAAAGGTAATTGAATCTACATAAGCATGCATGACAGCAAGGGGAAACTCCTCCTGTTGACCTAGATAATCACCGATCATTGCCTGCAACAATGCTATGAGTTAGACCACTTCTCTAGGAATTGAGCAAAGTTTGTCTTAGATAAGAGCTCTCTACCTTTTCCAGACTGGGAGTATTTCTCAGAAATTGGGCAACTGAGGCAGGAGTATTTTCCACCAAATTATTTGATATCAAATTCTCAACACCCTTCACTGGTTGCCTGTTGAACTACAATATAATTAAAACTATGTTTTAGCGCCTAGCTACAGTCGAAGAAATTGAGAATTGATTAACAATGATTCCCAGTATCATATTTTGCATTGCAGAAAACTTCCAGTCTAAAATGATAAAACGTTAGTACATGTCCAACTACCTCAGAGATGGCAGTTGCCATGGTAGATTCATGAGATTCTGCCTTCTCAAAGTTACCAGTAGCATCTTCTGATACTCGTGACAAATCTTTTTCAGGAGACCGGCTGCCTCCCCTATTCCTTTCTGGTTGTCTTTTAGATTTTTCCCAATCAATGAGTGATTGTAGTATGTTGACAAGGCACTAAAGAGTTTTAAAAAGAAAAGTTTTATCACACAACTGCACTTGACATGGAAGCATAGAAATTAACCATAGATAGTGCTAATAATAGAAAATCTGATTTTGTTGAGTTGTTCAATAGATGAACCAACCTGGAGAGAGGAACCCCTAATAGATGTTGTCTGGTTGACAGAAACAGCGTTTGAGTCAGCATTTTGTGCCCCTTGAGCTATTTTAGACAGAGTTGTCACCTAGAAGGCCAGAAGGCAAATGGGATACTTATCTAAAAAATGCCTAGATAAAATATATAAATAACTGTCAGGTTGACCGAGTTCATACCATGCGTTGGAACAAGTTAGGTGCCTCAGGATCACAATCATAATTCGCATAAACATCAACAAGCAGCTGGGGATTTTTGCAAACTTTCTCAAGCATCCTAGAAAAATAAAATTAAAAAGGTTTGATAATATATAAAGCAACACACTAACATGACAATAATTAAAACAATCAAGGGTGCCATACCGAAGAACACTAGTTTTTTGGTTAATGGGGAAGTCTGCACCATCCAATGACCGCAAAACAATCAAGGGAAAAAAGAAACCAATTTCACCCTAAAAATGGAATAAGATAAAAGTACTCAGGCATAAAGCAAAAGATGTTGAATATCAAAGCAATAATGCTTTATTTGAAAGAAATAGCTTTAGTAATCTGTAAAGATAGTAGTCATACTTTAAGACTCTCTCGAAATCGCAACAAAAGCACAGAAAATATCCCAGTAGCATACTGCAACGTGAAATCCATCAGACATTCTCATGGCAGATTCTTCTAAAACAGGATAAAAAAAGATATTATGTAGACGCAAAATAACCTGAAATATGACAGGGGACTGTGAAATTGAAGCCTGGAGCAAAGCGTATAAAAGATATGCTTTCACTGAATCAATGAGATGGAAGTCCTTCGTAAATGAATGGCTAACCCCTCCCAACGAATCCTGCAATACCATATGGACCAGTAAATATGATCAAGGGCATTAGCTCCATATTCATATTACACATAAACATATTTTAGCGTTTTAAGACAATGATATTTGAATGAGGTTACATGAATACTTTCCTTGTCAATAATAAGAATAAAATAGCAAATACATATTTTTAACACTGGAAAAAAAATGAAGCGTATATAAAAAAGACCCAACATTATTGGAAAACAACTGTATTCTACTATAAAAAAAAACACCAAACATTCATAGAAAGCATAAAATAAATTCATAAAGTTAACCTGCAGAAGCTCAAGAGACAAAATCTGTGTCTTGATGTCGTCAGTATCTTCCTTCTTGCTCATCTGGAAAGAAAAAACATTTCATGAAGGGAATCCTAGCAAAGATTTCAAAATGCATAGAATAACGGGTGAAAGTATAAGTAGTACCTTGCAAAGTGTACGGAAGACTAGTAATGCATCACGTTTACCAATACTCAAGCTCTCAAGGTCAATTCCTCTAAGATAAGTTTCAGAGTCATGATGGAAAGTATCAACAAACAATTGCAACAAAAATATCATTCAAAGTAAGAAACAGAAACTAGCAATCTGGGTAAAATTATTTTGGGACATACCTCGTGATCTTTTTACCATCCTCAACATTCACAACTTTGTCAAGAGCAGACTCTAAACCCTATAAAAACACATAAGTTTCATCTTAAGAACCATAAAAACCAAAAGAAAACTTCTGCGAAGTAAACACATAGAAAATGGTAAAAAGAAAACTAAGACCCACAAATCAAATGAAACAACACAGCAGCAAATAGAAGGATGAACCTTGATATCAGCCGCACCAGCAAGTTTTTGAAGTTCCTCAATAGATGGAAATGTGGCATCCTTGACACAGTTAAGTGCATCCCCTAAAGTTGCTCCATTGTCATTTTGGTCCCCTGAGGAAGCTTCTTCTGCTTTTGAGGTGGAATTATCCGAAGAACCAGATGAAGTAGGGGCCTGAATTTCACATAGAAAGATATTAACTTCTTCCATATATAACAAGACGCAAAAGATAGTTAAAAGCTTAGAGATAAATTCCATACCACATCAGTCTCCATTCTCCTAAATAGGATGCTAATCATCTGTGTCAACATTGCCTTTGATGTTGCTTGGTTTATAGGGCTCTTGCTACAAAAATCCAAGCCACAAATCATGAGTACTATTTTTAAATGGAATATCACTATCTTCAACAAATATAAAAATAACACCTGTGAAGAGTAATATTGTAGCAGACTCTGATAATTCCAAGCAAAGGTTCCCCATGGACTGCAAATTCAATGACAAAATTACAACAAGACTCGGCTCATATACTAGACAATAAACAAGATCCTGGACAATGTACCTCTGAACTTCGTGGATGCTACAGCAGTAAGAAGTACCTTCAGCACTTGCAGTATTGTACTGCAAATTGTTTTCCAGAATTAAAAATACGTAACAAGCAACATATGCTAAAAATGAGGTTGAGAGACACAATTGCCCATACCTGTCAGTAGAAGAATTATCAACACAACTGCAAACCATATTCAGAATATCTGTAAACAGAGGAACAGTTTTACCACCATCTAAACCAGGATCTCCCTCCAGATGATCATAAGCAATTAGTTTCTGCGCTTATGGAAATAAAAACAGAGCATGTCAGTAATCATTATGCGAAAAATGAAACATATGAATTTCCAAAATCTAATTGAACAAAAATAAACATGAAGACAATAAATATCCAAAATAGTAAATCAAGAAAGAAAGCAACTACATACATGAAGACAATCCAAAGCTGGTTCAAGGATTTTTAAGTTCTTTGTCTCAAATGCAAGTCGAAGAGGATTTAGAACAAGCTCCACTTCAGGGCCTTCCAAAGTGTACCCTGCACTTGCCAAGGCAGTTGTGATAGTTCCACTAACACGCTGTGACCCAATAGAACTACAAATAAAACAAACAACAAAGGAAAAAGTGAGGGAAAAAACTTCAACTCTGAACTACATGAAGCCTAAATATCATAAACAAATTGAGCAGAAAACATACAATAAGGTTATTTCATTGGGTCTAATCTATATCTTGAGTAAGAAACTAAGAACAGAAAAAGGAATAGCAGATTATAAGATTCCAAACGGAATAAACCTTCCATCTCCGGGTGATGCCTGATTTGCCTCGGTGGATGAAGAAGGCCTATTCCTTTGTTTAGGACCATCTGAGAAATGCAAAAGTAGAACAAAATGTAAATAGATGAAAGCAGAGACCAACCAACAACAATTTTAACTAGAAATTAAAGGAACAGATATGTTCACATATTAAAGGAAAACATTAAAGATATCATATAGTAAATGCATGGATATCGTTACTCTCCCATTCCTCCTCTTCTAGTCTTCTTAATGACATAGTTCCTATTTCATGCAGCAACCAGCAATATTGTCTTTTAAAGAATTAATCAATTAGGGGAGAAGAAAAGATCAACTCCTAGAACGGCCCATTCTAACAACAAAATGAAGAACGACCCATTCTAAAAACAAAATGAACTGGGATCACTGTCAATTTGTATTTGATCGTTCTTTTCATTATTCCATTTGAATAAAAACAATTTTGAAATGCACAAAGGTTTGGCTTACACATCCCTTCTAAAATCCGACCGATGTGAAACAGAAAATCCTACTCATTTTCTCATAAAATTGTAGAAGTAATTACGTATATACAAAGGCATCAAGAACTTGATTGAAACACCAAGCTTCTTAATAAGATGTTAGCAGATATTACAACTTGTAAATCACACAACTATTCCAAAATCCTAACTTACGACTAAAGTACCATTCTAACTGCATTTTAAAGTAATATTATAGTTGAAAGTGATCAAATATGGAAGGCGAAACTAAAAGAACTCAACACCGGCAAATGCAGTAGAAAATTCAATAAAGCACCTACCAGTAATAGGAGTCGGGACCTTTTAAACTCACAATGGTATTTAATTCACTGAAATCCAAAATTAGACCAACGAATAACAATATAAAGAAACATGTCGAATGCCATGAAATTATAACCAAACCATAATTACCAGATAAAAGAAGATCAATAGAAATGCAAGTAGAATTCTGCTTCGGATCCAAAGAAACGATAAAAAAAGACAAAGATCCATAAAACAAGATTTAAAAAGAAACTACAGATCTGACCTAAATAAGTTTGAATAGCCTTGTAAAGATCAGGATTCTTTTTGGCGGAACACTCCTTGAGCATCGACTCGAATGCTCGGCTTACAAATCCACCTGCCGCCATTCTATTATTCTCTTCTCCAACGCTTGAATGCGATAGTTTCCAAGTTTCCTTCGCTGCCTCACCTAAAGCTCAAGATTCATTGACCAAACAGATCATAGACGAGGAGAGTTAGGATCTGCGGTTACAAATAGAAAAATCTATACATATATGCAAAAGAGGGGAAAAGGAGAAAACAAGTTAGCACCGATTATAATTTGCTCCGAGTGAGAAGAACTCGAATTTAAAACCCATCAAGATCTGAAAAAGAAATCAACGGATATCTTGATTTCTTGAAATGCTTCTTTGCAAGAAAATGTTTAAAAGCGCGTGTGTATGCATTGTTTGTGTTTACTGGGCTTTTAGTTGCGATAAACCCGGATTTTGATTGGATTCGGCGTTAGGACTAATAACGGTCAGATTTGTACAACCGATCTGGGCTGTAATTATAATCAATTACTAGTTTTTACGGTATGGTCAAAAATATTTAGCATAATTGTATATAAAGTTCTTTTAATTTAAATAATAATAAAATTTAATAAATAATTTTTAATAAAATATTAATTATAATTTTATAATTTATATTTTAATATGATATTTGTACTCAAGACATAAAAGGCATGTAATGAATAGGGGTGATAACGAGCCGGCTCGGGATCGACTTGAAAATAATATTATTGAGTTCGATTCATGCTCGAAGATCATCGGGTTCGACTCGACTCAAAATGAAAAAAAGTACCTAATTTATTTTAGTTAATTTATTTTTAATAGATTTATCATATTTTATTTTATTGTTTTTCTTTTGCTAAATAGATTACTTTTAATGTATATGTAGCATATATATAATATAATTATTCCGAGCCTGTTCACGAGCTTTTCGAGCCGAACTTGAATCGGCTCGGTTCGTTAAAGTCTTGAACCGAACCCGAATCGAGTTCACTTGAACTGAGCTTTGACCGAACTGAACTCGAATAACTCACGAGCTGGTCAGACTCATTGTCACCCCTAATAATAAAATTAAAAAAAATGTATTCATTTGTATATACATATAAGCATTTAAAACGGAATTAGTTAAAATAAAATATAAAATTATAAAAATTTTAATATTTATTTTTCTTTTATATATATCAAATTTTTTATAAAAAATATATGAATTTCAGATATATCAATTTTTTTATAAAATTTTAAAAAAATTAAAATATAAAAATTTTCTTATATATCAAAATTTTTATTAAAAATATAAAATTTTGATGTATACCAGAAAAAATTAAAATCAAAATTCTTATATGTTTTACAATAATTTTGATTTCGTGTCATTTTAATCGATTTCACATTAAAAAAAAACATGAAAAGGGTCAAGCTACTCCATTCAAACAAATTTGGTCTTTTCACTACGCTGAAACTGAAACTACAAACTGACTGGTAAAATATACAGTAACCGTTGCTCCGAGCTCCATCTCAATGATTAATCGAGCAAACAATATGTAAAAAAAGGCAACAAAGTATAGGTAAAAATAAAATAATGTTGGATCAAGGAAGAAGATCGTCTCCGAATAGATAAAGAAGGCGCTCGACTGCCCAGCTGGGTTCATTCTTCTGCCACACCGAGCATTGTGAAGAAGCGAGCAAAGGGGACCTGCAAAGTGGGCAAGTCTTGTGATTGTTATCGTCTTCTTCATCATGATCATGGCGGTGGTGGTGGTCGTGATCTTGATCTTCATCGTAGTCAACCCATCTGTCAATGCAATCTCGATGGAACACGTGGCAACAGTTCCTCAATTCGCTGACCTCATCACCTTCCTTCAGCTGACTCAAGCAAACCGCACACGTGTCGGAAACCCATGGCACCCTTTCCTTAGCATCCTCGAAGGTTGTCAAAACCAGACTGTCTCGAATCATTTTCGAAGAAACTGGGGAAGATGAATCGTCCTGGGAATCGGATGAAACAAGGAGGGTACTAACTAAGGTGATGTCTTTGAACCTAAGTCCCCAGGACACGACCCATCTTACAACTGCTAAAACAACAGCTGTTTTGTAGAGGATATGGGTTAGAATTAGACCCGGATCTTCTACAAAGAAACTCATTGGAACGATTGAAAGAACAACAATGGAAGGAAAGAGCAGGGAGAGCAATCCGGCAATAGAAAGGAAAGGAAAAGGGGAGAAACAGAGGCGTATCTTGGGAGCTTATATAAAAGGAGGATGACGCCCAAGAGGGGAGAGATAGTGCATTGCTGTGTTGGAATTTTGTCGGTGTGTGAGTAAGCTTTGGAATAAAGGCAACATCATCCGCGTTAAATTTTAGTTTTATTTAAATTATTATCTAATTTTATATAATTTTTATTAAAATAATAAAAATTATATAAGATCGTATTTTAACATGTTAATATATCTTATTTATTTTGTATTTTAATTCTTTTTATATTTTGTATCCTTTTAAAGTCATTGGGTTCTACCAAGATTTAAAGTAAAGCAAGTGGATCCGATCCTGAGAATGGATCTGGTGTTTTCTTGGTAATGAAAAGTATGTTGAAAAGGTTGTCTACCACTAAAAACATTGTTGTCCCTCAACAATTTTTCTTAGGCAGCAAGATAAAAAGAAAGTTTGAACTTCTCACCTATCCGTTGGATGAAATAACATCCATGTCGATCTAAATTAAGGAATAAATTTATGCTCATTCATACACCAATTCAACTAAAGGGAAGGTGTTTCTTAAATACTCCAATTAATTATAATTATAGTTGGGTTTAAAAGAATGTTTTAAAGTTCAACGATGACTGAGTCTGTATTAGGGACAAATTACAGGACAGTTACAAGATTCAAATTGCTTAAAAAACTCTACGATATAAAAGAGAGAAGGATGGTTTCGTATTATTTGGTGTGGTCTAACACTTTCGTGACATTTCTTTATCGCTTGGTTAACTTTAATGAATAGATTACCAACTAAACATCGTATATTATTTTGGGATTCTTGGTTGATCCAAATTGTATTCTCTGTTCTGATAACATATAAATAAAAGATTCTACTGTGGGAGGATGGGGAATGCAACTTGACTGGATGCAAAGGTATAAAAAAGGAAAATCACTACGAGTTGCCATTATTCACATAACTTGGGGGCTATGTTGTATTATATATGGCACGAAAGAAATAACAGATTACACGGAAAAGACAATAGGAGTGCTCGAAATATTTTGATAAAAATTAAATCCGATGTTGGTATGAGACTACGAGGAAGTAACAAACTTACTCACTCTTCTCCATCTCTTCTTGTTTCTTGAAATTTATTTTAAATTTTATTTTAAATTTATTATAAGACGAATCGGTGAATTTTAATTATACTTTAATGGTTCTTTGGATGAAATAAAAATAAACATTTATAAAAAAAAAATGAAAATCAAAATCATGTCGTAGGTTAGTTGAAATGCTTTTCTCCTACATGTGTCATACTGACTGCTGCTTATTTTTGCCATGTGTGTGCCCCAAGGCCTAAAGCATTCTATTCAACTCTAGAGAAAGAAAAGAAAAGGAAATATTTGTAAATTACCTTTTTAGTCCTTTAAACACTTGTCTAGAAATAAGAGAAATTGCGTTGGTCCTTTAAAGCTAAAAATAGTGTTTCGGCAATGAAATTAATAATCAAGTGACCAAAACGAAAAGAAAATATAAATTTAGTGGTCATTTTTACAAGATCTTGAATTAGGTGACCAAAATGAATGTTTTCTCTAGTTGGGTGACCAACTGTGTAAACTAAATCCTCATTATTAATTGAAGTGAAAAAGAAAAACGTGGATAATATGACGTGGCATGTATCCAGATAATTAAATTATTCTACGATTTGCTCTCTTGCTTTTGAACCTCGCAGAATGGTCCCCAACCAACTTTTGCAAACCGCGCAATTTTCTTAAACATTTAAATATCATATTTCATCAACAGCCTGGTTTCTTGTATGATAGACACGTGTCACAACACATAAGAAACCCAGCCACCGCCGTTGGATCGGTTTGCTTTCATTTTCATACATTTTTCCCCCAGGTTTTTAATCACGTTTCGGTCTGCCTACAGCAAAGCAGATCAAAATTTAGCTACGAAAGGAAAGGTCAAAAGAAGAGGAAAGGCAAAACAAGGTTTCCATGGAAGGAGAAGCTGGTTCATACGAGGAAATTAAGCCAAACGTTGTCGTTAAACAAAGTAACGGCGATGTTGTGAACCTGGGATCCGTTGAAGCCCCTGATTTTCTTTCCAAGAAAAAGATTCTAAACCGGTAAGGGTTTTGTTTTCTTTCCACGGAAAGAAGAGAAATCTTTCTGGATATGGGGGTATTGTTTGACTTCTTTTCAATTGTTGTTGAATTTTGGTTTCGAAAATGGAAAGGTTTCACTCTGTGTTGGTTATCTTAATTATGTGAAAAATAATGCTCAATTAATTACCCTAATCTTATCTGCTGATGATAATTATTCGACTATGATCTATCTTTTTCATGCTGGGCTATTTATCTGTACTACATATAGAATATTGTAGCAGTACTGTTAGTTTTTATTGAGATATTAAATGGTTGGAAGGTGATCCATGTTTTGCATATTTTGAGAATATGATAGTACTATCAGTTTTTATTGTGATGGTTGGAAGTAAGCCAGTTGGGGGTTGGTGTAGTGTAAGGTTCAGGTCGACTTTGTGATCTAGGTTTGAGTCTGCGTATGTGAACCATGTGTGAACTTTTTTCTATATTTTTTCTGGTTTTTAGTCTGATTGTTCATGCTAATGCTTGATTGTGATAGTATTTATTTAAACTGTATTGATTATAATTGTAATTGTACCTTCCAAAACAATAAAAAGAACATCTCTGTTAAAATCTTAGTTCTTGTAAGTTGCGATCTTTTTTTATTCTGGGATTAGTTATTTATTAGAGAATGGAATGAGTATAGTTACAGAAAGTTCTGGATATTAGATTTTAAGGTAGTGTGTGAGGATTTTGTTAGTTATTTTGACTTTAGATGGCATCCTGTTCTCGTTAATCATTATGTTTATCATTGATGTAGCTTTTCCCAGAGCACATGAAGATGTTCCATTCTTTATTTATTCTACAAATATTTATAGCGACAAAGTCATTGGTTTGCATGGTATATTGTGTTCCTATGACAAGCTTCTATGATGTTATCAAAACTTTTTTTTCTTTATGGTGAACAAGTTCTGTAACAATGCCGACATCTGGACTAAATACCACAAGCCCTGCTCCTTCCCAACTCACCATCTTCTATAATGGGAAAATTTGTGTGTTTGATGCAATTCCGGAGGAAAAGGTTGGCCTTTTTTAACGAAGATGTTACTAAGTTTTAGCAGAAGTTCTTATACCAAAATTCACCATTGATTCATGTCCGACAGGTGCGGGAGATTATGCTTATTGCTGCAACTGCTGCAGCTGGTGCTGCTAACTCTGTTGACATGAAGAATTTTGTGACTGATTGTGCCACCACCACTTCACCAGCTCTTACGAGGTCTCCTTCACTTCAAAGTACTGCTACTGCAACTGCTTTGGCTTCACCACTGGCACAAGTGTATCCTGTTAACAGGCCTGCCTTCTGCAAACTGCAAGGCGGTAACTCTCAACTAACTTATCTAGAAGATGGATGAATTAATTTAGAAATGTGAATATTCTATGATTACTCGGTTCATTGCATGTTAGCTAATATAGCTTGATGCTTTTGTAAATATCTATTGGATCAGAATTACCAATTGCAAGGAGGCACTCCCTTCAGCGGTTTTTTGAGAAGCGTCGAGACAGGTACCCATTCTAGTTCATGTGTAGATTTATGATCCTAAGTGTTAATGATATTGCACTTTATATATGCAGTAAAATGATGTTGCATGAGCATTGTAACTGATTATTGTGATATACTTTGGATAAAAACTATCAATTATTCAACAAAGTGGATGACATTAACTATCTAGAATTTGTGCCAAGCTTAGGGATTGGGGAATATAGTTGAGATGGTAACTGTTTCCATATGCTTATTTCTTTTTGCAGGCTGGTGAACAGGAGCCCATATCCTAATCCATCAACACCAAAATCATATGATGACACCAAAGCTAACCTCAGTGCTGCAGCTTCACCAGAATCGGGTTGCTTCAGTAAATCACCTGTTCCTCAAGAAGAATTCCAGTCAAAAGCTCCAGCCCATGCTGCCTAAGCTAAACATATATGAATCCTTATATATATTTGATAAAAAAAACTAAACGTAGCTGTGTTATTATTGTGAAATGCAAACTCCACTAGGCTAGTGTCTTTGATCTGTCTTTGGAATTGATGTGAATTGCAAGTGAACAATTCAAGATAGTTCTCATGGTAGGTATTGCTATTATTTCCCATGAGAGTACTGCCTGATGTAGGATGAATTCTCCTGTTTTCCTATTGCCTCTAGGGGCCGTTGTGATGGCCTTAAAACCTGTTTACCCTGTCTAATCTGTCCGACACTCGACAAACTAAGCTATCTAGCCTTTGCTGTGTATGTAATGTTGACTTGGTTGTTTTTATCTGTTGTTTTCATGTGAAGACTTGTAATTTGTGTGATATCGATGGAACTTTTGACGTTGCATTATTTTGCTAATAGCATCCTGTGCATCTACTGAACTTAGATGGATTATTGGATTTACAGCTACTTGAGCACTAATTAACAGGTTCTATCTCTGCTAATCCCATCACCTAAGATGTAAATTAATCATCTGTTGCAACTTAAACAGACAACGCCGAGGTGCATCGTTGAAGGAGTGACTTACCCAAGTCCAAGGAATGAGCCAAAAACGGTTTTTCCTGGGAATCTCAATAAACATTATATGACAATCCTACTGCAAGAGGCAGCTGCTGACTGCCACTCGTCCTGTAGCCCTAACGCCACACCGCATAATATATGTCATAACAATCGGGTAACAGCTGGTTTCTGAAATTATACTGAATCTTTGGGCTTTGGCTGAAGTGGAAGAAGTCTCGTCCATGAAACACCTGACTGGCTAGTGGCTACTGCCGGCAAATCAAATCGACCAGTCCCTTCTATTGTAAATTTTGATTTTCCCTTCATTTTCCAAAAGATAGTATGGATTGAAATTGCGGGTCCGCCCATGTAAGGCGGCATCGAGATCCGAGTCTCTTTGTTTGAAAACACAGCATGAAAAAAATGCAATTAATGCCTTTTTTTCATCTTGTCATTCCAATTTAGATTAAGGGCCTGGCCTAAAAGCTAAACAAAATACTTCTAACCATTTACTGTCATATGGGTTGACTGACATATTTATTTGTTTATATAATATTGTTGTATAAATTTATCCGATTATTTTAAGTTATTTATTACTAGTATTAATTAATTGATAACTTTTATTTGAAATTTTAAATATTAATTTTTTTTAAAAAATATTATTAAAATGTTTTTAGAAAATAAATACTAAGATTGGTATTTAATCAAATATTAAAATATTTTTCGCTTTGTGTTTAATTATTTTATAGTATTTGTTTTGGGGTTATAGGATTCGTCTCTTGCTTCTCGGGCATTTTGACTTTTAATAAACAGCATACATTTATCTGAGTGAACCCAAAGCCTAAAGGAAAAAGAAAGAGAGAACAAGAGGTGAAAAGATTCCTCAACGAGGAAGACAAACAAAAGAAAGCAAAGTATACCCAACAAGAAGAAACTCCTCAGACAGCCCTCAACCTATCACGGTCTCACTCCTTTGACATAGGAATGCCCCTCTTCTTTTCTTTTACTCAACCAGGGGCTGCGTGTGATTTCACTTTCTTTAATGATTAAAGTGCAAAAATCAACAAACAAAATCCTTGAGCTTTGAACTTCTGTTTTAGTTCACGGGACGGCTGGACCCAGAATCCAATGCACTCCTCTCTCTATGTTACCCTATAGTGAGCGAGTGACCCTGTCTTCTAGTCTACTCTTCCTTGTAGAGCTGTAGAGTTAAAGAGTCAACTCAGTAGAATTTGTTTTGTTTTCTGCTTTGGCCTTTTCTTTTCTTCTCTCTCCGCTCGTGTGTGTGAGTAATGTGAGCCTGTGACTGTGCGAGGCTTCACCTTCACTTTTGTTTTCGTAGGAGTATAAATCTTTGATTTGATCTCTCACTCTTATGCCCTCTTCTATTGTCAACGCGTACGAAAAGAGGAACCTTGAGAAGTTTACTCCCTCCCTCCTTCCTCTAAAGCCCATTTACTTTGTTTTCTTTGCCCTGTTGCTTTCTCTTTTGTTTTGTTTTGTTTTGGGGTCTGTTTCAATTTTCAACCTTGCTCCTTTGCTTTATCCCCCAAAGCCCCCACTAAGCTTCACTCAACGCTCCCCCTAAAGCTCCGGATTGTATCACCAGGTACATTTGTCTTTCCTGTACCTTTTATCTTCTTCTTCCATTTCAAGCTCATTTATGATTTCTTTTATCAAGATTTAAAATGGCCTTTTTCTTCAAGGGTTATTCTATACAGTTGAGTTAAAAACAAAAGAGCCTCTTGCAAACTGCAAATTGATTGTCTTTTAACAAATTTTACCCCTTTTATAATAGTTCCTTGAGTTTTCCATCGTTAATTTATGGTGTCCCGTGATTGTTGCTCTTTTAGTAACTTTAATTTACTCTCTGCATTCATTGAAGTGAAATTGGGTGGAGCTGATTCGTGTTCTTGTTGGACCCCTTTTTCCTAACCATCAAGTACTCGTCACTTTTTCAATAGTAATGCTATTCTTTGCTCTTCTTTACCCTACTTCTTTTCCCAAGAAACTATTTGGTGTTAATATGATGACGAGAATAGGAAAAGGAGAGCCAGCCTCTTAGTGCTTTCTAGTCATGTGTGGACCTTTAATGCTTATGTTAGTTAGGTTGTCAAATTTTCCCTGATCTTTAATTGATGTGATATTCAAGTCTTATTTGCCTTGTTTCATATATTCTCTACGATGTGGATAAATTAGAAAAGGAATCTGGGTTTTGATTCATATATTTGATGGTATAAATGATAAGTAATAATGGTCTCTTATTAATAGTGCTGTTGTCTTCTCTTTATCATTGCAGGTTATTTTCTGAAATAATCTGCCAATGGAGAAGGCTAATGGCTGCATTCCGAGGTCATCTAGGAAGAGAAAGTTGCCTCAAGGCAATGATATGTTGAACTTCTCCGTGGATGAGCTCACTGACGACCTCCTTGAAAGGGTCCTTTCATGGTTACCAACCTCGATGTTCTTTCGCCTCAGTTCAGTGTGCAAGAGATGGAAATCAGTTGCTGCTTCTGAAAGTTTTAAGCTGGCTTGCTCTAGGATTCCTTCAAGGGAACCTTGGTTTTTCATGGTGGATCCCAGTTTTAATCAATCAGTTGTCTTCGACTCTGCTGAAAGAAGTTGGAAAAGGCTCAATCATCCACCTCTCCTCTCGAATAATTGTAACCGTGACTCCATCCCGGTTGCAGCAGCTGGTGGGCTTGTGTGTTTCCGCAATATGTCTGGTGATTACTTTGTATGCAATCCTGTGACAGGATCGTGTCGTGAACTACCTCCGGTGCATCTGGACTCTCTTGATCAGCCCCTTCATGCTATAGCCCTGAATGCATATTCCAATTACTCGTACAAGCTAGTCTTAGTCTCAGGTGATCTTTCAAAGCTTTCGTTCAAAGTCTATAATTCTAGTGTTGATCGCTGGGAAGAGGAGATTATGCTAAGGAGAAAAACCAATGATTGTATGGAACACGATTCGAATGACGAAAATGAAGATGCTGTGTACTTCCTTAGCAAAGCTGGAAATGTAGTGGCAACTAACATGCAGAAAAGCCCATCCAAGCAATTTTCATCAGTTATTACCCTTAAAGATGGTGAGGAGATTGTTTATTTCCTCAGCTCATCTGGGACAGTTGTGGCTTGCAATCTGACCCAGAAGCATTTCTCTAAATATCCCAGACTGTTACCCGTCTTTTACGAGTACTCCATCGATGTGGTGGCGTGTAAAGGAGAGATGTTGGTTGTTATGTTATCAGAATTCTTTGAAAGTGCAAGCCTTAGGGTGTGGAGATTTGATGAGAAAACAAAGACTTGGAATCAGATTGCAAGCATGTCACCTGCAATGTCACACGAGTTTTATGGCAAGAAAGCTGACATAAATTGTGTCGGGGCTGGTGACCAGATATTTATCTGCTTAAGCTCTGTTGAGCTTTGCAGTTATGCTCTCTGTGATATCGTGACTAACGAATGGGTTGAACTTCCCGAGTGTTGTATAAATGGTGAAACCATGGACTTCATGTCTGCTTTCTCTTTCGAGCCGAGGATCGAAGCTTGTGTATGAACACATTGTGGACTCTGCTATGCTCTGAAGGCTTTGATAATTCCCTCTGCGCTTCCTTTTCCCCTTGCTTAATTTATTCTGTACTTTCTTGTATTCTTTTAGGGCATTGATTTTTTTTCTTCTACTCTTATTTGAATACTAATGTCTCATCAAATTTTCTTGGTTTTTTGATACAATTGGAACTCATACCAGAGATGAAAATAGTTTTCAACGAGTCATATCGAATAATAACTTTCGAGTTAACGCGAACGATGATACAAAATCGACCCCTTTCTGCTGCAATGTCACAACCATGAATACCTATGTTTCTCCTAACTTTCAGCCAACACTGTTCCATAAACTTTCAACGTTCAGACCACGTTTCCGTCGCCGCAAAGGCAGGCATTCAAGAAAGTTATCTTGATCTCTGATTAAAATTCTCTAGTGTTCATGTTAGCAGCGGATAAACATGTACATTCTGCCACACCGAGAGCAAGAGAAGGCCCTTGGTGTTCTTTTCCCGCTGTACTCTTCCTACGGGGAGATAGTGTGGACCAGGAAGCATGCTAAAAAGCAGGGGCTTGTCTGAAGATCTAGCGTTTCTTTGCAAAGACTTTGTATCATGATGTTTCTCATATTGTGTCTTCACCCTTCACATTTCTGCATGATTACAACCAGTACCATCCTGTCTCTCTTTCCCTAATCCCTATATAAATCTATTTTCTTCGTCGTTTTTTTCACCGAAACCACTCATTAATTCCATTATTTTCCACTTTTGGTTTTGCTTCTTCAATTAATGGTAGTTCTCTTCTTTTTATTTTGTTCAACTTTAATTAATGAAGAGAACCAATTCTTGATTTCTTTTTTACATTTAATGGAAGGGGCCATTATCCTAACAATTAGGGTGTGTATTCAATCGAGTCGAGTCAAAAAAATTTGAGTTATTCGAGTTGACGAGTCATATTTTACAACTTAAATTTTATTTGAAATTTTTTCGGTTCGAATCGAGTTTAAGAAATTCGAGTTAAGTCGAATCGAATCGAATTTTCGAGTTCCTATAAATATTTAATTGTAATTATTATCATGTTAAAATATGATTTGATTCAATTTAAACGACTTTCTCTAATCATATAAGATATATATATTTTCATATGTAGCGATATTTCTTTATATTATTATATATCAATGTATATATATCATAAAAATTAATAGACTCGTCTCAAACTTAAAAATTAGTCCTTTAATTGCTAAAAATTTCGAGTTATTCGAATTTTCATTTTACAACTCGAACTTTATTTGAATTTTTTTCGAGTCGAGTCTATAAAATTTCGAGTCAAGTCAAAACGAGTCGAGTTTTACTCACCTCTACTAACAACCCATTGTTTAATACCGTGGGGCTACCAAATGATGGACCTCTTAGTTAAAGCCTGTAGCACTAAAAGTGGGCATTGCTGAAACATCGAAGTTGCTCCATGTATTGTTTTCTTGAATAAAAGCCCTTCTCATTAATCTCCCTTGGTATATTGTTTTCTTGAATGTCATCATATAAAGATGACTGTCTGAATGGATTAGGGTAAGCTCGAAAAGTCCTTTTTATAAAGGAAAAGAATCAGGACATGCACATGATGATGCAACAAACTGAAAGAAAAAGGTTGTAATAAAAACAATGTATACATCGTCTTGAGGAAATGTATTGTTTCAACTGAATCAGCACCCACATCAGCAAACTTGGTTTCAATACTAACTTTCTCAAATCAAATGAATTTTGCTTAGCAATAAAGTTTTTGGACAGGTTTTCAGTGCCTCAAGTTGAGGCAAGCCAAATCCAAATGAATCCATCAACATCCAAATGAATCCATCAACTTGACAAGCTGAGTGCCAGAAAAAAAAACTGGTTAAAATGTCTTAAATATTCACAGTAAATGGCCATTGTTTATCTGATATTTGAATGCATGCATGCGGCTGACGAGTAGTGGGGTTTTGGATAGGCGCAATAAAAACGACTGCACAGGGTTCCCGAAAAGGGTCCCAAATTTTGATAAGCTACATTCATTAGATGATGTTAATCTCGAAATTCATTGAAAAATTCTGAAAACGCTATTGAAAAAGATGAGTTATAATTGTTAAAACGTTATAATTATTTCTTAAATATGATAATTGATTATAGAATCTTATTGATTATTACTATTACTATTATTTCAGTAGAACTAGTGAGGTTTTGGACAAACGCAATAGAAACAATCGCACAGGAGCTCCTAGAAAGAATATTTGCTTCTAAAGGCTACAATTTTATAACTACTAAAGGTCATGAATAATTACTTTTAAAGACCACATTTTAATAAATTATACAAGGTCTCAAAAATCTTTAAATCGCCCATGCCTCTCACCATCAGCTCCTATCATGTGGTTGCATTGAAGTGGAATAAAATTGGTAAATTATGATAAGATTGAAAGATATGAGGGAGAGGGACTACTGCACTGCACTTCTTTCTCTGTAGTCATCCATTTGCACTTTATATTTGACAGTGGTTTGGCATGGTTTTGGATTGGTGATTCTGGTTTTTTATTGGCTGCAACTTGTCATTCATACATGTACAACCATAACCAAAGCTGTAATAAGAAAGAAAAACAAGGGTCCAAACATTGGATGCTACTATAATTGTACATATTCGTTTCTTAATATAAAATTTTAAGTCTGTCCCGAAATTTTATCTTCTTCGGGGTTTCTAGAAAGATAGTTGCGTTTGCAGTAGCAATGCGTTGTTGTTGGCAGATTGAAATGTAGAAAATGGTCCCACTGCCACCGCCACCCCCACGTCCTCCCACTTATGGCGGAAAGTGACCATACACTTTCGAGGGTAAATGGAGAGGAAAAACAGTATGAAGGGGGCTGTATCATCCCATGAAAAACAACTCGAATTTAAATTTCAATCTATCGTATTTATTGCGACAGTAAACATAACAAATATTATCC
This sequence comes from Abelmoschus esculentus, assembly GCA_035048815.1. NCBI lineage: Eukaryota > Viridiplantae > Streptophyta > Magnoliopsida > Malvales > Malvaceae > Abelmoschus > Abelmoschus esculentus. Next base: position 989,138 of record JAUCBN010000025.1, read on the forward strand.
CGGTCGAATCACACCTTGGCCTTCTCTAAATTCAATTCAATACGTGAGGGAAGAAGACCATTCAAGTATAACAGCTGCAGTTATTAAATACAATGGCTGAAAGCCTGAAACAACAGCAATGTGTTGGTGGAGAGATGGCAATGGCATTGACACAACATTTTCCTTTCTTGTTTTTCTTACCAGGATCCTGTTTGGTCAAACGATAGAAGTCAATTTGTAAAAGGAACTTAAATGAGTTGAAGGGCAAGTAATTAAGAGCAAGTGCATGTATTTATGGTATTCGGGTATTACAGATTTACAGACATATAAAACAAAATGAGGAAAGGAAAGGGTTTTTATTGATATTACAGTAACGCAAGTGTGGAACTGAGACTAGGGAAAAAGGAACGGGGGTGGTGGGGTAAGAAGGGAGAGGGAAAGGTGCAGGCTTTTCCGGCGGTGGGCAGTGCCAGCCAAGAAGTTGTCCCTTTCCGTGCATTCCCACGTGGCAAACTGCCTCTGATTGCTTCCACAAAGGTTGGAACACGTGGCATAACTTTGTCAGGAAATGCCCCCTCGGTGGAAAATAGCCGTTGATTATGACCCATCACATCATGTCTGTCTGTACTTTGCAGGCAGATGGTCCCAGCCCCATTCTTAAGCAATTTCAGTTCAACCTTCCTCATGCACCGGGTAAGATACCAAACTATATATTTTATTCAATGCGAAGATAGCAGTCTTACTATGCCATCCACAGTCCACATATATGTACATATTACATATTAGTGGTGTGAATGGAATCCAACAGCATGCAGCTGAGAGAGAAACGGAAGCATGTGAGGGGATGGATGGTCATGGTGTGCTACCAGCCTACCATCGCTTACGTGATTCGTTGAAAACCATGCTTTTCATGTGTTGGCATGCCATGACATATCATGCACATCAAGGATTGGTTGATGCCTCTTGAAACTCATAATACCATTTGCATTTCTAATGCCTAAGGCCAAGCCCATGCATCCTTATCCAGTCTACACAAACACATTCATCTCTGTATATTACAATTTTATCTTTATCACAGCTATAAATATTTCTGTCTCTTCAGGTCTCACGTGTAAGTATCCCAATGGCTACTGGTTATACATTTCACATGCTTGTTTCTGTCAGTGTTCAGTATTTTCTCTGCATATTTTCTCACAGTATTTGTAATTCATCGACAGTATGTAATTTTCCCAGATTTTTCTCCCCATTTGTTTTGTATGCTGTTCTACTTCTATCTGTTTACTTTTGATTTAATTAATCCTGGAACTGAGCCGCCAATGCCGACACTTTGGTAAAGATAAAGGCTGTAAAGTGTAAAATTCTTCAACTTGTAGATAACTGCTAGTTTGAACAGGTGAAAATGACTTGGCACACAATCATCTCAGGCCATAATGATGAGGTAAGCGCATACAGAGACATCAACTCTTAATTCAAAGTACAATGTATTCATATTTGGTCATAAATGTCAATGCGTGTGCAAGCAGCTCAGTTGAATCTGATTTATAAATATTACCATCATTTGACCGCTGTAATAATATCTCTTCTCTAGGCTTTATTTCCACTGTTTGTTTTCTGTTGCCTGAAAAGCTCTGATAGACTGATAGAATCAGCACAAAGCCATACCTCTGGCTCTGCCACCTCCAATTGGAGTAAGAACTAAAAGTTGCAGTAAAAAAACGAAAGGGATCTGGTTAAAATGGCAGCAAACAGTTTTCATGGCATGGGACAGACTCAAATCATGTCCAACTATTTGTTTCATCAAACATAAGAACTGAAGAGGCTCAAACATGTGTTTCAACTTGCCGTGGGGCGTGGAATGGATTTACAAAAGGTCCAACTTCTCTGTTTCATATCAACAGATGAGATTAAAAACAGAAATAATGGAAGTCTGTTTTCCTAGAGAGAGAGAGAGAAAAGTTACATAGAGACCAGAGTAATGTAGATTTTTCTGTCTCTCTCTTGCATTAAGCTGTTGCTGACGTTTCTCATTGCCTGGTCCCATCGTACTTGCAGACAAAGATACCATACATTACCCATCTACCTTCTCTTCTTCCCTAATTATTTCCAGTCTGGTTAAAATTCAGTGAAATATCAACTTACCTCATTGGCATTACACAGGGTTTGAGTAATTACTTTTTTACTTGCATTTCACCTCATTTTCACCTTCCAAAATCATCAACCTAGGAGTCAGAAGCTGTCCCCTTTGACGTATATTAATTTATATTCATCATCTATTGATACTTTTATGGTGCAAGCATAAAATAGTTGCAAAATTTGCTTCTATGATTGAGGAAGTTGTCTCCTATGTTTGTCTTAATTTAAGCCACACAAAAGTTTGTCTGGATAAATTAAATATTTTAAGTTACTGTTCATCTAAATTAACACCTACTGAATTAAATATATATTGTTACACCAAATGATTGTTGTAAATATAGTTGGAAAATGGGGGATTTTGGTAAAAGAGAATCTGAATTCTTTAACTGCCATTTAAAGCATGTAATAAAATGGTAACAACAGATGTTGATTACCAAAACCAGGAAAAATCCAAAATAATTGAAAACCTGTAGGACACTGAGCCCCCACCCCTACTGCTCTGTAGTAATAGTATTTATAACGCACCCCTTCCCTCTGAGTTCATCCGTTCTTAACCATTATCAAAACCTTTCTGCTGCAGTTGTACTTTTTCTTGTGAACTCGATGATTCTTCCGACCAATTCTTTCTCAACTCAGTTCTAACTCGAAAACCAAAGACAGAAAAGAAAGAAACTCAAGATATGAAGGGTCGATCTTCCAGGCACGAAACGAAAGATGGAATGGAAATGGATGAAATTAGTAAACTCAAACAAGAGCCTCACCTATCTGGTGCTTATATCCGTAGCCTTGTTAAACAACTCACCACTTCCAGGACCAAAAACCACCCTGACGAAGGTTTTGATGGACACAACTCGGTCAAATTCGGTGAAGGTTTCAGTGAAACGCCGCCACAGATGACCCAGCAACAACCCCAACCACCACCACCTCCACCACCTCAGCAACATAAGAAGCAGGTGCGGAGGAGACTTCACACCAGCAGGCCTTACCAAGAAAGACTGCTTAATATGGCTGAGGCCAGGAGAGAAATTGTGACTGCACTCAAGTTCCATAGAGCTTCCATGAAACATGCAAATGGACAACGGAATCAACAAGAGAAGCAATTGTCCCATACCTCTCAGATTTCACCTCCACCACCACCTTTAGAACAAGAACCGAAGATAAAGTGTAGGAGAAATCCTAGGATATACCCATCAAGCACCACAAACAACTTGTCTAGTTATAATTTAGACAGTTTTTCATCTCTCTCTCAACATTACTCTCCTCCTGCTCCTGCTCCTGCAAATCCATATTCTTGGCCTGCTCCTCATCAGACTTGTCTTTCATCTCCCACAGATGCTATCAACTTCACTCTACCAAAACAAACCTTAGGCCTAAACCTTAACATTCAAGATTTCAACACCATAGAAACTAGCCTTTACCATAACAACAACAACCCATCAATCTATTCATCATCATCTCCATCGTCTTCGTCTTCACCGACTCTCTCGGTTATAACCGAAGAAGTTCCTTCGGTTGCACGGTCCTCGCCTGGAGTTCGGACAGGAGCTGTGGCGGCTGATCTGACTGAATCCAACGGTGGGGTGGGACTGCATCATGCTATGGATGATGAGGAAATGGCGGAGATCAGATCATTAGGAGAGCAGTATCAGATGGAGTGGGATGACACCGTGAATTTGGTAACATCAGCCTGGTGGTTCAAGTTCTCGAAGACTGTGGAACTGGGGGAACCCGAAGTGAAAGCCGCTGAGGAGGAGGATGGATATCAACCATTTGATCAAGTCATGGAATTCCCTTCCTGGTTGAATGCAAATGACGCCTGCTTGCAACAACATTTCACGGATCTTTGCTCTGATGACTACTTCCAGGACCCTGCCTTACCTTGGTAAGCATCCTAACCATTAAAAAAAATCAGAAGAAAATACTATACCAATTGAGGAATATTTCTCATGTCATGTCCATTCAAACAGTGAATTCTACTATAGTTTTGAATTCATCATATAAAATATTGAGATTGTACAAGTTTCACTAACTTAGTTTTTGTTATTTACTGCTTATGAAATACAGCCTGGAGATTGGAGAAATTGAAGGAATAGATGGGGAATGGCTGGCTTAACAAGGATTGATTGTGTTTTTTAATTAATCAAACCTTTGGCAATTTAGTCCCTTTTGTTTTCATTTTTAATCCCTTTCCCCCTATTTTGGTACTGATATTTCCAGAAATCTAAATAATAAGGCTTGCAAATATGTGAAAGGTCCATCCGCATGCATTGCAGGCCATTGAGGAAAGTAATATTATTATGTATCAAAGCAAGAGGAGTTTGTTTTCTCTTCTTCCATTTTTCTAATATATTTTTGTATTTTCTTAATATTATATAGATTAATAATCATGTTTTCTTAATATTGATTAACTAATACATTAATACATCTTCATATATCCTAAATATATTTGATGTTGGAGTCTTAAAAGCATCCATCGATCCATACTTATATACTATATATAGTATATGTGAGGATTATAAGTGCAGAATTTATAAGATAAAAAATACATGGAGAAGTGGAAGAAAAGGGAAGAAACGTGAAGGATAGAAGAAGGCAATAGGGTCCGCTAGAAGCTATTATTTAGTCGGTCCAAGTGTAGGAGTGCATGCATGCAAAGGGGCAAGCGTCAAAGCCTGGATTTATTACATCCTACTAAGCATTTTATTGCCATGCAAATTGGAGTAAAATATTTCACCTCTTTATATCTTTATTCATGTCTTCTATTAAAATATCTAAAAATTTAAATTTTAAATCCTAACCTTTATTTTCTATATCTTAAACCCTAAACCTTACCCTCAAAATTACATCCTACTACTAATTCCATAAACCCTAACCACAATCCCTAACCTAGAACCCTAAACTCTCTAATTTAAAGTGGAGGCACAAATGGAGACATGAGAAAAAAGTAGATGATTTGCACCCTGCAAATCGTCGAGTAAAAATCTTCTACCTCTTTATCATGTCTTCATCTATGCCTCCTATTAAAAATTTTAAAAAATTAAATTTTAAACTCTAACCCTAAACCCTTACACTCTAAAAAATACACCATACTTTTAATTCCCTAAACCCTAATCACAACCTCTAACCTATAACCCCTCTAATTTAAAGCGAAGGTACAAATGAAGGCATAAAAAAAAGGTAAACGATTTGCACCCAAATTATCTACTCATTTCTTGCATGTCTTCGCCATATCATCTCAGCAAATAAATAAAAATAATTTCATGAAAATGGAAAAGAAGAGAAGAGAGTTTATATCTACAATTATACTACCAACAACGGAGCCCCAGTCAAAGGAGAGATTTCATATTGAAAATTCCAGTTATTATGATATCCTGCAAATCACAATTGCCCATAATCCGTTGGCATATGCATATGAACCATCTGCTGTGCTGAAAAACCAATCTGAATAGAAAGAAAAATGTGAACAATGAACAGAAAAATATCAGTTTTTGATGACCAAAGTCATAGACTCAATGATTGAAACGCTGACTTCAATTTTGCAACAAATCTTGTTAGATTACTTGCACCAAAGGAAACAGGTCAATTCTGAAGCCCCCTCAGCATCTGATACAGCCTCTTTACAGTCCAAATATAAGGCATGGGCTTAAATTAGATGAGCAAGAAGGTGGCCCATGTTTAAATGGAAGAATAAAAAAAACATCGAAAGATACAACAGGAGAGTGGAGAGGTACGTTTCAGTAGTTTAAATGGAATAATGATAGCTCCATTGACCCGCTCATGGCTTTTTGAACATGCTTTAGTAACTTGGCTCGGTGATGTTGATTACACAGCTGAAAAGCCAAGTTTTCTCTATTTCTGCTTTGACACAACCTTTAACTACAAACCTTCCTTTCTGCTCAAGTATGCAGTTATTTTAGTGAAAATGAAACGAAGAGATGATGGATGTTGTTTCCATTGTCAAAATGATAGGAACAACCTACTGTTCTGAATTAATGACTTGTGATAATATAAAATTGTCCATACCCGAAAGCTGGGTCCATTCCAGAAACTAGAGCTTCTTTTAGTTTTTGTTTGCTCTGGGTTGATTTTTTCTTATTGTTTTGACAGTACAGTAACAATGACAACAGACAGACAGTGGGCAGCTATATAGGATCTTGTAGGCACTAGATGGCTGAACAAAAGGAGGAGAGATGGTTCACATGGTATACATGACATGAGTCATGTACATTGTCCCATATCTAAAACATGGATGCACCAGTATAATTGGATGGTTTAAATCATTTGTTGGTGGACTCTTTCCATTTTCCTATTGTCATGATGTGCATACAGAACAGAAGAAATGTTGGCGACTGTCTGCAGCTCCATGAATCCGTTTACCCTAGATTCATTCAGATCTTTATTGGATTGGATAGCTTCATATTACCAGAAATCACTGCCTTTTTCGTACGCAAACTGAAACCACTTGCATGATTCAATCCAACCTAACCCAAAGGACTCGTAGGCTACTTCGAGACTGGTTCAGAATCAGAGTCGGGACAGTATCAACGTAATTATTTCACTACATTTGCATGTCGTCGTCTTACTGCAACTCTTTACTCATCTTTTTATCCCTTGCCTTATAGTACACGGTAATTCAAACAACTTCTTGTTTTTACACTGTGAAACTTGTTTCTTGGTTCAAATAATTTACTGGTTTTAAACTTTTCCTTCTTATATATATTAAATACATGATGGTGTAGTTACTTTAATGGAATAGGCTTTACAGTAATACGATGGGAACCCTAATTAATATTGGGGTCAGCTTTAATAAGGGACAACGATGTTTGTCTACGGAAAATGATTTTTTTTAACTTAATAAATGATTTTAGTGAAAAAATAGATAATATTTTTTTTTAAAAAGTTCGAGATTAAATTGTTTTAACGTCAAAGTGTGTGCGTTAGTAAAAAGTTAAAGAATATACGATCAAATATTATATTATAATCAATTTTAAAATATTTGATCATAATCTTTTTTTAAAAATGATATTATTTCTTTTTAAGTCCATAGAAATTAGAGGTGGCAAACTGATCCAAGACTCAAAACGATTTTATTTGATCTAAGACTTGATATCGATCCGAACATGATGATCCAAATTTTATATAAAACCGAAATCAAGTGAATCAAACCGAAATCAACTTGATTTTTAGTGAATGGATTTTCAACCGAACTTAAATACAACTCATAAGAAAGTTAAATATATTGTTTTTACAATGCCATATGTGTGTAAAAAATAGATTCGACCAAAAAATCTAATCGAAATATATTATTCTCTTATTAAACCGGTCTTGACTCAATCAAAAATAAATCAACCCATAAAACACCTGACTCGATATCAATTGATCCAAACACAAACGAACTGATATAACCCGACTCAACCCGAATTAAAATTACCCGTTTATCACCTCTACCAGAAATGCAAATGGCAGGTGTCCTGCTTGTGAGAAGTTTCGTATCGTTTTCGTTCATAGTTCCATTCATAAATGCATGGAAATCCTCCTTCTAAAACTATTGGACTGGTATTTAATTTTCGTCGTGTTCGTCGACCCGTGTCTATAATTCCGAAGAAGAAATCTGTGTCACTTTCTATAATATTATATTATTATGTAAGTTTTTGCCTGTGATATCTCCTCCACAAATATTATTTTAGAAAACCTGAAAATATCTTTTTATAGCACATAGAACATCAACTATTAATTATGTTTGTATTAATATGATAAACATGGTGACATGGAGTTTTTTTGAAACACATATCACAAAGAAAATCAATGTCAAGTTTTCAACTTGATGGATTGAAATGTTTTTATTATTCTTAATTTCATGTTATCGGAATTACATTACAAAATCATTTAAAAAGTTGTATGAACTATGAACTATGAAGTATAGCAGCGAGGGGTTTTTGCATTTTTTGGATTTCAAGCCGTGAGAAAAAAGAAGAGTAACAGGGAAAAAACCAGGCAAAATGCTTTTTGAAGAAGACAGCTCCCCTTCATCGTAGTCACCGCCAGCATTTGATTTAATGATTAGTACGTAATTTTGTAACTCAGAGTGGAGTTGGAATCTTCTTTTCTTCAAAATATTTACTTAAACCATTGCCTCCATTTGCACTTAAGGGAGGGGCCTCAACAATGGTGGAGCCCTGCAGCCATAGCTAGGTGCTCGTGATTTCAGTGTAATAATAAGCCCATTCTGTAGAAAATGGAAAAAAGGATCAAACTTTTTAAAGCACGAGAAATTTACAGTACAAAAGAGAAAGATGGAATTGGCAAAAAAAAAAAAAAAACAGTTCCTTGCTCTGGATACTGGCTTTTCTGCTCTGCTAACTTTGAATGGTTAGCTCTTAGTATTAAAAAGATCACCAAATAGGGCAAAAAAAATACATACCCAAAGTTTTTCTCTCTGCATTATATATCTATGACTATGGCAGACCCCCAAAACAAAGCACTTGCTTCAAAAACAATGCACCTTTTCTTTTTACCATATAGCCTTTTTATATATAAGTTAACCTACTCGAACAAATAAAAACCAAGAACCCTCGTTTCTTCTCCAATCTCTCTGATCCCATTTGCCTCCTCTCTCTTACTTTATTTGATTCCTCTCTTTTTCTCCTTCCAGATTCCTTCTTTTGACTCACTTATTTCATGTTTTCTTTCCTTGGGTTCATTCAAATTCGTTTGCTCATTTTGTTTGTTTTATAATGTTTGAATATCTGTCTGTAAATTTTAAGTGAATGAGAGAGAAAGAAAACATGGGTGGTCTTAACATGGTGGAAGTGATAAGCAGCAAAGGTTGTTCAAGGATGTTTGATGGTTTCTCATCTTCAGTTCCATCATTCAGAAATTTCCAATCTTTTGAACCAATGTCTCCTGCTCCTACGACCTCTCTTGGTTATGAACCTTTAACGGTTCGATCCACCGGTCCATTTTCTGGTCTGGTTATTTGCGTTACTGGCTTGTCTAAAGGTTGGCAAATCTGTATCTAAATTCAATCCTTTTTTGTTTCTTTTTTCCTACTCTAAGGCGACTTTTTTATATTTTTTGGTTTGATTGTTTTGTGTAATTGTTATAGTTTACTGCTGAATGAGTTTAATAAAACTTGTATGATTTTGAGTCTGAGTGCTTGAATTTTCGATTGAACTCTCCTCATGCTTTGCCATTGCACGTGTTAACACATTGATTGTTTTGTTGTGCTTGCAGAGGCAAGGAAACAAGTTATGGAGGCAACGGAGAGATTAGGTGGTCAGTACAGTACTAGTTTACATCCTCAATGCACCCATTTGGTGGTCCAGATATCCTTTTTCATTACATTGTTTGCTTTAAATTACTTAGATTTTTGGAATAATTGAAACATGGCTGATTGAAATAAAGAGAAAGGATTGAGTCAAACGACCAATATGATTGTTAATGGCAGCCTGGCAGGCCGCAGGTAGATATTATGTGTTCGATGATGATCATAAGGTTTCCTATTGCCCTGTCTTTGAATTCTCTATTACTGTGACTGTAATTGTTAATGTCAAGCCTTAATAATAGTTACAGCGTTAGTGGACGTAAGTTCGATCATGCTCTAAAACATGGATTAAGAAATGGTCTATTCCTTGTTAAACTTGGATGGTTTGTGGATAGTGTCAAGAGGAATGGTAAGATTAGGCTGCTTCTCACTTCCCTTTTGTGATTTAAGTTGTGTTGCAGTATCAAGGATTTGCTGTTTTCAATTTGCTAGAACTAACAAGTTTGTTTAATATGTTACCAGAAATGGAGGTTTTCTAAAAATAAAGGCATTTTTGAGGGCTAATCTGATTTCTGATTGTTTATAATGCATATATATTTTTCTACATTCATGCAGTAAGGTTAAGTGAATCGCTCTACACCGTGAAGGGTATTGGAGAGCATTTTACACCTGAAGATGAGTTGAATCGGCTTGCTAAGTCTACTGCTTCCGAAAGTTCATGTGTTCCTGCCAGTTTTCATGAAGCCAAGAAACTAGACATGATAGGAAAACCACATGCGCGACTTTACCGAAGAGGCCCTAATAAAAGTATGAACTCACTGTTGTCTGGTCATACCATATACATCGATTCTGATATTTCAGTTGAACTACGGAATAAGGTAACATTCAGTTTGCTACCTGAAATTGAGGTCATAGATTTGGTCTGTTAGTCTATATATCACTGCAAGACTTGTACATAACTCACCGTGTTAGTTATGGTCAATTTGTTATCCATTGAGACATTTAGTATGTTGATAGGTTATTGAAGCAGCTTCAAAAGAAGGGGCCACAGTGGTAGATCGATGGTTTGTTGGTTGCGGTGCAAGTCATGTGGTGTGCGAAGGAAATTCTATCCATCAATATATTGGCCACTCAAACAACATTATTACGGTGAGTGCTTCCACATTGCATTATGGGAACAGAGTTTTTTATGCTTGACCATCATACTGCTTTTGGTTCTGAATCCTTCTTTTCACTGAGCAATATGCATAACACCTGTAAGAACAATCAACCTTTGTTATGTTTGAACTGTTTTGATATTTAATGTCTCAGCCACTATGGGTCCTCAAAACAGCTAAGGATAGGACTTTTCAGAGACTAGTTCACATGTCTGCTGATTTAGCCAGGCAGATCGGGACAGTGCTCGAAAATGCTCAGAACACCGTTGTAGGAGAGGTACTGTTTTATTCTTATGATAAGGGTACTTGAATTCATTGAGAAATAGATTTCACATTTTTTCCCTTCTATGATAGAAAAAGAGTCATGTTATGCCTTCTGCTACTAGATTCAGCTTTGGTTTCAACCGGCAATACTTGACAGTAACGCTATGTTTCACCTTTGTTGTAATAGGAAAACGATGTGGCTACTGCAATGCAATCTACTCTGAGCGTTAGAAGGAATGGAAATCATCGAGAGAGGAAACAGATTGTACATTTAGCAAAAACTGGGGTTAGAAATCGCCGCAGTCACCGTATGCAGGCAAGTTGTTTTTGATCATGTTTGGTATGTCCTAGCACATGGTGCTAATGTGAATTCTTTCATTTCTTAGAACATCTGATTTCTTTCAGACTTGTCAAACCCCAATCCATCTTATAAGCCCAACCAGTCTTCTGGAACCGGTTTGCTGGTCCATATCTGAACCAACTTCGACTGCTTCTATTCTCACCAACACTTTGAGTGATGAAGATGTTAGTGATCATCAATCTGTATTCTTTGATACAAATGTCGATGGCAAGGGTTCTGAGTCCTCCTTTACGAACTTAACCCGATCACTTACAGAAAGGTGATGGATCACTCTCTTGATATTCTGGTGATTTATCCCAATCTTCTGGATTCTTTGTCATGTTTTGATTTAATAATTCTCATGCAGAGAGAAAAATGAGTTGATATTCAAAAACCACTTTCTTGCCATACTGTTTCCGGTTGATCGATTTTCTGAGATGGGGCCTTCTTCAAGGACATATTTCAGTGATAACGGCTTTACATGTCTGCAAATTTTGCATTACATATATGCTTTTTATCAGGTATGACTTGGATATGTTTCTCGTCCCTAGATTATTGTGCTGATTAGATTATAAAAGCATAATGTGGAACCAGGTATTTAGTACCAATTGTTACCTGATTTTTCTTCTTATTTTCGGTTGCTTCTTTTGCAGGAGAACATGTCAGTTCATGAAATACAGGCTGCTATTCACACAAACTCGAGCCATGCTGACCAGCTTCGATCAGCATACTCGAGCAACGAGACGGTAGAACATGGATATATGGCTTTCAAACGAATCGATTTCTTAGGAAGTCGTAAAAGCTTTGAAATGCTGAAGCGAGTTAGCGGAGATAGTAACACTAATGTATACGAACTCTTACTCAGAGCTTAACCATGTCTTTGCATCAGATGCCTTCATCATATATACCGATACTGAAGATGGTTTTGAACCTTCATGTCAGCAGCCTCTACATTTCAACCAAAAAGGTGTACATGGTGTTATGGCATGATCCCTCTTTAATTCTAGCGTGTCAAGTGTGTAGCAAAGTGTGAATGAGTGAACTCGTCAAATTTTGCTTTGTCATAGCTTTATATTCCATATGGTGACTGAATCAGGGCGGCGGTTTCTATATTGCAGAGAAGCTTCTCTCATAAACACCGTAAATGGGCGACTGCTGTTCAAGTTCATAGAGCATAATGCGTACTGCGGTGTCCCAAGAACTTCCATTTTTTTTGTTTTCGCAGGGCATGTGCCATTTGCATGCTCTCCTCTGCCTAGTGATGCCGAATCTCGGTACAAAACCGATCATACTTTGGAATTATATCAAAATCGGAACCCGGCATGGTCCAACTAAATTAAAATCAATCAATATTCACCCCCTGATTAAGGTCCCAGACCAGAGAATATAGAGTAGAAAGATCAAATTTCCAACACGAGTTATTTCATGAATCGTACTATCATGTATGCAAGTCAAATCTACCAGTTACATCTGAGAACTAAGCCCAAAATTTAACAAAGTAAGATTTAAGATACAAAATGAACAAACCAGAGAAAAGATGTTGCATGCATGCTGATGCATGCTACCAAAATGTAATTGCTGCGGTCCTCTACCTAATGATACACTTCATTTTTTTCACCTTTTTCTTCCCCTAACTTCTGTTTTTAGAACCCTCTTTTCAATTTTTTCTTCAGATCTCATCTACTTTTCCATTTCCTTCCATGTACAGATTCAAGAATTGACTATGGTGACTATGACTTGATGTTTTTTTTTTTTACTGTAGTGTCAAAATCTCTTGTACCTCAACTCAGTCAAGTCCATGGTTTCAATATATCACAACTTGAAGCAGCCCTGGCTGTGGTTCTGAATAGTCAAGGCCTTCTTCAAGAAGATAACGTTGTACAGCAACCGGAAGTCTTGCTGGAGTACGAGAACCCCTAGTATGGTGGCCAGTTCCAACACATATGTATACCTGCAGGCGCTGATCCGCTGCTCGTGCTGTGCTCCTCAGTACTGATAGTTCATGCTTCAGCAAATGAAGGGCTTCACTAACATGCAATCCATGCAGGTCTATCATCCGCTCCTGTCCTCTGAAATTCTCTAGAGGAACTGGGTTCCTATATTATAATAGTTTGTAAACAATCAAACAAGAACATATTAGTAATGAGCCAACCAGAATAATAAACATGAGTTTCAATCAGTGGAAAGAACTAAGAACCAGGATTCAGAACCGACTAACTCAGGTATATTAGGCATCAGACCTGTGAGCATGAAAGATGGAGATATAGCGACAGGAGAAAGGAAGGGTGGTAGTAGTAGAAGAGAGGAATACAAACCAACTATACTAAATCCGGTAAATAATAACTAATGCTTTTATTCTCCACCAGAAAAATACCCATTGATCAACAGATGTTAAAAGCAATCATAATAGTTGTAGTAGCAAGAGAAGAATTTCTTGAAGCCTTTAAACCACCCTGTCAGAGGACCAACTGCAACCAGAAAGAAATGACAAACCTCTGTTGATATATAGATTCCTGAGCTTTTCCATGTGCTGCCTTCATATGCATATTGTACATTTGTCCTTTCACACTAAGCTCCTTTGCTAGAGCCTTGTTGCCAATGAGAAATGCTTGACGTGCCTATGTTAAATATGCAAGAAAGTACCATCACTTAAAAAATGGGTAAGTTGTGTGGACTTAGTTCAGGAGGGTACAAAGAAAGAATGAGAGAGAGATCATCAATGAAGAGCAGACTTCATGTGCAAGATCTGGCACAGGCCAAAATTTGAAAGGACTAAAATAGTAACTCATTTCCCAGGGTTGCAAAATGGGGCACAAATAAATAGGGGTGAAAGGTGATTGAGCAATTAGAGGAACACATGCTCAAAATTTCATTGCTTGCTAATAAAAGGTAAACCTATAAACAGAGAAGTTCCAATATATGAAAAAAAAATCCAGTGAAATACCTGTTCAAAATAAGCATTCCGTAACCGCGCATGGTCTCGAGCTTCCTCCCGTAGTTCAGAGTACATATTTGCTGGCAGCTCAATAATGTTAAAGCAAATAGATGTGCAGAGAGGATCTATTTCTCCTACTAAAAGCTCTATAAATGCACAAATTTTATTAAGTGCAGAATATTACCCACTGCATCTCCAGTTTCAAGCCAAACAGGAGCCGAACGAGCTGAACCACGACTCTGAAACCTATTAGCATACACCCCTCTTCCAGATGCACTGTAGGAGTTAGGAGAGCCGTTAGAAGTTCTACTTGACCCAACAGTTGAATCAGGAGAACCATTTCTATCATACTTCCACATTCCAGAATCTTGAGATGCCATTTTCCTGACAGCTGATGCAAAATCTATGGCACCTCTAGTGGCAAGGGATGAACTGGATTTGAACATAAGCAGATTGTCCTTGTCAAAAGATTGATAGGGACTGGCATTATGTTGAAGGTCATCCCCTGCATATTTTGAAGGACCGCTATGAATGTCTGACACGGTAAGTGCAGGAAAGTCCATAGTGCTCAGATTGGGAGCTGACAAGGTCTTTGAATTCAAGTTCTGGTTGAAACCACCATCAACTTGAAGCTACAATAAGAAAGGAAAAGACTCATGGGATGCTAAAAGATTTAATACAGTTGAAACTTGAAAGGAACATATCATACAACAAAAACTCCAGAATTTTTTTTTTGAGGATGCTAGAAAATTGTGAGCCAAAAACAAAAAGCTTAGAAGATATAATTGCAAAAAAGAAGAATATAGTAAAGAAAACTATCTCTTTATCAGTCCACCACGAAATTATAAGCTGGAGTCAATGCACAAATTGAAAGGAACAAAACATAAAATAAAAACTCCAGAAAAAAAAAAGAATTCGGAGGATGTTAGAAAATTGTGAGCCAAAAACAAAACCTTAGAACCGCAAAAATAAGAAAATCCTAAAGAAAACTCTCTGTACCAGGACACCAGGATATTATAAGCTAGAGTCAACGCGAGTCAATGCACAAGACTGGTTGACTTGTGTCACCTCAAAACTTTGAGGAGTTGGCTTTTCCCTGTCAAACTACAGTTAGCATACAAAGTTCCAAGCCATTACCATCCATGCCATCCACAGCAGATTCCCCAAATCTCATAAGTACAACATAAGAAAACCGTGATAAGCAATGACAACGAAAATAAAGGAATGAGAAAAGCTTTTAAAAACAATTCCACCTCCAGATTTTGACCATAGACCCTTTAGTGATTCTGCAACTTTATAGCAATTGATATTCGCAAAATAATATAATTATCTAAAAAATAAGATAATCATAAGATAAAAATATCTACATATAATTTGAAGGTGTAATAACTGTTGCATCAGTACTTGAACAAAAAGAGAAGATGCAAGCACTTGGACCGAAAAACAAAGTTGAGGACCACTCACCTCAAGCTGTGTGAGCATCTCTATTGTCCGATTTAAGTCACAACCATTGGCAAAATAAACTTCAGCAAGGCTTTCAGCAGCAAATCCAGGGAATTGAGAAGCCAAGAAATCCACACGACTCATTTCAGTATCATCCAGGTTTGTGTGCTCACCCAAAATATCACCGATGAATGCATGTCCAGAACTTCCATTATATGGTTGTCCCTCCCTCCTGTTGCCAATTGGCTGATCATCGTTAGCAAGCTGCTTGTCCCAAGGTTTGAGTGGCAGGTCCAAAAAACTAGCTGAAATAGGATCCTCTACATAAGATGAAGAAGGATATCTCACATTTTCAGCTATATTATTGCCATTACCATAGTGATGCAGTAGTTCCTGCTGATCATCAAATACATATCCACTGCCAGCAGGAAACCTTGAGGCGTTGCTACCATCATGCAAGGACAACCCTTCTAACGATAGATTCCCAGCCTCAATTCCTTGAGAATCATCTTCATTAATAACCTTAAAGTCCGGAGTAATGTCATCAGGGAGCTGGTGTCGCCAGAACTGATGAGCTTCATCATCAGAATTATTTGAAACAAAAGACCCAGACCGATCAAGCACTGCTTTCCCTACAGAACCAGAAGTAGCAAATGTTGCTGTAGCAGCAGTGGCTCGGATGCTACCTGATGAAGACGGTAACCTAAGAGAAAAGGGAACGAACTCGGCTGCATTGGGATTCAAAGTTGGTACCTTGCTAGGGGTATTTAGTTTTGTGTCACTAATTTGGGTCCCTTTCAAGCTCATTCTTTGCTTAAATGGATAAAAGTAGATTCTTTGTATATAAAGGAAACTGATGCAGAAGATAAACAATTCAGTGTTGCTAAACTCTAACCGAAACCTGCAGAACCATCCATCATATCACGATATTAATTACTCAAGCTTACAACAGAATCTAAAATTGAAGAAAAACATGCGTGCATAAAATTTACAATCTTTCATTATCCAAGACGCAAAATTTTTGAGATCTCAAGTCAATCCACAAAAAGAGGGAAATTTTGTAATGAACATATCGAAGAAATCAAGAGATCTAAGGAATTCTACCTTTTCGAAACAAATCAAAAGGCCTCATGTCTAAAGATATCAGATGATAAGGGGTCGAGACGAAAAGGAGCTCGAAGATAAGGGAAGTATGGAACTGACTACTGATAAACAAAGTAGGTCTTTTCCGATAATTTTTGTTTGATTAAAACGATTGGGATTTGAGCTTTGGTTATTGTTTAGCTGCAATCGTATTATCTCAGTTTTTGGTTTCACAGCACTGGTTTCTCTGTTTCTTTTCTTTCTGGCTTTTCTCTTCGAGTTTTCTTTTCCTTGAAAATGGCTTTAGCAGCCCTACACGACACCACAAAAGAAAATAACACATCGAATTCCAACCCAACCCCATTCGCCACTTGCTTTGACTTTTTTTTTCTTCTCATTCTTTATTTTTTTGGTATAACTGTGAATCTCACCCCTCCAGTTTATTGAAAATTAAGTGTTCGTCCTCATCAATCGAATGTGGATATAGGGGCAATAGGAGTGCTTGCTCGTGACCATCATGATTTGGTGTTGGCTGATTGTGTTCGATTCTTTCATGATGCGGGTGCAGTAGAGGTGATGGAATGCCATGCTTTCTATTCAGCCTATTTATTAGTCCTCAGATCATGGTTGGGATAAAGTTATAATTGAAAGGGATGCAATAAATATGGTGAATTATCTATGTTCTAATGTGGATGGAAGATCGATATTTGCTTTGAGGTTGTTAGAGGTAAAGGACATTGTACATCGACATCATCATCTTTCTATGAGTTATATTCCTCGTCCAACAAATAGGGCAGTTCATGAGTTGGCCCATTTGGCGTTTATAGAACGTTCAAGTATTTCTTTTGCATCTGATTTTTCATGTTGTATTGAATAGATTGTACTTGATGATACAATTAATGGATAGTGATGGGTACTCTTTTCCTCTTTAAGGGTCAGTATTATCTTTTTGATATTGACTGTAGAAAGGTTTTTTAACGAGGCTTTTTTATTTTTCAGAAAAAATATACTTGGTCTTAGTTGTTATAAAGTCCAGGATTTAGGATTTAGAGTTAAGTAGAGAGATAAAACAGGCAGTGTTCGACTCCACAGGCACTTAGGGTCCGTTCAGCACAGTTTTGCAACACAAAATTAGGAGAGAAGCGGTCGCGACGTCTGTGTTTAGATAAGTTAAAAAAACCAACTTCTCCAACGCATGTGTAAAATTAGACGGAAAAATGATAGTAACGCAAAAACAAACCCAAAATCAGGTTGTTCGGTAATACTTCTCGATTAAGAACTTCAACAGACATTTGAGCAGCCATGCTAAACGGGTAGCATTGTCGTGCAGCTAAAGCAAATCAATACACCAGGCATCACCCCTCCTGCATGATACTAACAAACGTGCATGGTTGCTGTCGGCAATCAACACTCTGACTTCTCATTTAAAAACAAGAAATAATATACTCTGGTATTCATATTCAAGCTCTTAAATTATTACAGATCGTAGAGGTATTCTAAGTATTAAAGTATGGATCGTGGTCTTGAATCCTACACTGTGTCGGCTGCACTGGCACGACGGGGACTGCTATTGTTGAGTATGAGCATAGGAATGTTGGTGGCGGTGGCGTCAGCCGAAATGAAGCCCCAAAACGTGTTGCTCTCGGGACCGGCACCGCGCTGCTGCGATAAGACGATGTCCTGCTCCTTTAAATGTGGCCTTCTGAGTTGCCTTGTGGGATGTTTGGCAAATCACGAGATTATATGCCCCGCTAGGTGCTATTTCGAAAACGTTAGCTGCCGGTTTGGTTGCACCCTCTTTGACATTAGACGCTCACCATCACCTGCCGAGCCATAGTCCCTAGAAGGACACACACACATATACATATTACGTTTTCATTATTATTACAAAACACAAGAAGTTACGCAATAAATTATGTCTTTGTAATAAATGAACAAGGAAATTTATAATGCCTGCAGAAGACTAGTCTTAGTTTAGAGATCAATCGTATACCTATAAATTTTTAAATTCTCATATAATTTTTGTATTTTTTATATATTTTCTACCAATATTTATTTTCACATTCTTTAAATTAAATGTTTAGATTATTTATAAATGTAACAATAATAGATGTCATAACCATTGATCAAATTTTTAAGAAAATTGAAATCAAAATTTATGATCGGAAGTACTATGGTTCTTATCAAATGTCTAATTCAAATTAAAGATCTTTTAGAGAAATAAAAACTATATTAAGATGAACTAAATACCAGAAGAATCTATATATAATATAAATATAAAAAATTAAAATAGGATACAAAAGATAACCCGAGTTTCGTATAAATACATAAAAAAATATGTTAAATTTGTATTAATTGAAAAATTACTTGAATTAGGGTTTTCAAAAACCCTAACCGCACAATGTTTTTTTATTCTTTAATTATAGGTGATAACATCAATTTTGATATTAGTAGACAATAATCGAATTTAATTTTTTTTTTGTATTATCATTTTTTAATTTTCAATAAATAAATATGTTCTGAAAAATACACCTATTCATAATTTCTTAAAATAATAAGATCTAACTTTAAACCCTAACCTTAACCTTAAACCGACTTGAATAATTTTTAGTTATAATTATAGTTATTATATTTTTCTATGATAATTCACAAATATAATGGACTCTTAAAATTCTCCATTGATACGATATGCTCTTTTCTCCATCCACCTCTTTTAGGATCAGTCGTGGTCTTACCAGCAGCATGCATGCATGCAATATGTATATATATATATACAGTCATAGCTTGTCGTGCATCTAAAACCCACCACTTGTTATCATCAATCTCGCATGATAGATACTAAGAAACGTGTTCACATTCGTTTAATCCACTCCCTTCCCTTATATATATACCTAACCTATGTATAACCAGATTATTCATATATATTCAAGGCCAAACTGTTTGATAGTAATTCCTAATAAATATGGGTGCTGGACTGAGATCCAGGTCTGTAAGTGTGGCACTGGCACGGCTGCTCCTGTTGAATATCTGCATAGGAATAGGGATAGGTGTGGTGGCGACGTCGGAAAATGAGTTGCACCAAACTTGCCCTGTCGAAGACGGTGATCAGAGTGTAACCTGCTATCTAAAATGCGATGTTTTCGGCTGCCTTACAAATTGTTTAACAAATCCATCATTCGGATGCGGCGTAAAGTGTTTTTTCCAAAACTTTGGTTGCTATAGTACCTGCAGCATCGTTGAATTTCCAGACCAATAATCACCAGTCAAACTCTGAATGGACGGAAGATGTTTTATCACTTTATGTATTACTTCTTTATTGTTATTACAAAATGATGCATGATATGATTACTTAGTTTGTCTTAAACGAGACAGTAATAACACTTGTCTTGATATTGTGTCCTGCTGAATCTTGAATTAAACGTTATTGCTGTATGGTTTGGTGTTGATTTCAGTGATAAATTTTTATCTATGTTCTGATTCGAAGAACCACCAGCTTCCAATGCTTTCTTAGCTGCCTTTTTCAACTCTATTGCCCTTTTCTTCATATCCACGGCACCTGGTCCGTCAACCACCTCCATGATACACCTTTCAAACTCTTCTGCGGTTGCTCCTCCTCCGCACTTCCTCATCCTCTCATTTGTTTTATGGTTATCCCTTGGCAAGTACTTTACACCTGTTTTGAAGTATAAAGCCTTCATTTTTCATACAC
The DNA here is from genome assembly GCA_035048815.1 of Abelmoschus esculentus. Classification (NCBI taxonomy): domain Eukaryota; kingdom Viridiplantae; phylum Streptophyta; class Magnoliopsida; order Malvales; family Malvaceae; genus Abelmoschus; species Abelmoschus esculentus. The sequence continues at coordinate 1,009,445 of JAUCBN010000025.1, forward strand.
AAAATGGAAACCATAGGTTCGTATAATGCTTCCAGATTTGAATCCATGCTGCTGGTGAACCAAATCAAAGAGGGGATGGCAATGGAGGAGGAGGAGGAAGAGGAAGATGATTGTTCCTCATCTTGGATCGGAATGAAAAGTGATGATGTAGCGTCTGGACTATCTGACGAGGAAGATGAAGTTCAAAGCTTCTCCTTTAATGGTTATGGTGGCTTAGACACCATGGATTTGCTCCAACAGGTTTTGTCTATGAGGTGCATTCCTTTGCATCTATGCTTAGATTTACTACGCAATCTTCTCTTTAAAAAATCATCAAAGTTAATGTAAACCAAACTCTGGGTGTTTGAACAGGAGAGTCATCTCAAGTTTTTACAATGGCAAATTCAAGTCTTTCACAAGTTTTTACAATGCCATGACCAGTATCTCAGCTACCAAAACTGATGACTCTCACTCTGCTTCCAACTTCATGTACTCAACTTCTTCCTCCTTTGCAGTTTGCACCCAACCTTAAAGTACCCAAACTTTTTTCACTAGCATAGTACCCCCTCTTTAAGTTGCCGGAATTTCTCTAATTGCCGGTCCTTGTGGGATGATGTACGGGAATGCATCACTATGATGAGACTTACCCGTGATATAATTTCTCCTGTGGTGGGCAACACTCACCCTTGTTTTTGGATTAAACTCTAAGAAACAAAAAACTGTAGATTTTACAGAATTTTTTTATGTTTACTCAAACAGAAATCAGGTTTAATTTGTACCCTTTTTACCTTAATGCATGTTGCGTATGGATTAGACAAGGAATCAGATCAAAGTATATAAAAATTCAACGATAATAGGTTCCATTAACAATAAAGAATATAAAGTAAAAGTATATAAAAATTCGAATCAGATCAAATCAAATTGATAATTATTATTTTTATTCAAAACTCAATTCAACTTGATTCGATTAAGTCTTGAAAGCTTATTTTAAATAATTTTCTTTAAACTAAGATCGATGGCAATTCTATGTAAAATCTAAACGTTCTTTATACAGGCACAAGAATACAACATGAAAACATTTCTACAGTTAAAACCCACTGAAGAAAGGATGAAAGGGGAGAGGACAAGCTTCAAAAGTAAAAAACAAGAAGCATCCTGCTCGATTCAAAATGCTTTTTATATCTAAACAATGCAAATATTGTGGTCACCTACGCCCTACAACTACCTAATGTGGATGCCATCAAGAGAGATGGAAGTTCATAGGTTTAGTCTCCCAAGTTTTTGATTCATTGCAGCACGAAGTTTTGTATCTTTGGTGCATTTACTTTCGAATCGAACTATAATGTGGGTTCAAATACCTGTCTTCCGATTCAAATAGTGGGCTTACTTTGGGTTCTGCGTTAGAAATTGTGCACACGAATATTCCGACAAGAATGCAGGGAGTTCAATGTCAGAAGGGTCTATTGCTGGTATCGCAATATCTATATCTTCAGTTGAGAATGGAATGCTGCAATCAGAAAATGATTCAACTTCAGTCGAGAAACACACATTCAAAAGGTAAACTGTATCTTCACTCTGGTAAATTCAGAGAGTAAACAAATTTGACAGGAAACACGTTACCTCAGATCATCGTCCAGCAAGAATGAGTTCGAGGCCAGATATTGGTTGTCCTTGTTCAACATCTCTCTCATTTCAGCAACAACCTGGTGATAGATAATGTCAGAAACCCAAGTGACATCATAAAACACACATTTACCATAGATATTGAGTCCATAATTCACCTCATTTGACACACTCTGGGTGCCATATTTGTCATCCCAGTACATAGTACTTATTCGGTAAATTTGCCTAATAGTCAATGCCTGCACAAGTTCCACAAGAGAAGGAAACATGATTAACCTACAAAAGGGGGAATTGAAATAGGGGATTCATATGAGCATTAGCTTACCGGACACAAGTCGTTACTAATCTCGGCCAAAGACTTTTTTCTCTTCTGATGAATTACCTAAATAAATGTAGAACAAAAAAGTGACAGACTTAATAATTTTTACCTTAATAGGCCATATATTTATATATATATCTATACACACACATATATGTATTTATGAAGCTGGAAACTAACCAGAAAACCAACAGCTTGCCTAATATAGTTTAGCTCATGCCAAGAGGTTCCTGCAAACTGTATATTCCAATAATTTAGAATAAAAGACTTGCATTCAATTAGTAAATAACTAGCTGAAGAAAGTTATTTACCTCCTCCTTTGCATTGACTATCCATTTCTCTAGTTCTGCTAGGCCAGATTTCACATATTCGCCATTTGAGAATGAGCAACATTCTCGTCGAAGTAAAAGACTGGATAAAATTTCATCTTAATAGATTGATCATTCAACTATTTGATTCTAAAGAAATTTTTAAATAGAGTGAACATATACCTGTTGAAAAGAGACATGTTGATGAAGGAGAAAACCTGAGTTATTAGCTTACGAATGAAGAAAGAGGGTACCTACATGTACAGGGACTGGGTTAGAGAAGGTAATTAAAGAAACAAAAACTGGGATGATTTCTATTGTTACTGCTCTAAATAATTTAATGAGACCATTTTTACTTAGTTGATAAAGATATTATTCAATTCTCCCATCAAGTATTGGACATATTTGATGACCTATCAATTAATGTTTAACAATCAGTTGCAAACTAGTAAGTCTTGTTTCTAGAAGAGAAACTACTTGCTTCAAACTATTACACCTACATGATTTTCACGTAAATGATCCATAAGAGAATCCAAGAATTTAATGATGCTATCCCATTGACTACTAGGTGACTGTTGGTTAAGCCCTCCAGGAGATCTTGATTTCCCAGCAAGCATTCGTGCATTTTTCGGCACCTACAAAAATCAACAAGGATCCAAAGAAATATACATTATTTTACGGAAAAAATAAATAAAAGAATGGCAATATATGAAAAACATATATGAGAAAACATTGATCAAATCATAATTAGACAATGAATGCCTTTTCGATCAAGTTGCTTTTTACAGTGTCAAACACCTTAACATTGAGCTAAGCATTTGAACTGGCACACCACAAACAGATGATTGAGACATAACACAACAGCTAAATAATAATCAAAGCTGATCTCGGGGCCAATAATTCATAAATTTGATTTGTAGGTTTAGCATCCAGATCTGCATACGATACTAAGATATCTATCATTCAATACAAACCTGAATGCACAGTCCCAAAAGCGGAGATAATTCTTTCTTAATATTGTCACGTATCAAGCCAAATATCTTCTCAACACAGGCTGTCAGTTGTTGTTTGAATAGTATTGCTGGATATCTTGCGTCTATATGTGACATACCATCTTCAAACCCGAGGTATTTGAAAGGTGATTTTAGACCCTAGAGGTGCCATAAACAAAAATCAGCTTACAAGAAAGATGACCATTGACGTGATAAAATTAAAAAGAATGAAAAATGACTACAAGCCTAATACATCAATGACAAATATTATTAGAAATAAAAAGGTCTGCTTCAGTCATGATAACAATAACATAACAAGCAAAACTTGGGATTTACTTTTAGCAGGAATTGCATTAAAATTTCAAAAAATGGAAATAAGATCTCTCTAGTCTCTACTAAATATAACAAAGTTACAACCCAAAAAGGTCATTTTCAAAATATTGCAATGGAACTCACATAGGAAACCCTCCCAGCTAAACCAGTATTTCCTCCGGAACGTTGACTGGCAGCAGAAAGAAAACCATTTGATCGTAAATTCTTTTGCAGCAGACACAAAAGTGCTGAGGTGTTGGACAACCAATAAGGTAAGGTTACATTTTCAGGTCCAACCTGCGAAAATGTCAAAGATTATCAATATCTATATCTATTACAAATTATGGCCTTCTAATTTCATGAAAGTTTCTGATGATGTACCACAAGTACCTTCAGAACATCATTGATTCCTTCTATTATGTAATCAAATATAGCAGTCCGTTCAGACTCAAAGGAATGCCAATGATGAAGACTTTTGTATATGATTGAAGCAGCCAGCGGTTTACCATTGTGAAACCCCAAATTTTCTTTGATACATCTGGAAAGAAATTCATAATTTTCCTGTCGACATAGATTCTTACATTTTAAGTCGTCTAAATGCAAAACTATCAAAAGATCTTATTGAGAATCAAGAGAATAAATTTAAATGATATTAGTATAAACAAGAAACCTGTTGTCTCTCTGCTGTTAGTTTCGGCCTTCTTGATTCTGACATGCTATGTGAGAAAGGTGCAACAAGTTTTGAAGGTGTGGGAGATTCCTGCAGAAGAGAATGTAATCAGGAAAGCTTAAAACTTGCACACCAGTTGGAGATATAACTATTCAAAAGCAGCAATATTTTTCTAATGGAAAAATGGGAAATTTAGGGGGTGGGGGACTTACATATACTTGCTTCCGATCAGTCTGAGGAAGACCAAGTGTATTACCATATTTCTGGTTCATTAGGAAAGCAATAATTCTCAGTAAGCCCAATAAATGCAAATATAAAGGAAAAATAACTTGAGTAAAAAAAGAATGTCAGGTCGGCATCATCCAAGATAAACAACAATTACAATTAGTGCAAAGATAAGCCATCCAAGACATAAAACAAACGTGCACTTACTTCTGAAAATGACTTTAGAAAGCTAGTACGGTTGCTTTTCGGGGATGGGGTGAATGCTTTTTGTCTTAGAACAAGATTTTCATCTTCTAAATGTGAGAGCTTCTCCTCCAGACTTGTTAAAAAGCAGTAAACAAAATGAATCAAGTAAAATTAATTAATGTGCTAACCAAATAAGTATATTCACTTCAGATAGCAAGGCAACAAAATAATTCAACGTAAAAAGCAGTCAGTGGAAGATTATAATATAGCAGAACAAAATGCAATGTTACCATAACAAACAAAGTAAAACAAACAGTATGCAAAGCATAGAATGTGCACGCATGTATTTAAGTCTGAATCACAGCTTCAAGTTATGAAAGATACCTTTTCATGTTATTCTGGAGCTCAGAATTCTTTCGTTCTAATTCCCGCAATTTTTCAACCGTATCATTGGCATCTTTTACAGCCTTCTTGAGCTCAAGCTCCAGGGTAGAATTCTTCTTTTCCAATGTATCTAAAGAACTCTGAGAAGTAAACGGACATCAAAGGAAAAGGTTAAATCATAACAAAGTAAACTATAACGTTCCAAAGTGAAAAGTAAATAGTTTTCTTAGACTAATCATAAAAAACTGGTAATCAACACCAAAACACAAACCTTAAGTAATGTATTTTCCTTTCTCATTTCAGCCATCATAGTAAGCTCCTTTTCAAAAGATGATTTATCTTTTCTTGACAATTCCAATTGATTTTGCAACACTGCGTTCTTGTTGCACTCGCTAATTGTTGCCAGCTTAGCTGCATCTAACTCAAGCTTCAATGATTCCAATGCTTTCTGAAGTTTCGAAATTTCAATCGACTTCGTATCTTCATTGGAAACCTGGAGATTGTCACATTTAAATAAAAATGGAACATAGAATAACAAAATATTTTAATTAAAGAAAAGAATAGAGGCATGAGAAAACAGAACTAAGAGCAAAGCACAAACTTTCCAAATTTATAAGATTAGTTTTCTAAAACAAGAGTTCAGAAACCATAATTGATACCCGCATTCGTTTTTCTAGATGCAGCCGCCATGTGAGATCTTCTAATTGCTTTTCAAGCTTGTTCTTAGCTAACCGTAAGGCACCTGCTTCATTAGCCTCCTGAAAAATGTATAGGGAAATGTGGACATGCATAGCAAGAAAGTTCTTAATATGTGTAAAGTATGATGGTGAATTGGGACATAGGTAGGAAGATACCATCTCATTGTATAGATGGGTCTGTTCATAAATGAATATTCAATTTTCAAGTCAAACTCAAGAAAACAAGGAATTATTACTTATTGCTTTTCTACAATTCTTTAAATCCTTACAATGAGTACAACGGATAAGTATAGAATAACATTTAATACACCTGGAAAATATTGGACTTCCCTACACTGACTTATTATTCACATATGAAGATTGTTGACCAACCATTTGACTTACTAAATAAATGCCTACAGCAACTTAATGAGGCTCAAATGAAGTTTTATGATACTAAAAACACAATTTTCGACAAACAAGGATTCTATTTTCTTGAAATGCTTTTCTTGGACCCTGGAGGTAGCACTCGGCAGATTCCACAAGACACATTTAACATGAAGTTTACAGTGAAAGAAATCACAAGAATAAGCAGTTCCACATACTTGCTTAAGCCTTTGGAGTTCTCGTTTTGCAAGTTTTTGCCTCCAACGACATTGTATTGCTATGATATATTTTTTATAATTATGGAAAGCTAAGCGGAATCTGTACAATCTCCAATGAGCCTGCTCAATGCAAAAAACAGAAGGCATTAAGAGACAAATTCCAGTCTGCAGGGACTTCACCCAAAAACAAGCAACAATGGTGAAAATGAGCAATTAAACGATAAGAATGCTATGAATTTGAGGGTAATGGAAACACGTTAATTGTTTATCACACACATGCTCAGAGCGGACCTTCAAAAAATCATGATGAACATACTCATATACATATTGAAAACCACATGATAGCATATGAATGTACAGAAACATGATCAAGTTTTGCTCACCTGGATCACAGAAGCAGCTCTATGCTTCCTTCCATGCAAAAACTTTTGACGAGTTGAAAAGCCACGGATGTTGGACTGTATAAAAATGGATGCTGAAATTAATTTCAGATAAGCACGCCTCAATAGCCACCTGCGGACATATTTCTGTAAACAAACAGCTGCTGCTGCCTCTCTTCTAGAAGCAAACATCTTTCGAGCAAGGCATCCTGCAAAAATCATGATAACTTAGCACTAAAGCAAATATCAAACATACAAGACAATTGATTTATCAGAAGAGGATAAAACATTTTGAGTATTCTGTAATGACAAATTCAATTTATGATTATGTATTTCAAGTTTTCGGTAGTTAGGTTACTTTGTTTCATTTAGCATCCTCTCTTATTCCTCTGTTCACCTACATTCCCTCTATTTCCTTTTTCTAGCTTCTAGATTCGAGTTCTATCTACCCTTGTGTTCTACATCAGATATTAATTGTGTGGAAATGAAAATATAGCAAAGCATAGCATTTGAAGAATATATAGAAGAAAAAAAACTTAAACAAGAAATCACAAGCAATGAAACAAAATGTGAATTATGGGTTATTTGGGAAAGAAAAATAACCTCTGCAATATGCCTGGAGTGCAGTTGCAGCAACCACGGCTGAAATAAACTTCCTACGTGCAATAAATGTCCGCAAACGGTGTTGAATACGTTTTGCAGATGTATCCAAAACCTCAGCCCGTAGTGAATCTAAAACACCAATCTGACCAGCTCTAAGAAACACTTTTGTCTTGCCCAACTGCACAAAAAACGGAGAATTAGAAAAATTAGGCCATTTAATGAAAAATTGCAAAAGTGGCAACATAAAATTAGAAATAATTTAATTATACAATGTTAATCAGGATTACCTGAAAATTCTGAAGGTTTAACTTCCACAGAATTTTCTCTGTCAATGTCTTTTCATCATAACTGCAAATAGAACTTTAAAGTTAAACAAGAAACAGCAAAGTGGAAGAAATTGATTTCTTTAGAAGAGATTCTGGAAAGACACAGCCATGGGGAAGCAAGGATGCCCTTTACCATTCACAAAAAAACAAGTTGTAATCAAATTCCTGAGAAAACTAGATGTGCAAGGTATAGCACAGACAGAGATTTTAACAGAAACGAAAAAAGAATTACTATACACAATAAAGGAGACATACCGATTATAATTTAACCATCCTAACAAGAGAACTTATAAGAAAATATGCAGTTTGACATGTGTTTATGATAATCTGCATGGCATGCAGGTGCGTTTGAAAACATTTTCAACCTTGTATCCATGAATTCTGGAGCTAACAAGCCAAAGCGATCCACAAATTCAGAATAAGTTCGTCGAGTTGGATAGCCAGCTAGGCTTATTCGAACAGCCTCCAGAACACCCTAATTTCAAATAAAATAAAATTATCTTAGCAAATCATTGAAATAAGAAATGTAAAACCAATCAGAAATTAATCGTGTTACTAGGGCCAGGGACCTCTGCCATCAATAAAATATGACACTAAGTATTTGGCCTGATTGATGTTCTACTAACATGCTTATCTATTCTATTACTTTATCAGAAAGAGACATGTTCAAGTCTGATTGAAAATGAAAAAGTTACGCTTTCCTTGTTATTAAGCTTTTAAAGTACTTTCCTGCCATTGTCAAGTAGAAATTAATGCAGTCATAAATCAACTGAAATCAAAGAATTTCCTGAATGAAATGGAGCCAAAATACACAGATGTGATTTCCATGTAAAGAATGGAAGGCCAACATTAAATGTTACAACACACTAAACAACATCAGGAGCACAAAGCTTTAGAATGCCCTTCCTTTGAGATTGATAGCACTATAATTCAACAAACGAAGCATACATAAAGAGACCACTTACCCCACAACGAAGTTGATGAAGGATACTGAGGTTCTCAAATTTTTGAGGTCGGTTCAATGAGTTTGGCTTCACACAGCGTATATAATGAGGTTCTGTTGTGTTGAGGGTTTCCATGAGTGCTTGAAGTTGTTGCTATATAAAAAAAAAAAGGAAAAGAATTAAAAGCATTGGCGTTGACAAACTATAGACATTATCTCTGATGTGCTTATACAGTGAAACAGAAAACTCCCATAAGTAAACCACAAGTAAATAGGTACGTTAACTAGGAAATCTTTTAGTAATCAAGCCACTCAACCAAGAAAATCAATAAAAAAATAAATCATCAAAGTCTTCAAAACCATCCCACTTCCTAAAAATAAGATCCAAGAAAGAAAAATATCAGCACCACAAAGAAAAAAAGATAGAAGTAGCAAAAAAATCTCCAGTGATAAGTTTCTTGTCTTAAAAAATAAACTCAGTGACATTCCTGAACCTTCAGAAGGGCTACCTAAAACAAGCATTCAACTACGTTAGATGGACTCGGATTTGAGTATCCAATAGGAGTATGTCCATGTATAATACTCATCTTCTGGTAAAATATGGGACTCGCAGATTTGGCTCAAAAATAAGATACAGAAAAGGGATCATTGTAAAAACTTATATGAATATAATAACACTACATCTAGGAATGACAATGGATCGGATTTGGATCGGACTTTATAAAGTCCAAGTCCAATCCAATTAATAATCGGACTTTCAATGAAATCCAAGTCCGAATCCAAATTCATTTACATAAATCCAAATCCAATCCAATAAAATATTTAAAATCCAAATCCAAAAGTCCAAATCCAATTATTTTTTAGAGTAATACCTTAAATAAATATCTTTAAATAAAAAAATATGTTTTATCAAACAAATATTTTAAATTTATAACACAAACAAATCTTAACAAATATTATAATCCAATATAAAACAAATTAAAGTAACAACTCAAACTTTTTAAATATAAAAATTTTAAATATTTTTATTCGGGTTTATATATGGATCGGATTCATACCGGATATAGATTCGGATTGAATTCGGATCGGATCATGGCAATATCCATATCCGATCCACCTCCTATTAGGACTCGGACATTATTTTTGGATTCGGATTCGAACTTTTTTTAATCGGATTTGGATCAAATTTTTTTCTTCGGATCGAATCAGATTCAGATCGAATTCGGATTATATTGCCATCACTAACAACATCTAAGCTTATATAAATTAATAAATATAATGATACTAGAAAAGAATTGAGTTTTTCAGATTTTCTGTACAAGAAAGAGACCATAGGACGTTAGAAAATGGTGAGTTAATGCACTATTGAATGTCAAAGAACTAAAAAAAAAATTTTGAAACATAGATTGAACTCTTAGTTAAGTTCCCAATGGACAAGCATTAATGTCAACAAGAACTAATAAAAACTCCTCAGGAAAGCCATCAAAAAAATCTGTACCTTAAATCTTGTGGCAACCGAAGAAAATTTGTATGATGATCTTGAAGATACCTCTGGAGGTGAAGGGAAAAGACCCGCCACAAATGGGCATTTAGAAGAAGCTAAGAGATTACAATGTTCTACCACAACATAATCCCGGTTTTTGTCGATGAAGGAATCTGTTTGATAAGTAACCTAAAAAGAAACGAAGAAGTGCATCATCATTATATCTGCCATATCCGAATGTGATTATATTATCTAAGACACAATATTCCACCACGTGCCTTGCCAGCATAATGTGAAACAGTAAAATCTGTTTCTGAAAATTTAGCCTTCTCCAACCTAGGGTGACCTCGAAAATTCTGAAACAATTTGGTCGAAAATGTTTCATGCGTGGATTTTGGGAACATGCTGCACAAATAAGAAAATCAGGATAAGGATTAACAGCACAGATTAAATATTATAGAGCAACACGCACCAATTTATAATGAAGCATTTAAACTGTACCAAGCTTCATCCAAGAGAGCAATTATCCCAATGGGTTTCTGCATATGCAAGCACATTAGTGTAAGGCCCTATTGGGAACAAAATCTAGAAGAATATTTAAATGGAAAGAAAGAAAAACTAAGTCAGATGATATAAATATTTAAAAAATGTAAAAATTGGAGTTGCATATTTGGTCAAGCACAAGTTTACCGAGTGAAAAATAATAACTGTACCTATATGTACATTGCTAATCAATACTCACTAAATATCTAAAAGATGCAGATTTCAAGTGCAGGTCCTGTAAGTTAAATTGATCCTAGCCCCTCAAAGAAACACTACTTATAATAACAGCACCGGTAATGACACAAAGCTCTTAAGAAATCCAATGATATTAAGGGATATTGCAAGTAAAATCAAAATAACAATGATGATAATGGTAGAATCTTAGATAAGACTACCATGATCGTACTATAAGGGAGATAAAATTAGCCAAACTAACGCTCTACTGCAGACAGAAATAACAAACAGAAAAGACAAATATTTCTTTTTAGAACGTAAATAAAAACCTTCTCAATCAAATCCAAAACATCTTGGTTGTCTATAAATTCAATGTAGCTCCAATTAATTTCTTCTTTCCTATATTCATCCTGTTCCATCTTGAATACATGCTGAACAAATGAAGAAAAGAATGTCAGAAAAAACAAGTAAACAGGACAGAATAGCACAAACAGAATAAATGTAGACTTCATTGTATGGAAGATTGATTACAAACCTCATTGAAATGCTGCTGAAGCTTTTCATTTGCAAAATTAATGCAAAATTGCTCAAAACTAGGGCACAGAAGATGACAATCAATTAAAGAAAAGAAACTTGGATACAACTCTATGCAAGTACACAAATGAAATGCACTAGAGATTAGAGTACATATGCATAGATCCCATGAGAGACACTAAAGCAATAGATTTAAATAACAATAAAAACATTATATGAACGATCAAAACCAAAGAGTTGAATTTTACCTATTATGCTTAAAGCATTCAAATCCATAGATGTCCAGAACTCCAATTTGTACACGGGAATTCAGATCTTGCCCCACAGACACATTAATCTTATCAACAAGCCTTACAAAAAAGAAAAAAGAAAAATTCAGAACCGAAAAGGTTTATCATAAAAGTTCAGAACAGAGAATGTTTAATTATCATACAAAATATACATTATGAAATAAATGCCTATAAACATGCATTAACATAAGTATACCAATCAAACAATCGAGAATATACTGTCTTTGCCAATGCATCCCGACTAGCCACAGCAGCATTACAATCAAGAGCTTTAACAATACTTCCTTCACGGGTTTGAATGGTACGAGAACACAATGTCGCCAACAAGAGGTTCCCATCACACCTGGTAAATGAATAATTTGGTAATGCGTCTAACAAGAGAATGAAAATCTACAAAATGAACAATGGAAATTGAATAGATCAACAAGTGGCTGGCTTGAACTAGCCATCAACCTACAATTTCATTGTCAAAGTGCAAGTTACGAGCTATTTAATAAATTCAAAACCTACATGCCAAAACACTAGGTGTTTAAAATATATATTTTTATTACTGAAATTTGAACTAATTATACAACCGTTTCCGCACACTACAGATAATTAATTACCACTTTGGTATTTATCTTTTTTTTGTTCCAAAATATTGGAAACATTTTAATAAGCGGTGTCTTGTTAAGTAACCGAACTCAAGAGGATGATTATCAATGATTTATTAATTAGCACATCAGTCATAGAACAAATCAACATAAACTATTGATACTTTACTCAAGAATATACGACTAAAACAAGACAAGAACAAAAGTTATCGTCTAGTATCACCTACCTAAAAAGATCAGCAGCCATCTGCATATGGAATGTAGATTTCTGATCTTTAATAACAGACGAATCGTGTTCCCTTCCCGGAGAAAATTCAATGTTTCCCAGGTGCAAAATAGCAGCCAATGTGCGAAATATGGCTTCCTGGTAAAAAAATGACAATAAGATAAAGGTAATTCCGGAAAAAATAAATTAAAGGCACAAGCTCAGAGTAATATTCTCAAACCTGATCCTCGTGACTAATTCCAACGATATCCATTGCCCTTCTTGTCTTCATATATTCCTCCGCATTGCTCACTCCTTCAAGTTCATATGTCTTACTTTGATTTAAATAGTGAAAGTGGCTTGGATGGCCTAATTTGTACTTTTCTGCATCCTGAACAAAGTAATAGGGATGAAAATATGCTAGTTATGGAATTAAGTTATCTAGGCCTTTATGTTTTGCCCTGAAATCAATGAACAGGCCTTCTAAATTCTAATAATGCAATGCAGCTCACCTAAAGCCATATTTAAAAAAAACAGTAATAGAGTAGTACAAACAGCTATCAGCACTACACAGATTTCCTATAGGCCTAAATAAAGCATGTCAACAAAACATTTGTAGGACATATTCAACCACAAGGAGAAGGAAAAAAAGGGGATGCACATTCATACAAAAAGTTCTCATAGAATGTGTAGATGTATACAAACATGATATTCACAATAACAGAAAGTGCAGCAATCTACAGCCTTGAACAGAACATTCACAAGCATATATATGTTGTGTGTACACAAGCATAAACACAGTGAGCCAGACAAAGAAGAGAATGGAAAGAGAGAAAGAGACACTTATGACCAAAAAAACATGATAAAGAGAGACAGATTACTTTCCCAGACGCACACAATTGATAGAAGCAATGATAATTCCTCTCAGGATCTGTTATCTGAACAACACGGGACCGTTCAAGAAGGTAAGTTCTGACTGCAGCACCAGATATTCTACCATTTGCATCAAATTGGATCTCAACAAACTTGCCAAAACGACTGCCACAGACAAGATAAAGGATTAGCCTACAGTACCAGAAGATAAATAAATTACATCCTCTGTCACTTCAACCTTGTCAGCATACAACAGCAAACTGGCATTTATTATGGAGATTGGAAACAGAACAAGCTTAACATATTTCTGAGTTGCAATGATATGGCTTTATGTGACATAATTCAAAAAAAAAAGTCATCTTATATTCCACCATTTTAATGCATTTAAAACTTATAAAGACAGTAATGAAGGCAGAATTGAAGATGAGAGAAACAACGTGGATTAGTAGGATCAGATCAGCAATAATTTAAAGGAACCTAAACTCTTACTTCAAACTCCATAGTAATTAGGTATATTAGAAAAGGACACACTGCAGATGAGTCTATAAACTCAATAAGTGGGTATATACACTAGCCATTAGCCACAAGTATTTCGAGAAAAAGGTTCTAAAGCTCACCTCGAATTGTCATTTCTAACAGTCCTTGCATTTCCAAAAGCCTCCAAAAGTGGATTTGACTGAATCATAAAGAAATAGAATCAAGAGCATGTTGCTAACAACGAGGGGTAACACATTCCTAGGGTATGTAAGAAAACATGAACTTGGCTAAACCACACAATTAGTTTATAGGATCCTCTATTAAGTATCAACAAAACTACAAAATAAAAGTTTGTTCCATTCTAAAAGTAATCTGCATAAACCTGGAACAAAAAAAAGTAGTAATTGCTTAACTTTCATAAGACAGTATAATATCGACCATGCCAGTCCGCCCACCCCCACTACCCCGGAGGAAAAAAGAAAACACAAAAACACAGACCGACAACCATATATAGCAATAAGAGAATAATAATAGCAACAAGAAAGTTTGTATATGTAGCCATAGTGTTTCGAGTAGTAAGAAAGTTAATCAACTCATGTAGGTATTCTTACTTCAAGAACTTGCTGCTCGACAGTTCGGTCATCACCAGCTGCACGGCCTCCAACAAAAGTAAGATATTGCATAATTAACTTTGTTGTCTCAGTTTTTCCGGCCCCACTTTCTCCACTGACTAGTATAGACTGGCTTCGACCCTCATTCATCATTGCCCTAGGTAATAAAACAGGGGATTTAATAGATAACAATTAATTCATGCCATCCGCAGAGAATTGTAGATCAAGAATCCAGAGAAAGATGACATACCTATATGATACATCAGCCACAGCAAAAACATGGGGGCTTAGCTCACCAAATGGAGCACCCTTGTACTGCTCCATCATATGCACATCGTAAAGATGAGGAAGCTTTGTGAACGGATTAACTGCTATCAAAATGCTTCCTGTATATGTCTATAAAAGAGAAACAACTTTGTAACCGATTCTGGTAGTTGAGAAAGTATCAACTAAGGATACTAAGAAAATCAAAAAAAAAAAAAACAAGTGCATGTGCAAACACATCGCATAACCAATCAGAATAAAAAATTATTTCTTTATAAACTAAAAATATGTTAGTCCCAATTAGCTAAATATCGCTAGTAACAGCATTAAAAAAATCAGAGTCAAATCGCTAGCAAACACATAATGAAACTTGATAACCAAATTTGACAAATACAAATTTATTCAATGATGTCTTATCAAATGAATAAATCTCTGTGAGTAAGAGAAAGAAACCATGCCTAGATAAATAGCAGAGAACTCCATATAACAGGTTCACCGTTCATGTGGTATGTTAATTAAAACATAAGGCGCAAAGAAGCATAACATAAGTAAACAATGTCATCATTATACTCCTTAAAGACACGGACAAAAGGTATTGTTATTTAGTTAAGACCATCTAAATCATGACATCTACGCGAAATCAGAAAGCAAAATTCTAAAGTTTGGTACGATAACCACTAAAAACTCTAAATTTGGGAATAAGTAGAAATAAACGAAAATGAATGACTTGCATGCCTTGAAAGAATCTAAGTGGGTTTCTTAATTAATGTGAGGGGATAACCAGTTCTCCTGAGGAATTAAAATCCAAGTATTAACAAGAAACATATTTTGAACCAAAATTGGAACACATGCTGCATAGGGATCTTGAACTCCATAATTTCACTGACATGTAACTCAAAGAACGAGGCAATTCAGGCATCAGCAAGATTTCAGCATCAAATTGAACTAACGAATTAAACATATCGGACTTATATTTTAATCATTACCATTTTGAACAGCTACAAAGATAATATGTGTGAAAAGAAATGATTAGGTTCAGAACTATGCATAATTTTAAGCATCACTCGAGGAATTAACAAATTGAAACTTACATAAATATCATTCAAAGCATATCTCCTCTGAAGATTATAGAGAACACCAGGCTCATTCAAATAAGTCAACTTTGTCATATCATCAACACCACCATGCTCTTCCTCTTCATCCGCATCTCTAGGAAACAATTTCTCTGGAAACGCCAACACCTGAAGAACGAGATGAAATCAAAATTTCAAAATTAAGCAAACAAAAACATTCCAAAATACTCCTAAAATTTAAAAAAAAAAAATGAACGCAAGTGAAAGAAACTTTTACCGTTTTACCAGATGCAGTTTGGACTTGGACCTGTTTGCCTCTAAGATCAGTAATTTCAGCTGCAACCCAGGCCAAGTTCTTGTCCTCAACCCACACCTTAGCACCCTTGCGCAAACTCATGTTTGGTTCCTGATAAATATTCAAAAAAATCAAGAAACCAAGACAGAAAACTAATTAAAATGAAACCCTAAAGAATCTCCCTTTTCTTGTTTGCTTTTAAAGGTGAAGTGAAATGCGGGTACGACGAGTGTGACTTTGGAAATTTCAAAGAAACCCTAAACGGACATAGAAAGACAAAACACACACACAGAGAGAGAGAGAGAGAGAAGAGAGAGAGAGCTTACGGGAATGTTTTTCCGACTTCCCGCCCTAACTGGTGCTGTGGACTCTGAACCCTATTGAACGAGTATTTTTTCTATTTTTTCTATTTCTTTAATATTTCGTATCCGACACGTCAGACTTTCCCTTAACTTTTCCCCTTCCCTTTCCTTTTTCTCAACGCTCCATTTCCTTTCATACTCCTTTTTTTCCTTTTCTGGAAAAAAAAAAACAGAAATTTTCAAGAAAAAATAGTTAATTTATTCTCTTTTTTCTCATTCAAAATTTGTTGGATTCATTTTTACTGAAACCTCCATGAATAGCTGTTGTGGTCAATTTTTTGTTAGGTAGTAATCGTGTAATAAAGTCCACACATTTAAATCAATAACATATGGTAAATATGATACAGGAACAGCCCAGAAAAGAATGTAGGTGGTTTAGGCAGTACTGGCTGGCTGGATTCAAATGGAAGACAAAATGTCTACTTCACTACACAAATATGAACTCACCAAAAAACTGATCTTGTAGTTATTGTTTTATTTTTTTGTTGATTTTGATTTAGGTTCAATTCGAATATTATTAAATTTTTTCGATATTTCCTTTGATACAAGTCTGTTATAAATTAGGATGCTCGGTGTGTCCCAAGACGAGTACAGGAGCTCAAGGTCGTCCTACGTACCCGATATGTCTCTAGAACAAGTACATGTTAGGCACGACTTGGCTACATGTCGAAAACGTCCTATATTTAAGGGGTATGATTAGAATTAATTGAGTACGGATTTTTAATTAGTGTTCAAAACTCCTACTTACCTACAAGCTCAAGAGAGTATTTTTTTTTATTATTAAAACTAACATAGTTTTTTAAAATAAACAAAATTTCAAACTATTTTTTTATTTTTAAATTATTTTTCAACATAAATAATCCAACATACCTTGTAATTTTAGAATTATCCGTATCAGTATATGCCATGTCTTTACATTTCAAAACAAAAAGGAAAACGTAAGGTGCAAGTCGAAAACAAAAAGCACCTTCAAAGAAGCTGCCATCCTGATGGCATCAAATATGGTGCAGGTGAGAGCCAGAAGAGTTGTCGCTTGTAAAGTTGTAACCCGCATTGAAGCGGTGGATACAGCCGCATTGAGTACAGGGGTTGATCTGTCCCTCCTCTTTGTTCTATATGTTTGGATTCGTGGAATGCACGTTTATCAAGGAAATAGGAATGTAGCAGAAGAGCATGTTCAGTGGCTTGATTGTGTGTCAGTGTCACCATCTGCAGATCAATATTTACGGTTTTAACTCTCTCAAGAGAAGTTTGTAAAGGGTAATCCATCGTACAAACAGACAGGACCCAACACAGGAACGGTGAAACCTGAGGTGCAAGATTTTTTCTGGCATGAACTGAAAAACTTGGTTGAAGTTGAATTTCTAACAACAACAGAAAGTGCTTTAACATAGACCATAAATGATGAAACTTCTGTTTTCTGTCATGTCCTTGTAAGGAGGAAACTCGGTTTGTGTATGATTTCCGCAATCCTTATTATATTCAATCACATCTTGTTGAGTTAGAGAAAAGTTAAATTTCAACATTTGATGCCGCGGAAGAAAACATTCAACTTCAACTGAAATGGAATAGCACACCAGCAACTTATCACAATCTAGTCCCTAAGGTATGAACGTATATCAACAATAAACAGCATATACAATTTCAAGAGAGAACGACGTAATTGTCGTGTCAAGTATGTTGAATCAATTCGAAATTTTACACATAAAACTGGAGAAATCAATGGCATAAAGTATGAGCAAATCAAGCGGAGAACGACTCGGATGCTAGAGGATATAAATCATGATCATAACCCAAAGGCATATCCTGCAGCAATGAAAGTTGTAACAGCGTAGAACCACATGTGACTAGGTCGAGATAAATCATCAGCACCGCTGCATTGATCATTGGCACCACTAAAGCATCCAGGTCTTGAAATTTTAGCCACACCTCCTTGAGGAACAAAGCTACTATTATACTTACCACTGCTGAACAGCACACACCAGAAATAGGGACCCCCACCATCTGTGCCGGTCACAGCAGCTCCAACTTCGGTGTGGTTCTTATTGTAAAGAATTTCCAAACTCTTCTCGTTTTCCATCAACATCGAGAATGCCTCAGAAGGCTCCACATATTTGGATTGACATCCAAGTAAACGGCCAGTAATTGGAGTGAGGGTCGAGGTGTCAACATCACAGCTGGGGGCAAAAAGTTCAGCAAATAAAGAATCAGAAGGCTTCTTGGATTCTCCTATAGCTTTACAATCACCTTGGAATGCTTTTATATATTGCAAAGCAATGCAAGCCAGGCCTTGGTTGTCAGTAAGAGATGATGACTTGTGTGTTGTCCTATTGGCATTAAGCACAGCCACCAGTTCATCCGCAGGGTTATCGGTTACTTTGGCTACAATTGAACAGTCCAATCATCAGGGCTAAAGAATAACAATACAATTAGATCATAAACTGAAAGCACAATGATAGCGCTCAGTCGCTCATATTATATCATGGCTAACCAAAAGTTCAGATTTATATGTTTACAGATGCCAAATCCTAAGCGGAATAGTATAGGAAAATCCAATCATCTGGAAAATACTTTGATACACAAGCTTCCATATATCAATTCTAATTCCATCTTAAGCTTCCATATATCAATCTCAATGTTTGCTAATAGACATCCATTACTTATTTAATAGAATTCTCGTTAAACTAAATAACTTTATAGGATTCCGGAGGGTAGTGTTTGAGACTGAGAATTCTATTATGTAAACTTAGTGGATGTATCGGACACCCTATTCATTGTGTATCGCTCCATCTAGATTGGGAGGTGTATCCTTAGAAGATTGAAAGGGATCAAAATAAGGTGGCCCATGCTATGGCTGTAGCAAGTCGTGGGGCTCCAGCGACTCTAATGCAGGAAGATTTATAGATTAGTTTGAACTAGTTTCTGTATGAGCCAAAAAAAAAAAAAACACTTTCTAGATGACAGTCCTTGAGATGATTTATCTAAAAAAAGGGAATCTTCTAACAAAAATACAAGGAAATCTAAGATCCAAAAGTAAAATTCCTTTCCTTTTTCAAGGATAGCAAAACAAACCAACTAAAATACACAGCTTTAAACACAAGATCCAGGAAAGATGGGCAATCATCAAAAGTTTAGAACTGCAATGCCTGAGATTCAGATCAATACCATGTCTTGCAACTTAGAAATAGCAGCTGCATTCGAAAAATATGCAAAAAACCCAGAAATAATCTTGGAAAAAGGAGTGGTTTTTATAGTTATGAAGCAGATTAGTCCACTTCTTAAGACCGGTACGATGTACGAAGCCATTCATTCATCACACACAAAATATAAAGAAAATATCTTTTCAATAACTGGATAAGAGAAAGGAGGAGGGAGACTGACTTTGAGTATTGGCAGAAACGGAGAGGAAAAGAAAGGGAGAAAAAAGAAGCCACAAAGCCATTGCCATTGCCATTGTTGCTGTGAAGAGTAGCTCAGTAGATCTGACTATACAAGATACAAATGAAAGAGAGAGAAGAGTCAGTCAGATGTCGACTTCGTTTCGGTTGCTTTACAACTACGGCTAATCTGTTCTTTTGGTCTTTATTTGCCGACATTGCTACCAGGCATCAGGGCTTCTCCGTCTTTAAAAATGTTGCCAACTAAATTTCATTTATTTTAATAAAAAAACATTAGTAATTAAGTACAGAACACATAAGCATCTGAACTGTGAAGAACACATTTTTTTTTAAACCAACTATTCAGTTTTAAGTTATTTTGTTAAGATGAGTAACCCCATACATGTTTACCTCTAATCATATTTTAATTAAAACTTAATTTTTTTCTGTTATTAGATCGGATATTATTTTTTAGTAAAAATATATAATTTTATTTAAAAAAGTCGTATATAAATAAATATTAACACATGTTTCATAATTTTTAAAAAAAAAATACACATATTGACACTATTTGATGAGAAATTATATCATGAGTAAGTCGCACTACGTGTCTATAGAACCAACCACTAAAATTTAATCATATCATTATTTTTTTCATGTCATATATTTTATTAAAGTGAATCTTTCATGTCATTAATATCCCACCGATTTCAGAAATAATCGAGTATGATTCCTAAGGAAAAAAGAATCAACTTCTCAGAAATATGAGATACATAAATGTTTATAATATTCAAATACTAACTTTCATAATATTCATGTCATCAAGATCGTTGTAGTATAGTGGTAAGTATTCCTGTTTGTCACCCGGATGACCCGGGTTTGATCCCTGGCAACGGCGTTACGTTTTTTCTTTTTTTTGCGTACTATGTCAGTATGTCTAAAGGTGGATTTGGGCCTGGGAAGCTAATCTATTAGCATACATACGTTCTAGTTTCAAATCTCAATGTCTTCAAGCTCTTGCTCGTTGATACCGTCCATGACCCCCACTTGGCCACTTGTTTCCTCCTGATACTGATTCTCCCCAAGAAAGAGCCTTGGTACTCGTTGGGATTCATTTCCGCCGAAAATGCTTTTGAGATTGAAAAGAGGTCAATCTACGTCTATGTCTAGGTGAGGTCGATTAAACAGAAGCGAAATCGATGGAAAATGAATGGTGGATGGAGGGGACGACGCTGGTTCTTAGGATGCTCCCTCTCTTTGATTTGATTCTCTGGTACTCTGCCGCACGATCACACCATGTAATGCTTAATGCTTATACATATACATTCAAATGATAAATGAGTCTACAATAACAAGCGGCTAATTTTGAAGTGTTTCGGTTCTCAGCTCACCGTCTTCAATCTTTCGGACAAAGACAGATTGTAGACAGTGTAGGAAAATTCACGAGCAAACTTACAGTGCTTGGCCCCTTTTACCAGGTAAAGGAATCCTAAGATTCAATTGTAATGATGGAGATCAGAAAGAAAAAGGTAATGAGAATTCTTTAACTTTTGCTATTCCCGTGAGGAGGACGAAGATCTGCCTTTGCCTTTGCCTTTACCATCACAATCCACACATCCCATGAACAAATGGTACTGTTAAATAAGCCCAAAATGAAAGTGAAATTCGTTGAATATTTACACCAAAAATTGGACATAAATTAACTATGCTATTAAGCCATTAGCAATGGCTCGATTTGTTTCTACATGAGTAGTTTCATACAACGGAAGCTCTTCTGTGTACTTGTTACCAATAAGATCAAGATGATCTAACTCAAACAAATCCGAACTCGAGTAGGTCGCTGCATCATCTTCA
The DNA here is from genome assembly GCA_035048815.1 of Abelmoschus esculentus. Lineage (NCBI taxonomy): Eukaryota > Viridiplantae > Streptophyta > Magnoliopsida > Malvales > Malvaceae > Abelmoschus > Abelmoschus esculentus. The sequence goes on from JAUCBN010000025.1 coordinate 1,030,985, forward strand.
TCCATATCCTCCATTACATAATTACTGTGACTGTCCCTTGAAGTGAAATGATATTCTTTGAACAACTTTGCAGCCTTTTCTTCCAATCGCCTAGCCTTTTCCATTACTTGAAACTTTATCTCTTCTTCTACCTTTCTCGACGGGGATTTCCGAATTTTAATTACCGAGGGGACTGTAACCGACACTGAACTTGACGAGTCTCCATGGTATAAGCGTTTTTGTCCACACGGTCTGCAGTCTTCATCAACGATTACACTCTCCGGGCAAAATCTAACAGTTCTTTTGACTCCACTACGCAGCCTTTCTCTTGTGGAAGGCGAGTTCTTGCTTAGACATGATCTTGAAAACGAGGAAGCTGAACAACACGTTGAAACCTGCCCGGACTTCAATTTCCTTTCATCATCACAGCTTACGATGGAAGATGGAGTACCTCTTGTTTTCTTTCTGTTAGTTGTCTTGAACAAAGAATTGATGAAACTCGCCAGACGGCCGCCTGGTGAAATGGGTTGCTTCACCTTCTTAAGATTGCTGTAAGTTTTGGCAGCTCTTGATTTTGACCTGAACAAACTTTCCTGAAGCTTTGGTGTAAAGTCAGTGGCTGAACTGTCGGACGATGAGAAACCACCAGAACTGGAATCAGATGAGGTGGACGTGGAAGTGGAGCTAAAGAAAACCATATCATGTTCATGATGTGATTTTCTTTCCAAGTCAGAGAAAACATGTTTCCTGCCTGCATTCACCTTCTTTTCCATCCATTTCTCTATCAAACAAGCTTGTCGGAGACTCGACATCTCTTCATCTTCTTCCTTTATACGTCCTCTACTTTTGTTGCATTTCACATCCCCTTTGCTCTGTTTCTTTTGCATTGTTTCCCTGTAGAATTTCAAATCACCATTTGTGTTGTCGCCATCATCGATGGTACGGTAGATTTTGTCAAGCAGAGTAGAAGCAAAGGATGGGTTATCTCTCTCATGCCTGTACATGGCTTCTCGTTTCGTAAAAATGGGCTAACACAATGAACAGAGATGAGAGCAAAATTGCAGGGCTTTGAATTGAAGACTGAAATGAAGCTGTGAAGGGGGAAACAAAGCTTGGTACTATATAAAGGTATTTTGCATCTTACTAACAATGGAAGCCAATGCCAGATTGTCATCTGTCTACGTGTCAAAATTGCAGGGCTTTGAAGTGAAGGGGAACCAAAGCTTGGTATTAGGTGGAAATCTTCTTTTTCTAATTTTCGTTTTAAATTAGAGGTTTAGTGTTTAAAGTTTAAAGTATGTTCGTTTAAAAATAAAAAATATTGGGTAAATTGTAACATGTGCCATTTAGTTATTATTAAAATTATAAAATAATCACTAAATTTTAATCCCCAAATAATAATACATTATTGAAAGGAGCCCTTACACCACAGCAGTATTACTTCATCTCTGTCAAGATACAAAAGCTGAAATAAGAGAAGGAAAATAGGTACGGAGTCAATTATATAAAAGTGGCGTGATTGAGATGGGAAAGATGATACAGCTTGTGCCCCCAGTGGCCAATCTGAAGAGATACAGAAGGGGACATAGACATTGCAGGATCGGGAGGTTGCCTCCTCACCAGAGTACTGCATGGCCACACATGATTATTCTTTTCACTCTTCCCTCTGCATTCTGGCGGACAACACTATACACTTTGCCTGCCTCACGATTGCATTATGTTTACCTTTTCTTTTCACGTGGACAGGACAGGATCTTACAACCGTTAACTGAGAATCAGATGCTGGGGGTTTTCTTTTTGTTTCGTTTTTTGCTTGGCTGTGAAGAAAGAAACTGATAAAGAATCGTGTGTGCTTTCCAACGAAGCAAACAAGAAGAGAGATATGATGGGTTTGTACATCGGGCTCTTTGCTGTAATTGCAGTGGAATCTGTCGAGCATGAAGCATCCACGTGCTGTGATGACTTGGCAGCTTCCTGGTCTTATTCTTTATATATACAATCACAATAAATATGAAGTTTAACATTGCAAGTTCAGGTATGTGGGGTTCGCACCCCTCAAATTCTTGTACACGTCTACAATCTACAATGCACATCGAGTCTCTGAATATCTACCAACTGATAGAGATCACCACGTCGGTGCTTTGCCATAGGGAGTGTCGTCCTAAATATCATACAAGCACCCAAGTAAAATTAGTTAGATAGTACGATTGAATAAAACCATAAGCATGCAACACCATGCATAGAACAAGTATCATGTAGAAGCAAAGTCACCTTCCTTGCTCAAGCATTGAATAATCAATCTCTGCTATAATTATGTCCTCATCATGTTCAGTTGTGGCTATGACTTCTCCAAGCTGTCACATGCAAAAACTAAAGTTAAACCAAAAATGGTTCAGGAAAGGCTGGCATTCCACATGCATTACAGAAGCAAAGCCGTATTTCTCGAGCATCTACTCACAGGTCCTACGAGGGTTGAGTGACCCCAAGCTATGTAACCGGCTCCAACATCTCGAGCAGGTGAACAAGTTGCAACATATAACTATCATTTAGAATTTTGTTAGAGAAGAAAGAAACACACACACACAAGAAATCCTTTATGCGCAATCAGATATTCATGTCCTAGACAGTACAGAGCTCTTAATTAACTGAAGGCGCCGATTCTGATGAAAACGACTCCACTTCCACTATCAAGCATCTATGGTGACATTGGAGCATGACTTGTATAAACAAGTATTTCTCGAAGCATAATAAATCAGAAGTAGGAAATAAAGTGCCCTGTCTTCGCTACTCATCTAAAACAGCATCAGAGTCCAACCTGCTAAACTAACCAGATACCGACTGCATTATAGTTTTGACTATAAAATGACATGATTTACATTAATTTTCATGTGTACTATCATTGTCTTTTTAAACCAAATTATGAGACTATGAAAGCCTTTACGCTGATCAACTGTCGAGAGGAAATTTTGCTACTTTACCTGATTATCTGCTGCCCTGCATACAGAACAGCAAGAAACACATTAGTAGATGAACAACCTTAGCATAATAACAGTTGGTTCACTTCATCAGAAAAGGTTGGATGTTCAAAGCAAAAAGGAGCAGATCTGGAGGACAAACTAGTACAAGTTGAACCAAGTTTCAATTCATTCCATCAAAAGTAATTTAATTTTCTCCCTTTAAATTAAATGATGGTTTAGAAAGATGATCAAACATGATAAATTAATTCCATTTCATCAATTAAATTTGTTGGTCACTTGGCAAAGCATATTCAGTAGGTAATGTTTAAATATAAAAGAATGGATATGTACGGAATTCCTTACGAGTAAAGAACTAGTAAGATCAGCTAAAACTAAAACACTGATTCTTATATTGCTGTCTGCAGTTACTACACCCCTCCCCACCCCACACTACTTTATTTCTCTTGCCTTTACAGTGAAGTTTAACGAATTAGCAAGGAGAGTTAAACCAGGGAAATAACTAGCACCTTGCTCTCTGCACTAACTCCCAACGCAATGCTCCAGTTGTCATGTGAAATGCTCCAGGATAGCATAGCAGGTGAGCACCTAATTTCATCAACACAACACAGGAGAAGTAGGCCATGATAATAATTCTCCAAACTCACAAATAAATTACGACATAATAATTGAATTTATCAGCTAGAGAAAGCCAATGTTGAAAACGAAATTAATTGTATAATTAATAGTTTAATGGAGGAGTAAGCACACCTCTTGAGGCATATATCATTGACAATTCCTGAAAGCAAATGTCATAACAAACGCCTATACCAATTCGCCCAACATCTGCATGAACTATTGATGATTAGCTTCCCACTTAGAAAATTACTCACATAACCTATTCCGTTGCTGAAAACAATTACTTGTCAGTGAAATCTAAGTGTAGAAGATTTTACAAATGGCACAGATGTAAGGACCAGACAAATGTTACATGACGGGAAAAGATGATTTACCATATATGATCTAGAAAATGATAGTAACAAAAATCATGGACAGGGTAACATGTTTATGCATGCAAAGTCTTAAGGAAACATCAACCTGTGTCCACAATAGTAGGAGTCTCCCCAGCAGTAAAGGACTTCGATACCATAAATGTAATCTTCCCAGGAATATCAATATCAAAAAGGTGGATCTGTAGTTCCAAAAGGTTCATAAATATTATGCACACCGGCTTCAAAGGGTGTCTTCTAATGATAGCAGTAAACTTCAGAATTGTCTGAAGGAAGCAGACAACTCGGCAACAGAGATCATGAATTTTGGTCCTTGATTACTACTGATACATACACATAGACTCACACACACATATATTTGAGACCAGCATACAGACAAGTTAGTGGCAAAAGGTAAAATATAAACCAGCATACAGACAAGTTAGTGGCAAAAGGTAAATATAAACCATCATACAGATAAGTTAGTGGCAAAAGGTAAATCTAAAGTTTTAAGTCCAATGATCATTTTCTTGCAGCAGGCATCAAGGTTCTGAAGATACCAAACAAGAAATTAACACAATCAAAACAATAACCGAGTATTAAATGGTCTAGTCATCTAGTAATACATGTAGATGTATTAACTTATATACAGGTGATGAATTGACAGATGTTGCACCATAGTCAAATCATTCTGCCTAATGGAGTGCATTTTCTGTATACTACCATGTGGCATAGGAAGTGCCTATACCTTGCGGTGCTTGGCTTTCAGCTTTCCATCAGTACCAAAGACACAACATGTATTATACAACTTAACCCCAGAGCGTTCGGGTATAGAGCCTCCAACTAACGTGATCCTCAGTTGACCAGAAACTTCAGCCATCATAGCTGTTGAAGGAGATGCATCATGCCCTGCATCTATATCTTCAGCATAAACTGCGAAACTGTCATTCGAATATGGGCTGTTCCATATTTCCTGATACATAGTAACAAACAGGAAGGGAGGGCCTTGAGATGTTAATCACACAATCTATCTACTGCACGTAATTAATGAACACCAAAACCACCATTTCATGGAACACCATTATGGTTTAATATTCCACCATATATTTGACTCGTCAAGCTGTAACGTGAAAATCTTCACTTCCATTTTCACCAAAAATATTAAAAGGAAAGAGCTTTAGCTAAAACACATGATCACCATTCAAGGTTAGCTCTGTCTGAGGAACAAGATTGAATATGACGTAATTTCCTAAGACACACCAAGCTTCAAAATTTCCAAGAGTTGAATTTGATGGCATGCAACCAAGCTAAATTATGCACAAACTGTTACCTAGCGAAAAAAACTCATTCAAACATCAGAAAAGGAGACAACTTGTGACAGAGACAAGAAAAGAACTCACAGGCAAGACAACAAGCTGAGCACCCTTTTGAACAGCCTCCTCGATGGCCTTACGAGCATGCTTTATGTTCCTCTCTTTATCAGGTGTCACCGTGAACTGGCAAAGCCCAATCTTGAACTATAGCAACAACCCAAAACAGATCACTTTATCATACACAGTTAAAAAAAGCAACCGATACACAGTATCGTCTTAGGAGAGAAGCAACATAGTCACACATGTATTTTGTTATATAGTTTTTTCTTTTCTTTGAAAGCTCCGAAAATGTTTGAGAGTATTCTGTTGATATACAAGGCAAAAGAGATTACCTTTGTGACAGGAGGCGTGGGAAGAGAGAGGGCAGGTGGTAGCCTGGCTTGTTCAGATTTGAAAGCTGATGACATTATGGAGGTTTGGGTAAAGGTTTATGGGGATAGCTGGAACGAAGAATACTATTTGAGAAATGGTTTTTGACGAGTGTTGCAGAACAGAGCGTGAGATTGAGGAATGAAAGCTCTATGAGATTCTTATTTATAGCCAACAAGTGATCACACCGTTGCGTGGCGGAGCCACATGCGAATGTTACCCCACAATTTTTTTTGAAAAACATGTTTTTTTTATATATAATTTAGATATGAAAAAATAAAAATATAAACAATTTAATATCATTTTATAAATATTTTTTTTAAATATTATGGAACTAATATTTTGATATAATAATTAAAAAATAGTTTTGAACTAAATTAAAAACATTTTAAAAATGGTTTTTATGTCTATATTTAAGAAAATTTTAAAAGATTTTAAAGATGTTTAAAATAACTTAAAGAAGTCTAAGAACAGTTTTTAACCCACGCGTTTTGATATACTTTTCAGATGTTTCGATAACGTTAAGCTTTTCAAAGTAAAAAAATACACATACATTTCGATACGATCTTGGAACGTTTCAATACGTTTTGCTACTGGAAGATTTGGTTTCGATACTGACGTATCGAAACTGGTTTTAGGTGTTTCGATACACCTCTAATGGTTCTACGAAACCCCCAACGACTAGGAGCAATATTGATACAGGCATTAACCGTTTCGGTACTGGAGCACGATTGCATATCCAACGGTTATTTCCCAAAGTGACTGTATCAAAACGACTTTCACGCATTTTGATACCACCTGCACCACAAGTAGAAATTGACCTGGAAATCAACTCTAAATGACTCTAAATCAATCTCAACGGTCATAACGTCTAATAGCTCATTTGGGATTAACTAATGCTTCAATTGTAATAACATTATGATCAAACAATTGTCTTAGAGCTTAAATCATATCTTTGGGTAGACAAAATATTTGTGAGCTCAATTGTTAATGTACGTTCAAGTGTATTAGAAATTGAACGAGAGATTGGATTGCAAACATCAGCCTTATTAGAAGGATTAACTAATTAGTTAAATTTTCTCTTGTTTGAGAGAATTCCTAAAGTTCGTGTTGTAAACTTTTGATGTTAGATTCGAGGATAAAATCTAGGCTGTAAGGTTAACCCTTTATCCTCAAAAGGTAAAAATTCTTAGTGAATTTAAAAAATCTTTAATGGGAATATAAGGTAGTAGATGTAAGTGCTTGTTAGAAGACTGTACCACTCTAAAATCTTTGTATTCATTGTTTATCTTTTTTGCTTCCACTTTAAACCACCCAAATTAGTATTTTCCCATCACTTGGCAAGCAAGATCGGTTGTGCATCGAACTCAACAAATATTATTTAAAAATGACAACCTTAAATAAATTTACTTCATTTTTTGTTACAACGTTTTTATTCGTTAATGGTAGTAGATTAAGCTTGATCGAATCGAGTTGAATAAAAAAATTAAATTATTTAAAATTATAAATTTTATTTTATGATTTAAATTTTTTCATCCAATTTATAAAATTGAAGTTGAGTTGAATCAAGAGTTTTTGAATTTCTTTACAAATTTAATTATAATTATTTATAATATTATAATATATTAATTTTAATTTTAATGACTTTATATATATATATATTATATTTTCACATGACATGTATATAATATATCATATAAAATTTATAAACTCGATTCAAATATAAAAATTAATCAATAAATTATTTAAGTTATTTAAATTTATATTTCATAATTTAAATTTTACTCGTATTTAATTTTTCTAAATCTAGACAAAATAAATTAATTTCTTGGCATCGAATTAATTCAAAATTTTAAGTCTAATTAAGTTTTCTGTACCCCTACCTAGTTAGGTCCTACGTTATTTGTTCGTATAAGGAGCTTTCCATCAATTCGAATAATTTTAATCTAATAATATTTTTAAAAAATATTTTTTTATATACAAACCTTCTAATTTTAAGGTTTAAAATTTTAATAATTTAATTTATATGAGATAGAATTTAAGATTTATAGTTAAAATTTAACGATTAAGATTTAAGTGTTAGAGTTTGTGATAAAAAAATAAAATTTTAAAATTTATAACTTAAATAAAAAAATTATATAAATTTCTTTTACAAAATTTGTATAGCGAAATATAATTATAATATATTTATTAATCGTTGAAAAAATTAGTATATTTTATATATCTATAAATAAATAAGTTACATAAATGACTATTTAATTAGAAAAAATATAATTTGATATATTTTTTTTAAATTTTTATAAATCAAATTACTTAATTATTTAAATGATATTACTTAAATATTTTATGTTTATTTATTTATAATAAATAAAAAAATTATCCAAACAGTGAATTTTGCGTATCTAATCATTTTAATTATAAAATTTACAACTTTTACTAAAAGTTAAACTTATGGGGAAGTTAAAGAAGTAAAATTATATTAAGGGTAAACTACCCCAGTGACCACCCAATTATTTGGGGATACCTATTTTGGTCATCTAACTAACGAACTCGTCAATCAGGCCACCCAACTTTGAAACCCTATCTATTTGAGTCACCGCCGTTATAATTTTAACAGAAAAGTTAACGGTGATGACGTGGCTGTTAATAAAAATTGGTAAAATTATACATTTAATCCCTCTATTTTATTTATTATTTTAATTTAATCCTAATTTTAAATTAATAAATAAAAATTAATAATCCAATCAATTGATAACACATGTCACATGTCACCACCTAGTTGAAGAGAAAGTAAAGCTTGGGGGATTTGAACCAAGTATATAACATGGAAAACAAGCAAGCTAACCACTAGGCCAAGCTCCCACTTATGATATAATATTTTAGCATTATACATTTAAGGGTTCGAATACAATAGAGTAAATATAGTTTAAAGGGTTCGAATACAATTTTAATAAAAAAACAAACTTGATATTAAATATAAGAATAAAAATATTCGAATAAAAAATATACAAATAAAAATATTTTTATAATAAATATTCGAATAAAAATATATGAATAAAAATATTTGTATAATAAATATTCGAATAAAAAAAATATACGAATAAAAATATTCAAATACTTATGAATATTTATTATACGAATATTTTTATTCATATATTTTTTATTCGAATATTTATTATATGAATATTTATTATACGAATATTTTTATTCGTATATTTTTATTCGAATATTTTTGTTTAAATATTTATGATTTTTTCGAATATTTTTATTCGTATATTTAATATCAAATATGCTTTTATTTTTTATTAAAATTATATTCAAACCCTTTAAAATTGTATTCCCATCTATGTGTACAACCTTGTGTCCATGATTTCGTCCAAAAATATTCGTTTATTGTATTCAAACCCAATTAATTGGGTGGTCATTGGATAGTTTACCTTAAATATATTATGTTAAAATTTTATTATATAAATGAGAGCTTGGCCTAGTGGTTAGCATGCTTGCTTTTCATGTTATATACTTGGGTTCAAATCCCCCCAAGTTTAAAACCAAACTTTTATTTCTTCATTACTTTCTCACTAACCAGTGACATGTGTCATTAATCGATTGGATGATTAATTTTATTTATTAATTTAAAATTAAGATTAAATTAAAATAATAAATAAAATAGAGGGATTAAATGTGTAATTTTACCAATTTTTATTAACAACCACGTCACCATCATTAACTGTCACATCATCACCGTTAACTTTTCTGTTAAAATTTTAATGGCGGTGACTCAAATAGGTAGGGTTTTAACATTGGGTGGCCTGATTGACAAGTTTGTTAGTTGAGTGACCAAAATAGGTATCCCCAAATAGTTGTGTGGTCATTGGGGTAGTTTACCCTTATATTAATATAGGTCATATTTAATAATTAATGGATAATTTATAATAAATTATAGTAATGAATTATATTATTTAATTACATAAAAATATTTGATAAAATTAATTAATAATTAATATTTGATAATTATTTAATTATTTAAATAAATAAAATAACACATAAAAATATAATTATATTGAATATTTATTTAAATAATTTATTAACTATCAAGTAACTACTTATATTAAATAAATTATTAGGTTAAATTTAAATATAAACATAATACGTGAGTATTAAAAAATTAATTTATAAATATTATAATATAAAAAATATTAATCTATAAATATTACAATATAAATATGTATGAATGGATAATTAAAATAAAAATAATTAAATTTAAATTATTTAAAAATATTAATTCATTAACTCTTTTATAAAACCTCTGTTTTTAAAAAATTCTATTAGTAACTTTTTAAAAATTAAAAAATTTACTTTAATCCGTTATTCCAACATAATATGCACTAAATATAACGATTTAACTGGCTAAACCTTTAGCTTTATTTTATATCTTTAATATTAGCTTAAAATATTATTTATCAAAAATATCATAATATTAATCCCTCTATCTTATAAATATTATCCTTATAAAATTTTTTGGGTCAATTTTTCTAATTTTAATTTATTATTATTATTTAAAATTTATTATTAATAAAATTATAAAAAAATATATTTTAAGAATCTTTAATTGAATATATTTTAAATATATATTTTATAAAATTTAATTATTTAAAATATTTAATATAATTATATTCAAAATTTAATTTTTAAAAAGTATTAAACGATATTATTTATACAACGAAAGGAGTATTAATTATTATTAAAAAGTTTATTAAATATTTTATATTTATAGGCTTAATAAATTGAACTTTTCGATCCTTCCCCTAACATTTATCATTTCTCTCTGCTGCCTGCCGACTGCCGTCCTTCTTTAATTCTCTGCATTTTCCGATGCTAATGGAAATTTCTAAATTTAATTGTAGATTTGATTTTTGTTTTCATTTAAGATGAAATCGAACGCTAATCTATCATATCTAATAATCTATTACTTACTAAAGCTCAGAATTCAACTTCTTGCATGAATGAAACCCTAAACCCTTGTTAGATTCTTAGAGCTAATGATGAGCACATCGCCGATTTCTTCTTCTTCTTCGCTTCTGCCTGGGTCCTTTGCTATCGGGTCGTACAAGGAGCTTTTCGTCGATTTAATCTAACGACGTCGTGTTTATTGGAAAACGAAACTGTCCCCGACATTTATCGATTCTCACCGTTCTCTTCCGGGTCCCGTCAACCATAGCTTCTGTTAAGTCTAAGGGGAAATTCATGTGAACTGGTTTGACGTGGATTAAACGATCATGATTAAAAAGAGAGTAATAACTGTTTACATAGAAAATAATCGTGTTCGATCGATTCTGTTTTTGAATAAATTAAATATGATATTAGTTTATATTTTAATTTTTCTCATCTTTTGATAGGGATATAGCTATTAATTGGGGCATAGATTTAAATTTGAAGGGAACAAAACATAAATTTTTAAAAAGTAGGGATGACAAATTCATAAAAAAAATAATTTTTAAAAGAATTTAAATAAAAAGATAAAATAAGAAAAAAATATTCAAAGGTAGGGAGCGATTGCCCCCTCCAGTACCATACAGTTTCATCCCTGAGATATAGTGTAAAATTAGTTTTGAGTTTTCTTTTAATTGGTTTGTAAAATTAATAGGCGTAGACGATTATTTTAGATGAATAAATATTTAATTTATCTAAAAAAATTAAATCTAAAAAAACTGTATTCTTTAAATACATTTATCGTCATTTAAATAACGAAATATATTTTTAAATATTTAAAATATTCTCATGCATTTAAGAATCATGATTTAAATTTTAATTGATATAAATTTTCAATACTAAGATATTAAATAATCAGTTACGTTACAAATTTTGAGTTGTATAAATATTAATTCATCCTCATTTATAACTGATTCTGGAACCTATTTTTCTTATTTTTTAGACCAAAACATGTTATTTTGATATATTAACTTTAAAAATATTAAAAAGCAGTTAGTTTTTTAAGTGATTTAATTTCACCTAAAAGAATATTAATGATATGATTAAGAATATAAATATATATATTAGTATATAATTAAAAAAATTAAATAATATATAATTCCGTCGAATGAGATTTAATAATTTAATTGATAACTTATACACTAACTGAATTAGGGGCGAGCGTTTGATAGAGTCGAGTCAAAAAATTTTGAGTTATTCAAGTTGACGAATCATATTTTATAACTCAAATTTTATTTAAAATTCTTTCGATTTGATTCGAGTTTAAAAATTTTGAATTGAGTCGAATCAAATCGATTTTTGAGATTCTAAAAAAATTAATTATAATTATAAATCGTGCTATAGTATGATTTGATTTTAATTTAAATATTTTTCTCTAATCATATAAGATATATATATATATTTTCATATGTAACAATATTTCTTTATATTTTTATATATCTATATATATTTATCATAAAAAATTGAAAGACTCATCTCGAACTTAAAAATAAATCCTTTAATTATTAAATTTTTTGATTTATTCGAGATATTCAAATTTCTATTTTACAAATCAATTTTTTTTTAAATTCTTTTTCGAGTTGAATCAAGTTTATAAAATTTTGAGTCAAATCAAGATGAATCGAGTATTTTTAAATCAATTTTTTTTAGTTGAGTGAAACATTGTTCACAATCATTTGTTTCCATGCATGCTAATTTGATTCATTAATCTTACTGGATCGGGTATTCGAAAATGGATGAGATTCTACCCATAGCTTGGCTCAAGATAGAAATGGGTATTTTCTAGCCCACAAAGGAAATAATCATTTCAAATTTGATCCAGACCCGAATCCTGCTTAGCAAAACGGGCCCTAAAATTGTTAATTTAGTATTCAGTTTAACCCAAATATGGGGGAGAAAATTACAGAACTTTTGCCAACCTTCTGCAGAATTCTAGACAGACCCCGTCACCAACTTTTCCTGCTTCCACGATAAATCTCGAGAATTCTCGTCTCTCTTGCTTTTCTCCTTCCTATATATATGGGTTCGTTCTTTGCCTTCAAAATCAGTCTGAAATCTTCGTACATCAGTTCTACATTTGTTTTCAAACCTCTGGTAATGGATTTCAGGAACTTGGTCTTCGATTCTCCACTCTTTACAATCCTGGAAGACATGCTTGACATCCCAGAGGAGCAGGAAAAGACCCGAAACAACCCTTCTAGAGCCTATGTTCGGGATGCAAAGGCAATGGCGGCTACTCCGGCTGACGTGATAGAGTACCCAACATCTTACGTATTCATCGTCGACATGCCGGGTATAAGCCACGACGAGATCAAGGTCCATGTCGAAAACGAAAACGTTCTGTTGGTGAGCGGGGAGAGAAAGCGTGAGAAAGATAAAGATGATAAAGAAGGTGTGAAGTACGTGAGGATGGAGAGGAGGTTTGGGAAGTTCCTGAGGAAGTTCCAGTTGCCTGAGAATGCGAATATGGATAAGATATCTGCAGTTTGTAAAGATGGGGTTCTGAGAGTGACGGTGGAGAAATTTCCTCCGCCTGAACCTAAAAAGCCAAAGACCATTGAGGTCCAAGTTGCATGAGATGGCTGGTTTGAGAACAATGGTGAAGAAACGTCTCTCTCTGTGTGTGTGTTTTCTTTCTTCCTGCAGATTATGTGGGTGTTGATGTTTAAAAAAGCTTGTTCGTTTGCTATCAATTGAAGCCATGGACGTTGTTCTTAATTCCCTCTCCTTTTATTTTTATTACTAGGAATGAAAATCATGGGATTAAAAATGGGTTTTAATTAAATTTATAAACAAACACAGATAATAAAATAATTATAATTTATGTTAAAAATATATTGTTTATGTTTTTTATTTAAAAATTTAATGATGTATTATATAATATTTTAATGATCCGTAATAGTTTGTATCGATTATTTTTAGTATCTGTTTTAAGATATAATCTCAATCATTTAATACTAATCGTTCAATTATTTTGTTACAATTACTAGTGCTCGTACTTATAAACTCGGCTAAAAAACTCTTATTAAATCATTTTTAATTAAATGATAATAGCAGCGTAATTTATTGATGAAATTATTTTAATCGTCTGTTACAATTTAATGCATCAATTACTCCAAAACTTTTAATTGCTTTAAATGTTTTTAATAAAGAAAATGCTAATAAAAGTTATTATGGTGCTATTTATCAAGAAAATTCATAAAAAGGTCCTTTAAATTTTAAAATATTATAATGTTTTATTTAATACATGTTAAACATTAGCAGACTATCAAATTAATAACTAAAAAAATATTTTTGAAAAATCAAATGACTGACTATCTGTGACGCTTTTAAATAGTATAAGAACTTAAATTCAAGATAATATATATTTATATATTACAAAAATTTAAGTTTTTTTAAGATATTCCGCTATATTACAAAAAGTTGTAAACTTTAACGTAAATAGAATGTATTCCAATCAAATGGCGATACATGGTATGACTCGTGTCAGCTGATACCAAGTTGCCAGGTGGCTCCGCCCTTGCTGTGACATGTTAAAATCCTTCCATTGATCCATTCATATCATGCAACTAACCATTACTGTAAGAAACTTGAAGCCTTTGCACTCTCAGCAGAGCGAATAGTTGAAGGATCAATCCAGCAGAGCACAGTGTTTGCTAATGGAGAGTCTAACGCAGGCACCTTATGCTGCTACGGTGCGGCTTATGTTGAGTTCCTTGGAGCGCAATTTGTTGCCTGATGCTGTTATAAGGAGCTTGACTCGGTTTCTCTTAGCTAGTCGTCTTCTCTCTGGCTATAGATTCTCTACTGAACGCCAACTCTCTCACCTCCTTCACTTTGCTCAGTGTATGTAATCATTGTGTGGCTTACCCCCCTACTGTTTGATTGAATTTGACTTGATTATGTTTGCTGCTTTGTAGCCTTAAGGGAGATGCGTATAGCTATCGAGACAGATAAGCCTAAAACTCAACATTACGAGCTGCCAACCTCTTTCTTCAAGTTGGTTTTGGGGAAGAACTTCAAATACAGGTTTTCTTCTCTTTTTTTTTCCCACTCTTTTACGTTCATCATGTTGAAAGGGTTTGATTTTGTTGCACTGTTCTTGACTTCTTGTCTGGTGACATGTTTTTCCCTGACTTTTATGGAACGATGCAGTTGTTGTTACTTTTCTGATGGGTCAAAAACTTTGGAGGATGCGGAAGAAGCAATGCTGGAACTGTACAGTGAAAGGTCCCAATTGAAAGATGGTCACTCGGTTCTTGATATCGGCTGTGGATGGGGTTCACTTTCTCTTTACATCGCCAGAAAATACCCAACTGCAAGGTTACAGGGATCTGCAATTCTGTTGGGGAAACCGGGTTATTTCCCACACGAACGTAGCTTAAAATCTAAGTTGAATTGACAAGATTAAAACCACCAAAATTTGCACAGCGGATAAACCCGTCAAACTATTGAATATTGTAATCCAAGGAAAACCAATAAACAACCAAAAATAAATAATGGAGAGAACACAGAGAATTTACGAGGTTCGACAAATGTCTACTCCTCGGGCACCACCACCGGATGATAACTTCACTATTACCAAAATGGTACAAACAAATGGAATTTTTAGGAATTCCCGAATACAACAAATGGGAGAAGAAAGAACCAATCAAGAGAGATGGTTGGAATTTTTGGGATGATATGAAATGAAAAATTCATCCCTATTTATAGTTAAGCTCTAAGGACTAAACCTGTAAATAGCCTAATATTTAAGGACCCAAAAATAATTTTCCCATACACCATTTAATATCAAATTAAATGGGTATGTTTAATTCAATTTAATGACCATGAAACCTATAAACGTTTCAAGCCATTTATAACAAATCTCCACCTTGGCTTGAAATTCACCAAGTTTCTCAAGTCTTCTTCAACTCCCCAAAATAAAGTTATCTTCTGCAGTGCCTCCAAATGCGCTCACGAGCGCCATACACCCGAAGGTGCTCAAACTCGCAAGATATTAATCAAGTCCAAACAATGATTGAACTTGATTGCTGTTACCACCTTGGTCAACATATCTGCAGGATTTTCTGCTGTCACAATCTTCTGAAGTAGAATCTTTCCTTCTTCAAAGATCTCCCGCACAAAGTGATACCTCACGTCGATGTGCTTAGTCCTTGAATGGTAGACTTGATTTTTCGCTAAATGAATAGTACTCTGACTATCACAATAAAGACTAATATGACTTTGAACAACTCCCAAGTCTTCCAACAATCCGTTAAGCCAAATTGCTTCTTTAACAACCTCTGAAACCGTCATATACTCTGCCTCTGTAGTAGACAAAGCCACTGTAGACTGTAAAGTAGACCTCCAATTTACTGACGCTTTTGCTAGAGTAAATAAATATCTAGTAGTTGATCGACGCTTATCCAAGTCACCAGCATAGTCGAAATCAACATATCCAACCACAAACTGACCAAGCTCTTCATCCTGCTCAAACACTAAACCAACATCTACGGTTTGTTGGAGATACCATAGAATCCATTTCACAGCTTGCCAATGTCTTTTTCCAGGATCATGCATGTACCTGCTCACAACTCCAACTGCTTGTGAAATGTCAGGCCGCGTACACACCATCGCATACATCAAGCTCCCTACTGCATTAGCATATGGAACTTTTGCCATATATTCTCGCTCTTCATCAGTTTTAGGAGATAATTGAGAACTAAGTTTCAAATGAGAAGCGAATGGGGTACTTACATGTTTTGTATTATCATTCATACCAAAACATTGTAATACCTTTTTCAAATATTTCTTCTGAGTTAAACAAAGCTTGCCTCTCCGTCTGTCTCTACTTATCTCCATGTCGAGAATCACCAAGATCTTTCATCTCAAACTCTTGATTCAACTGAGCCTTCAATCTGTCAATCTCTTGTTGACTCTTTGAAGTAATCAACATATCATCAACATACAAGAGAAGATAAATGAAAGAACCATCTTGTAGCTTTCGCAAATACACACAATGATCGTATTTGTTTCTTGTGTACTTCTGTCTCATCATAAAACTATCAAATCGCTTGTACCACTGCCTCGGAGATTGCTTTAATCCATAAAGCGATTTGTTCAACTTGCAAACCCATTTCTCACCACCAGTATTCTCGTATCCTTCTGGTTGAGTCATATAGATCTCCTCTTCTAAATCACCGTGAAAGAAAGTCATCTTTACATCGAGTTGAGCTAGCTCCAAATTCAACTGTGCTACCAAGGCCAACAATATTCTAATTGAGGAATGCTTCACAACAGGGGAAAATACCTCATTGTAGTCAATTCCTTCTTTCTGAGCATAGCCTTTAGCTACCAATCTTGCCTTGTAGCGAACATTTTTCTTGCTTGGAGATCCATCTTTCTTTGCAAATATCCACTTGCATCCAATTGCCCTTTTACCTTTCGGTAAATACGTCAAATCCCAGGTGTTGTTCTTTTGGAGAGATTGCATTTCTTCATCCATAGCAATTTTCCACTTATCATTTTCGAAGCTTTGCACTGCTTCTTGATAAGTGACAGGGATATCAACATCAACAACTGGAAGGGCATAGGCCACCATATCTGTAAATCGAGCAGGTCTACGGATTTCTCTCCTTGACCTTCTAACTGCAAGTGGTTCTGGTGTCTCCAATGGTTCTTGGGTTTGAACATCATCTTCTGATTCCTCTATTGGAGTTAGAGAATCAGTAACATCAATTACTGGGCTAATCACCGTCCATTGAAGCTCCACCTGTTTTGGAGTACACTCCTCCTACTGTGGAGTACTACCCGTCTGAACATCTCCAATTGTTATCTTCTTCAACAAGACAGATTCATCAAAGGTAACATCTCTGCTACAAATTATCTTCTTTGTCTCTAAACACCAAAGACGAAATCCCTTCACTCCATGGGTGATTCCCATAAAGAGAGCCTTCTTTGCTCTAGGATCAAGCTTTGACTCCTTCACATGATAGTATGCAGTGGATCCAAATACATGTAAGGAATCATAATCTATAGCAGGTTTTCCAGACCATACCTCTAATGGTGTTTTTCCTTCAATCGCTGATGACGGTAGACGATTGATGAGATAACCAGCATATGTCATAGCCTCAGCCCAAAATGGTTTGTCCAACCCAGCATTGGACAACATACATCGAACTTTCTCAAGTAACGTTCGATTCATACGCTCTGCCACCCCATTCTGTTGTGGTGTATGTCTAACAGTGAAGTGTCGAACAATACTAAACTTTTGGCAAACGTCAAAGAGCGGATCACTTCTATATTCCCCTCCATTATCCGTCCTAAGTCGTTTAATCCTCTTGCTAGTCTGGTTTTTGATCATATTTTTCCACTTTAGGAAAACTTTGAGAACTTCATCTTTAGACTTCATTGTATACACCTAAATTCTTCTGGAAAAGTCATCGACAAAAGTTACAAAATAGTGTTTCCCTCCCAACGATGCTGTTTTGGAAGGACCCCACACATCTGAGTGAACATAATCCAAAATACCTTTCGTATTATGGATAGCGGTGCCGAATTTCACTCTCTTTTGCTTTCCCAGAACACAATGCTCACAAAAGTTTAACTTGCAAGCCTTTGCACCTTTCAACAATCCTTGCTTTGCCAGAATTTGCAAGGATTTCTCACCAGCGTGTCCCAACCGCATATGCCATAACATGGCTGAATCCAATGTCTCCCCCGAAAGCTACTGCTCCTACTCCAATAACTGTACTACCTTGGTAGTAATACAAGTTATTTTTCTTGATGCCCTTCAGTATCACCAACGCGCCAGATATAACTTTTAAAATTCCATCTCTCATAGTAACAACTAAGCCTTTAGATTCCAAGGCTCCCAACGAGATGAGATTCTTCTTTAAACTAGGCACATATCGAACATCAGTCAAAACTCTAGTTGATCCATCTTGATTCTTCAAACGAATTGAACCTATCCCAACAGTTTTACAGGCGTTGTCATTGCCCATATAAACAACTCCTCCATTTAGTTCTGCTAAATCGGAGAACCACTCCCGGTTAAGGGACATATGATAGGTGCAACCCGAATCCAATATCCACTCATCTGAATGGAAAGTTGATGGTGAAGCAACTAGTGATATTTCAGAGTCACTGGTATCATGCTCTGCAACACATGCATCTGGAGCAACTTTTTCTTTTCTCTTTAGCTTCGGACAATCTTTCTTCCAATGGCCTTTCTCGTGATAGAAGGCACATTCATCTTTCTCAAGTCTAGACTTTGACTTTGATCTCCCTCTCCACTTTGATCTTTGGCTTTTCGAGCGACCTCTTGCCACCATAGCCTTCACTGTATTGTTCTTGTTCTCTATCTTGGTTTTCTTTCTGAGCTCGTAACTATACAAAGCAGCAGTTACATCTTTAAAGGACACTTCTTCCTTTCCATGAAGTAACGTTGTTTCAAGGTGCTCAAATTCATCTAGAAGTGATGACAACAACATTAAAGCCAAATCTTCATCTTTGAAAGTTTCATCTATGCCCAATAAGTCTGACACTAACTCATTAAAGGCAGTGATGTGTTCATTCATACTGGTGCCTGGTTGATAATCAAATCGAAACAATCTTTTCTTCATGTAGAGACGATTCTGAGAGCTTTTCTTTAGGAACTTTTCCTCCAATGCTTTCCACAGCTTGCATGCAGAAGTCTCATTCTTATAGACATACTTCTGCTCCCTGGAAAGACAAGATCGAATCGTACCACACGCCATACGGTTGATTATTTTCCAATCATTCTCCATCATATCTTCGGGTTTTTCTTCTTCAATGGCAACATCTAAACCTTGTTGGAATAAAGCATCTAGCACTTCACCTTGCCACATGCCGAAATGACCAGATCCATCAAACAGCTCCACCGAGAAGCTTGCATTTGACATCATTCTCCTTACCGGTACAGTAAAGGAGCTTGATGCCTCAGCTGACCCGTCTTTTGCCATGACAACGAACAATATTCAATAATCGCTCTTATGCAAGAACTAGATACTGAGAACACTACACCAGGTAAGTTCCCAGGAAAGAGAGGTGGATCACACGAATCACTTAAGTACCAAGTCTTTCCTAGACAGAACTTTCCTAGACATGCAATGTCACAATATCACAATTCTTTGCAGCAACCGAGCAACCGAGATAATCGTCACCGAAGCTCTGATACCAATTGTTGGGGAAACCGGGTTATTTCCCACACGAACGTAGCTTCAAATCTGAGTTGAATTGACAAGATTGAAACCACCAAAATTTGCACAGCAGACAAACCCGTCAAACTATTGAATATTGTAATCCAAGGAAAACCAATAAACAACCAAAAATAAATAATGGAGAGAACACAGAGAATTTACGAGGTTCGACAAATGTCTACTCCTCGGGCACCACCACCGGATGATAACTTCACTATTACCAAAATGGTACAAACAAATGGGAGAAGAAAGAACCAATCGAGAGAGATGGTTGGGATTTTTGGGATGATATGAAATGAAAAATTCATCCCTATTTATAGTTAAGCTCCAAGGACTAAACCTGTAAATAGCCTAATATTTAAGGACCCAAAAATAATTTTTTCATACACCATTTAATATCAAATTAAATGGGTATGTTTAATTCAATTTAATGGCCATGAAACCTATAAACGTTTGAAGCCATTTATAACAAATTCCACCACACAAAAAGCTTGTATAGAGGAGCAATGCCGGTAATACTCTACTTGATAAATGGAAGTATTACTCTCTTGTTAACCACTTTGATTTTTGTGAACTGTGTTTTTGTTACCCTTCATAGGGATGGACAATTGCAGAATGTGGAGATCATTGTTGCAGACATAAGCACATTTGAAATGGAGGCATCATACGATAGGATATATTCGATTGGAATGTTTGAGGTGGATTGTTTTTGTTTTCAGACAGTTCTACTGCACACATGTTCCATGTTTATAGTTTAAAAATTGATAGTGTCTTGTTTTAACAGCATATGAAGAACTATCAGGATCTTCTGAAGAAGATATCAAAGTGGATGAACCAGGATAGTCTTCTTTTTGTTCATTATTTCTGCCATAAAGCATTTGCTTACCACTTTGAGGTATGCATATAAACTGACTGTGCCTAAAAACATTATTTGTGATTTCTAGCATAGGTTTATACACACTAATTAGACATTATACTGTTTTCAAAAATATGTCTTACATCCTGTCAAACTACTTTGTATAGGACATAAATGAAGATGACTGGATAACTAGGTACTTCTTCACAGGAGGTACAATGCCTTCGGCTAATCTGCTTCTATATTTCCAGGTAAGATCTGTATTTCGAGACCTTTGCTTAACCTTACAAAGGAATATGCAGATTTGATCCCTTTTGCCCATCCTTTGTGTGCAGGATGATGTTTCTGTTGTCAATCACTGGCTTGTGAATGGGAAACATTATGCACAAACAAGGTGAGAGCAGTTGTTTTATAATACCAACTTTAAAAATTCATTACAAATTTACAATAGCTGTACTAACTTCTTATATTGCAGTGAAGAGTGGCTGAAGAGGATGGACAAAAACTTGGCTGCCATTAAACCGATAATGGAGTCGACCTATGGCAAGGATCAGGCTGTGAAATGGACTGTTTATTGGCGAACGTTCTTTATCGCTGTTGCAGAACTCTTTGGATACAGTAATGGCGAAGAATGGATGGTTGCACTTTTCCTATTCAAGAAGAAATGAAGCCCTCAATGCTCCTTTCCACCTGAAATCAGCTTCGAGCATTAGGGGATAGAAAAATAAGATAAACTATAGCAGCATTGCTGAAGTTTATAGTTCCTACCTACTTAAGTCGCACGTCTTGTAGTTGTTTCATTGAGAAGATGCATGCATTTTGTACTTTAGACGAAATCAAACACCTGAATCAAGAACTGCACTAGTATTATCTTCCAAATCCCCCAACTTTTATATAAGCACCGTGGGTTGAAATAATACAAAACAAATACCTCTCAGAGTGATTTTTTAAACTCGGAGATTCAACGAATACAATTGCCCAGTGTCGATTGCTTGGAATCGACATAACCTCCTATTTCCTACAGCACAGTTAAGATTTACAATAGCCAGGATCCCCCATGGTTTACATCAAGACTCTTGAAACAATGGAGAGGTGCTAGAGTGGTGCATGTTCTATATGGTAAATGAGAGACTGATACTGTCGTAAAGCCTCCTCCCCCTTGAATAACAAGGGGGAAAAACTATATCGAAGCATATAAAAATATGCCATATAGCAAGACTGAAGACCGAAGGACGGTTTAGAGATCATCATGTCTTACTCTTGAACTTCCTCTGAGTTTTCAGATCGACCACAAGTACTGTGATATTGTCCTTGCTTCCTTTTTGAAGAGCTCGGTTCGAAAGGTATTCTGCTGCAGATTGAGCAGCAGGATCAATTGTCTCACCCCTTTCCGAAGCAAGTGTAGCACCATTCTTTTTGTGCCACTGAAGTATTCGTCTCCGAGCTAGATCACATGCCTCTTCATTTGACATTACATCCCATAGACCATCACTGGCCAAAATGAGGCATTCATCTTCTTTCACTCTTGGAATAAACATTACTTCTGGATCTGGAATGATCCATGGCTTCAAATATCTATCACCTGAAACAACAAAAACAGTCATTCTCTCATTAGAAATCACTTACTGGTGCTTTCTTTTTCAGAAAATACCCCGAAAATAGCATAATTTGAAGCTAAAATTTAATCTAAAAGATATCACTCCAAGGTTGGATACTGAATGCACAGGAGGAAAAGGAATACTATCAGAAGACAACATGATTCTTAGACACAGAGTTCAATAAGGAAAAAAACACAGATACTGCATGCATCACAGCCATAAATAAGTGATGACTCTGACAGTAGGAAAATCCATAGGAAATATGCCAGAAGGTAGATTAAAAAGTTCAAGCAATACAGTAACAGATATTGATCAGCTACCCTGTCACTCCATTAACACACTTTGATGGTTAGTGTACAAAGAACTGTGACAATCCATCCAATCGTGAAGCATCATTGTATATAAATCATGACGTGGATGTCATTTGGGGGGAATTTATTAGGAAAAGATCCACCTCGACCTCCTCTCTTTTTCTAAACTATGGTTTGAAAAACAAATAAAAACATATGAAAAACATAAAAAGGTAAACAAAAAGAGTTTGATTCTACTGAAAAAAGGGTTCATAAGGACTGAAGACATACCAATGGACCTTGACATTGCAAGAACACCAAAAACTCTATGACCATTCCACTGGATAACCTTGCCTCCAGCTGCTTCAATCCTTTCGTATTCATCTTCTCGATTTGGCTAAGAAAAATGAAGAGAATAGAAGTTAAAAGGGTAGAAGTTCCCAACACTAAGAAATACAAGATATAAAGGCACAATTTACAGTCTCTTTACTTTATGATCCACAGACAAAGCTATGGGCTCTTTCCCACGACATAGAACAGCTCTGGAATCTCCACAATTTGCGACAATTATATGTGAAGAGAAAATAAGGGCGACAACAGCAGTGGAACCAACTGTTTCAGGGGCAACAGGATCTTGATCAGCTTGTCCTCCAATCTCAGCATCAACTTTAACAAAACAATTTGTGAAGGCCTTTTTCCACAGATCTTGGCAACTATCTGTTATGCTTGCATTACTCTGGCATTCCTTAACTGACTCTATTTCCTCAACCAAGGCAGAATGAAGACGCTCGCGACAGTAGTTTGCAACCTGTGTACAATGGCAATGACCAAGAAATAAATATACTTTCAGGGAAAGACACGAAGGTAAACATGAAAGATATAAATGAAATTGCCAAGTTAACCTGTGAACCTCCATGACCATCATAGACCCCAAAGAAGTGAGCAGTCTGATGAGCAAAGTCCCCACTAAGGCCATCAAGTATCCGATCACCAATTAGCATCTGAATTGGGACTTTTAAAAACCGAGGCACAGCTGCAACTGCATCTTCCATCTCAGGCCGTCTTCCGCATATAGAGGTAAATCCCCAAAGAGGCACATATTCCACCTCAAACACACTTCGTCCAGCTGAAGTTGACATACTTGGTTGCCTTTCGAGAGCCAATTGAAGAACTGCAGATGGCTTCTGTTCAGACCCGTCTCCAATCTCTTCCTCGAGGTTTACTGACACAGCAAGGGGATCACCTGGAAACATCGCTTC
Organism: Abelmoschus esculentus; assembly: GCA_035048815.1. Taxonomy (NCBI): domain Eukaryota; kingdom Viridiplantae; phylum Streptophyta; class Magnoliopsida; order Malvales; family Malvaceae; genus Abelmoschus; species Abelmoschus esculentus. Next base: position 1,054,844 of record JAUCBN010000025.1, read on the forward strand.
GATGTTTGACTCCACAAAGTTGGTGGCTTTTGCAATTAAATCTACACTGCAAATGCTCTTCTCATTATCCACAGTACTTGGTATTTCTTTCTCAGAAGTAGCATCAAAACCCATGAAATCCTCTCCGCAAAGGCTACTAGTCTCACTTGCAACCGATAGAGAACAAGAGCTATCAAGATCGAAAACATGATCACCTTCCGGATAGAAAGAATCTTCCTCCTCACTGTCTCGGGTCCTAACATCATTATTAACAATCCAACTATCTTTACAATCAGATATCATATCCAAGGAGGTAGCTCTTTCTCCCTTGACCTCTTCTGTCAGTGGCACCTCAACGCTAGTTTCTTTGATCTCCATATTGGAAAAGTTACAATCCACATCTTCAGCAATATCTAAATTGTTAGTATCCTCGGTTTCAGAATCTATTAAAACACCTGCGGGATTTGCCATAAGCTTAAGTTTTGTGATGTCCATACGGGAAGCAAAGTTGGAGTTTTCACACACCGAGTTGCCTAATCTATATGGCACCGTGACCGTCAGAGACATCTCCTCCATCAAAATCCCTCTCTTGGCAGTACAAAAAGTTGCCGTCCAACCCCTCAAAAATCACAAAAATTGCCATTGTTCAACCAAACTATGACCTTCTTCTGAGATAAAGAACGACGATGGAATGTGAATGGTGGGTTTTAGGAGACCATTTCTCATGCCTTAATCAACTAAAAGGTGTCCGAAAAAGGGATGCAACTTCAGGTGTTGCAACTTGCTGGAGAGTAAAAACGTTAATGAAAGGGAAATGGATTACTCGGATCCGGTCAACTACAAGTGGATCCAAACTTCCCATTGGTGGAAATTATTACCCAAAAATTGTAGCTTTCTACCTTGATTATGCTTTTTTCAACTTCTTCTCTGGAGTCTTCTTTATCTACCTTCATCAAAAAGAACCAGAGAATCAACTTAATATCCACAGACCACAGAAACCATGTACAATAAATTTTAAAGGAAAAAAAAAGACAACCACAATTACATCAAATCTAAAACCAAACATTTATTCTCGAAACACAAAAACAAAAAGACTTGGATAGAGGAAAAACAAAAAGGATCATGAGAAAGAACTCAAAAGAAAGGTGATCTCTCCCAAGAATCACAAGAAAACCCTACAAAGGCTAGGACTTCTTTATTTTCATGTATCAATTAAAGAGCTCCCTGGATCTAAGGTAACCTTCTCAGCTTCTTGTAATCTTTGCTCTCCCCACCAGCCACCACACACTTCCTCCTCCTCCCTCTCAAATAATTGGCTATGAAAATAAATATAGAAACTTTAACTAAAAAAAGAATGACTACTACCTGATTTTGTCAACTGAAGTAAAGCCTTCTCTTTCTCCCTCTTTATAGTTGATTCAAGAAATGACTTTTTTTGAATTATTTAACGTATGGGATATGAGACATGGAAAAGAAAACAAATCAAATGAGTAAGAAAATTAAAGATGAGGACTTTGCTTACCATTAAATGAAATTAAAAGTTATGTAGTAGACAGTTCAAGTGGTCATTAAGGATTCAAAAGACTTTTCCTTTCTTCATCATAAGGACAAAGAAAAAACTTTTTTATATTCTTTTATGTTTTATTTATACTTTCAATTACAATGACAATATTCTGGGCTTTTAGAGAGTTGGAGGAGCAAAAGAAAAGGTGCTGGAAAGGATCGTAAAATTAATGAAAAAAAATACATAGGTAAAATGAAAAGGACACAGAGGGAGAGATGACGAACATCAAAAAGCATATTAAAGCATCTCCACCCATCTCATGGCTCATGCTCTCTTTCTTTAGTCCTAAGTAATATTTTTTAAAAATTTCCATACATCAATCATACAAGTTTTTTTTTTTTTATAAATTCTATCTTATTATATTTATATGAAAAGTAGAAGAAAGAATACTACGGTCACGAGGTTAGAGTTTTGGCGCAAGGATAACCATCCGTGCGGTACCTCAGGTCTTCCGCATACTCAAGGTTCAGTCTTTACCATCACTGATGCTCACTGGTTTCGCCCTCCCATGGGCTCATCAGGGAAGCGGGGACAACTCCCGACCAGTGTGGTGCGCGATCAGCACGACCATCCGAAGATAGGTCGACTGCTCGGCACGTACTATACCCTTAATGTTATCCCGCTCCTAAGTGTTAAGCACGACCAGAAAGCATCTCGTTTGGTCCCGCGTTGTCACGAAAAATGGTCCGTGACATTCTCCCCCACCTGATTCATGTACGCCCTCGTGCATGGGGAGGAACTCTTTCCCTTCTCTTTAGATTCACCAGGAACTAGTGTGCAATTCTCCCTCAACTCGCCCTCCGATACTGGGGTCGCCCTTCGATGTTGGACAACTGGAGAACTTTTGCTGCGGCTTCCTGTCTACCCGTCCTCATCTCAATCTCTTTCTAGAAGACCCACTTACGAACACCCCTTCTCATTAGGGTGCGAGTTACATTGCTCGTCCACGCGACTCGCTCACGCACCAACGGGGCGCTTGGCAAACTCACAGCTAGCACACAGTCACGCTCTGATACCATCTGTCACGGGGTTAGAGTTTTGGCGCAGGGACAACCACCCGTGCGGCACCTCAGGCCTTTCGCATACCCGAAGTTCAGCCTTTACCATCACCGATGCTCACTGGTTTCGCCCTCCCATGGGCTCATCAGGGAAGCGGGGACAGCTCCCGACTAGTATGGTGCGCGATCAGCACAACCATCCGAAGATAGGTCGACTGCTCGGCACGTACTACACCCTTAATGCTATCCCGCTCCTAAGTGTTAAGCACAACCAAAAAACATCTCGCTCGGTCCCGCATTATCACGACGAACGGTCGGTGATAACTACATGTTAATCTTTGTTAAAGTTTTATGGTAATCAGCATCTGGCAAAATTTTCAATGTTTGATTGTGTTCTTGAAAATTGGATTGATTTCATCACTCTCAATTAGTTGATATGACAGTTTTTTAATTATACAAGAATCACATGGATTATTGGTAGTTTTATCCTAGAAATTAATGTATGAATTAATTGATCTGGCCAGATTTGTGTATGGTTAATATCAAGTTTTAAGTTTGGTGAATGGGTATGATAGTAAGTCAAAATCAACAAAATTTTACTTGCCTGGAGTGAAAAGTATAATCCCACCCATCTGGCAATCTCCCAAAGGATCACAACATATTTATCGAGCAGTAAAATCTCCGGAGGGTTCATCGTTAACCAACATACTAAAATATTACAACGGTTAACCATGAACGACAATAGCCTGAGCAATTGATTTATAGGTTAAGCTTAGCAAGGGTCAGCTTTGACCTTATGTTTGTCCACCTTAGTTATCGCTAAAAAAGTACAATTTTCGTTTTCTAGTTACCTTGTTAGGACGACAACTTTTTAAGTTAATGGGAAATAGACTTTTTCTTTCAGGCACAAAACCTCTGACTTTTCTTAGACTAAACCACAAAAGTCAACCCTCAAAGGCCCAGTTCAGAGCATCCTAAATTCTCAGTTCTAGAATGTATACAAAAAACCATGTTTTAGTTGAAGGGAAAAGGTTAATCCTGTCACCTAACGAAGGAATAAGAATGTCAGAATTCTATCTTCTACCACGAATACATGCCTGTCAGACGAGTTGGAAGGGAAACAATACTTGCCAGAAAGTCGTGTACTGGTTTGTTGACCATATTTTATAGTTGCACTTGGATGATAAAAGCAAATTCATTTTTCAGGTGGTAACGGTCCAAAGCAGCAATTTTTAGGTGGTGTTTTCCCTGATGGAGCACTTAATAATTGCATCAATGACCAAAGAAAGTAAAGGGAATCATTGCTTAATAATTTTATCAGCAAAATGTTATTTCCCCAAAGCTAATTTCTAGTTTTTGCAAATAAGTTACACACAACAATAGGGGAATCATTGCTCCCAAAATGGCTTAATAGAGTCTCCCATGAGTTTGCTATCACTTTTAACGTTCTGACCAGAAACTGCCACTAGAGAAGGCAAATTTACCAAAGCCAACCTGGGCAGCCAGGGCCAATGCATAATCAAGTTTCAGAACCCTCAGCTAACTTCTAACACACAGCCTTTATTGGCCGGAAAAGGGGGTCTTTGCTTGCTTCTACCAGTCAACCAAGAACTGGGTTTAAAAATCTCTTTAAATACTTCTGTACACTTAACAAAGTGGTTCCACATATCCATGTGCGAGGGACACCTTTAGTTATTTTATGGCAACATCGGATCACCTGCTGATGCAAGCATTTGCATCTCTGTTTCCTCGGCTGATCGCCTAGTAGAATAACCTACCCCTGAATCACCTGCGGGTATTAACTTAGTCCGTTTAATAGTGAAGAAAAACAAATTAATATAATGGTAGAAAGTTGAAATGGAAAAAAGAAGAATAAGACAGACAGATAGATAGATACATGAAGTAGAAAGATTCATTACCATATATGGAATCATGGGATTGCTGTTCAATCGGCGGATTCTTGAAATCTAAGTGAAATAGTTTAGGAAAGTGATATCAATCTCTTCACTATTTAAAAAAAAAAAACTGGATACTGGATAAGAGAAAATTAAATATTATATTTCCGAAGCACTGGTAGATTTTTCATTCCTCTTTTATTTGATTTCTTATAACAATATTACTAAATCTTGAACCTAGTTGCACCTAGTTGAAAGAACCTGGAAACTTACACCATTTCAGTTCACAATAGTCCACCTAGAAATTCAGACCCAAATCTGTATTTGCATCGGTCAAATGCTACACCAAGCCTATTCTCTTGAGAGAAATTTACCGACGTTTTTGAAATAGCAGTAGCTAATAATATGAGCTGCGGATTCCGCACATCGAAATGAATTTTTGCAGTAGCACCATGTTTGCATGTTACAACGATGAGTTCAACAATCATTGATTGGTTCTTCATCCTAGCTCCATTCTCATTGTCATCCACAGGTCTAAATCTAACTCCTTATCTATACAAACTATTGAGCTCGAGTTGTGAAGATTGTCAAATAGTCATAACACAGGCTATTCAGAAATCTGTGATTATCTGTTACTCTTTACACAGATTCAAAAAGGGAGTTGCTACTACCTACAACTATCAGCATACTGATCCTGCCAGAGGAAAAGGTGGAGTTGCAAAGAAATCACGTCTAATTCATTATGGCATTCCGTATGTATGATGCTACCTTAGTAATCTATTTTAACTTCCAATTTACCAATTCGTACTTCCTCATGAGATGAATATGAAGCATGTGAACAAGAACTAGAAATTTATAATCAACATTAATAAAGATAAGTATAAATAGAGAAAAAAAAAGGTTGAAATCTTGACAACTTAGTGAAATAGCATACCAAAAGAGTGGCGCAGCCCTTTGACGGCATCAAAATTCTTGTATGTATAACCAACAAAATTTAGATCTTTAGGTGTCAAAAGCATCTGCGTTAAGTAGGAAAAATAATAATAAACTTCATGTTTTGGCATGTCAAGTACTCACTACTGGGTATAAATAATATCAAGATATATAACCAAGCATGTTGATTTTAGTGGGTAAAGATGTATATGCTTCACATCCATGCATTTGTTGTTGTCACAAGTTACTAATAAAGAGTATTTTTTTCAGAAGAGAGACCACTGAAAGTAGATATCAATCGTGTCGTAAACTGACTTTTTTGAACAAAAAATGAAAAGGAACATAATTTCAATAATTGCATATTCATAGCATTATCAGACCATATTGTAGAACAAAAACTACCAACATACTAAGATAAAAGTTCAAATAAAATGAAATACACTAGTTGTAAAGTATTTCATGTTACAAACCTTCCGTGAAGGTCCAGAGCTAGATCTTGCAGGAGATGGAGCATCCAACTGGTGAGAATTCCAAAAGTGGTCAATTTAAGAGAACAAAAAAGATTATCTTAATTTCACCGACATGGATAACTAAATAGTTGGCAAGGTGATTAGCATTTGGATTAAGAAAAAACAGAAGTACTAGATAAGGGGAAATTTGAGTTATACTTCGTCAAACTTCATAAAATTTTGAGTATCTAATTCCCCATTCACTTCAGGTTTAAATGCTGCCTCCATCTCGTAAAGCTTATCCCACACAACATCCTTGAACCAAGGATGAGCCTGATATAAGCAAAAGTAAACAACCAAATGAGGAATAGATAGTTGGTAGAAAATGAATAACATCTCAATATATCATAACCTTACTTTAATTTGATGTGCCCCTCCAGTACCCAATCTGTGATCGACATCACAAAGCAGTCTACATATGAGATCCTTTGCCTCATGACTTAACTTCGAATCTTCAGGAAATTTTAGGTGAGTTTTCCAATTCACAATCTAAAGATGATTCATGAGCAAAATATTAGGAAAAGAAAGATATCTCCAAGAATATCTAAGATAAAACTGGATCTAAGAAAATGAAAATAAAGCCAGACAAAAGTGTCACCTTCCTGCATGTGGTAATTGGATCATCTGAATAAAATGGCGGATATCCAATTAGCATTTCATACATTATTGCTCCTAGTGACCACCTAAAAGAAGTCAACAGAAAAGGCAGCATTACTTAAGTTAGATAAAAGAACTTCACAAAGGAACATGAGCCTATGCAATAGGCAGTAAACAAATCTTTCAGCAATTGTTAGCTCCAACATCCAAATTTGTAACTGGAAAAGACTATAGATGATGCACAGTAAAAAAAGTAGAACAGATATGCCTTGCACACGAACATATAGTAACGAAATTGAGAAAAAGTAATAGATGCCGATTGCAACCATGACTGAGGAGAACTGAAATAAAATAAAACTAACCAGTCACATTCCATGCCATATCCTTTCTTCAGTAACACTTCAGGAGCTATGTAATCAGGCGTCCCCACAGTTGAAAATGCCTTCAACAAAAAGAACAGAAAAATAAACTAAAAACCAAAATACTGGAAAACTGCTTGCAAACTATACATCTTTTACAGCATAATCTGATTGCATTACTGCTTATGTAGCAATTCAATGAGTTACCAAAAACCATTGTCCTTGAGCTTTAAGGTTCATTAATAGTTAACAGTGCAGCTATTTGCAAACAAATTTTAAGGAAAATAATTTTTTTAAATGCTTATAGGAATGATGTGTGATATTTGTTGCCATTGAGAACACAATCACATATATAGAGGAACTTCTAGAATTTTATGTTTCACTTTATGTTGACAAGTGGTCTGATAAAGAAAGAGAAACAGTGCCATTAGTCCAAGTATCAATCAAGCATCAAAATTGGATCCTTACATAGGAAAAGTGGAGAAAAAAATAATATTAAACCTTAAAGCAACATCTCTAAGGAGCGGTGTACTTTTATTAATTGGTATGCTGGAAATTTCAGGTGCTGCCTTACCGCTGTTTGTCGATTTATATGGAATGTACTTTGAGGATACAAACATTAAAAGATGTGAAGCAAATTGTTTACTCACCAACTTTCTTCTGTTCATCTGCCAATGCTGAAGCTGCTCACGAGGGCTTCTAAAACTGCTCTTATCAGCAATACATCCATCAATATCCATAGGTTCCATCATATTTTCATCATCCATGGGCTTATTCTCATGGATTGCTGGTAAATTTGTACAATCGAGAGGCTTACAAAGGCCAAAATCCGATAACTTCATGTGACCATTTTTGTCCAGAAGAAGGTTGTCTGGTTTAATATCTCTGGAAAGAAAGTGAATATAAAGAAATAAGACGAGTAAATAATAACTTGTAATAACTATAAACAAAAATTACTGCATCAACCTAGTTCAAAATTGAATTAATTAGGCAACAGAATAGGGAAAAATAGCATATTAACCTGTGAATGTAATTATGTTTGTGAATGGACTCAATGGCCAAGACACTTTGAGCAATGTAAAACTTAGCCACATGTTCAGTTAATGTATCCTCTCGCATCAACAGAGTCATCATATCACCACCAGGAAGATATTCCATGATCAAATACAAGTATTCAGCATCTTGAAATGAATAATAAAGTTTCACTATGCAGTGGCTTCCAACTTCTGCCAGCAAGTTCCTCTCAGCTCTAACATGTTCTACCTAAGGAGTGAAAGTACATTTTGGATTAACAATATATAAAGGATACTGATGGCAAATGAAAAAATAATAGAATTTGAAGCATGTGATGTTTATAAGAAGGTTAGGTATCAACCAAGTATCAGACAACAGCTGAATATTAGACAAGATTAAACAACGTATATTAAAGCATGAAGCTAAGGTGTAGAGAGTACATGCATAGGTTCTAAAAACCAAGAGGAGTAATATTGAAGCAGATGGTTGACAAAAGTTTCATCCTCCTCAAGTCTGACTTTGGAGGCATCAATTAAATGAATGTTAACTGCATGTTACCTGTCCCCTCATAAGCATTTCAGATTTCTTTAACTTCTTCATTGCAAAAATATTTCCAGACTTCTTCTCCCGGCACAATCGAACCTGCAGAACAAGCATGTGCAGCAAAATAATTCAGTCAGGCAATGAATGGTGATATAAATAAGAAGCCAGAAGCAGCATGTAGTTCTGAATTAAAGGGACTATGAATTAGCATTCTAACCTCACCAAAGGCTCCCCTTCCAATAATGGTTAAAAGATCAAAATCATCAACACAAATCTTGTGCCTTTTAAGTCTCATAAACTCTGTCTCTTTCCTCTCTAAATCCTTTATCAGATTGATCTGTTCCTCCTTTGGCACATCTGAAGCAGCTAACTTTCTCTCTAGTATCCATCGTCTGCAACAAAACTAAAACATGTTATTAAGTTGAAATTTACATTACCAACTCCAAGCATACAATTGCTGACAAAATTTTGAGAAGGCTACATTGGGTTGAAGAAAACATTGTTACAAGGAACAAGAAACTTCATTGCAAATAAATATCAATTACAACAAATCCCAAAAGTCATATTCTAGAATTGATTAAAAAATCATTTATCTAATAAGGCTGAAAATATCATTAACCGCGCAGATTAGTATGCTTTTTTTAGGATAAATCTGAAGTTAATAGTTGGCTAGAAAATCAGATGTTTAACTCAGCATACTGCACACACCCACACACGTGGATACCATGGTTGTGGTTAATTTCTATATACCAATCCAAGTATTGAAATCTATCAGTTTCTACAAATAAAGTCTGCACAACCTATAGATCAGTGAAATACGGTATTTATACAAGTCCTGAATTTTCCATAAAATTTTCAAAAAAAAAATTGCTTCTAAGATTTGTTTCCTTGAAGACACAAGTTTGGATCATGAAAATTTTTCCAACTCAAGAAAACTGTAAAAGACCATTAATAGTAGCTTAAAACTGGAGCAACTTTACATTATAACTTAAGCATTCATCAGAACAGGCTTAATAATACCATGCCATTAATTGATGAGAAGAGCAAAGAAAAAAATGCACAACAAACTTTCTTGACCATTTTTCCGAAAAAATTACCTGATTTGGGATAACAGATAAATACTCCTATTAAATGCCCCAATTTCTTAACAATGGAAACCTAGCTTGACATTAATACACTCCCCAAACACTAACAACAACAAAAAATGTAACAAAGCCACATACAAAGCAAACCAGAAAATTGAATTAAAGAAAAGGAAGCAATTGAAGTAAGGTTCAACTGACTACAAAGTTCATTGATTCCACTAAAGATGCACTAATCTAACACCCAAAGCTCGTATCACTCTCTTTTTTGGGTTTCTCAGCAACCAAACAAAGATCATAACCAATGCAAAGAAAAGAATTTTTTTTGTTAAAAGTACAAGTAAAAGAATACCTTTCTTTGCGTTCTTGAATATTTTTCATCTGAGATCTATAGTGATTCTCAATAAACTGTTTAGCAGCCGCTACTTTCTCCATCGTCAAGCTTGACCCTAGCACCTCCTCTTCTCCACTCTCTTCTTCCTTTATGCCTTCCATTTCCCCCCTCTCTCTCTCTCCCTTCGTCCCTAAAATATCCCGTTCTCTCTATATCGATATATATATATATATTTATATACTTCCTCTTCAAGAAAGCTCTCAACTTTTCTCTCTATCTATCTTTACTTAAAGAAAGAGGAAGATTTTCTCATTTACTGCAACAGCCAACGAAGAGGGCTGAAGGAAGAGAAAAAAGAGAGCTCTTTCACTGATCTTCCTCTTAATCCTCTACTTCCACTCCCACCTTCCTTCCATCTTCATGACCAATAAAGATCATCCACGTGGATATTTAACCTTCAGGGCGGTATATTGATGTTTGTTTCGGAGCGGGTTCAGCGTAGGATTGAGAGCAGCGAGGGTTATGTTTTTTCATTTATTTTTTAAGCAATAAAAATTTAGGGAGTGTTGTCAGCGTAAGAGTTGGGGGGGAAGGAACTCTCACGCGCGGTAATGAAAGCGTGAGTTGGCTTCGAGAGAGGTGTCGTTTTCTTGTCATAAATGATTATTTAACACATTTTAGGACAAAGAAAGCTTCAAGCGGCCCACGTGGTTCTGGGTTGTCATTGGTCAGTTCTGGTCACGCGCCTCGGATACAATGTGGTTTTTTGTCTGTTTCTTTTTTATTTTTAATTATCTGGTCAGCGATTGGCTGTCTTTTGCTGCTTAGAAAAATGAGGGCTGATCTACTATTAGTTCCCCCCCACAAACTTACTGTGTGCATTATTGTTTGCTCCCTTTGATCTTAGTTGTAATAAAAAAAACATATACTGAAATCTTACGACAATCTTAACATGTTGTTGTCTATTATTATTTTATTTTATTTTCCTTCAAAAATATACACAATAAATAAGAATAAATATTAAATTTAATAAAAAATAAATTTAAACATGAACTTCAATCGAATGTATAATGTGATACGTTAATTTTAATTTGATGTAATAAAGGAGTGGTTCAAAAATTTGGGGCCCTATGCAATTTATTAAAATATAATTCTTAGAAGTAATTGTCTATAACCTCCATTAGTTATAAAATTGTAGCTCTTAGAAACAAATCTCGTGATTGTTTCTATTGCGTCTGTCTAAAGCCTCACTAGTTCTATAAAAGTAATAGTAATAAGAATAATCAATAAGATTCTATAATCAATTATCGTATTTAAGAAATAATTATAACGTTTTAACAATTATAACCCATTTTTTCTTAATAGTATTTTTAAAATTTTTAATGAATTTCGAGATTAACATATGTAATTATCATCCGAGGAGCAAGAAATTACACCAAAAAAAATCTTGGAGGAATAAGAATTCCTCCCAAAATATATATAACTTCGTCCCTGGTTATCATCCGAATATACGTACTAAATTTTGAATTTAAGCCAATTATACATATTTAAATAATTTTATTTAATGTATATATAATTATTTGTTTATGCTATAAATGACGTAAAATTGTGCAATGTTAATAACTATTTCTTGAATTGTGCAAATTGAATCAAATTAAATTTCTCATTATATATAATAATAATGTATAAAATCAAAAACATATTTGATCAAATTTGTGTATAATTTTAATAATTATCCATTGTAACTAAAATATAGATTACGTTAAATTAATTTTTTTATGAGAACGTTAGTCTAACGATATGAAATTTTAAATATATTAAATAAGATCTAAAGTTTGAATCATAATATTGTGAATAGAGAATATTTTTAGTTTTTTATCAATTCATGAAAATATATATATATATACAATAATTAAACATAATAATTAAATATATATATATACACATTAATATAACATGTGTAGTGAGTTGTGCATAATTAAACCAAATGGTCCAGGACAAAAAATCCAGATCACCTGGGTCTAGATCTACCAGTACTACACTCCTCTATCAACGTGTCATTCTGTTATTGGACACTGACAGTTCTTCCTCATATGATTATAATATATGGGTCACTTCCGGTATCCACTCAAAATTTCTTATAAAAGATATAAATTATTAAAAAATATATATTAAAAATATAAAAGTCTAAAATTATTAGAGTTTATGAATTAGATTATTAATTAAAATTATTAAAAATATAGAAAATATAAAAAATTTAAAATTTTTAAAAGATGCGACTGCCCTAATACTGTTTTATCTTCCTTCCGCACCCATATAGACCATTTGATTTAAGCCCAAAGGGTGGTGTCAATATTGGAATGTTTGAAACATTTTAAGCCTGAACAAAACATACAGAATTTGGTAGGAGAGATTATTAGGTGAATCATGTTCATCACGTTATCCATGGTTCAAGTAATTAGTACCGTTGGTCTTTAAATAACCACCTAATAACTATCCACCTACTAAGTACATGTAAGAAAAAGATGATGATTCACTTGAAAAAACTTGAGATCAACGATCCTGATTAATTGGGACCATGAATGACGTGGTCATGAATAACGTGATAAACAAAGTTTACCTAATAATTTTTCATTAGGTAGCCTTTTTTCTTGCATCATTTGATTTTACAATACAGTTTTTGAACGGGCCAGGTTCAATTGCCTAAAACAAGGCAATGGCGGAAAATAGACTCTTAAAAGTTCATTACACGACCAAATATTTCATTGCACCCTAAACACCAGGAGGGAACAACACCCTTAACAAGGCTTCTTCTCCCTTGCACATTCACATTTTCTTTATAAAAAAACCTAAACAGCAAGAGGTGGAGGAGGTGTTGGCCTGGTGGTTGTGGTGCTACCGCAATCCGTCGGAACATAGAATTTAGGAACATTGCAGTGTGACACAAGGACGAAAGTTATCGATTCGTGATGGCTCCTCATTTCTCAACCGATGACAACGTGCCGGTCAACACCACGGGGGTGGCCATCGACAAAGATAAAAATAGCTTACATGCTGTACGTTGGGCAATCGATTATCTTGTCATCTCCAATCCATTCATCATCTTGATCCATGTTAAGCATAAGAACCGTCGGTATCATCTCCCTCGTGTCATATTATATCAGTTATAAATATTTAGAAAAAGACATTAATTTCTGTTGTCTGATTTGTTTTGTTCTTAAATCAACATGCAGAGGGTGATAACGAATCTGATTACGACATAAACCAGCTTTTCGTTCCTTTTCGAGGATATTGTGCACGCAAAGGGGTATGCACTTATCTTATAGAACATTTAATTGAAAAATCAATCAACCTGACTCGAATTAATCAGTTTATACCGTTATAGTTGACATATATAAACTCATTGTCAAGTTCAGATTCAGATGAAGGAGGTTGTCCTGGAAGATGTTGATGTCTGTAAAGCACTTCTGGACTATGTCAGCAAAAACTTGATTCAATGTCTGGTTGTAGGTGCAACAACAAGGAATAGTTTATCAAGGTTAAGTAACGTGATCTTTCTGTTTGATTCGAACAAATTCGAGTAAATTCGAGTAAATTAGTCTCTCTGTATCATTTTCTAACAATCAAGGGTTTCAGTTATTTAAGCTATAGGAAATCAAAGAATGACATTCCTGGGAGCTTGATCAAAAGTGCACCAGAGTTTTGTTCTGTGTATGTGATTTCCAAAGGTAAGATATTGACTATGCGAACTGCACATCGGCCTGTTTCGAACACGGCTGCCCCACCAAAAGTGTCGTCGGGAATGCCGCTGCATATTACATACGATCAACTTGAAGACGATGGAAACAGGTGCAGTGGGAAAATCGGTTTACATTCTTACTATCAATTGAATTGGTGACAGTCTTTGTTGTTGACATTGTATCTTTTAAACAGACGACAACATTTGGTTAGGGGAGAGTCGAGAAATGGACCGGATGGACTACCTGAGGATAATCCCCTGAAGTTGCCTATGATTGACCGTGACAGACCAAGAAGCTTGCCGACAAATACGTCATTCGACATCGATGCAGCTGTACGAGCGGCTGCGGCACAACCTTCATCTAGCCAAGATACTTTATCGATCGATATAGATTTTTCGGACAAACTTTCCCCTGGATCTATAGACATTTCTGACCAAAGTTTAGATTTTTCTATTACTGGGAAACTTCCTCAAAACACAGTAAGAAGAACTCAGAGATAATGAATTTTTTTAACAGTAAAACATTGCTTGTTTAATGGAGAATTGCTAATAATCATGGCTGGTGAATTGCAGCGAGACATCGAAGCTGAAATGAGAAGGTTGAAGCTTGAACTTAAGCAAACCATGGATATGTACAGCACAGCTTGCAAAGAAGCTCTTACAGCCAAAAGAAAGGTAATATTAATTCTTATACCAATATAGTCAGTAAATTCCAAGAACATAATTAATTTTTGTGAGTCCAGGCTAATGAGCTTCATCAGTGGAAGATGGAGGAGGCTCGTAAATTCGAGGAAGCTAAACTAGCTGGAGAGGCAGCTCTTGCCATGGCAGAGAAGGAAAAGGCTAAATGCAAAGCTGCATTGGAAGCAGCCGAGGCAGCCCGGAGAGTGGCGGAGATGGAAGCACATAGAAGAAGACAAGCAGAGCTTAAAGCCAAGAAGGAGGCTGATCAGAAGACTCGGGCTTTGAATGTTTTGGCAAACAATGATGTTCGTTACCGAAAATATTCCATCGAAGAAATTGAAGAAGCAACTGAACACTTTGCAGCATCTAATAAAATTGGAGAAGGAGGTTATGGGCCTGTTTATAAAGGCAAACTCGATCACACTCCAGTTGCCATCAAAGTTTTAAGGCCTGATGCTGCTCAAGGAAAGAAACAGTTCCAACAAGAGGTAAGTCGTCATGCCAGAATTTTCATTTGAAAAAGACAAAATATGCTTGTTGACATGGTTGTCTTAAGTTAATATTCGGTTTCATAACTACAAACCTGTTACAGGTTGAGATTCTTTGCTGCATGAGACATCCAAACATGGTCCTTCTCCTTGGTGCCTGTCCTGAATATGGATGCTTGGTATATGAATACATGTTGAATGGCAGCTTAGAGGATAGGCTATTTCGAAGGGGCAATATGCCTCCACTTTCATGGAGGAAACGGTTTAATATAGCTGCTGAAATCGCGACTGCCCTTTTATTCCTTCACCAAGCAAAGCCAGAACCCCTTGTGCATCGAGACCTCAAGCCGGCTAACATTCTACTAGACCGTAATTTCGTGAGCAAAATCGGCGATGTCGGCCTAGCACGACTAGTTCCACCTTCTGTAGCTGACAGTGTGACACAATATTACATGACTTCAGCTGCAGGGACATTCTGTTACATCGATCCTGAATATCAACAAACAGGCATGTTAACAACTAAATCAGACATATATTCCCTTGGAATAATGCTGCTCCAGATTATTACAGCCAAGCCTCCAATGGGTATTGCTCACCATGTTGGAAAAGCCATTGAGAAAGGAACTTTAGCAGATGTACTTGATCCAGCCGTGCGAAATTGGCCACTTGAAGAGGCTCTATCATTTGCTCAATTAGCCCTCAAGTGCGTGGAGCTGAGGAAGAGGGACAGACCCGATCTTGGCACTGTTATAGTGCCAGAACTTAACCGATTAAGAAATTTCAGAAGAAGCTCAGGCTCTGGTAGTTGCAATAATAGTTGAAGTCCACTTTCAAGGCCGAGGACTCAATCAGAAGATAATGTTTGAACTTATCTATAAATACACAGAAACAAAAGGAACAATCATAAAAACATTTTTCCTGAGTTTTCTTACAATGTTTGGTTATTTATTGGCAAGGAATCATGACTATGACTGCAAGTTCTGAATGAAGTTCCAGACTAGATTGAAGGATTGAGGGAAAAGAGCTGCCTGCATCTAAAGAATAAATACGAGAGGAAGAGGGAAGAAGGATGCTGGATTATACAATATAACATAGGAAATTTGTACATTTACATTATCTTTTTTGTTCTTGAAAGAAGTTGTTTTCGAAATACAACCTTCTTTTTTATCCAAAAAGAAAAGAAAAAAGAAAAACAAGCCTTACTAAACCACTTCATGTTTGTGATTGCAGAACACTTGACTGTCTTTTTTTCTAATTATTTTTAAGAACTGAAAATTTGATATCTAATGTATTCTAATTTTGATATATTAGCAATGAGCTAATAGCTAATACTAGCAAGCCTACCCTGTTTTAAGTGATATCCTAAGCATTCGATATCCGATCATCGGTTTCGTTGATCGTCAACTGGTCAAGGACTTTACCTAATCAAACTGTAAACTTGAAAATGCTGCTACAAGCATGAATTCCGTAGAAACTTGCAATGAGAGAAAAAAGGAGATTCAGGAGAGCCCTCCTACGAAAGAAAAGAACAGACAATGAATAAAGTGTAAAGGGTGGCACTGATGCTCACAAAGGTGAATTATGTTGAGAGTAAGGGTATATGCAAGATTGGTATTACCAAACAAGTATATTATTAGCCAATGTAGTGAAGGGTTTCCTTCAAATTATAGTGTTATGTGCCCAAAATATTGAGCTTTACAGCCATGCATTCATAAACAAGACTTTTAGAAGAGCCATATACACGCATGATAAAGGTAAAGTGGAGAATCAAGGTGCTTGGTGTTCATTTGGTTTTGTCTTGATAAAAGCTAAAGAGCATTTCTTTCAACTTGTGTTCCTGCACCAAATACAAAAATGGTGACAGAAGGCACAAGTTTTGGGAACAGTCGACTGTTCCTGGGAAGCAAATGGCTGGAATTGGCGATCGTATCATGAGCATCATCGTGCTAGCTAGTGTAACATCAGAACATGAAATGGGGACACCATCAACCGAGTTACTATGCATCAGTGATTGTGCAACATGTCCAGTAATTTGTGCACCTCCACCTCCATCGCTGTTGAAGTCATTTTCGCCACCATCATCGTCGGTTCACCTCTCACCACCCGAGCCTTATTACACCCCACGGTCCCCATCAGAATCTGACGACACTCACTGCCCTCCACCATTGGAATCAGAATCACTCCCTCCATCTCCACGGCGGCCACCCCCACCCCCACCAGCACAACCATCATCATATTCTTCAAAGGCCAGTCCTCCACCGCCTCGGTTTGTATACTTCTTCAACGCACCTCCAGGGCAAGGGCTACCTACAGGACTAGGACCGCACGAGTATCCCTATCCTTACTACTACTATCCATCAAAGGCCTCCCATCTTTCTTTTCAAGCATCCTTGTTACTTGTGGTGTTGTTTTGTTCCAGTGTTGTGTTATAATTATTGCATTGTTGAAGGGTTTATGCAGAAGTTAAGAAACCATTCGGCATTTTCAATTTTCAAGCTCTTTCATTTTTTGGGACGACAAATTGTTGTGCTTGTAACTTTTATACAGTTTAATTCGTTTGTCATGCAATATTTCTTAAAATTAATGACGTTTAAAGGTGTATTAATTTTTTATTTAAAAATTTATATTCGATACATGTTAAATTATCTAGAACGATTTCATTATAAATTTGTAGGAAAATATTCAAGAAAATCAATTTTGGGTAATAATCAGAAAGGAACATCATTTGCATTTACTGTAAACAAAACCTAGATAATTTTACTGTTCGAGTTCAACCATGAAAAAAATAAAAAAGCATAACCTAAGCTAAAACTATATCCAGGACGGAGTTGTATGGTGCTGAGAGGAGCAATCGCCCCACAACCCCGATTTTTACGAATTTGTCTCCCTATTTCTAAAAATTTATGTTTTCCTCCTCAACCCTAAATCCTAGCTCTGTCTCAGACTATATCATATATGAGAAAAGTGAGACACATAAATTAATACCCGAGATTAAAGATTGACCATGAAATATTAGAATGTTTATTTTATATTTTGAGATTGGTCAAGCCAAAAACCCTTATAAAAATGATTTTAGTTCACCAAATAACGACAATAATATCGAATAAATCAAGTGAACACTGGGGAAACAAGGGAAACTGATGGTCTGGTCTTCTTTATCCTTAATTAAGAACTTCCAACTTCCTTGTTCATGTCTACATGGTTAATTTCTGGAGTTCACTAAAGAATGTTACAAAGTTTGCAGATTCTGCTTCAACACGTTTATATACAGATCTGATGCAAACAAGATGTTATTTGCAATCCACCCTTGCTTGAACCTGCATCTCCTTGTTAACTACATATAGATACACCAATATATATATACACAGTAACATGATGTCTGAAATATACATACTGCATATACACCAATATATCCAATATATATATATATATAAAGAAACCCTTTACTTAGATATGTATACCTTATTAACTTAGATCTAGTCAGGGAATTAAAAGATTTAATATGCAGTTAAAAATGAAACCCTAACTTATGATGATGAAAATTAAAGAACAAAGAGAGAGAGAAGTGGATGACAGATAGAGAGTGAGCACGCAGAGCTTCAAGCATGAAAGGCTTACTCATGCAAGAAAACACCCTGTGTGCTCACTCTCTTCTGTCACCTCCCTTACCCTAAAATCCCTTTTTTATGCAGACCAAAACCCTATGCTCCCTGGGTAGCTATAGCCTATAGCCTATACATACATGATCGCTGTATTCCAGAAATGTTTCAATCTTAGTCTACTGAAACATCTCTTGGTTTTGTGTTGCTTTGGTGTGGGAAACAATGGAGTTTGGGGGGTTTATATAGAATGGAAAAGAAGGTAATTGCGTCACGATTGGAATAAATGTGGGTTATCTGGTATTAGTCACCCAATAATATTTTAATAACATTTCAAATTTAAGTTAGGGTTGTCAAAATCAAATTTAAAACACTAATAAGAGTATAAGACCAACCGTTAAACCTTTTATTTTAAATTTATACACGAGTGCTCTAATTCAAGTGAGTAAAAGAACGATTATTGTTCTTAAAAGTTACGATTTCGAGCACCAATGATGTCAGTAAAGTAATTGAGTGATCAATATTAAATGGTGGAGATCATGGGCAGAACCATGTAGGGGATTGAGGTGTTTGTTGACACCCAAAATTTTTAGAAAATTATATTTTTCTGTACAATTTATATATATAAATTTAAAAATATATGTAATTGACACCCTTTTATAAAAATTAACTATTTTTAAATACCGTTCATGAAAATGACACTCCTTAGATAAATTCTTGGTTTCACCCCCGGTGAAGATTATATTCTAGAACAAATACTACTATATAATCACTACTAATTAATTTAAAAAAATATAATATATTACTCTTACGAGTGTATTTTGATACATAACCTCTATAAAAAGAAATTTATATAATTTTTATATTTAAGTTATAAAATTTTAAATTTAAATTTATAGTTCTAATATCCTTAAATCTTAAACCTTAAATTTTAAATCTTAAACCTTAAATTCATGCTATACGTAATAAACTTTTAAATTTTAACCTCTAACTAAAATCTTAAACCTTAAAACTAATATATTTGTATATTAATTAATTTATTTATTTATTGTTATAACAATAAATTACTAATTTTTTTATCAACCCAGGTCAAATGGCCATACAAATGTAAGCAGAGTACTCCCTCACCAATCCTCAATCTGTCTCTGTTCATTTCTCTCGATCGACTCAATCCTCTCTCTTGCATATTTCATATAAAAATATGACACTAAAAATTAAAAATTTATAATTAAAATTTTATAATTTAAAGTTTAAATAAAAAAATCGCCAAATAATATATTACATACATTTTTAATTATTTTATATAATTATTTTAGAAAATTATGTGGAGCGCAGGAAATCGAAAAATTTATTAGTGGCGGAATGGATAATTTTAATTGGCTAGGGATCACAGTTGACGTGATAGACCGAGCCTATGATATAATCTCTCCATCACTCTCGACACACAAATGCCTCACTTAGATTTTGATGCTTCCCGGAACAAAGAGTCAAATCTAGAACCCTTATTTATTAATTAATTAATTAATAACTGGTGTTTTTTTTATTGTTTTCCCAAACCCAAACCATGCATGCTTACCCTTTAATGCAATGATGACATCCGCGTTGATCCAATGAATTAATCTTAATCAATAGCATAATCACATCACCTATGGCTTTATGCAGTATTTATAGGCATGAGCTACTGATTATTTTTTATATTTTTTGATTTTTAAAGTTTCGTCTTAATTAATTTGAATTGATTTACGTCTCATATTTAAATTTAATAAAAGAATCTTTCGATAAAAATTTCTTACATATATAATATCTCAAACTCAAGATTTATTTAAATAAAACTAAATTATTTATCACTTAGACTAATCTCTATTAATCGAACTATCGTTTATTTAATCAACGTTATATTTATATTAGTGTTCATACATGAAACATTTTTTATATAAAAAAGTATGATTCCTTAGTGGAGATGAAGAATAACCTAATTTATTAGTTTAGTGTAGTAAAGATATGAGACACCTCGATATTTTAAAAATATTAAAATTAAATTAACATATATATATTTTTTAAATAACACTACTTAAAAATTGACATCCACTGTTTCCCTCTAGTCATTTAAAACAATTATATATATATATATAATTTTTTATGAACACTGATGAGAGAGATGATGGGGAGAAGACAATGAAATTTTCCCGTTATGGAGGTCAGATATTTTGTCTACCCTAAACTTTCCCTTTCAAGATGGTCAAGAGTATAAGATTAAAGCGAGAGTCAGAGTCGGGTGAACTTGTTCGTCACGTTATTTATGATTTAAATAATTAAGATCGTTTATCTTTAAATAATTATTTAATAATTATTTACCCACTAAATACATGTATAAAAAGTGATAATTTACTTTGAAAGAAAATTAAAATAAACGATCCTATTAATTGAGATCACAGATGACGTGATAAACATGATTTACCTAATAATTTTTTTTCGAGAAAGAGGCCGTGCGCCGCCCACAGCCACAACATGTGGGATTCCATCTTCCCACTAGCTCAAATCAAGCACATCCACTCAACTCGATCTACAATTATCATAACAAGATTCCATATGCAAAGGCGAAAGGCACGTTACCTTTTTCTTTATTTTTTAACCATTAATTGACTATTTTAAAACAAATTTTATAAAAAAAATAATAATTTCAATTCAATTTTCTTTATTTATAAAATCAAATTATAAATTATTAAAGAGACCAAATGCATCATCCGTTAAATTTAATTCGAATTATATTTTATAAAAAAATAATATAATACAACACTTTAAATTTAATTTTTTTATTTATAATATCAAAAATATAATATTAATATTATTTAAAAAATTTAATATCTCATTCGTTAGTCTTTTGAATTTAAAATTTAATGCTGATTTTATTTTTAATATTATAATATTTTAGGTAAAAATCTTCTACCTCTTCAGAAAATAAGGCCTTATTTTTTAAATTTTAAACCCTACACTCTACATCCTAAAAATACACCTTACATCTAATTCTTTAAACCCTAATTATAATCCGTAACTTTGAACCCTAATCCTAATCCTATTAATTTAAAACTGAGACACTAATGGAGGTATAATTAGGAGGTAGACGATTTATACCTAATATTTTATGTTATCTTTTAAGTTGAATATTTATTTTTCCCTATCTATAACTAAAAAATAAATATTATTTAAAAATCATATTAAACTAAGTAAATATTATCTAGTCGAAGGAAAGTGATAGGGTTCTCCTCTCTGTTTCTATCCCTTTCGTCCAGTTGGTAGTGCCTGGTGAGGATTACAAATGTCAAGATGGGGGAAGATTGAACCTGTTGACCGAGACATAGCCATGAGCATATTTTTCCTTGGCATATCCTATTCCTAGCTAGTCCAGTCTTGTTTGAATGGTAGATATTCTTTCACACTTAAATGGTGTCAAATCAAATAATTACTACTAGTTTAATATTCTTTTTATAAAGGAAAATATTAATGTCTACATATTTATTTTTTATTACAACTAGATGAGTTTAAACCAACCTTACCTCCAAGACTGTTCCAAATTAATGACAGCAGTGGAAGGAAGAAGACAATCGTCTGTTTCTTCCCAAGAAAAAAGAAAAAACATGGAGCTAGTATCTTAAATTATCCTCTTGTCTGAATATGTGTGTATATAATAATAAAAAAAGAGTTTTATAGAGTTTTGGTCTGTGGAGGACCATTGCAACAGATGGGAAACTGGCGGTTCGTGGGTGGAGAATGGGCAGCTTAATGCTAGGCATGTGGCCTGTGGGGGATCAGATTCAGATGCATGTGCTTCGCTCACATGATTACTTAACTTTGTAACATCAGACTTGGCGTGCCATTGGCTCTTCAGGGACGGCAAAATACAACACGACATGCATGCATGCGTCCTGGTCGAGGGAAGGAAATCATTTTACCATTTCTTTACATATTGAAAAAAAAATACTTGAAAAGTAACTCATGGACGGTTCAAAGATTTTAAGAGTCCTGTATAATTTATTAAAATGTAGTCTTTAGAAGTAATTTATAACCCTACTAGTTTTAAAAATATGACTCTTAAAAGCAATTGTCCATTTTAAGGGGCCCCTATACGATCGTTTTTATTACGCATGTCCAGAACGTCACTAGTTCTACATAAACAATATTATTAGGAATAATCAATAAGATTCTATAATCAATTGTCACATTTAGAACATAATTATAAGGTTTTAACAATTATAACTTATCATTCTTAGTAGCATTTTCAAAATTTTTACAATGATTTTGGAGATTAACATCATCTAATGAATATAGTTTATCAAAATTTTGGGCCCTTCATTTTTAAGAGGCCCTGTACGGTTGCTCCTATTGCGCCTATCCAGAATCCCTATTACTGAACCTAACATGTAATTTCAAAGGAAAAATAATGATATTTCTTTTAAATGATTTGAGTTTAATTATTTTATCTATAAAATATGTATATTATTTAAAAGTTTAAAAATATTTAAAATAAATAAAATATTAAAAAGCAATTAAAAAATAAAATTAAGGAAGTTAAAATTTTATTTTATTTTTAAATTTAAAATAAAAAATAATTAAACTAAAAGATCAGGAATGAAGACTTAATCACATTAATTTTAGAATTAACAACATCCTAAAAGTTAATTAAACAAAAAAATTAAGAAAAAAATTAGTTTTATGTTAGTTGGTACTTGTGCGTTGCGTACTGCATGATTCTTGGGCCGTAAGTCTTACACATGGATTGATTAATTTCTTGGGCCTAGTCATGTGACTCACTATTTTGTCCATGTAATTTATTGATTAATAATTTAAATTAAATACTATAATAATTTATTAAAAACGTGTTTTTTCAATTTATTTTTTATTTTGATAATATTAAATTTTGAATTTTAACTTTATTTTAAAATCAAATGACTCAGCTCACTTGACCAACTAACCGTTGGTGGGTCACTATTTCATTTGTTATCTATTGGTGTTTGGGCCTCATGGGTCACATATTTCTTGGGCTTTAAGCCTTACATAGACTTGCTTGTATTTAGAAGATGATTTCCCTGTTCATGCTTGAGAAAATATTTTACCAGTTTGTATATATATAGTTAGGAAATAGGAATTTCTGGAAAAAAAAAAAACTTCATGGTATTTTTCTAGCTTGTGCAGTTGTGCTATGATATCTGTTTCTTCATTTGTTGTTTCGTTTACCTCTGCTGTTTGCATGTGCCAGATTTATGATATATTCCAGTGGCTACCACCAAAAATTCAAGTAGGCCTGTTCTCTACTACAATGCCTACTGAAGCTCTTGAGATCATAAGGAAGTTCATGAACAAACCTGTGAGGATTCTGATGAAGCGTGATGTGCTTACCATTGAGGGTATCAAGCAATTTCATGTCAATGTTGAGAAGGAGGAATGGAAGCTTCAGACACTTTGCGATCTCTATGAGACCTTAGCAAGCACCCGAAGTGTCATTTTCGTGAACCCCAGAGATGTAAGGTGGATTGGCTCACAGACAAGATGCATAGTCGTGACCATACAGTGAGATATGGACCAAAATTTAAGGGACATGATCACGCGGGAATTCCGATCTGAATCCTCTCATGTGCTTATCACTACCTTCATCGGATTGGTTGCAGTGGAAGATTTAGGAGAAAAGGTGTTGCCATCAACTTTGTGACCATGGATAATGAGAGGATGCTATTTGACATCCAGAAGTTTTATAATGTTGTAACTGAGGAACTTCCATCAAAAATTGCCGATCTAATGTGATGCAGTTTTAGATTCTCGGTAAACGGCTCCATGGAAATGACAAGGTTTTGAAGGTGGAATTTCTGGCCCCACACATTTAGATGAGCTCCCATCACAATTTAAGAAACCCGATGTTCAAATTTTGTCCTAAATCATGTTGAGTCATCTATATATTTTTCTTCTTCCCATCTCCAGTGTATGTATGTGAAGAGAATATCATGTAGAGTTGGAACGTGAGTACATTAGCTCATTGGACTTGCCCTTTGGCAAGTTTATTTATTTATTTATGTCCCTTGTCTTTCTATTTCAATGGCAATGCCATGATTGTTTAAGATATTGGGTGGACTATTTCTTGGTCATGCATTCAGAAACTTCTGTTGAGCGTGTTCCCTGGTGCAGCTCACCACTATCAGTAGGGCAAGATGCAAGATGCGGATCATAGCTTTTCCAAAGCATAAACAAAAGATGCTGCTGCTACATCTTTCTTCAACTTTAATTACCCCCACACGCATACTTGTTAGCATGAACTCTGCTTCAAAGGGTATGAGTTGGATCAGTGAGCTGGTTTTGGTTCTTGGAACCAAGCTAGCATCGTAAAAAATAACACAGGTTGGCTTTTGGGTTCATCATTATTGCTTATGGAACCGAAAAATAGGTTCTGTTTCAGGGTAAGACTGGTCAATGCAAATGTATTGTACCAAGAAGGAGGAGAATATAAATAATTGCACTAGGCATTGGACAACATGATTCCCCCGTTAAACACGCCAAATATGAAAAAGTAGCAGATGCAACCCTTAAATTAATCCAAAGTATTAAGTATTTTATCACCTCCATAGCTTTTTTTAAAAATTATTCCTGTTTCTTCCCTTACCTGCAAGATCAAAAGAAACCATCCATCAACTAGGCCACCACCACCTCCTTCAGGAATCTCTCTCTGTAAATAATTCAATGAAAGATTACAACAGATCAAGGTCATATGTTGATGGGATGAGGGAGGTGGACACCTACCATGGACCACCTAGGCCTTTAGCTTCTTATGATATCAGGTGCTATAGTGCTAACTATGCTCAGTCCCAGATGGCTAACAACTACGATAACTCGGGGAACAGCAGGGACTACAAGTCGAAGAAAGGGAAGACTACTTCGAGACCATCTTCTTCAAATGCATTGAGCTTTGCTGACCCTGAATTCCAGAGGAAGAAAAGGGTTGCTAGCTACAATATGTATAGTGTGGAAGGTAAGGTCAAAGGGTCCTTGAGGAGGAGCTTTAGGTGGCTCAAAGATAAGTACACACAAGTTGTCTATGGATGGTGGTGATTCTGGCAGTTTCTCTCTTGTTCCTTGGTGCTCTTTTTTACTGTTTCTCTTGCTTGTATTCAAGGTATTTGTGAATGAAAAAAAAATCCAATTTCTTTCCTTAGAAGGAAGAATTTATATAAAAGTTGTCGATGAGGTTGTCCACTTCTTGACTAGCTTGATTGTAAATGCAGGAACCTAGAAATTCGTTTCTAGGTGTAATCTTATTCTACATATTCAATAATCTATTAATTCATTAGTTTGATCTATTCACTTGGGAAGGAAGGTTTTGATTAGCATTTAGCATAGACTTCTTGGGAAATAAACGTACTGTCAAGTTAAGGATTTTGACTGGGAAATGGGACTAGGAGAAGAAAATTGCAGTCTGCAGATGCTGTTAGATCCCATCTTTTAACCCCTGCTGCTTATGGCATTGCGAGTCTAACATCTTTCTGAATCAACTGTATGGTTTCTGGTTCCAGTTTGTTTTTGAACAATTTGTGAACCTTTGCAACTAAGCAACGAGGGTGTCTAACTTGATCTCCATTTCCTATGTATAACTGTTTGCAATGCACGAACGGTTAAAGGAACAGTTGTTGTTGCTGGAGCTCACGGGTTCGAACACCAGTACTATCAGCACAGTGATTGAGCGATCAATATCCAATGGTTGAGAGTATATACTTTAGAACAGATACTACTGCAATCACTGTAACTAAATAAAAAAAATGTTTGTAAGCTTTGTAGCTAGTGTCACGGACTGCACCATAGGGCCCGAGACAAGCACCAATCAGGTTGCCACAGAAGCACTCCAAAGCATTCTGGGCATCTCAGCACCAACCCAACACCCATTGGAGCCCAAATCTTGAATGGCCCAACACTTGTAAAGAAGGCTTATCCATCCACCCATGTGAACATGAGAAATACTTTCCTTACTCAAATAGGAATATTCTAGGAATTGTGCTTTTGGATAGGATAGGATTGAATCTGGACCTTTGATGTAAATCATTTACAACCGTTGGATGTACAGGGCTTCAAGTATAAATAGAGGCCTTGCCCACCTCATTTGTCACTCACTTCTTTATTCCCAATGTAGTTTCTTGTCCTGCCATCCATCATAGTTTCTTGTTTATCTGGGACTTTAATGGGTTCTTTTAGTTGGTTAAAAGTGACCCAAACTTAAGGCCATCTGTAGGTGATACCTTATAGGTCCAACAAGTAGTGGGTTTCAGGGTAGCACAAAGTAGTTTGTTTCAATAACAGTAGTGTTATTTAAATCCTGATAAGCTGATAAACAGCTATAGATTCGACAAAAGTGTAGAAACATGGAGTGTTCCTCCATTTTTCACTTTCCGCTTGCACTCGCCGTTTTGTGGGGCAAAGTGTTCAGTCAATGTGTTTGTAACAGTGAGCAATCATAGCATTTTTTGCTCCTTTTCTATTTGCTAACTGTTTGAAATCAAATTATTC
The DNA here is from genome assembly GCA_035048815.1 of Abelmoschus esculentus. Classification (NCBI taxonomy): domain Eukaryota; kingdom Viridiplantae; phylum Streptophyta; class Magnoliopsida; order Malvales; family Malvaceae; genus Abelmoschus; species Abelmoschus esculentus. The sequence continues at coordinate 1,081,699 of JAUCBN010000025.1, forward strand.
CATCCCCTCCCCAAACATGAGCACGCGGGAACCAGAGAAAGAGCCAAAAACCTTTGTAAAAGTCACTGAAACACATATACAGGATACCCCAGACAATTGGTGATTGTTCTCTATTACACCAACCATTGCCAACTTTGGAAACAACAGTGCACAATGACAGAGCTAGAAACATTTTTTAGAGTGGACACACGTAAAATCTCAAGGTGTCCGCAATTCGTAAAGATTTATGTCCGCAATTCGTAAAGATTTAAAATGTTTAAGGACTAATTCATAAGTTTAAAAAATTTAGGATGAACACCTGCCTACCGTGATATATATGAATCCACCATTGGCATCATTGGTTTAGAATCGAACTCTTCATTTTATTTGAAGTATCCATGTCTGATATTTACACCTTGATTAGATCCTCTCTTATTTAAGCTACAACTTTCTTTGTATAAGGGAAAACACATTCTAATTTGTTACTACGTTACAACAAAAACAAGAAAATATCAAATTCTGCAAGTAAAACTATCATTTTTTCAATTTGAAAAAAAAAAGTTCTTCCTTTCTTTTAAAGAAAGGAATATATTTATGGAACAATCAACTCGAAAGACAGAAATGAGAGGACAATAATGAAAAGGATGATGTCTGGCTAGGAAAACAAAGCCCCAGTTTCCAGTTGAAAAAAGGTGGTAATGAAATGACCGGTCCCCATAGTCTTTCAGAATGAACAGTGAGAACCAAAGGGGAAGAAACTGGAGAGGAGACCCCATGGCCCATAGTCCTTGTTTGACAGAAATAATGGTGGATACCTCTTCAATCACTCATGGACACTTCTGTTCAATAGTTGATAGCTTTGGGGTTATTGCAGAAAACAACTAATGAAGTGAATGTTCCACAAGGAAAACAACAACAACCCAATTTCGAGAATCAGACCAGGCAGTGATGGGTCCACTCCCCCTCTATGAAGTGGCATGACTAACCATTGACATAAGCCTGTTCTGTTCTGTTCTTTTTTTCCTATTTTTTGAAAACGAGTGTTGTAGTAGTATAATACTACTAAAAGAAATGGTGCAGACTGCAGAAGATTGAATCTTAAAGATGCCTGCTGCGGACAGGCATTAGGACCGCCACCTTTGGTGGCTTATCCCTTGGGATGAGAGGCATTTGACTTGTTCAAGATAAGCCAAGCTTGCCAAGGTACATGTTTCTGAAAAGTTGCAGACTGCCCATCGTCCCTCGTATTTTGTACTATGTTTTCTTTTGCTCTATTAGGGATTATTCCTAGCTTGTGGAAACATGATTTCAAAGCATTTCCCACTAGTTTTCGATGGCACCAATTAACGATTCTAGGCATTTGATTAAGCCCCAGAGCACAAAGGGAATGAACCCTTGGCAAAATATCCCTAAAAATCGACAGTATAAACTATGGAAACTGAGATGGAATCGTTGGCTTGGGGCGTTAAGCCCCTAAGAATCACTATTTCTAGAGATTAGACCTCAAGAAAACCCCAAAGCCTTGTGGTCCACCGGTTATTCTCGCAGAAAATTATGTAAAGTGGTATGGGTCAGCCCCATTCCCTACTGTAAAAAGTAAAGAGGTTTTGATACAGTTCCCTTCTCCTTGAATGCCCTACAAAGCCAAATTGACTTCAAACTACATCACCAGGAAACACTGAGCAGTTTTTATAGTTAAACATGATTTAGTTGCTTGAGATTCTATAACTGAACTGCTAAATCCAGAATCTGTCCCCAACTCATGCACCTTATCCACCCAAAGTGTTTGCATGGTGGGGCCATCTTACCCACACCTTAGAAGATTCTGCAATAAACTTTTTTGCATTGCAAAAGTCTTTTTGTCTTCAATATGTAGTTGTAGTACTAGCAACTTCATGACTAAATGAGCAGTTTAGATGGCCATAAATCAGTGAATGTAAAACAGATTTTAATCAGATCAAATCCCTTTTATGGTGATAAAAAGTACATGGTAAACGAACAATACTTGGCCCATCCAAATAGATTGTCGTACACAACTCAATGATGATGAATCACACTAGGAATTAACAGTGTGAAACCTACCATCGATGCTTCATTATGCATGTAGTTGCTTGGGATAATCACCAAGCTGCTCCATCTGCCAGCTTTCATGAGGAGCCACATGTTCATGGGAAGGCGTATATTGCTGCAAAATGTACTTTGAAGTATTAGATAATTGTAATTGAATGCATGATAATGTCTCGTAAGAGCCTGCATTTAGAAGCTTTTGAACAGAAAAAAAAAAACGATGGGAAAGCAAGTTCCCTCTAATGTTATTGTACAGAGAAAGCATATACAGACAGAAAAAGGAAAACTGGCCTTTTATTATTAATGATCTCTTGTAGTTCTTTGAGTGAATTATTTTCTTTTCCAGGACAAAATAAGGCCGACTAATAACACTGTGGTCCGAAAAAAATTATTTGGCTAAGGTTCATACCTCCATCTTCTCCAAAAGTTCTTTGGCTGTAGGAGCAGAGACAATTATATGCCTAGCACCTGGCTTGATGAAGCCCTCATCAACACCGTTGTCAAATAAAGCAAGCAAATTATTGTAGTAACCATCAACATTAAGCAAACCAACCTGCAATAAGAGTAATGCACACTGCAAGATTAACAACCACTCACACAGCTAGATTAATTCTGTAAGCTTGATGAATGAAGCCTTACTGTTTTCTTGTGTACTCCAAGTTGGGACCATGTTATCATCTCCAGCAACTCTTCCATTGTTCCATATCCACCTACAACATCAAATGTTAAGGTCAGATGTCTTTTTCCATCATTAAATAACAAGCTCCTTTCACCAAAATTTCCCTTGTTGTTCTTTAGTGGGGATGAAAAAGGCCAAGGGGTATTTTTACCAGGAAGAGCAATAAAGCCATCGGCTTCTCGGGCCATTTCAGCCTTGCGTTCATGCATGTCTAAAACAGTTCTTACTTCTCCAACTGTTTCTCCTGATATCTGTCAATATTATCCAGGATTATGCACTAATGAACAATATCATCCAGGATTTTCCGGCAAGTTGAATGATATAACTAGATAAAACCTTCAACTGGTGAATGCAGGAAAGCATAAAAAACTTAAACTACAAACTTCAAAGAAAGACCAATTAAAACGATTTAAACAGGTCACTTGGGTCAAGTATTCAGAAAACAATAGTTAATATAAGGTTGCAACTTGCAAGTAAAGATACCTCGAGAGGCATGAGAGCTTTTGGAATTATCCTGCATGTAATGAACAATTATTTACTTAGTAATAAACAAATTGCAAACAAGAAGGAAGCTGCTTGTGCTTGCAACTTTTATCAGTTTCTGCAGAGAAAAACACTGAAAACAGGCTCTTCGAAAAATTCAAAACCAGGCAAGTTGCTCACTTACCCAAGAACATGGCATCCTCCATCATACACAGTCTGGGATATCAAACCCATCAACCCAACACTTCCCCCACCATACACCAAGTCTATTTTCCTCTTTACCTGCAAATCAACACCAAACATAACCAAGAACACAAGTCCACAAATTATCAATGAAGGCAAACAATTTAGACATGGTAAACTTAGATGTCAAGCTAATGAAAAACTAGAGAAGACTCATTTTGTCAAACACCTAACTCGCATCAAGAACCTCATATTTCAGCTCATGGATATTATTCATGTATAGTCAAAAAGAAGTAAAACACATTCATCAGGGAAAAAAAGAAAGAAACACTATCTTGATAGTCAACACTCCAAATCAGTACATGAAACACCAACAAATCCACCATCAAAGAATCACAAAAAAGTAAAGAAAAATATCATCTATATCACAAGAAACTAACGAAAAATTCCAAAAATCGACAAACAAACACCTATAGTAACTTCAAGAATCAAGATAAGTATTACAAAAACTTTAAAAACTGAAAGATTCATCTTCTTGAGACCAACAACACCAACTTTTTCCTTTTTTTGGTTTCAAAATGATGTGTATAGATATAGTGTTGAAGCAAAGAAAGCAAACCAGTTCATTGCCCAATTCAAGAGCAGCCTCACTGAAGATTTTTCTATGGCCAGAGTTGCTTCCACAGAAAACACATAATCTTTTGAACTTGCTTGTGGCTTTCTCTTCTTCCATTAACAATATCTCACTCTGTCTATCCATCTATATATCAGTTTTTTTGTTTTTATTCCACTCTCAAATCATTGAGTTTAATTAAAGAAAACAAAAAGCAATAGCCTTTTTCCCTTTGAGAGATAAAACTATCCTCCTGACAATGAAAAACAAGAACCAATCAAATATATATGCAAAAGCTACCAAGAAAACACCAAAAATCACATCTTTTGAAAGCAAAGCAATCTGGGTTGTTCTTGAATTGGTAAATAAGGAAGTCAAGACAGAGCATTTTATATTAGAGTAGAGACCATGAGGAAAGCCCAGATGCTTCCAAGGCCTTTCTAATCCAACGTCTCTCTGCCGGCTTCAATCTCTCATGATGAGATTCATTAATAATATAATAATAAAATTTACTTGCTAACCAGTGTGTTGTTTTCTTCTGATTTTTTTTAAAAAAAGTCTATTTTCTCAAAGTCAAAGGACAATCCAAAACAGAATTTTTTTTCATAAAAGCCAGAGAGAGAACAAGAAAAATCAGACAAGAAAATCTCAAAACATTTTTATTTTGTTTTCCATGGTAATTTTGTTTTAATAAGGAAAGAGTCTTTCCTCTAAAATTAATAAAATATTAAATAAATAGAAAGTGGCGACAAAGTTGGAAAAAAAATAAATATTTTTTAATGGTTTTGAAAATGATTGGAATCAAATAAAATCCCAGCTCTGATTTTTTATGACTCATATCTATTTTATGATTAATATTAAAGATTTATAATTATTTTTTAGTAATATTATTTTCACATTTTAAACATAATCAACTTTAATTTCTTTAATATGACAATTATCTTCCCCAAAGTCTATGACTATCCACTTCATAAATTTATCGTTTTATAATTAATTTTAGTTTCTTTTTCTAAATTGCTTTTTTATTTTTTAGTGTACGAGTTTATAATTTAAAATTCAACAATATTTTTATAGTGTGTATATAATAATTATTTTATAAAAATAAATTTGATAAAACATAGAATTTTTATTTTATTACATATGTTTAAAGTCTATCACCGTCCATCCAAATAAAATCACATTCAAACTTCACAATAACTCTTCGTCCTTTTTATATTACGTGTTTATTTTTCACAAAATTTCAGAAAGAATAAATAATATGGTGTAAAATAATTAAAATTATATATTTGCATTTACAAAGTTAATTTTTATTTTTGTAAAAAAAATAAAAAATAAATAAATTTATGCTACAATATTAGTTGATTTTTTCGATATAAAACTTTAAATGAGATAATTTTAAAACTTAAAAATGACACTAATACTAGAAAAGACGAAATATCTAATACATATATATTATAAAATCAAATTATATCTAAAATCAAAACTCCATTTTTAGGTCATTTATTAAAAAATACAGATGGTGATCAAAGTTAAGAGTACGATTCGAGTCGGTCCAAATTTATGAAATACAGGCGGTGAAATCCAAATTTATAAAATGAAGTTGACAAGGAAATTAACTACCATAACTGCCAACGAGTTTCAAACATCAAAACACCCACAAAAAATGGAGATAAAACCAACTAATGTTTTTTAAACTTACCAGATTTATCATTCTTCCAGATTAGTTACCATTTTCTCTCCTTGCAACAAGTATGTGGATGACTGCAACAATGGCGATGATCACAGGTCTATGTGGGTTTCGACGGAAACGGTCACCAGCTTTATCAGAAATACAAACATAACTGAAAAAAACCGAACAAACAACCATCATTACAACCCCAACAACAACAACAACAACAGCATTCGAAACCGACCAACCGACGCTCAAAGAACTGCCTCTTTCGCCAGGACTGAGAACATCTCGTTCCTGCAACAATTTCACGGCTAAATCCGATTCCACCAGAAAAGTAAGCAGAAGCTTGAGTGTGAAGCACATCAAAAGCATATCGGTGAAGCTTCGGGATAAGAAGAAGAGATCGAAAGACGAGGATTCGATCTGGAAAAAGACGATCATATTAGGCGGGAAATGTAGAATATCAGATGATGACGATGATGCTGTTATATTCAACGGCAAGCGAGATACAGTATTGGCGTATCACCCTCGGACACTGAGTACCGTGTCCGTTTCCAGAACAGGTTTGAAGAATAAGATAGGAAAGTTTCTAGATGGAATTCCTGCAAAGAACAAGACATTTCCTACCAAGGGTTGATCGAACTAGCTTAATCGGTGTCCGACAGAACCTTGTAAGACTGGCGGATTGCATAAAAAAATAATTTTCATCTATTAGATCATGTCTTGTCACATCGTGAATTTTAATAATAACAAGAACAAAAGGGAGAAGATTCTTGACTTTAGTTAATAATTCCTTGAGCTGGATTATGTTTGTTTTTCAGATTATTTATATCAGAAAACAGAATTGAGATTAATGGAGGAGAGTATTGAAAAAATGCCTCATCTTGTTTCACTTTTTCATAAAATAATCTTTTAACTATTTGATTTCTTGTCGTTCATAAAAAGGGTAGGCATGATTAACGACCGTGGCAAGAAACTAATCAAGAAAACAAAAACTCGTAACGAGAATATATCGATTTATCAACGCCCATAAGAGAGGTAGACATGATTAGCTCACTGCACCAAAACTCGGAGAATAAATAATGGAACAAAAATAAAAGGATCATCCTTTCTTCAAAACAATAAGAATTTGGACCAAAAATATTAATTCCCTCGGCCCTGTTCCTGGCCCATTAGCAATATTGCTGCAATGACTTATCAACTGTCCCTTGCCCTGGCCCCATGCACTCTTCATCACCTCTTTGTCAAGTTTTTCCCATGTTGAATCCCAGGTCAAGACAGATTTGGATTGGTCCCACACCATATAATCAGTGTTATTTTCAACGAAAAAAATAGATATTAAAATTTTTAATAAATTAATTTAGATCGATGATTATAGAGAATAATAAATCATGCAAATTAAATAATATTTATTATTTTAATAAATTATTATATTATCAAAATTTAATTTATTATAATGTTTGTTTTTCAACTTTATAAGATACTTTTATATTTTTTATCGATGATATTCAAATTAAAACCATCAAATTTATTAAATATAATATCATATATTTTATAATATATAATCTAATGTATTTAATAATGTTGAAAAATATAATTAAAACAATTATATAAAAACATCTTAATAATTACACTTAAATTTCAAAATAAAATAAAAACCATCCCTCCTCTTCGTGGTTAGCAGTGGAACAACCTAGCGATTAAGATCCGACAGAGATTCATAGCATGACGATACGTGGTCCCTACCACCTGCCCCAGGGGTCAACTTCAATCACTCCTCCAGATCATTTAAAATAAAATAAAAATACGTAGAAAATATTTTTTTAAAAAAATAAAAATACCAGCGGCGCCGACAACTGATGAGCGGTAGAACGAAAAACAAACAAACAAGGGGAACAGCTAAAATGCGCCACCGGGAATATCAACTATTAAGCACCAGTGAATGATTATTAAAATTAAGTAATTTATAGAGGGGTTTAAGTTCAATTTTATTAAATTTTGATAAATATTTAATTTAATATTTTGAGAATTAAAATTAAATAAGGTTTAATTTGACTTAAATTTGTAACTATTTTATTATTTTTTTTATATTTATGGGTTGTTATTTTAGAGTATCATTCTTGTAATTATTTTTTATATTATTTATTTTTTAATTTGGGCACGGGTACGGAGTCGCTGTCAGCGTCATCTCCTAGATCACTGCCTTATCGAAAGTACGGAGCATGTGGCCTCTCACGTGTAGACTGTCTGAAATGACGAATGGTGTAAGAATAGCAAAACCCAACTGTCTTAAAACAAAGAAACAACTATACGCCAGGGAAATGCGTGTAAGAATTCTGTTAAATGTTCATGGTTGATCAATACGATAAGAAGCGTAGTATGTCTGATGTACTGGGGTAAGTTGCAATATTTGTTTAAATATTTAAAATGATATTTTTTTAATAGTAATATAAGTTGATTTTTTAAAAAATTAATACTTAGAATCAAAATTGTTTATGAGATTTTGGTGGGCAATAGACAAATCTAAAAATAAGGCCCATAATAATAAATATTAGAAAATTAAATTTAAAGAGTATAAAAATAAATTAAATTATTTATAAATTATTTTTTATTACATTCAATAGTTATTGAATGAAAAACATAAAAAAAAAATTATTAAACATTAAACTTACACAACAACTTCTACAAGTATTTTTCGCGTAAATATTATATAATAAAAGTTATAAAAAAGAGTAATAGTACCTGAGTTTTTATCGTCGAAGCTTTGTTTTAGATTTAGTTATAACATATTAACAGTAAATCTCACAAACTATAATATTTTGGAATAAATGAATTGTCTTTTTAGAATATCGAATTAGAAATTATAAATAAAATATTTAAAATAAATTATAAAAAAATAACATAAAAAAGAGGTAATGTGGTGAGAAATTAAGATTTAAAATAACAAGAATAATAAAAATATTATTTATAGGTGTATATAATTTTTTATTTTAAAACCAAAAATATTTTTATAATTTTAATTATAACTCTATAATATATTAATACCTAAACTAACTAGATACTGACAACTTTATAATTAATTATAAAAAGTTATCAATCTCTTAACAATAATTTTTATAGTTTATTTAATAATATAATAATATAATTAATTTTAAAAACATAATTATAGTGAAGAGCACACCTTAATTTTAATTATAAATTATTGTTATACTTTAATCGCTGTTATTTTTTTAATAAAAAAATTATTAACATATATCTTACTTAATTTTTAATATAGTTTAATAATAAAAAATAATTTTAAATTATTTTAATAATAATTATTATTTTAATTTAACTAATCAGAGACTATACTTAGAATATAAGTTTTGATAATTATTTTTTAAAAAATATTTTAAATTTTAGACAACAATAGAGTTGAGATTTTTATATAATTAAAATACTTTCATATACGAAAATTATCATATTACTATAATATAAGTATTATTATCTCAAATTCAAATAAATTAAATATATTAAATTTTAATACTTTATACTAATTCATTGAGAAAATCTAAACTAATAAATGTGACATCCAAAAGGTTGTGTGTATAGTGGGTTACTTTTCCTGCCACCGCTGTAAACTGCCGGTGCGGTGTCTGTGCCGTCCTATTCATCCTTCTTTTTCGGGTATTTTGTCTTGGATTGACTTTTCCGACATGGTAAAGTTACTAAGGCATGCAATGTCGCTCTCCGAGTTCTGCCGAATAGAGTTTACAGGTTTTCCCGTCCTATCGTCCATCAAAGATCGTCAAACACGGCTGATGACGACGACGACACATCATCCTATATTTCAAATTTAATTCTCCTTTAAATAAACAATTAATTATAAAATATACTCTAAGATGATAATGATTATCGAATCTGAATTTATAATTAAATTTTTTATATCTATTATTAAACATTGATTTGTTCGTATTTATTTGATAACTAATTAAACATTAATATTTTTAAAATAATTTTGTTTCATATTCCTTTTTATCTATAATTATAATTTATAAATAACGCAATTACTAGGAGTAAATGAAACTCCTTCCCTGCCATTAAAGCCTCTAGGCTTTTAGGCGATTCACTACACGTCTCTCTGAATCTCCAATCAAAATCGGTCTTCTGTTTTCCCCTTTCGGTTGCCCACGACGTTAAGAAAAGTAACAAAATTAAATAGGATGCACTCCTGATATTATGATCTACGTCTAAAGTATAACGATAATATTATCTTTAAAATTTAAATTACGTTAAAAAAATAAATGAGTATAAAATTTAAATACCCGAAAACCATATATTTGTCAATAACCCCCTGTAATGAAAATGATTAAAGAAAGAGTGGGATACCCTAAGTTCAAAGGTGACGCTGATGTTGACGCCATTCCCTTATGCTGATCTCATCACACGTGGTAGATTCCACCAACAAGGCAAATTCACACCGAGAGTCGTTTTATATTAATAATTAGGGTGGACAAAAAACCCGATTATCCGATGTCGGTCTTAGATCCGGTAAGATTAATAGATTTTTATCTTGTATGAGTTTTGGTGTTACCAAGATTAGATCCAAAATTTAGGTCTCGGTCATAACCGGGACTAGATCTTGATTTTTTGAAATTGATACCCTGTGCCCAATAGAATTGGGACCAATACCAAATATCAAGTATTGGGTTTCTTTTGTTTATTTTTCTTATCAAACTTTCTCTTTATATATAATATTACGAGTATGACTAGTTTTAAAACTTTAATTTTCAAGCCTACAATGTACTAATTTTATTATTTAATATTATTATTGATAGTTGAATTTTTTTCTTTAATTACTCAATTTTTTAAGAATAAACTAATTGACCGGATATTCGATATTAAAACCAGTTCCCACCAATAACGAGATCGATTCTTAAAATTTAAGACCCGGTGTGATCAGGATAAAGAATGATTCTAATTTTCATAAACCAGTAGTTACGGAGATCAGAACTAATTCTATTTAAATTTGTCAGATATCTAATATTATCCATCGCTATTTATAATTGTTTATTCAAAATTTTATGTTGATAAATACTGATATTTAAAACACAGTTTCTATCATATTTATTTACTTATTTTTATCACCCTCGACGGTGCTCCTTCCCCTTCCCCTTCCCCTTCCCATGGGATCCCGTCCTCTACAGTTTACAGTCCATATTCATGATGGTGGGACCCAGTCCCCAGAGAATTAGGGACCCGGACCCCCCACGTTTTATGTGTCTCTATCCCTTATCTCTTTCCTCCCCGCAAATCCCACTACCCTCCACGCCTGAAGGAGAGGGAAACACAGATACCACGTGTCATGATAGGAACGTCAGGGTGACGTGGGTAGTGTAACTGCGTTTCCGATGATTAGGTCAGTCCAGTGGGGTCCATTCCACAATCAGAATTCGCCCACGTCAGCTCTCTTTCAACCTTTTGCGTTGGACAGCTTTCCACTCGAGCTGTTGTTAGGATGTGCATTATTCGATTCAAAATTAATAAAATTTTAAACTAAATTAATGTATGTTTAAAGTTTTTTATTAAAACTATTACTAATTCAAGTTATATTATTATTTTTTATTTTAATCGATAAAAATATAAAATTAGAATATTAAAAATAATAATTGAAATGACAATAACACATGCTAGTTAGGGATAATAAATATTTACTTTTTCTCTAAATAAAATACTAAATATTTAAATTTAAGGAAAATATAAAAAAGGAAATTCTATTACATAGAGGGCGGGAACTAGGGTGGACGTAAGAGCTATGGTTTATACAATAGACGGTCACGAAATGGGTTCCACGTGGCATTAAGGTGACGTATCTGGGGTGGGGGTCAGTTACTACGATCACCAATCATCCCATGTGACTGCTCCGGCTAATATCCTGTATTTCGGAACTACCGTATAATTGTGGAGAAATTATATCATGGGTCAGTCCCATCACGTCATCTATGAGACCGATCAATAAAAACTAGTCATCTCATTATTTTTTAATTTTTCAAGTGAAAAATTAATTGGAAAAAAATATGACATGAAAAGATAGGTAATTTTTATTGGTCGGTTCCATGGACACGTGGTGGGACTGACCCATGATATAATTTTTCATAATTGTGACGCACGGTGTTGCCTTGCTCCCTCATTCGTTTGTCTCAGCACGTGTAATACACGTCTTCCAGTCGTTTATTATTTAGGATGACAAAAATACCAGTCCTCGACCCAACCCAATGCACCCCGACTTAACCAGGTCGGAATTTTCTCTTTAAATTTTTCGTCCCGTCTCAATATATTTTTATATATTTATAAAAAATTTCATTATACATAAATACTTTTATGAGTTTTAGGCATTTTTTATACTTTTAAAGTTTGTTCTTATAATAAAAAATTATTAAATATTGTTTAAGTTTTAATATATTTGATTCTGTTAGTCGATGATTCAAGCTTTTTTTTTTCTTTTAAATATGTAATTTAACATGCGAGTAATTTAAATTTCATTTTATTTTATTTTACATAAATTTAAAGTTACTTAAGAACCATAATTTATGATTGTGATGAAGAATTGATCGAATCTAACTTTTATCGTTGACAAAGATTTTTTAATTTTTTGGGTTGGGTCAGATCGGGATCGAATTTAAAAAATAATATATCGGGACGGAACAAATAAATTAATATTTTAATCTGGATTAGATCGGGGTCAAGTTTAGGGGTTACTAAATCGAATCAGGGTCAAGGTGGCTAAAAACTCGCCCCACTCTGCCCCATTGCCATCCCTATTTATTCTTCCCCTCAACCTCAAATATAAAATTAAATTTAACTTTAAAAATTCAAATAATAAAAAATTAGATATTAAACACTTATTATAAAAAATACTTTAAATAAATCATAAAATTAGATATTAAACGCTCATTTAGCTTAAATTATAATTTAAGTGATGCATAAACCTTTTAACCCAAATGATTAAAGGAACGGTTTTTATTTTTAAAAATCACAGTTTCAAACATTAATAATATCAACACTATTAACAGAGTAATTAAACGATCAATCTCACTATTAATCTTAAAAAAAAAATAGTTATACGACAATCAAACACCAAAAAGACATTTTTGGTTAACCAAACTCCATTAAAATCTTATGGAAATGATCCACTTGTAATATTTACAATATTATTGTCCTCTTTTCCATACTTTCATTTATGTTCCCACTTCAAATTAAAGGGTTTAAGGTTTAGGGTTTTAGGTTAAGGGTTTTCGCTAGGGTTTAGGAAATTAAGTGTAGGGTATATTTTTTAGGGGTAGAGTTTAGGATTTAGAATATAGAAAATAAGGATTTAAGGTTTAAAATTCAATTTTTTACAAAAATACAAAGGAGACATAAAGAGAGGCATAAAAAAGAGCCAGAAGATTTTTATTCTCTATGGAAATATCCAACCCACGCCATCACTTCCGGTTCTAATCTTTCATTCTCAATAATTTATAAAATCTATCATTTTTAATAAATGGAGTATTAGAGTATCACCTATCATTTTATTCGAATACAATTCGATAAAAATAATATTTTAAATCATTTCGATTTAAAATTATTATTATTTTTGTATAAAGAAACTATGTAACACAGTTCTTTATGACGTAAGCAAAGTCCCTTTCTCCTCTCTGTTATATATATGTAGCGTTTAAGTCACTTATCCCAGTAGTTTTTTCCCGTTGACATTACTAGAATCATACAGAGGCTCCCTTGATTTTTGCTTTGGCGATGCAAAGGTTAAGGGGCTTGTCAAGTGAGGTTGCTCACCTTGATCTAAGTCCACTTCCACCACCGCCTTCTTCTTCAAACAACACCTCCATGAGCGCCACCACCGCCATCACCGGTGGAGGATTTTCCATTGACGAGGAGGAGTCAACGGAGGCACGAATCAGGAGGTTGATATCGGAGAACCCTGTGATCATCTTCAGTCGGTCCTCTTGTTGCATGTGCCATGTGATGAAGAAGCTCTTGGCTACCATTGGGGTTCACCCTACCGTCATCGAACTCGATGACCATGAGATCGCTTGCCTCCCTGCACTGCCTGCTCGCGTTGGTCTCGCCACTGGGAATCCTGCTCCGGCTGTGTTCATTGGAGGAACGTGCATCGGCGGACTTGAATCACTGGTAGCTCTCCACCTTAGTGGACATCTCGTCCCGAAGCTCGTGGAAGTTGGAGCTCTCTGGGTATGATACATATATATAAGTTAATAGAATTAAGAAAAGAAACGTATAATGAAGCTGCCATTTTTATGCTTTTTAAATCTGGATTTAGCTTGTCATCATCATCATCACTGTTACTTATTTGTAAGCTGATGAACATAAAATTAGGCAGTCCGATTCCAAGAAAAAAAACCCGGCGTTTTTGTTCAAAGAAAGCATATTGAAGATATTACTTATGGAATTGTAGTAATTAAATCAAGTGAATGCAATGGTACTGTATTGTGTGAAAATTTCTATTTTCTTGTTTTCTTTGATGAATTTGAGGAGTGGGAGCTATGGAGTTTCTGGCAACTCGGTTTGATCTGAGTTAGTACAGTGAGTCAGTGATCAATGAGTGGCATGGGACCCATCAAAGTGAGGGTCCATTTGCTAATTATTGAGCAATCAGAGCCGTTGAAATTTGTTCCGGATTGATGAAAAAAAATGGTTAATATATATTGTGATCTGGGTTTAATTTTTGGTTAGTGATGCTTTTTACCGACAATGACGAGTAAATCTCCAATCAAAGAGGGGTATTGTCTCCAAATTTTATAAAGAAAAGGAAGATAGTTGCCTGGAAGCTGTATAAATTACTGTGTTAAACTCTATAGTATATCTTTGATGAAGATTTTAATGGCTATTCAAAAAGGGTTTTTGATGATCCCAACAACACTTTGCAAATGAGCAGTTGAAATCCCAGAATTCCAGATTCTTAAACAAGTACAGTGATGAACTGAAAAAGCTGTGATTTTTAGTATATGTTTGAATGCAAAGACAAGGCCAGAAGATGTCACCAAGCTATCAGACAACATTCCAAGATATGTCACAGCTTTCAGTTCAATCCCCTTATCATTTCATTTCATTTCATTTCATTACAATGGCAGAGTGAGTGGTAAGGTCACTTGGAATTTACAAAAATGATTAACCAAGGCATAAAGGGACCCCATCTAGAATCTTTTCAGCCTAACGTAAGAAGAATCTCCTTCTGATTCTCTCTGTGGGATGAAACAGGGAAGCTAATAGTTTCTTTCTTTTCTTTAGTTTTCTGTATATAGTTTAATGGAAGTAATGAGAGATGGGCAACCCAAGCACCCCACTGAAAGTTCCTTAATGGTTGGGTTTTAGGTTAAAAACTTAGTCTAAAAGCTTCTTTAAAGTACTTTATCAGTTCATCACCTCTTTTGTTTTCTTTTGCCCATTCTTTTATGGGGGTGAAGTCATGGTTTTGCTTTGCCTTTTTTATGGGTTTCCCACTTGTATTCATGTGTTTCTTTATTGTCCAATATTTTTATTTTCTTACCTAATCTGTCCCAATACTTTGGTTTAGACCCACTGTTTATGGCTCACAATCCTCTCCAGTTAAGACCTCCCCCGGATCATACTTTAAGCAATAGCCATATGCCAGTATGCCACCTCTTCTGCCCCTTCATTGTTGCTTTTGGGAAGCAAAAGAAGGGAAACACAACTGAATTATTCTACTGTTGAAGTACTGATCTTTTGACTTATTTCCATTTCCCACAAACGAAACAATGTACCTGTTATTCATAAGATGGGGGGTTAGAATTAAATTCAACTCATATTTGTACTAAATTTATACTACAACTGGACTCTGCAATTTTTTTTGCTGTTTTACCTGTTTTCTTTTCTGTACTATTTGTATTGCTTTTCTGGGACTAACATGATCACGGGAAGTGTTTTTTTTTCCTCAGTGAGAAAACAAGTAAAATGATGGGGGGTTTGGCTCAGGATATCCAGTAGAATATACCAGACACTGGAACATGAATGCTGATACGAAAGGAACCACTGCACAGCACCCATTCTATCCCCCTTCCCCGAGGACAAATTTCTATAGAAAATCACAACAAATTTGACAATGACCTCGACCACATGATTATGCAACAACTTTTGCTCTTTTATTCATCCAGGAGAATCAAGGTGTGTATGAATTGCCAAATGTTTTGGCAACAAAATGTTCGGTAAATGGATGTCATGAAGTTACATACAATCGGATGGCGTGAATCAACTTCGGGTGAACTTGTTCAATGCCTTCATGTTGTAATCCTGAATCTAGTTCTATTCTAATCCTTTCGTTCGAAAGAAAGCTATCAAACAATTGCTTCCAACTACAATTTCCCCCAATCCATGAACTTCTTGACCTCGTCGTACAGAACCAATATGGCTGCAGCTCCAGTACTCCTAGCAACATTAGATAGTGCTCCACGGTAAAATGAAGCCACCCCCTCTGTCCTATAAATCGTCCTCCAGCAGTTCAGTGTGCTATGGTACAGTGGTTTTTCCAAGCCAGATTGCATCATCATCCGTCTCCTAACTGTATCTAGTGGGTACGACAACAATCCAGCAGATGTTGTCACAGCCTGAGCTACTACCCAACGTTTCCATAATGCCAACTCACTTTCGGATTTCTCGGACAAAATTTCCTTCATTGTATCAAAACCTCCAAAATATAGACCCCGATGAACAATCATCCCATGTAGAGAGGCAGGAAGACCACTGTAAATTCCCCGAATTCCATCCTTTTGGCATATTGTACTCAAGAAATGGTAAATACCTCGGAATTGACGAACATCAGTTCTCCCAATGTCTGCAGCAAGGCGTGTGTGAGCAATGTCAAGGGGGTAGATTAAGATCAATGTTGTGCAGCCAGCTGCAGCTCCGGCGACAAAGTTCGCAGACGCTCCAGAAAATACATGACTATCTTGAAAACAGCCATTTCTTAATATGTTCTTGTACAGATCCTGTATAAAGAGAGGCAAAGTAATTAAAACGATAACGGGTGATGCAGTAAGTTTGAGCACTTTTTCTTTTCTAAGGCACGGGTTTTAAAGGCAGTTTATTTTTTTTAAAATTTCTAATTTACATAGAGAAACTTATTAGGCCCAGAGCTGCTTAAAGTAGTTAGCCATGTAGCATTTCATGCTTCCCCAAGCATATTCCCGTTGAGACTTTCAAGATTGCTTACAGTCAATTAATTCTTCATACGAATTCAAATCTGCTGTTAGAAACTTGTGTCAATAGCATTTGTTAAGTGATACCATGAACATCTTACTAATGGGAATTGGCAATATGCTGGGCAAATCATTTCACCTGTTCCTAATGCTCTTCCAGGAAGTAACACTAGTTATTTATTAAAAGTTGTCCGCCACCATTTAGGGCCATACATTCAATAGTTCACTCATCTTTTCTGTCCCTATTGTTCCAACATCATAATTATCTTCAACACCAGGCTTGGTTAAGGGCCACTTAAAAGGGATTTTTTTATATAAAATAAAAAACACTATAAAACAGGCAAACAGTGCATGTGCATGGACGTATATTTAGGGTGGGAAAATTCAGCTTATGTTTTAATTTGATGGCAACTTTACACTATTCCTACAACCTCAATGAATAACACTATGACCAGTTCTTTTAACAGCATCTACAAGAAAGAAAAAAATAAAGTTCCATTCAAGCTCTAGTGCTCTACATCATAAAATATCTACAATTTACAGCTAAGAGCAAACATGTACGTCTTACCAGGTGGAATAAGAATATTAATGAAGAAAAGGGTGTTTTAAAGTTAAAAAGGCTTTATTTATTCAGACTACATTACAAACTCGGTCACATCACATGCTTCCATTATATGCTCCTATATAGTATGAAAAGCCAAAACTTTGAATCATGAAATATTAACAGAAGCGGATAGCCTGATATTAAGCAACAAGGTTCACTCTGCTAAACTAGACTTGGTGGTTAATGCCCTCATCATCAGCCATAACCCTGAATAGATATTCTCTATAGCTTCTACCAGCTATGAAAGCATATTATATCTGACATGATTTTTCCCTATACACTGCAGAGCCATCGAAATAATACATTATCCATTTTCTGCTAAATTCCAGAGATTTACAATACATAAAAGGGTGCTAGAAGCTTCAAATAGTTCGCCACCATGCATAAAGTCAGGTGATATTAGAACTCACACAAGAATCCTAGCATGATAAACTATGTATTTTCCTATTTGCCATTAAATAGAGTTGACTATATGGATATGTTGTATTCTTGTATTTGATTCAGTAATACACCCTTTGTGAATTCATTTAGGTTTGATTTTATGGTTTCCACCTGTGTTCTCTTTAGTATTCATCTGTTTCTCTTTACGGACAAGTTATATTCCCAATCAAATCACATATTTAATATTTGTATTTCTCCTGCTTACATGGCACCTTAGACGACATGGCCTGTACTCAATAGGTATGTATCATGCATCTTCTTGTATTCCTAATTTTATCATACATCTAGAATAACATTTTCACCTCAGTACCTGCATTATTTTTCTAGGAATACATTGAAACCTAAAGCCCAACATTGAAACTAATACAACATTTCTAATTTGACTCCTGTACTGTAACATTTTCCTTTAAATTTATTGGAATTCTATAATCAGATAAGATTTTGTATGAATTTCCCTGTTCCATTCATCCTACCTGGAGGCTGGATCCAACGAGTGACCTCTCTATCAATTATCACATTCACCTAACAGTATTTCTTCTATACCTGATCCTCTATCCCAAATGGAGCCTCTAACAAGTTTCCATTCTAACTACTCTATTTTGATCAATTAAAGCCAAACATCCTTGCATGCCACAACCAAAAAGGAGAACAAAAAGCCTCATCCTCAAGGAAAGCTGTTGACCATCTGAAGAATAGAAAAATTCAAAAAGCACCAATGGAAGTTGAGATAAGGTCAAGAAATAGGAAGAGACAAACAAAGGTTTTCCATGGGAGTAAAATGACTACTAAGATTGGACTTGCAGATAAAGAAGTTTGGATGTTATAGACTAGCACGTTTCACAATCTCTACATAGACTTGATAAAATTAACTTAAACGAGGACATTTTACAAGAACAATGAAACAGGTGGAAAAACTACCACAGCACATTGCATTTTGGTCCCTTATCTATTGAGTAGGCAAAATGACTATCAGCTTGGAGATTTGGACATTACTACAGGTGATAAATTTCAGTTGACTAGCAAATTATAGCAGTAATTGCACAAATAGCAAAGCACTAGAGAAACTACAGTTGCAACTAGAAATGTGGACTAGCAAATCAGCTTAATAAGGTCTCTTCATTGGAATCTCCTATAAATTTCAATAGAAACTTTCTCTCATTCTCTGTATATGACCACATCAATTGCATACAAACACAGCAAATCACATAAAGCGCACAAATTGGTATCTGAACCTCCCAAGTTATAAGAAATAGCATCTTCATTATCTCCAAGAAACATTTTATCATTCACTTCACGTGCAAATATAATCTTCCTTAAAAGACCTAACTTTTACAACCCATCTCCAAAATAAAAGGAAAAATGGCAAATTTATTACCTTGAGGGAGAAATTAAGAGCAACAGAAGGATAATATCTGATAACACTACTCCCGTTGCCTCTCCATAAAGAAAGAGTGCCTTCTTCTCTAACCGTCCGGAAGATACAATCAATCATTCCTTTGAATTTCCTTTTCCGACCAGCTACGAACGCCGAATTGCTCTCTTGGGTTTGAAGCAATAGCTTTGCCCTCTCAATCGGTGCCACGATCGTATGCACCACACCACCCATCACCGCTCCCGCCATCAGATCGCGGTGGAAGCTCGCCAGCCATTTGTACGTCCCTGACGATGATTTTAACCATCCCCTGTCTTCTACTTCGTCATCTTCTTTGCTCATAACTTCAAAGACCTAAACTTGTTTTCCTATAAAACAAGAACCCCTTTTTCTTCTAGTCGGTATAAATGGAGGGAAAGTGATTGTGGAATAAAAAGATTGAAGCTTTGCGTATCAATGGGATCATATTAATTGCTCTGTTTTTTCATGCAATCCGAATTGTTTATGCTCTTTCATTTTTCCCGGCTAGCAATCTTCGGAGAGTTTCCTTTTGTACCAAAAGAGAAAGTAGCTAAATTTACCAAATTTACCATGGCGTTTCTTGCCCAATATAGTTTGATCCGAGGGAAATTTTAGTATTTGTCAATCTATTGTTCTCCATTTATTGCGAAGGTTAAATTCTTCTGTTAGTCCTCATACTATAGTTCAGTTATGAAGTTAACATTTGTATTTGTATTTTATTGTTTTTAATCACGTACTTCTTAATCTTGGCTTTGTTAAATTTATTAAATTAAATCTTATTATTAATTTCTATATTATATATCCAAGTTACAGATTTAGTTATTGTTTCTTTTAATTTGATCATCATTCTTTTAAATTCCCTAAATAGGTTCGTGAAAGAGGGACTAATTTCATGAAATCTCAAATCTGATAAATTGTCAAGTAACATAGATGTTCAATGCTCCTCTGATAGAGGAAAAGGGCAACTCTTTCTGCATTTAACCTTAACGGACAACATTCAATAAATCTAAAGTTTATGGTGAGTATTCGATTGAGTCGAAGTCAAAAAATTTCGAGTTATTCGAGTTGATGAGTCATATTTTATAACTCAAACTTTATTTAAAATTTTTCAGTTCGAGTCGAGTTTAAGAAATTTGAGTCAAATCGAATCAAGTTTTCGAGTTTCTATAAATATTTAACTGTAATTATTTATCATGATTTGATTTTAATTTAAACGAATTTCTTTAATCATATAAGATATGTATATATATTTTTCATATATAGCGATATTTTTTTATATTTTTATATTTTTATATATCAATGTATATATATCATAAAAAATTGATAGATTTATCTCAAACTTAAAAATTAATCATTTAATTACTAAAAATTTCGAGTTATTCGAATTATTCGAATTTCCATTTTACAACTCGAAATTTATTTGAAATTTTTTCGAGTCGAATCTATGAAATTTCGAATTAAGTCAAAACGAAACGAGTATTTTCACCTCGAATCAAGTTTTGCTCACCACTGTAAAGTTAGAACTTGCAACCATATTTTTATACCCGAGTTGCGACTTTCTTTGTACTAAAGAAAATCTCAAAACTCCATGTACACTTACATGATACTTTAGACTAGTTATCAGTGAATATCTGTAACTTTTGGACATATTACAGTAATTTTCCAGCCTATCAAGCTATGAAAAGCAAATAAATACAGAACAAGTTCACAATGTAAGCTAATTCCTGCACCAAAATGTCACGAATGAAGAACTCGAGCAATATTATCCTCTTGTGTTCCATCAATTTATAACCAAGTCTATGTTTTGATGGCTCATTACAGACCATGCTTTGACATGAAAAGTCAAAAGGGCTGGCTGCAGGCTGCAGCACCATCTACGATGGCCGTAAAGATACAACAAGATAAACAAGGACTTCCTCTCATTGTTGACCACCTAATTAACTGGCACGGTATGTGGCTTCACCCCAATTTTCTTCCAAGAAATGCTCGGCATAATCTGTTTTGTGTCGACACGATCCTTGAACTCGATAGCAAAGTTGAGCAATGAGTCAAGAAGAGAATCTGAGAGGAGATGTGGTTCGAGTCCAAGCTCAATGAGTTTAGTATGCTTCGCGTTGTAATAATGTTCCTCTGCCTCAACTCTTGGGTTGGGCACAGATATGGTTTGCACATCAAGTCCAAGCTTCTTTCCTGCTTTTGTTACGAGGGCAGCCAGTTCATTGACGGAAAACTGCTCCGTGAATTGATTGAAGACCCGAAATTCACCAGGTTTTGCTGGATTTGCAATGGCAAGTTCCACGCATTGAACTGTGTCTCTTATGTCAAGGTAACCCCTAGTCTGAATTTATAAATAAAACATGAGAGAAAGGGTTATATATGAAAGCAAGAAATCGACATCGTCTAATTATAGCTAAACATGACTATATCTAGAAATTTCAAGCTTTATTAAACACAGACGCGCACACCCATGTCTCATGTCTCTGCCAAAATGTATGTTGCATTGCATAAAGATACAAGAGTAACAAAGTAAACATTAGGCTCATGAAAACCAATTCAGTTATTAGTGGATTGTAGTTCCTTAAGTTAGTTATTTGGTGTGCAAGCCATCAATGCTTTAGTAGAGATTTGAAAGAGGAAACTCACCTGGCCACCTTTCCCGTAAACTGTAAGAGGATGACCAACAGCAGCCTGAACACAAAACCGGTTCAATGCAGTTCCAAATACTCCATCATAATCAAGCCTGTTACACAGCTGTTCATGCATTGAAGTCTCATCGGTCTTTACCCCATAAACCACTCCTTGATTCAGATCAGTGGCTCTGATCCCCCAAGCCTTGCAAGTGAAGGCTATATTATTTGAATCGTGAACCTTACTAAGATGATAAAAGGAGCTTGCTTGCTTCGGATAAGGCAAAGTATCCGTCCTTCCATTGTGAGTAATTGTGATATAGCCTTCTTCAATATCTATGTTTGGAGTTCCATACTCTCCCATTGTCCCAAGCTTCACAAGATGGCACTGTTCTCTGAATTCCTTTATTGCAAAAAGAACATTAAGAGTTCCAATAACATTATTCTTCTGAGTGAACACAGCTCTTGATCGATCAATCATCGAATAGGGGGCAGACCGCTGCTCTCCGAAATGGACAACAGCATCAGGTTCAAATGAGTTGAAGGTTTCAGATAAGAACTCAAAGTCACAAATATCACCAATGTAAAGTTCAATTGTCTTTCCAGTGATAGTTTTCCAACAACGGAGTCGGTTATGGATGGAGGAAATGGGAGTTAAGGAGTCAAGACCAAGCTGGTGGTCCATGAGCCGGCGGACAAGGCTATCCACAATTGCAACTTCATAACCTTTGTTGGACAAGTGAAGGGCTGTAGCCCACCCACCGATAACCATGACCCGCTGAGACTTCGAAGAACCACTCGGAGATCCATCAGAACCAGACCTGGGATTAGCTGAAACTTCTTTGCTTACAGGGGCAGCAGTTGCAAGAACCACACAACTCTTTCTTGCTCTATCTCCTTTCGACACCAGCTTTTTGAAGGGTGACTTGGAAGTCTTAACGGTAATCGAGTTAGAAAATGCGACTCGAACCTGATTCAGAGATTGACCACAAGGTCTATTGCTAGAGGAGATCTTTACTGAGAACAAAGTTGAAAGCAAATGTGCCATTTTACTGTTGATTCTACCCAACAATACGCAAATGCACCTGCCAAATACCAATATGATCCAAAATTAGTTCTAAACCCAAGATAAACGTGCTTCAAGCTAAAAGGCAATCTACTTCAACCCTGTATTATTCAAAATTTTCTACTGTCCAATAAAAAAAGACAATTTAAATAGTTAAAATCCGAATTCTAGCAACCACCATAGCTACAAGCTCATACAAAAAATGTGAGTTCAACACTGTTTCCAACAAAGGACAAAAAGCTGCATAGTTGGATCATTCAAGTAAACCCACTTGAAAAACCATCCATCTTAAAGACCCAACACTTTAATAGAAGTTAATTTTCTCATTTAAGAACAACTCCTCATTTCAAAACACCCAATAATAAGAACCAATAAAAACGAAAAAAAAAAAGTATTTACCTTGAGAGAAGTAAATCTTAGAAACGAAGTCAAGAAGATGATGTTCTTAGAAAGTGGAATCCGGACATGAGATGAGAAGAGGGGCATCTGTTTCGGGTTTAAGCGACAAAAGAAGTAAATGCACCTTTGCTTCTTTATATTCCATTTTCCGAGACGAATCAAAGCAGACGGGAATCGCATATTCTTATCTACTGAAACTATTCAGAAGTGTAAAGAAGACCTATCCAACCATCGATGGGCTTCTGAATCAAAACCCATTTTTTTCGTATGATGGGTTTGGATTGGAGATTTCCTTTTTGATGGTTCAAGGAGGGAGATTATGGTTATGGATATTCTTTTCAAGTTTTGTCTTTTAAGAAGATTAAAATTGCATCTGCCACTTGCTTTTGATTTTACAGACAGATTGCGGATTCGATTAGGGTGTTCATAGTTAATCGTCGTAGTATTTTAATTTACCATAATAAAATAAACATATTATTTTTAAATATTATCATTTAATTATACCAAGAATAAAATTTATAGATTAATTGTTATAATATATCGGTTAAAACTCCTGGATCCTATAATATCCGTAAAACTGGAAAAATTATATTATGGGCTCAACTCACCATGTCAGTCATGGTTCTATCCAATGAAAATCACTCACTTCACCATTAATTTTTAACTTATTTTTTTTTTCAATCAATAAATCTTCACTTATATTTTTCATGTCATTTTAAAAATATAATTTTTAAAAATTATATTAATTACATGACAGATTAGTAGTGAAGTGAATAATTTTTATTGATTAAAGATCTTGACTGACGTCGTAAACCAGACCCATAATATAATCTCTCATAAAACTGGTAAGCTGTATCCCAATCTGACATTGTCTAAGCACATACAGGGAAACGATTTGGCCCACCATGTCCGGGAGTAATGCCTTCATTGTACAAAATCCAGCCCCAACCTGACCTGTCCTATGGCCTAAATGCCATTTTCCATTGGTCGATCTACTTGAGATTTTAGTTTACTCAAAAACAAAACAACTACTAGTAGAATTTGACCCCCACACCGACAAATGCTTATTGGAACCAAAATGAAACACAAAGTCAGCGCCATGGATTTCAGCATATCCTTGTCACAGGCATTGGGTGTGGAACTGGATTCTTTAGCCACGTTCTAAAACCATTAAAGAAAATCATCATTTTCAACACCCTAATAAGATATGCTTGAATTGCTAACAACTCGTCACCCACTATCAAATCAAAGCATAATCTTTTACTAAAAATACAAAGCAAAAGTTAAACCCTTT
The DNA here is from genome assembly GCA_035048815.1 of Abelmoschus esculentus. Lineage (NCBI taxonomy): Eukaryota > Viridiplantae > Streptophyta > Magnoliopsida > Malvales > Malvaceae > Abelmoschus > Abelmoschus esculentus. Next base: position 1,106,412 of record JAUCBN010000025.1, read on the forward strand.
ACCATCCTCCATGCCGCTTCACGCTTTCACTGTGGCTTGGCTTCCTACACATTTTCACGCAGAACATGACACTGGGTCTGGTTTCAACATCTTCACCTTCAGACACTCTTTTTTCCTAAATCTAATGTTCACTTTTCATAATTTCTTTTACAAACACAAAAGAAAAGTGGAAAGAATATATTTAAATAAAACAATTGGGATTGGAGACCTGTTTCCTACAAAGTCCATTTCCAGATCTTGATTCGGAGATCAACTTTACACTTTGCCACGGAAACATTAGCCACCGACGGAGATTTGCCTTTCGGAACAACCCCTTTAACTCCGTCGCACGAAACCCTGATACCGAATTTCTTGCTTGTCAATCTACCCATTTTCACCGTCACTTTCGTATCCATCTCAAGCTTTAGCGAGATCCCTTTTTTATTCTTCAGATCCGGTCTCAGACTGTTGACCGTTTCCGCATCTAGATCACTCGATGTCGTCACCACAACTCCCTTGAAAGTCGTCTCGTTTTTGCTGCTACTGACGAAAGCTGGTAGTGTCCCATTGCCTATAAAAACATCGCTGTTGCTCGATACGCATGAAACGACGAAAGGGTCGTAAGAGAAGGAAATGTGTGAGTTTGGGTTTTTGGAGGAAATGGTTAGGTTGAAAAGGGTAGAGAGATGGGACGAGGAGGAGTCGGCGGTGGTCGTTAAGTTCAAACGGTGGATTCGGAGGGAAGCGATGGTAAATGAAGGGCGATGAGGACGGTAAAGTACGTAAAAGACGGAACCGGCTATGGCTACTAAAAGTGCGAGGATGAGGATTAGGAGGATGGTCCAGAAACAGCAGCAGCAACAATAGTTCCGCCGTGGCCGGTTGAGGCGATGGTAGGGTTGCGGACGATATGGTGGGCGAGAAGTGGGGTTATAAAGGTGGGATTTTGTGGTGCCACCGTTGGTTGTAGCATTTGTACTGGCTGGAGCTCCACCATTGGCGGCCGGTGGAGCAGCCGTGGCGGTGGGTTTGGATGAAGGGAAAACTTTATCAGACATTACAAGGAAAACACACACAAAGAATCGAAGGCATATAAGATCCAACGGCATATAAGAGTTTTAAAAGATTAATGACTGAAACTATATTATAATTTAATAATTTAATATTATGTAACAATTTATTATAATTTAATAATTATTTTACGACTTTTAAAAGATTAATGACCGAAACTATATATATTTTTTATAGTTTGATGATTAGTTGCGATTTTAGATCCAACGGCATATAAGAGTTTGATCTGATGGTTAACTACTTGCACTAGGCAGTAGGCACTAGCTGTCTCCAGGCAATTTTATAGAAAATGAAATTACCTAAATTATGAGGAAATAGATAAATTAGCTAAGAAATAAATAAATCAATTTATTTTTGTAGGAAATGACCAATTAAGGAAGAGTTTGGACCACCTAAGCATTCTTTAATTTATTTTTATTAATTGGGTATGTGAAGGCCAGAATTAAATATTGACAAAAAGAAGTTGTTGCCTAGTGGATTAACATGATAAAATGGGACTTCATCTAAATTTTAAATATTATAAAAGAATTATTAATATTTTAATTTTATTATAAAATAATTATTAAATTGTTGATTATCGTTAAAGAATAATAGTAATATAATAGGACTATCAAAAAATATATAATAATATATTTAATTTTTTGTTATTATACATATAATTAATTTAATATTACTTCAAAAATAATAATAAAACTTAATTATTATTTATATATATATTATAAATTTAATTATATTTTTAAATTAAAAATTTTATCTTAAATGATGTTGTCATTTAAGCCCAAGTAACATACTTGGTTCGGTGGTTAAGCACTTAAGTTGAATTTTTAACTTTGATTTATTACTCATGTTTGAATCTCTATTTTCTATTTATTATTTTGGTTTGGTGGAGAGATTATTAGGTGATTCCCGCTTATTATGTTATTTATGATCTATATAATCAAGATCGTTCATCTTTAAATGATTAAATAATAATTGCTCATCTATTAATTACATGTAGGAAAAAGAAGATGATTCACCTTAAAAAATTGAGATGAACGATCCTAATTAATTGGGACCACGGATGATGTGATGAACAAGATTCACCTAATAATTTTTCGGTTCGAGAGATTATATCATAGGCCCGGTTTACCACATCAACCGTGGTCCCTAACCAATGAAAAATACTCATTCCACCATTAATCAGCCATATAATTAATTTAATTTTCAGAAATTATATTTTTAAAATTACATGAAAAATATAAGTGAAGATTCATTGGTTGGAAAAAATGAGTTAGAGATTAACGGTGAAGTGGATGGTTATAATTGAATGAGACCATGGCTGACGTGGTAAACCGAGTCCATGATATAATTTCTCCCTCATGTGTCATACAATGTCACAACTAGTCTGCTAGATTGTTACCAGTTTTATTGATATAGATATTGAGATTCGCTTAAAATTTAATAATACTATATAAAGATTAATATTAACATAAATTAACAAATATAACCGTAAAATATCAAAATAATATATAAAACACTTTCAAAATCTAAATTTTAAACTAACAATCCACAAACACACTAAACTAGTATATTAAGATTAAAGTAAAAATCCACAAATTAATAGTTATTATTTAGATTTATTTTTGAATGAAATAATTTTAATGTAATTACTAAAAAATAAATTAATGAGCTATTCACGAACTTACCGAATCAAGATATATTTTGCTCGATTCAACTCATTAAGATCTCGAGTCAAGTTCGAATTCGAATTAAATCAACTCAAATTGAACATTTACCGAATTTTGACCGAATCGAGTTTAAGTAACTCGCGAGCTACTCAACTCGTTAAACACCTTAAGTAGAGCTCGTATTGCAATAGTTTTACGCTATAATTTCGATGCTAATCGAAAACAATACACAAGTAGTATAAGTATAGATTTTTTTTGATTTTATCTCAATTAATTTGATTAAACCGTGTTATATATTTAATTTTAATAAATAATATTTTAAATTTAAAATATATATAAATAATATTAAATTATTTATTATTTAGATCATCCATGTTATTTTTTAACAGAGTATTAGGAGTTTTTTAAGTTTATTATTTTTGTGTATTGGAGGGAAAAAGTCAACGGTTAATCTTAAGTCTCTCAAGTGGTAACTTGAGGGAGAAGAGTGCGCAGGTTAAGCGAATCTGCAAAGGAGCGAAAGTAGGTTGGAGTAGAAATTACAAACAACGAAAAATTAAAAAAGAAAATTAGATTTCTTACAAAGAAGAAAGAAATCGGGAGAAAAAGTGGGAAAGGAAAATAAAACTCGCCGTTGATGACCTGTCGAAAATGAAGCATCTCTTAAGAAAACTCCACATCGGCAGTGGTTTAAATGAGCAGCAACGATTGGCGGAGGCGCTACCTGTTATCAGCCCGAGTCCGAACTCCAATTCCAACTCCAACTCGATGAACGTAACGGGAGTTGAGATGGCGAATTCTTCCGAATCGTCCTCCGATAGTTCGGGTACAATGGGGAGAACCGGGGGAGTTGAACCGGTCGGAGGAGACAGAACGGCTGGAGATGAGGTGGATTTTTGTTTATTAGAAGAAGAGTTTCAGATGCAGTTGGCTTTGGCGATCAGTGCCTCGGATCCCGAGACTGTTCAGATCGACGCAGCTAAGAAGATTAGCCTCGCCGGCACCGATACCAATACTTTCGTTGAGTTCCTCTCGCTTCGTTATTGGGTAATATAATTTTTCGTATTTCAATTTTTTTTAAAACTTTCGTTTTTAATTAGGTTTTCCGAAATTGCATTACCTGTTTGAAGCAGTAGTAATTGGAAATTATATATAAAAAACAGTATTAACGGGCATTTTGTTTTCATTTTTCCACTTAATTTGTTTACCATGTTTCAGTATATTTATACCTTCATTTCATTTGAAGTTTGAATAATTTTGTGAATTGATAATGTTATCTTTTTCTTGTAACTTTTGATTGCATTTCATGTTTATTCATTTTATATTGGTAGTATATTTATTCATGTATCCGACATCTTATTTATGAATAGTTTTCAACTGCGGATATCATTTCTGGAGTTACTATTCCATGTATTAGTTTTGGAAAATTCTTATCTTTGATGCCATTCTTATTAATCATGGGTTGATTGGGGGGAAATTAATTAATCGAAGTTCGATTTCATGTCAAACTCAATTAGTTGAAATTTTGCTAAATATAAAAATTGGTATGTCTTTATTGGTTTTCTTAATTTTATATCATAACTTAGTCTAATTCATTGGTTTTCTTGATTTTTAGTTTCTATGTGATGCCAAAGTTCTTTTCCTGAATGTCTGTCTGTATGAGAAATATATTTCCTGTTTAATGAGTAGGGAGGGATATATACTGTTTCCTTTCCTGCTATTATGCTTCTTTCTGTTATTGTTTCAATTATTATGTTGGGATATTGTATCGTATATGTCATTATGGATATGAATACTAATTGATGTTAGTTTTCATTATGGATATTGAATTAATTTTGAAATTTATCAATTTTCCTCTTTTGGTTCATCAATGATGTACTGTTTTTTTTATTGTTTTCTTTTGTAAGAGAAGTTCTAGAACTCGTTAGTTAATATATATTCTCTCTCCCCGCCTTTTTCCTTCTTTTTTTTTTGAGAAAAAGAAACCTAATTTCTATTTAATGTTATTTGCAGAATTATAATGTTATAAACTATAATGAAAAAATTGTGGATGGGTTTTATGATGTGTATGGCATTGCCTCAACTCTGGGTGCTCAAGGAAAAATTCCTTCTTTGGTTGATCTTCAAGCAGTATCTGTGTTAGATAATGTCGATTATCAAGTAATTTTGGTTAACCGGTTGCTTGATCCTGAATTGCAAGAGCTCGAGAAAAGAGTACATGACATGTATGTGCAGTCAGGAACTTTTGGCCAAGGCCCAGTTGTTAGTGGCATGATTCAGAAAATTGCAGAAATGGTTGTTAATAGAATGGGTGGTCCTGTTGCTGATGCTGAAGAGATGATGAACACGTGGACCTCAAGAAGTTATGAATTACGAAGTTCTCTTAACACTATCATTCTTCCACTTGGACGGCTTGATGTTGGACTTTCCCGCCATAGAGCCCTGCTTTTTAAGGTTGTAAAAATCATCTACTCTTCATATTTCCATTAGTTAAACTTTTCCTTTTAACTTCACTCCTGTCTGCATCACCCCTCTTTCATTTTCATTTCACAAGTATTGTTTCATTTGCTTTTGCTAGTCATAGTATCTTGTGGCTTTGTCTGATTCTTCATTTGATTAGGGATAAAGGTGTTAAGACTTTTTATAAGGAATCTGTTTCTTTCTTCTGGTTCTAGGTTCTAGCTGATAGAATAAATCTCCCCTGCATGCTGGTCAAAGGGAGCTATTACACTGGTACTGATGATGGAGCTGTGAACTTGGTTAGAATCAACAATGGAAGGTATTTTCCTCCTGCTCTGATCTGCAAATTCTGCTGTCTTTGATTTTGGTAGTTGTGCTTAGCCTTTCTACTAATTGTACATTAGCCTTTTTTTAGTTTGTCCCTCAACATGGTGGCATACCAGATTGTGTTTCTGTTCTACTTTATGTAGTTTACAGTCAAGTAAAATAGAAAAGTTTAATTTTGTACCGGCAAATAGCTGATGCAAATACTTATCTGAAAAAATGCAGTGAGTATATTATTGATCTGATGGGTGCTCCTGGAACCCTTATTCCTGCTGAAGTACCAAGTTCTCACCTCCTAAATTCCGCACTAGGTGTAAGGGGCTTACCTGATCTTATGGAAGCCTCCCAAGGTTCACGCTTGCTGCTTGACAAAGGAATTGAAAGTTTTGCATCTTCAGCCACTCTAGATATAGGCTCTAAAGATGGTCCCTTGAGGTCATCGGAATTTGTTAGCAGTCAGTCAAACGAAGATGAGAGGAACATTGCTGGGAGAACTGTCTCTGAGAGATCAGTACCGGACTTAGGGAAGCTTCTTCCCTTTGTACCTAAATCTAGTGAAAGCTTTTCTAGCATTTATGAAAAACCATCAGCAGCTCAAAAGAGAAAGGTTAAAAATGTGTCCAAGTATGTTATTAGTGCAGCCAAGGACCCAGAGTTTGCTCAGAAATTACATGCTGTTCTGTTGGAAAGTGGTGCATCACCTCCTCCTGATTTGTTCGTGGATATCAATTCTCAGGACCTTAGTGAACAATGCATGTCTGATCAAGTACTGAAAGGGACAAATGTAGATGTAACTGCTAGCTCTCATTCAAATGAGTTGTCAACTAATGACCAGTGTCTTGTATCATCTGGGATGGAGACTTCAGAAAATAGTAGTTCCAGTCTTAGACAAAAGCAAATGGCTAAACATCAAAGAGATTTGGAAGTGAATGCCATAAAAACTAATGTTTCATCTTCGTATAATGCTTCTAAAGAGGGACTTCTCATTGGTTATACAACTAATGATTGGATACAAGTTCGAGAGTCCTGCTCTGCTGATGAGTTTCGCCAAATACAACCAGAAAATGTCTTCGCTATGGATGAGAAACTAATACGAAGGACTGCTGATATGGATGTCAGTAAAGAATCTGCATTAGAAATGATAGGAACTGCAGGCAGTGACTTGCATATGGTTGGCAATGGTCACAGTGAGAAGGTCTATCCTATGCCAAGGGAGGTTTCTGAATGGGAAATTTCATGGGAGGATCTTCAAATTGGTGAACGAATTGGTATTGGTAAGGCGTCCTAATAACCCTATTAATCTTGTTCATTTTTATACACATCTGGCACTACTTTTCATTGTTCTTTCTAGTTTTGGATCTCGTGTTTCAATTATTAGTGTGATACAGCTAGTAACACAAGTACTCAAATACTGGCTAGGATGTCCTTACTCCTTACGTACATGTTTTTATTGGATGGACATACAGTATGAAAAGCTGAATAGAATCTGTCAAAGATACAAGTTATTTGTCAGTGCATCCAACTCTCAGCTTAACCTATCAATAGCTTGTAAATCCTGCCTGCTCTGGAACTTAGCACAGTCCTACCTCACTTGATCCAGTCCTGTTTATTTTCATGTTTAATTGGACCTACAGAGTCATAGAAAGTGTAACTTAGTTGAAGACTTGTCTGTTCCCCACCAGGCTTTCTTAATAGATGAACTCTTGTCTTGTAGGATCGTATGGCGAGGTCTACAAAGCTGAGTGGAATAGCACTGTGAGTTACATTTGCTACTACATTTTATTCATGGAAATTTTAGTAGTATACTTTGACTAGATTATATGATCCACAATAGCATTGCTACGTGCCAAGATTTCCAAAATCATTAATCTTTCACTGAGTAGTGATATTGACTTTGTTCCCTAGGAAGAAAGGAGTGTTGGTAATGTGATTGAAATCCTAATGTGGTGCAAACTTGTGAATAACTCAAAGATCTGACTGCTGCAGCAAGTCTGCTAAGATGATCAGCATTAGTTTCTTTGAAATTACTCTTCTATTGATCCAATAACAGTATATGCTTGTTCCGACTGTCTTCTAATGACATTTTCATTTGAGTGTTTGTCTATTTGATTCTGTTGGCTCTTCAGGAGGTTGCTGTGAAGAAGTTTTTAGATCAAGATTTCTCTGGTGATGCACTGGTTCAATTTAAATGTGAAGTAAGCCCTAGAAAATATCTTGTATAGCATTACACATTTATACTCATGCTTGTGAGCCCAACTTTCCCGTAGAATTGAATGAATTTACAGTGAATCATCTCTGTTTGATTATCCTTACAGGTTGAAATCATGTTAAGGTTGAGGCATCCAAATGTTGTTCTTTTCATGGGAGCAGTTACTCGCTCCCCACATTTCTCCATACTGACAGAGTATCTTCCCAGGTTGATTTTCCTTATACAAGCCTATTAGTTCTATCTTTAGTCTTCAATGTTTTTGTGATTAGTAATTTTACATTTGTTTGCACGTTCTTTTTTTATATGGGTATAGGTGGTAGTTTAAACTTCATGGTGAGTACACATTTTGTGCTTTGCTGTGTATAAAAACACAGAGTCCACTAGTTGTGTGTTTTCTTTTTTATTCAGATAAATACTAGACCTCTCTACCATGGTTGTGGTTTCTGACGAGATTTATTAATCTCAAAGGACAAGGTTGGCCATCCTGTCTAACATTCTCTGTGCTCCTCACTGCAGGGGAAGTTTGTATAAGCTACTGCATCGACCCAATCCTCAACTTGATGAGAGGAGACGGATGAAGATGGCACTTGATGTGGTAAGAATCACAAGTGAATCAATTCTTTATTTTCTTTTGCTTGATATTTTGTATTGAAGCATCTCCTTCTGTTATCCCTTTCACTCTTCTTCCATTCCTGGTTGTAATTTCTATTAAGCGGAACTTTCTTATGGTTTACAGGCAAAAGGAATGAATTATTTGCACACAAGCCATCCAACAATAGTACACCGAGATTTGAAAACACCAAATCTCCTTGTGGATAAGAACTGGGTTGTAAAGGTACTCATCTCAAATCCATTTTCTGGCCAAAAGTATTCCTTGATTCTGCTGGCGGTTTATTTAAACAACTTTACAGGTTGCTTTACTTTCTTCTGAAAGATATCAATTGCTTGTTCTAATCATGTTTGCTTCAATCTTCAGGTCTGTGATTTTGGGTTGTCACGCTCGAAGCATCATACTTTCTTGTCTTCGAAGTCTTCTGCTGGAACGGTAGTATTACTAAAAGATAATCCTTGTCATTCAGTTTGTGTTTTTTCTTACTTTCCTATTTATCCAAAATCCTTTCTTTTTCTAAAGTAAAAGTTTGATGATGGACTGCAGCCTGAATGGATGGCACCTGAAGTTCTACGGAATGAACCAGCCAATGAGAAGTAAGTTCCTTCAACACCACGATAGCTTGCATGTCTCTTTGAGATTTCTCATGTTCCTTATACAAATCGACTGGGTTGGTTGCAGATGTGATGTGTACAGTTTTGGTGTGATATTATGGGAGTTGGTTACTTTACAGATTCCCTGGAAAGGTTTGAACCCTATGCAAGTTGTTGGAGCTGTTGGATTCCAGAATAGGTGTCTAGAAATTCCCGAACATGTCGATCCAATGGTTGCACAGATTATACGTGAATGTTGGCAAATGTGAGTTTTAGACATTATTGTCATCACTTATATAATCCTTTTAGGTGGTCTTTGCACCAACTCACTCATATAAACATCCGCAAAACAAATCCCGGCAATCATTTCCTAACATTAAGTAAAAAAACCTGTGATTATTAAAGCATTCCAATAAACCAGTGTACTTTGGCTTTACTGTTAGACAGTATGCTCTATAGAATATTTTTTGCATTAATCTTCCTTTTCTTGTATGCAGGGAGCCACATCTACGCCCATCATTTGGACAGCTGATGATTCGTTTGCGACATCTTAAATGTCTGTATATCGGAAGGGAAAACAACAGAAACCAAGCTGTAGGATGATGAGTGGGGTAAGCAGTGTTTTGATGTAATAAGTTATTTGATTAGCTGCTTCCTGGCAGCCGGATATGTGAAAAAGAAAGGTAGAGAGATGGGAGGGGGAAGGTGTTGGCTCATTTGAAGCGGGGGACCGGCACTTCCCCATCCTAATATATATAGGGGGAGGGGGGATTCTTCCATTGAAGCCACTGCATAACAAGAGCAGTGGAATGGAAAGGCAGCTCTTATAGTTGTTGTCTCGTATTTATGAAATAGGTAGCATCTGTCAAAGTGTAACAAAGTTACGTATAGAAAAAGAAGCTCCAGTGTTACAAGTTTCGGGGCTGTGTGGGAACGGAATCCTAACCCTTGGAATTGTAAGCATGTCATCTCTACAGGCTACAGCTCAGTATTGAAGCCAAAGAAGAAGAAAAAAAGGTGAATGATCTTTGGCTCTCGATACAATGTGCAGTGAATGTTCTCCTTTGTTCTCGGGGATAATTTTTTATATCATTATTTTAACACTAATATAACTGAATGATATTTTATTAATAATTAATATTTTTAAATTATTTGTTTAAACAATTATAGTTAGATACTGCAAAACCCAATTAGAAAAAGCTGGTAATTTCCCTAGCAATCTAAAACGAGGTCACAAACGATCCAAACCGAAAACAGGGACCCAGTCCTGAAAACAGAAGCCCTTGCAGTACAAAAAACATGGCAAGCGGCGGGAAGTTGCATCGGCAAAGAACAGTAATACATCGTAGAACAACAGTGAATTCATACCGGGAAGTTTGGCGGTCCACTACACTCGCCGTGAGATTCAAGGGCCGGAACCTCATGACGGAACAGGAACAGGCACTCATGACCTTTGATCCTACCCTTGATCTTGTTTAAATTTTTTTAAAACAAAATATATTTAAAGGAGAAAAAACATTTTATTTTTAATAAATTTAAAATCCACGATCTAAAAAGAAAAGAGTGAATCTTGTATCTAGGGGTGATAATGAGCCTTTCGGCTCGCAAGTTTTTTGGGCTCGGTTCGAGTAAGCTCGACTTGGGTTCGGGTTCGGGATTTAAACGAGTCGAGTCGAGCCGCGTTTATCCAAGCTCGGCTCGAAAAGCTCGTGAACAAGTTCGGAATAATTATATATAAACATACATATATATATTTATATTAAAAATAATTTGTTTAACAAAGAAAAATAATAAAATAATCGAGAGTAAATCCACTAAAAATAAATTAAATACAATGAATTGAATATTATCAACTAAAATAAATTTATAAATAATAAATAAAAAATAATTACAAATAAATAAATAATAAAATAAAATAATATAGAAAATTATCTATTTCGAGCTGAGCCCGAGTCAAACCTGACGAGTTTTGAATCCGAACCGAGCTTGACGAGCCTCAAGCCGAGCGTAGATATACCTGTTTCTGAGCCTAGCCTGGGTCAGCTCATTATCACCCTTGCATAATTATAAATTTTGTTTATATTTCGTAGTATTTTATGCATTTTACATTTATTTAGTTAGATATTGCGTGTTGTAACTTGTAATAAATTGTATATATTCATCAAATTTAGAATAAAATTAAAACATGTTATTTATTTGGTATAAGAAGCTTAACCATTAATATAATAAAATTAATAATCTCTATTGATATGATACACTTATTCAATAATTATTTTATTGAAAATATCAATTTTGTACACGAAATTGTTCAATGAAAACATAGGATTTCATGCAACAGTTGCTAACAAATTCATTAACAAGCAGAAATTACTTTGGAGAACAATCTCTGTATCTGTCTCAGAGATGGATTGTTGGGAGAACAATCTTAGACAACAAGTTCAATGAAAAAAATGCATTCAATTCCAAATCTTCCTACTGTACAACATTATGAACATAATCTATGCACTCCGGACTTCAAAACAATTTGTTCCGACATATATTCGGATTCGATCCGCTAAAGTTAGTTCAAACTGGATCCAGATAGCATAGAAAGAGACTTACTCAAAATTATTTGGTTACTAGTCACTTGCAGGTTGGATATGTTATATGAACTCATTTCCAGCAATGACAAGTGAACCAAAGCTTCTTGAAACCAGGATGATCCATTAAATCAATAGTTTTGTACCCTCGAATCGTGACGAATCTTTGTAGCATTTTGGCCTGAAATTACTTCATGCTGCTAGTCTTCAACTCCGGTGTTGTAAACAAAACTGGGAAAAAAGGTAGTAATGCACCTGAAGATCGATGATAAGATAAACGAGAGACTATGAGTGCCAATGGCAGCAAAGGGAAATAGGGTTGAAGCAAAGAAATAGATTGGGAGTGCAATGCTAGAGATAGGATTTCATCACCAACTTTAAATGAGGAAGAGTCATGTTCTTCAAGAGGCTGGGATTATGAAGCACAAATGCTTTCCATTCTTCTTTGTTGATTCGACCGTCTTTGTCGGCATCCGCATCTGCAAATGTCTGCAGAGAGATGAAGATCCGGTAAGCCATTGAATGCTCTACAAAATCATACAAGTAATAAGCAGAGTTTAAACTCCAGAGAGCTCACTTTGTCAATGATTTCCTCGAGAAGGTCATCTGACAATTGCAGTTCAGATTCCATCAAAATGGCAATTACCATTTGCTTAACCTGCAAATCCAATCAGACAAAAGTTATACTCCCACCATTACAGGAAATGCATCGTCTCAGACTCATTCACAGACACCGAATTTAGATTAGAACTGCTTACTCACTTCTTCTCGCTCGATAAAACCTGTTTGTCTCAGGTCATACAGCCTAAATGCAACTGCAAGATATTAACAAGGATGTACATAATCCAAAGACATACATTAATGGTACAAAGCAAATGAATTCCCAAGAACCCTTACAATCAATTTTATCTTCTACAGGGGCATACGGATGAAACACGTCGAGTGCATGGACGAACTCCTCGAATTCAATGACCCCATTTTTCTTCTCATCAAAAAGATCAAAAACCTGCAATAATATAAAAGATTAACAGAGATAGGTAATCAAAGGAAACTGCTCAATCATTAATTCAACCACACATCAAAACTTAAAAATGAACTCAACTTATACATTACAACTATAACGATTCCTGAAATTCAAGCTGAACGATGCATCTCCTCTTCATACTGTGATTGATTTCCAAGAAACTGGGGTATTTTTGCAAACAAAAAACTTACCCTGTCAAGAAAAAGATTGCTGCCGTACGGTGACTGGAACAATGCTAACTGAAGCTCTTCCTATAACGCAAAAGAAAAACATACAATTTTACAAACATTTTGGCATTGTACACTGAAACATAAACCTGAAGCAATCAACCACATGAAATAAGCCATGAAAAGAAAAATTCTAACCAAATTCATGGCTGAATTTGAATTTTACCTTATGAATCAATCCGTCATCAATTATTGAGCAACTCAACTTCTTGAACAGTTCGTACAACGCCTCTATTTCATTCACCGTAACTGCGCCACAAGATCCAATAACCAACAGATAATCAATCATGTTAGTTTTCTAGGCAGGGAAAAAACCAAAAGTAAAAACTCAGTTCCAAATCGAATATCGCAAACGGGTATGCATCAAATCTAAGCATACATCTGGATTCAGTGGCGAGCCGAGTTAAATCCGTGAACCCATAAAGGCATTTCTTGGGTCGGGTCCGGTACCCAAAACAACCAGTCGTTGCAAAAATCAAGAAATCGACCACTGCAATAATCGGAATCACAGCTACTGCACAGATCGACTCTCCAATCGTCAGGGAGCTCGACCGCTGTTCATCATAATCAAATGCACAAACAATAAGGACTGAATCAACCTCCTCTCAGAACCCATTACAAAGAACAAAAAAATGCAAATTTAGAAGTTATTCAAATGACGAAACAAAGAAGAAACATGAGTTGTTAAGAAATACAATAAAAAAGCTTTTGCTGGTTGAATCCATGGCTGCAAACAATCACACAACAGAAACAGAGCATATATCCCTTCCCGTATAGCTTGTAAATTTATCTACAGTTCCTAAGGATTTCACCCATAGCCACGAGGGAGAAATTATATCTGATCAGTCATGGTATCATCCAATTATAACCACCCACTTTAATACTAATCTTCAACTTATTTTTTTACATCAACTAATCTTTACTTATAATTTCCATATATTTTAAAAATATAATTTTTAAAAATAATATTAATTACATCGTTGATTAATAATGAAATAAGTAATTTTCATTGTGAATCGAATCTATGATATAATCTCCGGCTACAAGGTTTGTGTTTTAGTAAAAATTATTAAGTGAACATGTTCACCACGTTATCCATGGTCTCAATTAATCAAGACCGTTGATCTTAATTTTTTTTAAGTAAATTATCATCTCTTTTCTACATGTATTTAGTGGGTGGGTAGTTATTAGGTGATTATTTAAAGATCAACGATCCTGATTACTTGAACCATAGATGACGTGGTGAACAAGTTTCACCTAATAATCTCTCGTGTTTTAGGGATTGCCTCTCAAGTTGGCTCAGGTTGAAACACAAAGGGACACGTGTCAAATAAATCATATTTTTAATTTAAAATAATAATATTTGTTGTCATCACTTAAATTTAAGGTTAGAATTTTCTTTTGGAAACTAAAATATGACTGCTAATTAGGTTGTCATTTTAGGTGAATATCACCCCAGGTGAAATTAGGAAAATAATTAAATAATTATTAATTCTCCCTATCTAAATAATTGTTTTATTAGTTATAATACAGAATTAATAATTCGATTTCGTGGAAAATTATAACTTAGTATGTGTATCGTGGTATTTTTTTTAATCCTTCGCCACATAATTAATTAAGAGGCTAAACTTAGTAAAAGAAAAAGAGTAATCTACTTGTTAGTCATCAAATTATAGTGTGTATTCTATTTTAATCACCAAATTAAATATTTTTGTAAATTTAGTCCTTAATGCTACAAATTTTATCAATATGATCATTGTCGATAATGGGACCAAATAGATTTAATAAATGTGACCTCAATAATTCTATTTGTAGTTTAACAACAATGACTACATTAATACCATTTTATAATATTTTTTTAAAATTTAGTGGCCAAAATATAATAGATCTTATAATTGGGAAACTAACAAGATAATTTTCCTAATTAATATTATAAAGCTTGTGCTTTAGTGGATGTTAATTTTCTATGCAAAAAAGCTTGATGGTCGACCGTCATTGAGCCGAAATAAACTAAAAGTGATGATAAATGACATTAATATAAATAAATAAAAATTGGGTCTCTCGGGTTAAAGTGATTAATTTCATAATAAATTATTGTGGCCAAAAATTCTCATTCCAAAACTTCACGCTTTAAACCACATATATATATATATATAATATTGATTCGAATTTTTAACTTTATTGCTTTAAAAATATTATAAAAAATTTAACACTCAATTTAGTTTTAGAAAAATACCAGTTATCTATCTAAAATATATATAGTTTAAACTCTTATTTTTGAATTAATCAATTTTTAATAATATTATTATAAAATATTAACGAAATAAAATTTTAAATATTTGTTTTAATAAAAAACATTACACGCCCATCTCATAAAAATGCATAATTTAGTTATATATTTCTGAGTTAATCATGTGACTGCATATTCTTAAATAGTTAACCATCTGAGCTGGATTTTAATTAGGGATGGATACGAAAATCAAATGTTTCGACTTATTTCAATCTAGTCGGATTTAAATTGGATTTTGATCGGATGGAGATTTTTTAAAGGTAATTTCAGGTTGAGTTTGGATTTAGGATAGAAATTTTTTTCATATATATTTTAAGAATATTTACAATAATGATCCATCTTTATATATATTTTATATAATTAAGTCACTAAAATTATTTTTTTATAATTAGGTCACTAAAATTTTATTTTTTTTAATTAGATCCCAAAATTTTATTTTTTTATAATTAAATCCCAAAATTTTATTTTTTTTAATAATTCAAGTCAGCTTGGATTTTAAAGCTTAAAAATCGGATTGAATCAGGTCAAATTTTTCACCCTAAATTCAGGTGGGGTGACGGGTGGAAAATATAATTTTTCGAATTTCAATGGCTAAAGCCTGAACCATGGTTCAGCTGCCCATAATGATTATTATTATTATTGACTGTTTCTCTACTTAATAATTACCTTATTCCAATGATTTATACAGCTGATTTCAACTTAGCTAAGAAGTAAAAACTTATGGCTAAAATAAAATAATTGGCAAAGTCTCCTTTTTTGTCTGTCCCTATAATGCTTCTCTATCTATAACCCTAGTAATTATTAATTAATGCTTTCTTTTTCCCTCACCAACATATAAGATGTTACAAATAGCCTTATATAGAGTGCAAAATGTTGATCTTACCCTTTTCCTGTTCCATCTTCTCTTAAACTTCCATAGAAATCCGGGTTTTAATCGGTTTCAACTTCAACCCCATGCTTTCCGGTGAAAGAAGCTCCGGCGAGATGCAACACGGGCTCAAAGGGCTTCTAGGACTAACGCTTAGAATCGCTCTGTATAAGCCGTATCCGGTAAGAAAGTACTCTATTGGTATCAACATGGCATGGGGCTGCTCCTCTGTCACCATTGACCCACATGCTTGAACCTGTAGGTGCCACCCTTCTCATGTTGGTTAGCTCAATGCCATCCATATGTTTTGTTTTTCAAGTTCTAGATGTAAAAGATATTAGAAAATGGGTTAGGAAATGAACTGTTTACATACCTCCACTAAGGCACTATATCTTCTATCTAATTTCGAAGTCATGTGAAGAGCCTCAGAATGGAAAGGAGAGTTCTCGCCGACAAATATTAAAGAACGGCAATGCAGTTTTCTTAGCCCTTCGCTAAGGTCGGGTCTCCTGGTAGACGGTAAATAAGAGTTTAATGCCGGACCATTACATGCATGCATTGAAAATTTTTCTTTTTCTTTTCCCCTGATAAAGGAGATAAGGAAATCCAACTAACCACGTGAAACCCTGTTTGAAGAACAGTTTCAAAAAGAAACCTAGTCCACCTAAGTACCTAACTACCTATCTACCAGGGAGATAGGCTTACCCGTTCATTGCTTCGAGAAATTGCCAAATATTTTTACTCTCCTTTTCATCTAGCAACTGCAGGAGAAAATGCCATCTGACAAAATAAACTTTTTTGTAATGCCGGTTGGAAAGTAAATAAGTGTCAAATACAAGGAGTTCAAGAACTAACTCTTCTGCATGCCTGAACTACATCGGATTCTGGTACTCGAACACCACCACGGACTTCCTGCCATTATCATTCAGAACCTTGTCACTCAACTAGTTAATTCTAGGAAGCAAAACGGCATATGTTTTTGGTGCCGAAAAATACCTTACTGAAGTACCGCTTAAGCAACAACTCCTTCACCACACCACACATGCCATAGAAATATAGTAAATTTGACATCACCTGCAATAATATGACAATCCATTAAAGCACATAACCATTTAACCACCAAAGAGGAAATAAAATGGTCCAGTTGAGGAACCTTATTTAACAACCACTCTGTCCATGAGGGTGCTCTGCAGAGGGGTGAAACAAGTATTAACCCAAGCACACGCTGCCGGTATCTCATCTATTAAGACAATACGTATAATTATTTGCAAGATTATAAGAGAATATCTAGTTCTTTATCTGGAACAGGGAAAGGAAAAAAGGAAAATTTTGTGTTCTTAGCTACTTGACTTACAGCAAATAGGGTAAGAATATATGCTCCAGCTGTAACTCCCATACACATTACAGCACCAAGCCTGCGATTAAAAAGAAGATGAAGACTGGAAATAGAGCTTGTTTGCCTTTATTCTTTTCCATCAATTTATATCATTTTCATACAACAAGTACAATAATTACCCAGCAACAAATATACTAAACTGTTAAGAGTAGAAAAGATTACGGTAAAGTAAAATTCTAATCAGTTGACACTTGAAGAGAGAAAATAAAGTAACTGTGGAATTATATTGATTACCCAAAAAAGTCAAGAACCTCAACAATTTGATCTACCAAGTCATTAATAGAAGGCATAAGATTATCAGGACCAACGGGTGGAGCTCCCAACTGCAATATTTCTTCAAGAAAGTCCCGGATAAGAAAGGCTTGGATTATAGAATTCAACCAAAATTTGTTTTGATTAAAACTGGAAATACAAGATTAAAACATGAACAGAACTGACCTCATGCCCTGGAGGACTTATATGATATATGCAAAAGTTGAGGAGTAACGAACTAGCTTCTGGACAAAAGAACAACCCTTGAAAACAGGAGGTATCTGCAAAATCACACACAACCAAAGTTAGGCAAGAAATATGAAGTATCCTTGGGTAAATGGTCTTGCTCATTACGGATACCAACAAATTATAGTGTTCTGAAATTCAACATATTACATTAACAAATAAAACTTTAGCTCAAAGCAATCTAGCCACAAAGTCTGGCAAATCAGGATGAAAACACAAAAGGTCCCGGGTTTAAAATAATGTCTTTGTTTAGGGAGAAAATTCAAGCATGGAAAGGGCAGCCATTTTTACCCAAAACAGTTGGCAAAAAGATCAATTTTCATAGACTCTGAAAGCAGATATGTCGTCCTAAGAGGGAGGCACAAGGAAAAGGAGCAGAACAGTAAGGTTTCTTGCATTACTTACGATTTAGAGCTAAATCAGGATACGTAACAAGAGCCGGCTTATCTTGGTCTCCAAACACAGCAACTGAAACTGAACCATGGTGAGTTCTCACAAGGTACTCCTGCAGATAGATTTTACAATGCATTAAGAAACCTCCTCGAAAACGACCAAAGATAAGATCAAATTGCCAGCCACAGAGAACATATACCATATGATCCAGCAAGGCAATGAGAGTGTAATTGACATGGATTTCATTCAGTTTATAAAAAGACATATTCAAGCATAGCCCAAGCTAAGTATATTCTAGGTAGATTCTGCATCATCTAAACTCCTAATTTGACAAAACACTAATGAAATTACCAGTCATAAGAAATCCCCCCAGAACATAAAGCAAATAACTTCAATAAATAAACAAACACTATAAGTTTCAAAACATCATTGAATTTACTTTATCTGAGTGTTTCTACAATGATAAAAAGTTTAAGAAGCCATTAATCGATCGATCATAAAGAACAAATTATGTTATCATTCAAAATTAATTGTAGCCAAAACGTAAATAAAACCGACTGTTACTATACAAAAGGAATGAATAGTTTCAATCTTTGCTTTAAGACGAAATAAATTAGAAATAAACAATAAATCCATCTTAGCTAAGCAAAAGACGGATAGGTGCATAATTACATTCAAGCTTTAAGAAGGAAAGCATTTCTCCCATTTCTTTTTCTCCTCCGTTCCCACATTTTCCCGGTAACCAAACAAGAAGATAAATAGAAATGCAGATTACCTTGCCGCCAAGAGCGAACGTTTCCATACCAATGGAAACCGAGTCGCTAGAATCTGTCATTTCGCCTCTCTCTCACTCAAAATGAAGACGCCATCTTTAGAATTGGCTTCCGTGCCTTTTATACCAAATCTTTCAATCTGTCCCTTATTGTAGATTTTCTCTTTCCATTAGATTAAAATAATATTGAAAACATTTACGGCTAGGAGAAATTATTAAATAATTATTTATCTATAATGTGTCTAATAATATTTATTTATTTTAATATAAAATTTAAATAATTATTTATTCATTCACTTTTTAATTATATAAAAAAGGGTAAACTATATAAATATTCTTTTAACTATACTTTAATTATCTTTTACATCTTGACTATCAAATGTTATAAATTAATCCGTTGACTAACTTTTTTGATACAAAGTGATCATGTGCCGTTAAAAATTTGACGAAAAACTGATATAAACGTTAATATGTTGACTTAAATAACCATGCGACATCTTCGATTTCTATAATCCAAGTCAACATGTTAACGTCCACATCAGTTTCTCGTCAAATTTTTAACGACATAGAACCACTTTATATCGAAAAAGTTAGTCAATAGACCAATTTATAACATTTGATGATCAAAGAATATAAAAAACAATTAAGGTATAGTTAAGGGACGATTTATGTAGTTTACCCAAAAAAAATACTTTTAAAAAATAAAATTAAAAAATTCATTAAATAAAACTAACAATCATAATTAAGTTATAAATGCATTGACCAAGTGTTGAATATATTAAATATTAATAAAGTACATCGCATTTTTATAGAGAAGAATTAAATTTAAATCTTAAAAACCTTAAATATTTATATATAGCCTTCGTAACCAAATAAATATTAATATAAATATAATTCACATATAATTATAGTTTAAAATAACGTGAAACAAGATATAAACTTCATTAATAGGATTTAATTTTATTTAAAAAATTAAAATTTTAATCATAAAAAATTGAAATCTAGTATATCAAATATCTTAAAATATAAAATTTGAACTGAAAATTTTAAATCGTACCAAGTCACCGACGCTTGGCTTATCACTATCAGTGAAAGCAAACTCACGTAGAACCGAACCTTAACCAGAGACAGGAGTTAATTTAACCCCAGTTAAGTGGCCGACAGTTTTTTCAATATTACAACACTGCACCCATTTTCTTTCTTATAATTTCTTCGGATAATTTAACAAAATATTGCTTTTTCAAAAAAATTTATAAATATATTTTCCTTCCTAATTATTTTTAAAAAATTTAAAAATCGGGTGGAAAGTATCTCGATTTCAAATAATAACCTAATAAAATATTTGGTATTGTTCAAAGTTGAAATGTTTTTCATCCGACTTCAAATAGTGTTTTTCAAAAAAAATACTGGATAAATAATAATTTTCAAGATATCAACAATATTTTTTTAAAACACTGTTTGAAGTCGGATGAAAAATCTCCAACTTCAAACAATATTAAATTTTTTCTTGGGTTACTGTTTAAAATCGGGATGTTTTTCATCCGACTTCTGATTTTTATAATAAATTATCATATTTTAAAAAATAATTGAGAAAAATAATATATTTATAAAAGAATAGAAAACAATATTTAGTTAAATCATTGAATTTCTTCTTCTAATAAATATTTATATTTATAACACATATTCAAACTAATAAAAAATAAAAAAAATATAACAAATTAAAAACATACACCCTCCTTCCCATTCTCTTAATAATTTAATCCGTATTGTCAAAGTCTACATTAAGAGAAATATATTCGCATTGAGATGCATCCTAGTAATTATGAGGTCAATAATAAAAATAATTCATAATCTCGGATCTCAAAAATTAATATTAAATTCAACCCATAAAGTTCAAACAGATCACATTAATAGCATGTTTTGTATATTATTGACATTTATTATTACTTACGTTACTAAGCAATTAATTCATTTTTAATGTAATTATAAATTAAAAATATATTTAACACTTACATGTTAATATTTTACTAACAAATAATGTAATGTTATTATGTATATATTATTGATATATCAATAATTTTTATATAAATATATTAATTTTAAATTTTAAATAAAATAAATAATTTTTTAATTCTAAAAGTCTTAATCTTACTGTATATCATAAACTAAACGTATAAACTTTAAAATAATTCATTTGTGAAATATTTTTTACCGGTAAATAATTTATAATATAATAGATATAAAAATATTGTCGGTGTCTAACATTTTATACCAGGGCAAAGTTTAACAACAATGGACGAGTTTTCACACTACGTGGCGCCTATGTAACGAAAAGAAAAGGTTGGGGGGGGGGGGTGATACTAGACTCTTGAATCCAAAACTTTATTTTTATATTAGTAAAATAAATTTGTTTAATATTTAACAATAAATAATATTTTTTATTGATCATAAATTTATAAATTCAAAACATAAATAATTATAACAATCGAATTTAAAAATTAATAATTAAAAATATATAAACCTTAAATATAAATAATTACTTCAGTAGTTTATTCGTAAGAAATTTAATGTTCTATTTGAATGAAGATATGAAATATTGTTTTTCATGTCACATCACAGTATGAGAAACCACATGTTGGTTGGAGAGAGGTCTGCCTGTACTGATTTCTAAACCAGAATAATGTGCATTAATCATATTTTCTAAAGTATTTGAATTTTTTTAAAATATAAATAATTTATATTTTCATGGATGGAGATTTTTTTTAATTTAGCTACAATGATTACAGTAGTATCTGTTCTAGAGTATATACTTTCAATCATTGGACATTGATCACTCAATCACTGTGATGACAATACTGGTGTTCGAACCGTGACCTCCAAAAACAACAATCGTTCCTTTAACCGATGAGGTCAGATGATTCGTGCATGGATGGAGACTTTTGGGTTGGGAGTTGGACCTACCAGTTACCATGGACTACACGTGATGAATTAAGTCTTCTTTTATGGCATGCCCTTTGCCCCATCCGACCGTATTCAATAATTCATGTAAAAACAATTGATCCTTTCGTTAGTTTTCTACCTTTTTTCTTTAACTGGTTTTTAAATTATGCAAGGACAAACCTACGAGTATTTTCAGTGTCGGTGAGTAGGTTTTGGAGGTCATAAGGGACCTGGTTACTGCCGTGCCTATTTTAGCCACGTCTTTTCAGTCACGAAATAGTCCAAATATTTGATGGGCCCAGTCTTCTGTCGGAAGGAACAGTTCGAAGTTTTGGGGCTTGGTAAGATATACGATGGGTTCGAACATTGGATACTCGAGCTCGGCCCGAACCAACGGTTCTAGAACTCGAGAACGGTCTTCATCCTGTTCCAATGACCCAACCCAACCACCAAAATTCTAAACTCAAAAAGGCATGCATATACCACTTTCTCCAGCATTTTATCTAATTGTGATATACTAATATGTATATGATATATATATATATGGATTACGGCTGATGAGAAAATTATATTTAGCCGATTGATTAAGTTATTCGTCTTTGCTTCCTCATATTTTCTTAGACATGAGTTTTAAATCTAGTAGTAACACAACAACTTTCCATAACATCTCCTTCCCCTACCCCTTTGTTTGCCAGGTAGCAAAATTCCTCCTTGTGGACCGAGGAATGTATGATCCATCTTTGAAACTCAAAGAAGTTGCCTTGTTGAATAGCAACAGGCTTTGTCCAAAGCTTATTCTCTGAATAGTAAGTACAGACAGATGCAATGAAAATCAAAGGTGAAAAATGGCAGTGAAGAATCTGACCACCAACGAAGTGACATGAAACCGGTTTCAGCAGTATACTATATTTTGGATTCAATCTACGGTATAAATGAAAAAACTTCATCGACAGGTGACGCTCTTCCTTCAAAATTAATAAAAAAAATATTAAATAAAAACGTCACCTGCATCTATAGGTAGCGTCCTCCCCTAAGTCACCATATGCAGGTAGTGTTCTTCTATCTGTATTGTAGCTTTTAACATAGATTCCAAAATAAACTTTAAACACTTTATTTTCACAAATAAATACTCTAAATAACCTAAAAATTCAAAACTTCCGGCATCCTGAGATATCTCTTACACAACAATGAATTAGAACAATTAACATCAGCATCCAACAGGGGAAGGATAAAAACAAAACCTTATCACAAAAAAAGAATACCATGCTATTGCTAGCAATAGCCTTGGAATAAAAAGCCTTGTCAAACAGAAGAAAACACCAGATTCCCAATAGTGAGTCAGTGACTTTATATAAAACGTGTCAATTAAATGCATGCCTACAAGAGAACATAAAAAATTGATTGACACTCACTCTTGATAACAAAGTTCTACTGTTGCTAATTGCATTCCAACGCATGCATGGCAGATTCAGAAATCCAAAAAAGAAGGTTCAAAAATTTTCTCTCTCAAATGAATATATAGATTTTTATTTTTTTCCCACCCCAAATAACTAAATAAGTGTGAAATTATCCCCTCCATGGCCATGTCTTCCCGGATTTTTTTTCGAAGTGAGATTAATACTTCTTACTTCTTTTTAGATGTGATACTATACACATGCTGATAGACACGTACAATCTATGCATAAGCAGCAAAAAGGGCATGAAACTATGCAACTTATACGTGCATCTATCCACCATTTTTGGGTCAGTGTTGTATATCTACTTAATTGATCGTACATTTAACAAGATGAGATCGATATTTTGATATTTGCTTTATAAAGAAACAATGAAAGTGAAACAAGTAGTACCACTCCAATGATATAATTAGATATCAAAGTCAAAATTGGTGACTCAACAAACGATATGAAAAAGACAAGACAATTCATCCATAACGAGATAGAAAACTTATTTAGAACTGGCAGAATTAAATGACGTTTAAACTATTACAGAATAATTAAGAATACAAGGCATCAATTATATAAAATTTGAAATAAAACTTACCCGATGAAAAAAATATAAAAATTCACAAAGATTACTTCGACGGCGTTGCAGGGCGTGGAGCGGGAAACTAGAAGCTGGAAAATGTCTTTGGAAATGGAGATTGAGCTCGGGAGCTAAATTAATTAGTGGAATGAGAAGTTAATGCAGCGTAAAACCAGACGAATTCCAGTGTTAGATCGGGTAGATTCTGTTACGAGCGACAGAAAATGGAGGTGAAATTGGAAAAATGGTCGAACCGCGACGGTGTTCGGTGAAAAACGGTGAATAGATTCTGATAGCATGAGCTGAAATGGATCCGGTGGTTTAGAGTGGTGGATGAGGGTAGCGGAAATTAAATTTGAATCGAATTGCACCATTCTTTTGTAGTGTTGACGCTGAAAGAATTGCGAAGGGGAAACAAAGGGGGTTAGGGAACGGTGAAACTGCAGCAGGGTATTTTGGTGAAGTTTCCCTTTTCTATTGGAGAGCCAATGGCAAATCGGAAAATTCTACAATCATCGTTGCAAACCATTATTAATGTTAAATATTATTGAATATTATTAAATTAATTAATAAAAAGTTAAATATTAAGGACTCAATATATAATTAATAAAAAATATAAATTTTTATTATTTATAAATTAATTTAATAATATTCAACGGTATTCAATATTAACAATGTTAAACGGTGTTCAACGCCCGTTGTATACTTATCCCAATGAAAAGGGATTAAAAGGGTTTCAATTGTAAGGATTTTTATTTAGATGGTAAAGTTACAAGTATTTAAAAGTAGAGTGTCTATTTAAACAATTTCCCCTAAAAAGAGAGGGGAGGGAGCAAAGAGAACATAGTAATCTAATGACTACCTTTCAAAAAAAAATAATCTAATGACTAATCTGCGCCAAACATGGCCTTAACGAGTTAACGTCATTCCATAATAAAGTCGAGAGAAGGGCAGGCTAATTTACAAAAATAATCACTTATTTTTTTAAACATAAAATAATCACTTAATTAATCACTAAATAAATGAAACAAAAAATGAAAGAAAATAAAGAAGAGACATAATATAAAGGAAGAGAGAGATTCAACAATCCGCCAAAACGCTACGTCGCATTTCCTGCTCTGTCATTATCTCTTAAGCTTCATTTTTTTATTCTCCCAAACTAGAAAAAAATAAATAAATAAACACTGAAAGTTTTCAATCTACGGAGAGAGATGAAGGCAATAAAGAGTGAAATATCGTCGCTGTTGATTTTCTGTGAAGTTGATTTTCTTTGAAGATCATCTATCTAATCTATGTTCATTACTTGTAAAAAGGGGGGGGGGGGGAAAGGAAGAGGCGGCTAATTTATCATTGTGGAAGCTGTTGTTTCTTATCTATATGATCGATTGAGAGCTTGCATTTGTGAAATGGAGATTGCTTCGAATTGATGAAGTGTTTCGATTTTGTTGTGAATCTAAGTGTCGGATCGGCTCGTTGATGCATTGAGTTTGCTTTTATTTCATTTCTTGAGCAGGAATCTGTTTAATTTTCTTCGTTCTTTTTTTGGTGGAGAAAACAATGAGCAACGGCGGTGCCAAAGCAACCGTGGCTCCGGTTGGAGGACCACAACCGCTGGACTGGAAATTTTCGCAGGTGTTCGGAGAACGGACGGCGGGAGAGGAAGTACAGGAAGGTGCGATATCTGGATTTATTCAATTCGGTTTCTCTTAGGGTTTAATTATGTCTAAGTATATATTAGTTATACAATTTTGGCTATTTTTTATTGTATAATCGTTTTCCCTCATTTCTATTTCCCTTTCTATTGTTTAAGTTGGCTATACCCGAGTTCAATTTGATATGTATTCGGTTGGATGAAAGTATAATGTTAGGATCTAGGTCTAGCTTCATCACTCTAGCTTCTCAAAGTGTGATGTGAAGCAATGGCGTCTAAATCATGGTTTAACAATCTGTACATGTGTGGTATTATTGGTTCATTTTGACCTGAGATTAGTTGTTATCGACGGAATGATTGAAATATTCAATCTATAAAATGATATTCATACATGCTTGGCTGTTGTGGTCTGCAAGTTTAACTAATTACTAGGGTATTTAAGACTGGTGCACCATGAAAAAAAGTTTTAAAACAAGTCTTTGCTGGTAAGAGATTGAGTTTGCATGCGTGATTGATGCTCTTGACTTTGGGTTATGATTTCTTGACTATTGACTAACGTGATCAATATTGAAGTATGCGAGCCATTAGATCTATGAGTTACTTTTGTTGTTCTGAGTCAGTGGGAAGTATATTTGTGATGTAAACTGTTTTGAGCCGAGTTTTTGTATTCTCTCCATTATGTCGTTCTTTTACTGTCCTCCACAGTGCAAAAAATTGGAACATATTAATGAAGTATAATTTTCAATGAAGCTAACAGTCATGGGAAGATGTTCTCAGTACTGTTCGTCTTTCATGTTCTGCTTCGTCTGCTCACTTCATTTTTTTCTTCTTTTCCAGTTGATATCATATCTGCTATTGAATTTGATAGAACTGGCGATCACCTTGCTACTGGAGATCGTGGGGGCCGGGTGGTTTTGTTTGAAAGGACTGACACTAGAGATGTATGTACTATGTCTGCTCGCTGTTTTCCTGTTCATATTTCTGAAACCAATTTTTTTTTTGTGTCGCTGTGTTGCTCCAGTGTTATGTTGCTACACTTTGTGATACATTTGTTTGACAAAAAATGTATAAAATGCAGCATGTTGGACATCGGAAAGATCTTGAGAAGATGGATTATCCAATGAATAGGCACCCTGAATTTCGGTATAAAACAGAGTTTCAGAGCCATGAACCAGAGGTATTTATTGCATAAACATATGGATTGTTTTAGTTTACATGCTAAAACATTTCTGGACTTGAATTTCATTGAAATAATTAACTTTATTGGTTTAATGCAGTTTGACTATCTCAAGAGCTTGGAAATTGAGGAGAAAATTAATAAAATTAGGTGGTGCCAAACAGCTAATGGTGCTCTGTTTCTTTTGTCTACAAATGACAAAACAATCAAGTTCTGGAAGGTAGGTAAAGGCATTTTTTTTATTGAAGCTGTACACAGATTAGTACCCTGACAATCTCTCTGTATTTTTCCCCTCTAAGGAACACCAGTTTTCTAAAAGCAGAAATGTAGCATACCTACAAATCAAACCTTGCTGATATATTTATTTTTTCTAATGCCATTTCTAATATGGATAGGTACAAGAAAAGAAGGTAAAAAAAGTATGCAACATGAATGTGGACTCCACAAAAGCCGTGGGAAATGGTTCTATTGGTGGTTCAAGCATATCAACAAGCTCCAATCAATACATTGAGAATGGAGGATGCATAAACAATGATTTTTTATTCCCAAGTGCGGGTTTTCCATCTTTACGATTGCCAGTGGTAGTTGTCAATCAAGAATGCTTATTTCTATGAATGATAAATATAATATACATTTTTTGTACTCTACAATGGCTTGGCCGTGTTTGATTTGCCAACGTTATTGTATAAATGATTGTTAATCTAGCATTTAATGCTTCTGTTATAATTAGGTAACCAGTATTGAGACGAATCTTATGGCCAGATGTCGAAGAACATATGCTCATGCCCATGATTATCATATTAATTCTATTTCCTGTAACAGGTTCGTGTTATTTATTTTAGCTACATCCTTTCCCTCCCTCTTAATCCTTATATAAGGTTCATCTTTTTTAGTTTCATTGAGTTTCTGCTTTCTTGGGGTTTAACGTTTTCTTGTTGTTGTCTGGAGCTGGTGCTTGACTTTTGAACCTGACAACCTGTTCTCTAAGCTTGTTCACGATTCACCAAATATTTAATTGTTCCTTTCTTCTTGATTTGCAGTGACGGTGAAACTTTTATTTTGGCTGATGATCTTCGAATTAATCTCTGGAACCTGGAAATTAGCAACCAAAGTTTTAACATTGTGGATGTCAAACCTGCAAACATGGAGGATTTGACTGGTGGGGATTCCCTTTTTGATTGGCAATTTTGTATCCATTTGGATTTTCTTAATCTTTTATATTGCATATGGTTGATTGGTAAAAGAATCAATTCTTTCTGGTTTCCCCATTCGTCTTTCTTTCCTTTATGTTTTTTTGGTTATATATCTGCAAGTTTTTCTTCCTCTTTTCACCATCCTCCATCCATCCTCTATCTTCTTCTCTCTCTCTCTTTAATTTATTTTTGAGAGAGTAGAGGTGGGGCTGAAGGGAGGTAGGGCCCCATCTCACTCATTGGGTTTTGTATTCATCTTTCCTATCAATTTTATGATGTTTTTCCTGTAAACAGTTACTAGTATATGTATCTGTCATGTTTGCATAATTCATTTGCTTCAGTTCATACTTGCAGAGGTGATAACTTCAGCAGAATTTCATCCTAAGCACTGTAATGTGTTAGCGTATAGTAGTTCAAAGGGTTCAATTCGTCTTATTGATATGCGACAGTCTGCACTCTTTGATTCTCACAGTAAATTGTAAGTGACCTATGCTATGTCTGTTTTTTATTGGTTTATTAGTTATGGAGGTTTGGGGAATCATCATTAGATTTAGTCACTTAAGTTCTATTTTCTTAACGTTACAGGTTTGAGGAACAAGATGCTCCTGGCACCAGGTCTTTTTTCACAGAGATCATAGCATCAATCTCGGATATTAAGTTTGCCAGGGATGGGAGACATATTCTAAGTCGTGACTACATGACCCTTAAGGTTGATACAGTCCTATATGAAATTAGCCTTCTCTTTCAAGCAACCATTGCTGTTTTTTATGCCTTTAAGATATGCTGCTTGTATAATAGCTGAATCTGTACAGTTATACACTCCTCCCACCTCTTCAATTGTTCTGTAACAAGGTTTTGATTTGGCTGTCAGTTGTGGGACATAAATATGGATTCTGGTCCAGTTGCCACTTTCCAGGTTCATGAACATCTTAGACCTAAGGTAAATATATTCCTGTTCTTCTGTTGGCTTTAGATGGGGACACTATATTTATTTCCTCATGATGTATTTGATTTTTTTTTGCTTGCGATCTTGAGCAGCTTTGTGATCTCTATGAAAATGATTCCATCTTTGACAAATTCGAGTGTTGTCTTAGTGGAGATGGACTTCGAGTGGCTACTGGGTCGTACAGGTATTGTGTGTGTAAGTTGGTGTTTTTGGGGATGGGGTTTGTATATATGTTAATGGTATGTTTTAAATTTTAACCACATTAAATTAAATATCCACTATATTCTAGGATCTTGACAATATTATATATTGTTGTGACTTTTTGTGATTCAGCAATCTGTTCCGGGTCTTTGGTTGTTCTGAAGGTAGCACAGACGCAACAACACTGGAAGCCAGCAAAACCCCCATGAGGTATGTTCTGATGTTCTTATTTATCCATAAGAATGAAGCAATATGTTTTTGGCCACTTGGCTATGGTAAATATAATAATGTGCATAGCTTTGAAGGGACTTATATGACCTTTTCTTAGTTTGAGAAGTCCTGGATCAAAAGAATGTCTCATTGATTGTCGGAAATTGCCATTTTAAGTGATTATTGAATTTTCAGGAGACAAGTTCAGACGCCATCAAGGCCTTCGAGAACCCTTGGTAGTCTCTCTGGTGTTGTCAGACGAGGTATTTGTTTCACATCCTTCACACAGAGTTCAAAATTTTGAGATGTCTTCATTTGTGTTCCGTCAGTTTTATCTAATTTTTTGCATAACAAACTCTTTCAATCCCTGATTTGCGCTGTCGATTGATTATTAGTGGATTAGGATTATTTGTTCTAACTAATTTTTGAGCAATAACCAATTCAAGGGAAGCATTTTATAGTTTTTACTTGCGCAACGTGTTAGGTTTATCTATCACCTATTTACCCATGCACATCTCTTTCTCTTCGACTCCATTTTCAGTGCAAGGAACAGATAATTCGGGAGTTGATGCAAACGGAAACACTTTTGATCCCACAACAAAGTTGCTACACCTAGCATGGCATCCAACCAAAAACTCTCTTGCCTGTGCTGCATCGAACAGTCTTTACATGTATTATGCATGAAGATGACCCACCAAGCTGCTGGAGATATCGGTTCAAATCTTCTCTAATCAACGATGCAGACGAGGCTGCAAGCATGGTTATCAGACAAACTTTTCAACACCAGGGTTCGATCTAGTTGTTGTCAATCTGTCCACTGATTAAAATATTCTTTTGTAGGAGCGTTATCTATCCCCATTCTGTTTTGTTTAGGTGGAAGAAAAGTATGATTGATACTTGAATCGAAAGCTTCTCTAGTTAGGGCTGTAATGCAGTGTTGCCTTACCGGGGTTGAGAGTAATGGGATTTTAACCGCCAAAATAGAAGGTAACCAAAAAAAAGGGAGCTATATATATATATATATATATATATATACTGATGCATCAAGTCTCGGTGATACTATTATTATGCGTTTAAAATACTTTAATTGTTTTAAAATTTTCCATCATTATGATTATTGGTATTTAATTTTCTAAATAAACTTTACATCAACTTTTAAAGATTATATGAGATACGACTCTATGATACAAGCGTGATGCGGAAAAAAATAATATGACCCGAAAATAGAAGTTTGAAATTTTATTTATTGTCTAAACTATTTTGAAAAGAGATAATAAAAAGGCTTTTAAATAGGAAAATTTTAAAAAATATTGTTGTTTAAAATTAATTTTAGGGTTTTAGAGAGTTTAAGGAATAATTGGAGAAATAGGCCAATTATTACAGTGATAAAAGGACCTTGTCACATTCTCTTGGCGAGGTTTTCTTTCTTTTCCTCATTCATCTGAATAAATTAAACAGATCAACATTATCTCGTCATAGATCAACAATATTTAGCCATCTCTTCTTGGCGTGGTTTAGGAAGTGAGAGAAGACTACGTCAAGAAGGTGACGAAGTTCTTTTATTATTGTAGCAATTGACTTACTTCCCTAATTATTTTTCAAACGTCTCGATAATGTTTAAAAATAAACTTAAACTCTTATATTTCTCAAAATTAGCCTTTTTTAAATATGTGTATGAATTATATTTAATTTTTTAGTATAAATTATTTTATGTTAAATATGTTATTAAAATTTTATTTTAATTATTTTAAGCGTTTAACTATTAATTAGCTTTATTTTTTAAAAAAATATTTTTATTTTTTAATTTAATTTATTTTCTCAACTAAATTTTTAAAAACAATATTTTTAAAACTCACAAAATGATCCTTGAGTTTGAAATCTTTAATTTTTTATGGATTTTGTAGTCGATGATTATGTGGTTGTTATCACTATCATCGTTAGATCCTCAATTATTCACCGTCGATTATTGAAGATATGTGTCGATTGATTTTTTAATGTCGAAAGAAGTCGAAATCATAACGATAATTTAAGGATTTTGGGTTTTAAATTATAGATTTGAGATTATTTTATGAAAATTAAAATTATTATTTTTAAAATAAGTAAAATATTAAATTTTATTTAAAAGATAAAGCTTAAACATACTATAAATCATATTTTAATTAATTAATATTTTTAAACCTTTATTTAAAATAAAAACAATTTAAACACGCAAAAAATCATATTTATAATTTAAATATCGATTTAACTATCGGGCCTAATAAAAATTGGTTGTGGTAGGGGGAGAGAGTATTTCGTTTTATCAGAAGAAGAAGAAGAAACATCCTCCCTGTTACTCTTTCTTTTTCTCTTGTTTCTTTTTTCAATTGTCTTCTTCTCCTCTATTTTGCTTCTACTTTCTTCTTCTTTCTCAAGAACCAAACAGAATACTCGCAAGGGAAAACTAAAATCTAATTATTGTTTGATTACTTAGATGTTGAGGATCTAAATTCTAAAGAAAGACGTGCGATACAGAGGGAGGAAGAAAGAGAAATCTGAGAATTTGTGAGGTCTGTCATTGAGAGCAGAGATTGATTATCTTTTGGTTTACAGTAATTTATTTTCATTTTCAATTTTCAATGGCTGCTATAAGCAATCTGCAATTCTTTTTTATTTTCCCCAGATTTTATAGATACAACCAAAGAATTTTTTAGGAACATTTTTGCTGTTTCTTGCTGATCTTGAAAATTTGTTTTTCTTCTGTGGAAGTTTTGAGAATCGGGTAAACGAAGTTCAAGTTCAAGAGATTTGAAACAACGGCAAATCTGAATGATTTTGTTTCTGATAAATATTTTCCCCCTTTCTTATGACAGATGCATCTTGACGACTGCTAAGCTACTTTCTGAAGAAATTCTGACTGATTTAATATGCAAAGAGGCAGATCAATTGCTTACATGTCAAAATCTTACATCAAATGAAAATCGGAAGAATAGGCTTCGTATGCAATTATTTTGTTGAAAATCCAAAGTAAAATTTGTGTTTCTACCAAAGAACTTGAAGAAGGAAAGTTGTCAAGGCAGAGCCAGAGCTATTGAGGTACGAGCGTCATTTTCTTTCCAAGATCAAGTACCTGACAATCTAAGTATCGACTCTAAATCTACCTAAATGGCTCGCCATTAATAAGCCAGAGGCAGGCTCTTTGTTCTTTTTCGTAACCTCGGTTGCGTTTTATATTTCCACTTCTTCTTCCTTTCTTTTTCTTTTGCAGCATGTTTGGTGCTTTAGTAATTGTTTTTCTATACCTAGTTTGATTTGATTATGAATCGAAGATTTCTCCCACGGAGTCTATTTCTCTCAAGAATGACAGATTTTCGTTTCTCCAGAGAGCATTAAGAGTATGTATTTCAGATTTTAATTTTTTCAGTCTGCTCTCTTTTTTCCCACGGAGTTTCAGTCATAAATTTCTTCTTAGTCCTTCAATGGATTCCGTCGCCTCTTTCAAATAGTCCGAAGAAGAGATTGACCTTTTCTCGCTGATTTTTTTTCCTCCAGATTAGATCTTTGTTCTGATTTCTATTTATTCTATCTCCATCTCTAATTTTCGTTTCCTTAAAATATCCACTTTGAAATGTTTTCTTCTTCTTCTTCTTCTTCTTCTTCTTCTTCTATTGCTATGATATTCATGGTTCCGTTGGATTTTTTTTCCATGTCTGTAATTTTCTGGGTGTTAAACATTTTAAGTACGAGGACAACTTTCCTTGCTCTGTTTCTTCCAAGTTTGAACTATGTTTCGTTTCGATATCCTAAATATTGCTGCTATTTCGAATCTTAATTTTCTCAGCCCCACCTAAAAATTCTCATCATCTCCATTGTCCTTTAATCCTTCAATATCTTATAAAAAATTCTTAATTTCAGTTGCTAGTTTACCATCTTTGTTTCTTCTCCAAAAGATGCAGAGACCGTTCGATGCTTGTTCTTCCCCATCTTCAACTTTTCTTCACGCTTAAGGCTGCTCTCTCTCTCTCTCCTTTTTTCCTCTTAATTTTTTGTTCAAATTTTCTAGAGAAAGTGCATGAAAGTTAAAGAGAAACCTTGTTCAAATTCTCTTAATCGCTTTTCGGTGTTTGTAATTTAATTATCGAGTTCAACCCAGAAAAAAGTTTAATTTGAAATTATTTACAGTTTTTAATATTTTGCTTTAATAATGGGACATGTGTACAGAAAATGATGGACAAGGACTCTTTGAGGGCCAATAACAATGGTAATAGCACCAACCACAACAGAGATAAAACCAGATGTGACGCAGGCTTGTTGAGATCTAGCTTAGATTCGGGCAAGCAAACCGCGGCGTCTTCTGATTTTGTTTTACAGTGGGGGAATCGGAAGCGTCTAAGGTGTATGAAGACCCAGATCAAAGACGATCAATCCGGACCAGTTAACCGAACCACGGTTCGAGTCGTGAGGGCCGCGAAGGACTCTTCAAATCAGCCTAGCAATAATAACAATCACCGGACTGGATGTTTTAACCTCCGTCAGCGGCCAGCTTCTCCTCAGGCTCCGCCGCCTCAGCGCATTCTCAGGTACTATACTATATTTACAAATTACGCCTTTCAATGAGTTTATTTATTTACTCGAATTTACCTTTTCTCTTCCGAGTGTTTGGTTACTATAAACACTTCGGTATTGTGGCGCGTGTACTATACGCTCCGTTGAGGCAGGCGTCATTGACGCTCGTTAGAAACTCTAGTAAGTTTGGATTGAGAAAATCGTATTCGTCCCTATAATGAACGGTTAGAAATGTTTATTTCAGGACGGAATAAGTTGCATAGTTGGCATCATTGTCACTCGTTAGAAATCTAACACTAGTTTGGATTGAGAAAGTCGCCCTTATAGTAAAATGTGTAGAAATGTTTATTCCAGGAAAGGAGAAGTTGCATAGTTGGTGTCATTGACACTTAGAAATCCTACACTTGTTTGTGTTGAAAAAATCATTCCCATAATAATTTTTTACAGTACTCGATTATGATTAATAAGTTTATATGATGGTTATACAAGAAAAATCTTAGTTGATATTTCCATATAGGCCTTTTTAACTAGTCTGTGATGGCATTGTATGGGTCTCACGGCTTTCACAATTGTGCCAGTGTGTGGTTCTAGAGAAACTCATGGCGAGTTTATGAAGGTGCCATTCTATGTTTAGGATAAAAAAATGTTGTTCAGGTTAATTTACAGATTATTTTCTCCAAATAGACATAGCATCTAGCATGGGAGGAAGTTTTTACTTTTTCCAATAGGATATATTTATAATCTTAAACAAGTTTGCATCAAGTTTTTAAGTGCTTTTTGTTTGAATATAATATTTTTGTGTTAATTCTGATCCTGGATGCCTAACCCATCCATCCCTAGTCCATGGACACGACGGAAACATGGATCATGGAATCCACAATTACCTCCCCAGTCCCCACTCGTCTATGAAAAGCCTTTTTTACCGCATCCCTCTGCAACCGTTGGATCACATATGGAATTTAGGAACAACAAACAGTATTTCAACCCACCATTATGGTGAAAAGCCACAAGCCTTGGAAACCCTTTTTCTTTGTCTCTCAAGTATATGAACTTCTGATATTTAAAAGCGAACCCCCAAACTCTCATTCTTTCGTCAAGAACCCCAAAATAAGGGGGGGATTCACCATTTTCTAGATTCTATCTAGTCCCTTTCAAGTTTCACCCATCTCCATCTACATCACTCCTAGGTTACTTTTGTAATTTTATACATTTAAAACCCTTTTTTTCCTTTTACAAAGCTCATTCTTTTTCCAATTATTATAGTAGTTTTCTTTTAATAATTTTGTTATCTGTCCAGGAACTGTGAGAATTCCAGTGCTATGAGAGGCCAAAGCAACGGTGGTACAAGGGGATTCGCTTCGCCAGACAAGGGTGCGATTGGAAACCATAACAATGATAACAACCACCACAACAACAAACCAGCAGCATCCTCGGAGACAGCCCACGATAGCAAAAAAGGAGGGTCGTCTTCCGGGAGCGGTGAGGTAGCGCCTCCAGCACCCATCTTCTGGCCACCTAAATTCGTGATTGCTTTAACGAATAAAGAGAAGGAAGAAGATTTCATGGTTTTTAAAGGATCGAGATTGCCACAAAGACCTAAAAAACGGACCAAGTTTATTCAACGGACACTCAATGTAAGCCAATCCTATTCCTTTCTTCTAAATCAATTCATACTTAATCTAGAGAAATATATTGTCTGAAATTGAAATACATAGGCTAGTAGTTGTAAATTACATGAAAAAAATTAATTCTCTTCGTTACTAGATAGAAATTATAAAGGAAGTATCTTTTTAGAAAGCATACACGTGTCATAAAAATATTGGATACCACCTAATTTGTTAAGGACCAACCCGTAAAGCCTGTGACCCGGTGCTACTTTAATTGCCAACCTGTGCCTTGTGTATTGATATTGGTATTGCCTATTCCTTTGCTGTAATTTCGTGAGATTCTAGGTGTAGCTTTAACGTATATTAATCAAATACTTTAAATATTACGATATTGTTTTAATATTGTTTTACAGTAAGCAACAGACAAAAGAAGGCGCAATGCGCATGGCATTAGTGTCTGGGGGCTTTTCTGCAATATTATAGGGTTATTTTTTATATATATATTTTGTCTTCGAATATTATCTTAACATCTCAAATCGAATAGGTAATTATGCTCTTCGAATACTTATTCTGAAAAACTCTAATTTGCAGCTGGTAAGTCCTGGGACATGGTTATGCGATTTAACCCTCGAGCGATACGAGGTCAGGGAAAAGAAGATCACAAAGAAGGTATCAATTCTCTAGAATGAACTCTAAACTCTAAAAATTATATCTTAAACTCGGAGTCTTTTAATGTCGAGACATATATAAAAACCCTAAAAATGAAGAGAATTTGTATTCTAAATTGTGTACCCAAATGTATATTCACCCTATTTTCTTTTAATCTCATTCCTATAAAACCTTTTTCATATGATCTGATCTGATGCAGAGACCTCGAGGTTTAAAAGCTATGGGAAATGTGGAATCTGACTCTGAATAGAAAGCTCGGTTGGCGCTGTTTAAAGGGTTTCTTTTATTTTGTGGTTGAGGATGAGACTAGCGTTTAAACCTTGTAAAATATTTTTTTATTATTATTCTATGAGATGAACGAAGACAGATTTTTATGTTTTTATCGGATACAATATTGACTTTGGTTCATGATGATTTGTTATTTTTAATGTCTATCCGAGTATTCTTTTCTAGCATTGTAAGTATTATTAAATGTGTTTTTTTTCTCTCATTTAGGTTTAGAAGAATTTTTTTAAGGAGACACTTGAGAGTATGTTTTTAATTTTATTAAAAAAAGCTTAGGCAACAAATTGATGTTCGATGTTTTTTAAAATTTAAATGCATCGTCTCCTTGAAATCATAAATATTATGGCTTATTTTACTCCATTTATTTGAATAGTTTCTTAACTAACCTTGTAGTATGAAATGAAGAATCTAAAGTCTTATTTTATACTTTCACATTAGTATTGTTAGGGAAAAAAAGAACGTAGCTTACACGTTACACAGCTTCAAACAGGACAACCATTCTATCATGGACAAAACTAGAGACTGACAGATTAGCTTATATAACAGAGGCTTATCTCTAATCTAGATTCGTATTAACGAAGAATAATTTATCTCATTGTCAGAAATGAGATAAAAAAAGAAGAGATGGCCCACAACATGATATCAAAGCAAGAAGAAGAGTGAAGAAACTGAAAAAAAGAATGAAGACTGGGATTTCCATAGTCAAGAAATGAAATGAAAATGGTGTGGGATTTAATTATTCTTCAAAAATTCCATTAACCCAACACCTTAATTTTTGCAAGGCACTTCAATTGGTATCGATTTGGCCATGAACTTAAGACCCACACAAGGCAAACAACAACCATTATTCCCAGGCATGAATATTGGAACCAACAAAGAAAAGGGAAAAGTTGACAAAAAAAGAACACCAAAGCAAAGGAGAGTTGGCATAGGGATTGGTGAGTGGTGGACTGGACAATGCTCTCAGCATTATTGCTAATATTTAATGATTTAATTGTACGGTTCAATTTGAATTCAGCGTGTTAAACTGGAAATGTTGGATCTAATTAATGCAAGCGAATATGCTGGGACTCTTGTTTGTCTGCAGAGAAAAAGCTAGAAGAAACTGCGAGAACACCCATACTAACAACAAATGCTATAATAAACAACGAAACAAATTGAAATATATAAAATAAAAGATTATACACTAATGAAAATGATATGAATCCATAAAAATACTGAAACCAACGAGTCCAAACATCATCCACCATGAATCATCTGTGCAGCACATTACCCATCACTCCTAGACAGACTATTACAACTAGAATTCTGAAAAGATTAAGTATATAAATGAAAAATCAATGACCGTTTCTCTACACCATCCAAAGCTAGGAATCACCATAGTGAACATCTTTCAGATCCTGAGAGTAGAGCCGAAAAGCAGAGCCATGACGGCAGCAAAGAAAACAGATGCGAATGAAGGGGAGATGGAGACGGTTCCAGATGTGGGACTCGGTGCTGGGGCATCAGCAGCGATGGCGGAGTCCATGAGAGCACAAACAGCGACGAGAACAAGCATCAGAGAAGCCTTGGTGAGACCCATTGCTGCAATTCTCTAGCGTTGCCTGAAGGAAATAAGGGGTTGAAAGATGGAGACAATGTCTGTGATTTGGAGAAGCGTGATAGGTAGGGTCTAATATATACAGATAGAAGGAGAAAGAGGGACAGGTCGGGCAGCTGCCCGGGTTTCCAGGCTGGAGATTATGATAGTAACGTTGTTCCAGCTGGGAGTCTCGGCGCCTACCCGTTGTTACTCGTATAACATATACGCGTGTAATTTTTTCATTACCCGCGGTATTTTTATTTATTTACTATTTTGTGATGATTGACGCTTCAAACGTCGTCGTTTTCCTTGCACTATTAATGTTTTTTTTTTTTTCTTCCCGACTGTACGAACCATTATGTCTTAGTGGTTAATGTATGTTTTCGAATATAATGAAAATTAATCAATAATTTTAATGTATTATGAGTAAATTCTGCCATTCCCCTCCTTTTAGGAAGAAATTGATAAAAAAAATAAAACTAAAATTAATATATTGAGCAACTATAAAAGTATTTATATCTAAAAAATCAATCCCATATATTATTATGATATAACAATTCTAATACTAAATTAAAATCAACCCATATATATTATCTGTAGTAAAAGATAGTGAACATACCCTGTAAAGGTAAAAAAGAGAGGAGTTTTAAAATAAGATTTTAGGTGCGTGAATGGTGGCCAGATTACTATTGATGATCAACAATATGTGATTCATCAATGGTTCAAACCATTGCCATAGTATGTACATCTATCAGTATATACTTCAAACAGAACATTTCATGTTAAACCAGTTTTGGTGGATATAGCTTCAAGTCTAATTTGTAAACCAGTTACAAATTTCCAACTTTCAGAATGAGATGTGTCAGTTTTATTTACCAAAATATGTTGCCAGCAGGAAGAGAGGAGAATACCAATACTAATTCACCACATCAAAAGTCGACCGGAGGTTCGATATAATCAACGGGCACTCTCCCTTTTCATGCTTGGCAAATCCGCCTCCAGACAAGTCGACATACTCAAATTTAGTTCCCTCCAGCTACTCGAACAAAGTACCAGTAAGTTGACATAAATAAATTTTTAAAAGAACAAAAGGTCCACCAAATGAAATTCAGCAAACATCAAGAGAGGCATAATAGTAAGCTGGGTATACCACTGCCATGCATCAATTAGCCCTTAAATTTTACTTGTCTAATTGTCCATGACAGGCTTTTTTTTATACATAATTTTTGTCTTTAAAAACAAAGGACATGTTCAAATTCAGTATTAGCAAGAGTAAATGTTCACAATTTCGGCTACAAATAGGAGCATAAAAATCGAGGTTGAGAACAAGGACTTACAGATTCAACCTTCCAGCCACCACCAAACACATAGCCTACAGGCTCATAACCACAGCACTCAAATACCATCAAAGGTGCATACTTCCCTACTTCACTCTCTTCCTGGATCAGTGGTTTACCTCGGCATGAGATCATTGTTATAATCTCAACCCTTGAGCAAAACTTGCACTAGAGAGAGAAAGAAAGAAAAGGCATAAGGCACCAACATACCATTAATAACTGAACAGTAAACTAATTATGCAGTCAAAGTAAATGTCAACAAAAGTGCTGAAGTTTGACTGGATTCGAGATCCTACTTCAGGCTACTTTAAGGAATAAGATATAAGACAAATGCTCCCTGGAAAGAGAATAAGATTCTGAAAGTGCAAAGCTTATTCAACCCCAAGCAACATTAAGGAAAGATCAAAGAAAACCTCAACTGACATAACAGCATGTGAACTGAAAAGAGCCATGCAAATTTACAATTAGATTTTAGAATCACATCATGCTTCTTATTATCATACAACACATGATCATAGGGAAATAACATAATGCATCTCGATTTCGAGAACGCAATTGCTTAAATATTGCTTCTTAATATCTAATAATACTCACAAATATTCGCTCGTGTGTGTGAATGTATGTTCTAGCATCTACCATCTTCAAAACAAGAGAATAAAAACATATGCAGCCACAGTGAAATGAAACGTTAGATTAAACATGAATAAGTATTTTACAAGAAATCGACTAATTCCCAGTAAGAATGTTACTGTATGGTGAATAACATGTCTCTCTCATCCCTTATGTGTCTTCCACGGTCCAAGCAAACATAAGTTCCAAATAATGAGCTCTCACTTCAAATCATTTGCTATTACATGAAATAAAAATATATTACAAGATTACCTTCTGAATGAGGTTGGTTCCCTTGCGCCGTCGAAGAGGAACAGTATGGCCCAAGCTCACACATGTTTCCCTCCGACTCATCTCTCCGCACTTCTCACATTTCAGCTGCAACTCCAAATTAGCAAATAGATTAAATATTTCAAACATTGCTGAAATAAATATAATAGATAAAGAAGATCGATCCCTAAGAAAAACGAACCACAATCGCATTAAGCGATTTTCTGTTGAATGTACGTGCATAGCAGTAACGATGAATGAAGGTAATGAAGATCTAAACTAAATTCAACAGAAATTATGATTCCGCAAATATAGCAACTCCAAGTAATTTTTCAGTCATAACTAAAATTTCAGAAAAAGAAAAGAACAGGCAAAATTAGTAAACAGTAAACACAAAATGAAAGAATGATTCAAACACAGTAAGAGAAACAAATTTGCGCTTAGTAGAAAAGTAACGAAGCAATTCAAAAGTAGAAACTCGTAATAAAATGAATGAGATCAGCTGAAGCGAACAAAAGCATAGTCAAAAGCAAGGAGAGAGATAGTAACTTTGAAGAGATAGGAGAAGTTAGGATCGTCGCAGCCGCCCTGAGGCTGGAGGTTGGTTAGGTTTTCGAGGTCGGCGGCAATCTTCAGCATGAACTTCACCATTTTCGCCTTGATTAGAAGCGTCAAACACAAGCTTTCTCTTTCACTCTCTCCCGTAGACTGGATTGAAAATGGGCCTTCTCTGGTTAATCGTTCGACAGGATTTCGCACCTTTCATATACGATAGTATATATATCCATTTTACAAGGAATTCACGCTTCTCCTTTCTTGTTGGGCGGGTAAAAACTAAATACTTTTATTTATAAAATTGTCTGGTTAATGCATAAAAAAATAATTAATAACAATTTTATCTTATTTATTTATAAAAAAAGTTTAATATTTTATTTATTTGATATTTAACACGTAAATTAAAATCGAATATTTATTTTAAGGTGGTTTAGTCGTTAAACCTGAAAATCAGATGACGTGGTGATCATTTTAGCGGGAAAACAAGAAAAAGAAGAAGAAACAGCACCCGGTCTTATATAAATCGAGTTAACACTTCAGATTGAAGCCATAGAGAGAGAAAAAAAAGAATCACTCTGCTTGGATAGTCCGATCGCATGGCTTCCTCTAGCTTTCCTCCTTTACTTAGCACTCATTCTCCTTTTCCATCTGGCACAGGTTCTTGATTTCGTAATCTTTTTTCTTTCTTCCTTTTAATTATCGTTTCCAAATTTTGGTTTCTGGTTAAGATTTATGTTCTTGATGTTTAGTTTACATTTAGCGATTTGATTTTTAATTTTTTATTCTATTTCCTTAATTCGTTTGGATCGGTGAGTTTAGGCGGAGAAAATAACTGTAAACTCCGTTCAGAATCTTCAGATCACTGATCTTTTAACTGTTTCTTAATTTTTTCTTCTTGAATTGATGTTTTTAACTGAATTTGTTTTGGATTAGTTTTGATGAATCGATCACTGTGTTGCAGGTGACGATCCATTTCAAATTCTTCCGATTCCTATCCATATTGTGACCCATGCATTTCAACTTCCACCGGAGTTCCTGAACCCTTCGCATCCATATTGTGACCCATGCTTTTCAACTTCCACCGGAGTTCCTGAACCCTTCGCCCCAGAGGGAGTTGGTTGTAGGTTTTGATTGGGAGGGCATTGATCTTTGGCGCTCTTTGTGTTATGCAGGTTAACTCTGTGAAGAACTTTTGTTCGTTCTTTTAAAACCATATATTTTAGCTTTCTTGTGTTATTTCTTTTCTAAGATAAATAATTGACACCCTTTAAATATAATTCAAAGAAAATAACACCCCTTAAATAATTTTTTAACTCCGCCCCTGCACCCATGAAGACAAAATTAAGAAGTAGACAATTTGTACCTTGCAAAAGTGACCTTGTTTTATAGCATATAAAACAAGACCTAAATGAAATCCATGTTTCATCCAGTAAGCCCTTGATGAAACAGGTCACATTCATCATCACAAAAGGAATCTTTATGCAGAATTGGCACTATGCACACTACTTGAACATATATGTAAAGGAAAAGATACATGAACTGTATGCATATGGGGTTTTAGGAGATGAGAGCTTAGATGTGTCAATAACCTTATTAGAAAGTAAAAAATGTCTAACCAAGAATACTATTTATAAAACGATAGACACTATAGAGAAACTGTCTCTCATAAATGGTAAGTTCAATAATCGGATGATCCTCAGATACACAGACTATACAGCTTGATTCGGGCAACGCTAAATTAATCTCAAGGTAGTGTGTGGGCAACAATAACATGGTGCTAATTCAGTTTGAATCAAACCTTAACAGCTTAATATGCAAATGTTAACACACCAAAATGCACAATACGTTGGATAAGATCCAAATAGGAAAAGAATGCCAAGGGGAAATGAACAAAACTACTTAAAGCCACCGAATTGATATTGTTGGTGGTTGCCAAAGTTTGAGAATAGATCATCTTCCCCAGCTGCGCCGGTAGTAGAACTGAACCCAGGTTTACCAAGACCAGAACCGGTCCCCATTGCTCTTCCCATGTAAAATGAAGTTGGAGGTCCTTTCTCTCTTTCTTCTGCATCACTCAATCCGCCGACTATTCCTACGTCTGACAGTGAAACCTTCTTGGCTGGAAGGTTTCAAATGACAATACAATAGTTAAAAAGATTCAGAAATCAGAATACAATCATTTTATAAGCAAGAGTAGAGACTAGAGTGAGATGACTTACGAGCAGATATATTAAGATCGATTATTCCACGGCTCAATGAATCAGCCCAAATTCCAGACTTAACCTGAAAACCATCCTTCTTTTGAGAAGTTTTGGAGTGTTGTGATAACTTTGTGCTCATGTTATTTAGGTTTCCATCAGTAGTAGTGGGGTTCTGTTTTGGTTCTTTCGAAGCTGAATCAGAATGAGTCGTGAATGAACCAAAAATGTCAGATCCATCAAAATTGTTCAGTGGAACAGCAGCAAATGGATCAACAATGTTAACATTTGCTGGCTCAATATTTGCTGCCATGGCTGGTTGCACAACAGGTTCAGTAGTGGAAAAGAGGTCAACGGTTTGAGATGCTGCAGGTGTAATGCCAGGCTGGGAAGCAAATAAATCAACCTGTCCCTGCACAAATGAGAAAAGAAGTGGATTTCAGCTCCTCCTGATTAAAAGTTTTGGCCCAACTCCTTCATTAGCTAGTGAACCAGCGTTTTATCTGTAGTTTTTTTTTTCATTACACATGAAGTTAATTGAAGGAACAGCAAGAGATGATTTAATAATGCTAGCATTTATGGGCTCATAGTCTGCTACCTTTATGTCTGGTTGCACAACTGGATCACTAACGGCAAATAGGTTAACAGTTGGAGAGGCTGCAGGAGTAATGGAAGGCAGGGAAGCAAATAGATCAACCTGTTGTTGCAGAATGAGAAAAGTGAAAGAAGAAACAGATGTCAGCTCCACAAGATTTAAAGGATGCATCCTTGACTCCATTAATTAGTCCAATAACTCTATTATCCACTGAAAATCCAATTAATATCGATAAATGTGTTAATATTCTAAGGCTCTGCTTGGTTTTAAGGATGAAAACAACTAATGGTTAAGCTACAAAGTACAAAAGTTGTTAAGAATCTTAACCATTTCATTAACAAATTTTCCATCCTCATTCCTTTTCCATACTTACAACCAAGCAACGCTTAAATGCTCAAATAAACGCATTCTGGAAGTCTATCATTCAATCAAAATAATTGATCTTTTAGAGAAACCAATGTCTTAGTCCATTGCTTCTAAGGAACAAAACAAGAGATCAAATATTAAAGATTCTTGAGCAAACTGAAGGAAAGCAAGCTATGATCTTTTTTTATCAAATATCAATGGAGATATTTTTGCGTCTAAGAGAAGAGAGGACAAGGGATAGAGAGGGAAGAGCATCGGTTAGAGATCATTGCACTTCAACATTTAACCGACCTATTGTTACATGCAATATTTTAAGGCAGAGGGAATCGTATAGTATAAACTAGTTATTTACATAAATAGACAACTGCTTTCTTGAAGCTCAATTTAATTGGCAGAGCTGATAATTCATTGTTGCATTTCCAAATTTGAGATTTAAAAAAGGTCTAACCTGTGCCTGGGGACTTGATTTGTGAGCCACCTTGGTTGGTGCTGACACAAAAGTTGCATCAGCAAATAGATCAACATCTGCTGAATCAGTATTCATAGCAGACTTTTCCACAGGGACTGATGCTGGTGCATCAAAGAGGTCATCCATCAAACTAGGTCCAAACAGATCTACTTGATTAGAATTTCCAGCCATTGGTTCTGTCAAAAGAATAATCAACAATGCATTTATAAAACAAATCCTACATAAAACCCATTACTGAAGACTAAGGAATGATTTTTTTTATTACTAGAATTGGACGTTCCCCGGGGATCAAAATCATCAAATTCAGCATCATAATCATTTGAAGGGGTGCTTGAGCTTTTACTATATTTATTTGAATCACTCAACTTTGAAGAGATTTTTTTTGCTGAGTCCTTGCTGCAAACAAACATTACTATATAAGATTTTTTAAGAAATGCTAGGGCGAAGGTGGGGAAAAGTTGCAAAAAATTAATAG
The DNA here is from genome assembly GCA_035048815.1 of Abelmoschus esculentus. NCBI lineage: Eukaryota > Viridiplantae > Streptophyta > Magnoliopsida > Malvales > Malvaceae > Abelmoschus > Abelmoschus esculentus. Next base: position 1,151,271 of record JAUCBN010000025.1, read on the forward strand.
GTATATCTGCAAGGGTTGCAGGTGGTATGAACTTCCATCAGCAAGGTATTATTAATTGTGAAAAAAGGAACCATTATCTAAAACAAATGGATTAACTACAGTATCATGATTCATATAACCAACTATATGGCAGTGCAGTTGTAATAGTAATAATGAAGTTCACAACCAAATAAAAAGGACATGCCCAAGAATTTTCTCCAACTTAAAGATAACAATGTAAGCCAGGTTATTAAGTAACTTTCAAATAATAATGAACAGTGTAAGACATAAACCTGCCATGAAGTCCAGATTTAGAGGGATTCCCTTGGCTCTCACTTGCATTCCCTCGAAGCGTCTTCACATAGTTATCTGTATCAGACTTTTCTTCTCCATTTCTATAGCTGTCACTTTCTCTTCTGCTACTTAGGCCTCCATATCTATCCCCACCACCTTGGAAGCCACCACTACTGTATGAGGATGCACTGGACTTATAAGTTATGCCACTAGATGAAAGGCCAACGTACCTAAGAATAGTAACAGGCACGGTTAGTCAATGAAAGTGACATAAGCAAGCATAGAGTTTCACTTCCTGAAGGAAAACTTACTTGTCACGGTTTGCGTCAGCTTTGTTCCTAGCTTCCTGTATCTTTTCTTTATTACTCAAAAGTCCCACTATAGTTTCTGCTTTCTTTCGGACATTGATTCCCATATCTTTCCCACTTGGCTCAACATATTCAAAACTTGTGAGGGACTTCAAAAATGCAAAACAAATAGAAGTGGAATATTAGAGAAATTCAAGTTTGCTCCATAAAAAGTGCAAGGAACTCAAAGAAAAATAAAGGGATTCAGGCCTTACAGAGATCCGGAAAGTATGCTCTATTATGTCATCAACCGCACGTTCAGATCCATGAGAAATTAAATACTCAATAACAGTCAAAGCCTGGTAGAGAAATTGTTCAGATGTTCAAGGCATGAAAAGCATAAACCAACAAGTTTTGGAAGATCAATTCTACCATATCAGATGGCTAGCCAGAATATGTATACCTTGTAAACATAGCGCCAGTCCTTTCCAGTCTCGCCCAATCTTGTCCAAAGCACATTCATAACCATCGGGAATTCAGAGCTACAAGATATGGTAGCAAATCCAATTAGCATAAAGTGTCAGATATCTTTCAAACATCAATACCACAAAAGAGACGCAAAACAAAATGTAGAAAGAAAATATTTGCAAAAGTGGACAATTACAATTTCTTTGTGGCTTGTGCTATTTCAGCCAATACAGTGCCATGAGGACCCCATGGTTCATTATCCGTAGCATCCAGTACCTGCATACATTTTCCATACAACATATGTAACTAGATCAATCTCAATACAGAGCCTTACATGCACTTCAAACAGAAACTGAAATATTACCAGAAAAAAAATGAATGTATTATCATGCATACTGCAATACATTTATAAATTTCCTACCAAGTTCTGAACTAGTCACTAAATTACATAATTTAAAGGATAAAACCACCAAATTTGACCACAAGATAACAATTTATCCCGAATCTGGTGAATAATCATAAACTTTGACCCTTCTATTTTAAAAAAGCAAAGCATGGAAGATCGAAAACATTGAATATGATTAAAAACACAATTCATTTTGCACCCCTAATCACACCCCAAGCTTGATGAAAGATTTTCAACACCAACTTACAAACTTAGAGTCCAAAAGGTCAAGTAGAATATTAACATAAATTATTTACGATGTCTTTGAACTGAATCAAAAGACATATCCTAGCAAGTAATACCTGACTTCAAATTCAGCTTCCAATAATAACATAAACATATGTATCAAAGATGAATCAGTACTTTCAGTAAATATATTTTGCTTTCTTGCAAAAATTTGTATTTTACACTCAACTGGTATCAATTCTTTACTTTATACACCAAGCTATAATCTTACTACCTCCTTTTAAAAAAGCGAAGTTAACGAATCTAATAACAAACTGATCAAATGTTAAGCGTATTTCGGCATACCACATGCATTCAAAGAAACATTAAGTTGTAATCGATCTCACCTTCTGCTCGATCTCCGGAACCTTCAATACCTTTAGATTAACTTCCCTCTTTCTGAAATAACAAAAGAAAAAAAAAAGTTAACACCAATTGATCTTTGATGAAAAACAGTAAAAATTCGAACTTAGAGTCAAGATTCGAGCAACGGAGGTTAGAGCCTACATTTCGCGCACCGTCTGATCGAAGACTTTCATGAAATCCATCACCGATCTAACAAAAGGAGCGAGAGATTAAACTATCAATAAAAATATAAGACGGCGCAGACCTGCGAGAATTTAAGAGTAGTAGTGTTCGATCTTGAACTCTTTTGTAGAGGCGACGGATTTACTCGGTTCGTGCTTTGTTGAGATTCTGAGGATAATTGATAAGTATTTAGCAGCAATATTTCTTCTTCTTTTTTTCTTTCGGTTTTTTACCCTTTTCAAGTTTCAACTACAGCCACCTCCATTGGATTTAAACTCGCAATGTAACAATTTTTTAAGTTTTTAACGTCATAGCGTTTTAAACTACAATTGGTTTAAAAAAAACAACTAAAAGTAGCTAACAATTAGGTGGGTTTAACGTCGGATATCGAATTAAATTTGATTTTTTTAGATATTCGAGTTTTTGGATTAATAATATAGTGATTCGTATCTGATCCGAATAAAAATAGATATCTATATATTCAGATATCGGATATTCGGATCAGATATTCGAATATCTGATAATCTAAAAATATATTTAAATATATTAATTTTTTGAATTTAAAGGTTGTATTTATAAAAAATTTAGAATTTTGAATATTATAAACCACAAATTACTAAATAATTTTATTTTTAAAAGTTTTATTTTTAAAAAAAATTTAAATATAACAAACACTAAATTATTAGATAGAACAAGATTAATATTAATAAAAAATATTTTTTTTTATTTTCAAATTTTTGAATAATCCGAAACTTGAAATATTGTGATTCATATCCGATCCGAAAAACTTAAAATCAAATCAGATATCTGAATTTTCAGATCGAATCAATAAATAATTAGATCAGATCGACCAGATCGGATATTTTTAAACACCCAATATCCAACTCAACTTTTAAGTACTTTTTTTTTGTCTTATAAAAAATAAATCTACCTTCCATTAGAATTGACAAAAAATCATGGACCCAATTGGCCCAACCTCATCGTATGGATCTACGCCTTCAAAAGAAATTCCTTTTTGTTCCCAATACGCTTATTATCGACTGAGTAACGTGAATTATCATTAAAAAAATATTGTGTTATGTGTATATAAAAAGTACATGTTATAAAAATAAGAATAAGATCGATCTAAATAATAATCAATTTAGTTTTATTTAAATAGATTTTGATTTTAAAATGTTGTATATATAAATTTTTTTATCGAAAGATTTATCTATAACTTATCAAAATTATATGTATAATACGAATCGATTTAGATTGGTTAAGGTAAAACCTGAAAACCGAAGGTGCAATAAAGATAACACGTGGTACAATTGTAAGCCTCTTTTCTAACTAAGAGACCGACGCTCCTCTCCAGTCGTCAGATCTAAAGATGGAAAATTTTGAAATAAAGATAACACGTGGTACAATTGAGGAATTCGACCGTTGGGAATGGTGCCCTTCTTGATCCCACTCCAAATCCAGAGTTCATATTCATAAATCATGGAGTAACTCTTTATTTTTGTCATTTTTCTCTTTCTCCCCCCTTTGTGTTCACCAAATAATAGATTCCCCGTCGGTGTTTTTTTCACCCGGCCTTTCCCTCTCGTTCCCCTCAAAAATTCTTCTTGCTCTCTTTTCTCTTTTTCTAAAAAAATGGCGATCGATGAGACCAACTCTCGACAACAAGAAAAGGTTGAGATTTTCTTTCCCGTTTTTGTTTTAATTGTTTTTCTTGAAAAATAGTTTCATTTTTGTTTTTCATCCTTAAAGAACCAAATAATGCTCGATTTCTTAATCCTTTTCTTTTCTAGAATAGAGGGTTTTCGCCGTATATATATTTCTAAATTCCCAAATAGATTGATTTTTACGGGTTCTAATGGAAGATTTAGGGATTTGATAAATCTTATGTCTGGTTTCCGTACCTTTGGTATCTAGGATTAGAGGATTTCGAAAATTTTTGAACGGCGCGTTATGTTATCGATTTGTTTTTCTTTTGGACAATGTTAGGGTTTTCGTATTTGTATTTTAATTTGTTTATATTAAAACTTTGACAGGTTTCTTCAGAGGCTTCAGCGGGTGAAAAGAAAAGATGGACGCTTAGCGATTTTGACATTAGAAAGCCCCTTGGGAGAGGAAAGTTTGGTCACGTTTATTTAGCTAGAGAAAAGAGGGTTTGTTCCTGTAACTTTCTTTTCATTCATCCTTTTATGTGCTAAGAAAACCAGGAAAATTGAATGATTTTTTGTTATTATTATCTGTGAATCTAGTACTAGGCTGATCTATATGTACTTCTGGAACAGAGCAATCATATTGTGGCACTCAAGGTGCTTTCTAAAAGCCAACTGCAGCAGTCTCAAGTTGAACATCAGCTACGTCGCGAAGTGGAAATACAAAGTCACCTGCGCCATCCCAATATATTGAGGCTTTATGGTTATTTCTACGATCAGGTATAAAGGCTTATATTGATGCTTCCTTGTGTATGAGTTAATTGAAATGAATTAACATTTGTTTTTCCTCAATACCAATTCTTACAGAAACGTGTTTACCTGATACTGGAGTATGCAGCCAAGGGTGAACTTTACAAGGAATTGCAGAAATGTAAATACTTCAGTGAAAGACGTGCGGCCACTGTGAGTTAATCTTTTGTTTTTTCGACCAGTTGAGTCTTGTTAGTTTGTAATGCTCAAGGATTTACTGAGAAAAAGGACTAATGTGATGTTTGGTATGTATGCTTATGTTATTTGTTGCAGTATGTTGCATCATTAGCTCGGGCACTCATTTATTGCCATGGAAAGCATGTAATACACCGAGACATCAAACCTGAGAACTTGCTAATTGGTGCACAGGTGATTTCTACTCTATAGCCGTACTTATTACTTGGGTTTTCTTACATTGAAAATCTATAGTGCTCATCTTGTCAACTGGATTCCTTGCCAGGGTGAACTTAAGATTGCTGATTTTGGATGGTCAGTACACACATTTAACCGTAGGCGGACTATGTGCGGCACACTCGATTATCTCCCTCCAGAAATGGGTATGTATGTAGGGGTGTAAACGAACCGAGTTTGAACGAATAAGGGTATGTTCGTTTATTTATTTTTGAAGGCGTTCGTGTTCGTTTAAATTTTTAATGGTATGTTCAAGCTTGGTTCGTTTATTTTTTATCGTGTTCGGACTCGGTTCGTTTAACGTTCACGAACGTGTTCGTTTAACGTTCGTGAACGTGTTCGTTTATATGTTCGATAATTTGTTCGTTTAACGTTCGTGAACATGTTCGTTAAGCGTTCGCGAACGAGTTCGTTTGTATATATTCATCAACTTGTCTATTTAGCGTTTACGAACATGTTTGTTTAGTGTTCATGAACATGTTTGTTTAACGTTTACGAATATATCAATTTAACGTTCGTGAACATGCTCGTTTATGCTCGTTTATATACTTTGAATTTAGGATTATTAAAGAACATAAACGAGTTAATAAACGAGCTTATAAACGAATATATAAATGAACATAAACAAGCATATAAACGAGTATATAAACGAACATAAACGAGTTTGTTAATACTCGTTTATTTAACTTAATAAACGAACATAAACAAACATTATACGAACGGTTCACGAGCAGCTCGTCGAACACCCTGTTCATTTACACCCCTATATGTATGTAGTAAATCATTTGAATCCCATTTTGTGTCCCAAGATGCAACATTTATGGGTACATGAAACAATTAGAGTAAGACAAAAACTGAGTTTCACCTTATTTCTTATTTTCTCCTCAGTTGAAAGCGTCGAGCACGATGCTAGTGTAGATATCTGGAGCCTTGGTGTGTTGTGCTATGAGTTCCTTTACGGAGTCCCTCCTTTTGAGGCCAAGGAACACTCTGACACTTACCGAAGGTAAGTTTCAGATCGAAAAAAAGAGAAAGAAATGACATTTTTCGGTTATAGATGGCATATGAATGATGTGCCTTACTTCACCTCATCGACAGAATTGTGCAAGTGGATCTGAAGTTCCCTCCTACACCCATAGTTTCATCTGCAGCTAAAGGCCTCATTAGTCAGGTAGCGTTTGTTGCCTTTATAACTTGCAGTTAACAACGTTTTAAAAGCATACCCCTGAGCATTTTAACTTTACTTACAGATGCTTGTCAAGGATTCTTCACAACGCCTGCAGCTGCATAAGGTTCTCGAGCACCCATGGATTGTTCAAAATGCAGACCCATCGGGCATCCATCGAGCTTAAAGCTTATATTGTATGAATAACAATATATTGTAACTCATTTGTATGCTTAAAGTACTATGATTTGTTGTTATGAGATATGCAACATCTCTCCTCTTATTTGCTTTTGTCATCTGAGTGGCTTTAGCCGTTTTGCTGTTTCTTGTGTACAGGAGAATGTGGGCTTAGAAAGTAACTCTAATTTAGAACTTATTCGAATTAAAATTAACCCGAATAAAAAATATTTTTTAATATCAAATAGAAGATTATTTTTTTAATGTAGAATAGAAAATATTCAATTGGTCAAGTCGCTTAATGAATTGGGTCATGTTGTAGGCCTGCATGTATCGAGAGATTATATCATAGGTCCGGCTCACCACGTTAGTCGTGGTCCCTAATCAATAAAAATCATGAGTGAAGATTCATTGATTGAAAAAAATCAGTGAAAGATAGTGGTGAAGTGGATGGTTATAATTGGATGAAACCATGACTGACGTGATGAGTCGAACTCATAATATAATTTCTCGCATGCACCTATGTCTATCCATGACACGTTGGCATCAAGAGAATTTATATTATGATGTGGCGCCTCCTTATTGGCCCTATCCGTTGTTACCTTTGCTTATCGATACGCCACGTCAATAGACCCATTTGAGAAGACGGCACCGAATTTTTTCCTCCAAGCAATACCTGAAATGTTGTCGTTTCGATCAAGACAAATATCAACCACAAGTCCACAACGTACATTCTTAACTTTGATGACAGACCAATAAGCACACGCAAAGATGACAGATGGCCTCGCCCCATGAATAGACAATGTTACTTGATTTGTCCGTGACAAAAATTAACGACCCCAGTATCACTGTATACCCGACTGTCACGTGTATTAAAGTCCTTCCACCTTTCATGATTAAGAACTACTAAAAGGAGATTGTTTTAGAGAGGATCATTGAATCAAAGCTTTGATTTGATAAAATGTCGTCTCCAGGAGAGTAAGATTCTGAGAATTTTCTTTCTGTTTCTTTCCCTCGCATTTTGTTGCTACGTTTATGTTACAATTTCACAATATTCGAACCTTTATTATCGACTTTTCCCGCATGATTTCTGGGAATTTCTCGCATTTTTTTATCATTTAATTTTGTTTTAATGTCATGGTAAATTGGAATTCTCTTTTGGTTATCTTGTGTTTGGTTGCCTAGAAAATACAATAGAAGAACTAGATACTGTTTGATAATAGTTTTTTGTGCATTGCTTATCTTACGGTTACACTCTGAAACTTATGTTTCTCTGTTTTTCACATTTTGGTGAAAGTCTAGTTTTGATTGTAATTTTTTGATTTACTAGCCAATAATCCTCTGATTGTTTTGATATCAATGTCGTAACTTTTTATTTACTCCTTTTCAGATTCTATAAATCTCTGCCACCTATCACCAAAGCTTATGGGACTATATGTTTTATGACTACTGTAGCTTCGCATCTAGGACTCTATCGAATTGAAACTATTGCATTAATCCATGAATTGGTGTTTTCGGAGTTTCAGGTACTGTCTTGCCTTTGGCTGTTTTATACCAGTACAAGTGAAATCTAATAAAGCAAGTTTTGCCATGCTATTATGAAGAGTTTTGTTAACTTTTCTTCCAATTGTTTGAATGATTGATTTTTTATTTATCATGTGTTGCATAGTTTCTTCTTGCTAATAATTAAACTTAAGCTATTTCCTTATGTTTTAAGACTTCTTTTTCGGGTGACTGAGTCTTTCCTTTTAGGTGTGGAGACTTCTTACAAATTTCTTTTTCCTTGGGAACTTCTCTGTAAATTTTGGAATCCATCTTCTTATGATGTAAGTATTTAGAATAGAAGCTTGTCAAGATTAATGTCCTGAATGTTGTGGATGTGTTGGAATGAATGACAGCATATTTATTTTCCCCCTCTTGTAATAACAGAGTTAGATATGGGGTTCAGCTGGAGCAGGGGCCCTTTCAAAGGCGCACGGCAGATTTTCTCTGGATGATGATTTTTGGTGCTCTTTCATTGTTGGTGTGTATTGGACACAGCTTTTACATTACATCTTTTACATGTTTTATAATTTGGTGAATAAAATTATAGAATTTTGCGTTTAGGTATTATCTATGATTCCAATTTTGCGGGGTGCATTTCTTGGGATTTCACTGGTATTCATGCTTGTATACATCTGGAGTAGGGAGTTTCCCAATGCTCAAGTCAATATATATGGACTTGTTGCACTCAAGGTAGGCAATAGGCATAGTTAAATTTCTCTGACACAGTTGTTCCTGAATCATATCTTAGTATTCTTGCTTATCAAATTTGGGTTCTGCTAGTGTTAATGCCTACGTTACTATAACGCAGGCCTTTTATCTACCATGGGCAATGCTTGCTTTGGATGTTATTTTCGGTTCCCCTCTTGCGCCCGACCTTATGGGGATCCTTGCTGCGCACTTATATTACTTTTTAACTGTTCTGCATCCTCTTGCCGGAGGAAGAAACATAATAACTACTCCAAAATTCGTGTATCCTTTTATGTTATTCCCCCCCCCCCCCCCTCTGCCCACAAAATTGCTTTCCTGAATCTTGATACTTATGTTATTTTACGTCCAAGAGGTTTCAAGCATGAATTTTGCTCGTTTGGTGCTTTTGCTTTTTGCTGTTTCTCTTTCCTGTTTTTTGATTTTCACTTATGTTGAAAAGAGCAAAAAGCAAAAGCATCAATGAAACGGGGCCTTAGTACAGTAAAATTCCTTGATTCACCTAATGCAGGCATAAACTTGTTGCCCGTGCAAGACTTGGATATCCAACAAATGCTCGTGTTCCACATGATAGGGCAACTGGTGGAGCATTTACAGGAAGGAGTTATCGGTTGAATGCATCCACTGGTCGAGGCTTTAGCTTAAGAAGATTCTGGTCATCTTGACAACCTAACTAAGGTACGAAAAACACATATCGTCGGTTCCTTTTTCAAGCCTATGTCCCTTTTCTATGTGATCTATGAGCACAGAAGGGAGCACGGAAATGGCAAAAGATTTCCATTATGGTATGGAAGCTTCCTAATGTCTATTAGCAATGGGTTTTAGATCTCGTGGAACAAGTTGAAATCTGATTTGATTATATATGTTTACCAACACATTTAAACAAAAAAAAAAAAAAAACATGTGCCTGAGCTATTAAAATTTTTGGCCTTGTTGGTTGGTTCCAAATTGCTTGCGTCTTGACTATTTTTCTTTTAAGGGCAATCCAGAAAATTTTTAGGGGTGTAAAATTTGAATAACAATTTTAAGGAAGTTAAAAGAAGAATTGTATCATTATATTGATTTAAAATTTCATTATTATTAAAGGGACTAGAAGACACTTCTATTATTTTTAGAGTCCATGCATTCTTCAATTCATGTTAAGGCCACTACCGATTCGAGAACAATAATAAACAGAGAAAAGAATTGGTGACAAGTATGAACAAATACTTAACAGAGGATAATTTCAATCAACTACTGATTCGATATAACGAATAAGTTCAAACACTTCTAATCGATGGAAAAAAGGGCAGGATTACAAGTACTTAAGAGTAGGTCTCAGATGCTACCGGTGTCAGAAATGGCTAGCTACCTTTCATTTGTACTCGAATGATGGAACGGGAGGAGCATCAAAGCTCTCCAAAACCTCAGTTTTACTTCCATTACCTGTTAATGATTCCTGCTTCTTTCCACCTCCAAAAAGACCTCCAAACCATGAAGATGAAGAGTCTGATGATGATGGAGACGAAGGTGTGCCAATTGATGTAGGTGATTGGTTAGGCAATTGTCCCATTGGATATCCAGGCATGCCGGTTACATTTGGTGCTGGCTCTTCGATCATGATAGGCATCTGTGGTTGACTGAGTAATTTATTCAACATGATCCCAGCTCCTTCAATCAAAGCAAGCAAAACCCCACCAAACACTGCTGATCTCGAAGCAGCACCGAGTCCTTGACGCATCGAAAGGAACCCTCCTGTGGCAGCACCAGCTATAATCGAGTTCCATGGATCTTCTTTCTGTCTCATGTACACCATGGTGCAATCGAAGGTAGAGAAAAGGCCACCCCAAACAGCAAAGCTACCGCCTACACGAGGGGCATTCATGCGCACAGCTTGTGTTCCTCCGATCAACCGAGCACCACTTGGGGAGTTATATGTGCCTTTTATGAAGTGGAAAGCTGCACCTCCAACAGCACCCATACCAAAAGCACCACCAATATCATCAAGAATTCGATCAGGGCATGGCTCTCGAGATGTTTCTGGGGTCCCCATGGTTCTCAAAGACGATGTCTTTTCTATTAACTAACCCAAACTTCCAAACTTACCTACAAAATTCAGCCGTCAAAAGAATTGCTCAAATTTCTACCGACAACCAAGAATTATAGCAAAACAAATTACAAACTTGGATTTGTTTAGAACGATTCAGCAATTGATAGCAACAAACTAATGATATTAATCAACTACAATGACCTACAAAACCAAATATAATAAACAGAACGGTATGATAGAATCCATAAACGCCATCCAAGTTAAAAACCAAAGGAACAAAGTAAGAACAGAGTAAAACCCCAGAAAAGCATCTCTTTTCAACAAAGAAGAATCAGTCTCAACGCAATCCATGAACCATTTGGGAAGATAAGAAGTAAACAACTCTATCGTATGCAATAATGAAACTATAGAATTCTTACCTCGATCTTGAGAGGAATACAGGGATTTCTAACGCGTAAAAGATTCTGGTTACTATTTTATTTATGAAACAAGCAAAGAGAAAATGAAAACATCAAGAAAACGATAAACCCTAAAAGGCCGAACCATGGGAGGGAAAAGGAACTTTCGTTTTGGGTATTGGGTTTTCTGGCCCTTTCTTTTTATATACAAAGGGCATGCATAAGTTGAAGGCCTTCGACTTTGGGCATTTCTTGTTGGTCTTCTTCCAAGTATTTTACTATAATTTTAATAAATAAAATTCATTTTTCCCTTTTCGTGAATAAAAATTATTGGCAATGCAGTTAATTAAGTCTTTAATTTAATATTATTTTATTATTTGTAAGATGATAAGTTAAAATGTATTATATATAAAAATACTTATAATCTAGAGTCATGTTCCCTTTTCTTGTGGTGCAAGTTTTTAGAAAATTTGAAGTTTCAAGATACGTAATAATCTACATGACAATATATTTCAAAAGAGATAACCAAGTCCCATCAAAGTTTCCATTTCCAAAACCTTGTTCACCTCTTAAAGTACAAAAAAGAAAAAAAAGATCAACATTAAAATTGAAATACATCTCAGAGAATCCATCAAGATATATTCACAAGCTTATTCTATGAACATTACAGCTCATATCCAACGCCTATGAAAAGGATTGCAAATGATAGATTTGAAGTTTGGACACCAAATTTCGAATTTTCATGCCACCAGAACTTCTCCACCTGAAAGATTTATCATCTTTCAGAAAATTACCTTCAAATATGGACTGCAGGATCCAATGGGGCCTTTTCTTTCTCCTTGCTGCAAACTGAAAGCAGCCAAATCCCCCAGAGTTCTTAGAAAGTTGATCAATGGAGATTGTCACTTTTCAATTTTCTAGCTTTTAATGAACATAAAAGAGAAGGTGCAGCTTACCTTGTGGAGTTGAAATTTTAGAACTCTTCAATACATGTAACCTCTTTGCAGTAGAAACAAACATGCTGCCAAATATATGAATTCCAGGATAAAAATTATTAAGAATTCAATTTGATTCATGTTTTGTATTTTTGCAGTTGAATAACAGATGAAGGATGTCGTAATCTAAGACATTGTATAAAAGAAAAATGCTTACTGCCATGGGACATCTCCAACTAGCACCCTGTCTCCTTCATCATCTTCATAAATTAGAGTGTACTCCCCACTTCCAGCTAATGAACCTGCATCTGCTTTGGCTAATTCCTTGAACTCGCTTTCGTTTTGGGTGGCCGATGGATCTCTTTGAGCTTAAGATAGAATTGTAAAACAAACCAGTCAACTTAAGCTAAAGCTAACATAAACTAAGGTGTTGACTGTTGAGAAAAAGTAAGCAAATAACTATGGTGGAATGAATATTTAGTATTATCTGGTTTACTGACCAACCTGCAAGCAAACCACTGAACAGTTCATCTATAGCAAGTGAGAGTTCCTCATAGCTGGTATAGGCACTGAGATTTATTTTCCTTCCAATAGGGATTCCTTCCATGTTGATCTTTACAAATAACTGAGTTTTGGGATTTTCTGGTTTGACTCCAGTATCCTTATTGTCATTTGATGATTCAGAAGCTGGCTTGGACAAGCTGTTGCTTGCAAGATTTTTCCGGAACGATCGAACCGGAGGCCACCCAACAACCGGGGAATATGCAATCCTGCTCATTTTGAGGCTGCACGAAGAGAAGAGAAGAAATATGATGTAACATAAAGGGAAATCAAACATTTGTTAAACTCAAAACAAGTCACTGAAACACCTTTTCCATCCAAGACATGCCGAGTCCCTTGACCAAACCCTTGTTTAAATTTTAACAAATAAAAGAATCTTTTCTAGTCCCTATCATTCAAGCTAAGTATCAAAAGTTTCAGAAATAACAACCTTTTATTTGAGATATTGTTCGTCGAGGCGTCTGGATCAGCAGTAGGAAGAGTACAACATGCTTTCCTATCAGTAAACTGAACTTCTCCCACTGTCATCTTAGAATTGCATGGCTGCTTAAAGTCCTCAGCCATGCCAGCAAGCTTCTTGGAGACCGGTAAGTTTTGGAAAAATGAAGCTTTTGAATGTTGTGGTTCCATCTTGGCGTCATTCGGAAAACCAGAATATATTGTAGAGCCCGAGGACCATGGAGTTGGAGTACTATTCACTTTATCACCTCCTTTCTCTCCTATTCTTGGCTCACCTGTTGTGTGATGGAAAGCTCTCTTTGTTCCATGAGTTGTATTGCTGTTGTAGCCATGGACTTCCCCTGGAGGACCAAGCCTCAGCTCCAACTTCGTGTCCTCTGAGACTTTCTGATTTACTACCCATTCTTTGTTCATAGTATTTAGAGTTAGAAACTGAGGATACTCCTCCATCTTATCAGACGCCATAACAAAGGAAATACGAAAGATAATCCTAGCTGATTTTATGTATCTTGGTTCTTAGACAACAGGCTTGATTTAATGAAGATAAACTACAGAGAAAATTACTACTTCAATCAAGAAACTACTTGGAATTCATGTGGATCATAAGAGAACTGCAGGAAAAACAAAGTACTGAAAACCGTTTGTAGGATTATATAAGCCTACTTGAGTGTACCTAGAGGCTAACCAACCACAACCCCAAAAATCTAAGTGCTTCACCAGCCTATATATATGAATTTTGCTGCATTTTCATGGAAAAAGGTGATATATGGCAAGCTTAATGGGGAATTATGGCTAAGTGACTCGTTTAACTTCTTTCAAGTTTGTTCTCCTAGTTTCCTCCTCAGACTTAGTTTAGGACAGACAAAGGGAAACTGCAGACAGAACAGCTTGCTCATAATACTGATTCATGATCTAGACAAGACAACATTATTCTCTCTTCTCGTTTGTCAAGAACCTAATGCTAACTTAGACGCTTATGATGCCTTATCCTAGGCTTTTAAGCAGATGGACTTTATACATGATAAGGACAGCATTCATTTGTACAATTGATTAAATACATATCCTGTAATGTATTCTCCTCTGCTGTATTAACCTGATACAATCTTACATATATGTATAAGAGGATATAGAACTTGTTAAACACAAGGAAAAGTCACATATATATATACAGACCACATTTATAATCATCCCAAAGAAGAAAGGAAATGAACCGTGTACTGTATTTCACGACGGTTTCGTGTAATAGTACAAGTAAATGCAGTCAACTCTTTCAATGTGTACAAAACAAGGAACTATATTCCAACATTGTTGAACTGAGAAACTAGAATCCTGATAAGTTCTTGATTTAAAAGAGAACTCAAAAAGTAATAATTACATGTATTTTACAATGCATTGGGTTTTTGTCATTATTATATTGTTGACTCATACACCTCTTTCAAGCATGCTTTCAGCAATCCGCGTTTAATGGATGGGTGGAGACGCCTACCTTTTCTTTGATGGGTTTAGCATTTTGGGACAATGAAGTTATTTTCAAGTTACCATGTATCATAGGATTCAAATCGAAACCAAATACGGTATAATGGGTGATATTGAAGTAAATTGCAGTGAATATCGATATCGTGGTGAACCGAAACCACAAAATGAAAGTTGTAACACCATGTTGCAGTCACTATTTAAATGATGGTATATGTAAATTTTTATTCTTTTCAGAGTTGTAACATTGAGGGAAAAGAAGAAAGAAGAAAACAAAGTTAAAAGTCTTGGCCATCATTATTGTTTGCAGAACAACTAACCCTTTTGAGCTCACCATCTGTAAATGGTGGTGGAGCCATAATATCCCACTTATGAAGATATGATCCATCACTGCCTGACCTGATAATTCCCAACTTCACTTTAAGAGGAGCCTTTTTAGACCTTTTCTTTTTGCCCTTTCATTTCTCCCTTTTCTTCTCTTTACTTCTTTGATCTTTAGTTATGATTACAAGTTTGCCAGCAGCCAACCAAATACCTTCCCCTTAATTCATAATTACAACTACACCAACTTCAAATATGATTGAATTCGTTGAGTTTTCGAACCTGCAAAATCGGTCGAATCTGCTGTGTTAATCATCTTCTACTATGATTCTGAGGAGGAAATGTTTGGTGTTTTTATAAAAAGTGGTTTGATTTGCCAAAGGAATGTTGTTTGTTTGCCTATGATGGTTTAGCAGATACTTATAAGACAAACACAGTGCAAAAGTTCTTTTTTGATACAGCTTTTAAATGTTGATTGGCCCCAGAAAATACACCAACAATACTAGAATCATGTGAGTGGATTGTTTTCTTTTTCCCAACAACCAAAGCCCCAATGACTTCCCATATTCAAAAACCCTCAACTTAGATGGAGCAAACTTGAATAGTTGAATCTGACAGACCACCATTGCAAACTGAACCCTCCATTTCATTTCAACTTCCAAGTGCGGGGAAGACCATGACCTAACCTTCCTCCAAATAGACCCTAAATGTGGAACTTGAAAGCAAGCCACTAACACAGTCAACTTTCCATAAAGTTCGACATGCAGTCGCCATGTGTATGCGTGTGTTCCTGCCAACCCACCGCGTAATGGAAAGGAGTTATGGCGGGCGTTGGGGAAGCAACTTGATCGAAAAGAAATAGGGCATATAAGTTGGCAACTTCTTATTTATAGATAGGCAACATTGCTAATGCTTCATTACAATATAAAACCTTGTTTCTTAAGTAGAACTGACCTGGTTCTAGTGAAGGTCAGTGTTAGTATTTCTAGTTTCTAGCATCCGACTCACAGCACAGGGAACCCTCATGCAGTGTAATTCACTGCAGCCTGTCTCACCATCTGAATAAAACCAGACAATTCGTTCAATTACAAGTTGTAAACATGCCAGTGTTGATATAAAATAATAAGACCTGGAAGTAAATATCGAGCTTCTTCCTCAAGATTGCATGCTCTTGCTCGATTTGTTGAACATTCCTAATGCTTGTATATAAAAGAAAAGGTTTCGAAAGTTTAATTCAGAATAGCCATAAGTTTAGTTCAGCTAGGCAATGTACTAATCCGTATGTAAACGAGGAAAGTAGAGGAAAAAAGACATTATACATACCCTTCAGGCTTCAGTTTGAACAGATTCTAGAGCTCGACGACGAGGAGTTACAGATCGAAGAATAGTCTACTTGAATCATCCGATGATGATCATGAGACTACGTAACTTCCGTAACCATATGGAAATGTCTATTTTTCCTCCCACCGTTTGATTCAATGTTAATCGTTGCGCTTAGAGTTTGTCGTCTCTCTATCACAGTGTTCACAAATTTGGAAATGTCTAAAATTAACTTTTTGCTTTTAAAATCACTTTTTCAACCGTACTTTTTAAAAGTAATATCATGACGTAATATGACGTACTTTTTAAAAGTAATATCAAAGCAATGTCCCATGCTGATGCTCCTTACACCATTGCTGTGGTTGGTGATATATATATATATATATATATATATCACTTCTCTTGCATATGTGGTTTCTTTCCTGTTTGATTTTTTTTTTCTTGGATACTGAAAGTGAAACAAAACTTGAGCGCAGGTCCGTGCTTACAGAAGCGCTGATGGTGGACTGTTAAGTTTAGCGCAACAATAGGAACAACTGCAGAGGTATACGTCCTGGAACCTGCTGTTTCTCCATTTTTGCCTGTTGACAGACATTTAACTTGTTTTTTCTTGAAAGAGACAGGCATTTAACTTGCATTTTAACTAAATAGAACTGCATCAAGGTTGTTGATTGTTTGAAGAAAGCACCCCTTTTTAACCCCACAGATAGACATTGCATGAAGAAAAAGTTCAAATGTTACTTAGAATATCGGAATGACATAATAGGATCCACATCCAAATAGATTTCGCTCAAATAGCAACTCTCCAGCCTTCTTTCCCTCCGAGATAATCAATTGATGTTGAAGATCTTAATACTCTCCAAGTCCTGGAAGTAACAGCAGAGGCATGTCTCAAATGAATTCCATGAAAAGAAATTGCACATTCCCAGCAGCCTAACACCTAAACTGGGGAAGGGGATGATAGAGACAGGTACCCAGAAATGCAAGTGAAGACTAACACACCTGCAGAGCACATTGCATGTACGGAAATGCAAATGGAATACAAATACACTTGCAAGTGTCCCCAACCAAGAAAGCAAAACGCAGATCACGATACAATCAGGAAAAATCAGATGCTGCTGAGTATTTAATCAGGTACGCCCCATTAAAGATGATTTAATGAATTTCTGAAAAAAAAGACATTGTATGCTTACCACATTAGAGGCAAGGAGAACAGGGTGTTGAGACATTCAGACGAATTGACCTGAAGTTGTACCTGAAAATATATGAAAAAATATAGCAAATGAATGGAATGAGCAATGTGCAACAAAAAACAGAAACAGGAAAGAGGTGCAAATTAAGTATCAAGTTAGCCAGTGAAAGCTCCTTGGTCCTTACCAAATCATATATCAGGTGGTCTCATGGCACTTAGGAAAATCCTTTAGACACATAAAATGGGCATCTGCTGCATTTCTGATTTTGAGATACTGACCTCAGTTAATAATAAAACGATTCTTATAGGCTCACATATGAAGCCTTAGACAAATAATCACCTCAGAACGGTATATCATGTCAATACTGAAAAATACAGCATTAAGCAAGCAAAGGATCAAATTGTTAGCTAATTAGTAGATACAAATGGCATTATCAGACTATATCAGCAAACCAGGCATTCAAACTGAGAGCAACAAATATCATAAGTTCAATTTTTCAAATGCTTATCTGTTAAGATGGATCATGCACTGGATTTAGCTTTCGAATACATGCATCAACTGCAGCACAGAAGTTAAATAATAATGATAACCCGATACATATGCCGCTTCAAAATATACAAAGTAATATTCTTAGGAGTCAAGTCAGATATCCCAGAAGTAGAAGGGTGAAGGATCAAAACAATCCTCTAGTCCAGACAAGACCTAGATATAGTACAGATAGGAAGACACAAACATCTATGAGTCCAGTCAAAACTCATCGTTGTATGTTTCTTAAACCCAATCAACAATTAAAGCTTAAACCTCTGCACTTGCCTTCAACCAATAAATTATTATATCCAAGGTGACAATGTCTGCATCTAATAGGACAGAAGCTTTGATTTGAATGAATGACAGTACACAGGTGTTAGTAGATGCTAGATTATGGTGACAATAAAGTTGAATTTTGCATACATCAACTCCCAAATGCTACGATCAATCAATCTCGATAAAGAATTTAGTCCCCTGAAAGTGAAGCAACAGAGTCAACTCTTTCCGTACGCACCCTTTATGTAGAATGACTGGCATCTGAAGGAAACTTTTGGCAGTTCATGAAACAGTTCGACCATAACATATTGATGCAATATAGAGATTCTTTGCCCATTTCTCCTGATAAAACCCCCCGAATATATAAGCATTAATATTAGGAAAAAGGGAAAGCAGCTAGTGAAAAGTCAAATGAAACACCTTCACATGAGTGCTTGGGAAAGCTGAAGTTTGAAGGGTCTCCTGAGTTTCATCTGCAGGTTTTCTTCTTGGAACACTAAGGGCAAAAGCAGCTTGATCCCAATTTGCAGCAGTTGAAGTGATGCGGTAGCCATTATCCCACCTCCGGTGAATACCTTCACCAGGATAGAGAAAATCTAATTCTACAACCTGCAAGTGCACCAAAATAAGGATATTGTCGGGCCATGAGCATTTCATTTGCCATAATGGAGTGCCATGAAATACGTATTCTTGATATCCAATAAAAACCTGGTCAGAAAATGGGGGCCCACGCGACATAACAATTGCCCATCTGCTTCCAGCAGTGGCCATAGCAGTCACATAAAAACCCTCCCTCCATTTTTTGTTGATCCACTTAAAGGGAAATGAATCGCTAACTTTGTAGGATTGCTGCAAATACTGAGTCCCTACATTCAATAATGCAATAGAAATAACTAATATGCTAGATTGCATAAATATAGAAAATGTTGTAATTCTTATTAGATATTTGAGGGTTTGCTAAACTAACCCTTAGACATTACAACTAAAGAACACCCATTGTTAGCTCCTGCAATTGCATTGATGTAGTAATTCTTTTCCCACTGCTCCATAATCCATTCCTTCAGAAAGCAACAAAATAGGTAGATTAATGCTCGTGCTATGAAAAATTAAGGTCTATTTACAACAATTTTTGACATACATAACTAAGCACAAAAATCAATTAGTATAGAACATGAAATATGTATAGCATATGCAATAAACATAATTCTCTGGGGGGAAAAACACAAGCAACCTTGTGAAGAAAGTGTGGAGAGAGTTCATAAACTTGAGCAATGAAGCCAGTCCCAGCATCCATAATAAGAGCCCAAAGGTTTGAACAAGAAGCCACACTGCTGATAAATAGCCCGTCTTCATTTCCTTTCTCAATATGCTGGGGAAGCCTCACATCTGCCACACTATAATGGTATCTAAGACAGGAGAGAGAAATTAGCAACATCTATTCCCAGTGTCCCACTCATCAACTTGTAAAGCTTGATGATGATTTTAAGAATGGGTTCGTCTTTGGTACACTGGCACTCTCAGCGGATTTTTTTAACATTTACTTGTTTAGCTTTTTTACTATAAAGTAAGGGTATGTGCCATCCTTTTCATACTACTTGTGGACTCCAAATACTCCACTGGCAAGGTCAGTAAATCAAATAATTTTCCTTTTAAGATAGATACCTTTGTTTCATAGGCCTATGAGCATTATATACACTAATCCATTGTGTTGCAGGCATTCCCATTCGAACCTTCTTCTTCAGCTGTTCATCCCCTTCCTCCTCCATCAATAACCGCCCTCTCTTTTGTCCTACTTGATACATAAGCTTCAAGACAAAATGTTTATGTTAAAGGAATTTCAACAAGTCAGCAAAATAATGCAGATGAAAGAAGACAAAAGTACCTTCTGAGCTCCATCAGTATTGATTGGTCTAATATCTGGGTTTGGACCAACAATCCCATCAAAAAGAGAGAGATATTTTGCATAATTTGGTTCCTCGTCATACTTTAAATTCACCACACGCTCAACAAACTGTCTGAAAGGTGCAGGGCAAAAGCAACACAAAGTTTCCGGGGAAGTAGCCATCTTCTTCTTACAAACAAGAAATCCTTTGTTTTCACCCTAAAATAACCACCTGCATCAGGAAGGTGACGGATGATAAATGTCAAAATATTGAAATATATATCATGTGACACAGACCTGATATCCTTGCCAGGGTAACCGACCACGTAGGAGAAAAATAAGGGTGTAAGCAAGAGACTCAAGATCATCTCTCCTGCTACCAGTTCTACCGAGATGGGCATGCACACTAGCATACCGAACGGTTCCCCTGCAGTACATTAAAAATCAATTGACTGCTAATTATTCAAAAAAAAAAGAAAAGGCATCGCCAAGCTTATAGATAGATATGGAGTTGATGTATGCAAAATTTTACCTGAAAATATCAGGGCATTGATCATATTCAACATGTTGACCGCTTGAACTATCCTGCCACCTGGTTGCTGTTAAGTAAAACAAACTTGTCAGATATGATATGGATCTGATATAAAATAAGCTTGGGGAGGAGACGAGGAGTAACAACTTACCTAATCCTAGGTCAACAAGGAAAAGTTTTTTCTCGTCTACTGTTCCTGGTGTACCAAGCAAGAAATTTTCAGGTTTCACATCCCCATGCACATATCTACAAAAAATAAAATCAACAGCATTACAGCAACAAATATGTTCCAATTACCAAAAAACAAAGACTGGTAGTAAAAATCATAATCCTTCAACCCAGAAGTCAAAGCCAATGATGGAAAACTTGATTCAACATTATCAATCCAAGACCCAAGTCATTAAGTTTCTTAACAAGACAAATCTTCTTGCTATATCTAAAAAACAAACGAAAAACAAATAACAGGAAAAATAGAAAAAAAAAAGAATCACCCTCTGGAGTGCATTTTCTCTAAAATTGAGATGGCTTCAATGGCAATACATGCAACCATTTCAACAGACATCCTGGAAGTTGAATAAAAAGCTATCATTAAATGGTCAACCTGTGAATAATTTAAGCAAAATCAACCATTTAATTCGGAAGGGATATACGTGTGTGAATTGTTATTCCAAACATCACATAAGCTAGGTCCAAGCATATCCATAACCTGTAAACAATTGGAAAATCTCAGTCATACTGTAAAACTTGATACATATATATCACAGAACTTGGAGACAGCATTAAAGCAAAACACATACCATAACATAGTGGTCACCTTGTCGACCCTTGTAATGAACCCGAGGCACACCGTGATTACTACCAAGTGAGCTGCAGGGAAAAAAATTTGAAAGCAAAAGTTACAATCACAGATGACATACAGTCTTATTAATGAGGCTATGGTATAAATAAGAACCATTAAACAATGAGACGGTAGGAATCTCACTTGTAAACTTGCCACTCATATGGTGGCCCATAATTACATTCTTTGCTGCTTCTATTTTCAGAGTATGTGATGAAACTGGTTATTAAGTAATTGATACCTCTAAAGCTCCTAGACCAATACCAACTCGTCTCCCAACATATACTTGCCCAAAGCCTCCTTTCCCGAGTTTTCTTTCTACTCTATACATAGGAGAACCACCTAGCTGAACCTGTCATAGCAAAACACAAATAATAATAATAATAATAATAATAATAATACATTCTTCAAACTAATATAACAATAATAGAAATTAAAATCCCATTCTTGACATTATCTGGTCTTTCCTCACATCATTACTTGTGTTAAATAAACATAATACTAGGACTAGGCTTACATGCTAATGTCAAGGAAGTTAAAAGTGACAACAAATTTAACAGTCTAAACTCTGAAGTACCCCAAAACCAAAATTGCACTAAAAATTCGCAGAGAAGTGATAAATCTTCGACTGAAAACTCTTTTCTCTTCCACAGACTCCTTGACACCGAAATTTATTTTTCTCTTTTGAAAAAAAAGGAAGAACTCTTGACTCCAAAAATAGAAATATTACCAAGAAAGATCTAAAGAACTTTAAAGAAGTACCTTTTCGGGAAGCGGGGCTGTACTTCCTTCATCTACCGCTCCATGGCCCTTACCGCCGCAGCCGTACTCGTCCATGTTCTATTCGGTAACCGCTTCTCTCAAAAAACCCAAGCGCTTTAATATCCTCGTTTTACTTTCTTCCAAGAGGCGTAACACCGTTCACGGTATTATTATGTTCTTTATCGTTGTAGTTAAGCTTGTTATCACAAGCTTCTGCAACGATCGCGTTTTTCTGTTTACCAGTCGGGAAGCGAACAGTGAACTTGTTCTTGGTGGTTTTGGTATCGGTTGCGGGATAATATCGATCGGATTTGAATTCGGGTTAGGGTTGATGGAGGCCCGATATCTGCAAGCGCGGGAACTCAGTTCAGGCATCCTAGGGATTATGTTCGTCCATAAAGTGAACTAGGAAGTAGCTTGGTGAAGATCCGTGTAGATTCAAGAATCATCGTTCCACTAATTTTGATTTCTTGCTTTGAGAAATAGGATTAAACCCAGAAACAAAACCAACAAATAGAATAAAATAAAGAGATTTGGGGGGGGGGGGGGGGAGGGTGTTTAATTTTAGTTTCCAACAGATAGAGGATGAAATCTGGTTTCTTGATATTTAATTTTTTTTATCGATGATATAATAATTTTAATTATTTAAAAATAAATATTAAATATATAGATTGAATACTCAAATATCTAATTATTTAAAAATATTATTCAATTTAAATTTTTTTAATTTTAAATATCATATTTATAAAATTTTAAAATTTTAAATTTAATAACCAATAAATTATGAAGTATAACTAGATTTGAATATATAAAAATTTTATTTTTTAAAATTTTAAAATAATAAACATTAAATTATTAAAATAACAAGATTAATATTTTTAAAATATTGAATATTTAAACTTTCAGATAATCTAAAATTTAAAATTTTATAATTTGTATTAGTTCAAAATGATTTAAAATCAAATTGAATATTTGATTCAAATAATATTTAATAAATAGATTTATTTAGAAAATCACACCCTAACCTATACTTAAAACGAATATTTATATTATTAAAAATATTTAAATTTTAAATATATATAACTTTTGTATTAAAATATATTTCTAAATTTAAATTTAAAATACATAGAGCGTGAACATCACACGTGCGATAGACTCCCCTTTATGTTTTCAAATCGTGAATGATGGACCGACCTTTCTAAAAATACTTTGAATTCTTTTGGTCACTTGATTGGACCATTCCTTTCAATCTTCAAGATTCATGACAATGACATTAATTAAGCTCACTAATTTGGGATTTTTCTCCTTGTAATAGAAACCCTAAGAATGAACCTATCCCTTTCATGCATAAACCCTAAGAATGAAAAATCCAACATTAAAAGATGATGTAAAGTATCCGGAAGTGTTGTGTTTATGTTACAAACATTGTAGATAAAGCTGCCATGTCACCCGCAATTTGACAGATCACTAACATAATAATCCCACGTTAATCTGAGTGGACCCTTTTGCCCGAGAAATTTGTTGATCACAAAACATATTAGAAAGTGAGATACGGGTCGGACTCACCCTTATTCGAGGGATACGGGTCGGATCCACGTCATGCATGCTTCATTCCACGGGATAAAAATAATTAAGGAATTTTAATAATATAAAGTACCAAATGAAAGCACTAAATCTAACAACCGGATGATCGTGGGTTCGAACTCCCACAACCACACTTCTTTTATGATTACTTGTTAAAGTGATGTTCCACTGGATGATTGATCTAGTATGGTGTAATAGGTGCAACTGCATGGTAAAAGAAAAACCTTTTAGTTGTTATTCAATTAACTTAAACCTTTTACGGTTTGACTCGTCAAATCTAACTATGAACTAAGAGTTTGTATAAGTTTTTTTCTTTTGTAAATAGTTTAGCTGATTTTCTTTTATTTGTACATGATATTAGTTCATTTGGATGAATAAATTTTTCATTTATCCCAAAAAAAATACTAAATCTAATTTATGGTTTTAATGCAGTTTATAATCCAATAACAGGAATGGACCTAGAGAAGTATTGGGCGCAATTGAATTCCTTAAAAATTTTAAATTCTCTTATATTATATATATATATATATATATATGATTTCATCATCCCACGGTCTAAACCACAATACCAATTACTTTATTTTGGTATAATATCATTGATTAGTTTCTAGATAATACCCAATACGCAGCGGAGAGTCCACTAGGAAGACCAATGTTTTTGTGTATAAATATTGGATCTATTTTAATTAATCATTATAATCATGGATTAGGGTGGGATTCGTCACACATTCATTTATCAATAAACTAAAGTAAATTACATTAGTGATTGTATATAATTAAATATAATACAAAAAAAAAATAAAATAAAAAGAGTAAGGAGTTAATAAATCGTAAATTCTTCGATCACATCCCATTTTAAATAATATGTTGAAACAATTAGTTTAAATAAAATTTTAAATTTAAAAAATATATTTTTTTTTTATAAATTTATAGAAAATGGAGAAATAAAGGAAGTAGAGCATGCCTGGTGTATGAAAACGACAACACACTGTATATTCCTTCGAGAACGAAATGGTGCCGGTGGGGTCTCCCATTAAACAGAGAGCTTCTGATAAGGGAAAGACCACTGCCTTACTGTGCAACCTCAATACACCCTTCTTCTTCCTCTGGCTCCTTTGCCCACTTTTACTCTCTAGAAAGGTTATGTCCTTTTCTTCCTTTTGTGATAGAGGGAGGGTGGAGAATCCAAGACAATGATGTAAACAGTCAGTCCAAACAAAAGGGGTTGAAAAAAGTATGCTTTAACGTTACCTCATCATTTCAATCTCTATTCCCTTACCTTACTTTCTGCACTTCTATTCACTTTTACAGTAACAGTCAAGTACTGCTTCATACTGTTGTAGGCTCATAAACCGGTTTGCATGGCTGATTAAGAACCTAATAAGAATGTTCTAGTCTTGTTCGTTATTAGCTTTGAGTTTCATTCAGTACATCAAATCCCAGTTGTAATAATCTTTCTAGGCTACGTTAATGATACTGTTATTTACTTTAATTACCCTCACTCCATTGCCTTCTAACTTTGTATCACGAGCATATCTATGTTTTCATGGTCTTAATTTGACCAAGAAAGGGTTGATTATTGTCAATAATAACCCACTAAACATGACTGGAAAACATGGTTTTACTTTCATCAAACATCAAAATTACAAAGGCGGGTTAGTCTGTTCACCAAAGCTTCTCAAGGGTTACATAATTCAGTTTCAGTCAAAAAGACCATGTTGTTGGTAATATCCGACAGACAAAACCGGAGCCTTTTTTGTGTTCACTTTCAACCGTTTGATGTTTCAATGGCAAAGTAAAGTTGCAATCTTGTAATTATTTGTTAATTCAATGCCCGTTTCTCCTCCATTACCATCTATTTATACACTCAACCGCTCACCCTACCATTTTCACTTTCAGTAGTCACCAAGAGAAAAACACCAAATATATACCCTTTGCTGATATCTTCTTCTCTGCCAGAGTTCATTTGATATTTGAAATTTACTGTAATCTAATGATTACACTTAGGTACCTCTATAGACATTTTTCACCCATATTTCATTTGATTTTTGCTTGAAAATCAGTATCTTAGTGTGTGTGTGTGTACATATATATATATATATATATGTAGAAGCTTTTGTTAATTCCTGTATATGTATGTATTGACTCGTTCTTTATTTGCCTTTTTCAAGCAGCTTGGGATTCCTGGAATTATATCAAAGATCAACAAAGGTATCATCAAACTAAAGATGGCAAAGAAAGGAGTTCAAGCACGTCCCGTGGTTGTAGTGTTTTTCATGTTCATGTTCATGTTCTTGTTTTTCAGTTTTGTCGTGTCTGATAATGCTGGAGAACTCGAGCTTCTTTTGTCTTTCAAGTCGTCAATCCAAGACCCTTCTGGTTTCCTCTCGAACTGGGATTCATCTGCCACTTATTGTCAGTGGCACGGTGTCACCTGCAATAATCTTTCTCATGTCGATAAACTTGATCTTTCTGCAAAAAACTTGTCTGGGAAATTAGTTTCCTCGTCGGTTTTCAATTTGCCTTTTATCCAAACTTTAAATCTCTCAAACAATCAGTTGTATGGTGAAATTCCCAAGGATATATTTTCTTCATCTTCTTCATCGCTTCGGTATCTCAACCTCAGTAACAATAATTTCACAGGTCAAATACCAAAAGGTTCAATTCCCGGCCTCGAGGTATTGGATCTTTCAAACAACATGCTTTCCGGGGAAATCCCACTAGATATCGGAATGTTTTACAGTCTAAAATATCTCGATCTTGGTGGGAATGTTTTGGTCGGGAAAATTCCAATCTCGATATCAAACATCACAAGCTTGCAGTTCTTGACTTTGGCTTCAAACCAATTGATTGGCTCCATTCCACATGAACTAGGCAAAATGAAGAGCTTGAAGTGGATATACGTCGGCTACAATAATCTTTCGGGTCAAATTCCTGAAGAAATCGGCACGTTAACTTCATTGAATCATCTTGATCTTGTTTACAACAATCTCACCGGTCAAATCCCATCTTCCCTGGGAAATCTCAGCGACCTTCAGTATCTTTTCCTGTACCAAAACAAGCTTACAGGTCCGATTCCAAACTCCATTTTTGGACTAAAAAAGTTGGTTTCTCTTGATCTTAGTGATAATTCATTATCTGGTGAGATCTCTGAACTCGTAATTCACTTGCAAAAGTTGGAGATTCTTCATCTTTTCGGCAACAGCTTTACGGGTAAAATCCCGAACGCTTTAACCGCTTTGCCTCGTCTTCAAGTGCTTCAGCTTTGGTCCAACAGATTGTCAGGAGAAATTCCGGAAAGTCTTGGAAGACGTAATAATCTCACGATTCTCGATCTCTCCACAAATAATCTCACGGGTCGGATACCAGACGGACTTTGCAGCTCGGGTCGGCTTTTTAAGCTCATCCTTTTCTCAAATTCGCTTCAAGGTTCCATCCCAAAGGATTTGAGCACCTGCACGAGTTTGCAGCGAGTAAGGCTTCAGAACAATCGTTTGTCAGGCAAATTATCCACGGAGTTCACGAAGCTGCCTCTCGTATACTTCTTGGATGTCTCGAACAACAATCTTTCCGGCAACGTTGGAGACCAAAAATGGGACATGCCGTCGCTTGAAATGTTGAGCTTGGCCAGAAACGGGTTTTCAGGGAAGTTGACACATTCATTCGGAAGCCAAAAGATCGAGGTCTTGGATTTGTCGAGGAGCGGATTTTCAGGTACTATTCCACGTAGTTTCGGTAGCTTAACGGAGTTAATGCAATTAAGCCTACGTGGAAACAAGCTGATCGGTGAAATCCCCCAGGAGTTATCTTCATGCAAGAAACTTGTGAGTCTAGATTTAAGCCATAACCAACTCAGTGGTCCAATTCCACCAGGTTTCGCCGAAATGCCGGTTCTTGGTCAGCTTGACTTGTCGGAGAATCAATTATCCGGTAAAATACCTCCGCAGTTGGGGAAAATGGAATCGTTGATTCAATTGAACATTTCTCACAACCATTTACATGGTGGTTTACCGTCAACCGGGGCCTTTCTTGCTATAAATTCTAGTGCAGTGTCTGGTAATGATCTTTGTGGAGGAGACGAAACGAGCGGTTTACCGCCATGCAAAAAGGTTAAGAATTTGTGGTTCTTTGTTATTTGTTCTCTCAGTGGGTTAGTTTTGCTTACTGTTGCTGCTTTTGGCTTCATATTCATTCGACGAAGAAACAACTTGGAGCTGAAAAGGGTGGAAAGCGAAGATGGAATATGGGAATTGCAGTTCTTTGATTCCAAATTAGTTCCGAAATCGGTAACAGTCGATGAAATCATACTCTCTGCAAAAGAAGCCAATGGTATATGCAGAGGCAAGTCATTCGTGGTGAAAGAAATGAAGGAAATGAACTCAATTCCGTCGAGTTTTTGGTATGAAATCAAACGACTTGGCAAGCTTCAGCATCCAAATATTGTTAATCTGATCGGAACGTGTCGGTCGGACAAGACTGCATTTTTGGTTTACGAGTATATAGAAGGGAAACTTTTAAGTGAAACCCTTCACAGTTTAACCTGGGAGAAGCGGAGAAAAGTCGCTATGGGGATTGCCAAAGCTCTACGGTTCTTGCATTCCCATTGTTCGCCAAGCGTAATCGTCGGAGACATGTCACCGGAAAGAGTTATCGTCGACGGAAAAGATGAACCTCGGTTACTGTTGAGTCCTTGGCCGCTTTCCATAGCGAACAAGCCCTCCATCTCTTCGGCGTACGTTACCCCCCCAGGTACGTGAATAATAGTAATAGTGTAATACATGCTCCTACTAGTCTATACCCCCTTTTTTACTTAAAATTTTCTCAGATTGTGTAAACTGTAAAGTAATAGTGCAATATCAGCTTAATTATGTAATTCTGTCGCATATGAAAATATTTTCTGGGCAAAATCTTCATCTGTCAAACCAGAAATTATGAGATATTATTATGTCTGCCTCTTAGATACTTCAAACAATAACTTTACAGCATATTTTGATAACATTGGGGTTTTAACTTTTACCTAGTTGAGTAAATCTTTTAGTCTTATTGGCTCTCCTATTAAGGGTTTGGTGCTTGCATGTTTTCTTGCATATTTTCCCTCTGTTGGCAGAAGCTAGAGAAAGAGATATGTCTGAAAAGAGTGATATCTATGGATTTGGCCTCATTCTGATTGAATTATTAACGGGGAAAAGCCCCGCGGATGCTGAATTTGGAGAGCAACAACAAAGCATGGTAGAGTGGGCTCGTTACTGCTACTCAGATTGTCATCTTGATATGTGGGTTGATCCCATGATCAAGCCAGTACATGCAACCGACGTCAACCCGAGCCAGATCGTTGAAGCCATGAATCTAGCTCTTCACTGCACCGCCGGCGACTCCATAGCTCGGCCATCCTCAACCGACATATTGAAAGCTCTACAATCTGCTCTCAAGATAACTTCTTGTGTTTCAACCCTAAAGTTTTCTTCAGCTGTCTAGGCTTTCTAATAAATAATTACTCCATATAGCATGACCTTGTTCAAAATTTTTGGTTAATTTCCTTTTTGTTTCCATGGTTTCGAGTTATAAGCTCTTAAAATGATTATCATCACTCAAATGTTTTGTTTGATGGTATGCTGAAAACATACAGCTGAGTGTAAAATTGTAGATAATTTAAATGCCTTCGTATATGAATTACATTTTCTGTTTCTTCTGTGATAATATGGTTTATGAGCATGATTCATGGTCTAATTACAGCTTGTTTTTAAACTTAAAAACATCATGGCCTACTTCATCCACTTTCATTTCCTTTTGTCTTCCCTTATTCCTGTAGGAATTCATGCCCCTTTTTCTTTTACACTTCTGTTTGTAATGTTAGGCTCAAAAACACTGCTCTCTGGTCTTTTATGTCATGGATTGTGTCATGCTTTCATGATCCGAGTTTTAAAATAAAAGTTGTTCACTTTCTCGTTTGTAATTACCAAAATTTTGACCATGTCACTTAAATCTTCAAGTGGGATTTTGATTTTCTACAAGGACTTGCAAAAGATCTTCTGCTCTTTATCCAGAGAGGGCAACGCACGCCTTGTTTGTCCATTCTGCCAATATATATATATATATATATATATATAACACATGCTTGCCTACACCAAAAGTCAAATATTATATTCACAGTTTACAAAGGAATTGGTTCTGCATAACTAGATCGATTCAGAAATATACATGTCCAAGTTTGACCCTTTTGGGAGTTTGGTTTGCATGCGAAAGTTTTGCTTTCAACGGCAGTGAAAGGCTTGTTTCACGCCCAGCTGCTATCGATTAGGTCAAAAAGCTAGAAAACATGGACATTGCTCATGCCGAAAGGGGACCAGTACTCTCTGTAATAAAAGTCCTGATGTTCTTACAATATTGTTTATGTCGGACCATTCTTTTACAATCACATATTCATATGTACGAAAGAAAGCTGAGGGCATTGAGGCAAGAGGCAAAAGGCAAACTGCTAAAAAATGCATTCCCTTTTATCCTTTGTACGTGACACTTGACAGACAATGATCAAAGGCTTTAATATTCCAATGTCTGCAGCTCATGATGTTGTAAGAAAAGAAGAAAACCCTATTTGCAGAAGAAAAAAATCACCTAGTGTTTGAAGTTTGAACAGCTAAAGTTTGATAAATTAAGAGTTTGATTGTGGATAGTTTAAATGAGATGGGGCTAGCTCGTTTCTTTTCCAACCTTTCTCGTGACAAACTTTTGCCTTCAAAGTGGCAATGATGATGTTGTGAAGGGTTTTCATTTTTATTTTTCATTCTCTGTAGGCAATGATGGCATTGACAAAACCCCTTCTTTTCCATTTCTCTTTTCTTTTTCCCAATGAGAACTTATGGGAAGGAGATGAACTCACATTGTTGGAAGATTCCATCACTAAAGCATTAAAATTTTACAATAACTTTGGTGATGTTTCAAGGAGCAAACCAGCTCAGTTTTGCTGGCACAGATACGATTTTTGAAATGTTATCTTAAAAAGCTTGGAGAATGGAGATATCATGTTTTTTTCTTGGAGACCATGCAAAAGTCTCTTCCATCGGCTGCTTTCTTCTATTCAAAAAAGGTCCTTTTTTGATTCAATGGGGGCATGGTAGCTGATCTTCTGTTGAAAGTTTTGCCTGCATATCTCATCAACAACCCACTTACAATATCTATGGATTTCTCGGTATGCGAGAGATGAAAAGTGGGATGATTGTGCAGTTCCATTGTTCCACATGCCTTCTGTTCCCCATAGATTACAGTGAAGGATCAACCACATGAATCAAAATGATCCAGATGTTTATTTTGTCTTTAAGTAGGCTAATTCTTTAATAAACATGGAAAAAAGGATCTTAATGGTCAAATTTGCTTTACCACTATATGTCAGTTCATGGGAGCAATGCTTTGAGGACGGGAAGGATATGGAATATTTGATAATCACATTGTAAGCTGGGAGGACGACAAATTCTGTCGACCAATTGTACAACAAAGGGGGTAAAAATGGATTAAGGGTCAGGCTCAGACTTGAATCTGCAGCAAAAGAATTAATAGAGATAGGTTCATCTTGGTGGGGTTGATACTTGATAATTCATGATCTGATTTTACACAATTCAATGTACCTTTTGTTTATCCAGGAATAACAGATTTGGCTGATGTTTTGCCATTTAAGGGATATAAAACAGAAATAGATGATCAATATTATAGGATTTATGTCTAGATTCCATGTTAGATGCTCAACTACTTGTTCCTGTGGGAAACCAATAATTGTCACAGAGAAATGACATGCATTCACATCAGTACTTAGTATGAATCCAGAAAACAAGAAACTTTCACTGCTAAATGGCTTTAAGTACTGAGGAGAAGCTAAAAGTGGAAAAATATGAGGGGGCATTCGATATCGATCGATGAAGGTAGCATGAAGCAAATACAAAAAATGGGGTTATAATCGAGCACGCCGGGGATACCATTCGGTTCAACATACTTATAACAGTATCATTTCATCATCAGTTAAAGGTTTCTGCAAACTAAAAGGATCAGATAAATGGAAAGGGAAGTTCTAATCTAGATGTTACTCTAAATCCTATCTTCTCTGCTGATTTTCAAACAAAAGACCAGTTGATGAACATGAAGCAGATACAATGAGCATTTGCTTCATCATTTACCACTTTCCAAGCGACTGCTCTCTCATAGGAGATTGGTCTCCCCATGCTTGACAAGCAGATGCCACCTCGAAGACACATAAAACCCTGTTCAACCATATCAACCATTAGTATCAACCTCATAAGTTGATTGTGTTTCAATTATTCGTTTTAAAGAATATGCTACTCATATGCACCTGTTGCATCACTTGTGGGAATTCTGCAAATAGAGCTTTTCTTCCATTGTCATCGAAAATTTTCTCAAAAGTTATGTCCTGAAGTGCTACCAAGGTTGTTTCAAGCATGTCGAGTCCTGCTTGATTAGCAAATGTAAAAACTGGTTGTGCCTGCATATATTATGAAGTAGGTTATATTTTGTATAACGCAAGGTGTAGCAAGGAAGACAATTTTTAGAATATCTTAGAACTCGATCGGAAGAAATGGGAATGAGAAAAGTTTAAGCAACCACCTTCAAAGAGCAGCATAAAACTGCGTCGGTGTGATGCCAAAGTGATTTTAGAATTGAGTCACTTCCTTCGTATTCCAGCAGCTCCACACCGAGATAGCACCTGCAATGAGAGGTATGACATGATTGGCATTAACAAACAACTAACGATCATAATTTAGAGAAACAAAAATGAAAAGAAGGGACTCGACTGACACACCTATAACTCTGACAAATCCAGCGAGCAAGTGTCTGTGCTTCAGGAGTACCAGGAGGTGTCTGAAAACCAGCATGAGAGCCGAGATGGGCGGGAGAGAGTAACAATGCCACCCTTTGTACAGAGGCAATAATACTACGAACATATTGCCGAGCCATGGTAGCTACATTTTCTTGAAGGTGAATCTCATACACAAATTGGAATGCAATTGTCATCACGGACTTTGTGCTTCCATAACGACCAGAATTATCACCTGTTGGTCTGTTTCCAGCAGCTCCTACTTCAAGAGTTGAGGCAAGGTCAAGCGTGCGGTTTGGACTGGATGCATCCTACATAAGGTTTAAATTCTTTTAGTAAGAAACTAACTTGAACAAAATTAAACAAGAAAGAAAAACAAAGAGATAACTAACATAAACAAAATTTTGATAGTATCATGCATGTTAAAAAAATTACCATTCCAGAATCGAGGGGGATGATGCGAAAACCGGAAGGAATAATAGTCGCATCATCAGAGAATGAAGCATCAATGGGGGAAAAGATGAGTTCAGCACAAGTACCAACTGCATTCACATCAACTCCACTACAAAACTGAGAGATTCATACAAAGAAAAACATAAAAGTCCAATAAAACAAGAAATATACGAGGAAATGGAAGAATGAAAACTAAATATAACATCAGTTGAGGGATTGTTGGTGAAAACTAAGTACCTGCAAGAGGAAGATATCACCGGGCATGATCATATCCTCCCGATAGCGGTCCATATTTTCAACCTTAATAACCTCCATGAACTGCATCAAAAAATGCAGAGCAATCGGAAAAAAAAATACTTCATGCATATTGGTGCCAAGGATTACTGTAATCACCCAAATTCAGCAGGAAAAAAAAAAACTACCTCTTCATGCTCAATAGTGTGAGCTAGTGGAAGAATGACCTGACCACCAAAACTTCCACCTCGAGTTACTGGCAAACCACAGGGACCAGCCTTGACAGCAGCAGCAGAGTAAACATCAATACCATTGTCCACCCACTCTGATCGATGTTCTCGCAAGAATCTGAGAAGTATTGCTGGTGGCACATTCTACAAAAAAAGAAGTCAAAGCACAGGTTCATAAAAAAAGAAACATATTTGATGATATTAATAGTTCAGAAAGCCAAATATGTACTTCCATTTTTATTTATTTTGATAAAAGACTACGTATATCCATGAATCTTCTGCTGTTATTGACATTTGCAACGCAGCTAGTTAGCAGCTGACCTGGAGTAACATGGATGCTTTAGCACATAGAACTCCATTGCCCATTGAAGGAAATCCATTGCCATAAGAAAGATTTATGCCCATCATCTTGCCAGGAGATGAGTTCACAAGGAGGGTAACATCATCAACACCATCACTTTCCAACATAGACCATCCTTCATCAGTAAATCCATTAACAGCCTCATTAAACCCCCTGGACAACAGAATTTGTTAGATTCCATTATATCCTTTTTAAAATATATTCTGAAGTTCTTGATCAACATACTTGTTCAGCTTCTGACTAAATGCGCGAAGAGCAGCAGGTCTTCTCCCCCAACCGGTGACATTTGGCTGAGATATTTCTTGCGAAATCTGCCTCAAATGACGCAAGGCCTGCACAAGTTCCAAATCCAAGGTCGCATCATTTAACTACTCTCTGCATTATCTTGGCACAAATTTGCCAAAGCCGTAATTACAGATGCAAATAATAGTCTTACCGCCATTGTTGACTTCTGAGCAAGTAATGTTGAGGATTCATAAAGAGGACGTAACACTTCAGGAACACTCCAAGGCTGCATATAAAAACGTAGAAAACTGGATTTTTTGCCTCTTCCCCGAAAAGAATGCATATGTTTCGAAATCGAAGCAAGGTGATTACCATACCTCCAAATCTATGTGATCAACTATGTGAATGATGGATCCTCCACCTTCACAAGGTCTAATCAGATAACCACTAGGCAACAATTCTGCTCTCACAAAATTTGCAGCTGGCGCCATACTTGGACCATTCTGAGTGTTGTTAAGTGATCTCTCACATATCTAAGCAGCATATCAGAATTATAATATCAGAATATAAAGACATTTCTGACTACATTAAGTCAAAGGAATAGCAACAGCTCTACAGGAAACATATATACCACAAGACTACCATCCTCCAAAACAGATGTATAGCGCAGCAACCAAAAGTCTCGAGCTGGTGCTAATGTTGTTGGGGAATAGAGCTAAAGGAAAGCAACCGAAATTCAGAATTTTTATCACAATCAATTGCACCGTTAATTTCAGACTCAAGTTACAGATTAAATGGGAAAAAAATGGGGGCCTGGCTAACCTGCATATAAAGCAGTTCAATGGTTCCACCATGTCCAGTGGAAAGCACGTTAATAACATCCACAGCTCGGCAATCACGATACCATGAAGGCCTATCTTTAAGGATTTCTGCGACCTACATGAAAAAATTCATCAGTTGGTTCTTCTCCAAACTAAGAAAAGAAATGTCCTCTCAACAGGAAGCAAAAACGAACTTACTCTTGTAGGATCAAGTCCCACAAGTCCGCATGCACGTGCTGCCACACCACTGCGACCATGAGAAATTGCAACGATTCCAATGGAATCCGGACCAGGCTGCACAGATAAGGAAGATGTGAGCATATAGCAGCAGGTAAAATTGGCGCAGGAGCCTGAAATCAGGATCAATCATAAAGTTTCATCACGGCTAGCTCCTTTGTTAACCATCATATTGATATAGGATTAATCATTGTAAGACTAGAGCATGCTTGAGTACCTAGGTACAATCTGCTTGGAATCTGGATAATGTTTCAAAAGAAACGCAGCAGCATGCTATATATACCTAACAATTTCTCCATTCTCATATCAATCAGTATTAGTAAGCTATCCATAGAGGAAAAAAAAACTTTCCCAGAACATATTTTAGTAAGCCAGTTAGTTTTCCTAAAATGAAAGAATTGGTTTTAATTTTAAAAATCTAACTCGTATGGGAAACAGACAGACAGGGAAACATTATTAACCGATAGAGAAATGGGACACGGGGGTTGTTCTCGATATTGACATAACAAAAGATTAGCACGATTTTATGCTTTATTTTAGATGAGATTTCCCTCGATAATGACAGAATAATGAAGTGTATATAATTTAATAGTAATGACAAAGAATAAAGGTATACTGACAGTAGAAGAGTGAGAGAGAGACAGCAGTTACCTTCATCCCAGGCATTTGGACCCACTCGACAGCAGTTCCAGTAGCCTTTGAAAGAAACTCTGTTAAAGTTTCCTCTGCAATGGACAAAAGTCTGGAAAGCAAAACAAAACACATAAGGCGCACAAGCAAATATACATCAACAAACAAAGGTTTATGTTTATAGAGAAACGAGGAGCGAAAGGGACATAACAATGGGAGTGAAACAGTAAAAAAAAGTCCCACTAACCCTGCAGGGCTGGCATCCCTTGGAGGATGCTGCGGAGTCAAATGGTGTTGACCACTCGTCACCACCGATTCACAGCTTGTATCCGTGGTGGCTAGAGTCGTCTGCAACCACAACAAATCCACCATAATTAACAAAAAAACCATAATTCAAAGCAAATCAAACACGTGAAAAGGAAGATGAAGTTCTTACATTTTGAGTCTGTTGGCGGAAATAGCTGTTTTCATAAACAAGATGTGAGACTTGCTTTTGCAACCTGTCATTCTCCTCCATTAACAGTTTATTCATGGCTGTCAACTTCCTATTCGCGGCTTGGAGGCGTGATGATTCTTTTCGTTGTTTTTCTCTACATCTGAAAATCATCAAAAGGGACTTAATAAGTTACAGTCTATGTCTATCAGATTCATGGGTAGGGTAGATTACTTGATTTAGATGACTGAAATAATAAGTACCTGCGATTTTGGAACCAAACTTTAATCTGTTTGGGCTCGATGTTGGAGAGGATGGGACACTCACGAATGAGCTGTTGGCGACGCATGGAGCTAGGCTTAGGACACTCATGGTAGAGACGTTCTAAAGCTTCCACTTGCTCCGGCGTGTAACGTACATACTTACCATTATCCATTGCTATCTTGGTCCCTTGGTTGCAGGATGAAGTCACCGCCATCATCACGGCTAAAATCCCTTCGAAACAAACAACAACTAGTTTCAGTATATAAACATAAACCAAAAAAAAAAAACATCAAGGCATTCATTTTTAAAAGTATACCTGTATACGTAATACCAGAGTAGTAAAAAGAAGTAGTGAGCTAAGATTAATTACCCCGTTCTCTTCTCCGGGAACTAGAAAAACGCCAACGGATCGCCGGTGGGGCTTCAAAGATACATTCTATGAATTCTAAAAAAAAAGAACTTTCTCCTTGTATAGCAAGTTCTGAGCTTTGGGTAATTCGGAACATGTTCAAAAAAATATCGGAAACGAAGAGTCTTCTCTCTTATGTCTGGCGGTGGTGTTATATCTGAAGGAAAAGGATTGTTTTTTTTTTCTTCTAAGAAGGAAAGGAGAGAGGAAGAGAAAGAGGGATCGATTTGATACTGGGGAAAATAGGCATGGTTGATACAAGGCAAAGAGAGAGTCCCCTTAATACCTGACAGAACAGACTTCGTCTTCTGCTTTGATGTTTTCACATCTCAAATCTCAATCATAAAAATACTATTACTTCTGCTGCTGGCTGCTGCTGCTGCTGCTGCTGCTTTCTTTTTCCTTTATCAAAGCAACTTAAACACTAAACAGACCGTCTCTTCGGTCGCGGTGTGTTTAAAATCTGAAATTTACGATCCATACACCAAGTTCTAGCGCGTGTTCTTCATAATCTTCTTCTTCATCGATTTCTACTATATTTAAATTTTTTTTTTGAAAGACTCGTTCGTTCCATAATAAAATTATGTAATACTTAATCTACATGAATGGTTTAAATTTTAATATAATTATTACATGTACAACTCATAGTTGATGTATCATTAACATAAACTTTTAATACAATTATTACTAGTGTTTAAAAGAACGGTTGATTTTTTTAAAGGTTACGGGTTTGAGCACCAACGATACTAGCAGAGGGATTGAACTATCGATGTCAAATAGTGAAGATTATACTCTAAAACAAATATTACTTATAATTATTATTAGCTTGTTAAAAAAAATTAAAATACTAATCAAACAATGGCAGACGAGTAAGTGGTGTTTGATTCTTCCCTTAATTAGGAGAAATTATATCATGGGTTCGACCTACCACGTCAGCCATGGTCTCATCCAATAATAACCACCCACTTCACCACTAATCTCCAACTCATTTTTTTTCAACCAATTAATTTTCACTCAGAATTTTCATATCATTAATATAATTTCTAGAAACTATATTAATTACATGACTGATTAGTGACGGAATGGGTAGTTTTTATTGGTTAGGGACCACGGCTGACGTGGTAAGCCGGGCCTATGATATAATCTCTCATTAGGAGAAATTATATCATGGGTCCGACCTACCACGTCAGCTATGGTCCCATCCAATAATAACCACCCACTTCACCACTAATCTCCAACTCATTTTTTTTTCAACCAATTAATTTTCACTCAGAATTTTCATGTCATTTTAAAAATATAATTTCTAGAAACTATATTAATTACATGACTGATTAGTGGCGGAATGGGTAGTTTTTATTGGTTAGGGACCACGGCTGACGTGGTAAACCGGGCCTATGATATAATCTCTCCTTAATTAGTCTTTAATCCAACTAATCTATCAATCTTAGGCCAAT
Organism: Abelmoschus esculentus; assembly: GCA_035048815.1. Classification (NCBI taxonomy): domain Eukaryota; kingdom Viridiplantae; phylum Streptophyta; class Magnoliopsida; order Malvales; family Malvaceae; genus Abelmoschus; species Abelmoschus esculentus. The sequence goes on from JAUCBN010000025.1 coordinate 1,189,616, forward strand.
AATACGCGTCTATACTTTCATACACTTTGCCAGTTTAGATGTATGAATTTGGTCGGTTTGAGCTTGTATTCTAAAAGAATCAAATTCATGGTTTAGGGTTTCAATTTAATTACAGAATTAATTTAGGGTTTCGCAATTAACTTCCCTTTTAATCAAAGCTTGTTTAACCGGGTCCAGGTGTAAGTTTAAAAGACAAGGTGGGATCAATGGAGGAAAGTGATTTAATGTTGTTTAGTGATAAATATTTTAATATTTTAATTTTAACTTTAAATTCATGTTGCAATACATCAGTTGATGGAAAATTTTAAAAAACGACAATTTTAAAACAATTAAAAACGATAATACTGTTTTTCTTATAAAAGTTATAAAAATTTTGATATATATTTTATCTTTTATAAAAGTAATAATATATACTAAAATTCTTATATTTCTTATAAAAAAATCGATTTACAAATCAAAATCTTTATGTTTTTCGTATGAAATTCGATACATATCGTTTTTTTATATAAATTATAAAAATTTTGATATATACAAAAAATTATATACCACAATTTTTATAATTTTTATAAAAAAATACTATAATTTTTTAATGTCATTTTCTATAACTTTCCGTGAACCGCTACTACTAAAAAATTACGGACAAGTCCCAAGAGGATGGTGAAAGTGTTATCCTACCCCGCCACTCGCGCTTGTTCCAGTGAAAGAGGAATGCTCTCTCTCTCTAATATATATATTTTAAATTTCGTGGCAACAAATAATCGTTTGACAGGTGTAGCACAATTGAGTTTGACGCCAGCAGACCAAATCCTATGTGGTAGAGGAGTGGGCAAGCGTGAAGACTCCCCCTTTCGCTTTTCAACGTGTTCCCTAGTTCTCCTCGACACTCACCAGCTCAGGTGTACGTACGGTATACAACATTTTTTTTTTCTTTTACAGTCTAAGCGTGCTCCGGAACCAGAAAATAATTTGAATCATAAAATAGAATTACGAGAAGTATTTATCAACTGGAGTATTTAACTGTTTTAAGTGAAAGGAACAGGTCTTTACAACTTTGAAAGGCCAAAGTAAATCCACTAAGAAAGTGAGGAGGATAAAGAACATGGTTCAGAAAACCAGGTATATTTTGGGGGAGTTAAGTCCAAACATTTACATCTTAGAGAAATTGGTCCTTGAAAATTTCCATTCTGTTTACAAGTATTTATTTTCATTACCATTAAAAAGTATGGGAGTTTACAACTCAACCGAAATTGAGACAGGTTATAACGTATAATATGCTACTGCCGGTGGTATAAGAAGCAATGACAGGTTATAATAAAATCTCAAGAGCATAAAGTGCGTGGTTAGTAGTTTAATAACTTTGGGAAGAAGCAATGGCACGCGAAGCACAAAGTGAATGGGACCGACGGACGACAAACCAATGGCAGTGGCAGTGTCCACTCAACGGCACGGAAATAGAGGATTTTAGCATATTAGTCTGCTCCTCACCCGGTTCCTCCTTACTGTCAAATACCCAGTCATGTCTTTTGCTTTTTCATTTTTCAACGGAATTATTTAAAAAACAAAGAATATTCGGCGGCTCACCAGACCAACTGATGCTAGTTGATCAGTCAGTAGGGAAGTAGATTAATTGCCCTACTCCATCGATAAGTAGTAGCTGCTTACAACCCCATGTGAATTAGGCACATTTGTAAGCCCAATACTATTCTAAATACAGAATTACTTTTATTTCAGACTCGTTGTATCATTACTACATTTTAGTATGATTATGAAGATAGGCTAATTAATTATTACATTATATATAATGCATATTCCAAAAACATTAAGATATTTTTCATTTTCAACTTTGTGTACGTAAAGAATGTTAAACATGCCAAAAACAAAATCCAACAATCAAATGCACAAGACAAAAAGTTAACTCACCGGAATGTTAACCTAAACTTTGTAAGATATCCAGGAAGCTCGGTTTAATCTCTTCTTCTCTGTAGGTGTACATCTAAGATGTGGGAATCAAGAACTGAAGCCTGTACACGACTGCCAGGTATAGATGAATAGCCTATTTTCCATTTACATATTCAAGGAGAAGCCTGTCAAGCTCAAAATGGCGAGCTAGAATACATGAAAGCTGAACCAGCCAACAGAAAAAAAACATAAGACAACCTTGCATATTTCACTAGCTTCACAAGATTTGCATCATGTATATATGCACTAACAACATGGACATTACCGTAGTTATAGGAGGTGTAGGCAATGCTTCAAAATTGAACTCAGGAAAGCGTGAAACCTCAGTAGCATTTTCAAATAGTATATATGTAGGAAGCTGTCCCATGCTCCCTGTGAGTACAAGATTCCCACGTAAATTCATTACAATTAACGATATTCACAGCAAGTAATACAGGATCTAGAACTTATTGAGCTCTCATAATTAATATATATGTTACTCACCTCCAGGAGAGATTCCAAATTTTTCTGCAGCATTTGGGAAAAGTCCAAGATCAACTATTCCGAATGATAGATTTTTGTTCGAGTATCTGCACAAGGTAAACAATGAGTACTATTAGAAACTTATTAATGACAATAAACCTACAAAGAAGATAATTGTAGAAACCAATGTACGTGATAGACAGCTCAGGAAAACGCCAACTGGCTCGTCTGCAACCAGATGAAAATGAGGCTCGGAATTCTACCTGCCAAATGCAAAGGTTGTTGTTACCCACGAAAAAATAGGACATCAAGATCATTAAGAGATAATAAAATTGAATTTGGAATTGAATGTAAACTTTTGTAGCATCAAAGAACTTGGCTTATTCTTTAAGTTGATCTTTCCCGATAAAAAGTAACTTCTTTAAGCATATAAGAGCAATACCGGTGCTATAACCATCTTCATATATAATGTCAATGTTTCCCCTTCTATTGTTCAAGAATTACCACTAACTAACGAGTAAGATAATGACATGGCTTTGGTACCACTTAAATGCAGGTTATAACAACTATTCCTTAAGTCCTAAGAGCATGCAATTTAATAAGATATCATCCTATACATTATCGAATATTAAATATCTAAGGAAAAGAAAATTGGAACCAACCAGCCAAAATCTTGATGTGTTCCCTTCAGTTAGCAAGGCTTCCAATTGCAATGGTGTTAGCTTACTTGAAGAACCTAGAAAATTCGATTCATATACAAAAGAAACAACATTCTTATCAAATGGCATGCTAATCATTCTAAAGGGGAAAAACGATTCAAAATTCATTAGTACCAAGTTGTTCAAAAGGCGGTTGCTGTGCTAGAACATACATCACTGAAAAATAAAAAACAATCTCATCATAAATATGCAATTTTTAAAGGTCTAACAATCAGTGTATAAAATTACCATAGCAAGATAAACACATAATAATACCTGAAAATACCACTATATACCACAAAGCCAAGTGATAGTCCATTATAAGAGTAAGCGCAATAAGAAAGATCTGAGAAAATGGAAAATTTTAGATGCAAATCATATCCAATGAAATGAAAGAAAAAAAAAAGAAAGAAGAAGCAAATAAATGGGTAGAGCTAACCTTTCCAAAAAACAATGTATCAGCAATAAAAGCCTCCCATGTTTCTTCTCTGGTAATCTGTTTGCAAAGCATCAAAAATAAATAAACAGTCCATCACATTTTCAAAGAAATTATTTTCCTAAGTTACTTTGGTTACCTTGTATGCTGCCAGCATAAAAAAGGCCAATATCGCTTGAATTTCCTAGATCCAAAATAAGAAAATTAGCCATCTGTTAATGTTAGAAAAAAAAAGGGTTTGCCCGCTGAAAATAAGAGTAAACCGGTAAGGGGAGAATGAGAAATTACCCTATGAAAGAGATGCCAAGTGATTTGAGGGGAGAGTACATTAGCAGCACAGCTCCGAACGATGAAATAAGAGAAGAAAGCGAGGAAATGGCAGAAATAATACGGTTCTCCAACCATTTGATTCAACCACTCCATTAGATTGCCTTGTTTCTTCATTTTCTTTTTTCACTTTTCTTGCTTTTCGCTGATCGGATCTAACTCTGATTAAGCGCTTCGGTTTATTACAGATTCCACCATCTCTGTTTCCATCAAGGTTGAATGAAAGAACTGTTTTTCTCCATGGCTCTGCCGTATGCGACGATTTCAAGGAAATACAAACCCCGATAACAAACCTGAAAAAAAAAAAAAAACTGGGGACAAAAATCCTTGGGCTTCATCGCCCAAATTCCGAACATCAAATCAAGCCCTAATATGATTTTTTAGCAAAAGGTAAAGGCCTGAAACTACTGGGAGAAATTGGGCTTTTAGAAGAGATATTTTGTTATGACTCGCCACTTCATTGGGGAACTAAAAATGAGATAAATATGTATTTTGTAAAAAAAAGTTTAAAGCTCAAATAATTTGATTTTTTGTTTTATTTTTTATAATAAAAAATATCTAAAAATAATAAAAGAAAAAAGAGTCGGGGGTCGGTGATTCAGTGTTATAGCAAAATAGGAATAAATATAAGCAAAAACGATAACGTTCTGACCCACGTGAGATGTCTCTAGGGACGGTGGATGATAGACACATGTGTCATCAGTATTCTCACGTGACCATCCGGCACGTGTCCTCACGTTATCAAAAAAATATATGCTAAAAGGAGCACGGTCAATCTCATTTCTTTGATTGAATTCGAAGCATCCAGGAAATGGAAGAAACAAAGAGGATCAAGCCACGTGGCATTTGATGACCGTCAGATCTGGCTTTTGACGCGAACCAAAACACTCACATGGGTAGCTGACACACCACCACCCTCCCGCCCTCTATCACGTGCATGTTGGACCCATTCATGCAAAAATCCCAATTAAAATATCTAAACGAATGGAAAAAAAAAATGAAGAAAAAGTCTGTTGAAGGGAGAACTCCACGCCAAGCAAAGCCTTCGGTTCCTTCACTTTTTTCAGGCTTTCATTCTAATACAAAGGTAAAAGCAAAAAAATATATATATTAATATTAATATTAAATAAATTAAATATCTTTACAGTAATAAATAAGAACAGTTAAAGCCTTATCCGCTCTTCGTAGTAGACTCGCTTTAGGATTGGTGTCATCCGCAAGGGACCCACTTCTCCAGTCTCTCCTCTTCTTATGCTTGCCACGTGGTCATCCAAACAGTAAAATTTCTCTTGCAATTCCTACGTGGCAGTAAGAGTTGAAAAAAAAGTGAAAACCAAGTTGTCAGCTCCTTCTATAAATCCTGTCCGTTCAACTAATCAAGTTTAGCTGTAATAATCGTGATAGATAATGGGGTTTGATTATAATACCCGAATTAGCAGGTGAAATTAAAAAATTAACTTTAAAGATCGAATATCAGAGAATAATTAATTAAAAATCGTAAGCGCAACTCTCGAGGGGAAATAAAGCAGAGGAATCGGGCTGTAAACTTGGATGCTAATGCAGAAGCCTCAGCGACAAGCTTAACAGATCGGTTCCTAAGGATTGAATTTGAACACAATTTAAAACCTATTCTCCCCTAATCATTGATTAATTAATTTGTTAATATTACTTTACCCCAATTATACTCTGCAAATTATCTTTAATTAACTCGAAATAAAAATACCTGGTTTTATTTGATAATCTCTTTTAATATTATCTCCAAAGGTTAATCATTAATCTCTTTTATAAGTGTAATTTAAATATACAAAAAGTAAAACAAATACTACAAAAAATATTTAATAACTAAATTTACCACTCTTAACTAACTTTCTATAACGTTTAATGACATTAATGTTCAATTGATGGATCACATGCAATTGGGGGATTACTTTCATAGTAAGTATAGTGTTAAGTTGAATATAATGGTGGAGATTAGTGGTAGTACAGAGTTTAAAATTTAGTTTAAAGAGGAGAAATTATATAAATATTGTGATTAGAAATTTTAATTCAAAAAAAAAAATATTGTTTTAATTCTATTATTTTTTATTATATTATGATTTATTGTTGAGTTTAGAAGATCAATTTCTTTCAATTCGTCTTTGAACAGTGAATTAATAAAAATAATAAACATTGTTCAAAGATGGGGGAAAACAATCAGTCTTTAAATAGTATTTTTTCACTCAACCATTATTTCAATAGTAAAACATTGTTTAAAGACAGGTTCCTTTCATCTCGTCTTTGAACAATATTTATTATTTTTATTAATTCACTGTTCAAAGACGGGTTAAAAGAAACCAGTCTTCTAAACTCAACAGTAAATCATAATATAATAAGAAATAATGGGATTGAAACAATATTTTTTAAATTAAAATTTTCAATCATAATATTTATATAATTTCTCCGTTTAAAGATACTTTAAAAATGATAAGCATCAATGTGATTAAAAAATTTGATATTATTGTTATAATAATATTTTAAATTATTAATTTAAATATATTTAAATAATAATAATTTTAGAGGTATAAAATTAGGAAAATCATGAGTATTTTAAAATTTATAATTTAAGGTTAAAAAATAAAATTACACGTCACCAAATGCTCCATTTTAGGTGTCTGCCTGCCCCCGTCAAACGCAAATAAACCCTCCCTCTCTTAAAAACCACAACTCCCCACACTTCTCTCTCTCTTTTATCTACACACATACATTTTCCTCACTAGACTCTCCCTTTCACGCCAACTTCCTTGCCTTATTAAGAAAACTTTAAAAACCAAAAAAGAAAACAGTTATGGACGCACAAGAATTATTGGAAGCAACCGCCTCTGATTCTCAATTCACACCGGAGAAACCAACGCCCGCCGCTGACCATTTCATCGTCGAAGACTTGCTCGATTTTTCTAACGAGGATGCCGTTCTACCAGAACAAAATTTCGACTCCTCAACTGCTGACCATTCCACGGATTCTTCAATCGTTACCGTCGTCGATAGCTGCAATTCGTCGTCGTTTTCCGGTTGCGAAACCAATTTAGTTGGTGGTATTGGTTGCCGTGGGTTTACCGACGGCCACTCCTCGGCTGACCTTTATGTGGCGGTAATTTCCCCCATACATGCAAGAATATGGTTGCCTGTTGGTTTAAAAAATTAACAGATTTTTTTTTGAATTTCACGTCATTATTTTTACTGCTTCTTCGGAATTTTGGTTCGAATTTCAAAAAAAAAAAAAACTGTAGAAATGTGTGTTTTAATTTATTTTTTAGTTTTTGAAAATTTTCCATGCAACCAAACAAAAATAAAACCCATGTGCATGGTGGCCAACGCAAATTGGTTAAAACTGAAACTGAAAATTTTTCTGTTGTTTTTTCTTTTAATTCCTTTGTTTACAGTGCGAGGATTTAGCTGAGCTTGAATGGCTGTCGAATTTCGTGGAGGAATCATTTTCAAGTGATGACCTACAAAAGCAGCAGCTGTTATCAGGAATGAATATCCGACCCGACGAAGCATCAGATACCCGAGGGTTGGAAGCTGTTGCGCCGAACCAAATTAATGACGCCATTGATAACGGTGACAACAACCCAATTTTCAATCCGGACATGTCGGTTCCCGCCAAGGCCAGAAGCAAACGCTCTCGAGCAGCGCCATGCAATTGGGCCTCACGCCTCCTTGTTCTCAACCCAGCAACTTCCTATTCCGAGCCCGACGTCGTCGTTCCGATGCAACCGACTCCGCCCAACCACCCCGGAAAAAAGCCCGGAAAAACGACGTCGTCGAAGAAGAAAGACGGTGGTGTGGCCAATTCGGATGGGCGGAAGTGCCTGCACTGTGCCACGGATAAGACGCCGCAGTGGAGGACTGGTCCCATGGGTCCTAAAACACTATGCAATGCATGTGGGGTAAGGTATAAATCAGGTCGGCTTGTGCCCGAATACCGACCTGCTGCGAGCCCGACGTTTGTGCTCACTAAACATTCAAATTCTCACCGTAAGGTGCTTGAGCTTAGGCGGCAGAAGGAAATGTTAAGGGCTCAACAGCACCATCAGCAACAATTCATGCAACACCATCATCAGAACATGGTTTTCGATGTTTCTACCGGCGACGATTACTTGATCCACCAACACGTTGGCCCTAATTTCAGGCAGCTGATTCTGGAGTAGGGAACTTTAATTAAAGTCCAATCCTTAAAAATTTTCCCCAGAATTAATTTAGTTACTGAATTCATTAGTGAATTCCAGTTGTTTTATTTTTTGGATAATTTTCGTAGACTAATTTTCATCTGAGTTAGGCCTTTCCCGCCTAATTTAGCAAACTCTCAAAACCCAATGTTTCAGGCAATTTAGTAAAAGTTCTAATTTTTTTTTTTCAATTTTGATTCTTGCTTTGACCTACTCCATTAGTGTGAACTTTAAACTCTATTATATAATATTTTGAATAATTTATAATAGTAATATTTATTCATACATTTTTTAATCTTTTGATGACGCATATGTCACGGGGTTAAACTTTTAACCAGCTAACCCGTAACAAGTGGTATTAGAGCGACTTTTTGATTGTCCAATTTCACGTCGAGCGCCTATGAGTGGAGCAGACAAAGTGAACAACTGTGACAAGAGATCAATCACGAGAGCGGAAGCTCGTAACGAGGGCGTCACGAGGTTGAGTGGGAGAGAATATCACGCCTAAAAAGAGACAAAAGAACATTAATCCCACGTCGGAAAGAAAAAGGGAGGTCTTTAGATATATAAACGATGCTCAAACATATCTTTTAGGAAGAGGATAATGTCCCTGTGATACATACACACCATGTAAATAAAGCTATTCGAATCAGGGTCTTCTAAAATAAACATCATTCTCTTTTTTTACCTAGACTAGTTAAATTTAACTCCGGTACATATATACACATACATATATCAAAAATCACATATATATTGATCTCTAGATGTCCTTGTGTACCCTAATCTTAATCAATTGCAAAACATTATATTAAAAACTTACAAGAATATGGTTTATTTATTAATTTAGTTTGCATGAATTTGTACACTTCACATGGAGTTTTTTGTTTTTCTGAAATGACTGAAGACACACGAAACATAATCTTCAAGGTTCATCCCCACAGGCAGATTAATGCAAATGCTTACATTTTTCAAGGGCTCTATCTATTTGTGTGGGATAAGGTCCTAGTTACAAGGGGATAAGGTCAATACTAGGGCGAAGTTTGATGTTTTGAAGGTTAATGTGCAAGCAATGCACGAACTATTATGGGAGGGGGTGAATATATATGATTATCGGTGGGATTCTAGACAAGCGCAATAAAAGCGATTGCACAGGGCCTTTTTAGAAAAGAGGGGTCTCAAAATTTTGATAAACTACATTCATTAGATATTAATCTTGAAATTCATTGTAAAAAATTTAAAAATGTTCTTAAGAAAGAAAAGTTATAATTATGTCCTAAATGTGACAATTGATTACGGACAAGCGCAATAGAAATGACCGTACAGGGCTTTAAGAAAGACAATTACTTCTAAGGGCCATATTTTTAGAACTAATAAGAGTTATAAACGATTTCTTCTAAGGGTCATATTTTAATAAATTGTATAGGATTCTCAAAATCTTTGAACCACCCCTGATGATTATTTTAAGTGATTTAAGACCAGTACTCCACTAGGAAGCTCAAGTATCAACATAAATTTCAGTGAAAATGAAACGCTCTTGAATTCATGAAGTAGCTTTTAAGTTTCTCACACACATATATATACAGAGAATGTTTATGAAATCAATGCTGATTTCTGCAAATACCATTTACCCTTCTTCCCTTTGTTTTGCACAAGTTTCCCCACCCTAGGAAAACTCCAAGAACGAGCTGATTTGATTATGAAAAGAACAGTTTCTACAGGAACATGAACATGGGAATTCTGGTTTTGATGAATATTATATATAGGAAAGTAGTGTTTCAAGATGTGTTTGATTTTTCAAAACAGAACTTATTCCATGAATATAGTAAACCATGCAGCAGGCAGCAGGCAGCAGCCAGCATGTGATGCGAATAAGGATTGGGATCCAGCTGAGAGATTTTAATGGCAAAAATATGGTATGTTATCAGTCATCAGCTACAAATTCTGGGGTTTTATTTTTGTTTTATTGTCTATATTCGTTGACGATGCTACTGTCTATGCACGATCCTAGGCAATGCTAATCCCATAGGCCTGCGAAAATCGGTTTTTTAATTAACTATACAGATATAACAGATTAAGATATTCTCAACACATTAACCACTTCCTCGTTTCCTTTGTCTTGTCTGTTAAAACAAACGAAATAACAGAGAGGTTATTCTTGTAGTTGTTGTTTTTTACAGACATTTATATAATCAATTAATTTAGTGTGAAAACTGAAAAAGGAAGCCAAGTTTGCGGTGGTCACATGCCTTCTCCTACTCTCTGGTCTTTTCTCTCCCGCATGCAATGAGTCACTGAGTCGGTGTAGACTCAGTACTCAACAAATGTAATATTTATTTAAGTTTGGTTAACTTTGATATTATCATTGTTGATATTCTGAGAATAATAATTAATAAGGAAAGAAAAACAAGTTCATCCTTAAATGTATGGGAAAATCTCTTGAATATTGATGTTGGGGAATTTTTTCTCTCAAAGTATTGTTTTTCTATTTTATTTCCTAAAATATTGATGATTAACAGTGATTTAAAGTTGGCATCAAAAGGCTCCAACTTTAAATAGTACAAGGATGAAGATGGAACCAAGAAACTCCGACTTTAAATAGTACAAAAGGTGATGATGGAACCAAAAGACTCCGACTTTAGCATGTGAATACTGCTGGGGAAGACGAAACATGCAACATTCACATAAAGATGCTAAAATCAAAGCTTTTTGACTCCGTCTTCACCTTTTGCACTATTCAAAGTCGGAGCCTTTTGGCTCTATCTTCACCTTTACACTATTCAAAATCGGAATCTTTTGATGCCAACTTTAAATCACTATAGAATCATCAATATTTCAAGAAATAAATTGAAAAAAGCAATACTTTGTGAAAAATTTTCCCCAACATCAATAATATTCAAGAGATTTTTCTTGAATGTATGCTCCTATATGAATGAGAGAAAATGATACCAAATTCATTTTTATTAGAAATATTCAGATATGGGAATAAATAATGGTGTTATGAAAACATGGGCATCCATGTTGAGTGGTAATATTTCCATTTCGAACAGTAAAGAAGCTGTCTCCTGTTGCTGTCAATGTCTTTGCATTCGGACAACTTGCAGGTTTCACTTTCTACTCTCTTTTCTTTATCAGAAAAATACACAGCTCTCTGTTGCACTAACATAGAAAAGTTGAAAACTATCATTTAATATGAATGCACTTTTTACAAAATATTAGTATCAAACAAAATAAATCATACTTACAATGGTACCATTTTCTTTTCAGGGCGAGTGTTTTCGGATTTTTTTTCGAAATCGATTTGCTTCCAGATTCTGCATAAGCCTAATGCTCATGCGTTTGACCAAACAGGATAACCAGACAGGGAGGGTTCGATCATGCAAATTGCAAACATTATCCTATCTATAACTAGTTCTTCCCTGTCTTTGAAAATGCATGGTAGCACATGCTTGTTTCTTACAAATATGCCAACATGCAGAAATTAAAAAAAGACATTATACAAAGGGAAGCTAGGTCTTTGAGGGGGGTGGAAAGGGAGAGACCCCACAAGCAATGCAAATGTTGTGGTAATGGTGTAGACATGGGCGCCATAGCCAAGGCAAACTTCGAAAGGAACAGAAGACATGGGGACAACACCCCATCTCTTCACTTTCATCTTTTCTCACCTGCACAGGCGCACAGCTTAGGAAGATAATTTAGCAATATGTTTACAAGGTTTACCTCGGCGGATTTCAACACCCTTCCAGGTCGGATCAGAACGGGGACACATCAAAGGTACGATAATACCTTAAATATGATTATGATGCGAGAAAATGGCACAGATACACGGATTATCAAGAAGTCTATTTGGAGGCAACCAGGAAGTTTTAACTGGCAGATTAGTATGGGAACAGAGAATGAAATGAAGCATCAATTCATTGCTTTCGTTTTTCATTACTACAACATGTTTAAACAAAAACACATAGCCAAGTGATTCGACTGAAGAATTCATTACATCCACCATGGCTTACAAGTCATGAGAGAAATGGAGTACCTGTAAAAAGCAATTCTATAATTTAACGTAACCTAGACCTAGTTCAATCAACTGCCAAAACTGTAAAGAGAAAATTTTCAAAACTGTTCAACTGTGAATAGACCTCTAGCAGTATTACTTATATCAAGCATCCAAGACTTGAAAATTAACTTGGACTAACAACGAACAGGAAATACTTATGAACTAGAATAAATCTCCAAATGGACATCACAAGGTATTTCCTGTTCGTTGTTAGTCCAAGTTAAATCTCCAAATGGACATCACAGGAAATAACTTGGACTAAACCCATCATGCGGTACTTCCACTTTTGCTATGTTATCGAGGCACACTGAGACCTAGTTCTGAACAAAATTAGAAGAAGAAAAAAAGTACCATTAGCAAGCACTATGGGGAAGAAATTACAAGAAGAGGTTTCTTTGAGTCAATTGTGAATAAAGCTACATTATACTTAAAAATCAATAGGGTCCAGAAACAAACCCTTGTTTACTAAAACTATTTCAAAGGGCAGTGACATTTGAGAGCTAAAGCAGCTGCTACCAAATAGCATGATGAACAATTATACAATGATGCAAAAATCAATAGATAAGAGAGAACTTGCCACAAGAGCAACCAAAACTGGCAATACGACTCGAATAAAGGCACCTTCCATCACGATGATGGTGGTTATTTAATTTCGTATGGAATTGGAAATTTAGCATACATACATCTGAATATGACATTTGAGTAAGAAGAAAAATATATGAACCTTTTCATGAAAATACAGATACCTAAAGTGCAAGAAATGAAAAGTTTGAACGATTCATATGGCTCTACATTTCCTATAAAAGAACTTCACATTGATCTCCTGCAACTAAAATTTTAAAAATCAAATTCTTCTCCTTAACCAAATAGGGCCTCTTGATCCATCTATACAGTCCAAGTACATGGTATGACGCATACAAAACTCTATCTCACAATTACGAGTACACTCAAGTACATGCAGATCTCACTCGCTTGCTGCTAGAATTTAGTCTTCCCTATGTTGTCTATCTCTTTTTATTGGACGAAACCCCCTTTTTTACTAATCTCTATTAGATTAACTTCATCCTAACACACACACAGAGAGATTGAAAAGTGATTTTTTTCTTCAATAATAACTGATGGTTACATCTTATCAGATAAACCTGTACTGGTTTTAAGCAGTTGAAACCAAGCACACCATACTTTGCCTGTCCTATAGTCCTATTTGCTTAATTATTATCTCACTGAACACAAGAACGTGAGATACCTTTATGTACTCACTTTGTCTTGGTTCAGACTATCAACAAAACATTAAGAAAGGGAGAACTTATACATTAAGATAAGATTAAGAACTACAAAAGAGATGCATAAAAAAACGGACAAAGGTCCCAAAATTTCTAGCTTTCATTGAGACTTAATTGAACATGAACATCATGATCATAAGATTAGACAACCTAAACAAACAACATTGATTTACCAATTAACTTTAGAGTTTAAAAAGTTACTTATGGAAACAAAATTACAAACATTTTGGAGATATCAAACTCCTGGGTTTGCACTGCTAAGCATACCCTGAGACAATGACCTAGAGCTCCTTGAATCCATTCCTAGGCACGACGTTAACCGAGCTGAAGACACAGCTGAGTGGAGAGGCAGCAGAGATTGAAGACAGCCCAATTGAGAAACAGGCCTGAAAAATTAAAGCTCGACAATTTAGAAGCAAAGGTTGGTAATTTAAATGAAACCCATTGGATAATTAAAGGGTTGAAATTAATAAATTTGGAGAAATGGAGAGGGGGGATATAATTAAAGCTAAGGTTTTTAAAGGGCTTACCTTGAGAATGTGGGCGAGGAGCGAGCAGGAAGTAGAGAAGAGGGGGACTTGGTTTTAAGGGTTGTTTTGTTAATGGTGGATTTGAGGAAAGAGAACGTTGGTTTTGAGAGAGTTCTACAGCGAGACGCCATTTTCGAGGAAAGACAAAGCAGCAGTGAAATGTTAGGGTTAGGATTTAGAAGAAAGTTGAGGGATTTTGTGGGGTTACAGCACCATAGGTTTCGTTTAAGGAAATTATCAAAGGTGATACAATGGACCTTAATTACTCAAAGTCACTCTCACTCTTAATTATTGCCAAATCCAATTCTAATTCAATAACCTATCTACTAAATTTTGGCATTACAGAAAATTAAAAAATGGTCATAGATATATTCCTATTAACTAATCCCTTTCATTGTTGAGGTTGCCACATTCAAAAGATTGCTTAGTTGAACTTCCAACTTTATAAGAACAATTATTAATTTTTCTTTTTAAATAGTAATAAATAGCATTATTTCCTCCTGAGTTTCCATTGAAGAGCACTAGATCACACCTAACAAACTTATTGTACGAAAAGCAGCCCAATAAATGGTTAGGGTACATGGTAGTCATATAAGAAATAGGCATTCCAGTGTTCTAGCAACAATTCCAAATTCCAATTGGTATTTCCTACTCCTACTAATGAATGGTTAGAGATATCCTCATCTACCAACTGCTTTGATTTGTTGTATTGCTTGTTCCACAGCCAATCACAATTCAAAGGATATTCCTCCCCAGAACATACTAGTTGGGAAGCGATTAGATTCGTGACAGAGGAATGTGGAAGGACGGCAACACGGGGATTTATTTCTTCAAGAACATTAGAGTAAGTTCAACTTTCCTGTCACTGAATCAACTGCCACTTTTGGTCCTGCAGAATCACAAAAAAGATGTATGACAAACTTATCTTCTTTTCGTTGTTTACGGGATTCTACTTTTTCGCTCATTACTTAGGTTGGTGAAAGTGAAAGGGGATTGCAACATCCATAAGTGAGGAAGCTGTATGTGATCGTATATCATATCATTTTCATCTACCATGCAATGGACTTATCATGGCATATAGCAAAGTATTTATCACGAAAAGGCAACTACAGCAACAGTTCTAAAAGGAAATATAAAAGAAGCAAACCAGGTCCGACGGCAAGAACTGTCTTTGACCCTGCTGAAACCTGTTAAATAAACTGTCATGAGACCTTGCCCCCAAATTTTTCTTCCAAATGATAAGCACTATGAATTTACAACTCAAAGATCGAATTCAAGAAATTAAACAATCATACACAATGATAATTTAGAAAAAAACTTGGGGGGGGGGGGGGAAGACTTAAATCCTCACAGTGTAATAGAACCTCAAACAACTAAAAGGAGTTATTACATCAGGATACTGAGTCTAGAGTTTGGATATACCTTTAGACCTATAAGTTACCATTACATTTGAGTAAAGAATTGTGAGATAACGAATTGATGCAGAAAAATACCTGTGTTCTTCCAGCATCAGCAACAACAAAAGTGGGAAGGCCAATATTCTCAGCTGCTTCCCTTAGCTTATTCCTGACAAGAAAATGGAAGTGCACTTACACAACTATAGATGTAAGTTGACATATACGGTGAGACCCCGTTCCCAACGAAATCAGTCACTTACATTTCTTGTTGATTCCTGCATGTAACGACTATTTTGGGTTGCCCACAATCCTCCCATTGTCTTAGAAGGGATCGATCACTGAAATGGTTTTTAATGACTTGTTTTTATCAAACAATTCACTTGCACAAGTAACTAACACGGATAAAAGGATCTTCCAATGAAGCAAGGCCACAAAGTGAATGTTGAGTTACGATTCTAAGAAATGGACTTGTGATCAAGAGAAACATACCTATGCATCAATTCTGCATACATTCCGGTGGCAGCATCTGTATATGTGGGCAGGAAAAATCCAGTCAAATAATTGAGGGTTAGTATACATGGAAACGTGACAGTGGGAGGGGAGAGGGAGTGTGTATCTGAGGAGCTAATGCTAGTAAAACGAAAAAGACGGAAAAATTCAGATTTTAAGAGTGACAGAGGAATCTCACGGGCACATTGAGATGCAATCTTCCCTGATTTCATCTTAAGGTCTTGTCTAACCACTAAAACCTGCCATAAGCAGTTCAAGACTCAAAGTTTCAGAGTTCCTATACCATTGGTCATTAATTTCGGGTAATGCTTAATTTACTCATCATGAAGACAAATTTAAGTCAACTAATTCAGCAAAGTGTATGGAAATATACCATCACATAAGCGTTCGGAGGAAGAGATGCAAAATTAGCTTCTCGGAGTGATTACATTAAACAAGTACACCCACAAAATCATTCCCTTTTCTACTAACAGAAATTCAGTCATCAAAGCATCCTAAATACACTAAAATGCCATAACATTTGTTATCTGTGACCAGTGACAACTGCAGTAGGAATTAAATAAAACTTCAAGAAGTGATAAACAATACAAAGGAAGGAAAAAAGCATACCATTTTAAGTTCATGTTCAGCATTTGAGGAAACAAAGTCTTGTTCTTTTAGCTTTCCAGGTAGGAAATTCTTCTTCTTGGAAAGGGTTTTAGTGGGTTTAGACAAATCCCAGAATAACCCAAGTATGAAACCGATAACAATGCCGGGAATGAAGTTTTCGGGTTTGAAACTCACTCCCAATAATTCACTTTTCTGCTTCTGCAGTTTCTGATATCGCATAAACACTACCGATTAGAACAAATAAAAGATAAAAGAAAGACAAACAGCCAAAAAAATGAAAGGAGAAATAACCGATAAGTACCTTGTTTGAAGGTTGAGAAGAGTTTCGAGTGGATGCCCACATGATCTTTGAGAACACAGACTGAATTGGGTTTTAACTTTTAACTGGTTCTATATGGAAATCCGCGAGTTGTAGAAGAAAGCGATGAGATAAAACGAGTTTGTCACGGTGGGGTTATTCGCTGAACACAGGGCTACTATTAAACGCAATCGTTTAGGATAAATGAAGGCTTTGTCGCCTATTATGTTCGACCAATTAAGAAGGCTTTGCTGCCTTATTATGTTGGAAAACGTTTAAACCGAAAGAATTAAGAAGGTTTTGCCTAATTTCCCAGGTTAATTTTCCATGTCAAAACAGGGGCAAAATGAAGTTGGAATCTTTGGCCCATTTTGTATTATACTGCAACTGCTAAGGGAGTAAGACATAAGGCCTCATATATGCGACCAAGGTCCAAGCTATCTGTTCGTTGTCCGAGGAAGTGCAAAACAACACTGTTCTTCTCTACCATTTGTTAACAAAACAAAATCCTACATCCCTAGTAATAGTAAAGGAAGTAAAAGATGGGATCATCTTCAACTGTGAGAGCTTTTGGTGCTGTTCTTTACAGGTTCTCAAATGGGGTTCCCTCAACTTCCTGGATTGTTTCTCGAAATTGGCTCTTAAAAAGCAATAGGAAATTATTATCATCAGTTTCCTCAATATCATCGTCAACTTCAATACTGTATCAAGTTAATAGTAGGAGCAATGAGCAGCAATTACGAAGCATCTCCACTTTCCCTCCTCTCTGCATGGGGAGGCGCTCTTCCAAGATTGCAGGAAGAAAGGTCTCTTTTGTCTTATGCCCACATTTTTATGAATACGGAAAGATCTTAATTTTCAAAGAAAAATGTCATCTGGATAAATATAGCCTTTTTAGTTATGTATGGTACCTGTTTGATGAAAATCCTAATAGAAGACAAACTCGATTGTAATTTATGAATGGAAATAGTTAAATACTATTTTTAATATTTTTTTAGCGTGGAACTGAATTATGCTTTTACCTATGCGGTCAGAAACTCAGAATCAATGAAGTGATTTTATTACTAGTGTTCTACTTAGTTCAGGGTGCTCAAGATGCAAAGAAGGCTAAAACCTACTCAAGGATTGGAAAAGAAGTTGTGTCTGCGTAAGTTGGTAGTTCATATTCCTTGCTTGATTTGCTACATTAATGCTGAAAAAGAGCATTGAAAATTGCTTATATTTGTTAACTGCTGGAATTTCTTAGATCATGTTTTACCATTTAGTTATACTATGTCCAGCTTCTATACAATTTTGTATGGAGACTGAATCTCACGAGTTTGTTGCTTTATACACTGCAGTGTAAAGAAAGGCGGTCCAAATCCGGCATCAAATACAGTTCTTGCAGCTGTAATTGAGAAGGCCAAGGAGCTTGATATACCCAAAGAAATTTTGGAACGCAATATTAAGAGAGCTTCGGAGAAGAAGGGCAAGAGGCATACATTGAGAAAGTTTACGAGGTTGGCATGTCAATACTGATTACTGACTACTTTTAGTTACAGATTTGTTACTATAGTGATAGTCATTGATGGTATCTTCTTGTATTAGACGCTTTGGTGGTACATAAGATTGGGTTTTCTTAACTCTTCAAGTATAATGCTTCTTTCAGGTATATGGTTATGGTGGAGTTAGCATGGTTGTAGAGGTCTTAACAGATAAAATAACTCGATCAGTTGCAGCTGTTAGGGAAGTGATCAAGGACTGTGGAGGAAAGATGGCAGATCCAGGTTCCGTAATGTTCAAGTTCAGGCGTGTTCGAGTCGCAAATGTAGAAGTCACCGATGCTGACAAAGACCAGCTCCTTGACATTGCTTTAGATGCTGGAGCTGAGGATGTTATTGAGCCTCCAATATATGAAGATGATACTGACGAGGATAGATCAGACAGGTAATGACCCTTCAATTTGAAACTGAATTCTTGATTACTTTCTCCTTTTCGTACTTACAGCATCTTCTGGGCTTCTTTTCATTTTCAATTTATTTAATACATGATGGCTTAAACTAATTCCATACTTTTCTGCATAAATCTAGAGGAATAAACATGTAAAGTAAAATTCGCAAGAGCGGCTAATCAAACCTTCTCCTTAGGATCAAAACTCTGCAATTTTTATTGTTTGCATAAAAAAAAGGAAGACTTGTTTTCTTTTCTGACTGGAGAATTTTGATTGTTCTGGACAAGAAAAAATCTGGACATATAGTGATAGTCTTGTGATTACAAATACGTCATGTCACGTATCTTTTTATCTATTATCAAATATGTATGCTTTGGTAAGTCCATGTTACCATGTATATGATTGTTGATGATCTGTTTCAAATCAATCCCATTTTCTGTTTTCAGACATGTAAGTTGTTTTGCCACTTGGACTGGGTAAAGTCTAATGCAATTTCTCCTTGCAGCTATTACAAGATTGTAAGCTCAACAGAAAATTATACAACAATACTTTCTAAGCTACACGACGAAGGAATAAATTTTGAAACTGATAATGGTTCCGAGCTAATTCCACTGAGCACCATTGAGGTACTTTTTTGTGATGCTGATAAGATCTGTGATCTGCCTTTGATTTCTGCTAAACCAGTACCTTATGCCTTTTATATGGCTGATATTCACCTAATGATTTGCTTGAATGCTTATCACGTATTTGATTGCCTAATCACCTTGGTTCACCATCTTGCTTATCGCGTTGCTGCCGTCATTGATATGTTGATTGGTTTCAGGTGGACGACGAGGCTATGGACTTGAACAAAGAACTTATATCTAAATTGCTCGAACTTGATGATGTCGACACGGTTTATACAGACCAGAAGTGATTTATATCTAGACCATTGCAGAAACAGAAACTAAACCCGTAGTTGGTCTTTGCTGCAATGTTGCTCGATTTAGTAGAGGATTTGGTAAAGAACCTTTATATTCTCCATTTTTGACCTTTTCAAGTTTCAACCCTCTGATAATGGAATGAAGAAGAAAGGTGGCGACTGTTAGATAATCTTCATTGTTATTCTTTTTACAGATTATAAAGACCTGCCATGGGAGAAGCCCCCACTTGACAAATATGTAATAATTCAATCTCTTTTACCCTGATTTTCGGGATTAAATGCCAATATTTCTTCTTTGGGGGTACATGAGAAGCACAAAACAACAAACATATGTCCCCACAGATGAGGTGTAATGAACCATTTTTCTTGTCTAAAAAAACAAGAAACTTTGCCGAAAAAGTTGATGCATCCCCCTTGTTCTTATCAGAAAGTTTTAGCCTTTTATGGGAAATGAAATCCATCTAAAATTGGTCCACCATTTCAAATTTCAATGTCAGCATATATATGCTGAGCCGACACATAATTGCCTCTTTGGATTTACCTACTAACACGATAAATATACGAATTGTTTTATTCCAGTAATACAGTAGTCTTGCTTTTATCCGGTTCGAACATGAAATTTATCCAAGAAATTAAAGTTCAGCTCCGACATCGGAATGTTGAATCGGCGATGTTTTGTCTTCAAACAACGTTTTAAGATTGTAAGGCCGTACGATATCTGTAGTTCCTTCCCACATCAACTCTGCAAATTGCCGGTAAGCCTTCTCCGAGGGATGATAAGAATCAAAGAAGAAAAAATCAGCAGGATGATCACATAAATAGTACTCCGTCACCCCTCTCATCCCTCCACAGCTATAAACTCCGCCGTATGGACCAGATCCGCAACACGCCGCCGTAGCATTCTTGAAACCTTCACATCATAACAAACCCAACATTTTTTTTAAGTCAAAATCTAAAATTTCCATATTGTAAAGGGCACTTAACCTTACCATATTTTGAAGGGTTGCTCAACCTTTCATTAACAGATTGATATATATCGTAAAGGGAATATTTGAAGCCTTGAAGCTCCTTCGTCAACTTATCCAGGGTTTTGGGAAGTCGAGCATTGTGAAGCTTTGCTATTGCTGTTACTTCATCGTTGCAAGAACCCCCTGATTGTGCTTTCGTGTATGGTAAACAACCTAGAGGTATCATATTCGTGAACCCAAATTTCCTCCCTCCTTTCATGTATATTTCCTGCATCAGATTTCAAAAAGCATGGATTCTAAGCAACTTCTGCTGGTAAAAACAGAAAAATTCTGGGGTTTTGTTTTTGTTTTTGTAGGTAAGAATTACTTTGAGAGCAACGGTGAGGTTGCCGAGCACCATGGAAGCAAACTCTTCTGCTGTTTCACTTGAGTTTTTGGTCAAATAATCATTTCCCCCAACGCTAAACATGTAAACAGCTCTGGACAACAATTTTTTTGCCTCTGCAACTCCCAGTTCTTGCCTCAATGATTTCTCAACTCGTTTGAAATATTTTATTTGAGTTTCTAAATCCACAACCTGACGTTAAAATAAACAGTGAATTTCATCTAAATGTGAACTAAACACAGCTTAACTGAGCATTAAAGATGATAAACCAATCTGACATACAAATCCTTGATGGGATTCAACAAGAGCACCGGCTCCACCAGATGCAAAGTTCACCCCATCTGTAAACTTATGCTTTCCGGACTTTAAATATGCTGGAATTATTGGTAACCCAGCAAATTGTGCTGTAACAAAACAAAATGGTAAGAAATGAATCAAAGGGCAAACCGAAACTTTAAAGTTTTTCTTTTGAAGTGGTTTACCGATAAAATCTGGGATCAGACGGCCATCAGAGAATCTGCCGGTAGGGTATTTGAAGAAGGTCTCACCGTAAGGAGTGAAATTTGCCTGGAAATCAGTGGTGGTGTTGATGTAATTGTTGTTTCCAGGATCGAACAAGGAATCACCAAAGATGAACAAAGCAGCATGGTTTTCAGACAGATTATGGCAGCTACCGAGGGTGACAAAAGTTGTAATAAAAAGCAAGACACAGATATATGATATTGAGATCGCCATTCATTGAACAAATAAAACTGATAGTTGCGTTCAAGTAGTCTCTCCTCGTTCCTAAATAGTTCGTATGGGATGTAAACGAGCCAAGTTGAGTTTAAGTACTGTTAAATTCGATTCGTTAAAATTTCGAGTAGAAATTGAATAATTTTAAGTGAGTTTAAAAATTTTGAACTCGGTTCGTCTTATCTGTCAAGTTTAAATAACTTACGATCTGTCTGTTTCTTTTAAATATAAAAACCGGTTTGAGCGTTGCTCTTACGCAGATTTGATCTTGGGATCCCTTAGGGTTCAACACCTAACCACTAAGTTTGAATAAGAATTTAATTAGACTTTATCTAAGTTAATATTTAATTTATATATTTTTATCTAAAAAATAAGTTAAATACTTTTGTGAAATTTATATATTTTTATCTAAAAAATAAGTTAAATACTTTTGTGAAAATTTGAACCAAGAACAACTTGCATCAAAAGTAAAGCGTTTAACTATAAAGTTATGTTCAAAATTTATTACATTATTCACAAAATTTAATCTTTAATTTAAAATGTATTGGATGATAGTATTTTTTAAAAAAAATAATTGATTTTAATGGTCAAAAAAGTAATTTTCTAAAAGGAAAAAAAACTTAAATGGGATTTTAAAATGTTATTCGATTTAGGATAGAAAAATGATTTAAAGCACCGGCAGTAATTTTTTTTACTATAAGCAATATATTTTTAGAGTTTAATATTAAGATTTTAGGGGTTAAAGTTATGATTTTAGTGTTTAAGGTTAATTTTTATAATTAAGAGTTAAGATATAAAGTATAAAATTTTAATAAATAAAATAACCTTACTTGACAAGTTAATAAATAAAATGTTTTACCCCTAACACAGGTGTGGACTCATCCGCACAGTTGTTTCAATTACTTGAAGAAAAAGCCAAAGATTTTGTGGTAGACAACACTCATGAGATTGGGCTCACATTCACATGAGATTGGGCTCACATTCAGTTAGATTATTCCATTTATCAATATAAAGTTCATCAGCAGCACGAATCGTTTTGTTTTAGTGGTTAAGGAGACGATTGTTGTTTTAGGAGGTCACAAGTTTGAGCATTGGTATTATAGCACAGTGATTGAACGATCAATACCCAACGGTTGAGAATGTATATTTTAAAACAAATACTATTGTAACCACTATAGTTGATTCAAAAAAAATCGGCCATTGGGCTTAGAGATGGGAACAGGTCGGGACAAATTTTTGGCCCACCCAACCACAAATATCCTAAATTCGACTCTGACCCAAAAAATAAATACTCTAAATCCGAATCCGATCCGACCTATAGAAAAAAATAATTTTAGGACTAAATTAAAAAACATTCGGAGACTTAATTATAAAAATATAATTTTAAGGACTAAATTATAAATAAAAAATTAATTTTAAGGACCTAATTATAAAAAATATATAGATAGAGGACCATTATTATAAATATCCATAAAAATTTATGGAAAAATTACATATTTAGTCTCAGATCAAGTCGGGTCGGATATTTTACACCCTAAACCCGAATCCAACCCGACCATATGCCACCTTAAAAAAACACCCGACCCAAACCCGAATTTTTCATAAAAAAATCCAACCTAATCTGACTGAGTCGTGTCGAAACCCGATTGAGCGGGTAAAATGGGCATCCCTAATTGTGCTACTGCATGGACTTCGCAGTTTGCATGGCTTGGACATATATATATATATATTGTATTCCATCGGTAGTTTTTGCCACATGAAGAGGGTTATCTGGACATTGCATTTTTTAATACGTATGATTTAGTATTAATGAACACTAGGGGATAGGACTTAGATCATGAAATGATTTTGATATGTCTGAAAAGCTGGTCCAAAACTGAGTCCTGCAATGAATCAATGGTCGTAAACTGGCATTCCCTTCACGATATCACATGGCCCTAATTTTATCTTGTCTCCTATCCTATGCAACACCAGTCCGACCACAGGATAAATGGGCGTAAAACCTAACTGACATCTCAGTTCTCTCGGTGAAAGCAACCTTTGCAATGTATTTTGCTCAGATATGAAATTGAAACAGGATGGCCGGCACTTCACCACAAGATAAGCCATACAAATGCAATGTACGAGGCTAGAGCTAGGCAGCAACTTGCTGTTTCCTGCAAGGTCAAGCGTCGAGGGCTGCTGTTTTTGTGATTATTATTGTACAATAATTTGGTGACTGTTGTTTGCCTTGGATGAAAACAGTAAGGTCAATCCGACAAAGGGATACATCAATCGCTATCTTTGAAAATTTTGGGCGGTGTGCTGGACTAGGGGAAATGTTTTCTCGCTTTCATACTTCAGAGGATGGCCATTTAGTTATTATTCTATAGAAAAAAAAAAAACTGGGTAAATTTGGAACATGGAATTGTTGGTTCTTGACAAAACAATTGATGGTTTGAGTAATGGTAAAAGCTTAGACAATAGTTTGGTTTCTATAAGCTGTCTTCCTTTGCCTTTGATTAAAAGCTTTAGGCTCCATTCTTTTTTTATATAAATGAAGAAAATAGTCGGATATTTAAGTGTTTCGATAATTAAAAACCAACATTAATCAATTTTCATTTCATGCGATAAATCATCATATACCAAAATTAAGATTTCATTATTTCATTTAGAGGCAACGTGAACACCCAAAAATCTAAATCAACCTCTTCTAATGGAATCACAAATCTAATCCGAAATAATTTAATTATGCCATCAACAATTCTACTTAAACTCCGTTTAGTATTTTAAAAAAAATATTTTTTAGAGTTAGAATTAATTTTAAAATGAAAAACAATATAGAAACATATAGCTTTTCGGATTAAAATATTTATCAGTTTAGTTTAAAATGTACTTTTCAAAAATATTCTAAAAACAATTTTAAATAAAACTATTTATATAATTAATCTCTTCATATTTTTTAAAAAAATATCTAAAATAGATATTTTATATATTTAAAAGCGCTTTTTATAACAAACGCTCCTATTAAATATGTACATGTCATAGATCCAGACTGACTTATGATTAATCAAATAATCTAATTGAAATAATATTGATGCTTTAAGGATTCGTTAGAATGAGGACCAATTTAAATTTAGACCATAGCTTGAGGACTTCTCAGAAAATTAACCCCACGAAAAGAACATATTAAAACATCTGGGTCCCATACGGTACGGCAGCCCATAGAGAAGCGGGCATATCAACATCATAGAGAAAAGCTGGTGATGATGTGATTGTTGTGATCTGACGGTTAATCATTCACCACATATACACGTGGTATCATTTGATTGGTGTAAAAAATAACAGGATCTCCAACTTGACGAACATGCTGGGCCAATGGGCCCACAAAGGAACGTGAAATTCAAAAGGTCCTTTTGTTTTTGGTTCGGTAGAGGTCAAAATGTCTTATCCACCTTTGCTTTGGGGGACCAAATTGCAACGTTCTGGAAATTTACGATGCCGACATCCCCCATCTGGAATAAAATTACTCCACCAACCCTAATGATTTCTCTATAAATTTCTCTATAAATTAATAAATTCTATTAAATAATAAATTTCTCTTATCCTGACTAAAAATAATATATAAAATCATCAAATTTAATAAGATAATAATATAATAATTTTTAGAGATCCCTTTATAG
The DNA here is from genome assembly GCA_035048815.1 of Abelmoschus esculentus. NCBI lineage: Eukaryota > Viridiplantae > Streptophyta > Magnoliopsida > Malvales > Malvaceae > Abelmoschus > Abelmoschus esculentus. The sequence goes on from JAUCBN010000025.1 coordinate 1,214,983, forward strand.
ATATAAAGTTCTCATCAAAACTATAAATTAATAATTCATAAATTAATAAATTTCTCCTATGGCAGTCTAAACTATTATCTATGGTAGGAGCGAAATTTTAGGAGTTATGGGAGACAACCAAGAGCAGCTTGGGATGTTTATACTCGTATAAAAAATGATATCCATGCTCGAATTACTGGATGTAATAGATTAAAAAATTTAGACAGTTCTATAGCTTTTAAATGAGGGCTTTGTTAGAGAATACATTCATATAGAGGTTTAGAGGTATACATCTTACATAGTTATTGTATGACAGTTTATTGGATGAATAAAGTTCAGTTTATCCACACAAAAAAATTCTCCTATCCCGACTTAGGATAATGTAAAAAATCATCAAATTCGATAAGATAATAATATAATAATTTTTTGGAGATCCTCTTTATAAACTAAGGTCCCATCAAAACTATAAATTAATAATTCATAAATATTATAATTACTACTTTGGTAACTTGTTAAAATATGAATCTATTGTAATTTTTTTTAAATTCAAATCTAATTCAATTTTATCTCTGACTTTTCTAATTGCACCCATAAGTTTCGGCGTTGAGGTCTCCAACTGCAATAAAAAGTTGTGAAGAGTTGTTGTCGCATTCAATACTTCCTTTCACGTGACTAGTTCAAATGGTGTTGAATCATCTTCAACTTCATTAGTAGTAGAACTTTCAACAATATTAGCCACAATTTCCTCCGAACTTTGAACTCGTAAACATTCGTCATTTTCGCATAGATAATCCAATAAGTTATCAACGTCCATTTTATTACGATAACTAATATCGATGATCATATTTTCAAGTTCATGTAAGTTTTCTTTAAAAGTTATCTCACTTAAGTCCCTTGAGGTTGCTTCATCATTTGAGCGAATTTTGCACGGTCGAAAACAATTTGCTATTATCAATTGAGAAACATTGGTTGTCTAAACAAAGACGACAAAATTGATGGTATCTAAAATATTAATTTTCTCTGAATTAGATTATCCTAATTCATGAATTAAAAAATTTTCTTTTAATTAATCAATTATTAATTCATCGATATATTAATATCTCTTTAAATTAATAAAATTTTATAGTCTCAATGATATTAATTTATAGAGGATTTACTGTACTTAGTCAGGACCACATTTATGATATAAACTTGAGCTGTACTATGATAAGAGTCACGAGGGAAAGACAAATTATGCTTATAAGGCTTTAGTTTTTGGATTTAATGGGTTAAATCAATTTTTTAATTCAAAAATAATTAAAATTTTAACTTTTCACAATTCTTCAGATCTTAATTTGTCAAAATCTAAAATTTTTATTTTTATAAAACTTAGTTTTATCTAAATCGTAATTTATCGATAGCAAATAAAAAATAAAAAACTAAGCCAAAAACAATAAGAGTGTTGAAACATTTCAACCCCCTTCATCATTGATACGACGCCGTACATCCATCTTATTATCTCGTCGCATTAAAAATATATATTTTGTAGGTGAAAATCATGCTCGCAATAATACTTCATGACCGAGGCATTCCACATTCAGTCTCCAACATTTACAACGCAACGAGGTTGTTCGATAGATTCACTGTCTGTTTTTATTTTATTTTATTTTATTCGTCATTGTACCGTCAACTCTTTGATGATACTAGCATGGAAAGTGGCAACACTCCATTTGTTGGATCACGAATTAATTATGAGAAGTGGGAAAACTAAGACACTTGCCTGTCAAGACACTGAAACTAGACCAGACAAGAAGAAGGTGATGCACTTTTATAGGCATGAAAAAGGACAGTTCAGATAGTGAGATATTGAAGAAAAAGATGTAAAATACATATACCTTGAAGTTCTAAGGATGAAATGAGTAGTAGGTCGATATACTATTAAACATTGGCTAATCATTCAACTTTTTGACTTGGAGGCATCAATTTTTTTCTTCTCATTTCAGGGTTTCGTTCTGATTGATTCGGATTCATCTATATCGTATATCTAGTTTTAGTGGGTGAGCTTCCAAATAATTTTTTTAATATATATATATATATACAATATCTCGAATCTAAAACTTATTTAAACGGAACTAAACTGTTTACCAGACGATATACTTCTTTAATGTCAGTAATATCCATAGAGAGAACTGAGAAGCTTTTTAGATGGGTTTAATCTGGACACGTTGCATGTGTCAAAAGCTCGAGAGATTATATTATAGGTCCAGTTTATCATGTTAGCCGTAGTCTTTAACCAATAAAAATCATTCATTCCACCACTAACCAGCCATGTCATTAATATAATTTCCATAAATTATATTTTTAAAATGACATGAAAAAGATGAGTAAAAATTTATTTGTTGAAAGATAGTGGTAAAATGAATGGTTATCATTAAATGAGATCATGACTGACGTGATAAATCGGACCATGATAATCATAAAATATGGTGCAATGATAGTTTAGCTTATTTCTTAATTAAGAAATTATGGGTTTGATCATTACTAATAAAAATAATATATATTTTATAATTAATTATTTTTTAGTAAAGATATTATTGATATCAACGGTAAACACTTTAATTTTTATAAAAATAATAACAGTTTATCTAAAGATTAAAAGGAGCCAACCGACAAATTCATAAAAAAATATTTTCTTTCCAACTAATAATTTAAAACAAAGAAAACTCACCTATGAATGTAGAGATGGCAGGAAAAACACTAAACATGGAAATGTAGGGTCGGGGAAACTTTAATTTTTCATGGTTGGTGGTAGGACCAACTTTTCCGTTGTCACTAGTTTATGTTCATGGTTTGTTTAATGTGGGTGAGTCGTCCATCTGTGACTATGCCTTTAGGACACTTAAATGGATACTGTTTTGTCTTGTTAAATTCTCATCCCCACGTGGACTATGTAATGGAACCAAAACAGGGAAATGCGGACAACACGTCACGAGAGATTATATTATAGGTCCGGTTCACTACGTCAGCCGTGATCTCTAATCAATAAAAACCACCAATTCTGTCACTAATCAACCATGTAATTAATCTAGTTTTCAGAAATTATATTTTTAAAATGACATGTAAATTATGATTAAAGATTCATTGGTTGAAAAAAAATGAGTTGGCAATTAGTGGTGAAGTGGGTGGTTATTATTGGATGGGACCATGGCTGACGTGGTAGGCCGAACCTATGATATAATTTCTCACACATCACGGATTGATGGGGTGCATTGCATTTCAAAGAGATGAGAATTTCTATTGTGACGGTCTAAAACCTCATTTATTCTATAGAAACAATGTAATAAGAATAATAATAATATTTTATAATCAATTTACATAATTAAGAAACAATTATAACGTTTTAAGAATTATAACTCATATTTCTTAATAGTATTTTTCAAAAAATTTATAATGAACTTTGATATTAAAAACATATAATAAATATAGTTTATCAAAATTTTAAGATCCCTATTTTCAAGAACTTTGTACGATCATTCTTATTATGTCTATCTAGAATTTTACCGAAAATTACATAATTACTATGGGAAGACATGAAGTATTATTTCAATAAATATAAATCACTCCTTCCTTTTTTTTATTTGAAAGAAATCCCAAATTCATTCCCTACTTTCTTTTGTATAATTTGCATTATTATTTATAAAATGAATCAAGTCGTTAGTCATGATTCAGATTCTCCTCCACACTTCCAAAAGAAGCAATTCTTACACTTTTATTATTCATGTTTTGTCATCTGATGTTTGAAATCTGTCAATTAGGAAGTTATTCCTCTTTGTATTTATTCATGATTATTTTATTTTATTTTTCCTAAAAAATATTGATAAATATTATCTTATTTTCAAGTTGCCAGGCGAATACCCCATGCTTTCCGATTCGAGATTATGGTAATGATTCTAAGAAGAAAGAAACATGTTCTAATTCATATTTAAAATTTAAAATTCGATACAAGTGATAAGCAACTTGGTTCCGCTTAAGCAAGTCTCAGGTTCGAGACGTTGTGTACGCAAAAAATCTTTGCTAGGAGACTCACCCATCAAGGTTAGGTGTGCGATGCGGATCGGTCTAGATTAATCAGGGCTAGACTCTAAAATCAAAAAAACAATAAATTTTTTTAAAAAAATTCAATTTAATCATTACTCAATAGATTTAATTTTATATTCAAATTATCCGATTAGTATTCTATCATGGACAGATCTTGACAATAATAAGTTCAAGCTGCCTATTTCAATTTTTTGAGATATATAATTTAAAATTTTCGAGCTGTAACTATTTTTAAATGAGACTTAATTCATTTTAAAAAAATTAAAGGGGTTTTAATTAAAAATGTTTTTTTAAATAAAGATTTTTTATTATTTTGAATTGGTCAAATTATAAAATCATTAAAATTTACGAGCCAAATTTAAAATGTACAAATCATTAGTAATAGGGTCCACATATATATTTGTGATGTAATTAATGGCTTCATAATACTCAGAATCTGTCCAAGAGAATGATTAGGCGAAGGATTTGAGTTGGATTAAATTAATTGCTGATAATAATAAATTATATTATTATATTCTCTTTATTGATAATTAATTCAGATTAATTATTATTAGAGTGATCCTTGTACTTTATTTTACTCCGTTTTAAATAATAAAATTTATTTTAATAAAACAAATAATAAAATTTATTGTTTGGAAATTCGTCTCGTTTCTTTTTTGGTTCAAATAAACTGAATATAAATTAAAACAGTGACATATTAAAGATAATTTTAAAATTAAATAAACATTAGTAATAATTTGGTTGCATATTTTGATAAAATAAGGAAAATTTAACACATGAAACCTTTTTATTACAAGAAAATTAAATCTTAAATTTTAATTACAATCTTAAAATTTAAAACACATAAACATAAGCCCTCGAAATTTTCATGAACATTTTATTGTTTTGATGTTGCATTGTTTTTAATTTAAATTAAAAAAAAAAAGAAGACAGTGCATAACATGTGTTCCTTGTCATTAATCATATAAATAGGAAAATAACTGTATAACAGCCCAAAAAGAATATAATATTATAAGCACATAAATAAATAAATAAATAATTGGAAAAGACAAATGGAAAACATAGATTCCTTAGGTAAGAAAATCTAAGATTAAGATAAAAGCTAAATATCGGGTGGGAGTACGTGGAAATGACAGGGATTAAATCTTGTACTCAATATTTATAAAAATAAAAAAGGTGATAACATAATAAAATAATTAATGTCAACAAATCGTTTTTTTTATTGGTTTAATTTAATAAAATTCAAAAACCCAAAACTAAAAGAAACAAATACATTTAATTATTGAAATGATTTTCTAAAATTATACTTGTTTTTAATAAACAAATTAAAAAAGTCATCGTGGTAAAAAAGGGTGTGTATTTCGAATTTTAAATCGGATTCGATTTAAAAATTAATTTAATGATTCATATCTAATTTTAAAATATCAATAATTAAATTTTTAGATATTTATTTTTTGAATTAGATATCGAAATATCGAAATATCCAAATTTAAAATCACTTTTATTTATGAAAATTTTATATATTTTTTTTACAAAATACACATATATTATATGTTTGAACCAGGTTTTTAAGCTAATTATAATATTTTTTTTTACTGAAATCACTTAAATTATAAAATTCTTTTTCCATTGATCTTAAATTACCCTTTAGAGTACAATTGAGAGTTCAATTCTTGATATTTGGACAAAATAAATTAAGTTAAAAAAAATTATTTTTATAATATTGTATCTAAATTCATACAATAATAAGAAAATAAAAAAAATCTTTTTAAAATACTTTTACAAACATCTTACATCTGGCGAAAGAGAAAATCATGAGTTCAAATCTGTTCATCTGGATTTTTTATTCATAAAACGAAGAACACAGAAGCATAGAATTTCCAGGGTTGAACAGGATTTCAAGCTTCTATACACTAGGATTCATGGAAAGAGATCACATCAACAGAAAGAAAATACCCTTTTAAAGAAAGGAAAAATAACACAAGGAAAAAGAAAATGCTAAGAATCCCATACCAAGCCTTCTTCCAAGACATTGACTAACGGATTACAAACGTACTCATAATCTTCCATGCTTTCAAGCCATGGTGAAGAGTAGAACCATCTGTCCATGGAGTCCACAAGTAAAAACTCACTCCCCAACTCAACTGAGTCATAACTTGTCCCGAGACTCGGTAGCTCAACTATCTCGCTCAACTCCTCTGATTCTGAAGATAAGTCCAGATGAGAAACCAAAGTTGACGATGATGAAGTTGAATTCGAAGTTGAAGATGATGCTGTGGATGGTGATGGAGAGTTGAAGTTGTCCATCTGGGCAGCTTTGGCTGCCGCAGCTTGTATATCATGGGGTGCTAAAGACACGGGTCGAGGTAATGAGTTGGCGAGTTCGGGGAAGTTGAGAATCGCAGTGTTGCCTTTGATACTTAAAGCGGCCACGTCGTGTGCCCGAGCAGCCATTTCCGGGGTAGGGAAAGTACCGAGCCAAATGCGGGACTTTTTTCGAGGCTCCCGGATTTCAGACACCCATTTTCCCCAAGCCCTCTTCCGGACGCCACGGTAAACAGGGTGCTTGCTTGATTCCCCCCTCGTTCTCTTCATCTTTTTACTACAATCAGCAGCGGTTTCAACTTCACTGTTTGTAGTTATAGTTGAGCTAGGGACCGAGTTAGGAGGTGACTGAGTTGACCCTGGAGATGAAGGGCAAGAAAATGAGTTTGAAGTGCACTCTGTTTCCGAATTTCGCCGCTCGGTCATTTTCATTCCCTCGTAGCAGTGATTTTGAATTGAATCAACTACAACTCTACCTATACCTCTCTCCAGTCTCCGCCCTTAAAACGTACAGAGCAAAGTACAGAATAATCAGGCTGAGGCTGGCAAGGGGAGTTGTAGTTGTTTTCTGCCAAAACAGAGTAAATTGAAGTGACAGTGCTGACTGGAAAAACGAGCTTAAAAGGATCAGCAAAACCCAATGGAAACTTCTTCTTCTTCTTCTTTTAGAGAAATGTTGAGGAAATATTAGAAAACAAGTGAAGAGAGAGGTGTATTTTCTGAGTACATCATTTCCCAATGACTCCCTCAACACTTATAAACATTGAGAGTAATGGGTCACCCTGCTGGCTGCTGCACCCTATGCTTCTTCTCTCGTACCACGCAACTCCCATTAATTTCTTCTCTTACCAACTCTACTGTTCATTTATCTCCTTATCTTCTCCTTCATTCATTACCACCGAATTTCATTATTTATTCTGTAACCCTTTCCCATTGGGTTGTTTTGTTTGTTGGGTGGGATTATACATATTGATTAGCATGATTAAAAGGAAAATTGAATATGATTGTAAGGTAGTCATTTCTAAGAGAAATTATATCACGGTAAGTAACACTACGTTATTCATGGATCAATCACTAAAAATCATTTATCTCATTATTTTTTTCATGTCATATTTTCTTAAGTGAATCTTCACTCATATTTACTGTTAATTCCTTTTGAAAACAGTTTTTTCAAGTGAAGATTTACTTGAGAAAAAATATGACATGGAAAAATTGATGAGATGAGTGATTTTTAATGATTGATCTCATGAACATGTGGTGGGACTTACCTATAATATATATTTTTTTATTTCTAAGGTGTTAAGTGAGAAATTATATTATGGGACAGTCCCACCACGTCATCTATGAGACCGACCAATAAAAAGCATCCATATAATTATTTTTTTCACCTCATCATTTTTACCAAGTGAATCTTCACTAACATTTATTATAATTTAAGTTTAAAATAATTTTTACCAAGTGAATGATGAGGTGAAAAAAATAATTACATTGATGCTTTTTATTGACCGATCTCATGGATGACGTGGTGAGATTGTCCCATAATATAATTTCTCGCGTTAAGTGATCTTAGCCTTAACATTAAAAATAATTAAAATTAAAATTTTGTTACTAAATTCTTAATATTAAAAAAATATATTTTTATCTCAAATTTTTTAAATTTTAATTTGAATTATAATCTTAAATTTTAAATTATTTTTTAATATTCAAGTATAAATAGTGACTAAAAAAGTTACAATTTTTTTATTTGTATTAATTTTACTATATTTGTGTAGATTTCTTTCTTTTGACTTTTATGATTGATTCTTGATATGGTATACTTGTGTAAATAAATAAAAAAATAGAAACAACTTGAGGCTACTTTTAATTAGTGTCGACAGCAACAACCTCAAACTGATGTTTTCAATGCGGTCTGATCGGACAATTTCAGAATAAATACTATTCCTGATATTTTCACCACCCAATATATACATTTTTAATACTATTTTTCACAACCTTGTTCAACCATTAGTTAAATAAGTTTAAATTAATTACTGATTATTTTGTAATTTTTTATTATAATCATCAATATTCGATCTAATAATTTATTAATATAAGCCGGGTAATATAAAACCTTACTATTAGAGTGATTTTTAATAACAATTAACAATTACCACATTATTAGGTTTATCGAGCTCAAACATTTGATGTTGATTTGGCTTCCCTTCGTCAGACATAAGTTTAAAACAAAGAAACACTAAACATGCCAAAAAAAAATCAGACATCAAAACGAGCATGTAATAACACTCTGTCATCAAAAGTCACAATCTAACCTTTTGCTGTATTAATTTTTCTCAGGTTTCTTGGTGTATGTACGAACAGGGTAAATAATTGTATGTATTGTCATGGTTGTGTAATAAATGTGGTAAGTACACTGACTATAGCGCATTCTTGTGTTTTTCTAAAGGTTGGGTTAGTACGATCATTTTTATTTAATTTTTTTTTAAATTTACAATTTAACTTTAATTTTTATGAGTTATTATTTTTTAATATTTATGATTTTAAAATTTTATGTACATTTTTTTTAAAAAAATATTTTTGGATTCACTGTTATCTCGGAAAAAGTTTAAAATGTTCACCCACGGCCACGCACGAGTTGTTGCAGGGACGGAGCTAAGATTTAGAGTTAAGGGACATAAATGTTTAGAAGTAGAAGAATAAATTCATAAAAAAATAAATTTTAAAAAAATTAAATAGGGACAAAAAAAATTCAGGATGTAGAGCGATTGTCCCTCTCCACCTCATACAACTTCGTCCCTGAGCTGTTGATTACTATAAACACGGACCCATATACTAATATTAGGACGAAAGATTACGGAATCCGACAGGAAGAATTATTAGAAACCTTAATCACCACAAATGACGGCACAGTACCGACGAATCTGTCCAATGTCCATGGCTTATTTAGTGATATTGTTTCTATGTAAAAGCCAAAATTCAATTCGGTTCTTAGACAACAAAATCATTTCATGATTTGTACACAAGTTTATCAGATCTTTTTATACCCATTATAATATATGATTGATTAATCGTATATGAATCGAATATCGATAATTATTCGGAAAACAATGCCATCTTACACATGTAAGTGGATTGGTTGAGTTGAAGTAAGAAGTGGTTGCCAAATTGCATCAAGGAAAGACCATCAATATTTCCCTATGCAGTTGTCTTAAATTTTGGTGCATAATAAGAATAGACGACGAAAGATTCTTGTCCAGAACTGCAGCCATTGGTGTCCCCGTGAGTTGATGCTTTGGAGTTGGACACTCCGAGCAGAAAAAAACATTTCTTTAACCGGCTTTCCGATGCCACTCGTCGCACTTGTCGCTACTCTGAGGCTTTCTGCATCACTCAGATTTTGTAATATTCAGTCAGGATTTCCAGACACTCAACCACCAACTTCTGCCATTTATATGCTTATGAATTCATATAAGCCCATACATGGAGGATATGCAGATATAGCATATAAAAATAGGCAAAAAACATTAATCTTATATCGAAAAAGAATAGAAGATCTTGAGATATATAAAAGGTAACACTGTATATCTTATCAGACATATCTTTTAAAAAGAGGATAATGATCATAGAGCTTTTAAACCTATACCTTCTTCATAAATACGCCTTCAAGATTTGTATTCATTAATAATAATCAATTATAGAAGAATGAAAAATGATGGAACAAGTGCACATATTATAATTTTATCCATATTTATCATTTAATCATCATTTAAGACCGTTATCATGTTTTAAATTTATTTCGTTAAAACGAATACTTTTTTTAAATCTATTATTTAATTGGATGTCCACCACTCGAATTGTACTTATTGATATTCACTTGACAAGCAATCACTAATATCAAATTAAATAAAAATAAGTCATAAATTTGCGTGAAGCAAAATAAAATTTTACATATTTTATTAATCAATCAAGTAACTATAGTTAATTTAAGTAAAGCACATTTTATATCGGTACAAATTTTATTTAATACCATTTAATTAACTAATGAAAATAGAAAATCATAAGAAATGTTTATATTTAAGATTTGATTAAATTATAAGACACATTATTTAAAATTTTAAGGTTTATAGAATAAATTATGAACTTACTCCTAAATTTAATGTTTCAGATAATTAGTAGACGAGACAGATGAATACAGATAAATACAATATAAATAAAATTTTAAATCTATTAATTATCTACAACGAGTATAACTTTTTATATTAACGATAAAATTTTCACCGAACTTATATCAATCCTCGCTCTAACCTCTAAATTTAACCTGCTAGTTTTCTTTGGATGTCCAAAAGATTGTGAAGGCCCAAGAATTTGGATCCATTCAACCAATAAGGACCTTGTTACAAAGTCTGAGTGACGGATATCATCGTTTTTTTTTTAGTAAAAGAGGTCTTAATATTTTTTATATTTATTTCGATACATCAAAAATAAATAGCTATTTTTTAAAATTATAAAGAAGAAAATAGTTTATTGTGTTAAATTTTAGAATATTTTTAATTTTTTAAAGCTATTAGATTTATTTTAATATCTTTTATACTTTTAATTTTACTATATTTTTATTTTATAATAAACTTTTAATTTTTGAAATATATTTTTTATAATCCTTTTGTTATTAAATATATTTCAGTTTAATAAAAAAGGGTATGTGACGTAATATTAAAATCTAATATTAAAAGTTTCCGTATCACTTTGTATTTCTAGTAACAACGTGATCCACCCATTGTTTGGAATTTATTAAGCGATCCCTGATGACGACGAAATTTAATATTATTTATTAATAAATTATTTATTTCTTAATTTAAGAAACTAATAATGAATTATTATATATTTTCAAGGGTTAATAAGATAATCTTATTATATAAAATTTTATTTTTAATATTTTAGGATTATATTTTTCTCTGATCGTAAATTTATTTCGTCCTGTGTGATACATGATTTTTTTTAGATGAGCCTAGTTTCAGTAACATAATTTATAGGTTGCATAGGTTATTTAATTAAAATCAGAATAATATATTATCTCATGAGGCATATATATATATATATATATATATATATATATTATTTTTTATTTAAATAATATTTTTTAAACTATTTTAAAGAATAAATCTTTTATATACATCGATCTAGTTCGTATTTTGTTTGTATCATGTAAAATGCGAAATTGAGTTAAAATAAATTACTTTATTTTTAAAAAATTAAAAAACTTTACATTTTACAAGACGCGAAGTATGAATACGCAACTTGTAAGATGCGAATTAGATTAATGTGTATAGAAAAAGATTATTTTTCAAATAAAATAATTAAAAAGAAAATAAGAAAATTATACAACGGACGTCGAACATTATTAACACCACTAATGTTGAACATTATTGAATACTATTAAATTAATTAATAAAAATTTAAAATCTCAAGGACTCAGTATATAATTAATAAAAGAGTGATAAACTCAACATATAATTAATAATTGTATGATTAGTCCTTTAAATTTTTATTTTTTATAAATTAATTTAATAATATTCAATGATATTCAACAATAACGATGTTCAGCGGTGTTCGACGCTCGTCTTAGACTCTTAAAAAAATATCCTGTAATTAAGCCGAAACAAATCACATGAAAGTTCTGAATTTCCTGTAATATTTGAATTTGAGATTGGTTTGACTATTATCTTTCCCGATGTTGTTAATTATCATAGTAATAGTGTATTAGAAACTATTCTAATCTCAAACTCCAATGTATAATACCTCGGTTAATATAAGTCATATGCATTAATTGTGATTTCATCGTTTTCACGCAAATCAATGCCAATCTGTAAACTGACAGCAATCGAGGTGTTCCAACATGTGGCGGCGAGTGTGGGGTGATTACTTATGACCCAACATCAGACTAGATTTGACCACCGAACAGGGGCTGGAAAACGATAAAGCCGCCAACTTGATCTTCAACAAAAATAATATACTTTTAAGTATATTCGATCCATTGATCAAAGTTAAATTATTTATTTTTATTTTTTTTATAATTTTTAATTTATAAATTTTAATCTCATTAAGAACGTTATATTTTTTTAAATCTCTATTATTATTATTATTATTATTATTATTATTATTATTATTATCTACCGATATATACTTTAGTAAATTTCAATTTAAAAATTAAAATTTTAATATAATATATTTTTGAGTTATTTAACTCGCTAAAATTTTAAATCGAGTTTAAATTTAAATCTAATTTAATATATTATATTTTTGTTTAAGTTAACCGTTTAATGTTATGTAATTTTTTATACGATAAAGTACTTAAACAAGTGTCTGTCTCATAAAATTTTAAAATTATATTTAAAAATAATAAAATTAATATATTTAAAAAAACTAAAATTATTTTAAAATGTTTAAATAATCTTAGAATAGTTTTTTTTAAATAAATGATTTATTTTTATTTCATCTAAAGAATCAACAAAATAACAAAATACAGACGTCTAATCAAAACTTATCAAAAATATTAAGAACATTAAGACAAATTTTATGAATCAATGAGAGAAGAAGAAGAGTTAACAAGTTTCTTGTAGCCTTGCAATCGCATCCCAACATCAAATTTGATTTGTATCATAATAACCTAAGCACTTCTTTCATCTTTACTATGTAACTTATTGTTTTTTTCTTACCACATAATACAAATGGGCTCCCCGAACTATACGAATAACAACAGTCCTCAATGATTTATTTTTATTATATTTTTGTATTCAATCGAGTAGCATTTCTCATCCACCCACTATAAGCCTAATATCACAAACCTACAAGATTAATTGCCAAACATCACGTGCAAACCTACGATCACAAAAAAAAGATGATGCCTTATTTCTATAAAATCCTCATAAAGAATCTCAAAATAGTTTCATACTCCCTAAAATTATAAATTCAGCCACTATCACTGATGTTGGTCACGTTTTCGGCGATAAAATGAAGTCTTCTTCTATTACCGAATGACACACATCGTTCATCAGTTGTTCAATGATTTTAACGTTTTATATGGTGTTGATTGATTTTTTACGCTAAAATAATAAGATAAATGGTCGTGATGGTCTAACGATAAATATAATGAACGATGATATAACAATCGACGACGAAATCATATTATATAGAGATTTGGGATTTTGGTATTAATAATTTTAAAATTTAGGCTATTTTATAAAATTTTATGGTTACTTTTAATTAATTTTTAAATATTATTTTAAAATTTTAAGAAATGATATATGATAAATTAACAAAAATTAACGATAAAAATTAAAAAAATAAAACATATATTTAAATAATATTTTAATCATTAAGCATTAGAGTGGATAAAAAACGTTAAATACCAAACCGAAAAAAACATGTATAAATTTGAGACTTTTCGGACAAGCTTAAATGCAATAACTGGTGAAGTTATGGATTGGTAATCTTATCCACTTATGCTTGTGTCACGGTCCGTGTATCGTAGCAACGCGGGACCGGGCGAGATGCTTTCTGGTTGTGCTTAACTCTTGGGAGCGGGATAGCATTAAGGGTGTAGTACGTGCCGAGCAGCCGTCCTATCTTCGGATGGGCGTGCTGATCGCGCACCACACTGGTCGGGAGCTGTCCCCGCTTCCCTGATGAGCCCATGGGAGGGCGAAACCAGTAAGCATCGAGATGGTTAAGGCTGAACCTCGGGTGTGTGAGAGGCCTGAGGTGCCGCACGGGGTGGTTATCCCTGCGTCAAAACTCTGACCCCGTGACAGATGGTATCAGAGCGAGTCGAAAGGGACTTGTGGTTGAACCTGCTTGCAGTTGCAGTCAAGCTTAGTTCGTGAGAAGCTATCGAGATGGCGAGACGAAGAGACGGTGTTACTACACAGGATCTTGAGTCCTTTAAAAGTAGCATCATAAGGCAATTTCAAGACGCTGTCGACGAAACGTATGAGAAGACGAAAGGTGATTGTTAAGGTATCTTCGATTTCTTGTCCGAGCAGTTGAGAGTTCAAGTCCACTCCATTCAATCCGAAATGGGGGGCATGAAGGAAACTCAAGGTGTCTTGGAGTCCCGTCTAAACCATTTGGAGTCCATGGAGGACAAGTGTAAAGACGAGACCAAACGTGTTCTCAAAGAATTAGAGACCGTTCGAGGGAGTAATGCTTGTGAAGCCGAGGTAAAGGCTTTGCGGATCAAGGTGGATGAGCTCAAGAACGAGCTACTCAGTTGCAAGGCAACGTTGAGTGAATGGGGTGTGCTCAAAACTTTCTTGACGAGACTTAGATCGAGGGTTGAACTTGCATCGGAGCAAGGAGATGCCCATGTTTCTTCAAAGGCCAATGATGAGGCCCAATTGCTGACCGAGCTTGCAGGAGACAAGCCAACTAGCACCAAGACGTCCAAGCCCATAAAGAAAGATAGTGGGAGTGGAGAGACTAAGTCCATGCGAGAAAAGAAGGCGAGCAGAAGATTGAAGTGCTACTTCTGTGATGGCCCACATTTGATTAGGAGCTGTCTCGAGAAGAATCGCCTTATTGCCATCGTTAAGGAACCAGACGAGCCACAAGGGGAAGTAGTGCGACATGGCGCGATTGCGTTTTTCAGCAAGCCAAGTAAGAACCAAGGTGCGACTACAAGTACCAAAGTAGCTGAACCAAGGTCGAGACCCGGTAAGATAGCGAATGAAAAAGCCGTCAAACCAAGGGAGAAGAAGCAACTGAAGTGCCACCAGTGTAAGGGGCCACATGAGTTGCGAAATTGCCCGTTAAAATATGCTGAAGCCTACATTGATAGAAGGTTAAAAGAGTTAGCCATATCCGAGAAGGCTGCTAAGGAGCTTGCTGAGGGTGTTCATGGGAAGAACACTTCTTCAGAGACTACAATAAAAAGGAGTCGAAGGGAGCCAAGCCAAAGAGGGACATAGCGACTGTGCAAACACCACCTATGGGCAAGGTGGAAAGCAAGCGAAGGACTTCAAGTAAGAAGCGCCAACGCAAGAGGAAGCACCGAACTTCGAGGAAGAAGGGTCGATACAAGAAGAAAGCTCCAAACATTAAGTCAAATGGGCGGATGCGATCGAGGGCAACGGACTTCGTAGAAGGGCCGATGCAACATGGTGCAAAGAACTTTGAGACAGAAAGTTCAATGCAAAGGGGGTCAGGCTTCGTGGAGACAGAAGGGCTGACCCATTTTAGAGTAAATGCGATGAACGAGAGGAAGATACATCTCAAACACAATTCTAGTGTTCTTGATTTTGATTTACCGTCGTTGTGGAGTGTAGGTCGAGTTAGACCTAACTCGTACTGCGGAGAAGAGAAAGCTTGGAAGGGACCTTTCAGAGTTCTAAGGAGCCAAACAGATATGCTGACGAGTCTGAAAGTTCGTCCAGTGTTCAATGTGGTGACACCCAAGACTTTACCGCGGGACCAAGAGTGTCCGAGTCAAGGTAAATCAAGCAAAGAAGGAGATGTAACCGAAGGCGTCTTAGCACGCGACATCATTTGGCGGGAAGAGTCAAAGCGAGCAGTCCTTATGGGGGGACATGAGCAAGCCGAGACACCGAGAATCCACCAAGATGATGCGAGGAATGGTGTAGAGGATCGAACGAGGCAGGAGCCGACGCAAGCTGTTCTTATGGGGGAACCGCATCAAGCCGAGGCATCGAGTAGCAACATCCAAGGTGGACCAACCCAGGATCGTTCTAGTGAAGCGACGAGGGCGTCGCTAAGTTCAGTGGGGGAGAATGTCACGGGCCGCAGGTTGAGGTCCGAGACAGTCGCGCATAAGTCCGACAACAAGGTTCCATCGGGCTTGCCAAGACCACAAGACTTGGCCCAGCACTTGGAGAATGCTAGAGAGCCCATTTCAGATATGGAAAGAGACAACTTATCAGATAAGGATTTGGGAGAATCTTGCCATATCGGGAGAGATCAGCTATCCGGGGAAATATTCCAATGAATTGATGTAATTTGATATAGTTTCCTTAGATAGACGATTTTGTAATTATTCCGGGCTAATCCTGGCCATCCGTGTAAATCGATCCTGACCATTGATTGAGTGAGAGCTCAACTATAAATAGAGAGCTCTCACCACCATTTGTAATCACCCAACAATTCCATCCTCCTTTGAGAGAGCAATAGAAAGCTCTGGCATTTACTCTAAATTCTCCTCGCGTGTTCTTGAGTGTTCTTCTTGTTCTTTCTTAAATTCTTCGTAGCCATTCTCATAGTTAGCTTCCGCTAAGAACGATCTTCCGTTCTTGAGTGCCTTGGAAGTTTGATCTTCCAGAGTGGGATTTCAGGCTGACTTAGTCGTTTGTCTTAAGGACTCGACCAAGGCCGCACGGGTTAGCTGGTTCAAAAGTCTAGCCCCGTGACAAGTGGTATCAGAGCGTGGACGTGTGCTAGCTGTCGAGTTTGCCAAGCGCCCCATGTGCCGCGGAGCGAGTCGTGTGGACGAGCAAGTGAAGCTCGCACCCTAAGAGAAGGGGTGTTCGCAAGTGGGTCCTCTAGAAAGAGATTGAGACGAGGACGGGTAGGCAGGAAGACGCAGCGAAAGTTCTCCAGATGGTCGTGCTGCAATGGGACACCTTGTCTAAGTGGCGCGAGTGGCTATGAGGTGGTTGTTGGTCGAGCTACAATGGGACACCTTGTCTAAGTGGCGAGTGGCCATGAGGTGGTTGCAAGTAGACTGCAATGGGACACCTTGTCTAAGTGGCGAGTGGCCATGAGGTGGTTGCGAGCAGACCTTTGCCCAACAGTGGAGGGCGGCCCCAGTTAGTGGGCGAGTTTGGGAGAATTGCACACTAGTTCCTGGCTACTTTCCAGAAGGGAAAAAGTTTCCTCCCCATGCACGAGGGCGTGCATGAATCAGGTGGGGGAGATTGTCACGGTCCGTGTATCGTAGCAACGCGGGACCGGGCGAGATGCTTTCTGGTTGTGCTTAACTCTTGGGAGCGGGATAGCATTAAGGGTGTAGTACGTGCCGAGCAGCCGTCCTATCTTCGGATGGGCGTGCTGATCGCGCACCACACTGGTCGGGAGCTGTCCCCGCTTCCCTGATGAGCCCATGGGAGGGCGAAACCAGTAAGCATCGAGATGGTTAAGGCTGAACCTCGGGTGTGTGAGAGGCCTGAGGTGCCGCACGGGATGGTTGTCCCTGCGTCAAAACTCTGACCCCGTGACACTTGCATATGTAACCACACTATTTTTATTCAATCGTGATTTAAATATTACAGGAATATAAAGTGCATAAATATTTAATATTTAGATATCTTCATTCAAATTCTAAATTTAGTATTAATTTTTCTATTATTGTAATATTTAAATTTAAAAATAATAATTGAATTTTAATTGAATTATATTTTAATACTCAAGTTTTATATAAAAATTAAATTTTTTATATTTAAGTTATAAAATTTAAATTCCTAATCTTATTATCCTAAAATTTAAACCTTAAACCTTAAATTTTAAATTTTAATCATAAATCTTAAATTCTACGCCTTACACACTAAACCTTAAACTTTAAAATTAAAGGAGCTTTATAAACTAAGATTTATGAATTTTAAACGAGTTCAACCCAATTAAAAATAATATTTTTTTTTGAGTTTTTGATCCGTATAAATAATGTGCATGTACAGTATCAACATATACCTTCCTGAATTTTTCTGTTCTTACAAAGAAAAAAAACTCTCATGGCATGTTGTTATTATGTTTCATTTCAAGGGCATTGCACCTTAAGAAAGCCTACAGTCTCATCCTCCTACAATGTTAATCTCCTCAAGAAAATGGATCGTCTTTCTTCTTCTTTCAAGGCCTGCACTTCTCTTTCTTACTCATTATGGCACTTGAATTACTGTAAATATATAGATTTTTTTGATAATATTATATTTAGGGTGGCCGACAGACTTTGAGAGATTTTCAGCAACTGGTTTTTGGATTTGATGTCCTGAAAGCTGCAGTCAAGAACACGTCGGTTAAGTTGCTTGATGCATTTGTAGATTCAACTTTCAAGTTCGTCGACTTCTCTTCGGACACAGATCAGGTATAGATATGTACGTATATGTGTTAAATAGATATGCAATTGCATGTACGGAAGGTTTGTAGGTTTACGTACGTTTGCGACTGTTGGACAGACAAACACTGCTCCTGTCGATGAATTGAGAGAAGCTGCAATTGTCCCTGACATCCATGGTGACATTCCAACTGGTTTTCCTCAAGGAGTCTACATAAGAAATGGTTGGTCCCCCCCCCCCCCCCTGTGACATTACACAGGCACAGCATGAGATATTAACATGGTCGGGAAATTTCTTTGCTTAAGGTCATGTCCGTATAATGTTGACAGAGTTGTACTTGCAGGACCAAATCCAATGTTTGGAGGATTAAAGTCAGCCATATCTATATTTGGGAAGTCAAGTCCTATGTGGGTTGAGGGTGAAGGAATGCTTCATGCTTTGTACTTCAGTAAAGACAGTAATGGGAGATGGTCTGTTATTTACAATAACAGATACGTGGAAACTGATACATTCAAGCTTGAAAAACTTCGAAACAAACCCTCTTTTCTTCCTTCCGTCCAAGGGGATGCTCTTGCTGTTATATCCTCTCACTTGCTCAATTTGGTGGGTTCATGATGAAGTTTAATGCTCCTATAAGCATAAAACTGATGTTCTTATTGTTCTTGGTATTCCCCAGCTGAGATTCGGAAAACCATACAAAAACCTGAGCAATACCAACGTTTTTCAGCACTCGGGGAAGTTGTACTCCATTGCAGAAAACGACTTGCCTCAGCAGATTGACATCTTCACACTTGAAGCTTTAGGTGATTGGGATGTTAATGGAGCATGGAGACGCCCTTTTACTGCCCATCCTAAGGTACTTCATCAACTCTACATCAAAGATTATAGTCTATAGATAAGTAACTTCATTTTGTACATGACAGAGAGTTCCAGGTACTGGGAGCTGGTTACCATGGGGTTTGCCCCAACTAAACCTTTCATTGAAGTGGGAGTGATTTCAGGTTGAATCTATATAGCAGAGACCACATTTTTAAAAACACACTTCCGGACATCCTGATAATGTTAACTCAGAAACTTGCAATTCTTATTTTCAGCTGACGGGGAGAAATTGCTTCACAAGTTGGACCTTAAACTCGATAGATGCCCACTTAGCCATGAACTCGGTGTCACAAAGAGGTGTAAATTTAGTGTTTTTGTATGTGTGGTTCGAAAACTGCCTGCTGCATAACCAAAACAATTAATTTTCCATGAGGGGTTTTGCTTTAATTTGCAGGTATACTGTGTTCTTGGATTTCCCAATAACTTTAGATGTAAATAGACTTATCCATGGTGGCCAGTGAGTTCCTAATTCCTATTCTTCCATTCTTTACTTTATCAGAATATATATTCCTTCTTTGGCTTAAAACACGAGTACGTAGGTTATTAAAATATGAAAGCGAAGGATATGCAAGAATCGGTATAATACCTCGCTATGGAGATTCAGATTCAATCCACTGGTTTCAGGTGAAACCAAATTGCACATTTCACCTTATCAATTGCTTTGAGGATGGTGATGAGGTTGTTGTATGGGGTTCTAGAGGTCTTGCATCAGTCATACCAGGACCTCAACCAGGTGCAAAGCCATTGGAGTGGTTTCCAGCAAAATTTAAACCTGGTAAACAGATGGAAGATGCCATTTCAGAAGACCAGTTGTTGTTTCATCGACCATATGAATGGAGACTGAATATGAAAACTGGAGATGTGAAGGAAAGGTTTCTGATAGGAACCAATCATTTCCCCATGGAATTTCCTATGATTAATGAAGCTGTTATGGGTGTCAAAAACAAATATTGTTACACCCAAGTATGTCATTCCGACCAAAACTCCGCCTCAGGTAGTTGAAAAACAAGACCCCTTAACTTCACATTCTTGTTATGTTTCAAAAAATGATGGCAATATGGTTATATCAGGCATGGGGGGATTTGGGGTCCTTGCTAAACTCTACTTTCAAGACCAAGGCACTGGGATTCCTTCGGTGAGTATAGCCATAGCCCATAGGTTTCTGGTGCATTTCCATTATTTTCAAACTTATTAGGACATTCACTAACCCGAACTTAAAATGTGGAACCTAGGGTGGGACTGAGAACCAGTTAGTAGAAGGATCAACCAAAGTAGAATATCACATGTTTGAGAAGAACACATTGTAGCGGAGCTGCCTTTGTCCCTAAACAAGGCGGTGTTGAAGAAGATGATGGTTGGATCATCACATTTGTTCACCACCAAGATACTAATATATCTCAAGTACGTCGAACAGGTGGTTTTGTTTTGATAAATCAGAAAAACATGGTTTCATCTGATCTGTATTTACTTAATTTCCTTTGATTTATTATTACAGGCTTATATAATTGACACCAGGAACTTCCTCAACGAACCAGTTGCTAAAATCACACTACCATGCAGAGTCCCGGATGGTTTTCATGGAGCTTTCATGACAATCCCTCTGACAATTCTTGAAACCTAACGAAAATGTCTCAACTTTTCAAGTATCTGTTCATCTTTGTCCCCAGCTTCCTGTATTTTCAGCTTTCCATATTATAAAGAGAATAAAGGAACTTTTTTAATTGAGCGGAGTAAGCCTAAGCCATTGCTTACCGGAGTTGACTTTTGTCACCATGACAAGTGGCCGTAGCTAGTGCTGATGGCCATCTCTTCGGATTATAACCGTATATAATATAAATTATGACCTAAACTGCAACGTAATATAACAATCGTATATAATAATTTTAGAGATTATCGAGATACCATAAACCACAACCCCATTAAAAGTTAAAAAAAAATACGATCACAATAATTATAACTACAATATTACAACTATATTCGTAATTATAATCATAACTATAATTTAATTATTATAATTTAACCTACTACGCAGAAACATATATTTCTAGAAGCAAACAGGTTGGATCTATAGCAGAGACCACATAATTTCCTGTAGTATTTTTGAAGCTGGTCTTACAATTATCTTTCCCGATGTTGTTAGTTATCATAGGAATAGTGTCTTTGAAAATGTTCTAATCTCAAACTCCAATGTATAATGCCAGCTTGGTTTATTAGCCGCCATCCTCAACTACAACTTGGCTTATTAAATACTTAAAAATTCTTAAATTTTATATGCATTAATGGTGATTTCATCGTTTTCATGCAAACCAATGTCAACATGTGGCGAGTGATGGGTTATTACCGAACATGATACTGGTTTTGACCACCGAATATGGTTTGGAAAACCCTAAAGCCGCCGGCTTGATCTTCATCTGGTCAGATGCCTACCAGTGTATGCATGTAGATTTTGTCAGTATTAGCTTTAAATTATTGGCACCGAACACGGGGGAGCTATAATATGTCTTCTGACATTTTTGGTTTTATCAAATATATATATAATATGTCTTCTGAAAGGAAAAATTATATCATGGTCAGTCCCACCACGTGTTCACGAAACCGACCAATAAAAATTATTTATTTTTTCATATCATATTTTTTTAAGTGATTTTTCACTTGAAAAATTAAAATATAATAAGATGACTAATTTTTATTGGTCGGTCCCATAGATGACGTGATGAGACTGACCCAAGATATAATTTCTCTTTCCGAAGATTCTCAGGAGAATATTTAAAATAACTAGATTTGCGGAGACCAATGTTTTTTTTAATAAGTATAGATAATATATTATATACATAAATGTAATAATCGTTGAGGATGTTATAGATAATAATTTGATTCGGAATAGTTTAGTTCCAACTCGATTTGATAAAGACGAGTTTTTTATTAAAAAATTAAATTTAGATTAAATAGGGTTATTATAAAAATAAAGTTTATTTAGATCGAAATCAGGTTTAGTATAACTTTTTTATCCGACCCAATATATTTTTATATAAAATATTTATTTTTTTATTAATTTTTTTGAATCGAGATTAGTTTGATTTTTTTTATGAAATTAATGTAAACAAAACAAAAAAGTGGTATACGATAATAATATCACATATTATATAATTTATTAATACATCAGCAATTAATTAATTTAACGAGATAAAATATTAAATCACTTAAACAATATAAAAAATTTAGATTTTAGTTGTATTACTAATGAAAATTTTAAATCGAGAGAATAATTCTACTCAATATATTAATCATTATCATAAATAGTATTAATCTTACTTATTTTTTGTTCAATAATTGTAATAAATTTACGAGTGCAATCTTCTGTTATTGAGCATCAGCCGAGCGTCAGGAACTCGTAGCTAGCTTTGATCTTCGTTGAGAAACCAAGCGATCGAACGAGAGCTTTGAAGCAACTGCATATCGAAGGAACGTGCATAGTATCAGAAGGAAACCCAGTTCAACATCAGCTTCAATGGATCCAATGAATTCAGAAGAAAAAGAAAATATATTAAATATATCGATGAAAACAATGGAGAAGATGGAGAGACAGAAAGTGAGCAGGAGGATGATGAAGATGAGAAAGGAAACCAGGAGAAGAACGAAGGCAATGAAGGAGCCATAGAGAAATGAGAGAAGGATCAACTCTAGGTTAGGAACCATTTAAGTACTCTTGGGAGAAGAAGAAGAAGAAGAAGAAGCAAGGTGATGGAAAATAATGATGATTGGCCATGGCACCATGGGTGGGTTTGTTGAGATGGTGAAGAAAAAAGCTTCATTTGAAGAAGAGAATGAAGTGAGTTGCACTCATTCTCCAGAATCCATATCGATATTATAATTATCCAGATTCCCTTGGCATATGTACGTATCAACAACGTAAGGAAAGAATCAAATCAATAACACTTTGCTGAACATTTTCCTTAACCTTCATCGTGCAAAGATGGTGCCCAAGATGGAAAGGATGCAATTTTAATATTATTTATTTACTCACTGTTCTTTGCTTTGGAAAGTCTAGCACCATCTTAGCAGGCAGAGGATTAGGAGTAAGGATAGCTATGTTGAATTCAGAATTCAAAAGTTAACTGTCAAATTCTCATTCTTAATGGCAGAATTTCTTTGGTAAGAATTCTATGAACATGAGTAGAATTCTATAAGAGTTCACCTGTAAAACAGAACAACCATTCATATAGCTAAACTCAATTTAGCATCCTGCTCTAAGCAGTACTAACAAGTTCAGGGCAATTAAGTCACCCTATCCACTTTGACATGGCATTTTTGCAGATGAATAAAAGCTGCATCAAATAAATTATAAGAGACATGCAAGAAAAATTGTGCCAAAGGACAGATATAGAGGTAATGGCATGTGAATAAACAAAACTTGCTTTCATTTTTACCCCCAAAGAATACCTATTAGCTAAAACCAGAATGAGAGCCAAAGTAACGTTACAGTCAGCATTACACAAGGATGGTTTTGATTCGGACATCCTTTCCTAACTAGTCCTTTGAAACTCTCTCAACCAAACTCAGCAGGCAATGCAGAAAACCGGACAAAGGTTTTGTTTACACTTGTCAGCAAATTACTCAACTTTTCAGATATAAGGTAAGTACATCAACTATTGGCAATGGTATGTCACTTGGATTATGTTTCAGTTGAGATGCAAGTCTCCTTCTATGACATTTAAATGTGGTTCTTCGCCATCTTTCCTAAAACAACGAACATGAGAAATCAGATAGGTCCAAAAATAAAATAAACTCATGAATAAAGCTTAGCAGACATTCAATTAGCCATTCCCACATGAACTGTATATACTGCTTTAAATCATTAAAAATAAAGTTTGAATCAGGAGGTGGATAATCTCAATGACACATACATTGTTCGATGAATCAGCCCAGCAGGGCAAAAGTTCGAAAAAAGAATCTGAAACAAGGAATACAGCTAAAAGTTTGGTTTTTCATTATGTTGCTTTGTTTTTCCTGTATATTCATTCTTCTCACTTCAATGATGAATACACTGAACTTGAGTTAATATACAATTGCTTTTCTTTTCCATGTAGATTTTTAGCATGACATAGTAGAACTTTTAGCATATACTTTGATTACTTGAAAAGAAAAAAATGGACTTGACAGAATACAACCCATGTCCCAACCCGCCTATAAATAAAGCCCACGATGAAAAAATGCTGTAGTAGGCATAAATAAAAGGGATCATTTAAAGAATACAAGTTGACAGAAAATAAAAATATGGAGATACCTAATATGCCGCATTTGCTCAAAGAGATCAAGCGAATAGATGTTATCTCCATCTGCAAAGTAGACGATTCCATCAAGACGATGAGTTTCAGTGTGAGATAGTGCCAAGTTTCTTTGGTGAATGTTTGTCTTTTATATCAGTCAGATTTTTCTTGCAAATGTCTATACATTACACTGTTCTTTCTTAGGATGTCGGCCGCTTCATTAGACTGTGAGGTCATCTCCACAACTAGCCACAATAGAGGAGGTTGGACCAGCTTTAATGTGTATGCCAAACGATTTAGATAATAGGCTTGAAATGGTCCAGCATGTGTTGGAGTCACAACTATCAAAAGCTTACTAGTTTCCAGATGTATATCTTGTGGGAGCGACTGATTGGTCGGGGTGTTATCTGAATTCCCTTCTGTTATTTCCCGTCTTTGCACCAATCCCTCTAATGTGAAACTATAACCAACCCCAGGGTTGCTCATTGTTGATGTTACATTCCTTTCTGAACTGTTGCGTGTTTGAAATTTCCCAACAGTCGATACTACCTCGAAAGAGAATGCCTGGTGCTTTGAATAAAATAAGTTATTTTTCTAAAATTTACAATTTAGCCACTTTATTAAAACTTTTTATGATAGGTATGTTTTCCATCTTGGAATGCATACTTTAGTATTTAAGATGAGTTTTCAGCTTCAGCCTTCACGAGAGTTTTGATGCCTTTATGATTTATATAATATATCCTTTTTTGCATCCCAACTCTGCAGCTCATGGCACAACCTGAAATTGGGTATTAAATGACACCATTAATGATGAAAGAAATGAGTGATTGGTTCGACCGGTTCCTCAAGTAGCTTTATTTATCGAGTTATGATTTCTGTAACTGTTATGTTGTTGCTGGAACTGTACTTCTGAATAATGGAAATGCTCTGATTCAGCGGGTGTTAACTTGGAAAGAAATTCTCTATATATAATATTTTGCATAAGTTTTCTCTCAGGGATTCCAATGCTAATCATGCAACAGAAAACATAAGTCCAGAGATTGGTGAAGAACATATATATTATTTAAGAAGAAGAAAGAAAGAAAGAAAATGAACAAAAATAAAGGGGAGGAACAAAAAAACAAAAGACAAATTCCATGTTCACATGCTTACCAATCTCTTCGAGGAGCTGTGTTTATTGATTTAATGCTTGCCATGTCGACAAGATCTCCGAACAACTTATCCTCACCTTTTAAAGGCTTGCCTGGTGGGACATAAGATGTAGTGGGAACCTGGTAGGATGAGTTTCTCAGGCTGCTGTCATCTCTGATGGATAGACCATCCATTTTCTCATCTAAATACTGTAGCTCGTACTCGTATCCTCCTATTTGGTTGCCATACGTCAGTTGTTGAGGATACATGGAAGTCATCTGGTTAGTTGGCATTTGTTGCTGATTTATGCCGATATACTGTGCTCTCTGGTTCGATTGGGGATGAAAACAAGAAAACTGGTTTCTGGGAGCAGCTTGGTTATTAATTACTGACAAATTACCATTCGTGATTGGCTGAATATACATGCCAACAACTTGATCATTTCCCATATGTTGAGGTCCTACAGGTAGGGTGTGTGTTACAACAACTTGAGTAACCACTGACTGGGGATACTGAGAACCTGCAACTGGGCTAGAGTTTGCTGCATGTGCTTCCCATGGTGCTGGTGGCAATGAGCCACTAGTCTGGGCACCTTCTCAACATGCAAAAATTATTATTAGCAGTAGGAGGATAACTATTAAGTATTAACCCGGCCAAGGAATTAATCTACATGAATTTGGAGAGATGACACCTTGACGATGTAAAATCAATGATTTCCTAGTGTCTACCCGAAAAGTGCAATAATCTAGTTTACACATAAAAAAACATGTTATAAACAGAAACAAACCATAGACAGGTGAGGGGGGCTTCTGCTGCTGAACCAGTTGGCCACTCCAGGCAGGACTTGTGCTTTGAGCATATAACTGCTCATATCGAGGTGCTCCCATGTTTGATACAGTTCCATTTGCATGAAAATTCTGCGACGGCGGCTGAACCAGCTGGCCGTTCCAGGCAGGACTCGTGGCTTGAGCATATGACTGCTCATAGCCAGGTGATTCCATGTTTGATACCGTTCCATCTGCATGACAGTTCTGCTGCTGCTGAACCATCTGGCCATTCCAGAGAGGACCTGTGCCTTGAGCATTTGACTTCTCATATCGAGGAGATCCCATGTTTAGTACAGCTCCATTCGCATTAAAATTCTGCTGCTGCTGAACTATTTGGCCATTCCATGCAGGACCTGTACTTTGAGCATGTGATTGCTCATATCGAGGCGATCCAAGTACAGTTCCATTTGCATGAAAATTCTGTTGATGTTGTTGTTGCTGCTGTTGATGATGAATGTGAGTCAAAGGATTGGTATGTCCAGATGAACCAGAAGATTGGATTCGAGCAGAATCAGAGGTGTTGTAACTATCAGAGAACATATCCATGAGAACAAGGGCATTCTGCCGTGATACAGGGGTTGTTTGTTGTGATTCCCCCAAAGGAACAAGGGCCAGTGTATCTGCCTTTGGTGAATTGTAGTTGTCACTACTAAGCCGGTCCATTTTGAGGCTGACTGCTGCTGGAAGAGTTGAGCCACTAGCCGCACCAGTGTTTGAGGTAGATCTGTAAAGAAGTCCTGTTAGTTAGCTCAAGCTATTGAAAACATTTAATCAAGGGTTTCAGATAACCCAGCAAATGAATTTCAGTGTAAATCCCTACAACCTAAAATTGGATAAGCAATTTTAGTTACTCCTGACAGAGAAAAAAACTACTAATCACAAGATCTAAATATTCTGAAAAGGTTTCCCATTTTAGCATATTCAAGCATCAGTAATAAAGGTAAATTATTTTGAAAAGTCCAGTGTGACAATTCTTATCAGGACTGCTCCAAACAAATAAATCAAATTGGTGAAACCCTAAACCAAGTTCCAGAATGCAACACATACCATTTCATCATTTCCTGTAGTTATACAAAAACCAATAATTTTTGTTATCACATCCTTATATATATAAAGCTAGTTCCAATAAGCTTAATTACCTCTCATCAAACTGCTTGCTGCTGTTCCCAGTATCAAGTAGGGGACCATCGACATTCACATATTCTCTTGCAGGTTCAGGCTTATGTTTGTCTGCTAGAGAACAAGTTCCTGAAGCTAATTCATCGTGCTTTGCCAGTACTCGATGCAAATCATCATTCAATGCTAAACCTTGACATAGAAGTGACTCATCCCTACAAGAGATGAAGAATCAAAGCTGATATGTTTTAAATGTGGAACTTCTAGTAAAAGAGAGGATCCTTACGATGTGGAATTAACAAGGCGTACAGTTCTTAGTTTGTAAGTACGGCACTGGTCAACTAAGTCAACAATAACATCTTGCCTTAGACCCTGAAATTGCAGAATAAGCTAATATAAAATGAACATAAAAGAAAACACAAATCTGTTATAAGATTGGAAGAAGGTTTAGCAGCGTGAATATTCAAGTACTTTTCCTCTTTTTTAATCATAAGAGATTAAAAAACATGAAGTTTAGACTGAAAAAAACTGGCTCACATACTGATGGATTTGAGCATTTACAACTAACTTATTACACAAATGTCAGTTATATCAAAACTTCACTGGTCACTTTAAATCACTTAATGACGTGGGGAAACTACGTTATTAATCTCTTGGGAAGCATCATTTTACCAGCTAAACAAAGTATCTTCGTTTTCTCTATTTCAAATTGAGGGCACATACCTCCTTCCCAGGAGCTAAAGCATTTAGAATCTCTGCAAGGACATCCATAATGCCCCTCGCCTTCTGAATTTCTGTCAAACTAATAAATGATACTCAAGTTAAAAGAAGACTAGATACATCATCAATGATAAAATTATACGGACAAGATAAATTAGCAATATAATGCCATTATCAATAATATGGCAGAAAAAACAGTCCATAACACCTAGTTCTTTATACCATTTTTAGAGAAAAGATTAATAACTGGTGTGACACTACTAGATAAGGATAGGGAACAGTGCAGACCAATATTGAGAATTTAAAATTAGGAGAATTTTCATCACCAACTCAATTTATCTCTCTAAAAAAAGCTCAGTAAGGGGAGAATAGAAAGTTTGTCTTAAAAATTACTCCTATTTTGATACATGAGAAAATATTAAATTAGTCATAGGCAGTAGGCACCAAATAGAATGGAATAGTATCCTCATTAATGAAAACCCACTTTAACGTAACTCAATAAGCTTAGCAATTCATTTATCAGATAATGATAATAAGAATTTATTATGAGCTGCAGACGTTCACTAAACAGATTACTGCAGCACCATTTCTAGTTTCTACAACGAAATCATCCGTAAGGAAGCTTCTTCTCTTCTTCTGTTTTTTCTCCCCAAAAAATAGGCCATGATAAAACTAAATAGGAATGACGAAAAAGACAAAAATAGCCATGCTTTTACCACTCAAATAAGTGAGTAACAATAGAAATACCTTAGGGTTGGGAACTCGGGATCTTCAGAAGACTCAGATATCTCTTGCCGACCAGAATTTCGAATGTTTTGGGGATAAGAAGACAAAGGCTGTGTCTGAGGAGGCGTAAATACAGGTTCAGGCCTCTCGGATCTCGGGGGGAATACTGCCCCAGCACGCTGGAAAAAAAAATCAGTTTGGCTAAGAGAAGAGAAGTGGAGAAAAAGACGGAGAAGGCCACATTATGTAAAAGCAGTACTTGCATAAGATAGTGTGTATGAAGAAAAAGTCCCAAGAAATAATGTCTCGAACAGTTAAGATGAAAGGCCCCAGCAGACATACCAACAACTCTTGGTATGCAACAAAATATTGTGGATATCTTGCCCTTGTTCCTCCGAATGCTTCTTGCCAAGTGTCAATCATAATCAATATCTTCTCTTTGACATAAAAGTCGGGCTAGAATTGACCAGTAAAAAAAGCTGAGAAAAGTTTTGCTAGAAAAAAATAAATATGTGTACGTTAAAAATTATTTACTTCCTACCTTTTTCTTGACTATTCTGACCATTTCGTGAAGAATACCTCTCTCAGCAACAAGCATGTAAACAATGTCCCCACAGTTTTTAATGATAGTCTCTAGTAGCTAGACAGTAGAAAGTAGATAAAAATTAAACCAGTTTAATCATATGCAAGAAAAAGTTGATAAAAAACAACAGAAGCTATGATTTATATCCAGGATTTCAGGATCTTACTGTTAGTGCAAGAAGTTGAACTTTAGAATTTTTGCTTCCAAGCTTCTTTTTTATGCCTTTTACAACATCTTTTGCTTGCCTGAGAAAAAAAATCATCATATTTAAATACTCAATTTGGGCAAGCACAAAAAGTTCTACCTTGCAATGTATAAAACCAGCTATTCAAACCTCACTACCCTGGCGGAAAAAAAAAAACTGGAAAAGAAAACCAATATTAACCAAATAACCCAAAAATGATAACTAAACCCTTTCTGCTTTGACAATAACTTACATTAACTAAAAAACACCCAGAAAGAATTACCATAAATAATATACAAAAACAGTAGTATAACACCTAACTTAAACATATAATTAATAACCAGATAAAATAACCAACCAATACGCTGATCATGTGAAAGTAACTAAAACCGAGTTCCTATCTGAGAAATTAAAATCTAAACATTACGGTCAACAAAATCATCTAGAACATGGTGATCTTACAACTTAGAGAAACGTAGCTGAGTATCAATCACCAGTCTATTTCAGCATGATATTATCTCCCCTATAGATATATAAAAGCCATATTTAAGCGCAGTGTTATCAAATACATCCACGAATTAAATTACGTATTGAACAAAGAAAAACACAAGCAAACTGATCAACCCCGGTAAGCTTCCAAAATAGATTCTCTCTGTCTCAATTTACGTGCAATAAAAGAAAATGATCCAATTAGAAGCGAAAATAAGTACAGATAAAAGGAGTACATCGAGTACAGAAACAAGAAAGAATGTAAAATCCACAATCTTCTGTAACGTTATTTTTACGATAAAATCAAAAGCAATCAACAATTGATTCATATAATCATACGAGCAATACGTATAACAACTCAAAAAGAGATGATAGAAATCGGAATCAAGTGCAACGCATACCCGGGTTCACTAGTAAGCATATCGCAAATCTCAATATTTCTAGCCCAATCAGGACCGACCAGCAAGTCGCTGGTTGCTCTCTCCACCATAGAATTCACCATCTTCGCTCACAAAATAAAAGGAATTCGATCGATTCCAGTCACCGTCAGGAGAGATCAAAGAGAACTGCAGAATACGCCGGATATCCTTTCGACAACACTTTCTTTAATGTAAAAATGAAACGAACAATACAAAAATCGTCAGTTCTATTTCACTTCCATCTCTCTCTTCTCTCCTTGCATTTCTCACCTTCTCTCGCGCCATGTATGAGATTAACTCAAATAGTTTTTCTTCGTTGATAACAATTTTTTTATTTTTTTCCTTTTTCAATTAGTTGGAAAAGAACGACCAATCAGAACTTACCAAGTGTCGTTAAGGTAAGCATGCTTTTTGGCCAGTACACGTGTCGATATGTAGATAGTTAGATATCGATAGTTTCGGTAACCGCTTACAACAAACGGTTTTTTATCGTTTACTGGATCAAGTCCAGGTGTTTCGTGCGGGACATTTTTGCCTATGCACGACGTCGTTTGAGCATAGCGAATTTTGATGAAATACGAATTCAAAGTTTAAACAGTATATTTTTTAAATATATATGAATTTTAAGGCCAAAAAAGATAAGTGAATTTATTTAATTTTAAAATCATATTAAAATACTATTTTAAAAAAATTAAGACAAGTATTTATAACGTAAGTAAATAAATTTTTTAAAAATATAAAAATTAATATTTATAAATTATAAATAAAATTATATAAATTAATTATATTTATCTAATAATTTTAAATTAATGCAAGGAGATTTTTGTCAATAACTTGTTTTTGTGTGATAATTGCCAAAGCCTATATTCTAGAATTGGGCCGAGCTTTTTTTCATTCGGCAAAGATTGGACCAATGTATAAAACAAAATTGAAAGCACCAAACCCAAACCCTAATTTCTTTCTTCTTTTGCTGTCGTTAACAGATACTATTATCCCGAATCTCTTCCTCGAGGTCCTTAGCTAGTATCTGCTGCAACGATGGCAGCCAACTACGGTTACGAGGAAGCTCCAGGAACCTACGACGACGTAAACCGTCAAGATCTTGGATACGACCCGAACTTCGTCCCCGACTCCGTTAAGTCGTTCGTCGTCCACCTGTATCGTCATATTCGTGAGAAAAATGTGTACGAGATTCACCAGATGTACGAGATCTCGTTCCAAACACTCTCCGATCGTCTCTTTAAAGACACTCCTTGGCCCTCCGTCGACGCCGTTGCTCATTACGTAGATAACGACCAAGTATTTTGCTTACTTTACCGTGAGATGTGGTTTCGCCACCTCTATGCTCGCTTATCCCCCACTCTCAAGCAAAGGATTGATTCTTGGGATAATTATTGTAGCCTCTTTCAGGTGATTACTTTTAATCTGCGTCAGTATTATGATTTTGTAGCCTGGATTGATTTATTTGTGGTCTGGTTCTCGTTTAGGTGGTGTTGCATAGGGTAGTTAACATGCAGTTACCAAATCAATGGCTATGGGACATGGTGGATGAGTTCGTATACCAATTCCAAAGTTTCTGTCAATACAGAGCTAAAATGAAGAACAAAACTGAGCAAGAAATTGCTCTTCTCCGCCAGTTTGACCAGGTAAATTAAATTTATCACTATTATAATAGATATCGAAGCTTAATTTGTATAGTACTTTCCTATTATTGTTGCTATCGTTGTGGGGATTTGAAGTTAACTTTTCCCCCTTATAGGCATGGAATGTGTATGGGGTGCTCAACTACTTGCAAGCGTTTGTAGAGAAGTCAAATATTATTCAGATACTGGAGCAGGAAAAGGAGGGTGGTGAACAATTCACTGCTACTGATGGGTATGATTACAGTGGTGGAAGTAATGTCTTGAAGGTGTTGGGATACTTTAGTATGGTGGGTTTGCTGCGCGTTCATTGTCTTCTGGGTGATTACCAAACGGGCATGAAGTGCTTGCTTCCTATTGACATTAGTCAACAAGGTGTTTACACCAGTGTTATAGGAAGTCATATTGCTACCATTTATCATTATGGATTTGCCAATCTTATGATGCGTAGGTATGTTTTTGTTTTGCTTGTCATTGGTGTGAATGTTTTCTTCCTAAAGCTTTTTTTCAACTTCAGTTCTTTTCTAAACGTGGTTTGATAATGATTTATTTAATCTTAATTAAAGGTATGTGGAGGCTATTCGTGAATTCAATAAGATTCTCTTGTATATTTACAAGACAAAGCAATATCATCAGAAATCTCCACAGTACGAACAAATCCTGAAAAAGAATGAACAGATGTATGCCTTGCTGGCAATTTGTCTTTCACTTTGTCCTCAATCAAAACTTGTCGAGGAGACTGTGAACTCTCAGCTGCGAGAGAAATATGGTGAAAAGATGGCTAGGATGCAAAGATATGATGATGAAGCCTTTGCCATCTATGATGAGCTCTTCTCATATGCATGTCCCAAGTTCATTACACCTTCAGCGCCTAGCTTTGAAGAGCCCCTTGTAAATTACAACCAGGTGATGGTTTATCTTTTTAGACAATCTTAAGAATGGTCTTGGTGGAAGTACATTAATGAAATCATTTATGTTTGTTCCTTTCGTTATTTACATCCAAAATCCTTTAATTATCAGACAGACTTACATGATATTAATGTTGATTTATTATGTGTTAGTATATAGTTAATTTTCCTCTATCAGTTTCTGCTCCAGCAATTTATGTGCTTTATTTTGATGGAGCTCCATTCCTCTTATCTTCTCTTGCATTTCTTTTAATATATATTTATATATTGTGTTTTTTACTTGCTTCCATTTATTTACATGCAGGATGCGTACAGACTTCAGTTGAAGCTGTTTTTATATGAAGTGAAGCAGCAACAGTTGTTATCAGGTGTCAGGACATTTCTCAAAGTGTATTCAACTATCTCTCTTGGGAAGCTTGCAAATTACATGGAAGTTGATGAACCCACACTGAGGTTGACAAATTTTTTTAATCTTTACAAGCATTTTAATTTCAATGTCTGCTTCATTTACTTTGTGCTGACTTTGCCTCATGTCTTGTAGGAGTATCTTGTTTACATACAAGCACAAAACCCATGCAGTTGATTCTGATGGAAAGATCTTCTCTAATGCTGATGTGGACTTCTACATTGATGATGTAGGTTAATTTTTAGCTTGCTAGCAATTTTTTTTTGTCCATGTGCTCTATTGGAAAACAATATATATTAATCTGAAGCTAGCTAATCTATTCTGCAGCATCACAAGTAATGCTTTTGCTTTGTCTTGTTTTGATGCAGGATATGATTCATGTTGTCGAATCCAAGCCAGTTAAAAGATATGGTGATTACTTCCTGCGACAGATTGTCAAGGTATGGTGTGTAAGTGTGTGTTTGCATGGCCAATTTTATTGTGATTCATTTGGGTAATCTTTTTTCAACTTCCTATCGCAGCTTGAAGGAGTGATAACTGATATGGATCGGATAAAGCTGGAGTAGACTGGTTACCTACTTATCTTGCATGTGCTTGACATATTTTACTTCAATTGTTTTAGTTTTATTTCAGAAATTTATGCTATTTACATGGCATTTTAATTCCCATAAGCTTCTGATCTTTTGTAGTTTTTCCCACCTGCTACGGTATTAAAGTTAAAAGCTACGATAATTTAATTCCTTTATGAGCACTGTAAGAGCTTCATCGAAAGGGTTTATCCTGGTTTTTGAATTGTTATCTGCATGCTTTTCGTTTTCTGGGTGGTTGTGGTGGTTGATGGTTATATTATACAACAAATTGAAAGACTTTGTAAACCTCCCCCAAAATAGAGAGAATTGAGATAAAAAAAATACAGAACACTTATCTCAAACCTTTCAAGAGAGAGGAAGATGGGCTTGAGAAAATCAATGGGGTTAATGACTTCACATTTTCAGTCTGTTTCATCAACCCAATGGCATCGTAGCTTCTCTACCCAGGGCTCATAAGATATCCTATGTCCAGGAAACAAAATTCCAATTATAATTATAATTTAATAATTACAAAAATACACAGTTTGAACATTTATTTTATAATGAAGCATGATATTAACTGTCAAATCATTGTAAAAAACTGTCATATTAAGATTATGCACTTAAAAGGGTAATAAAATGACAGTGAGAAAATATAGTAAAACAGTAATAATACCAATGAAAGCGGGAATCATAAACTTTTATGACTGAAAATAAGACGTTTAAAATCAACCTTCCAGGTACAAAAATATGTTATATATTAAAGCAAATAAAACTTGAGGCTTGCGATTCTAAGCTAAGCGCGAGCATAAACCATGACCCTGCTCAACTTCTTCTAGCTTTGTTTGGGGAATGATTTTCTCGTCCCCGACCTCGTTTTCCACCTCTGTAGTTCTTTCCTCCCCTGATGCAACGGAAAACAGTATTAACAGGTGAATTTACATAGAAAACAGAACAGTGAATGGGAGGTTTTCACAGGGAATTGATTATCCAAACAAAAGAACAAAGCTGTAGAAAATGTTTGCCAGTACTGACCTTCCTGGAAAGCGCCTGTTTCCACGGAACTTTTCTTGGCCACCACGAAGTAGACTCCAATATTCTTTCTCGGCATCACCTAAAACAATTCACAGATGTTTATCAGTTTCTCATCTGATAAACCATGGTGGTTATTTATCTCGACCGACAGTAATCAGTTCCTCAAGTACAACGTATTATACTGATGTACGCAATCTGACTAACAGTCAATAGATATAACATGCAACAAAATGAACAATAATGTTTAAATTTAATGAAATGGAAGTTGCTTCTTTCCTTACCGGTCACAGGTTCTAAAGTGGCAATGAAACTTTTTACAACCAGGCCACCTTCTTTAGCCAGGACAGCAGCAGCATGAGCTTTCTGGGCTGCTTCTGGTGTGTCAAACCGAATGTAACCCTTATCCTCACCAATTTTGAAGTCGACAAACTTCACATTGTAAAACAATTCATGGTAAGAAATACTTAATAAGAAATATCAAAATCAATTGTCTAGTACAAGGTCTGTTACTTGATATTTCTTCTAGTTTTTCAATTATTCATTCTTATAAAACCAAGTTATTTTGGAAGTGAAATAGTATTAATTAAATGAGCAATCAAGAAAAGAGAACCAATATCAATAATACCTTCACGGTGCCAAATTTTTTAAAGGCTCCCTTCAAATCTTCACGCATTACAACATTCAGATCATCTTTAAAAGCAGATGCAGTGGATTTATGTTCTTTATCTTCTTTCTTTGGAATGGGACTTTCGGTGCCTGTTTCATCAGCAGCATGTTTATCATCAGTCTTTTCTTCATTGCCTTTGTCATCTGTTGTAGTCTTCTCTTCACTCTCTCCAGTCCCAACTTCCTTTGCAGGTTCATCAGAACCATTCAGTTCTGCAGAGTCCACAGCTGAAATTTTCTTCAATGAAAATGAAACAAGCAAGCCTTTTGGGTAACTGTGACAAATCATTACATGGAGTTTAATCACACAAACATACAGCAATGGAAGAAACTAATGCTACTAGAAGATTGAGATTAATTACTCGTCATCGGCATTCGAGTGGTTATCACCATTCGAACCTGCAACTGGATGATTATCCTCAAACTCCTCTGCTGCTTCTTCTCTTATAGCATCAAAATCCTTCCTGCAAAGAAAATTGCAAGAACGATAAAAAAACAGCAACTACAGCCTTTGGTTCCACATACAACACATTTAGGAAAACAGATTATAACAAAACAAATAGCAAAAAGTAAAGTTTACTTTGGTTTCAATTCCAATTCAGCTCCCGCAAAAACCAAGCTTTGCTCCAAAACCTTTTGTGCATCTTCCTCGGCTGAGAATTCAACCAAAGCAGTGCCACAAAAATACTTTTTGTTCGCTACATGACGAGGTAACCTCACACTATTAACCTAAGAAATAGGGAAGAGGACAATTAAATTTACATTGAACCAAGAACATATTTTTAACCTCTAAAGATATCATCAGTGATCAAATTGTAATTAAAATTAGCAAATGAAAATAGATGATAGAACAACCATTACTTCCATAGGCAAATACCTTAGCATATTGGCCAAAAAAGGCTTGCACGTCTTCCATCTTGACATTAAACTCGAAAGGTGATGCAGCAATTGTTCTACTGTCTAATTGCCCAATTAACTCGTTAGGCTCTAATAGAGCAGTGGCTCTGCCCACTTTCTTCCCTGAAAGATTGAAACCCTTTTTGTCTCAGCTATTGAGAAGAGAAAAGAAAAAAAGAATTCTTTTATGAATTTGGAAAAACTGACCATCTTCAGAAACTTTGAGGGAAGATGAAGTTCTGAGAGTTTCAGCGACGGCTTTCAAAGTAGCCTCTGGTACATCTTCTGCCTTCACATCCTTTAAATTCAAATGGCTTCTCATCTTTGAAAACGAACAAATCAATGCTAAACAAACCACTTTTTTATTAAAAAAATCGAAGTCAAGAACAACAATGAGCTTATGAACAGGACCGAATATATAAATAAAATATGATTCAAATAACGGAGGAAATAGTTTTTAAAAACAGAAGGATACATCCATCATTGCTTTCGCTGATTTTCTTCCTGAGAAAGGTATCTCTCGGAATATTGCTATCACTGAAGTAGAACTCAACCTGTAAAATTAGAAGAAAAGAAATAAGCGATTGAAAGGGGAAAAGGGAAATTAAACTAAAAGGAATATGGTAGTGGAAAATAACCTGACGAAGAACGGCCTTGGCAGTATCTTCGCTTAAAGAAGTCGTCGCCATTATTGTCCGGTAAGTGTTTGTGAGACCCAGATGAAAGGGGTATTCGGCTTAGGAAAACATAAAGAAGACGAGTGATGGGTGTTTAGGGTTTTTGGGCAATTGCTTCAGCTATTGGGTTGGGGACTAGGGAATTTTATAGTGTGATCGTGGGGTTTATAATTTCTAAAGCTCTTTCTTTTGTAACCGTAAACTTGATTGAACTCCAAAACCCTAACTCACACGATCACTTAAGTTCATCGCTGTCCCCTGCCACGTCAACACAAACTTTGTTAAATATTATTAGATTAATTAATAAATATCAAGAATTTTAAGGACTCAATATATAATTAATTTAGTTAAAAATTTATTTTGATCATGCTTATGCAGTTATGCCGTGCACCTATAACAGAAGTCAAGGACAGAGTTGTATGGTGCTGGAGAAGACAATTGCTTCCCACCCCGAAATTTTTTTTTTCTCACTTTTGTCTTCATTTAAATTCTTTTAAAAATTATTTTTTATAAATTTCCCCCTAATTCTAAAAAAAATTATATTTTCAAATCCCAAATCCTAGTTCCATCCTGACAGAAGTTAATCTCCCTCAACCTCAACCTTAGGCTTCATTCTACTCCTTGAAGACTGAAATGACATTTAACACAATACTTGCAATTTTCATAATATGTTGAAGTTGTTATCAAAGTCGACTGAAGTATACTTCAATCCAGGACTGTGGTGACTGAAGGTTTTGGGCAACCATCAGCATCTTTAACTGTCATTGAAATACTAACATCTTTAATCCTTCACATAAAATCCTCTTCAACTTCCTGAAAAGATTTGCTTGCCTCAGCAATTTGTTTGTTGGATGTCATATTTTCAGAGACCATGAGACCCTTGTAGCTTCTTATCTCAGCTTGTCTTTCTTTTTCAAGCCTTTCAAGTTCCTCGCGGCGTTTCTGCCAGAAAGATCAAATGAATTATCATTTTAGATGTATGTACATGATTATGCATGGCATTCAGAGGATAACACTATGATCTGTAGAATTTCTGACTCAGTCCATGAACATTTAGAGCCTAATGTGTAATCGTAAGTATTGGACAAGCCACCTAAACACGGTGCAGCAGGTTCAGATTTAAGACATATTTGCATTGGTAGTGGAAGTGGAAAGCTGAACACAGGCAAATCATAGCTTCAAGTCATTTATCATATTTACTAGTGCATATACGTAGTTGGTCCAACAAAAAGAACTAAGAAACAATGTTGTACACATATTTAGGTAAATAACAACTTATATCCATTAATCTCTGTGGTTTATCTAGTTCCTGTCTCATGTTCATGAATTTACTTGGGTATAACTATTCTTACCCTAAGCAAAGTCAAATAGAACAACTTATTTTGCTCCTGTCTCAACTTCATGTTACACACAAGCTAATGTAGCCAACATCAAATTGACAAAATAAGGAAAATCCAGTCACCAAAAAAAGAAACTCACTTTTTCCCTTGTCTGTTGCTTTCTCTCGGCTTTTTCTGCTGCACTAACCGCCTCTCTCTCAGCTGCAACAACATATCATATTAAGCGGCATTAGCTACATATTGAATAAAAGATTTCAAGAACAATGTACCTAGTCCAGAGTAGTAGAGAGTAAGTGAAAGGCATAATCAACATTACTGCATACTAGGACAGGAAAATAAGAAACATAAAAGCAGTAACAAGAAAAATATAAACGACAGAAATCGAACCAAAAAAATTTTAATCGGTGGTGACAATACTATCTTTAGTCCTAATTCATCGCAGAAAACGAAACCTTTGATGTGTTAATACCTTTCAAATCAGGTGTCCTTTCTACTTTAGTTCTGTTCAACCTGTTAACTATCTCGTTTATCCTCTTCTCAACTCTCACCGTCCGAACCTAAACCAATCACACAGATAAAAATCGGACAAATCATCCACTTATGAAGCAAACACATCATGCAGAACATACTAGTAAAGAAATTTACCATCTTGGAATTGTGAAAGCCAACTTGACCAACATCCATGGAAGGAGTTTTCTTCAAATTCGACCAAGGAGTGTAAACAACATCAATATTGTTCACTTTGTTACCTAATCTCACATAACAATTACCACCACAACAACAAAAAGAATTCAATTTGTTATATCAATCATATTTCACTACTAAGATTTTAAAGAACAAGAACTTGATGAATTAAAACTTAAAAACAAACCTTGAATTGAGTTAGCTTTAACGAGCTGAGCACAATCTTCAAGCAGACCTTCGCTTATATCATCAATGGTTTGTCCTCTTTGAAGTCTTAAATAAACATGGGCAGAAGACATTTTATCCACATGGAACCTGTAATTACAAACTAAATCCAGTCACCCAAATTTCTATGAACAATAACAAGATTAAAACTGAAGATCCTCTAATTGATGAAATTCCAAGAAATTCAAGAAAATACCAAATGTCTTCGGGGAAGCCATATTTGATGAGTTCCTCGTTCTCATACTTGTCTAGACCCATGAAAATGGTGTAATCCCCGACCTCAGGTCGAGCTTTGAAGTAGAACACCATTTTGTTTGCTTTCAATTCCTTTCTTTTCCTTTCCTCTCTTTGGAGATCAGAGACAAAGTTGAGGGTTTCTATTTTTCACTTTCAAGGAAAAAAATTTGGAATCCGCTTTTCCAAACAAGAGCGTTTTAACTAAGCTACCAGCCTACCTCCGCCTACCAGCCTCGCATCATTTTTACAATATATAGAAAATATTTTTAATAGACAAATTTATAAATTTTAAATTTTAAGAATTAAGAATTTAGATTAGGATTTGAGAGTATATATATAATTTATGATTAGAATTTAGAGTTTAGGGTTTAGGATTTAAGATATTAAAATTTTATATTTAAATTTTATAGTTTAAATATAAAATATTGTATAATTTTTTATATAACTTGTATATCAAAATATAACTCATATATATATATATATATAATAATAAATTATTTTATTTCGATATACACTTTAAAAATTTAAACTTAAAACCTAAATTTTAAACTTTAAATCTTAAATTTTAAATATAAATCTTAAGTTTCAAATCGTACAACTTAAACATTAAATTTTAAAATCTCAACTTACTCTTAATCCTTAAATTCAATAAACATGTATTATTTTTATTTTTCACGAGTTATATATCAAAAATTTTCTCAAATATAATTAGATAAAAATATTTTATAATTATAATATTTGATTTATTAATCGATTAATTATTTTGATTATTATTATATTTAAATTGTTTTTAATAGTTTATTATTAATAAAATATTTTTATTAATTATTTAAAATAACAAAATATGTTTCTATTTTATAAGAATTTAATTTAAATTTTCGTTTAAAACTTCGAAATATTCAAAGCGACTCTAAATATAAAACATTCCTAATAATACAATTAGTTTCATTTATAAAATAGAAATTCAAAATCTAAAATCTAGACATTATTCAATGAAATTAACATTTCATCTCTATTATTAATTTTTTTAATAATAAATCAATTAATAATTGAATAAAAATATATGTAGTAAATTCATGTTACATTTTTATTGAAAAAACTTTCGGTACATGTATAAATTTTAGGTTTAATTTGATATTAATTTTAAAAAATATGTGAAAAATAATTTTAAAAAATGTCGGAAAAAATATTTTTAAAAATTTAATGTCTACTATTATTATTAAAAATATTATTAAGAATATAAGATATTTATTTTAGATACGATATTAAAAAAATCTTAAAAATGAATATTGAGTTTAATAATCAATTGAAAATATATTTAATAAATCCATGTTATTTTTTTATGTAACCATGGAACTTCAATTGCTATCTGATTTGATATTTTTTATTAAATTAATACATGATATTTTTTCGATAAACGAATTTTAAAAAATTAAATTATTATTTAATTTTTTATGTAACCATGGAAATTCAATTGCTATCTGATTAGATAATTTTCATTAAATTAATACCTGATATTTTTTTCGATAAACGAATTTTAAAAAATTAAATTATTATTTAATTTTATATCATAATGATCTTTTTCACGACAAAACAAACATCCAAATAACATCAAGCTAGAATTCCATTCACCAGTTTTCTTTTCTAGGCGATTCTGAAGATTGTCACCTGATAAATACAGCATGGAACAAACAGACTAAGCTAAATTTACGGGGGAATGGGAGGGTTCAATCGAGCAAGAAAAGAAAACCTGACATATCAGCTTTTATAGTTGCAGAGGTTTTCGAATCCCATGTATTCATGCTGCTCAAGCTTACCAATCATGTTGGATATGCCGACGCCACCTAACAAAACAAAACCCATAATTGTTGTTTGACATGTCTGAGGAAAGAAACAAGTGTTTGGGAAATCGGTAAGAACATCAGAGCTCACCTAGTGATATTGCACTAACGAATATTGTGGATGCTAGGATGAAGATGATCAAAGATGCTCTTCCGAATAAAATTATCATCCGTCGGACAACGTGTTGTCCGACGAGGGCAGCAATGGTAGCCACCCCAGTGAAGTAAAGAGCTGTATAAGAAAGTAAGGAACATGTAACTTCCAGGGGTGGGGAAGTGCAACAACAATATCCTCATTCCTCAAGTAGAGGCAACTTACCATAAGGTACTGGAAAACGTTTCAAAAGGTAATATTGTACAACGGACATGGATGAGGAGAAAGTCATGGCAAAGGTAGCAGTTGCACTTGATACCTGCACAGTAAGAAGACAAGAACTTCAAGGTTCGTAACTTCATACTACAGAATAAAGATTTAGATTGTGGCTGCGGCTGTGATTGCAGACATTCACGATTTCGAACAATGTTAAAACCGCTATATAACGACCACTATAATGATCACAGACACCTAGGTACAAAATTGAAGGAAACAGAGACTCACTTGAGG
Organism: Abelmoschus esculentus; assembly: GCA_035048815.1. Lineage (NCBI taxonomy): Eukaryota > Viridiplantae > Streptophyta > Magnoliopsida > Malvales > Malvaceae > Abelmoschus > Abelmoschus esculentus. The sequence goes on from JAUCBN010000025.1 coordinate 1,257,484, forward strand.
AGGGACACCCAGCTCTAAGAATAGTGGACCCATGATAAATCCTCCACCTAGGCCGAGTAGACCTCCAACAACTCCAGCTAGTACTCCAAAAGCACAGTAGGTAACAAGCTGGAGCACCCGAAAATCTGTACATTGATCTCCCTTGGATGATATTACTCTACGTCCTTTATAGAGACCAACTGCCTCATATAGAGATACCCCAACTGATACTGGGATCTGGACAACAATAGTACACATTAAACCATCTAATCAATGGAAAGAAGCAATAGGGGGTGAAAGAAGATAGAAATTTACCTGCAGAAGGTTCAACACCCAGTACAATACCGAACAAGTGGCTGTATTATTCTGTTCCCAAAAGTCAGTATTTTATCAGTTACGCCTCAATGATTCATGCTTGAACCATAATCTATATATATTAAGAAAGGCTGAGGAAACATAACCTTGGTAATCTGCAAAGCAAGAAATGCAACCCAAACAAAACAAAGGAGTCCAAATTCTTTCCAGCACACATTCTCCCAAACAGAGACCTGCTATGATTGCATTATTAGTTTTGAAAAAAAAATGGAATTTATCAAAATAACAGCAGATTACAGTGAACCTACTTCTTTATCTGTGTTGTCCTTAGGAGGATCACTGCTCGGGCCACTAGGGAGAGGCTTGTAGTCCACATCTCCACTATCAGTATCTGTGTTTTCAAGTCAGAAAGAGGAGCATGAGGATAGGATCATTGAATGCTCTTAAAAACCAATTAGAGTAGAAAAAAATCAAGTGGGGAACTGACCATTGGATGCTGAACGCCTGGCAGCCTCCTAAAATCCAAGGTATGCAGCTTTGGGTTAGCAATTAATTTTAATAACATCAGTCTGAGGCTGAGTTAGTGACTTACCTTTTTCAGTATGGTTTCCTTTTTCCATGTTTCAACACCCTTGAAGAATGCCTTGGTTGATGTTCCTGCAAACCATCCAATGAAGTGAAATCAAACCATAATGAATGCATTGCGCAAGAACAGATGAACCAGCCATTACCTATAAAGAGAATAATAAGTAATACAGTGACCATCCAATCCGCAAAGACGACGTTAAAAGCGACTCCAAGGCTAATTCCCATCATCAGCATTGGCTGGATGAGAAGAGCCAAATCATAATCAATGATAGGCATATCCAGTGTAGGATGCCGAAGCTTAAGGTTGTAATAAACGGTTGAAGCTGCTCCACCCATGATCATACCTGGCAAGTGGCAAAATCCCGAAATCATGGAATGCAGTAATTTATTCATATTATTACACAATCATTCATGATAATTTCTTCGTAGCATTAAAAGTTATTCAAATGGATGCATTGAGAACAAATATAATTTTTGGAAGCATTAAAATTAGGGTTGGTATGGGTTGACCGAATCGGGTTTTTGGTTGACCCGGATATTCAAATTCTCTACACGAACTCAATCCGACGTTTGATAATGTTCCACCTGATCCGAACTCAATCCGAATTTTAGGGTAAAAACCAACTTGACCCAACCCTTTTCTTTGGATAAATAAAATTTTGGAAAATTCTACAACGGGTGTCGAACAATACAAACCAATACCAACCACCTTTCATTTTTATTCAGCAAAATAAGAAGATAATTGAAAAATATTAAAATGGGACATTATAATAATCTATTTTTTATACAAGAATAGAAAGATAATTGAAAAAATAAATGAAAACACTATAGCAATTATCTTCAAACATTTAAAATAAAATTATACATTTTATCGAGTAAGGTCAAATAAGATACATTTCACTCTAAACTCATTTTAACTCGAACCTAATTTTTTTCTAAAAAAATATTATATAAAATCAAATCGGATCGAAACCATCGGATCTACGTCAAATGGTCATCAAATAATCAAAATGCACCTATACATCATACATGACTCTTGTTTGTATTGGTCAGGAAAATCCAAAATCCAGACAACAAAGTTGGCGCAGTTTTGGATTACAGAAACATGGGTCAACACTGAACAAGACGAGTAAATTTCTTTATTTTCTTTAAACCAGAGCTCTCATTCGACAACAAAATCTGTTAGTAAAGCTCAAGAACAAGTCAAACCAGACCAGAAAGGGTTAATTAAAAAGAAAGTGCTAGAAAGTAAGAAAGAAAGAAATCCCTTTTTGCTTGATTCTTGAAAAGTGATTTTATTCCTTTTTTTCTTTATTATATTATATATCTTCATAGAAAGAGCAAAGAAAGTGAAACGCTTACATTTTGAAATGGCTGTGGCTGATTTTGGATCAAACCCAATAATAAGGCTCAGCATAGGCACAAAAATGCCTCCGCCGCCAACTCCGCCAACACTCCCAAACGCTGCTCCAAAGAATCCGATTATACTTCCCAACACAATTTGCCAATTAAATTCCAATTCCTGTTACCCAGAAATAAGAATTAGAAAATCGGTTTTCTGATATAAAACTAAAATGAAATAGACTGAGTCAGACTACTTACAGGCCAAACATGGTGATAACCCGATCCGTCTGATTTCCACAAGAAATTAATAACTTTGAGAAAATAATTTTTGTTTGTTTCAGAATCCTTGACGTTTTCTCCATGTTTCAAGCTTCTCTCAGCTGAAACAAGCACGAAAGCTATACCAAAATTGAGGAAATTCAACAGTACCGATCTCAAAACACTCCTTTTCACCCCAAACAGCGCCATCCTTTTTCTTTTCCTCACTGAAAACTGTGTCGCTCTACCAATAAATAGAACCGCTGGATTCTCTACTCTGAGCTGAAGCTGCTGAGATTTATAATATAATATTCATTGTTCGGCTGTTTGTAATTGTGCATGGTTAGGTTGACTCGGTCTACCCTACCAGCCATTCGGTTGAACCTCTGCTCATATAGTGATATGGCCTCACCCACTCACCCAACATTTTCCTTTTATATTGTTTATAATAAAAATAAATATAAAAAATATTAGGAGAGAGAATCTCATTATACCAAGGACAAAAAAGGAAACAAACTATTTATGGAAAACCCTCAATGCACTTGATATCTAAAACCATTTAGGATGGTTTAATATTATTTAAAAATAAGGTATAAAATATTTTTAGAAAAAGTTTTTAAAATAATTAAACGGGTTCAAATACTAACGATATCAGCAAAATGATTGAACGATTAATAACAAATAATAAAGATTATATTTTAAAATAGATAATATTATAATCATTATTAGTTTGTTAAAAAAAATTGAGATAGCTTTTAAAGGAAATTCTTTAATTGTTTTGTTGCCATATTTTGCATAAATTATGTCACATTCAAATATTTATATTTGTGGGCAGAACAGAGATACGGCCATGTTCATCATTTAATGGAAATGTTATTAACAAGATACTTATTTGATCGTTGTTAGTAAAAAAACACGTGGAAAATTGTAAATAATATGATTTTAAATGATTTATTTAATAATTTTGAATTAAAATATAAATATTACGGTAGTTGAAATTAAAAAATATATATTTTTAAGGATTTTTAAGTAAAATTATTTTTAAACTTAAATTTTAAGGATATTGCTACCTTATAATTGGATAGGTAAGTGTGCGTATTTATATACAGGAGGGTAATGCAAAAAAATTGACTTATCAAAAAGGTGGTCGGGTGTCTCTCGTCGGTTAAATGAATAGTTGATGTTTTTACACAGACATGGAATCCGGATTTAGGATCGAGGGAGGCAAAACATAAATGTTTAGAAGTAGGGGAATAAATTCATAAAAAAATATTTTTTAAAAGAATTTAAATAAGAGAAAGAAAGTGAAAGAAAAAAATTCTTCAAGAATGAGAGACGATTACCCCACCCAAGTATAACGTGACTCTTATCTTTATTTTCACACGTGTTAAAATTGAACAGTTACTGCTGTTTCTTGTTTTTCCTCTTCCTTTAGGGAATCTCACACCAAGAAGAGTCGGATCCAACGATGCAATGACACAGAAATTTCTAGGTTTTATCTTCTTTATATATCATATATAAAATTAATTATTATATATAAAATATTATTTTATGTTTTGAGAAAAAGTACGAGATTTATTATTAATATTATTATTATGCATTGTAACGTAAGAAAAGTTGAATGAATTCAGATAGGTGACGACAGTGTTCATTTATTACAATTAATTAATTAAACATCATTAATGATTGGTTAACTGAACGATTAAATTAGTAGTAGTTCAACCAATCTAATTACGTGGAAGACATGCACCGGACGTTAAGATTTTTAATTTATATTAATTAATTTAACGATATTTAATTATATTCAGTATTAATGATGTTTAATAGTATTTATTATAAAAAAATTTCCTCGTTAATAATGTTACTTGAAAATTATCTTCAGTGGTTAAACTTCTTATTGAACTTGGGATTGCTTGTATATTTGTAATTAACAATATGATTATAAATATAAGTGCAAATAATATAAATAAATGATGAGATAATCGTGCAAGAAATAAATAGTATGACGTATTGTAGATCCAACGCGATAAGAACGTGCGTACTTATCAGACCAAGCACAGTACAAATGTGGGACCAATAATCTTACCCGTCGCTGTCCAAATGACCTGTTTGATTGAATCACAAGTTCATTGATTTGCGTTAACCACGCCAAGTTGCTTTCAATTATCAATCATGTATCGGAAACGTCATCTATTCATCTGCTTTTATTTAATCAATAAAAGATTTTAAAAAAATCTTATACTATAATTTATTAAATAAAGGTTTTTAATTTATAATATAGATAAAGGTATAATTTTTTAATATACAATATTAAATTATTAACACGAAAATTATTTATGAATATCTAAATATTTAATATTTTTATTTAAAAAATGTTATTTTTATATATAAAAATATCTATAATATTTTTAATATCAATTTCTTTCAAAAATTATTTTTTATTTTTGTTAAAACAAGTTCGTTTAACTTTTATTACAATATAATTGTTTGTAAGTATAACTTCACTTTGATCAATCTCTTTGATCGATGATCTATAATAATTTTAATATTGATTATTGATCATCGAATCTATTATTTTTTATTTTATTTTAATAAAAATCTACGTTTTTCTATCCTTGTGACATATTTTTATTTTTATTTTGGAGCTTGGTTTGTCCGTCTTTATGGCATGTTGCAGCATACTCTAACGATCGATTATTGTTCGGACATAGATTCAATTGATACTAGCTTCTGATTTATGTTTTTGTCAGTGGTCGCTTGAAAAGATTTATCCCCACTTAGTTGATGATTGTTTGCCGATAAAATTAATCTTGAATAGTGATACTTTTTGTATGACAATTTGGATCGCCTATAACTCCTTCCTTCATTATGCGTCTCGTTTGACAGAGAAAGGAGATTCAAGAAGTTTCTGAACTTTATTAGTATATTTATCTCCATAGAAATTTTTATTTTTATTTGTTTTTTGGATGTAATTTTTTTATTGTTTAATCCAGTTATTTTACTTCTTAATTATAATATAATTATTTTTTATAGACTTAATAGAAATTCAATGATATTTAAAAAAATTAACTTCACAAGTTTTAATTAAAAATAAATAAATAAAAGTTTATTTTTTTATATAAAAATCGTCTAAATAATTTTAATTAAACAAATAACTATTTTTATTCGCATCAAATAATTTTATTTTTAATATTATTTTTTTAAATTAATTCAAGGAGATTTGAGATTAATACAATTCAATAAATATAATTTATTATAATGAAACCAGAAAATCATTCTCATAAGAGTAATAGTAGAGTAGTTATATTATGTATTTTTTAAAGTTATTTTTTAATTATTATATTCTAATTTTAATCTAGTCTTTTAGAATAAAATTAATAAAACTAAATCACTTACGGTCACAATTAATATCAACTAAATTTAAACATAAATGAATTGATAATGTTACCAATTTGAATTAAATTTTGTTTTTCCTTTAAATTACAACATTAATATCAAATAAAAAGATGGTCCCTTTTCACTATTTATCATTTACACCATTGTTTCTACAATAAATAAATAAATAAAGGGAATGTTTGGTCTGATTATGACAAAGGATTTGAACTTTCCGAGTTTTATAATTCTTGTCCATACTTTGAGAATGAATCTGGTCTGGACCGTCTGGTGGCAGGTAGAGGAGACAAAGCATCAGGACCTGGAGATGCTCACCTCGGACAGTATATGAACTAAGATCATGTTCTTAAACGCTAATTAACAGGATAACAATTCCCTTAATCCCACGTTTTATTATTCGCACTTTATTCCTTACAGCAGACATGTGTGTCAGAATAATTAATTCTTATATGCTTTTCACATGAGCTTATCTCAGCAGCTCAAGTGGTTTGGGGTTATTAATTAATTAGTTGGGATCTACTTTTTCTTTAAAAAAGTTGAGATTTACTTAATTTATTTAAAAACGATATTCATATTTAATTCGATATTTTTTTTAATTTTATTAAAATGTTAAAAATATTTGATATAAAATATTAAAAAAATAAAATTATTTATTTTCTTTCACGACAACTTTTATACATATATTTTATTTCATGCCTTGATTAATTTTTACTATTTTTTATTTAATTTATGATATTAATCGAATACTCAAATAAAAAATTTAAATATTCAATTAAATGCCAAACAATTAGAATATACCTAGATTGATTTTAATCTATAAATAAATAAATATGATAAAATTATTTTATTAAATAATTTATCCATACTCTTATTGTAATTCCATAACATCAAAATTTTATATCTTAAAAATTATACAAAATTTTATTTTAAATTAAAAATTAATAAGTAGAAACTTAATAATGAACCCAATACAAAATTTGAACCGTAGTAATAAAATTGACAAAAAAATTATATTTTTATAATAATATATCAGTAATTATAAATATACTGAATATTTATATAATTTTATATATACTCGATATGATATATACTTAATTCACTTGAACTGATTTAAAGATCGATTGGAATTAGAACATGAATCGAAAAATGAACTAATCTGATAATGATTTAATTCAAAATTTAATTGATCTAATTCGATATTAAATCTGAAATAACATAAATATAAATTAATTTCCCAACTATTATCGTGTTTTTAGTTATCTTTAAGTAAGTGGAATCATCCGACAAATAATTGTGCTAACACTGTGCAATAGCTTCTGGAATGAATTTATTTGACAAGAAACATACCCACTCCATTAAATTAAAAAGCATGCATGAATAGCTAGTGGTGATAATCAATAAATATTTAATTATGCCGGGATTTATAATATTATAAATATCTGTAATGCAATATATAGGAAAATTATCTGTAATGCAATATATAGGAAAATTATTGTGGATATTGTGGAAAGAAAAATTATTTCTCGAAATATTGATGTGTCTCTTGAATCCGTCTTTGAATCTATTATTCATTTCACAATATTTCGAGAAATAATTTTTTCACATCAATATTCAAGAAAATAATTTTTGCATCTACAATATCCGGTCAATGGACAAAAATATTATGAAAAAAAATATTTTTCAATATATAGATATCTGAAAATTATTTCTCAATCTATTGAAGTTTGTATAGTAATTTTGAAGACGGATTTATTTAAATCCGTCTTTAAACAGTGAAATAAAAAAAATAATAAAAAATTAAAGTTGGAATCATAACAATCCGACTTCCAATGCCCAATGCTGTTTCTGACGCCTACCAAGCCTATTAAAGAAGGGTTACAAATTCTAATGCTGCGAATTGAAGAAGTGCTGCAAATTTCAAGGCCGAAAATTGTGAATTTTTCTTTTAATTTACAGTTCAGAGACGGATTTAAATGAATTAGTCTTTAAAATTATTGTACAAACTTTAATAAATTGAGAAATAATTTTCAAATATCCATATTTCATATATTAAAAAATATTTTTTTTTACAATATTTCTGTCTATAAGCCACAATGTCCACAGGAATTTTCCGAATATATATCTAATAAAATGACTTATAATATATTCTATTGTAATATAAACATTAAAAATGTTTTTTCCATATCATTTGTAATGTTCAGTATTAAAATTATAGTTATTTTAAATATTTTAATTTATTAAATTTTATAAAATATATATTTTAAATTATTTGATTAAATATTTTTAAAATATATATTTTTAATATTTTTATAAATAATAGAATTAATGTTATAATGAGTCAAAACTAAAAAAAATCAATATTGAACAAATAAAGTGGGACGGAGATAATACTAAAATAAAAAAATTATATGAAATTATTATATATTAGATACCATTTTCTCTGGTTCTTCTTGCTGCAATAATAATAATAATAATAATAATAATAATAATAATAATAATAATAATAATAAAATAGAAAAGTTTTACAAATGATAAGACTCCAACGGTAGAATCCCAGACAATTCTAATGGCGTTTTATCTGAGCCCATTTACAGAAAATTCCTTGTTTTTTGCTTTAATGGGCTCATATTCAATTTCCATATTTCTTTGAAACATATGGCGAGTCATTGTCTGAGTGCAACTACAACATGGCCTAGCCTTGGTGTACCCACAAGGACAAAGAAACCTCGGAGACTGACAGAAAGAAGAGAACACAGTGCTACAATCTGTACTGATGGATCAGTATGAGAGGGAGTGGTGGCTGGATTACAGCATATGAGCTTGTTCTTTTCTTTCTTTATGATGTTGATTGCTGCAACAGAACTGAACGAGTGAAGGCCGAACGATGTTTTGCTTCATGTTTCCAACACTTGTGCAATCCTGTTAGCATCCATTGATGTACCTAGACTAGCAATCCACGTGTAGTGAACCCCACTGCGTATAACCCATTCTCACCTTTCCACCAATTAGGAACTGACCTTCGAGGCTAACCATCTTTCTCTGAGAACATCTCTCTTTCCTGTCAAGATTTCATCTTTCTTTAAAACCAAGTTGTGACTTTGAGTTGCTTGCACAGACCTACAGTAACAACAGTGAGTACGTTCAAACACGGGTTCGTTAGTTGTCATCAGTGGTTTGAGCAAGAAAAAACAGTGATGTGATTTCAATGACTTAATATCTCAACTTTTGATACTGGCAAGCGTATGAAAAATCACGTTGATAATCCAAGCTGTAACTCTAACCCCGGCACCGTGTTAACAAGTGCAGGCGGTGCACGGTGTTTCATCCGGTGGTGGGACAGATTCATTAAAGGAAGAAAAGTATATCTGTGAATGTAGGTGGTGGTGGTGGAATACAGGAAAAGGGAACCCCGGGGGTGCCACTGTGAACGTCGGGAAGGGCGGAGTCCATGTGAACACCGAGAAAGGAAAGGCAGGGGGTGGCACTTATGGGAACGTTGGAGGCAAAGGAGCTGGAGTGCACACCGATAAAGGCGGTTCAAAGATTTTGAACTTTGTACAATTTATTAAAAATATAGATTTGAGAACTAATTATCTATAACTTTCACTATTTTTAAAAATGTGGCTAAATATTCTTTTTAGGAGCGATCGTTTTTATTGTACATGTCTAGAACCTCATTAGTTCAACAAAAACAATAGTAATAAAAATAATTAATGAGATCTTATAATCAATTGTTATATTTAAGAAATATTATAGCGTTTTAACAATTATGACTCAGTTTTTTAAGAGTATTTTCAAAATTTTTATAATAAGTTTCAAGATTAACATCATCTAATAAATATAGTTTATTAAAATTTTAAACTCTTTTTAGGACTCCTATACGATCGCTTCTATTACTTTGTCCAAAATCTCACTGTACACCGAAAAAAGAAAGCCGTGAAAAAATCGTATAAAAATTTTATTTCGAGGGATGGAAAGTAAATATTTTTAATTAATATATTTAAATTTTAAATTTTTAAATAATATGATTATATATGTAATGGAAATTCAACTAAAAATTAATATTAATATTATCATTATAAGAAGGCACGTGTTCCAAATAAATAGGAGTGAAAATAACTTTTATTTAAATTTATAAATATGATTCTATATGCAAAATTAGTGGTAATTAATCTAAATGTATAAATTAACATATACGTGTAACGATTCTATTTGCTTATTTAATATCTTAGTTATATAAAACAAAACTTTATATAGTTGGAAAAATATTAAACTTAATTAATTTAATCAAATAAATTTAACTTAAAATAAAAATCTATTCATCAGGAGAACGTCAAGAATTTAGTTCACATATTAATAATTTAAACAATATCATAAAAATTAAAATTTATTATTATTATTATGAAATGAAAAAAAATTGAAAATTTTTGTCGTAATATTTCATATTCTAATTCTTCTATATAAGAAGACGGGAAAAAAAGGTGAGAAAGCAATGACTGCCTGGCGCCGAGAGAACCCAAGGAGAAACACGTCAGGCGAACACATATAAATTTGATTTATTATTCTTGCTAAAAGAATTCAAGAATCGGAGGTTAAAGTAGGAGTTAACTGAAGCGGGACAGGGGCGGGATATCAAGGATTAGGGTTTTAAAGAAGAAAGGATTATACGGGCAATCAGTCTTCACTCTCCGTTTCTTCTGAAAAAGTAAGATAATTCCTCGGCAATCTTTTTTTTATTGTAGAGTTTAGTAGCTATTACTCACGGCATTGGTTTATAAGACTCGATTTTAGGGTTCTTCGCGGCTTTTAGTTTCCTGGAATGTAGTTTCTTGAAAGTATTTTACTGCAAGAAATTGTTTTATTGGCGGTCGTTCAAAACTCTTTGATGTTTGATTTTCCTAGTATGTTTTATCGATTAATAATTTTTGGGAAAAAAATTCATCATGGGTACTTTTTTGTTATGTTTTAACAAAACATGTCAATATAGAATTGGAATGCTCTAGTTGTGTGTTGAATGTTTCTGCTATTATCTTCAATTTTCAGGTTTTGTTTTTCTGGTCAAGTGGAGGCCTGCTTTGTGAGTATGGCAGAAGTCGGTGGAACAGAGGACCTTGAATTCAAGTGGGGTAAAAAGAAGGGAATTGGAGGGAAAAATAAAGATGTTCAGTTTTATGAATCATTTACTTATGATGGTGTTGATTATGCTCTTTATGACAATGTTTATCTTTATAAGGAAGGTGAACCATTGCCATATCTTGGGAAACTTATAAAAATATGGGAGACCGGTGGTAAATCAAAGAAAGTGAAGGTTTTATGGTTTTTTCGACCTGAGGAGATCTCAAATTTTCTTGTAGATGAATTGGCATATCCGAATGAATTATTTTTAGCATCTGGTGATGGAGTAGGACTTACCAACGTTAATCCATTGGTAATTGTGATTTTATAAAAAAAAGTACTTTGATATTTCATTTTTCAAGAAGCAACTGTCATAGTTTATATGTGTGCAGTGACATGTAATTCACAGTTTGATTTCATGAGTTTTAGTAGTGCCTGACAGCAGGTGTATTATTTTCTCTATTTCTTTTTATTTGAGGAAGTACTTTCAGCATGATTATTTTAGGTGCTTTCTTGTTTATCTAATTATTCTAGTGTTAATTTCCCCTTTTCGTCCAACTGTTAGGCTATTTGAAAACTTCATGCATGAAGTGGGTAGATAACAGTTGGACTGGAACGCGTCCATTAGTTCTTATCTCTTATATACTTTTGACACTGTACTGAGCTACAAAGTGGAATAGATTTGGTCAAAAACTCGTATAATCCTTGAAAATGGTTATTTTTGTTCAATTCACTTTATCCTTAAGGATATTAAAGTTGTGAATTGAATTTTTTGCGAGTTTTTGTCTTCAGGAGGTATCTTGTTAGATGTGGTTCAGTTTTCTAGTTTTCCTGACATTTCATTATACATTATTAAAATTTATTTATTTTTCAATCAGTATGATATTGTATTTTAAGTTTATACAATTGGACATCTCTTGTGTTTTGAAGTGTTAAACATGCGTTCATCTACTTAGTTTCTAATTTTGTTAACATTAATTCAGGAAGCACTTGTTGGAAAATGCAATGTAATTTGCATTTCAAAGGATAGCAGAAATCCTCAACCTTCAGATGGAGATATCCAAATGGCTGACTTTGTGTTTTACCGTACTTTTGATGTTGGGTTGCGCACTATCTCCGATAAGATAGATGAAAAAATTGCTGGAACTGAAGGTATTTATTTTCCAGTCATCTATTTGATTGTGATTTTGATGCTGGTTGTATTAATGGTTGAAATTCCTGTTCCTATTTCTCTGTTTGTTGCAGTTAAATTTATTTTTAACCTCCCTGGTTCTCTGAAGACTTCTTCTGTCCATAACTTTAGCGTGGATGGTAAAAATGCTAGTGAAAATACTATAGGAACAAATGGAAGAGTGGTTTTATCTAAGCTAAACACATCTGAGGATCAAATTCCTGAAGAAGATAGACAAGAGGAACATAAACCTGTGGTTGTTGAGAATCTTGCTCCTAATGATATACAAGAGAATGGCTGTAACTACAAAACTGCTTCAAGTTTTAAAGTTGAAGAGAATTCAGATATAAAACTTTCATCAGTTAAACCTAATATCTCCCAGAGAGAGAAGTTTGTTTCAGGTGTAGTTACAGAGTCTGGTGGACTGGCAAAAAGAAATGACATACAGGAAAATACTTCTGGTGATAAGACAGGTTTTAGCCGTAACGTTAAGGAAAATGCAAACTCTTCTGTTGAGAAGATAGGTCATGTCAATCAAGTCAAATTTGATGAAAAATTAAAATCCATTAAGGATACAAGTGAGTTGGATGAGAGGCCACATAAGAAAGCAAAGCTTGATAGTTCTGTGAAAGTCTCCAATGACAAGGAAAGCCTAAGACGTCCTACAGATCCTCGCGGGTCAGCCAAAAACTCTTCCAATAAGCTGAGAATTGAAGATAAACTCACAAAACCTACTAACAAAGTTGTAGCAGTTACCCGTATGCCTGTCTCTGTAAGTGGTATTTTGGAGTTCTCTTCTCTTCTTTTTTCCCTCCTATCAATCTCATTTTAATGATATTATCTTGAGGGGACATGAGGTTCACTTCTAATGCACATTAGCTCAAAGCATGGGGTTGGTATTATTGATAAGATAGATGTGATTACTTTGCAGATTTAACTGTTATGGCAAATCATAGTTTTAAAGATAAATTTTGTGAAACCTTTCTTTTCTTTGTAGGCATCACCAGGTTAGAACCTAATTTTTTCCTCTTGAATTTGATCCTTTGAAAAATAAATGAATAAATAAAATCACATGGCTTCAAATTTATCAAACGTTAATCAAAGAATAGTGTAGTCTCGCATGCTTTTTTTCCTACCTAGTTCCTGCCATTATTTGTTGTATCTTGTACAATACCATGCTTGCCTGTTTCTGCCTTATCACCTGCAGGGATTTTACTATCCTGTTATCCATGTAGTATGTGAAAATTTCTTGTGAAGATTTACTTCTTACGGTTGTTTATTCATGCTGACAGGATAGGAGCAATTGGTTTGGTGAAATTGTAAGTACTCTTCTGCCACTTCTAGAGTGATTGCTTAAATTAGTTTCACAGCCTATTTTTAATGTTATGTTTTCATAAATTACTCTACAATCTTTAAGCTGATCTTTAAACTGCCTTGTACATCATTTCAGCCTTGGGAAGAAAGAATGCAGGATGCACATGAGCAAAAAAAACTTGTTCTGCTTCAAAATTTGGATCCAGCTTACTCTTCAGCAGATGTGGAGGTACTTTCTATTATGAATAAAATTTATGTTGTTTTTGTAGCATTTTGTATTTCCAAGCATAGGTTTTTGTTTTCCCTCTCTTTCCCTTTCTCCTTTGTACCGTTTTTCTTTGTTATGAAAAATATATGTTTCTATTTCAGGATATAGTTTGGACTGCCTTCACGAAAACTTGCAGGGCAAAGGTGGTTCAGCAGACTGCATGTTCCAGCCCTCATTCTGGTATAAGCATATTCTATATGAAAGAGTATTCCTCCCTGTGGAACATAAAAACAGTAATGTGGATTATGAGAATACAGAACAGAAAGTTGCCAAAATTATAGGAGATATCATACTCTGAATAGTTAGAGGTCCTGATGTGGAACTGTGATTTTATTCTCAGTTGGACATGGTATCTAGTCAATATTTTGTGTTTATCAAACAGGAGATTTGAGAAAAGGTAGACGTGACAGCAGACCTGAGTGTTTTGGTAATGGCTATTAGTGTTTTCCTGAAGTGATTTTTGAAGTCATAGTGTCTGTTTGATATCATTTTATGTCCTATGTCATTGCTTCTGCTTTCTAACATAGTTTATCTATATGCATATATTTAAAAATGTAAAACTAAAAGCAGCCTCTTTAGGTTACCTCTAATATAGCATGCAGTGGATAAATTTGAACATTTAGGAAATTGATTTGGTCATGTTGTAGGTCAAGCTTTTGTTATATTCGATACAAGGGAAGTAGCAGAGGAGGTTATTACAAAATTGGATAAGGGATGCTTGTTGCTACCGAATCAGAGGTATATGTTGCAATCATTTCCATATGTGGTGCTATACATATGCTATTATACTCCACATCTAGTTTAATGCTTCGTGTATCAGTGGGTTCAACCTCCATTGTGAAGCTTTTCTGTGATTTGCAAGCACTCTATAATGTACCTAGCATGCCCTTTACCACCCGGAAGATGGGTTTGGAAAGTTTTTCTTCTCAACTTTTGCTCATTTTCAGTTTCTCTTGTTTCCTAAAAATGTTTGTGATCAGCTTTCCTTTTTGTCTTTACTAAAATATATAGTTTTAGGTTTTCTGATCATATGATCTCATTTTCCGTAATGTCTTGACCTCATTGGCTCTTTCTTTTACCCCTTTTTTTATCATGTATTTTGCCCATTTTCACCTTACGTTTGCCTGGGCTCTAATGCTGGTCCGTTTATTTTGAACTTCTGTCTTATTCATAGCCTTTAGATTAATTTACAGCATGTGAAACTGGCCCTAAGAGCTGTGATGATGCTATTTTTTTTTTCTTTTATATCTTGTTGTGCAGGCCACTTGTTGCCAGCACCCCAAATCCCTGCTTCTCAAAGAAGCAGCCGATGTTTGCAGGTCATCTCATTGTTGATAAACTCAAATCCCAACGGGAAATGGTACCTATTTCTTTTCTCTCTCTGTCTCAGTTTGTAGGTGTCTGTTTGGTGTTTGCATGTTTGCTTGGTTAATCACACCCTATGGAACGTGGATGCAGTAAATCTGATTTTATTTTGTTGTTTCCTTTTTGTTTCTGTTAATTTGTTACTGAGTATTCCATTTTTCCCACAGAAAGACGCGCTATCTACTTCACATTGTTCCCAACCCAACACACTTGAGTATGATATGGCCATGGAATGGTGCTTAATGGCAGAAACATCCAATGTGTCCTGGAAAAAACTATACGAGGTTTCGAATTTCTGCCATTCTTTTTATGTGTTTCTACCTTCTTTTGCTTTGTGTTAACCATGTATTTTGGATTTTTTAGCAACAAGGGAAAGAGATAAAAAGATTGAAGGTCAACTTTAAGTCCAAATGAGCACGTTTAATTTTGTCTTCCCCTAATTTTGGTAAGTACAACCTACAAGCTACTACCCTTCTGTTTTAAGCATAATACACGATCTGTTTTTAAATGATTCGGCTGCTAAAGTGCTCATTTTCTGTTCAGTATATTTCTTTGAATTAGAAGAAATCCATTTTTTGAAGCAAACAATCAATGTGGAGTTTCTGGTATGAAGGTATGGTCTCTACCTATGTTGCACCAATATGAATACGAGTATGGGTACGTAAACGGGAAACAACAATTTCTAAAATTATAAGGCATGAGTACGTTAAGGGTATGACAAATATAACATAACTTTTATATTCTAAAATATGTAAAACAAAAATTCATAAATAAAATCATATGAGCATGACGTCACACATGAATCATGTGAGCAAGAGAAAGTTGAAAGAAATAACAAAATATCATTAAAAGTGTAGGAGAATACAAGAATAAGGAGATGAAATATGTGGAGTACCCAAGCTGTATCCTATATGCCCCCGGTATGAGGACGGTGTCGGGTGTGTGGTACTTCACTAAATTGAAGTACCGGTGTTTCATAGTTGTCTACCACTATTATTATGTTTCCCTACATTTTGCCATATTATCTAGTTTTCGTCATCCTGAAATTTTTTAGTGTCATCTTTGATGATACTGATTGTTTCGTAAGTTTGTTACTCCCACCCCCACCCTTTGTGATGTTCTATTCTTCTGTTGAATATTTTTCAGTTGTCAATCTGTAGGACGAGGGGAAACTTGATTGCAGCTGTGTGTTCCCATGCCCTTTGACTATGTGATGCATTGTTGAAACTGATGGACTCTGCAAATAGGTCTGAGCTGACATTTTGGAAAGTGAAGTAATTATGGTCTGCAGGTATGTTATCTATTACGGGCACTCCATTCTGCGGTGCCCACGTTTTTGCTTGAAGAGGTCTTCCTATCTGTTCTAGGTATGTTTTGTCATGCTTGAACACCTTTTTGCAAATTACAACCAAATACCGTGCTCGGATTTCCCCATGAAATATAATCTTTAGTCTTACAAGTGATACCAATTGTGAGTGGGAACATCAGATTTCATAGTCTAATTTGGATTTTCCTGTCCAGTCCAATATGCATTTGTCATAATCTGAAAATCAATACAAGTTTAGTTCTTTTCAATGAACGTGGTTCAAAACCCAAAAGTTGGACCTTTTCTTTGAAAAATGATGTCGGATTCGTTTTGTTTGTTATTTTAAATATGACCGTGACCTAAATATAATTTTATTTATAATTAAATAATTTAAATATAATTTTTAATAATTAAGTATAATTGTATTTATAATTAATCGGTTTTTATTATATTTCCTTAAGTATATAGTAAAACCTACGGACGAGATGCAAGAATGGCACACTTCTACCAAAGTAAGACTCTTTCGGCGGTCCGTTTCACTTTCGACTCTTCAAGCTGGAAAATGTGTGGGCCTCCCCCCCCACCCATTAAACTAGGGGTGTAAACGAGTCGAGCTCGAGTAGTGCTAAGCTCAGCTCGACTCGTTAAGATTTCGAGTCGAGTTCGAGCTTGAGTAATTTTAAACGAGCCTGAAATATCTGAGCTAGGCTCGACTCATTAAGAACTCGAGTCGAGTTCGAGCTTTTTTTTAGCCTAATCGAGCCAAGTATTGATTGATCTTTGATCGTGTTAGACTCGAGTAACTCTTATTTTTTAGTCTCATTTAAAGCCTAATGAAGAAAAAACTTCAATACACAAGTTATATAAACTCAAGCTTGTTAATTTTAGGTTTTAATATGTTAATTTAGGGTTTAAGACTTATGTGTAATATTAGATTTTAGGGTTTTAAGTTTAGAAATTTAGATTTTAAATTATAGAAAATTTAAAAAATAATATATTTATGTTTTTGAGTAGCTCGTGAATTTTTCGAGTCGAGTATCATGTAGCTCGGCTCGTCAAAAACTCGAGCCAAGTCCAATCGAGTCGAGTTTTGACCAAGCTTTGACCGAATCGAGCTCGAATAGCTCGCGATCTGTCTCGTCTCATTTACAGCCCTAGTCAAGCCTATTATTATTTCCATTAATTTTTTCTATTCACTTAAAAAAGAGGTAACTTTAAAAGTTTACTCGGGGTTAAATTTAGAATTATAATTTAGAGTTAATAATTTTAAATTAATAAATTAATAAGATTATAAGTTAAAATTTAAATTTAAACCTAAATCCTAACCATAAATCTTAAATTTTATTCATAACCTCTAAATTCAAAACCCATAACTTCTAAACTTTAAGATGTAACCATAAATGCTAAAATCAAGATGCTTGCACCTAGATATCGAATATTACCTTAAAATGGTATAAAGAACTACTCCCCTTAAAATGTTAAGAAACATTACCTTCCAAATTGAAAACCATAACTCTATTATTTTATACAAAAACAACAATAACAATAAAGAGTTAAAAATCGATTCAAAGTAAGCCACCGGCATAAGTATATTTTTGACATGCGTATACCCTCAAAATGCTCAATTACCTTTTAACAGGAACCTCATAAGTAGAGGAAGATCTAACCCATTTGAAGAGATTTTCTTTGTTCTATTTCTCTTCAAAATAACATAGAACATACATATGGATACACAGGGAGGATGAATTGGGAAATATACATACACACAAATGTAAAGAATATTTATAAGACAAATCCAATTCAAATTGCCAGTCAGTTGCCGGAACCAAGCAGCCATCGGATTCTTGTAGTTGAGGAGTCGGCAACCATGTGGATACGCAAGTAGCAAAAATATTGTTGAGCAACAAGTTACATTACATGTACTGAGAAAGCCATTGCTTACACATATCAAGCACGGGAAGAGAATTGGCATGTAAAGCCTGAAAAGGTATTAAAACAGCATCAGCACTTTTCCCACTAGCTATCAACGATAAACATCATTTTAAGAGGTTCACTGAGCTAGACTATATATATATATATTTGTGTGGTATTTTCCCATATCAAAAGGGAATAGAATACCACTGGAAAATCAGTTGAAGAATGCCACACAATCACAGTTTTAACTTCAAAGAATGCCACATAAATTTCGACGCTAGGAAAAAGGACAACCTGGTGTGCAACATATTGAACATCGGCCACACTTCCACTTCGAGAAGCAATCTGGAAGGCACTTTTTAGGCGACCACAAACCACACATGCCAGTACTTTCCTACAAAGAGTTAGCAAGTGATACAAACATAGATAATGTATCAAAGAGGCTGCTGCTTAAACCAAAACTATATAACATCTTTTAGCAGAAATTACAAATATAAATCCCTTTCCTATTAAATGGCCCATTCCCAGTTCAAAGTCTTCTACGGCTAAGTAATTGCTGTAAGAAAACAGATCATGGGTATAATAACAAGGATTAGAAGTGAGGCACATCCTGTAGCATTAACCAATCTATCAACTAACTCATGTTTCATCTTGATAAACTTGTGACAAGTAAATCACAAAACTTATTGCTTTTTAACCTGCAGGAGGGAGTCTACTATCAGGTTGCAATCGCACTGTTAAATTGGTTCACTTAAATTAAAGACCCAAACCAGAGTTATTCTTTTGTAAGCAAGGAAGAAAAAAAGGATTCGGTGTCAAAGGTTGGATTGCCAGGCACGGGTCCTCAGAAAAGTCTCCTTTTAGAAACCTTCTATAGTTAGAATACTACCAAGCTGGCTAGTCCACCAGTTTGAGGATCCAACATAATAGCGTTAAATGAATATCTACCCTCTGTGATCTACTGTACCTTGAAACAAATGCGATAGTAACAACTATGAAAACTAGAGATATAAAAAAAAATACCTGTGACTACTGGTTAGCATGTCAATGAGACGGTCTGGGCGCTCCTTGTGTTTGTTAGCATACACATTAATAGCAGCCCCTAACACCTACAAAATTCCAAAAATCACAGGATTACTCATTCATGAAACAAAACACTACTTTTTTTTGTGTGTGTGGTGGGGGGTAGGGCTGATAATGAGCCTGACCAGCTCGCGAGCTACTCGGGCTCGACTCGAGTGAGCTCAACTCAGATTCGGCCCGAGATTTTAACAAGCCGAGCCGAACTGACCCAATCTCAGTTCGAAAAGCACATGAACTAACTCGGAATAATTATATCTATATATAATAAAAAGTTTTTTTAACGAGGCCCCATCTTATAAAAAAATATAATAAAATTGTTCATTTCGAGCCGAGCCCAATATTAGAGCCGGGCTTGGGCTTGGGCTCGGCTCGTTATTACCCCTAGGGGATAGTCATTTCACATTATTGCTTATTTCATTTTGTTTAGGAACTGCCAAATATACTGAAAAAGGTCACCATTGAGCAAAATTTGAATAAACTCATACATTTAATGGATTAAATGCCATTTCAGGTTCAGTTAGACAAAAAGTTATTGGGCGTGCTTACGACAGTTCTACCTTTTAATTAATCAAGAATACAAATAAACAGAGCATGCATCAAACTATGGAAAGTTTGTCTAATTTTTTAACTGCACAAAGTACATTCAGTCAGAATTAGTATTCCAAGTGAATGTGATAGGAGTCAAATTTCGAAGGAAGAAAATGATGAATAGATCGATAATTTGTAGTAGTAAAGAATCTTAACACTATCACAACCAATAATTAGGAGAATTCAAATAATAATAATCATGATGCAACTAAAACCAAATGCTAGCCTATTTATAATAAACATCCTAAACTACTATTTGCAGAATTAGAGGGAGTTGCAACTCCTCTTTATGATCATGTAGATCATGGGATCATGTAGGCCAAATAGTTGGAACCGTATCAGAATGTATATAACAAGAAGATGCTAGTGGCACCCTTTTTACAAAGAAGTTTCATTTAGAGCACCAGCACAAGTTAATTTGTAAGAGAAAGAGAACTTATTCCTCGAGAGTCCAATTGACTAAGTTCTTAATTTGTGTCTCATCGCATACAACTTAACAAAGTTTAATATTGTATTCCACTAAAATGTTTCTTTTCGTATAGCACCTACCAGGATATAGTCAAAAAGTGTCGGCCCTTCGATACCAATATATTGACTATACCACATCAAAAGAAAGTACACTACCTGATCCCAATCATCATCATCAATTGTTCCTTTAATGTTTCTGAAAAATTCTGTCAACTGGCTGCCCTTTTTTCTTTCAGCAAGTGATGCAGCAACAGCAGCATATATGTCAACAGCTGCATGACATGGAAAATACTCCGAATGTTAAAAGCAAAGCTGCATTAACTTGAAAACTTAAAACAAATTGGCAAAAGGGAAACAAAGGTGCAGCCACCTGGAAGATTAAATTCATAAATAACTTGGAAAGCCAAATCAAAGTTCCTCTCAACAAGAGTCTCTGCAATCTCACACCTCCTCCTGAAAAGCAGCAAACATAACAAACCAATCAACATTGTCATTAATGTGCACTCCTCTAACAATGGATCTGCACACGAGGTAATACAATCTAAAGTGTAGAGTAATTCTACTTATGGTATGCCACCTGATGAGATGGATACCAACAAAGTAAAAAGGCTCCATCGAGCCTTGATTAACTTCAGGGATACATGTTGATAATTGATGTTCCACCACTGTTGGCAATTATTTATAAAAAACATAATTACCAACGAATGAATTCAATTTTTCCCCAAATAATACAGACGCTTACAAGGCCTGTCCTCTTTATGCATTATTTTTAGCTAAAATTCCTTTGGCTAACAGCTTCAAGTAACATACAATGGTGATTTAAATATATTTAAACTAGCTGTACTTTCTCCTGATAAATAACAATTAATATGTGTCCATCAGGAGCCAACCATGGTTGCCTAGTTGTTGATCGACAATTCCAACCAGTAGAAACATCAAAAAGAACTTTTTGCAACTCTGATGCCTAAACATGAGTGAGATGATAATAACCTAAAGGTTTCTTGATCATTTGGATTTCCAAAAAGTGAATGTCTCCACTGTGGTCCATCTGAGTCATTAAAGGTCTTAACAACTTCCACCTGAAAAGCCCAACAAATATAAACAAAAGATCAGATTTACCCAATTAAATTGACATAAAATGCTGGAGCTAGAATTTTTTGTTCTAACCCAGTTTTAATCAAATACAGCACGCTACTAAGATGGCAACAAAAATGTACTTTCACAGAGAGTGCTGCGGACATTTCATTTCATATAGATTTTCATATATTATAGATGTAGGCGGAATTTCAGAAAAGAAGGTACTGATATAAGTATTTAGACATTCAAAAGGGGGAGACGGGGGCGGTGGGGGGGGGGGGGGGAAGGGAGAGAGAGAAAGTCAGACACCCATGTAAACATGTGAAACAATACTATCTCCTCATCCACCTTTATAGATACTTCTATTATGAGCTCCACAATACCAGAATTTACTTGAAACATTTTCACTAAAGAACTAAAGTTTTTAAAACTCAAAATGCAAAAGCCTCAAGATATGCCTAACATCTTCCCCAAATCCAATTATTACAAGCAGGATATATTTTCTGGAGCTATTATTACCTGGATTGATACTCTAGCCGAAAACTTGACAAGTCCTTCTTCAGTAAGCTTCTCAGAGGCACTTTTTCCTCTAGCACCTTTCGTGACAAGCTTGGTAGATTCTCCACCTTTATATCGTGCTGATAATCCCTCATCAAAATGCATCTGTAACAAAAGGAAGCATGAGTAATGGAAGAGCAATTGTTCTTTTCATGAGATTTTTGCATGTACAACTGGCCTTACTAATATCAGATGTATCTAAATGGTTGATACTTTTTAGCGTTTATTATATTGCTAGTTTACAAGTGTTGTACTTTTTGCAGCTGCTTTCTTTTTACTATAATATATTTTTGAAAAATAAATCTACAACACCATATTGGTATTCTAATGGATTCTCTCACATATAATAGGCTTTTCAAAACTATGAAATAAAAGGATGTGTTTGTAATGAACAGTTACCTTAGCATGTTCCAAATGTCTGATAGCTTCCTCTTGAGAAGAAGAATTTATAAATAACTGGATACAACAGAGCCCAGCTGCGACATGATCCTTTTTGATTACCTAAACCATAGAATAAGTTTAAGAAAAGCATCAACAAACTCAGTTTGAAAGAAGAAAGAACAATGATTTAGAATTTATCTTTGTGGGTGGGTGGGGGGGATGGCAAATGTTAAATAATTCAATAATCCTTTTGTTAGCAGCTATTCATGTTACATTCCCACCAAGGAACATATAAAAAAGGAGAACACAACCGCTTAGAAAATTATATGTAAAACTTGCAATCCATCCAATATCAGTAGTTATTAATTCCCTTTATTTATCATCTTCACCTTTGTAGGGGTAAATATGTAAGTCCAAGGGGGCTCTATCAGAATGAATAGGAAGTATGTTCAGTATCTCCCTAACTTTTAAGTTCTAGCACAACCTCCCCACCACCACCACCACCACACACACACAAAAAAAAAAAAAGAAGAAGAAAAAAAAACTTGGCACACCAATCTTAGCAGTTAATGCAAGTATCAAGTGATGGTCTGACACCGAGACCTTTCAGCAGCATTACCAAAAATGAAAAGAAAGATGGTACCTGAAATTTGTATAGATAATTAAAGTGCTTATGAGTTTCACAATATGTGCAAATACGGGCAAGGGCAGCAGCTATATATTGATTTATTAATGCATCCTGTTCCTTTGCAACTGAAATTCTTTGTGAAATCACTTCCTCCAAAACTGGCATAGCACCATATCCAACGCACAAGTCACACAAATCATCAATGGTTCCATAATCAGTTGTCAAAGGATCTGATCTTTGAGGAGACGATGATGAAGTTACTACTCCCATTGTTGAAGGTTGAGCAGGTGTAGGAACACCATTAGGAGGAAAGAATACCAAGCATGCATCGTTGAAGTGACCATGCTTAAACATAAATCCAAGCAAATGTTGACAAGCATACTACAACGACAAAGAGAAAATTAAATGAAAGATCTGATCACTGAGATGTAAACTGACCATAAAGAAGAATGAAGAATAAGTGATATAAATTTAGCAATGCATAAGTGACAATAACTGTATAGAGAGCCCAATATAGAAACAAATCAGAATTACTAAGTTGCCAATATGGCATTCTTAGTTATATTATTCCGCACGAACCATTATGTTCTGGTCAATCGTTTAACAGATAGAGAACATAAATGACAAGAAAGCTTAATCATAGATAGTACTTAAAAAGCAAAACAAATTTAATATACACATTCGAAAGAATAAAGAGTTCAACTTACTTCTTGCAAATAGTTTATACACTCAGTATAACGAGCACTGTCCAAGTTACTACGTGGTCCATCTTCAAAGTCAGGGCCATATGGAGAATTACTACTTGTGAATGCCTGAGACCGCCTTGATCTCTCTGAACGAGGGAAGGTAGATGGCATGTACAAAACATTAAGATATGAATCAGCAGAAAGAGAATCATCCAAGATTGTGGGTGCACTTTTGGCCAAATGTTCATACCTGCAGCATAAATTGCATTAGGCTATGCCATTACCATAAACAACCAAATGTGTGAACACACTTTTGCTTTTCAAATGATAAAGTTATTAATAGCTGAAACATAACTATGATGGAGGCACGGAAATTGGGTCCTCAAAAAAATAAATTCCGGGTCCATCATTTAATAAATGAACCTTGCCTCAAGTTAAAGTTTTTGGACAGTAAAAATCAGCTTCGTGCTTGGCAATCTATAGTGAGTCAAATTGCACGACATCTTACATGGAACGAACAGCTGACACATCCACTGGGGGACCTCCTTCAATTGTATTAATGATCTCTAGAATGATAGGTGCAGGATCACCCTTGTAAAGTTGAAGAGCTTGCCTGAGCAATAAATTAACAACAAATTCAGCATTAAACAAACTGAGTAGAACTAGTAGTCTCCTAACTATATAATAATATTTAAATAGTTAACGTACTTAAACTTTACACGTGCTTGTGCATAGTGCTCCATCTGAATCAAAGCGCGCCCCCATGCATTCCACGCAGGAAAAGCATCAATCTGAGAGAAACACAAATTCATGAACCCAAGACATCCAAACAGAGTAGACTTTGAGGGAAATGGTAGAATTAATTACTAGAATCTCTGCACAAACTGATTACCTTACACTTCCTGCAAGTATACACAGCCATGCTGTACCGTTCATCAACAATCAACCTGTCACGAAGACGTCCAGATGACTCCTTGTCAGCAATATCATCAAGTGAAGCAGCTATTCCATATCCCAGAAGGCTTTGAAGAAGCTCAGCACGTCCCACCCATACCTCTGCTTGTGATAAAATTTCAGATAACTCATCTGTGGACTGACTTGAGCTACCAGCATCAGAAGATGCATCATCAGCATCCCTGCTTCTTTCAGAACTATTGGACAAATCACTCCCCTCAGTAAGTTTCCTCAGCAGCGATTTAGCATATAGTAGTCCCTGCACATGCAAAATAAGACGATTGATAACTACTACGGATAATTATCCTTTCCATTATGCAAGTTAACCAAAAAAATAACATACTGGTTAGTGGTGGCAATTAAAGAACAATAAATATCAATAACTACTTCTAGCTATTGGCAGTTGAAGGGGCATGGATTAGCCAAATACCTGGACAAATGTCTCTATGGCATGATATGCTCGACCAATTGTTTCCATTGATGCATTCTCAGGCAACTGCTTGGAGCCCAAAACAGTCTTCATCTGATTAACACACAAGTCTAGGGCACTTTTTGCAGACACATACTCATCAGAACACAAGGAAAGCAGTGCCTAGAAACAAGGAAAAAGAAGAATCAGCAGATCAAAAGCTCCAATCATCAGAACATAAAAATAAGTGTCATAACCAAACGTCTCAAAGCCTAGCAATACTACATACTAACATAGTTGATTAAAAAAAGCATTACAGGAATTTTTCTCTAGACAGATATTCATAGAAATTTGTTATGGAAATAGTCAACCCTAGATATCTGATCCAATCAAGGTGTAATAGCATAACATTCTGAGAGAATTGCCATACTAACAGGATCTGTACCATAATTATTGAGATGACAACCATAGACATTGCCTACACACAGTTCAGCTGCACTAATTAGAATTATTTGCCTGTTCAATTACCAAACCTTGAAGAGAATAATGTCAGGGGAACTTTCATATCTGTGAGATGCTCGAACAGCTTCATCTTTACCAGCATCGCCTGTTAGCATCCATTCCTCAGCAATTGAGACAGAAGGAAGCCGATCTTGCCCATCTGCATATGATGCTACACGATCCTCTTGAATCCCAGCCATAGTCTCCCAAGCAACTCTTTCAGAAGGTGGCAAACCAGAATTCTTCCTTTTCCGATAAACATCTTTGGGAGCTGTCTTGTCCCCAGTATTACGTGGAGCCCAAGAAAAAGCTCTACGGGCCTCTTTTTGCAAGTTGTTTAAACTGCTAGTGAAGGATGACCTTGCAGGTGCACCTGGTTTCGTTTTTGGTTTTGGCCTTGTTCCAGAAACAGATATCCGAGGCTCCCGAACTGGAGAGCTGATACTGATGGCAATAGCTTTAGCAGCATAAGATATAATTACACTGTTGTCTCTCAAAGAAGGAAACTCTTTAAGGATCTGTCAGACACATTGTCAAATATAGAATTCAGGATCCATTTAAATGGGAATATAAACCAAAAGCAAGTTTAAAAAAAGTGAAAGAAGAATTGAAAAGGAAGCAACATTATCTTTGCTCTCAAGTTACAAGATGAGGAAACATGAACCTGTTGTAAACTTGTCATGTGATCATAAATAGTATTATTATTTAGAAACTAGAAAATGATATTTGATATCAAAAGCTACAAAATGCATCTAAAGTGTTTTTCAGGCATAATACCAGCGACGCAGATTGCAGTTGTTTCCTCATCAGCAGAACCTCCAATATTAAATGTGGATGCTCATGCAAGGAAGAACATCGTTGCTGCCATGGTAGTGGCAAGGCAGCCAGAACACGAAGGCCTAACGCCCATGAGTTAAGTCGAGAAACCTCAATATCTGACAGATTCCC
Source organism: Abelmoschus esculentus (assembly GCA_035048815.1). Classification (NCBI taxonomy): domain Eukaryota; kingdom Viridiplantae; phylum Streptophyta; class Magnoliopsida; order Malvales; family Malvaceae; genus Abelmoschus; species Abelmoschus esculentus. The sequence continues at coordinate 1,284,095 of JAUCBN010000025.1, forward strand.
ATCTCTCCGCTTCAAGAAGAAGTGAACCTTTACAAAAGGACAGAAATAAATCACACATACTGTTTTCAAACTCAATAAGTTTCAAGTATGGGTCAGTCAAATCCTGAAAAGGAGGCTGATGTGAACAATTAATTACAAGAAGTTGCTTTGACCGTAGGTTGGGTAATAGCTGCATTGCACCCATAGCTACTGGTAGAGCATCATCAGAGTCACTTAGTGATGATAGAAAACGAGAAGCTTCTGCCGGACCTCCACCATTCAAAGGATCTGCCGTGAGAAGCTTCACAAGCTGTCGGCCCTGAAGTTCTCTCCGCAATTCTGCCGATAATCCAGCACTTTCAGCTACTTCTAAAGCAGCAGAAACAGCTCCTTTCCCAGCTAATCTTAGTGCTAAGCCTTCAGGATCTTGCTTACATTCAGCTTCAACCTGACATTTTCAGGAAAAGGAATAAGCAAAAGAATTGTAAGTTAAGAGTACTTCTTCATTTAGTTCAGGCACCGAAAAAATACAACCTCTTGCCAGCTTCCATGATGATGATCTACACTTAATATATGGCTGTACCTCTGCAAAGCTTGTCTCCTTTGCAAGACCTGCACAATATTGTTTGACCAATAGTTATTACAAAAAAGAGGGAAAGAATCATATAAAGTAGATTTTATAAGAGGAAACAAGAACACGATTTCCAGGATCCAGGATAAAAGAGAAAGGGGGAAAAACAAATTACTAATCAAATCCAGAACCTCATTCCTAACTGGATCAATTTGAGGCAGGTGGCAGCTGCACATGGTTAGAACATCCAATGCAGCATCAAGTTCCCATCTGTGCATGTACCTGAGGAAAGAAATTGAATTTTGTGAGCCCACAATTTCAGGCACATTATAAATTTTTATGAATGGCAAGCATCGACAGTGCTAAAACAGGCTTCAGAGGAGGGGAAAGCTTAAAGACATGTTACTATACTCAATCCCCTTCATTGTAGGGCCCACATTAGATACTTTTTCAAACAGCTCTTACTTAGGCAATCTTGTTTTTAAGGAACTTCTTGAAATCAACAACAAATAGAGTAGTGTGTTCATGCCTCATTTAGGCCCACAAACAATACCTTTGCCACTTTTCCCAGCTGCCCTACTCCGAAGGAGAGGAATAGTGATTTTGAAAATTTGAAATTGATTACATGAAACAACTTAAAGGGGGTAAAAGCAAAATAAAGTGAGAAATCAAGGTGGCAAAAATGCAAAATGTTCATCACTTATGTGCACCCTCATACTGAAAATACACCACTTAATAAATTACTTTAAGCAGACATCACCAGAGCAGAGAAAACAGAGCTTTTACATACTTGAGGGCAAGTCCAGCTGCCAGTTGTTTGTCCTTCAACCGCAGGCAATACTGCCAACTATTACTCCAGATGCCATGCCCCCCATAACTCTGAGGTTCTCCTGAGGCTGAATGACTTCCTTCTCCACGTTCAATTAGTAGTTGAAGCAACCTGTCTGAGGCTCCATTACGTAGGAAGCGATCAGAGAGTGCAAGAGCATCCATTAGTTTCCCTTCATCAATCAACCTAAGAGAGAGAAAAAATGATTAGCATCGCACACCAATCACAGCAAGTGAAAAAGCTTAATCATAACTACTGCTATCTCAATTTTTTCTCCTAAAGTAAGGTGTTAGGGCCAAAATTGGACCTCATATGGTGGTACTAGTAAAAGTTAACAATTATATGGTGCCGAAAAGCAACATATTAACTCTCACAATTTGGAACAAAATACATAGACAAAAAGATAGTACCGTTCCACAGCTTTCTCATACGGATCTTCATTCTCTAAACCAAAAGAAAGAAAAACTGTACTATCAACTTCAGTTTCAGTTTTTATGCAGTCATGCCATGGGTCTGGAGAAGTGTTATCTTTAACATTGAGGTCCAAAGATGCCGTGATGTTAGAATTACTAACAATTTCATCAACTTCAGACTCGGTGTCACTGTCAGATTCGCGCAATCTCTTAATAACAGTTCTTGTTTCAGGTTTAACGTTGCCGTCATCAGCACTTTGCATAGCTGTGACAGCAAATTCTGATACCCTATGAAGATTAGTCTGCATTTGTATCCATCTATTCAAAGTAGGGAACCTGTTTCAGAAAAGTGAAAATTAAACTATGTTGTGATGTAAATGAGATACACAGGCATTAACATTCTGCAAGGTCACCTTTCAGATTGATCAAGAGCAAACTCATAAAACAACCGATCAGCATCAGGTGCCTGCAATAAATCATCATCCAAGGAGCTAGATATAGAGGAGTCACTGCCACTGTGTAACATACTGCTTCCAAAAACACATGCCAAGACAGCCCTGACTGGGGATATTTTAACCAAATGTTTCACTATATCTAATTGGAGAGGGTAAAGAGGGATCCCAGGTGTTGCAGAGGAACGACTGTAACAGCTAGGCTTAGCTTCTTTAGCAGAAGGAGAAAGTATTTTATTTTCTGAACAACTACGAGGGCATGTGGGGATGACGGGAATACATGCCCATCCATGACCAGACCGTGGAGGATAAACTGGGGGTACACATGCTGAAATCACTTCATGAACAAAGTCGGCAGACATTATCTCCGCTACTTTGCTAGCTGCATCTGTGCTGCCTCGGTCAAAGACCAAACGAGTTAAAAGCTGAAGAGACAAAAAGTAAACAATTAATATTTTGCATATAGAAAAGAATCAAGTGCATTAGTTAAGTTATTTTTCCTTTTCTTAGGTACAACGGTATATCATTCCCAAATTTTCCCCGTTTTCAACTCAAATCAGAGTAATATAAACTGAGAAGAAGATAATCTAGGAAGCAAGGGAAGAAAATTTCTTACATCTTTAGGCCATTCATATACAAGTGAAAAAAAGTTAAAATCGTGAGTTGTATCTGTTCCATCCACGATGTCACCTATCGCAGCAATATGGAGAATAAATTGTGACAAATAGGTTGTGGGCTTTGCACTTAAAGGACCAAAGAGTCTCTTCCCAGCATCCACCATATCATACCCAACAGATTGCATGCTATTATCTTCAGACGTGGAAGTTAACGATGTTTGTTTGACAGCTTTTAATCCAAGACCAAGAACACCATCCTTGTTAAGACTGGATTGTACTTTGAGATCAATTCGCGGTCCTTCCCCCTTGGTAAAATTTACTTCCATTTCTTCATCAGTGATAGCTCTAGCTAGATTGTGAAGCTTACCTAAGGTTTCAAGGCACAATGACACGTGAGAAGTAATGAAACATATTTACTACAGCAAACATCAAAATAACAACAGCACCACCAATAAAATAGTAGTAAGACCCCTTTTCCCTGAAGAACCTAAAAGAAAACAAGTACCACTTAGAAACTGTCGCTTGCCCATATGAGCATCTTCAATCATCTGATGTAGCAGTGCAAGAGCACGTTCCTTTTGTCCCTGTCGATGAGAATCCTTAGCTGATGAAATGGAGATCTCCCCAGTCAAAATGGCCTGAAGAACTGGAGGACTATCCTGGAAAATTTCACACAGAACAATCAGAAATCCGGCAATCATCTCCAAAGAAAAGCACACCATATGCGCTATACGTGAAATTCTCCAAAGTGGAATACATAAAGCACCAACCAGACAAGTTTTGAAGGAAATACAGAACACGAAGTTTGAAGAGCATATGATTGGTTTTCTAGATCACCCAGAAAAGTTAAGAGAGGAAAGGGAGGCAAGAAGAAAACATAGGCAAAAATGAGCATCAAAGAAAATTCAAATACTTGCCTGTTCCAAGAATTCATAAAGTCGTTTAAGGACACGTCGTAATACAGAAATAAGTCCAACTTCATGGATCTGATCCCAGTAAGTTGAACCCACCTTTGGCAAACCTCCTGGATATATCTCCGATAACATAACTTGAGCCTGAACATGAATAGAGTTTACTGTCAATAACAATATGACCACAAAACACAAACTGATATGCAAAAATATCTTAATATTAGATTCTTGTTAGATTACAGAAGTAGAAGGGTAAGAGCCTACAAGAGTTTTCCCCCTAAAAGAACATATGATCATCAACAATAAAGAAATAGAATACTATTTTGTTTCGCACTCAAATATCACTTAAAGAGACATATTTAATATGAGAACGTGCTAAATGATGTTTTCTAATCCCACACATTGATTTAAATTGGATTTGTTTTAGCCTTAATTCAAGGTGGCCCTTCCACTCTACTATTTGTGATCGTATTGAAAGCTAGGGCAGGACTTAAACTAGCCCTAACCGTAGGCTCATTGCTCTCAACTGTGTCATGGGGCATGTGAATGAGAGGCGGGATTGAGTGTCTTTGTCTGACATTGGTTTAGTTTGGGACATGTATGTATGCATGTATAGCAGGTTCCTGTTCAAGTTGAGTTCCCCTCCTATGGTAAATTGCTTTGAGATTTGATGCATACATTTTACTTAAGAACAGCATGAAATATTCTTTTGGTTAAAGATTAGTCTCATTGATGGTAAAAGAATATTATTGTTTTGGTTAGGGCGGTAAATGAGACAAGACAAATCCAAGCTACTTAAATCTGACTCAGTCAAAGCTCGACTTGATTGGACTCAACTCGAGCTGGAACTTTGCTTGAGTTCTTAACCAATCGAGACGAGACAAATCACACTCTACTTGAGTCCGACTCAATTGGACTTGACTCGAGCTCGAGTTTTTCACGAGTTGAGTCAAGCTCAGCACTACTCGGCTCGTTTACATCCCTATTTTGGCTGCAATCATCAGTTCACTGTAAGAAATTGTAAAAAAAATGGAAGTGGAGGAAAGGTAGTTCCAAAAGTTTTCATATGATTTGAGAACAAAAAAATTGTAATCAATACAGCCAACTAAAATATAGAAATAATGATAAAGCACTAATGTTAATGGAAAAGATAACAAACAAAAAGTTTCAAGTTCAAAGGTAAATGAGAATTGCCTGATCTAGAAGTAACTGAGACATATTGGCAGACCTTGCTGAAGTTGCAGCAACATCAACACACAGAAAAATCTGCAGGACATGGAAAAGGTCTAATATTTTCCAAACTAGAGGCATGAAAGAGAGAAAAATGAATTATCAATGTAAGTGAGCACTTACAGCAGCCAAAGGACCTAATTGAGAGCGCAACAGTGAGAAATCCAGATCCTGTACAGGAGAAGCCCCGCCAACTGCACGAGAGACAGCATTTTCAACCTGCATAAAGCACATGCATGAGCTAGGAAAGTTATCACAGTGGAAATATATCAGGCAGGGGAAGGATAACAAAAGACCCAAGTGTTGTGCACCACAATAACAAAGATTAAGTTGTATAAGCAAATGACCTCTATCTCTTATTCAGTTAGAATACCTCACTTTGTTTTGGCATCGCTTGAACCTACTTAGCATAAGAAAATCCACAGCCTAATATGCATAGAACATTATGAAATGGCACCAAATTCAAACCAATTAGAAATAAGATTACCCTCCACAAGTGCATTGCACGAGAAAGTTTTCAGAAAAGCAGGGGAGAACCATTCACAAGTACCATAAAAAGAATCCTGAACTATAGAGAGCTCCATGGATAATAAATGTGAAATTATATCCAAATAACTTATTTGGTAATTGATCTGGTACTTACATGCACTTTCCCAAATGTGTTATCTACCCATTCGGCTAACTCAAGGGTAGCTCTGTCTTCTGCAGATAATGAAAACCGATGAACAGCCTCTTCTCCAATGTCATATTTTGCTCTCTGCATACAACTGACGGGGAAGAAAAGATCAATAAACAAGAAGAGAACCTCAATACAATTCTAAAGTTTTATTTATATTTTTAAGGAATTACTAATATTTTCACAAATCATAAATATAAGAAAAATGCTTTAAAGAATTACTTCCACTTCTACTTCAGAGAAGTGTTTCAATTCATCATACAGAGAGATCATTTTTTTTAATTTGAAAAATAAAGGAATCCAGGTATTCCCCCCAGCAACCAAGGATAGTGGTTATCAATTCCAACAGATATTTTTGCATATAGAATACACAAACTTGATTGACAGGCTCATATCACATGACCCCTGTTAAGTTAATGAGATAAACATTTCCTGCACCACTTTTTGCTTTTTCTTAGTTGAAAATTAAAAAATCGATTCAAAGGTGTTATCATTGAGCTTACAGGTTAAGTAGCTTAGATGGGGCTGCTCGTAATACAGTCAATGCCTCCTTCCAACTCCATGATCGTTCAGATAATGGGAGAAGGTGCTGCAAAATTGATAATCTCCACTCCCAATCTTCAATGAAACGATTACCAATTGAGATTCTCCACTCCAAAGCCTGCCTCCCAAACATGCTTAAGCCATCAATAGATGCATGCTCCTCCTCGGTTATGCTTGATGGAAGACTGTGACGTACAATACCAAGTAGCGACCCTATGAAAGATATAACCATTTTGTTTCCACCTTCATTTATGGTTAAATCAATATGTTCCAAGCCAAATTCAACAGACTGTTGAAAAAGGCTCTCTGGTGAGGCACAATGCGTCAAATTGACAGAGAGATTATCCATATATAAAAGTGAAATTATCACACTCACTATCAGTATCTGCATTTGAACAAAATGAACATTATGTAAATTTAGGAAATAAATAACAGTAAACTAAAATAGGAAGTCTACAAGCACTATTGGGAAAGTAAGACAATTCAAATGCGAAAAGAAAAGATTCACCATATGAAGAACTTAGGGGTAACCTAACTATTTGCTACATGCCAAAATGATAACCGGGTTCCACTTGTAAATAATTACTCTGATGTATGCATAACCATCTGAAAACATTTTTATAGTAAATTCCAATCCAATAGGTTTTTCCAGAACAACTTGCAGTTTACAATCAATGAAGAAAAGCACAAGATTAACACCCATAAGGAAACAGAATTCTTCAAAATATAATGCAGACTGTAAGGGAAGTACCTTGCGTGGAATACTTTTTATGGCCGCTAAATGATTCTTAAGGTCTTGCAAATGACATAGTGCCACTTGATGAGTCTCTTTGTCACCAGTCGTGCTCCTTTCCATCACTCCAAGTGCAAGAACAGTTGATTCCAAAACATAACGCATGTGCATAAGTTCAATATCTTGCACCCTACCACATTAAGGAATATAAATAAAAAACAGCAAGCTAGGGACGGAAGTCATTTTCATAAGTGATACCAGGAAAAAAGGACATGCATGAAAAATGGAATGAATTGCAGCCATGATAATGATATCTGCTATACATTGAAGCACAGCATACATATTATGTGGCAACCAGGACAAATGTAAATGTTATACGCTGACAGTTTAAGGGCAATAACTTCAATATCCATTTATAGTACTAACCTTACACTAAAAGATGCAAGTGGTAAATAGCAATATCTTTAGCCAGACAGAAGAAATTACATGTAACATTTCTCAGATGAAAAATCATAAGTTCATAACCCTCACAAAATCAAGTCAAGCCGGAAATTCTGGAATTTATTGGATAAAAATGTCAGGTAAATGGTGACTTCTTACTGTAGATTGTAGAAAACATGAAATCAGAAAATTGCTTTGCAACCACATCGCACACCATCACTGGCACCAAGACTAACCCCATAAAATTGGCTGCATAAAGCTCTATCTAAGGCCACATTAAATAAATACAAAACCTTGCAAACAAAAACCAACTTCCTCAACCAACCACAGCATTAACCAGTACAGTACAATAAGAAACAATTGAGAATTGGATGATTGTATTTATATATTAGCCATTAATGGCATCGTTCAGAACAGTAGTTTTAATACAATCTGGGTAATCATAACCAAACTAAATTGGCAAGGTACAAGTTAAAGCCCAACTAACCAAACCATGGGCAGCCATATTAGCCACTCTATGAACATATTGTACTCGGATGCCTATATTATTTGATAACAAACCATGCGCTTCTTGTAAGAGTATCCGAATAATGGAATCACTCAGTATAAAGCTTTAGGGATTGCATATATCCGAGGGTGACAATACTATAAAATGAAATCACTCGGTATAAATACCTTTTCTGTGCCTCAAGAGTAGAAGCAATGGGCTGCATGCTAATCAACTCAATAGCATCTCGAAACTTTATGCTTGGAACAGCATCAAACAGTACCTACAGGAGAAATCTAGTTAGAGAGAAATACCATATTAAAAGAAGAAAAGCACTGCTTACAGCTCGCAAAGAGCAAAAATTTCACGTAAATGCCTCTATAACAACAATCCTATAAATGTGAGCAATACACACCCAAAAACATAAGCAGGCTGTTCACTGAGTGAGTGTCAAATTAACACTTCAAATACTATTGGTTTGTCAAATATATCTACATTCCATACATAAATTACTTACACTAGCACACGTAAAATTTAAGCACTTAATGAGTAGTTCGATTTACCATTTTCTTTGTCCAGCAATGATGCATTGATTTCAAATAACCCAAATTAAGATTTACCATTAAAACATTTTAGGGAGGTATTTATGTTAATGATTTCTCTATTGATCACATAGCATCAGGGTTTATTGTTGACAAACAGTTAGTTTTTCTCTTTTTGCCCCTGGTATGAGTTGTTAGTCATTATTAATAGAAGCCTAGAAAGAATGAGGTAAAACTATGCAACCTAGACCAAGCAAATTCCAGAATATCCATCAACCTCAAAAGAAAAGGATATGTGACCGCTTAGATTCTTACAACATGAAAATTAAATTTTGTATGATGGTACAGTGGCGGAACTTGGAGTAAAAGTTTGAGGGGGCAACTTAACTTTTTAAAAATTTTTGGATGCTTTAACGAAAATTAAAAAAAAATGAGGGTTTAACTAAAACTTTTAATATTTTTGAGAGATTTAACAAATAATAATAATAATAATAATAATTGGGGAGGGAATTATTAAAAATATTTAAATTTTTGAAGCTTAATATGATTTTTTAAAAATCTTAAGTGGGTAAATTAAAATTTTAAAAAAATTTAAGGGCAAAACTCGGACCGTAGCCCCCACTAGCCCCACTAGTCCCTTAAATGATACACCCCTGATAGTAAATTATGGTCGTGATGTTTGTCAGGGTGTGCTTTGTTCGTGTTCAAAAATATATCTTGGCCCATCTAGTTGGCAAAGCTTTCATGTTCCATTTTAAGAGTAAACTGTAAAGTGCTTTATACTGCATTATATACATTACTGTACATTGTACTATGAATAAAATTTTACTCAAAAGTGATTATGGAGCCTTACCCGGAGTGGAGTCTGAACAGAAAGCCTTTCCAACACAAAATTTTCAACAAATGTGTCTAACTTAGCTTCTTCATTTTCAGATACCATGTTCTCATGTCCAGAAAATTGTAATGAGAATTTTGAACTCCATGGTTGACCAGAATTGACACAAGCAACAAAAGAGGCAATATCAAGTTGATAACATAATTGATCACAGAGATGTTCCACACAAGATACCTGTCAATAATATAAATATGAAATTTTTATTTCTCATCTTTAGAATATTCAACCATAATACCATGAAAATTCAGAAACATGAAATACCTCATCTGATCGGTTTCCATAGAGAGGAGATTCTTCCGGCTGAAACACATGTGATTTACTTATCCAAAGAAATTGCATTAAGTTCCGCCTCAAAATTGTTTTACCAGATAGCAAATCCCAACCCATAGTAGCTACTAAGGGCCGAAGGCGAGGGAATAGTACAAGAACCTAACCATATTTTTTTAAAAGATGCATATAAGAATGACAAAGTAAGAGACTAACACATAAAAAATGTCCGATACATTTTGGGCCAATATATTAATGTAAACATAAAATAAGAAACTTACATTAGTTGCTTCTCCAATGTTCTCCCTTTTTATGGCAGACAAAGCTGTATTCATCACACAGTCCAGTACATGCAACCCAGAAATGCGAGCATAATGGAACAAATCTCTCATGCAAGAACTTGCTGCCATATTCAAGGAATGCTTGTTATTTAAATCCGCATTACGTTTCAATTCCGCTAAATACTTCTGAAAATGCTCAAGAGGTGGGGGAATTTGGTTGTTATCAAGAGACCTATGCATCTCAATCTCTTCAACAAGCAACTCATCATGAATAACCTACAAGAAAGCATGGTAAAATACAAGGTGAGAATATATGATGGGTTTTAACTTAGTATTAGATCTTTTTACTACAACATCATTTACTTCTATTTGAAAGTTTAGTTCGTTTTAGCTGACATTAACATCACAAGAGCCCCCCACCCCACCCAATAAATAAATAAAATAAAATCACTTGAAAACAAAACAAGACCACTAGGAGGCCTTAGAAAACACTCCAAAACCAAACAATTTTATCATACATGAAACAAAAAATGAAATCAAAATTAACAATTCTGAGATTCTCGAGAATTTTATTTAGTTAAGTAGTGAGAGTTCAAATTGTAACCAAACATGATGGTATGAAACTATCCAAACTATCATATTCAACTAGGTTAAGGCATCTCCCAAACAGAGCTAAAATAAAGCAAGCATGTTTTGTACAAAGAATTATAGGCAATATACAAGGATGTCACCAGTATGGAAAGTAGGGATCCATTAAAAAAAACAAGAAGGTAATACTTGAAACAGTTGAACAAGATGCGTGCAATTTGATGACAGAGCTTCTTCGTAAATCCGTAACAATTTTTCTTCTCGTGAATGACGGGACTCTCCAAATATTTCCTTTTCTGATAAAACCCTCTTAAGTAGATCTTGTAAGAGTGACCTATTAGAAATATCAAAAGAAATGTAAATAAATAAAACTAAGAAGGAAATGGATGAAATTATGCCAATGCCAAAGACATGTCTTTGAAACCAGCAAAGAAATGAATCTGGGGAACGACATGCAAATCACCAAAGACATTAAGGAAATAAAAATATTGAGCAGATAAACCACACAAGGTTAATTTGTCAATAAATTTTGTCGGTAAAGTCTTCATGAAAATTACTTCCAGGAAAACAGTTATTGAAGAATTCTAAGAAAATGTTAGCAGTAGTAGAGTAGACAAACAAATGCTTAAAAACATTTTTAATTCCACTAAAAAAAGATGAAAGTCTATTAGGTACCGACTCTGCTACACTGTATTCTAACCACCATCTTGGACATATATAAAATGGTTCAGGTCTAACCAGGTGTGGTCACTCTAAATGTACTGGCTTGGTCACTCCAATTTTATATCTGATTTTCTTCTTTACACCCTCAGCCTCTTCCCCCTTCTCTAATTCTATTTTCGACCCTCTAAATCACCTTTAGTAAACTAATCACTGATGGAATGACAGAAACAATGTTAAAGATCTATTCTGGCAGAGGAAGCAGCCCTTTGGTTAGCTAAGTTGGTATTTAGCTTCAACCCCATTTTAAGAAGCAATTTTCATATACTCTGCTTAATCTCAAACACCCTATTTCTCTTTTCCAAAAAAATACCGCTGGAAAACTCCTTGTGGATTTCACATCGGACATCTTAAAAATTGAAATAGCATAACCATCCTTTATACAAGATGCTAAAACCAAATTTCATGTGTAAAAGCTGTAAATTAAACCAATCCTGAAGATTTAAAGTTGAGAAAGTATCTAAAATATTTAAGGAGTGTGTGACACTGATCCCATCTATATAGTTGAGGGCAAGCAGAAAAACAGTGAAGTTAATCTCTAAGCCACACTTGGTGAAACCAAAAGTAGAACATAGCAATACCTACCGCAGCCACAATTGGATAATTTGTTTTCTTTCCTATCTAACAATGGCTGGATATAATAAGTTAAGCATCTTGAAAGAGAAACCATATCGGAAATCTTTATAACAATGGCTGGATATAAATTCTCTTACCGATACACAGCCTCCTCAACTCCGTAGCCAAGGTGAAGAAAACGGATATGAGAAACTGCTCCTTCAATATCCCCATCCTTCACGTATTCCTTCATAGCTTCCAAATGAGCCAACTGAACTCTCTTTTGAATTAAACTAAGAATCCCCTTATGTTCCTCTTCAAATGAATCCACTCTCACCTTCTCCTCTCTTAGTACCGTTATAGCCATCCCCAAATCAACATCGTCCAACCCTTTCAATTGCCTCTGAATATTTTCACATAAGGAATCAAAAATATCTGCATAATCCGTGATCACCTTCCTCAAACAACCCAATTCTTCTTCTTCAATCAAAACCTTCTCCAAAACAACTTTATGCTCCTCTTCACCACCATCATCACCACTTCCCATGATTACATCTGGTCTCAACCTCCTCATCCCCAATTCCAAAAACCTATCTAAGATCCCAACACAATCTCCCAATTCACCATTTCCCTCTTTCAAATCCTCACTTCTATCCAATAACTCGGGTTTCTCTTCCTCAAAACCCTCACTCTCACTTTCCTTCTCTTTTTCAATCTTATCCAGATCAACATCTCTTCTCAGACTAGCCAATACCTTATCGATCAAAACTTGAACTAACAACAAAAATTCCGCCCGTAGTCGCATTGTATCGGGATCGAAGCTCCATATCGATGTAGGATTATTAAATTGCAAGAGTTCGAGAGTTGAAAGGTAGGTTAGAAGAGCTGGTGATGAACAAGAAGGTGACCAGGCAATGTTCTCGAACCGACCCGAGTTGGCGACGATCGTTTGAAGGATTGCCCGAGCGAGTTCAGGGTCTTTGGTTCGTAGAGCAAGAAGCGTGGCTCGTAACGGCTCGAATTGAGCTAGGTGTAGATGGTTTGCGACTAGGCGCGAGAGCAGTTCAGTTTCTTTGTCCATTGAAAATTTGAACTGGAAACAAAGTAGGGGTTTGGGTTTTGGATATTTATTCCGCTGATAACTTGAGATAGATCATGAGAACTTGATGCTGCAGTACTTGTATTTTGCCCAGGATATAGAGTTTGGTATTTGGGTGCGCCGAGAAAACGCTCAAGGAAGAAGCTAAAAGATTTGGAAGAAGTGATGTCTGAAGGGCAAGGCGGTGGAAACAGGGAGAATTGATAAGATCCGGGTCGGGGAATTTCTCGTACTCAAGTTAACCGATGGTCCTGTCTTAGAATTCAATTGTCCAAGTCTTCAAGCTCGAACCAAACTGGTTAGGGCCTTGTTTGGCAAAAAAAAGATTAAGGCCTCGTATAGACGTTCAGTGCCTAATCCAAATTGCCAGCTTGATTATACTGGACCATGGAAGAAACCTTGATTTAACTTCATGTATAGTACACGGTAATAAATCGGATTTTTTGTATTTTTGACCTAGCAGCCGCCTTCTTTTTTTTCATTATCATCTGTAAAAAATTTCTTTTTATTAATTTTGGATAATATTTTTTATTATTTATTTTTAGTTTTTAAATTTAATAAATTTGTTTTTATAACGTGTTTTTATATACTTTTAGTATATATATTATTTATCTTTTAACATGTTTTTATTCTCTTAATCGATCATTTGATAATTTATTATTTATTTTTTATTATAGATTTGATATCGTCATAACTAATCAAGATAAAATTCTTTTAATTGTCTTGTTGATTTTCTTATTTTATATCTTTAATTTAATTAGATATAAGCTTTATAATATGCATTTTTTAAAATATTATTTTAGATTTTTTAAAAACAAAGTCTCTTTCGAAAATAGTTTTAAAGATATTGGAGATTAATTCAAGAATCGTCATGTCAGTTTTAGGAATAATAATAAATTTTGGACCTACCTGAATTTATGGGTTTAAATCCGTTTTATAGAGTTTAGATCTTAAAATTTTAGATTTGATGGATTCAAGATGAATTTAAATTTTTTGATTAAAGTACGAATTCGAGTCTTGATTTAACACTAAAATTTTAATCTAGACTCATTTACTTATTTATAAAAGAAAATCGTCTTTATTTTAAACACATAATATCTTTCCATTATCTTTAGGGATGTAAACGAATCAAACGAACACGAACGAGGATGTGTTCATGTTCGTTCCTTTAACTTTAACCGAACAGACGAACGAACACGAACATAAACGAACACAAATTTTTTTGTTCGTGTTCGTTCGTCAAGGATTGTAGCTTGTTTATGTTCGTTCGTTTAAATGATAAACGAACGTAAACGAACGGACATAAATGAACGTAAACGAACATAAATAAACAAACATAAACGAACGAACATAAATAACATATATAATATGCTAAATATTTAATATTTTGGATTAATTTGATTAATTCAACTAAACTGATTTTAAACCGAATTAGTCAATAATTAAAATTAAAAAAATTCTTAATTATTAGATGAAACCTAAAATTTAACTGATTAACTAATTTTATTTTGGTTTGATTCATTAACTCGGTTTAATAGAACAATAAATACATCTAGCTTATAACAAGAAAGTTTTTAACGAGTCATAAAATAAGACTCTTCTCAACTCAAGTAACTTAAAATTTTTTGACTCGACTTACTTGGTCTAATGCTCATCCTTAGATATATATGAATAAATTTAAACGAACATAAATGAGCGAACATAAACAAACAAATTACCGAATGTTCACGAACATAAATGAACGAACGAGCCCTTTGTTCATGTTCGTTCGTTTAGCTAAACGAACGAAAAATCTTGTTCATGTTCGTTCGTTTAATAAATAAACGAACATAAACGAACTTCCCGCCAAACGGTTCATGAACAGTTCACCGAACGTTCGGTTCGTTTACAACCCTAATCATCTTCGGTATAATCATTGTTCAAAGATAGCAGATAATTCTATCAACTTCGATTTTTTTATTAAGAAAATAATTTTATTGCTATATATAATTCTATTATTTTCACTTTTAGCTTATGTTATATTTGTGTTGAGTTTTTAAATTTTTATTTAAAAAATAATAATATTTAACGATATTTAACGTTAATGGTGTACAACACTCGTAATAGACTCATCTATTTTTATATTAATATTATACTATTTTTTTATATGTTATATTAAAAAATAATTTAAATCCAATTAATAATCGGACTTTTAAAAAAATCCAAGTCCATTTAGATAAATCCAAATCCAATCTAATAAAATATCTAAAATCCAAATTCAAAAATCCAAATCCAATTATTTTTTAAAGTAACAACTCAAACAAATATATTTAAATGAAAAAAACTATTTTTTATCAAATAAATATTTTTAAATTTATAGTACAAACAAATTTCAATAAATATTACAATCAAATATAAAATAAATTAAAGTAACAACTCAAACTTTTTAAATCTAAAAATTTTAAATATTTTTATTCGTTTTATATATGGATCAAATTTATATTAGATATGGATTCAAATTGAATTCGGATCGGATCATGACAACATCCATATCCGATCCACTTTTTATTAAGACTTGAATTTTTTATTTAGATCCGAATGCTTTTTAGTCAAATTTGGATTAATTTTTTGAATCGAATTCGGATTATATTGTCCCGCTATATAAAAGTCGCAACCACATATCACCGTGTTAAATCAACGGTACGGCAAGATCGTAACTCAGGTGGGCCGTGGCCCAACGTTCATGAAAACAATTCCGAATTTATCTTAGCAACGTTGACCACGTTGAAAGTTTTTATTCTTTTTTGTTCTCCGTGAGAAGTAGAATTGACCCACAATTAAAAAACCCGTTAAAACGGACCCCACATTGCCAATGTCTATAAATAGAAAAAAATAAATGGGGGAAAACGAAAATATTCCTTCCTTCCCTCCCGACCACTCTCTGCTTAATATTTCACCCGCTCACAGTCAAATTATGATCAACTCCCTTCTATAATTCACGAGAAGAAAGCTTACGGATGTAATCGATTTACGTTAATTTGAATTTGTAATTGGATCTGGAAGTTTAGAAATGGAAACGAAGGCGGGATCGGGCGAGGGAGGAACCGAGTCGGAACTTAGCCATGGCAACAGCATTAACAATTACAATTACAACCGTAGCGGCAGTAGAATTAGGATTAGACGTAGCCTGAGCTGCGGCGAGGAAGATAAGGCGCTTTTGGTGTATTCGGGGTGGGTGTACCATGTAGGAAGTAATTCGACTGGCCATGAGTTTTGCCATCATCGATTCCTCTATATAAAAGGAAAATACGTTGAGATGCATAGAAGAGATCCTCAAGACAACCCCGGCTCTGTACGTAACGTCGTTTTCTTTTTTCTGATTTGTTTTCAGTTTATTGCAGATTGTGATTATGTAATATGCCTGATTCTTTTCTTTTTTTCTTTTTTTTTTGGGGGGGGGATCAAGTATGGTGAAATTATGATATACTATTACTTATTGACGGTTGAAATTAATTTAGGTTGTTGCAATTCTTAGAAAGATATATGCATTAGAGTTTGGAGTTTAATTTCATTTTAACTAGAACGCCTTCACTATTGCCGTTACATGCATGGTGATGAAATTTGGCTTATAAAAAGGTCTCTTACTCAACTTAGGAGCCTTTGACAGTACAACTGCAAGAGAAACCTTCAAATAAACTATTGTATATGGATTTTTCAAAACATGTTCTTGCGTTTTTTTTTTCATTGATCTCTCTTGCCAATATGAACGAATAAACAATTACTTTTTTTTCTGGTTACTAATATGTTATTTTTCCAGAAACCTATGAAGAAGGGTATCATAGGACCTACACTAACGGTGGAGGAGACAGGGATTCGAAAAATCGGTAACGAGGTAAACCTGTGTTAATTATCATTTTATACGATCATAGTTATTATTCCCTTTTTTTTCAAAACATTGCTCTCAGGCAGTACATTCTGGCTCCCCCCAACTTTCACTTTCTGGTGTCTTGCTTGTCTAAACAGTTTGCATGGTTAATCAATAGTGAAGCTCAATCATGTGCTTGAACCTTGATGGTGTTCTTTTTTTGCTAACCATTTGTAGGAGCTCTACACTATTCAGATTTACAATCGATTGGATGAGACCAAGAAAGGAGAAGTAAGTTTGTTTCAGTACACTATTCGGTTGGTATGAGTTTGTTGACTTATTGGATATTACTTTCCAGGTTATATAAATGTTCGGGTCTCTTGGTATGCTTGTGTTGACCTACTTTTTAACTTCTATATGTCAAGAGATATTAAATGCTTTGGTTGACTTCAGTAGCTACATGGAGGCTTATTTGTTCTTCCTCTGGTCTATGTCAAGATAATACCCGTTCGATAGACCTGACCTAATATTTCTATGGTTATTCTTCTAAAATTGTAGTGACTGATTTAATTTATCTTTACCTTTTTGGTGGTTTTTTTATCTTTTAGTTCAACTGAATCACCTAGAAAGTTTTACGTTACTTGTTAAAGCTGACTTGTTTTTATTTTTATTTTTTCAACTTCAAACTATCTCGAGAGTGCAATAATCCATCCTTAAACCATGCTGCTCAGAAAGAGATAACAGTCCCCAATCTCCTACAATAGTCAAAAGGAAAATATCTTTACCATGCAGCTCTAAAATACTGGTTACTTTGGTCCCATATTTGTCATTGTTTCAGTAATCTAAACCATCATTTTTTATGCAAATCTTTCATGCCTTTAGTGAATCGATGATGCACTTTGTTGGTTCTCCAATGACATCAACTCCATATCATAGCGCAAATGCCAACTTTCCATTTTTCTGCTTAACTCTTTGAATCATTTATCTTACCGATGGCTAACTTAGATTTTTCTGCTTCAAGATTGCTTTTACCACGGCTGAAGAATCGAAAAAGTGGATGGAGGCATTTGACTATGCCAAGAGCCAGGTACAAAGAAGTCAGATAAAATGGTTAGATTGATATAATGTGGTAGTTTTCTTAGAAGATTTGAACTTCTTTTACTCCTCATGATTTCTTCTTATTCACTTGCTACCTATTTTGACAGGCTGAGTATGAGCTTTCAAGAGTAGGAGGAGCCAGAAACAAATTGAGCATAGAAGCTGAGTAAGGAATTCTCCTTGACTTATCTATGACAATGAGAGGAATAAAAGCAGTACAATGACATAATCCTTTAGTGTAACTCGAGTGAAATAGATTTTGGTATATTGGCTGATGATTTCATTTTCTTACATTATGTTTATTTTGACCTGTCGCTGAACTAGATGATATAGTAGGCTGTAGCTACCCATTACAAAAATGCCTGTACATCTTATACTTTTTCATCGACATCTCCTTTCATTTTTTCCCCTTACTCTCTCTTTTTCTCTGAAGTATTGATTTGGAAAGCAATCGACCTCGAGTAAAGCGATATGCATCTGGATTAAAAAAACTTATAAGAATGGGCCAAGGTGAGTTTTTTTTGTTTTTTTTTTCATTATGGCTTTGGTTATTTCTTCTTTTAAAGTTCTAATTCTAAAGAAGATGTTTGGTCAGTTCTTGAAAACTCAAAATATTCAAATAATACTCTTTTGTGTCTACTTTATATCAAAATTACGTAAAGCATTTGAAACACAATTGACTGCATGAACCTTTTAGATATTACCAATAAAATTATTGTTGAGTCATAGTAAGTTAATACTTCATGTGTATTCGTCCTAATCAATTGGATAGCTCTAAGAAATTAATTTTGTGACACGTCAAAAATCTTGAACATACCTTTTTGGAGAAATCTGATAATTTTGAGTAATAAAAAAGTTTTGTTATTTTTAAGAAGAAAAAAAAGTGTTAGGGTATAATTTGAAGCTAAATTTAGGAATGAACTTATAATGAAAGGGCCTTTTCTTTCCAAAATCATTTTTGTACTTAATATTCTTTCTATTTATTTTAATATAATAACCTTTATGTTTATAATAGTACATACATAGTAATGATTTCTCAACTTAATGCGATTAGTTCATAGTGCATGATTTACAGTTCTTTTATTTTTGTTGTTCATAGGTAGTCCGGAGGCGCTTTCGCGTCAAAGCTCAAGCTTGAATAATGGTTCATCATTTGGAGACTTTGAGGGGGAGTTTGGAGATGCAGTTGAAGCACATGAATGGAAATGTGTTCGTACGATCAATGGTATATTCCTTATACCTTTTTTATGGTTAAATGAGATGCATTAATCCAGACGAAAAAGGGCAAGCTAAAAAGCATAAAGAGTGCCAATGGAATTGAACTTTTTAGATTGGAGCAATGATAAATAAAAGCAACACAGACAATGGTCCATGAAGAACCGGAAAACTTTTAATGGTTGATTAGACTTCAATCTATCCTCTAATCCTCTAAACAATTTCTTTTTGTTAAAATTTCTCTTAGCTATGTAAATGAAAGATTTCATTGTTGTAAAGGTATATCATGAATCTCTCAATAGGAACGGAATGGTCCTAATGGAAAAGGTTATATAACTATCTAATTGTTCACTTTTGTTTCAGGTGTTAGAATTCTCGAGGATGTGTCAGATTCAAAGGTATTTATGCCAATAAACTTATTGTTTCTTTTATTTTTAAAAAAAAAAATTTACAACAAGAATCACGGTTGAATTTCCCATGTAATTGAAACTTTGGCCATATCCTCGTTCACTTTGCTGACAAATATTTGTACTGGAAGATTTAGAATATCTGAGTTCTGTGTTGCTGCAGCTTTCTACGCCTTAAATTATTACCAAAGCCAATTTTCTTAAAATACTAAACAGTATCAAAGCTTTTCAATTTCTCTTCATCAGATGAATTACTCAAGCTCTTCCCTAAATGTTCTTTAAATTATCTGTAGAGTGGAAAAGCTTCTCTTGTAAAGGCTGTTGCTCTTGTAGATGCAAGTGCAGATACAGTTCTAGATGTAATCTTAAACACAGACCGCCAAAGGAGATACGAGTAAGTTGTTCCACCTATGTTCCATGATTTCATATTTCCTAGTAATGCAAGCTTGGTTTCCCTACTATCTTCACAGGTGGGATATGCTGACAGGTGACTTGGAGCTGATAGATTCTTATGATGGAAGTTATGATGTTGTCTATGGAACATATGATCCTAAATATCTTACTCGGTAAGTTTTTTTCAGAATGGATTACTTATACTCTTTGAGGAACCATTTGCCAACAATGTGTAATGCATATATTGTAAAAGCTAGCAAGTAGATTTCACCATGCACTTCCAAAATTTGCACTCTGTTTTAATTTATCCTCGTAATTTATTTTTCTCATTAAAGGGATAACTAGAGGTTGATGTATCCTCATAATTCATTTTTTTCATTAAAAGGACAATTAACTTTTGGTTATTGCCTTGCATTTACTTTTCATGTTACATGTTTGTAGATGGCAATCCAAGAAAGATTTTGTCTTCACTAGGCAGTGCTTTCAAGGCCAGGATGGAACATATAGTAAGAAGACCTGCAAATAACAAGTTTAATTTATTTATATGAAAACCAACATTTTTCTTGCCTCCATTTCACTCACATTTGAAAAGTATTTATCGGCAGCAATTTTGCAGTTTCCTGCTGTACATAAGAAGCGTCCTCCAAGAAATGGATACCAACGTACAACAATTAAACGTAAGAATCTTGTTAGTTGGAAAAGTATTTACCGTTTCCTTTTGATACAATTACTTTTTATATCCATTCGTAATTTGCATGTATATTTCCATGGATTGCAGCGTCTACTTGGGAGATTAGAAGTTTAAATGGACCTGACGGATCAAACACTGAAAAATGCCTTGTAACACATATGTTGGAAATTAATACTGCTGGATGGGGAAAATGGAAGAAAAATAGCAGCTCAAAGTTTGAAAAGACCATTCCGTATGCATTATTATCCCAAGTGGCAGGTTGAGTTATCTAACCAAGTCTTTATTATCTGAATTTTGATTTGATGCTAACAGTTAATGACTTAGAGACATCTAGCATTCTGCTGTCTCAGCAGGTCAGGTCTGGTATCTCTGTTAGATAGGTGGGCTTTCAGATATTTTGTGAAGGTTAGAGACTTGATGAACTAAGACAACTTGACTTCACTGATCTCCAAAATGCACTGCTGTTCTTTCCTATCCCTAGGACTTTCGTGACAAGGGATGATGGACCTCTTTATTTTATCTTGTCACTGGCAGTAATAGATTCTATTTGACAGGAATGATTCTTTCTCAATCGCTTTTCATGTTTATTCTGGGCATACATTGGTTGAGTTTCTGACAGTGTGACTAGAATGGAGTACTTTCCCTTCCTCAGATTTTACACAGACACAGATACATGCAACAATTAGAACATAAATGGCAACTTTTCAGGAAATATTAAACCTGGATTAAAACCGGCATGGATTTGTCGCTGATACCATACGTTTCTTCTGTTTCATATCCCTGGCCCATTCATGCTCAAGGCAGGGTGGACCTCTTTCATTTACCTTGGCAGTGGTAGATTCAATTGGATAGGATTTAATTTTTCTCAGCCACTTTTAGGTTTATGCTGAGTAATTGTTTGAGTTTCTGACAGTGTCAGTATAAATGAGTACTTCAGCATATTACACACAGACATAGACGCTGCCAACAATGAGAACATACAGGACATTTTCAAGAAAATTTTAAAGCCGAATCAAAGCCTGCAGGCTTCTCTTACTGATATTATTTAATTTATGCCATAAACACTACAGTGTCAGTTATGTTTATTGTTAAATGTGTTTCAGGATTA
The DNA here is from genome assembly GCA_035048815.1 of Abelmoschus esculentus. Taxonomy (NCBI): domain Eukaryota; kingdom Viridiplantae; phylum Streptophyta; class Magnoliopsida; order Malvales; family Malvaceae; genus Abelmoschus; species Abelmoschus esculentus. Next base: position 1,305,680 of record JAUCBN010000025.1, read on the forward strand.
AAAGAATACATTGGAGCAAATCCATCACTCATATGTGAATCTTCCTACATTTTCGAGCAGTCAAAACATCATGATGGCGAGTTGCCAGATGAATTTTATGATGCAATTTCCGGTGCTGAAGCTTCAACAACAGATGACGAAGACAGTGAGGATGAACCAGAAAAGGAGGTATAATTTCCTCTTCACCTCATTGAAAAACATGAGTGCCTTCCCTTCCTCGAAAAGAAGACTTAAGATTTATGGCTCTAGTTGTGAATTGATATAACTTATTTATTAATCATTTTCTTGAAAAAGTTTATTATTGATAATTAGCTCTCAACTTCAACAGGAAAAGCCAATTAAGGAGAAGACTCCATCTTCAACCACCTCAAACTCATCTTTGAAGCAAGTTTCAGGTACTTTCTTTTATTAAATCTGTATATATATATATATATATATATATATTTATATTTATGCATTCTTTTTTTTCCCCTTTCATTTTTTGGTTGTGTCACCAACAACTGATAATAGCTTATAGTTTAAACATTCTAATCTTGATCCCTTTGTGAGCTATTAAGTACACTCAGTATTACTCCACTGCAGATGCAACCCAAGATACAAATAAGGAATTAGATCCTAGCGTACCTCCTATCCATGTTGATGCAAGTCAGTTCAATGGTTCCCTCCACAAAGGAAAGGATGATGCTGACACAAATTGTTGGACTTCTCCTGGTGGCGCTGGGTTTATGATTAGAGGAAAGACTTACTTAAAAAACAGTGCCAAGGTGAGATTTTCCTTTCCTTGTTAATCATTTGACATGGATTTGTCTTTGTTTTATTTGTTCTGAGTGCAGTCTTCTCTACATCTTATATCATCAAAATATGAAATTAAGATTTTATGGCTTATCACAATGGAAAAAGGAGTTACAAATTGGAATTGACAGCTGTTGTCTGCTTCGTGTATTTATTGATACATATCCTTCTGTTGGTCAGTTATTATTTCTGTTAACAATTCGTGTGATACAGTTTCATTACCTAATCTTGCCAGGTCTGGTTTCTAAAATTGATTAATTAACTGAAATTGACTTTACATTTGCATGCATTAGCGGTATTGCTGTCTTACTGTTGTATTCTTTGTTTGGTTTCAAGGTTGAGACCCACTTATTTAGTTCAGTAGTCGGAATTTCTTTGTCTGAATCAACATTTTTAAATTTCTAATGCTTTTAACTGTCCTTATCTAGCTGTCCTTATCTTGCTTAAATCTTAATGAGTTTTCTGCTTGCACGACTACAGCTTCAAATACAAAAAATCAGGAAGCATGGTTTTCCCTATGATGACAAATTTCCTTTTATAGTTGACAGTCCTCTTCCTATGTTTTTTTAATATATCTGTAATTAGCTTCACATTCCTTGTTCTGGCCAATACTCTGCAAGGAATCAATTGAGTGACCTACAAGCTTTTTTGCAGATAACGGGTGGAGATCCCCTTCTGAAGCTCATAGCTGTTGACTGGTTCAAAGTTGATAAAGCCACAGATAAAATTGCACTTCATCCAAAGTCTCAAGTCCAGGTATTGCACTAGGTTTCATACTTTGTTCCCATTTCTTGGCAAGTGTGGAGTATGCATGAAAGTCAAGTGAAAGTTGCTTCTTAATTTGCTTCTTTGATTGGATTCTTTTGTTTTTTTTATTTTTTCATATACTTTTCAGCAATCATTATGTAGATTAGTAAAAGTAATATAATTTTATGGAATCCTTCTAGATATGTGCATTTTACACTATAAACTTTGAGTGCTAAAATCTATAAGATGGTGTGGAGTACCACTATCTATTCTTGCATCTGTGTATTCCCAATTGCGCAGACAAACAGTCATATTCATTGTCATACAAGACAAAAATGTTCCTCTACAGATGGAAAAGGCTAATTCAAGAATATTGGAGGCATCTGGCATCGTGCATGATTTCACTTGATTGAAAACAGCTTTATGAGTCATGACCTAACTGCTATTTTTCATTTTCAGTCTGATGCAGGGAAAAATCTTCCTTTTGTTCTTGTGATTAATCTCGAGGTATGTGGATGCATTTCTACTTACTTTATCAGCTTCTTTGAACAAACCTGTCATGGACTGGAAATTTTACAAGTGCATAAGATGATTGTGAAAATTGTTTTCCTTTTTAAAAGCTTAATCCCATAGAAAACCAACTATTAAAAGCTGAAAGATGTTTGCTTGGGACATATAGGTTTGAGATCATTATTGGTAATGATGCTTAGGTCATATTTCTGAACACGGTGATTTGATCAAAGAAAGAAACGCTAATCCTAAAATACGCTTGTATATAGTGAATGATATGAAGACTGAAGTTGTAAAATTTGAAGAAATTTTATTGTTAGTGGATGGTAAATGAAGATCATGCTCTGACCTTTATATTCACTTCCGCTTTCTACTTTTCTCCCAAGCATACTGACTTCGGTGGTTAACAATGGGAATAGTTGTAGAGGAGAATTTTTATGGAATTAATTTTTCACGTTGCAACAACTTCACTTTGGTTTTTCAAAGAGGATACATGTTCTGGTGTCTTTTTTCAGATTCCTGCAAAACCGAACTATAGTTTGGTCCTCTACTATGCTGCTGACAGGCCTGTCAAAAAAGATTCTTTGCTGGAAAAATTTGTGGAAGGAACAGATGCGTTTCGTGATGCAAGATTTAAACTGATACCAAGTATTATTGAGGTATGGAATGCTATATTGTAAACCTATCAGCTGTTTTTTATCTATTGTTCAAATGCTAGTGAAAAGCTTAGTTGTTGCTACATGCACACAGGGGTATTGGATGGTCAAGCGTGCGGTTGGAACAAAAGCTTGCCTACTTGGGAAAGCTGTTACATGCAAATATTTCAGGCAAGACAATTTTTTGGAGGTAATGCAATCTAAGATTTTTATATTTTCTTTGCCTCACTAGGCAAGTACGGACGACCCGAAATTTCATAAAAGGGGTGCAAACTATCAAGAAGGTATTTAGAAATGTAAGGGGTGCAAAATTAAATTATTAATGCAAAATACAAAAATAAATACATAAAATATAGGGGAACTTGAAAATTTTAGGGAGGTCCATCCTTGTAGGCAAGCTAACATTGTTGAATCTACGATTTATTTTAGGTATGATATTGATGCACTTTGTCCAGAAACTACAAATATGAAAACAGAGAATTCATGGTTTAATACTTTAACTAAGAATGCAACTAGCATGAGATCAAGTGGGAGCTTGAATCTGTTTTATTCCTTATACTAGAAGACCAAGTCACGGATTTTATTGCAATCTTGAATCCCACATAGTATCAAGATCTAAAGCCTTTTGATATCTCTATAATCTTAGTTCCACGGCAGTGATATATACTTCAATGATCTTTTAAGTTATTAATGCCTATTCTTGTAATTTTCAAAGTTGAGAAGCAATTCTAGACTGGTGTGAAGTTTTATTGATTAGTTAGATGAGATCTTTCTGATACTATACGGTTGCTGAATCTTCTATTATGCAGATTGACGTGGACATTGGGTCATCATCAGTTGCAAGAAGTGTTATTGGCCTTGTCCTTGGATATGTCACAAGCTTAGTAGTAGATCTTGGAATACTAATGGAGGTTTGTGCCTGTAGTACTGTTCATCTGAGTAATTATTGTCTTCTAATATGCTGTTCTTGTTTCGCATTAGAACTGATCTGGTAGGGACCTTTTAATGGTTATTATCATGCCATGGGAGTACTCAAGAAATACAGAGTAGCATTTTTTATTGGATTTTCAATTTTTTTGAAGTATTCGTGTCCGACACATGAGTATAGGAAATCTTAAGCCTGAATACCGATGCTCTTTTCCTTCTGCAGGCAAACGTAGAAGAAGAATTGCCTGAGTACATTCTAGGCAGTGTTCGACTGAATCGAGTGAGGCTCGAATCTGCCATACCACTGGATGGGTGAGGAAATCGACTTCTACTCTGCCTGTGTGTAAGCATCTTGTGCTCCAAGGTTGCCATGGTTATGAGTAACCTCCAATTTTAAGCAATTTCCTGTGGTGTGGTACAAGACTTATTCGATGAGTTGGCTTCCAAAAATTTTAGCGACATATTTCCCCCCAAATTTTGTATCTTTTAAGTATAGTTTACTGTTTCGAGAAGACTAGCATTGGGTTCATATTTGGTGAAATGAGTGGCTAAAGAAGCCACATGTATTTACGTTCAAACAATATCATTTTTTCCTTTGAAAGCTTTAACAATATTATATTATTCTGTACAAAGAATTTCCCACATACATTGAGATTCTTTTCAAAGCCCTTCGGATTTATTGTAATCTTTCAATCCAAAACTAATTATTTAATGTACCGAAAATAAAGTTTTTCTAATAGTAAGATAATTTTTTAAATAAATTTGTTTTCGAAAATAGAGTATTTTAATTAAAAAAAGAATTAGTGTATAAAATAACGGTACATTTTGTTTTCTTGTTGAATGTTATTCTTTGTGTTGGCTTATTTGTTTCAGCACCACCTATTTTTTTGACCAAATGTTCCCCCATCTTTCTCAATAAAGTAAACCTTGGAAACTCAAAATTACCCTTCATTCAAACCATAGCCATGTCTCAACTCAAGGCCAGCCAATGGTCATATTTCAATTACATGGGTGCTTGCCAATTGCCATTGCCCTACCGTTGAGAGAAAAGCAGAGATGCTGTATTAGTGGTAAACATGTTTAGTTATACTTTACATTAAGATATCAAATCAAATAAGAACCTAATTAAGCTCCTTTTTTGACTACTTGAGTGGGAATCTAATTCGTTTCAACATCAACACTTTCTTTAACCCTAAAAAGATGTGTTCTTTTTCCACATCACACGGCCATGCATGCAGTCGGTGCAGGGTCATTTTCAATCCTGTCAGGGTGAAAACTATTCAGACATCCTTTTTACATCAAACTCTGACTACTAATCATGGTTTATAGCTATTGATACACAGTAGTTGATTCTCAATCCCCCCCTCGTGTGAGTTAAATGTGTGTTCTGCTCAAAGTTAATCTTCCCCCAAGGACTTGAAATAAAGAAAAAAACAACATGATGACTGTATAATCATCAGTTAAACCTTGTTGCTGAGAGGATTTGAAAAAGCTTTAGTTTGAAAGATTCCAGGCATATGGACCAAAAGATGTTGAAAAGACAGTCACATATCTAAAAATTTTATAATTTTATACTATTTATACCCTCTAACATAAAATCATGCGTCAATCTCTAGTTGCAGGCACTTCCCATGATGAAGTTAAGTTAGGCTTTTCATGGCACATGAAAGCTCTCTCAAACTCTGGGGTACTTCATTTGGTATTTGTGCCTGGAGTTCATAATAGCTTTCATTTTTTTCATTTATTTTCTCCAACCATTAATAATTTGAAACCTCATTATAATACGCCGGCGGAGCCTGGAGTTGTTGAACATCACGGGTCCACTGTGAAATTCTGCAGATTCTGTCCTACCTTCTGTTTCTCGTGAATGGGTGTGGGTTCCAAGTATTTAAAGCCTCGCACTATCTTCCATTATGACTATGGACGTAAGCTCCCAAAATTTTCAGTGATGGAAACAAAAGAACACCATTTTTAATGAACATAAAAGTCCAAAATTTGTTATCACTGAACCAGTACTCTTGTGTTTGTTGTTGTTTTCTTTTCCTAGATATTGAAAATCCCATTGATCAAGTTTCATATCTCTATATGAAGTTAAAATAAAACCCAGATTTTTATTAGCAGTGATTAAAGAACAATATTGATATTAGGATCTATGGTCCCACAAGTAAAAGATTGATTAAGAAGCAAACCACAAATAAAGAACATAGGATTATGTTTATATGATCATGTCGAGCCATGCAACACTTTCTAGGGTTAAGTTCATCTGTTCATAGTTAGATGAACAAAGATAAGTGTGGTTAAATTTACCGTGAAGAAGAAGTTAAAGGATTTGGTAGGGTTTAGGGTTAGTATTTTACTCATAAAACCCTCCATTATTGCTACTTCCCTCCGACTCTCTGAGTGATAGGGATTCTTTCTTCTTTCTTACTCTGTTCTTTATGTGTATAATCATTGGATTGCATGTGGACCACTGAACCTAAACAGTCACTGCCAAGGAAGGAGAGATGGGTTACCTATGTTTCGTGTAATATATATATATATTATGTAATAATGTAAATGATAATTTAAAGTTTAAAATATTAAGGGAAATGTTATGATCGCTTTTTATTACAACTCTCGTCTTTATTCTTACCTTCTCCGCACCTGCTCCTGTCTTTTCAACAACATTGAGTGGCGGATCAGAATGTTTGTTTGAGGGTTATGCACAAATAAAGATATTTTTTAATTATAATTTTTTTAAAATTTTAGGATAGATCTAAATTATAATAAGATTGCTTTGTTATTAGGAAAATGGAGATAAATTGTATAGGATTCTCTACAGTGAAAAGTAAGCAAAATTAAAGAAAGCTTTATTCGGTAATGGAAAACATCATCCAGATAAACTTAGGACCGCATGTCCCCCATGGTGTCTCCAAAAGCAAACCAATATTATTATTCTCTCATATCAACTGATCACGATTTCCCATGCAACCAAATTCATGTAACAAAAGCACAGAAAAACACCACTTGCAGTTGCAGCATAGTTTGTCTTTCTTCCTTCTTCTTCCCCGCAAGTTCCAATGGAGATTTTCCCATGGCCACACTTGAGACTCATCTTGTCTTCCATGTTAATCGCAATGGTGTTAGCTGCTGACCCTTATTCAGACGCTCTGTTGAGCTTCAAATATCAGATTATCGACCATTTCCATAGTCTGGATGATTGGGTGGTTCGTCATGGTGAAAATCGTTCCGGGAAAGTTCATGCATGTTCTTGGTCTGGTATCAAATGCGACAAGGATTCCACCATTGTTATTGGTTTAGACCTTTCTAGGAAGAAACTTGGAGGGAAATTACCTGGAAAGGAATTCGGTGTTTTCACTGAGCTCGTTGAACTCAATATCAGTCAAAATGCTTTCTCTGGAGAGATTCCTATTGAAATCTTCAACCTCACAGGTCTAAGAAGTTTAGATATCAGCAGAAACAATTTCTCTGGCAGTTTCCCTGATGGAATCTCCGGTCTTCGAAACCTGGTTGTTCTTGATGCTTTTAGCAATAGTTTCTCAGGTCCATTGCCTGTTGAGCTTTCCAAGCTTGAATTCCTTAAGGTTCTTAACTTAGCTGGGAGTTACTTCAATGGATCGATCCCATCTGCATATGGGTCTTTCAAGAGACTGGAATTTCTTCACTTAGCTGGGAATTCTCTCTCTGGAAACATACCACCAGAATTGGGTAATCTCCAGACAGTGACACATATGGAGATTGGGTACAATTCTTATGAAGGGAACATCCCATGGCAATTGGGCAACATGAGTGAGCTTCGGTATCTTGATATTGCTAGTGCGAATCTCTCGGGCTCGATCCCAATGCAGCTCTCAAATCTCACCAAGCTTCAGTCACTTTTTCTCTTCAGAAACCAGCTCACTGGATTGATTCCATGGGAGTTCAGCAGAATCTTGCCTCTCACTAACTTGGATCTCTCTGATAACTTAATATCAGGGCCTATTCCCCAGAGTTTTGGTGAATTGAAGAATCTAAGACTGCTCAGTCTCATGTACAATGAAATGAATGGCACTGTCCCAGATGGCATAGCTGAACTTCCATCACTGGATACTTTGTTCATATGGAACAATTTCTTCACTGGGTCACTTCCAAGAAACTTGGGCAAGAACTCGAAACTTAGATGGTTGGATGTTTCAACCAACAGCTTCACTGGCAGCATTCCACCCCATATCTGTGCAGGTGGTGAGCTTTTTAAATTAATCATGTTTTCCAACAAGTTCACAGGCAATCTCTTACCTTTATTCAATTGTTCTTCGCTTGTTCGCATTCGACTTGAGGACAATTCATTCTCGGGTGAAATTCCTTTGACTCTCAGCCATCTTCCTGATGTTACATATATAGACATTTCCGGGAACAGGTTTACTGGTGGAATTCCCTCGGATATTTCTCAAGCTTCAAAACTTCAGTATTTCAATGTCTCTAACAATCCAGAACTAGGGGGAATGGTCCCAGAAGAAACATGGTCTTTGCCACTTCTTCAAAATTTCTCTGCATCATCTTGTAACATTTCAGGGAATCTACCTCCTTTCAGATCATGCAAATCCATGCTTGTTGTTGAACTGCAGATGAACAATATGTCTGGAGTTGTCCCAAAGAGTATATCCAATTGCAAGACACTAGAGATCATTAATTTAGCCAGCAATCAGTTGATTGGTCACATACCAGAGGAGCTTGCTAGTCTTCCTGCTCTAAGTGTCGTGGATTTGTCGCATAATAATTTCCGCGGTTCAATCCCTGGAGAGTTTGGGAAATCTACAAACTTATTACTTTTAAATGTGTCATTCAATGATATCTCTGGTTCCATTCCCTCTGAAAAAGTGCTGCAATCAATGGGTAGAAGTGCATATGTTGGAAACCCAGAGCTATGTGGAGCACCTCTCAGATCATGTTCAGCTTCAATGGCCATCTTTGGAAGCAAAGGTACCGGAAAGCTTAGGTTAGTTCTTTTGCTCTCTGCAGGTGCAGCCATACTCATTTCAGCATTGGTTTTCTGGCTAGTTTATCTCCGCAGAGGAAGTAAAGGCCAATGGAAAATGATCTCTTTTATCGGACTCCCACAGTTTAAAGCAAATGACGTTTTGAGGAGCTTCGATTCGAACGAGTCAATGGACGAACTGCCACCACTATCAGCTGCCGTTTGCAAAGCAGTGCTACCTACTGGAATAACAGTTCTGGTGAAAAAGGTGGAATGGGAGCCAAAGAGAATGAAGGTTGTCTCAGAATTTGTAACACAAATGGGAAATGCAAGGCATAGGAATTTGATCAGATTACTTGGTTTCTGCTACAACAAGCATATGGCTTACATCTTGTATGATTACTTGCCTAATGGAAATTTGGCTGAGAAGGTAAGAATCCCAAGAGATTGGTCAACCAAGTGCAGAATTATAATTGGAATTGCAAAGGGTCTTTCCTTCCTTCACCATGACTGTAATCCTGCTATTTCTCATGGAGATTTGAAGTCAAGTAACATAGTCTTTGATGATAATTTAGAACCTCGTTTAGCCGATTTCGGGTTCAAGTCCCTGATAGAGTTGACAAAAGGTACAAGTTATCCATTTACTTTCCTTGGAATTCCTTTATTCAAAGTTTTTTCCAATTTCAAACAATAAAAATCAGTCTTGAATTCTCATTTGGAATTTGAAACAGGTCAATGCAATGAATCTATCAAAGATGAACTCTACATGGACATATACAAGTTTGGGGAGATAATTCTGGAAATTCTAACCAATGGTAGGCTGATAAATGGTGGAAAAAACATTCAAACCAAACCAAAGGATGTTCTTTTGAGAGAAATATGTAATGAAAACGAAGCAACTGATTCCACCAATTCATTGCAAAATGAAATAAAACTGGTTGTGGATGTTGCTTTGCTGTGCACCAGAAACAGGCCAACTGATCGGCCATCCATGGAAGATACATTGAAGCTTCTGTCAGGGTTAAAGGGACAAGGTAAATGATAGTACTAAGTACTTTTGAAGGCGAGCTCCAATGTTTGCTTCAAATTTCAGGGTAATGAGAAGGACCTAAACAGATACATATATAGTATATATATATATATATTTGTGTTTTGATTTGGTTGATCTGCTTGTTTATATCCATGAACATCTATAGTTATTTCCTGAACAATTCCTTGTATGTTAAATTACATGAATGTAACTGTAAGGTAGGCATGAAACTAATTTGTGGAATTCATAAATTTCAACTACGTAGTACGTACCTTCACCGCATGTCATCAATGTTGGAGTATTACTTTTTTTCAACTCTTTTCTCTTCCCATATGATTTCTGAAAGTATGTCGTCGTCTTCAACATTAGATGATCTCCGAATGGGAAATTTAGGCTTCTTGAAATCAAGTTATAAATCTGTTGATCCTAGCTAGAGATGGGCACGGGTCGGGTCAGATTTTCAGTCCACCCGCACCCGACTCGAAAACTCATACCCGCCACCCACCACTATCCCGACCCGAGTTTAGGATGAAAAAAATTCGACCCGATCAATCCGATTTTTAAGTTTTAAAATCCGACTTGACCCGAATTATTTAAAAAGATTTAAATTTTAGTGACTTAATTATAAAAATTAAACAAAATTTAGGGATCTAATTGTAAAAAATAAAATTTTAGTGACCTAACTGTAAAAAAATAATTTTAGTGACCTAATTATATAAAATATATAAAAAGAGGATCATTATTGCAAATATCCTTAAAATATATATGGAAAAATTACACTATTAGTTCCGGATCGGATTTTTTTCACCCTAAACACGAACTCGACCCAACCCGAAACTACCTTTGAAAAAAACCCGACCTGACTCGAACCCAAATTTAAAAAAAACGACCCGATCAGATCGGGTCGAAACCCGTCGGGTTCGAATTCCGTATCTATCCATAATCCTAACACAAGGAAAAGTGGTAGGCCAACAGAAAGAAACGATTACTTGAGACGAGACAGTTCATAAATTATTCGAGTTCGATTAAGTAAAATCTTTTACTAATACACAAGTGATTTAGGCCAAATTTGAGCTTGAATTTAGTTAAGTTATTAATGTTAGTCAAATCAAATTACGCTATACTTGACTTAAAAAACTTGCAAGCTATTTAAAAATATAATATATTATTTTTTAAAATTAAAGTAAACTCAAATTGTTTGACAATGATAAATAAAACGAAATAAATCATCTCTAACCTTGTTTATCATCGTCAAAATTCGATTTTTTAACATTATTTAAAAAAATTTAACTTCACTGTTGGTAGTTTGACCAGTATTTTGATGATCGATAAGAACCCAAGTTCGACAACACATTTCGAAACAAAAGCCCAAATACGAAACGAAAGTTTTAAAAAATAATTAACTAGTGAAGCCTTAAACATTTTTTAATTAATTTTGAAAAATTGACTAAAGGTTTTAATAATATTAAAAAATAATTAAAATATTCAATGTTTTTTAAGAATCAATATAAAATTTTAAAAATATTAAAGAGATTAAAATTTAATTTTTACCAAATTTTTTTGAGGTTAAAAGTTCCGTCCCTAGGTAAATATCTTGAAAAAACACATACAAAATACAATTATAAAATATTTATGAGATGACATCATTAACCAAAAATTCGTGAAAAATATTGGTTAATTCGTCCATTTTTTGAAGAAAAAGATGAGTGCGTTTTTAACTATACGACACGTGTAATTATATACATATTTTACGTAAAATATTATAATTATATATTTTATAAAAATTTATAATATAAATCTAATCTTATAATTAAAATGTTCTTTTATTATTAATTTAGTTGTTTAAATATTCTTAATAAACATACAATTTAAAAATTAAAGTTGTTTTAAAATTCCCTTTCAATTTTATTTACGAAATCTCGAAATTTAAATATTAAAGAAATTTGACTTTCCAACGGTTACTTACACCAATCCAACGGTCCCGCTCCTCTTTATAAACAGAAAAGAATTCCGTCATCCGTTGTTTCTTGAACAACGCCGAGGCTATAAATATCTGACTGATGCCGAACTGCGAGTTGTCCACCGATGGGGTCGAGTCGTCTGTTGCCTCTAAAGCTAAAGCCTCTTCATCCCTTTTCGCCGATCGTTGAAATCAAGCGAAGAAGATGAAGCAAAAGTGGAAAAGAAAGACGAGAACCCAAGAAAGATTGCAAGAAAGTTAGCCCCTTTTACTCTTTCCCGTACATGTAAATATGTATGCTTATTTGTTTCGTTCTTTTCTTGTTGTTTATGTAATGTGGCTTTATTTTGGTTCTCTTTTTTATGATTTATTTCTTGCATGAGTTCCAGTTAAATTAAACAATGTGTTTGTTTGGCTTGAGGGAAATGTATGTGGGTGTGGGTTCTCTTTTGGGGACGTCGAAAGCCAAGAACGTGATGCTCTCAACACCGAGGCTATAATTATCTGACTGATGCCGGATTGCGAGTTGTCCACCGACGGGTCGACCCGTCCGTTGCCTCTAAAGCTAAAGCCTCTTCACCCCTTTTCGCTGATCGTTGAAATCAGCGAAGAAGATGAAGCAAAAGTGGAAAGAAAGACAAGAACCCAAGAAAGATAGCAAGAAAGTTAGCCCCCTTTACTCTTTCCCGTACATGTAAACATTTTTGCTTATTTGTTTCGTTCTTTTCTTGTTGTTTATGCAATGTGGCTTTATTTTGGTTCTCTTTTTTATGATTTATTTCTTGCATGAGTTCCAGTTAAATTAAACAATGTGTTTGTTTGGCTTGAGGGAAATGTGTGTGGGTGTGGGTTCTCTTTTGGGGACGTCGAAAGCCAAGAACGTGATGCTCTCAACGCCGAGGCTATAATTATCTGACTGATACCGGATTGTGAGTTGTCCACCGACGGGTCGAGCCGTCCGTTGCCTCTAAAGTTAAAGCCTCTTCACCCCTTTTCGCCGATCGTTGAAATCAGCGAAGATTGCAAGAAAGACAAGAACCCAAGAAAGATTGCAAGAAAGTTAGCCCCCTTTACTCTTTCCCGTACATGTAAACATTTTTGCTTATTTGTTTCGTTCTTTTCTTGTTGTTTATGCAATGTGGCTTTATTTTGGTTCTCTTTTTTTATGATTTATTTCTTGCTTGAGTTCCAGTTAAATTAAACAATATGTGTTTGCTTGGCTTGAGGGAAATGTGTGTGGGTGTGGGTTCTCTTTTGGGGACATTGAAAGCCAAGAACGTGATGCTCTCTTTTGCGAGTTGTCCACCGGCGGGGTCGAGCCGTCCGTTGCCTCTAAAGCTAAAGCCGGTCGTTGAAATCAGTGAAGAAGATGAAGCAAAAGTTGAAAAGAAAGTGAAGGACCCAAGAAAGTTTGTAAGAAAGTTTGCCCCTTTTACTCTTTCCCGTACATGTAAATATTTATGCTTATTTGTTTCATTCTTTTCCTGTCCTTTATGCAATGTGGTTTTATTTATTATTATTATTATTATTATTATTATTATTATTATTATTATTATTTCTTGCATGAGTTCCAGTTAAATTAAACAATAGGTGTTTGTTTTGTTTAGGGAAATGTGGGGGGTTTCTTTTGGGGACATGGAAAGCCAAGTACAGGATACTTTGTTAAGTTGGAAGCTCTACCTTATTGTTTCTTTATTTAAAAATTATTATGCTTTTATTTAAGGTATCAGTTGGAGTTGTGCAAGAAAGCTATGGAAGAGAACATAATTTTATACTTGGAAACTGGTTGTGGGAAGACTCATATCGTTGTTCTGCTTATTTATGAGCTTGGTCATTTGATAAAACCTCAGAAAAGGAATGTGCATCTTTCTTGCCCCCACAGTGTGGCTTTAGTTCAGCAGGTCAGTACTCGATCTTCAAGAATATTTAGGGTCTTGTAATATTGTTTTGGCTATGTTTGGAATTTATGCAGCAGTGGACCATGCATGGTTTTGAATGAATATGTTATTGTTTTGTAGCAAGCCCGTGTTATAGAAGAAGATCATGTTGATTTCAAGGTTGAAACTTTTTGTGGTAACTGCAGACACTTGAAGAACCATCATGATCAGAAAAAGAGATTGAACAGTATGAGGTGATTATGTTCTTTGTTTGATGCAATTTTAAAATTTATCTGCTTGTGGTTTCAAATGTAGAAAGATGAAAAAGATTACCATTAAATGAAATTTTTTCGCATCATTTTGCCCTTCCTCTTTCCTGTATTATAGTGCCATCTGATCACAGAGCATACAAGCTCACCAATTTTAACTTACTGACACTTTACAAAATATGTTATCGGTGTTAGTTAGTTATTTTCCTTTTCTCCCCTTGTAGAGGATTTTTACTTAGGGTTATGGATCCTTGAGGATTGCATGACCCTTTGCTTATATTTTCATTCATGCTGATATTTTTCTTGGGTACAGGTTCTTGTTATGAGTTATGATTCCTCAAGTACTACTTCTAGTTTATATCACTGTTTCATCAGGATGGACTTAATGGCTCTTCTGATATTTGACGAATGTCATCATTCTCAAATTAAACGCAATAATCCATATGCAGAAATCATGAAAGTAAAGTGCTACATGTATTGTATTTGTACTCTTAATGATAAGATTAGTTTTCTATTAATTGATGTATTAGATTACCTCTGACAACCTGTAGTTTTTTTTATGATAAAGCTAGTGCATCAATGTTTCCGTGTATATTTGGCATGACAACCTCTCCTGTTGTTGGTAAAGGTATTAAAAACTTGCATTTCTTTTGCTCAACAGAATGCATGATAATATAAACTTTTGCTTGAAAAATCTTGACCTTTGGGGAGCATTATGGGTAAGATCATGTGAAAACAACTGAATTTCTTGTTTCTGTAAATTGGCAGTTGAGAGCCTTTCCCTTGCAATAAAGTATCCTGCTGCTAATGTTATTTTGGCTCTTATTTTGTATTCTGCTACTGTTTTCTACTTATGTGAGGAATATTCACAAAGTCTTTTACTCTTGAAAATTCATGTCGGAAATATTGCTAGTTAAAGTACCTTGGGAAATTCTGATTTAATCTCACCCTGTCCCCGCTCTGCGCATTTTTGTAGGCATGCCAACTTCTTTGTGATCATTCTGAGCGAAAAAAATTGATAGAAAATGAAGGAAATTTTAAGCGATTACTCCCTATGTGATCAATATCTTGCTCATACTGCTGATGTTTTCGCTTCATATTGTAAGAGAGGTATAATCTACTCAGGTATTTTAAATTGTAGCTTCTATTGTGCTCTTTGAAGTTCAGTTATGCAGGAGAGATATGGTAATCAGTTACGATTTACTACTTCATGTATGCATTAAACTTCAAATAATTTTTGGATTATTATTATTTTTTGGCAATGGAGATTCTCAGATAGATTTTGAACTTTTATGATCTGTTGATTCTTTCTGTCTATTTAAGAATCTCATCTGTTAGTATTTGTTGCTAATATTGTAGATGGGTCAGCACATAATTTATCTGATGTAGAGATTTTGAAGGAACCATTTTTCTCAAAAAAATAGTTACACCTTGTTGGAATTCTTTCTGCCTTCAGGTTTATATTCAAGCATGTATACTGGGTTTTGGCTATTTGTTAGGTATGCTACATGTAACTCTGTAAATAGAATCTTTTATTTGCACATTATGACTTATGTAGTTCTTACAACACTAGGGGTTATTTATTTAGATTTTGAGGGGTCATTTGTGGTCAACCTAATTGCAGTGATTTTCTCTCGATATTAATCATGTCTTTGCACCATGTCTCACTTTATGTCTGGTTACTTACAAAATTTTACCCCTGTGATTTCATCATGCCTTTGAACTTTTTACAAGGTGTATCATATAAATATTTCTCTGAGAAACTTTACAATTCCTTTAGCAGGTTACAGCCAAATATGAAAGATCCCTATAATACATACTGCAAAACCTTAAGTTCCTATCATATTGGAAGTGCCATTTTCTTATGGGAGTCCACTCTGGGCTTAAAAGTATGTCAAGAAAGACAATGAAGACCATTCTTCAGGAGTTCATAACTGGAGAGGTAACCCTTTTCTGTTAGTGTTAATGTTCCTTGCTTACCCTGCACATCCTATATGATAGGAACTTAAGACAATGATGAACATTCTTGAGAAGTTCATACTGGACAAGGCAAGCTTTTGATTCCTCGTCCAATCTGTTTGACTAGCATGAACGCTGATTTTATTCTTGATTTCTTCAATGCTGATTTTGCAGGTGAATCTTTTGGTTGCAACTAAAGTTGGTGAAAGACTTGACATTCAGACATGCTACCTTGTGATACGTTTTGACCTTCCAGAAACATGTTGCCTCTGTCTGAGTATGCATTTCTAGTGAACAAGTGCTGATCATAAAAGTATATACTATTTGAAGGGTTCTGTCGATACAGATCCTTTTCGTTATTCGGAAAAAATAAGATGATCTTTTTTTCTTAATGCAGTGCTAATGAGAGGGAACTAAATTTGATTAACAATTTCAAGAAAGAGGAAGATCGTATGGATATGAAAATTACTTTCAGAACATCTACTGAGCTTTGTACTGGTCCCGAGGAAAGAATATTCATCCGGTACTTCGATTTGTTCAGGATATAGTATGTCTCTACTTCATCATTACTGCTGTTAACTTCCCCATGATGAGTAGGCCTTCTAACTTTTTAAAATGCTTGTCTAAACGCCATTGAAGTACTGCATAAAGTGGGATTGCATGACCCTTTGCTTATATTTTCTTTCGTGCTGATATTTTTATTGGGTACAGATTCTTGTTATGAGTTATGACTCCTCAAGTACTACTTCGTAGTTTATATCACTGTTTCATCAGGATGGACTTAATAGCTCTTCTGATATTTGACGAATGTCATCATTTTCAAATTAAACGCAATCGTCCATATGCAGAAATCATGAAAGTAAAGTGCTACATGTATTGTATTTGTACTCTTAATGATAAGATTAGTTTTCTATTAATTGATGTATTAGATTACCTCTGACAACCTGTAGTTTTTTTATGATAAAGCTAGTGCATCAATGTTTCCGTGTATATTTGGCATGACAGCCTCTCCTGTTCTTGGTAAAGGTATTAAAAACTTGCATTTCTTTTGCACAACAGAATGCATGATAATATAAACTTTTGCTTGGAAAATCTTGCCTTTGGGGAGCATTGTGGGTAAGATCATGTGAAAACAACTGAATTTCTTGTTTCTATAAATTGGCAGTCGAGAGCCTTTCCCTTGCAATAAAGTATTCTGCTGCTAATGTTATTTTGGCTCTTATTTCTTATTCTGCTACTGTTTTCTACTTATGTGATTGTGAGGAATATTCACAAAGTCTATGCTCTTGAAAATTCATGTTGGAAATATTGTTAGTTAAGGTACCTGGGGAAATTCTGATTCGATCTCACCCTGTCCCTGCTGTGCGCATTTTGTAGGCATGCCAACTTCTTTGTGATGATTCTGAGCGAAACAAATTGATAGAAAATGAAGGAAATTTTAAGCAATTACTCCCCATGTGACCGATATCTTGCTCATACTGCTGATGTTTTCGCTTCATATCGTAAGAGAGGTATAATCTACTCAGGTATTTTAAATTGTAGCTTCAATTTCACTCCTGCTGTTGTCTAGTCTCTTGGTTTCTGCATAGCCATCTATTGTGCTCATTGAAGTTCAGTTATGCAAGAGAGATATGGTAATCAGTTACGATTTACTACTTCATGCATGCATTAAACATCAAATAATTTTTGGATTATTATTATTTTTGGTAAATGGAGATTCTCAGATAGATTTTGAACTTTTATGATCTGTTGATTCTTTCTGTCTACTTAAGAATCTCAGCTGTTAGTAGTTGCTAATATTGTATATGGGTCAGCACATAATTTATCTGATGTAGAGATTTTGAAGGAACCATTTTTCTCAAAAAAATAGTTACACCTTGTTGGAATTCTTTCTGTCTTCAGGTTTGTATTCAAGCATGTATACTGGGTTTTGGTTATTTGTTAGGTATGCTACATGTAGCTCGGTAAATAGAATCTTTTATTTGCACATTATGACCTATGTAGTTCTTACAACACTAGGGGTAATTTATTTAGATTTTGAGGGGTCATTTGTGGTCAACCTAATTGCAGTGATTTTCTCTCGATATTAATCATGTCTTTGCACCATGTCTCACTTTATATCTGGTTAGTGGTTACTTACAAAATTTTACCCCTGTGATTTCATCATGCCTTCAAACATTTTACCTTTTGCCTTTCTCATTATTTAACTAACAAGGTGTATCATATAAATATTTCTCTGAGAAACTTTACAATTCCTTTTGCAGGTTATGGCCAAATATGAAATGTATAATTTTTGTGAATAGGGTTGTTACTGCAAGATCCCTATAATACATACTGCAAAACCTTAAATTACCTGGGGAAATTCTGATTTGATCTCACCCTGTCCCTGCTGTGCGCATTTTGTAGGCATGCCAACTTCTTTGTGATGATTCTGAGCGAAAAAATTGATAGAAAATAAAGGAAATTTTAAGCGATTACTCCCCATGTGATCGATATCTTGCTTATACTGCTGATGTTTTCGCTTCATATTGTAAGAGAGGTATAATCTACTCAGGTATTTTAAATTGTAGCTTCAATTTCACTCCTGCTGTTGTCTAGTCTCTTGGTTTCTGCATAGCCATCTATTGTGCTCATTGAAGTTCAGTTATGCAAGAGAGATATGGTAATCAGTTACGATTTACTACTTCATGCATGCATTAAACATCAAATAATTTTTGGATTATTATTATTTTTGGTAAATGGAGATTCTCAGGTAGATTTTGAACTTTTATGATCTGCTGATTCTTTCTGTCTACTTAAGAATCTCATCTGTTAGTATGTGTTGCTAATATTGTAGATGGGTCAGCACATAATTTATCTGATGTAGAGATTTTGAAGGAACCATTTTTCTCAAAAAAATAGTTACACCTTGTTGGAATTCTTTCTGTCTTCAGATTTGTATTCAAACATGTATACTGGGTTTTGGTTATTTGTTAGGTATGCTACATATAGCTCGGTAAATAGAATCTTTTATTTGCACGTTATGACTTATGTAGTTCTTACAACACTATATGGGTCAGCACATAATTTATCTGATTTAGAGATTTTGAAGGAACCATTTTTCTCAAAAAAATAGTTACACCTTGTTGGAATTCTTTCTGTCTTCAGGTTTGTATTCAAGCATGTATACTGGGTTTTGGTTATTTGTTAGGTATGCTACATGTAGCTCGGTAAATAGAATCTTTTATTTGCACATTATGACTTATGTAGTTCTTACAACACTCGGGGTAATTTATTTAGATTTTGAGGGGTCATTTGTGGTCAACCTAATTGCAGTGATTTTCTCTCGATATTAATCATGTCTTTGCACCATGTCTCACTTTATGTCTGGTTAGTGGTTACTTACAAAATTTTACCCCTGTGATTTCATCATGCCTTCAAACATTTTACCTTTTGCCTTTCTCATTATTTAACTAACAAGGAGTATCATATAAGTATTTCTCTGAGAAACTTTACAATTCCTTTTGCAGGTTACGGCCAAATATGAAATGTATAATTTTTGTGAATAGGGTTGTTATTGCAAGATCCCTATAATACATACTGCAAAACCTTAAATTCCTATCATATTGGAAGTGCCATTTTCTTATGGGAGTCCACTTTGGGCTTAAAAAGTATGTCAAGAAAGACAATGAAGACCATTCTTCAGAAGTTCATAACTGGAGCGGTAACCCTTTTCTGTTAGTGTTAATGTTCCTTTCTTACCCTGCAAATCCAATATGATAGGAACTTAAGACAATGAAGAACATTCTTGAGAAGTTCATACTGGACCAGGCAAGCTATTGATTCCCCGTCCAATCTGTTTGACTGGCAGGAACGCTGATTTATTCTTGATTCCTTGAATGCCGACTTTGCAGGTGAATATTTTGGTTGCAACTAAAGTTGGTGAAGGACTTGGCATCCAGACATGCTGCCTAGCGATGCATTTTGACCTTCCAGAAACTGTTGCAAGTTTTATCCAATCAAGAGGTCGTGTAAGAATGCCTCTGTCTGAGTATGCATTTCTAGTGAACAGGTACTGATCATAAAAGTGTGTACTATTTGAAGGGGTCTGTCCAAACTGCTCCGTTATTCAGAAAGAATAAGTTTTCTTTTTTCTTAATGATGCAGTGCTAATGAGAGGGAAATAAATTTGACTACAAATTTTAAGAAAGATGAAGATTGTATGAATAAGGAATCTACTAAGGTTTTTACTGGTCCCAAGGAAAGAATATATACAGTTGATTCATCTGGTGCTTCGATTAGTTTCAGGATATAGTATCTCTCTACTTCATCATTACTGCTTTAAACTTCCCCATGAGGCCTTCTAACTTTTCTGTTCTTGCCTGCTTTTAAAATTATAATGTCCACTATATATGTTTGCGTGGAAATTCTTTTACTCATTTAGATTATCCTCGTGAAAATATTTTTCGGGTACTTTTACCCCAAACCAAGCTTTTATTATTTTGATGATACAGGAGGGACAGTCTGCAATACAATTTTACCTTCCAATGCTCCAATACATCAAATTGCCAGTTCGCCTCAATCTTCAGTTGATGCTGCCAAAAACATGCTTGTCTAAACGCCATTGAAGTACTTGCATAAAGTTGGAGCCTTGACTGACCATCTCTTTCCATCGCAAAACAGTGTTCTTGAGGAGGAAACAGTGCCTGTAGATTGCGGTTGATGCAGATCAAATTTGTTGGCTTTTTTCCTTTTCGTTTGGGGTGGGGTGACTATTGTAGAACAAATCACTTTTTCTTGTCTTTATTCTCTGCTGAATTTGGTTTTGTTTGTTGACAGATAAGGATTTGTGCGGTGAACTACATGAGATGCTTCTGTCTGCTGTTCTAAAAAAACAGGTACTAACTTGGTAAATTACGTCCTTCATTCTTACTATATAAAATTTATCCAAGATCCTGAAGATATGAGCTATAAAGAGTTCGCTTCTTTTGTCAAGTCTCCTCTACCTGAAGAAGCTGAGAGAATGTAGCTGGACCTTCACCTAGCTCACCGTATGTCAGTGATGACAAAGCTTGTCCCATCAGGAGTAGCAGAATTTAAGGGAGAAGAGGTAACTATGTTTTGTTCTGGCAGAGTTTGTTCTAATTAACGTACTTAGCAAAGTTCACTGTGTATTCTTACATATGCAGATCATGGAGGCAACATTTTAAGGAAATGTTCTCTAACCTTGATAAATCAAAATTCCTTTCTGGATTTGTTACTGTAGGAAACAGCGACTTTCAATCTGTTTGATTGGCATGAACACTGGTTTATTCTTGATTCCTTGAATGCCAACTTTGCAGGTGAATCTTTTGGTTGCAACTAAAGTTGGTGAAGGACTTGACATCCAGACATTCTGCCTTGTGATACGTTTTGACCTTCCAGATATTGTTGCAAGTTTTATCCAATCAAGAGGTCTTATAAGAATGCCTCTGTCTGAGTATGCATTTCTAGTGAACAGGTGCTGATCATAAAAGTATGAACACTGGTTTATTCTTGATTCCTTGAATGCCAACTTTGCAGGTGAATCTTTTGGTTGCAACTAAAGTTGGTGAAGGACTTGACATCCAGACATTCTGCCTTGTGATACGTTTTGACCTTCCAGATATTGTTGCAAGTTTTATCCAATCAAGAGGTCTTATAAGAATGCCTCTGTCTGAGTATGCATTTCTAGTGAACAGGTGCTGATCATAAAAGTATGTGTATTATATTTGAAGGAGTCTGTTGATGCAGCTCCTTTCTGTTATTCAGAAAGAATAAGTATTCTTTTTTCTTAATGCTGCAGTGCTAATGTGAGGGAACTAAATTTGATTAACAATTTAAAGAAAGATGAAGATCGTATGAATATGGAAATTACTTTCAGAACATCTACTGAGATCTATTGGACCCGGGGAAAGAATATATACAGTTGATTCATCCGGTGCTTCGATTAGTTCAGGATATAGTATCTCCTTACTTCATCATTACTGCTGTAAACTTCCCCATGATGAGTAGGCCTTCCAACTTTTCCGTTCTTTCCTGCTTTTAAAATTATAATGTCCACTACATATGTTTGTGTGGAAATTCTTCTATCATTTAGATTATCCTCGTGAAAATATTTTTCATGTACTTTTACCCCAAGACAAGCTTTTATTATTTTGATGATACAGGAGGCACAGTCTGCAATATAATTTTACCTTCCAATGCTCCAATACATCAAATTGCCAGTACACCTCAATCTTCAGTTGATGCTGCCAAAAAAAGATGCTTGACTAAACACCATTGAAGAACTGCATAAAGTGGGAGCCTTGACTGACAATCTCTTTCCATCGCAAAACAGTGTTCTTGAGGAGGAAACTGTGCCTGCAGATTCGGATTTTGGGAGCTCTAAAGGTTGATGCGGAGCAAATATGTTGGTTTTTACCTTTTCGTTTGCGGTGGGGTGACTATTGTAGACCAAATCACTTTTGCTCGTCTTTATTCTCTGCTGAATTTGATTTTGTTTGTTGGTAGATGAGAATTTGTGTGGTGAACTACATGAGATGCTTCTTCCTGCTGTGCTAAAAATTCGTGGACTAACTTGGAAAAGTACGTCCCTCATTCTTACTAAATAAAATTTATCTCGGATCCTGTGAGGATATGAGCTTATAGAGAGTTCGGATCCTGTAGACCAAATCACTTTTGCTTGTCTTTATTCTCTGCTGAATTTGATTTTGTTTGTTGGTAGATGAGAATTTGTGTGGTGAACTACATGAGATGCTTCTTCCTGCTGTGCTAAAAATTCGTGGACTAACTTGGAAAAGTATGTCCCTCATTCATACTAAATAAAATTTATCTCGGATCCTGTGAGGATATGAGCTTATAGAGAGTTCGCTCCTTTTGTCAAGTCTTCTCTACCTAAAGAAGCTGAGAGAGTGTAGCTGGATCTTCACCTAGCTCGCCGTATGTCAGTGATGACAAAGCTTGTGTCCTATCAGGAGTAGCAGAATTTAAGGGAGAAGAGGTAACTATGTTTTGTTCTGGCAGAGTTTGTTCTAATTTACTTACAAAGTTCACTGTGTATTCTTACATATGCAGATTGTGGAGGCACAACATTTTCAGGAAATGTTCTCCAAGGTCATCCTTGATAGATTAAAATTCCTTTCTGGATTTGTTACAGTATGAAACGACGGTTTTCAATCTGTTTGACTGGCTGAACACTGATTTATTCTTGATTCCTTGAATGCCAACTTTGCAGGTGAATCTTTTGGTTGCAAAACTAAAGTTGGTGAAGAAGGACTTGACGTCCAGACATGCTGCCTTGTGATACGTTTTGACCTTCCAGAAATTGTTGCAAGTTTTATCCAATCAAGAGGTCGTGTAATAATACCTCTGTCTGAGTAAGCATTTCTAGTGAACAGGTGTTGATCGTAAAAGTATGTGTATTATTTGAAGGGGGTTGTTGATGCAGCTCCTTTCTGTTATTCAGATAGAATAAGTATTCTTTTTTCTTAATGCAGTGCTAGTGACAGGGAACAAAATTTGATTAACAATTTAAAGAAAGATGAAGATCGTATGAATATGAAAATTACTTTCAAAACATCTACTGAGGTCTACTGGTCCCGGGGAAAGAATATATACAGTTGATTCATCCGTGCTTCGATTAGTTCAGGATATAGTATCTCTTTACTTCATCATTACTGCTATAAACTTTCCCATGATGAGTAGGCCTTCTAACTTTTCCGTTCTTGCCTGCTTTTAAAATTATAATGTCCACTACATATGTTTGTGTGGAAATTCTACTCATTTAGATTATCCTCATGAAAAATATTTTTCAGGTATTTTTACCCCTAACCAAGCTTTTATTATTTTTGGTGATACAGGAGGGACGGTCTGCAATATAATTTTACCTCCCAATGCTCCAATACGTCAAATGGCTAGTACACCTCAATCTTCAGTTGATGCTGCCGAAAAGGATGCTTGTCTAAACGCCATTGAAGAACTGCATAAAGTGGGAGCCTTGTCTGACCATCTCTTGCCATCTTAAAATAGTATTCTTGAGGAGGAAACAGCGCCTGCAGATGCAGATCCTGGGAGATCTGAAGGTTGATGCAGAGTAAATTTGTTGTCTTTTTCCTTTTTGTGGGTTGACTATTGTAGACCAAATCACTTTTGCTTGTCTTGTCTTTAATCTCTGATGAAATTGGTTTTGTTTGTTGACAGATGAGGATTTGCGTGGTGAACTACATGAGATGCTTCTGCCTTCTGTGCTTAAAAAAACATGGACTATCTTGGAAAATTTTGTCCTTCTTTCTTACTATTTAAAATTTATTCCGGATCTTGAGGATAAGAGCTCTAAAGAGTTTGCTCTTTTTGTCAAGTATCCTTTACCTAAAGAAGCTGAGAAAATATTGCTGGATCTTCACCTAGCTCGCTGTAGGTCAGTGACGACAAAGCTTGTCCCATCTTAATGGAGAAGAGGTAACTATGTTTTGTTCTTGCAGAGTTTGTTCTACTTAACGTACTTACCAAAGTTCATTGTATATTCTTATATGCACAGATCATGGAGGCACAACATTTTCAAGAAATGTTCTCCAAGGTCAGCCTTGATAGATCAAAATTCCTTTCTGGATTTGTTAATCCACTGGAAGTCAGTGGTGAATTTACTAACTGAAAGTAGATTGCACAGGCTAGATGAGGAACATAAAGTACAGATCTGAGTGTAAGGTCCTTGTTTATCTCAACAGAACCCTGCCCTTCAATAGGAGAAAGAGAGCCGTCTGCTGTCCTTATATGAGAGTAAGGTGCAACTGATTCGAATGTCTGAAAAAGCTGCAAATTTCCTGTCATATGGTCACTTGCCCCTGAATCTACAATCCATGTAATAGCAGTATTTTTACCAGACATATTAGCGAAGGAAAGGCTACTGCCATGGACACTATTACCTTTTGGGATCTGTTTTCTAGTTTCAGATCTAGTCTCCAAGGGATTTGGAGCCTCCATCCTGCGCTTAGGGTTGTAAGATCGACAACCTAGACTGATACTATGTTGAAAACAGAGGTAATTAAACTCTGTTTCTTATCTTTTATTGATTCAATATGAAGTCTTATTTATAGACTCCAAACTAAGAACTTACAAGAGTTTAACTTAAACTAAAAAATAATTTAGATAGGTCTCTAATCTCTTAATGAGATAAGAGATATTTTAGGCTAATAAACTAAAAACTCTTTACTAAGTAGAATTCTCTATGGAGTAGAATATAATCCTATTCGACCTAATACTCTTATAACTAACACTAACCTACACTAAGCATTGTTCATATGTTACTTCTCCAATAAGGATTAATTATCTTAAACCTGTAGACAAAATTGTAGGAAATGTGGTATTTATAAAAATGATTAAACTAAAAGACAATGTGTTTGGTTAGAACCCCTCGTATCCCTTCTTCCCTCCCTGCTGGTGATGGCTAATATGTTTCACCATTTTGGAATTGTTAGGCTCAGTTATTAGAGGATTTTTGGGCATATTCAAATTCTTCAACGTTAAAGCCATTTGGGATGAATGATCTGAAACCAAAAAGATTTAATATGTCTAATGTATCTTTTGTGTTTTAAAGTAAATAATTAATATTTACGGTCCTGTATTTCCATTAATTTTCAGGTTTACATACGCGACCAACCTTTCGATCCTTGGCAGTTCTTTGCTCTGGGCCATCCCTGCCCTGTGTATTTTGTACAAAAGAAACTAAAGACACTGTTCATTCCCAAAATAGTTGTCAAGTAGATCGTGCAAATAGCAAAGTTAGATGCAGTAGAAATCAACATTGGCTACACAAGAAAACAATTGCTTCCGTGTTTGAGGCTCTTGTAGTAGCATTTATAGTTGACAGGAGCTTCCAAGCAGCAATTGCATTTCTTAGATGGATTGGCAGACGAGTGGACTTCCAAGGTTCTCAACTTAATAGTATTTGAGCTGCAAGCAGGAGGTTCATGCCACTTTCCTCCCAAGTGGATACTGAAGCTCTTTTAAATTTTGTTGGGTTATCGGTCTCTTCATAAGGGTCTCCTCCTTCAAGCTAATGTGCATCCTTCTTCTATAGTGTCGTGGTGGAGGAGTTCCAGGTATTTCCATTAATTTTCAGGTTTACATACGCGACCAACCTTTCGATCCTTGCCAGTTCTCTTTGCTCTGGACCATCCCTGCCCTGTATTTTTGTACAAAAGAAACTAAAGACACTGTTCATTCCCAAAATAGTTGTCAAGTAGATCGTGCAAATAGCAAAGTTAGATGCAGTAGAAATCAACATTGGCTACACAAGAAAACAATTGCTTCCGTGTTTGAGGCTCTTGTTGTAGCATTTATAGTTGACAGGAGCTTCCAAGCTGCAATTGCATTTCTTAGATGGATTGGCATACGAGTGGACTTCCAAGGTTCTCAACATAATAGTATTTGCGCTGCAAGCAGGAGGTTCATACCACTTTCCTCCCAAGTGGATACTGAAGCTCTTTTAAATTTTGTTGGGTTATCGGTCTCTTCATAAGGGTCTCCTCCTTCAAGCTATTGTGCATCCTTCTTCTATAGTGTCATGGTGGAGGAGGCTTCCAGGTATGCATATTTTTACCCAACTTGTGAGTTTTATATCACTTTATTTTCTGATGCTACAATTAGTAATCCTTTGATATTTTCCCAGATATTGAAGTTTCTTGGAGATGCAGTCTTGGATTAATTAGTCTCGTCATATCTGTTTTTCACTATATCCAAAGTTGAAGCCTGGTCCATTGACTGATTTGAGATCAGTGTCAGTGAACAACAAATCCTTTGTCAATGTTGTGGTGGAGAGATGCTTACACAAAATTCTTATCTCTAACTCTGTTCCCCTCAACGAGGCCATAGAAAAATATGTTGGCTTCTGCACATTGTCACCAGACAAGGAACTGTTTGAAGGGCCAAAATGTCCGATGGTAGATGCTTTCTTCCTTTTTTTTTTTCCCTTTATAAAATGTGAGTTATAATGAATTTTACAAATGCAAAGCTCCATTCCTAACATATGTATGGTTGATTTTCTTATTTCTTTTAATTCAAGTTATGAGGTCTAGTTAGAAGTCGATATTCAGATTAAAGCATGCAACTGATTTAAGAAATATGTACATGGATTTTGATAGATTTGATACAGGCTCTTGGTGACTTGGTAGAGTCCTGTTTTGGTGCTATTCTGCTTGATACAGGGTTCAACTTGAGACCCATGTTTGGAAGATAATGTTATCCCTTTTGGATCCAGTCAAGAGCCTTTCAAGTGTGCCAGCTTGATCCTATCAGGGAAGATACAGAACTTTGCCAGTCCCGTAACTGGGAATTGAAGTTTCTACCATCAAAAAGTGGCAGAAATTTTTCAGTGGATGCATATGCAAGAGATGTTTCTGTATCCATCCCTGCAATCAACACCAACGGAAAGATGCTATCGGAACTGCCGCACATCAATTTTATGTAAAGTTAAAGGCAAAAGGTGCCCCCATACTTTCCTAGTCTCTCTTCTTGACACCATGAGAAGATTATTTTGGCTATTTACTTGTCTTTGATTCCTTTTATTGCTTATCGACAGAATGATTGTGAATATACAACTTAAAACCAGGGGATTGTTGTCTTTGCGTGTACAGGCTCTAGGAAGTTTTGAAGGGAAGCATCAAAACTGGATCCAAGCTGATTGGATTTGATGGAACACTGATTGATGTTGTTTTCCCTCACACCACTGCATTTGAAAACATGAGATTGCAACCAAAAATCCGTTCAATTAATAAGAAAACAACTTCTACCAGTTCACCTTGCATCTCGCCTATTAGCAGATCTCTGCATTCTTCTGAAGCAAGAGCAGGATTTTCAACATCAAGTAGGAAAGTCAAAGGAACTCTCAATCCAAAGATCAACGATTGTTGCACTTTTTTTTATGAGAAGTCAGTGTAGGACTATTATCTTATTCATCTCTTAATTTTGCAGGTGAATCACATATTCGTACTGCTAGATCACAGTTATAAGAAATCTGTGCTATCAACTTTTAGAAGCCCCCTTTGTTCAAATGTTGCAAAGAGGAAGGATTAAGCCATCAGAGATCGTAAGTACCAAGTACACGGTGCATCTATAAGAAATGATTGTTGTAGCTCGAAAGTCTGCTAAGGATAGAACGAAAACTGGAAACCTTGAATTGCTTCCCTCTTGTATAATTTTACTCAAACCCTTTTCAAAATCTTTTTCAGATTCGCCTACAGGGTAATTCTTGATTTCGAAGGAGCCCCCCGGATATGATCTTGGAGTGCTTCAACAGTCCTTGGACCACAAGGAAGGCAGTCGCCTAGCATGCAGCAGAAGGTGCATTGTGGTACCTAAAACATGAAGGGTACGTACAGTAAGATCAACTTGACTGACTTAACCTTATTGCTAGACACAATGAAGTTCATGAATTTATAATCGAACATATTTGTGAATAATTAAAATTTGTTCATAAACAAATACTATCTTATAAAAATAAATATTACTAATAATTATACTAAAAATAAAAATGAAAGTATATTTATATAGGAAAAATAAATTTTAAACAGAATTTATAAATAAACTTAGAAACCGGCTAATAAAGAGTTTTTTATTTATAAATCTCAAATCTAATCCTAATTTTACATAGAGGGAATATGAGACTTTAAGGGAAGGAGTCTGATTCTAGTGAGTTTAGAACCAGAACCCATACCTTAAGTGAATGTGAGAAACAAAGATGAGTTTTTTTATATATATATATATATATTTATAACCGTTTGATAATACATACACTTTAGAAATACAGGTGTCACAATCCGGATTTTAGGATCTGAGGTTGGGTTATAACCCGAAATGTTAAGCTTCGATGTTTGGGCCCTTATTGTGTCTTGGGCTTAGGAATGTTAGGTTGTTGTTGGGCGTATGAGGTTTTGAGAGAGGGTATTTTTGTAATTTAGAAGTTGAAGAAGAGGAGGGGAAGGTTTAATTTCCCTCAACAGAAAGTTGAAGCTGAGATCACCCTGTCCTTGATTTTTACTCTTTTCCTTCATTTTCTTCATCATTCAAACTTAAGATCAAAGAGCAAGCTTCGGGAGATCTATAAAACAAGGTAAAAATGTGTTGATTTGGTAAAAAAAAATTATGGAAAAAGGTTGAGACAAGAACGGGGATAGAGTGTTGGGGAGCTTCAATCTCAGTTTGTTAGTGACTTTAAACTTTAAAAATCTTTCCCAATAGTATTTAATTTGTTGCTTAACTCTCCCTTGTAGAGAAAGAGAAAGGACAATCAAGGTGCCTTGGGAAAGAAATATAGGAGAATTTTTATTTTCAACTTGTTTTGTTCGAGATTAGTATACTATTAATTCTCATAGATTCATATATATTATGAAATTAGGCTTTGATGCATGTTTGGTATTGTTGCTTAATGTTGGATGGCTAGACCCCCTTTAATGGCAACTTTCTGAATTGTTGGTTGGGTTGATGTGAAATGGTTAGAAACACACCTTAAACTATCTTCATAACTTGTAAGATCGAATTGGGGCTTAACCATATATAGGTTGAGCATGGGGTTCTAGTGAAATTCTAACCTAAACTTGCATTTTCGTGCAGATGTAACAATACAACTATGAAACATATCGGTACGCTAGTGTAAATAAGAGGGTTGTTTATAAGGGATATGTCATGACTCGAATTTGAATTTGAGTGTTGGGTTAACTCGAAGTTTTGGGCTTCGATGTTTGGGCCTTGCTTAGGTTTGAGTTTTGGGTTGATTATGGGGTTTAAGCTGAGAGCTTTTTGATAATTGTATAATGGGATGAGAAAAGGGGGTTTTGGGTTATGATCCTTGACCTTTTTGGTAAAGGTGTTATGGATGAATCATGGTATCGAAGAAGTAACTTGAGAAGTCGAAGAAGGAGCTTAGTATCTGCATCTCTTCCTATCATGTAAATTTCGATAATGAAATTTTCTTAAAGAAAAAGAGAGTTATCATGACCCAGATTTAGATTCGAGTGTTGAGTTAACCCAAAGTGTTGGGATCCGATATTTGGGCCTCGGTTTTGAGTCAGTTTTGGGCTTAGGCATTTGGGCTTTGAGTGATTGTTGGGCTTTAGGAGTTTAAGTTGAGGGCTTTCTGGTAATTGCATAATGGGATAAGAAAAGAGGGTTTTGAGGTTTAATGACCTGTAAAGAAATGAGGTTATTCTTTCTCTTTTCTTTCCTTCTTCCTCCCCATTTGCAAGAGAAGAAAGGTAGGTAAAGGTTTCATCTTTGTTGTGAGGCTTGAAAATCCCGTTTTGAGTGTCAAGGAAAAGTTATAGAGCTTTGAATGATCTATAAAATAAGGTAAAGAAGGTTGAGTTTGATGGAGGAAGGGTTTTAGTGAGGTTAAAGAGTTAAGAACGAAAAATGGTGATGTTGAGTTCCTTTCTCTGTTTTGTTGACTTTTTTAGTTCTTAGCATCACCCCTAGCAATATCTAATTACTTGTTTATCTCCCCTTATAGAGAAAAAGGTTGAAAAACCCTTAAGAAACCTTGAAGGATGTGATTGTTCTTGCTTTTGCTTAAGGTTGATACTCCTTCAATTCCTTAGCATCGTGCATTTCATAGATTTAGGCATTGTTGCATGTTTGTTGTTTGCTTCCCTTTAATGGTGAATTAGAATATTGTTGATGAACTTGTGTAAATTAGGTGTAATCATGCTTAGAATCATCCTCATAACGTGTAGGAATAAAAAGGAAATTAACCATATAGGTTTAGTAGAGGATTTTGGAGAATTCTCACCCCAGACCTGTATTTTCAAGAAGGGGTACCGATACGGGGAGGTCTCATATCGATACGCTAGAGTATTTAAGTGGACAAATTATAAGGGATGTATCAGTACACCACACCCGTGTATTTTTCGATACCATTACTCCCTTACATTGGGTTTTAACATAGGGGTGTATCGATATGAAGGTTAGTCGTACCGCTACAAGTATTTTTTATTGTTCGAAGCTAAATAGCGTATTGGTATGACTTGGGGGTGTATTGATACGGGCTGACATATCGATACCCCATATAGGCGTATCAGTACTCGTTGTGCAATCTGTTCAAAAATTAGTGTTCGAGTTTGAGGTTCTAAAATTCGAGGTAAAGAGTCTTAAGGGTCTCCTAAGATACAAAATAAATACTAAAACTGAGAAACTGATAATTTAACCTCGTTTGGCTAACTTCTTGATAAATGGTGGGTGATTTACTAGGAGTAGTAACCCATAAGATCCTTGGTGGGGTAAATATGTCTTGTGTGATAGCTAGGAACCTTGTTGTGTGTTAATAGGTTATCTAATGATTGAATATTGTTTAAAAGGATCCAGGTATCCAATATAAAGTGTTGCAACATTCGTATGAATGGAAGAGCTCAATGTTTAGTGGATGCCAACCTCGTTCGAAGATGTTTGATGCACCATTCTAAGCATAGATGAAGGATCTTGATACTTAGGGACGTGAGGCTCATCCTTAAAGTATAAGATCTCGATGCTTAATGGACATGGGCCTTGCTCATAGTGTAGGATCTCGATGCTTAATGAACGCGGACCTTGTTCGTAGTGTAGGATTTTGATGCTTAGTGGACGCGGTTCTTACTAATGTTATTATTATAAATGAGATGTTGTGTGGATTTCTCTTTGATATGTATATGTTGTATACGGATATATACATGCATGATTATCATGTTTAAGCGGATATGATAAAGTCATTGTTATCATGCTATGATGATATATCATTCATGTTGCATTGCTTTATTTATAATATGTGCGATATCTGGTCGAGTGATGGTGTATCCACTGAACTTTTGTAGCTCACGTTTGGATTGGTTTTCGTGTGCATGTTTCTAAGTCACAACTTTGTTCGGAGGAGCACCATCAATGGTTGAATTTCCAGCATCAACTTTGTATTTAGAGTATATTTACTAGATGAATTGGTCATGTATTTGTTGGACCCTATATATGTATTTGTAACTCTTATTTTAAATTGGATTTGAGTTGAATGCTTTTAAATGACTATAATATTTTGGAGCTCCTTACTTTTGAAAGTAAGAAGCACCGTCAATGCTTTTATCTCACTTAAATATATGAACTTTTGTTGGATTTTGGATGTATTAATGGGTTTTTGATGCAAAATTTTAATACATGAGGTTTAGGTCGTAGACACAATGTGATATTCGAGTCGAGAATGTTGCAACAAAGATATCTCCTCAAATAATCATTTATTTTTTTATTAATTTTTTTATTAAATTCTCAAATCGAGAGTGTTACAACAGATGTCTCCTCAAATAATCATTTATTTTTTACTGAAATTTTTTATTAAATTCTCAAATTTATTTATTTAACTTAATAAGTGAACCTTTAAACCCACTGTATTAGTACCCAATCAAATAATTATAAAAAAAAATTAAAATTCCGTAGATAGGCCACCGTCCAATCCCGTCTTATTCACTTAACCGGCTAATCCAATTTAATCTGAGTCATGCGTGTTTTCACACGTGTGAGGAATTTCCCCACTAAAGAAATCCATCACCTTCGCGCCCAAAGGAACCAACTAGTAATAAAACATCGAGGAACGGACCACCTAATAAGGAATGGTTTCGCTTCTTCGTTTTAGAGAGAGGATAATCGTTGAAGAAAAATGTTGGGATGGGACGAAGGGGTCCAACAACCAGGCGCAGTTCCCATTTGAGCCGCCATTCCGTGCTCCTTATGACATTGGACAGTATCGATGACTATCCCCTTCAGCTTCGCCACTGATTTCACACCCAAGAACTTCAGAAATTTTGGTCTTTTTCTATTCAAGCTTGTTAATGATGTAGTGCCCTTTTCTCGCCAACCATAAGTCTCATTGGTTTGACCACTAGTCTAGTGTTTACAGTAAATGATAAACTCTTCAACAGACTAAGTTTTGCACCATACATCTGGAGAAATTCGGATAATGGCATGGAGACAGGTTAACTCATAGTCAGGTTTAGGAAATTTCCGTCGGGAAATTAACTATTATGAATGTTATTTATTAATTTTGAATCATAAGCTTAAATTAGACGTTACTTTTCAAACTAGTTTTTGAAAACAAAAACTAGTTTGAGATAAAAACAATGCTAAACAGATAGCTTTCGAAAGAAAACCGCATTTAAAAATTATTTTTTAATTTAAACGTAAAAACTAAAATTTCTAACTTTTACAATTGAAAAATACTTCTGAAAATTAAATTATAAATTTAACCTTCATTTACTATTGTTTTATTAATAATTAATAAAATTTTAATTTTTATAAAAATATAATTAATAAAATATATTTATTTAAAAATTATATATATTAATTAAAATATTTTAAATTTATTATATTTTCATAGAATACAAATAATTATTAAAAAAATATTTATTAATAAAAATATTTTTTATATTTTTATGATAATTTAAGTTAATATATTTTATACATTACAACATTAAAAAAAATTAAATACCATTTATATATATAAATTACGAAACTATGTTCAAAATGATCATTTATCTTACTAAAAACACTTTTTAACAGTAATATTAAACAATTAAATCTCAAATCCAAAAATCTAAAAATGCACTTTTGATGTTCTTAGACTATTTTCACCACACTTTTCATTCAAACTTGACAGTTACCAGTACCACCCAAAAACCATCACCCACGTTAGGATAGTTATAAGGTGCGGCTAAAACCGAACAGCCCAACACATATTTTTACTATTTTTAGTCATTTATAATGTGTAATTATATAATTTAAGCATATTCATACCCAAATAAGAATTAAAGTTATATAAGAATTTATATAGTTACACAATTACTAAAATAAAATCTACAGAAATTCTATACAATAAATAAGAATCTATACAGTTACAAAAATTCTTACCCAACTAATAAGAATTTCTCACCAAAACAGTAAGAAAATGTGTAGGTCTGTGAATATTTTACCCTTTGGGTGCCTTACCTAGAATATGTGTAAGTCCATATTTTAGCCTTAGGGTGCCTTACCTTGAGAGCACCTTAAAATGACATTCCATTTTCAACTTGAGAGCACCTTAAAATGAAGTAATCAATGCTAGAAAACAACATTCTCTCTTCCTATTCTAAACTAAAGTCAACCCACTAAAACCATCAATCTTACCCGCTAGAAAACAACACTAGCATATGATGTAATGAACACTTACAACTTCATGCATGGAGGCATGCAACTCAAAAGTCAGGCTTAAGAAAAACCATATTATCTAAATTCAAGATCATAAATTCCAAATATATGTAATACAATGACTCTCGAACTCATAGAGATCATCAAGCTGATAAATTAAAGCAACCAGCAAAGTCAACCATGCATTCAAATAAAGATTTGATAATATAAAACCAAAGTTGATAACAATGTCATAAAAAACTCTACTAGAAAAGATCCCTGATGGTTCTCAAAACATTAAATCCTTGCATAAAATAAGTTTGAAAATAAACTTAGAATACCGGAAACAAAGCTGGAATACCCATAAGCCCATCGAACTTAGAACCCTAGCTTGGTACGGCGCCAGTGCCTACGCTTAGCGTTATACCTTCAATCCAGAATGAAAGAAAGAATCAGTAAATACTCTAAAAAGCCTTAAAAGTAAGACAAATCAACAACTCGTGAACATGATTCAACAAAAAGTGAAGAATAAAATAACCTAATGGTGTTGTCGGTGCGCATGCGGATCCAGTAAGGAATGGGCCTGTTCTGCCTCATCTTCTTGGCCAGCTTCTTCTTGATCATGAAGCTCTTGTGCGAAGGCTGTCAAATTAAATCATTCATGATTCAAACTCTAAGCTTTTCCTTTAGATATAAACATATATACCCAACGATTTCAACAAAAGGGAAGGTGAAAACAAGAACTACATAAATTCAAGCTTAGAAATGAATAGCTCAAATATTATCTAAGGTAATGAAGAATCGAAGGAAGAAGGAGCACGATTACCATTTTTGGCACTTCAGCGGTTGAGATGAATGCGGCACGAAGGTCCTCAAGGCTCAAGCTGCCGAGTTAAGAGTTATGGAGGGACCGTGAAAACCTAATATATATTTGTGCTGAATCTGGGATTCTAGGGTTCCTTGATAGGCCTTTCGGGGAGTATGATGATGGGCCTGAGTGTAGCCGATAATGGCCGTCCAACATAGATTATAAATATTACAGCCCATTTTAATCTTAGCTTCCTCCACGCGCAGCAGATATCCGCGTGGCGCGTAGAAAGGTTTCTCCCCTTCGATCTTAAATACTACTCCTTGGCTTTTTTAATCTCTTCGATCTCAAACGCTACTCCAAGTATCTCTCTCGACGTGTAATCCTCTGTTTGTACAGTGTTGCTCTGCCTCTCTCGATCTATTATTGGATTTAGGGTTCTGGGTTTCTTTTTCCACTATAGTCAATTGGTCATCAAATCAAGCGGTTGTGGTTTCTCCATCGTTGTCTTCAATCCGATCTCATTTAGCGCCAATGCCTCCTCGCGCATCTAAGCGAAAATCTGCCCCACCCAATTCCTCATCCGTCACATCATCCGACGGGCGTTCTGGTACATCTTCCCTTTTCTGTTTTCCGTTTCTTTCTTGGGAGAAAAAAGAAATGCTTGATTTAGTTTTCGTGTTTGTTTACACGAGAAAACGCGGGAAGAAAAAAAAAATAAATGAATTGAAAAATGGCGAGAATTGTACAAGCCCAACATGCCCCGATTAATTCTTTATAGTAATTGCCGCTCTTTTGGTTTCTTCGTTCTGATTGGTTTCTCAGAAACCGCGGGAAAAAGTGAATATTATTGAATTGAAACATCGTGCGCTAACTAATAAAATTATTCCTTTAACAAACTTCGGTTAAATCGATTTTATTATAGGTTTTCTGGTTGAATGTATAATTATATTGCAACTTATGTCCACATCTCCGCTGAAATTTTGTAATATAGCAAGTAGGGGAGGCTGTTACGTCAAAAATAGAATCTTTTTTACCATTAGACCTTAAAGTTAATGTTAGGAGTGAGGAGATCAACCTATTGAAAGGAATTTTCTTTTTATTTATGATAACTCTAAATGGATTAGAACCATTTAACATGTAACAGACCAATTTGGTTTCGTTTTCATGTTTTTGGTAAGATTTGTGTCTTCTCGTTCTGACCCTAATGGTGGTGTGGATAGCCAGAGCCTGTCCTAAGATGATTAGGCTGGAACCCCCCCCCCCCCCCCCGGAAACATCTTTGCTACATTTAACCGCCTTATTCTTACTAGATGTGCTACTCATTGTTTCAGTCTCAAATAAAGTTAAAACAAAGGGGATGGAAAAGATAGATCGCTTGTTCAATACATATGCAAATAGTTCCTTAGGCATGATTGAGTAAGTACATTCTGTCCGCATTCTTTATATTTCATGAGCTACTGGTATGGTGGATTACACTATGTGCTTCTTTTTTTAATATCCTTAGTTTGCTTGAGCAGCCCAGAAGGTATTGAAGCACTATGTGCAGATCTAGGAGTGGATTACACTGATGTGAGGATATTGATGCTTGCTTGGTATGTATTCGGTTGCCAATTGTTGCCCCCACCCCAAACCCCGTTTAGTGAGCTTTTCTTCTAACAGTATGTAATCTGCATCTCTCAGGAAACTAAAAGCTGAAAAGCAGGGTTATTTTACGCAGGTAAGTAGAGGCACTACTTATATGACTTGCTACATTAAATGGATACCATAATAGAGAACTGAACTGTCATTAGATGAATGACTTCTTTTTTCCTTCTCCTGTCTGAACCAGGATGAGTGGCAAACTGGCCTGAAAGCATTGGGGGTTGATTCACTTACCAAACTTAAAAAAACGCTTCCTGAGTTGGAGAAAGAGGTATTTGTATCTGCTGCAATGGTCATTGGCATCATTTTGAATTCATTTTCTGATTGACAAATTGATGTGGGAAACATAACACACGACTCAAATTATTCAGAATTGCAATCAAACTCATCAAATATAAAATGAGCCTCTAGACAACTTAAGTCTCCTAATTACTATATCTTTATCTTCCTCCAGAAGTAAGTGGTTTGGTGGTAGTACTAATTTTATATTTTATGTATCCTGAAAAATAGGTGGAGAAACCATCAAATTATGAGGATTTCTATATCTATGCATTCCAATACTGCCTGACAGGTTCTTATTAATTGAACGAAAGCGGCTTTTTTTTCCCTTCATTATGTTTGCTTGGTATGTATTCGGTTTATAGGATTACTTTTTATTAAAACGAACATGTTTCCACTTCCCCAGAGGAGAAACAAAAGAGTGTGGACATTGAAAGCATCTGTGAATTGTTGAATCTTGTTCTAGGGGTCCAATTTCGTCCTCAGGTCGATTCACTAGTTGAATATCTGAAGGTAGGCAGCCAAGTCTCCTTAAGAGGCTGTTATTCTTTAATCTCTAGCAAATGAAATACCTGATTAGATTCCTCTT
Source organism: Abelmoschus esculentus (assembly GCA_035048815.1). Taxonomy (NCBI): domain Eukaryota; kingdom Viridiplantae; phylum Streptophyta; class Magnoliopsida; order Malvales; family Malvaceae; genus Abelmoschus; species Abelmoschus esculentus. Next base: position 1,342,843 of record JAUCBN010000025.1, read on the forward strand.
TATTATTAGAACACGTATCCCATGCACACTTATGATGCTTGGACTTTGAATTTCGGGCAGGTCCAGAATGATTACAAAGTAATAAATGCAGACCAATGGATAAATTTTCTTCGTTTTTGCAAAGAGGTAAGCCTTTTGAAAATGTACTAGTTTGCTACTATTATATTCCCATTTTCCCTTTAACTCAATAGCATAAATTTTCTTTCCCCTTGCATTGGAAGTTTTTGTTGGCTGCGAAAAGGAAGAATGAAGCAAAACTAAGAAAAATGGCATGTAAAAAGATAAATAATTTGTCCTGGATTCATTTTGTGATGGTTCACACATGTACTTGTTTACATTGCATTCGAAGAATTGAACCATGTATGATATTGGATGGAAAGGCATTTGTTTTCCCCCTTCTAGCAATCTGAAGCCATCTATAATAACTTTGAATCCTTGCTAGCAGATTAGCTTTCCAGATCTGGAAAACTATGATGCAACCCAAGCATGGCCGTTGATTCTTGATAATTTTGTTGAATGGATGAGAGAAAAGCAAAGCTAGTGTTGGCATCTTTTCTTATGCCTTGCAAATTGCTGGTTTCATAAGGTACATGTTCTCTTTCTCTGTGTATACTGATGCCCTTGAAAGTATTAAATGAAAATTTCATTTTGTTCTTTGTCAATAGGACAAGACCTTATGGAAAACCTAACCGCGTCAGCCTTGGAACTGGCTCATATCATATCTGAGATGGTTTACACATTCTGCATTCATTAATATTTATTTTCTCTTTTTCTTTGTTAAAGCTATTTTATTAAAAACAAAGAAAACAGAAGGATGTGTTACTCAATGAAGGATAATTTTATTACAAAATATGTAGCTTCTATACCATGTTTTTCTACAACAGTTTTCATTCTGGTAGTACTACCAAGGAAGCTTCAATCTTCATTCACCAAGAATCCATGCCCTTGAAGCTGCAAAAACATTGATCAAAGCACAAGAACTTAAATTCTCAATCAACTAAATCATAGTAATATAATACCAAAAAAGTTACCACCTTTATTACCTTGTCTAGAGATTTTCCACTGGCTATCAGAACCAAGGGCCCAAAAGAAATAGCCACGAATTCCAAGGGCCTGTGCAAAACCAATCTTCAATGCTGCTGTTATATCATCATCGTACCCAACCCAACTCGAACCAGCATAAGAATACGTCGACACACTATCCATGTCATGTACTATAATGGCACCATTCTTCTTATTGAACTCCTCTATCTCCACAAACGTCAACACCCCAGCATCCCCTGGCCCTACTGCAACTGCAGCCGATCCAATCTCATGAAAATTTGGGTCCTTCAGTTGCCATGTCCTCCCATAAAGTGGCAATCCCATAACCAATTTGGTCCTATCTGCCCCAGCTTTGATCCATGATCTAAGACCATAACTCGTACTCACGTTACTGTTCGAGTCATATAGCGCTGCAGGGGCTCCTGTGAATGAAGTGTTCCATCCTCCATGGTAATCGTAACACATTACATTGACCCAATCCAGATTTTGATTAATAGACCGCACTGGGAATTTTCTGTAGACTGCATCCAAGAAAAAGTCGACCGAGAAGTATACGGCCGCTGTGAGAAGTAGAGGAGCTCGGGATGTTGCCTTAGCCTCAACGTCGATAGCTCGTCGCCACTCCTTGAACAAACGGGCTAAGTTTTTCATGTCTTTCGGGGTACTAGGGTATTCCCAGTCTAAGTCCATCCCATCAAAGTTGAACTTCCGTGCGACCTCCATAGCCGAAGTTATGAAAGCTTTACGTGACGTTGGCTTTGAAGCCATGCGAGAAAACAGATTTGAATTGGAACCACCGCCACCTATAGAGAAAAGGGTTGCCGGTGGAGGATTCTTGTGGTGCAGGGTGGTTGTAAAATTTGACAGCTCTAGAGCTGTCGAGCTTGATATTTCGAATTTATAGGTGACGTTACTTGGCATGAGAAAAGCATAGTAAATATGAGTGAACAAGGATGTATCTACGGCTGATGGTGGGAATGTCGTCGGATCTGCAGAATAAGCTCCTTTGACAGCCAGTGGCGACGCCATGACAACTGATCTTGCAGGCACTGTTAGGAAGAAAACAATATGAAGAATGGAAAAGAGTTGAAAATATGTGACTAGCACTGCCATTATTGCAAGTGGCTTCTCAGAGTATCTATGCATACATACATTAATATACACGGTTAAAGTCAACAAAAGTATTCTCAGCTACACCAAAAATTCATTTTAGTCCCTCTATTATCAAAAGAAGCATTTTAATTCATATATATTTGTGAAATTAAATATTACGGTCCAAAATTCGTTTAATTAATAAATTGATAATGACCTAAGAGTGATTTAAATTCAATATTCTAGTGCAACCATTTGGTAGATTTGGACTATAATATTTATTTTTTAAAACGTATAACACTAAAATATCCCTTTCAATAATAAACCCTAAAATGAAATTTCAGCATAATCCAAGGACTATTGATGAAGTTTTAACATATATAATATATAAGAACTGTTCAAAAGAACACTAAATATGATAAACAGAACCTCTTTGTCTGGCATTTCCTGTTTGTCTGGTCACCAGCGTTTGCTTGTGAAGATGACAAGTGGAGAAGTCTTAGGGATTAGATACACTCACATATATATCAATAAAGCAGACTTACGTGTGAACATATTAAGTTATTGTTCTCATGTTGCATTCATTAATGATTCTTTTAGGTACTAAATGATACGAATAATTGACCTGCTCCCGAGTTACTTGGGTTCGGTTCGGTTAAAGTTCGGTTCAAATGAGTTCGTTTTGAGTTTGGGTTTGACTTGAGACTTTAATGAGTTGAGCCGAACCTACCCAGCTCGACTCGAAAAATTCATAAACAGACTCAGAATAATTATATTATAAATATGCTACATATACACTAAAAATAATCTATTTAACAAAAGAAAAGCAATAAAATAAAAAAAGAAATTCCACTAAAAATAATTTAACAAAATAAACTAAGCACTTTTTTTCTCTTAATATTGAATTTTGTTTCGGTGTTATTATGAAAAGAGTTTTTAACGAGGTTCTATCTTTTGCCCAGCCGAGCCTGAGTTTAACCCGATGAGTTTCGAGCCCGAGCCGAGCCCAATAATATTGTTTTTGAGCCGAGCCTAAACCTGAAATTCCGAACTCGTCGAGCCTCGAGCCTGAGTCGAACCCAATAATAATATTTTCGAGCCGAGTCCGAACCTAATTGGTTCGGCTCGTTATCACCCTAAGTGAGACAATATTTCTTTCTTTTATATATAATTTTTAATTTTTTTATTTAATACATATAAAAGAAAGAAATGTTATCTCATGAAATAAAACGACCATTTAAAATTGAATGAACGGTTGGCCTTCTTAATGAAAAAACAGTACCATTAAACAAATGCTAAGCACGTTATTCCACGCGCCTACTTTCAGTTTTCCTTGCTCTTCGTCCTCCCCTCGGCCAAAGCCCCGCCCTTGTCGCCCTTCCATGGCCTGCTCTTCTCTTGTTCGAATTGCCGTTGTTGGAGACGTCGTAAGTTCACCTCTTTCCTCCGACGGCTTTCCTTTTCATCATCTAATCGTACGTATCATTTTGAAAATTTCCTTTTGTTTTTCTTTCTTTCTAAATTTGGGTTTTTGTTGAAGCACGATGATTGGGACCTTGAAGAAGATACAAAGGCACTTCATTTTCTCAAGGTATTATTTTTTTGTAGTTTGAAAACTTTAAATACTAAAGTTGTGACAAAAGTTTGGGTTTTAAGAGAAGAAAAAAAATGAGTGTTCTGCTTTAATGTGAAAAGTGAGAACAAATGTAAGTTAGTTTCCTAGATCGATTTGAGTGCTTGTAGTTAACTCAACGCTCAAGCTTTGGGGACTTTAATCTCAAACTGCCTGAATATGATTACATTACATGTGTTAAATGAAAGTGTACAAATTGCTTGAATAAATTCCATAGTTCCCATTGATTCTTTAAAAAGATTCCACTCAGTTAAAGATTTTCTTTTTAGTGTTTTTTTTTTTACATGAACTCTTTTTGAAGTTTGAAAGTTTGCATATAGATCACGTGTACCTGTCTGATAAGAGATTTTGTGAAAATGCAGCCCGATTTGGTGCTCTTCACAGGCAGGTTCCTCTTCCTTCAGTGTCTATCAAGTATCTGCCCAATGTGTGCTAGGAGTATGTGTTTGGAGTTGTCCCCCTAATCTTTCGCCGTCTCCAGTTGGTTAGTCAAGTAGAAAGGAGACATGCATTGTAACCGTGTTGAGGCTAGACTCTATTGCCATTTGACACTCTTGGAAATGTCTGATACACTGTAGAATTTTTCATTCATTTGAAAGAAAATAGATTACTGATGATTATGTGCCTAATCCATGCGACCAATGTCTAGCTCTTGCTCTACCTGAACAACTTGTTTTATTTGTTTCCCAATATCTAACCCTGTAGGCTGTAAATTTTTTCCTCTCCTTTTTATTTGTTCACATGTTTTTGCTTTATTCAGGTGATTTTGGTAATGAGAATGTCGAACTGGTTCAAAATGTTGCTGCTCTTAACTTTCCAAAAGCAGTTATTTTGGGAAATCATGATTCTTGGAGCACTCAACAGTTTTCTTCTAAGTAAGTTACTCATACCCAATGGATTGATTTATATGTTTGTTGGGTGTGTTCAGATTTTGATTTGGTGATTCTTGTGCATGTTTAATGTAGCTAGCTTTGTGTTAGACAAACTAATGATTTCTAATCCAGGACGTCTTTTCATGATTAGGAAGAAGGATCGACTTCAACTTCAGCTAGAATGGTGAGCTTTCGTGATCTATAAAAAAAGGAATTTTGAGAATACATGCTTCTGCAATTTTCTCTATTCCATCTCTTTTCCCATGTTAGATGCTAACTGTGGAAATTTGAGGCTTGTATTGGTCGGGTAAATTTTGTTTCAAGTCTTAATATAATTCTAGGCTATAATATTTTCTGTTTCCAAAAGTTGAATAATAATAATAATAAAATGCGATCATGTGGATGTAGGGACTTTGGCTACAAACAAAGTTAATTGTATGCATCACCATCTGGCCTTTTGGCATATTATAATCATTTTTAAGTTGTAGAATTCGAAGGGCATCAACTGATAATAATGATACTTCCATGCTATAGTCTTGGACAGGAGCATGTAGGTTATAAACGTCTGGACTTTCCTTTACTAAAGCTTAGTGTTGTTGGTGGACGGCCGTTTTCATGTGGGGGTCAGCAAATGTTTCGGAAAAGGCTTCTGTCTGCAAGGTAGTATTACATATTGGCAGCTATTCGTTAGTTTACTATCTGTTTCTTTGACCTTGTATGTTTTGCTTGTTGGTCTTTAGTCCTTTTACTCTTTCCCCTAATGATCATTTTGCAATTTGAACCTATCTATTCTTTAACCTGACGAGCTAGCAAATTAAACTGGCAGTTCTAATGGGATTATGAATCATGGAATCTTGCCTGTCGCAAAAATTTTATATATGTTGCAATTTACCAAATTGGAGTGTCATTTAGGTATGGAATCCAAGATATGGATGGAAGTGCCAAGAGAATCTATGAAGCTGCACTTGGGACCCCAGAAGATCATCTAGTTATACTTCTTGCACATAATGGACCCACAGGTGTATGGACTTGCCAATTCAACCTTTATTTAAGACCAGTTGGGTTTTCCTATAAAAAATATTAGATGATACTTTTTGCAGGTCTTGGAAGTGAATTGAATGACATTTGTGGGAAAGATTGGGTGTTTGGTGGTGGTGATCATGGCGATCCAGGTAATTTATCAGGGTTTGGGCTCCTTTCAGTGCAATGTTCTAACTTTTTTCAAAATAATTTAGTTACTTCACTCTGTCGTGTGCTTAACAAGATTGGTGGGAAAATATGAAGCAGGAGACCGGATGTAGGAGCATGAAAATTAATATATCTAATGTTCTTCCTTATGCAATTTATTTCCCTATGATGAGATAGATCAGTGGCCTCATTTTTGTGTAGCTAACAAAAATATTTTCTGGTACAGATCTAGCACAAGCTATCTCCTACTTGAAAGAGACTGCTACCTTCGCTATTCCCCTTGTCGTGTTTGGTCACATGCATAAAGAATTGGCACATGGGAATGGTCTTCGCCAAATGATTGTAGTTGGGACTGACGACATTATATACCTGAATGGGGCCATAGTTCCCAGAGTGAGGCCTATAAACGAGACGGCACTGCAAGCATCCAATTCTGTTGGTACCAGCCGAGCCTTCACTTTAGTTGAGATATCAAATGGAATAGTGGATACAATTTCTGAAAGCTGGGTGTCCGTTTCTGGGAATGAGACAACATTAGAAGAAGAGCACATACTCTTCAAATCGAACGGACAGTCTTCTCTCTGATTGGATTTGAGTATTACTAGTTTACTACTCACACAACAACAGAATTAGTATGCTAAATGATAGTCTTGAATCTTGCTTACCGGTCAGTACTCAGTCGTATGTAGCAGGAGTGTGGCTTATGTCCCATTAACTGGTTAAGGAATAGAGTTGTAGTTCATACTATATATGTTTGAAATGGACTAGATTTCAGCTTGTAGTTCTGTACTTCTGTTTTGTCGACAACTTGTGGCAGGGTCCAGGGTGGTCATTCGCCCCTGATTGGTAGGATTGTAAGTAAACAGAACATTCGATCAACCGTTTCTGAACAGCTCGGTTCATTTACTGCTCAACTCGCCGGTAATGGTCCACGGTGGTTCGGCATGTTGGATGGGAACAGAATAGGATTGTAGATACTGGATAAGCTACCTTCTTTAAGCTGAGGCCACTCTCTTGGTGAATTAATCTTCTGGAAGTGGCTGATTTAGTCCAACAGAATATGCTACAGAGTAATTAAATTGCCTTTATTAGGTATATAAAAAAACATTTAAATTATAATTTAATCGAAAATTCAGCAATCTTTCTTTAAAATGTAAGGGTTGTCGGAAATTAATTTTAATAAAAAAATAGTACAAAAAGAAAAGGATAATTAACCTCTTGTTTTAGATTAATTTTGACAGGTTCATGTATCTGTCTAATTTCCTTCTCTATTATTTGTCTGTTTTATTATATAATTATTAATTCACAAGCTTCCACCGATCCATTAGACAGATTGGAAATATGCCTATGTTTCATATTTTGGCAATGTCTACAGCTGTGCATGGACTGAATGGCATTTTATTACATTTGAATAGTAAAGCATCATAGTCCAAATCGATTTTCAGACAAATTATTCCATGGCATATAAATTGCAATTATTAATTTCACTCGTATATTAATTAACATTAGCTTATATGGACAACAATGGAGGGGCAGTCTAGGACCAAAGTATCGGTGCAAATCGTTTACCTTTTCTTCATGCCTCTATCCGTCTCTTCACTTTAAATTAGAGAGTTTAAGGTTTAGGGTTCTATGTTAGGGTTGTGATTAGGGTTTAGAGATCAAGGGTAGGGTGTATTTTTATAGTGTATAGTTTAAGGTTTAGAATATAAAAAATAAGCGTTAGGGTTTAAAAATTATTTTTTTAAATTTTTTTAATAGGAGACAGAGATAGAAACATGATAAAGGTAAAGAATTTCTGAGCTTACTCAAATGTGTAATAAATTAATAAAAATAGTAAATACATATTAAAGATAAATAGGGTCTTATTAAAAAAAAATATCATAACTTAATTTATTTAAAAAATCGATCAATCAATTTAATATCGATTATTATAAATATATATCAAAGTTCTTATTTGCGACCGTACCTAACTCCATCCTTGTGTTGTTATTTGTCCTCGTTTGTTCTTGATTGCTTTCCGTTATCAAATCAAACAGCAATCCTCACTTCCTAAATTGAAGGCTAATCCAACCACCAAATATATAATTACATAGAATTTATTAAATAGACTCGATTTATCACATCATTTATGATCCGTCAAATAATATTTATTTATCTTAACATAACTTTTAATTAATTATTTACTATTAAATTATTAAATAAAAAGCAATATAATATTTTTTATAATTACATTTGAATCCAAATTCGTCCAATAGTAAAACGATTTGAAACATGTGAATGACTAATTGGTAAGTTTGACTGAAAGGCTAGGCCCATGGGCTTAAAAGTATAAAAATTAATATTATCAATAATAAAATAAATCATATGACTCAAAGCCTTGCTGTCTTTAGCTGGATGGCAACCAATGTTTTGAAAGCTTTGTCCTGTCATTAAAGCATTAATTTAATCATTAAGCAACTTGCTTAATCACATTATTCGTTTCTCTCCCTTGCTGGGGTCGGATCCTTAATTATTATGAAATGACCCTGCTTAGTGCTTAATCCCTAATTAGCATCTTTAAGTTAGGGTCTCTCTAGTTTTCTTATGTAATATGATATTAATTAATTTGGGGTAATCTAAAGCTCACATGATATTTCCGTAGTCCACTACTAGATTGTTATTTGTTGGCATGTAATTAATTGATTTCTTAAAAAAGATTAACAAAATTATTGATTTAAGTTTATTTTAAGGGGAAATTTGTCCCTTAAATAGGAGAAATTATATTATGGGCAAGTCCTATCACGTGTTCATGGGACCAACCACTAAAAATCACATATCTTATCAATTTTTTCATGTCATATATTTTTTCCAAGTGAATATTCACTTGAAAATTTTGTTTTTAAAATGAATTAACAGTAAATATGAGTGAAGATTCACTTAGGAAAATATATCTATGATATAGAAAAAAATAATGAGATGAATGGTTTTTAGTGGTTGGTCTCATGGATGACGTGGTGGGATTTACCCATGATATAATTTCTCCTTAAGTAGAGATAGGCATTTTATTCGATCTGAATGGATCAGATTTTTTAATAAAAAATTAAATTTGGATCATTTGAGTTTTTATTGAGGGAAGAATTGAGTTTAATTTAGAGTATAAAATATCTGATTCAATTTAACTTATATTTTTTAAAATATTTTTAAAGATATTTATAATAATACTCATCTTTCTACTTTTTTAAAAGTATATCTTTAAAAATTATTTTTTTATTTATAATTTAATTCTTAAAATTATAATTTTTATAATTAAGTCCCTTAAATTTATTTTTTTTACAATTAAATTTTTAAAATCATTTTTTTCTATAAATCGAGTCGAGTCGATTTTAGTGTATTTGTTTTCAAATCAAATCACTTTTTAAAAGAATATTCGAGTCAGTTTTGGATGAGCCAATAATCTGGCTCGTACTCATCTCTACCCTTAAGTCTAATTATAATATACTTAAAAAAATTTTAAAAAAGAGAATAATGAATATTAAAATTCATTATAGTGAAAAAAAATCATTCTAAGACTCAAGTTTAAATCGTTTCAGCTTTAAAGTATATATATATATATATATATATATTATTAAAATGATTAAAAATATATCTTATAATTATTAAAAAACATTTTTAATTATAAAAGATTATTATTTTATTAAATTCCAAATCAATGCAATCTAATACGTGCATACATATCTTTTTTGTTCTATATGTATACACGTTCATACGTATTTTTTATGTTCAGTATATATACGTGCATACGTATCTAATACGATACATATACGAGTGTTTGAGAGACCGTTGTGGAGCCCAGTGGCAGTGTTTCCAAATTCTCGGCGAAGTTTTGGTCTCTGATATCCTGCGACCGACGTGTCGTTATCGAAAAAAAGGCTGCAAGCAAAACCACAGCATTTCCTTCTATTAGCCAATAGGAATTGTCAACGTGGCGAAATATGAGGGCAATGGCCACCCCCTGGCGTACGCAACAAGTCTAAGACAGCATCGAAATTTTAAGTGTACTTTTTTAGGTACTTTCGGGTTTCGGAGGGCACGCTGACCTATTCCCCCAAGAACAACAGGGTAGGGGTAGGGCCTCCCTTCTATTCTTATTGCGTGGGAGACGAGTTGCCCCTATTTTGACAAAAATAATTTATAATATTTTATAATTAAAATAATTTTTTTATTTAAATTTAAATAAAGTTATCGATGGAGTAATTGTTATTGCTATGATTTTCAAAAAAATGAAACTTTACGTTAAAGATTATAATTAGTTTCCAAAAAATATACCAATTAGCATTAAATCTCAAATAATTACCCTGTAGATCTTCATGCTAATTTTCATAATAAAAGCATTAATAATTAATTTTAATGTTTTAAATTTGAAATGCTTAATTTCATGCCAAAGATGTTAATGCACACTTAAAAACTGTACTAAGGAAAGGAGAAATTATATCATAAGTAAGTTTTATTATAATATTTATAAAATACATTTATCTTATCGTTTTTTTTATATTTTTTTAATTGAATCTTCACTCATGTTTACTGTTAATTTATTTTAAAAACAATTTTTTTAAAATAAAAATTTATTTTAAAAAATATATGATATAAAATAATAATAAAATAAATAAATTTTAGTGGTTATGGTTCGATTGACATTTAATAGGATCTATTCATAATATAATTTCTCTAAGGAAAGTGTGCCTTTAGAAGAAGTTTATATTAATTGGAAAAAAATTATAAGACCGTTAAATTTGTATAGGTTAAACACAAACGGACGGTCTAGATTGCGTTATTGTCAAAGTCATACGGCAGATATAGGAAGCTCTCTTTATGTCAGCTAGTAACGTTTCTAGACAATTGTTTCTTAAAGCGGGTAAAATTAAAAATATACTAGAAATATAATTAAAAAAAACAATTATAAATTCCGCAGGAAAAAATAAAATAACAAGAAATGGCTTTGAAAAAAAAAAAAGATTATAAAACAAAGCACAATTATCAAAATAATTCTTCAAGAAAGATAAAGAAAATAAAGAAAAGATGCTCTGTTCTGTAAACAAGAAAAAGCTAAAGACAAATACAGAGCAGATAGAGAAAGGAGCAGAGACATCTTAGCTCTGATTTGGCTATCAACATCATTGTTTCTTTGGACAGCTTTTACTTGCAAAGCTTGTGTTTTTTTTCACGGTTTCAGCTTCCAGTTATCTCTCACTTTCAATCTTTGTCTTTGTTCTTTTTTATTTGCTTTTTAGGGGGTTCGGGTATCTGGGTTTTGTTTAAAAGTTTTAAAAAGCAGTGGATAAAATTGAAAAGATTGGAAGTTTTGGCTTTCTGATCTCTGTTTTCGCTTTGTTTTCTCGTCTGGGTTGTTTAGATTGCTTGTTTTTTCAATGACCATGGAGGAGAAAATGGGTGGTTCCAACGGCGAAGATGGTGGCAAAGACCGGTTTCCGATTGGTATGCGTGTTTTAGCCGTTGATGATGATCCTATTTGCCTCAAAGTTTTGGAAACTTTGCTTCGTAAATGCCAATACCATGGTTAGTGCTTCTTTTTCTTTTCGAATTCTCTTGAAAATTCTCTTTAATTATGTCGTCAAAGGTCTTGTTTTGAATTTGAACTTTATTCCAAGATTCTGCTGAGAAGTTACGTTTCATTTCTTGTTTTCAAAATGTTAGATGAATTGTCTCAGATGTATTTCTAACAGGAAGATCTGTGTGTTTTGTTTTGAAGTATGCATTTTGGTTTGAAATGCAAGGTTTGACTTTTAATATTATTGAGGCACTGAGCTTCTTTTTGACATATCATTTATGGAATCACTTGGTTTCTGCAGTTACTACAACAAATCAGGCAATTACAGCCCTCAAAATGTTGAGGGAAAACAGAAACAGATATGACTTGGTTATTAGTGATGTTAATATGCCAGACATGGATGGCTTCAAGCTTCTTGAGCTTGTGGGGCTTGAAATGGACCTACCTGTAATCAGTAAGCATTAACCTTTTTTCCATTTTATGGCACTGAATTATATATTCAGTTGTTTTTCCCCTTTTGCCTCTTTTGTCTTTTTAATTGGTAATATTTTTTGGTGAAGTTTCAGTAGGATTCTTTATAAAACCGTAATTGGTCTGGATCTAAATTTGTGTAATCTGATTAGACTTGTATCAAAATGATTAACCATATTGTCTCTCTTTTGATGAATTTCCAGTGTTGTCGGCTCATAGCGATACCAAGCTCGTAATGAAGGGTATTACTCATGGTGCTTGTGACTACTTATTGAAGCCTGTTCGCATTGAGGAGCTCAAAAACATATGGCAACACGTTGTGAGAAAAAAGAAACCTGACTCTAAGGATCACAGCAATTCTGCAAATCAAGATAAGGCTCTGGGAGGAGGCGGTGAAGCTGGTCTGACATCGACATGCAGTTCTGACCCAAAGGTCAATAAGAAAAGGAAGGACCAAAGTGAAGACGAGGATGAAGACGGTGAAGATAATGGACATGATAATGAGGACCCTTCAGCTCAAAAGAAGCCTCGAGTTGTTTGGTCTGTAGAGCTGCATAGGAAGTTTGTTTCTGCTGTCAACCAATTGGGTCTTGATAGTGAGTTTTCCACTGTTGAGATCAGTGTCATTTGTTCTAATCCAGTGTTCCTCATGCCACTGTATTTTTATATTTTGACCCCCTTTTCTCTTTTCTTTTAATGCAGAGGCTGTTCCGAAGAAAATTCTTGACCTTATGAACGTGGAAGGACTCACAAGGGAAAATGTGGCAAGCCATCTGCAGGTAATCCCCTTTCTTCTATGTTGTTTACTTTCTGCATTATGATTCCTATATATTGCCCTTGCTGCAATTATCAATTACCATGCACGTTATAGTTTACTATCTCATGTTTGCTTGCAGAAATATAGGCTTTACCTGAAAAGACTCAGCAGTGTTGCAACACAACAAGCTAACATGGTTGCTGCATTAGGCAGTAAAGATCCATCTTACTTGCGCATGGGTTCACTGGATGGCTTTGGGGATTTTCGCACATTGACTGGACCTGGAAGGCTTTCCAGTGCTTCTATATCATCTTATCAGCCAGGTGGAATGTTTGGGAGACTGAACTCCTCGCCTGCTTTAAGCCTACGTGGGATTTCTTCTGGTGCAATTCAACCGGGACATTCTCAAACATTGAACAGTTCGATCAATGGTATTGGGAAGATCCAGCCAGCTGTGTTACCTGCAACCCAGAATCAAAATGGAACTTTGTTTCAAGGGATCCCAACATCGGTACAGTTAAACCAGTTGTCGCAGAACAACTCCAGTAACCCCTTTGGGGAATTTAATCATGTTAATGATCCAAATGTTTTTGGTGTCGGCATGAACTTCACTGATGCCAGAGTGGCGGTTGTTAGCTCAAGTAATACTGTACCTACTGCCTCAGGCAACCCCCTGTTGTTACAAGCAAACGCACAACAGACACATAGTGGTGCGTTTGGAGATCAATCGACTCATGGCCTGACATCACTGAATCAGGAATCATTTGACATGCATGTCCGCGGTTCTTCTAATTTTCTTGATCATGGTAGATGCAGTGGAAACTGGCAAGGTGCGGTTCAATTATCCAGTTTCCCATCAAATTCATTGTCCGCAAGTGAAGCTTTCAATCACGAGCAATTGCCAACTAATAATTTGCAAGAAAGCATTTCTTGGGCGAGCTCTCACCTTAGTAACAGCCCTCTTGACCTTATTTCTCCCATGGCGAATTCAGCAAGTTCGGAGGACTCTAGAAGAATATCCCAAGTTGGTCTAAATAATAATGTCATTCAGAACATCGAGTACACAACAAAGCAACAGTGGGGTGATCCAAAACACGATTACAATGGAAACATGAATCGTTCGTTCAGCAGAGTGGACTCCCTGGTTTCTGCAAGTGGATCTGTGGTGGATCAAGGCAATGTCGTCGGCGATAAATTAAATGATGTTTCCTTGTTCAGACAAATAAGTGGCGACAGTGCTTATGTTCTTCCACACGTTGAGGGTGAGAAATCTACTTTTGACACAAAATTGAGATCCAATGAGGACTTCCTCTTTGAGCAGACTAAGCCACAGAATGGTTTCAGTCACAATAATTTCGAACCCTTGGAGAGTATAATGATGTCCATGATAAAATCGGTAAGAAAAGAGAACATCCATTGCACCTCTTAATTTCGATCTCTCAGAGAACTTCCTTACAATGACTATTTTCTCTGATGCAGGAACAAAATGAGTCCCCACTGATAGATGAGGAATTCGGATTCGATGCGTACTCCCTCGGATCATGTATATGAGAAGGTTGATGCTGCTGGTTCTAAGATATAAGATGGTTTGCTTTCTTTATTTTCTTGTCGATATTGATGACAACAACTTCCTTTTAGGAATTCTTTCTTCATGTCCTTCTGCATATTGGTATTGTAGTTCGAGAAATTTTTAGTTTCTCAGTTTTTCTTAGTTTTAGTTGCGTTTGTACCTTGTTTTTCATAGTTTGTTTTAAGGTAACACGAATTGTTATGAGTTTATTTTGTCAATAACCATGAACTTCTTGTTGCAGTACTTCACCACCAAGCAACATAGATGGAACATGGAAACCTTAATGTGTTTATAAGAAACAATGCTTTGAATTATTCAAGGTGGAATGCTTCAATTACAAGTATGGAATTGAAATGAATTAAACAAAAAGTTTATTCCCCTTCCCAACCCATTTCCCTTGCCCTATGCTCCCAAATTGTTGTAAGTTTCCTTTCCTTTATCAGCAAAGCCTCAGCCCATTCCCTCGCCCCCTCACAGGTTTCCGAGGCCGCGATGCATTTTTCGGCTTCCCTTTGGTACTGGGAAGCCACCCTTTTTGCTTCACCAAAAGTGATGTTCATATGGCGAGCTTGTTCTTCAGCCACAGCCTCCTGCAATTTCAGTTCCTCTGTTAAAAGGTCCACAAATTGCTTCTCCATCTCTTGCTTTAGATCAGGGTCATTGCTTCCACAATCTGTGCCATCACCATGATTCATATTAAGCAAAATTGATGACTCTAAAGAAACAAGGCATATGGTTAACCAATTTGAGTTGATCCAAAAAAGCTCTAACCTGTGTCTGAGAGATTGGCCAACCCTGCAAAACCATGCAAAATTAGCAACGAAAGCATATCAATATCTCGAATTTACGAAATGGGTATTCCCTAATTATACTCAAATTAACAGAGAACCAATCAAAATCAAATTTTGATGACGACCCAGCATTTAAAAGAAGGAAAAAAAGAGGCATGGAAATGGCCTAAACAAGGGAGGAGGAAATTACAAGGTGAAATCTTGACAAGGGAAAGAGGCGGCGGGCAATCGCAGATGCAAGGAGGACAAGAGAATTTGGAATCGGCAGCCAATCTGAGAGTTCTCTTGAATCTCCAATAAAGAGCAGGTCCACACACGCCCAATGCTGAAACTACTGCAAACATTATTAAACACGATCTTAAACAAGTCCCCGATCGCCGTGACATGTTTCGTTCTCGTCTCTCTTCACCTTTTGGATTCTCTATTTCTCTATCTGTGTTTATGGAAGCCAGGGATTCATTGAATGATGGCTTGGAGAAGATCAATCTGCTGCTTCAACTATCTTTTTCTTGATGTAAGCAAGTTTTTTTCTTAAAAATTTGGTTTTCATTTCATTTTTTCTCCAAAATCTAAGAGGTTTGGATATATTCGAAGATCATAAGGAAAGTTATCAGGCCCAACAAGATCCAAGATTATTGATTGGACATAGTTTATCATATAAGTAATCCATGAACTCTTTCTGGTGAAAAAAAATACAAGCTTTTTTAAGACTGAGTGGACATAGTTTATCATATAAGTAATATAAATGGTGGATTTCCATATCAGTGTGACGGGAAGAACCAACAATTAGATGAGAGTTTCTGCAAATTAGAGTTCAAACTTCAAAACATTGATTGATTTCAACTTCTGTTAATCCTTAATCTAAGCATCACCGAGGTCTAAATAATACTCATTTAACCATTTTTGGATGATCATAACTTCTTGCCTCCTCAGTTCCCTAAGCCAGTCAGGGTCGTCCTTTGTTGCGGGCCGGAAATCGACATGGTGAGCTCCTAATACATAACATTGGTAAGCCATGTTTAAATTCATAGCAGATGATAAATGTGTCAAGAAAAATGCTTAATTATAGTTCACATACCTTTTTCTGTGACAAGAGCTATGATACTGGCAGATATATTTCTCAGCACACTGTATATAATTCAAATCATGGACCAGTTTCATTATGGTTGAAATATGGGCTCATGGAAATTGTAATCTGAGAAGCTGATCAAGCATATGGTTTCTAACTACTTACCCTCCTCTGCTCCATGGATCCTGCATTCCATTGGAAAATATGATATTGCTACCAAATCTCTTCAGGACTTTCTCGATTCTCTGCAGTCGAAAGAGGCATTAATAGTTGAAGTCGTGTACGCTGGTAATAGAAATGGCATGTTTCTCGAACATGGTACATCTGAATAGAAAGAGCCATGAAGGAATAAAAATACTCACTTCGCCGCCAAATTCAGTTGTGATCCAATGTTGTCGAGGCAAAACTCCATATTTCATTTGGCATTCTTCTGCAAACCTTTCATAATCAAAGCCAGAAGGAGGAAACATGCTCTCATTAGAGCAAGTCATTGGCATAACCATCTCTGTGCATGTCTGCATAAATCATTCGGAGAATTACTTTCTGTATGCTACGATGCGTTTATTCCGATCAACATTCGTTCAAAAGGTATTGATTATCGACCATTAATCATCATTCGGCTCCAGTATGTAAACACTGGTCATCTCAAACATAACTACACAGAAAAGGTAATGACAAGCTTTGAAATTGATACATTTTGTATTAAATACCAAAAAGAAGTTTACCTGCCAGTCCCAACCATGAAGGCCATGAGTGTCAACTTCATGTTCTACCTCAAAGCAATTTTCTGTTCGAGAATAGTTGTAATATAAGCTTGCTGCTGCAAAAGCGCGGCTAAGCTTTGTTGCTCCTGATGGAGATTTATCAATTATCTTGCACATCTACATGTAAAAAATGGTTTAAATGCCGGAAAGAAGAAATCAGTAAGAGATTTTCGAAAATGTTAGAACATAAAGCTCGATGCAGAACAGCTTATTTTCAGGTCTTACTTGCTGCACAGGATAAGCAGGTAACGGCTTCAAGAAATTTGCCTCAGTTGGATAGTTAACCATGGCGGTATAAACAAAAGCAGTCCATAGCCAACCTAGAACAGATGCTGTTGAATTAAGGGTCCTGAACTTTGAAGAAAGAAATATGATTAGTTATAAGGAAGGAAACTAAGTACAACGCATAACAAAAAGTGCTTCATAACATTAGCATTGCTAACTTGCACAACAATCTAACGATTGGAATCGAACTTTGCAAACAAGTTTACTTAATATAATCTTAGTTCATGACTCACTTGCAGGTTCTGAAAGCTTTGCTTAGTTCAGCCAAACCCTCTTTCTGAGTGGAAAGTGCCTCCAGTTCTGCCCAGCTCCCCTTTATCACTTCATAGCAATTCTGGCTGACATCCTGAATGCGCATTTTAGTTTTAGTTATAAAGGAGAACTGAAGATCATTGAGAAATGTACAGTTCAAGCACAAAGTCATCTCTATGTGAGAACTAGGAATAGACCTTGAAATCCTGGGAAACAGCATCGTAGAAGCTCGACCATGGGATTATCTTTTCAAACTGTAATAAAGGGGCTGAAGAAGCCAATGCACCAACTGCTATATGAGGATATTTAAGTCTAAACCATGCTGCCAACACTGTGAAAAAAAGACATTTTTCCATAATCACGAGAAAATGATAGCAACAATATACCAGTAATAACTAGCAGAACTAGCTGAAAAGGATGTTCTTGCTAATTACTGCTACCAATATCAGAGCAATAACTTCTTGATACATGGGGTTTCTTTTTTAACTCACTTCCTCCATAAGACCCACCAAAGACCACCACCGGGGATGCTTCAGACGACAGATTCTGCTTCAAGCTCCTTATCAGAACAGCGAAATCAGCCAAGGCTTGCTGTGAATTTAAGTACCCCAAGGTCTTTGCTGACTTGTACGAGTCTTTCCCAAATGGCATCGACTCCCCATAAAATCTATGCTGAAAATTTCCCAACAGAAACAAACCCATTAACCTTAGATAAAAAAAACAACGTTTTGTAAAAGATTTGGGTTCTAGAGTTTGCTTCCTGTATTGGAAAAACACCCACAGATTTAGAACAGAGCAATGTATTTTCTGTGTTCTTACAACTGTGAGCTGTTCCCCCAAGAATCCATTTTTTTCAACTCAGACAAAAGAATCCTGAGAAAGTGATTAAGCAAACATTACTTCAATGAAGACAAGGAGAGCTTTGAACTTGGGAGCAATGTCAAGCATGAATCCAGTGTTAGCAGCAAACCATTCGATATCCCCTTCATTCCCAGTGTAGACAAAGATAGGAGCACCTTTATGCCAGTACTGAGTGTTAATTAGGTACTTTTGGTAGAACATTTTATAGCTCTTGGGATGGAAAGTGAAATGGTCTAAAGTTTGAGGGAAGTAATGAGTGTCGAAAGGAAGATTTGGTTTTGGACCCTTGGCTTGTTTAACCAGAGACTGATACGCAGCAGCTCGAGGGAAAAATGTTGGCAATGAATTGGCTGGTGCAGTTAGTGTTACACAAAGAGTGACGATGAATGGAAAGAGAAGAGACTGGCAAGGAGCCATTGCTGCTGCTGGTTCTTGGCTGCTACTTCCCAGGATTCAACAGCTTAATAAGTTAGAAGAGTTGAAACTTGGAAGAAGCTGATAACTTTTTTTAACATATAAAAAAGAGATAACTCGATGATTCTATGTACAGGGGTTATGGCATGGAGCCATGGACCATGATCCATAGGACCATAATGTATGCCATACTTTCTTCATGGGATTCGACTGCTATCGAATGTGATATTCTAGGCTTATCTTTTGTTCCATTTCCTTTGTGAAAAGAGTTTGTAATCGTGCTGCCTCTATTGGGTCACCAGACTTGTACGGTCCCCTTTGGGTTAGTGCCCTTGCTGTATTTTTTTCCTTGTTTAGTGAAGGATGTTTTTTATGGAAAACAAAACATTGTCAATATTAATTATGTTAGGTCATCTGTTTTTCATGATATTCCAAACCAAGTCCCTCTTTTGCATATAGCAATGATAAGAAAAAGCCAAGAACTGAAAACATTAATTATGATTCCAACTGCAAGGTGGGCCCCTCAGTATCTTGTCCCCAGTGAGATTTTTGTCTTAAAAACAGAACTATAGAACCATATTTTGTTTAAGACATACAATGATACAAAAGAACATCTCAGTTTTGCTTTAAAGGTGCTGCAGCATCTTGTTTATTAGTAAAAAAAAGATTATATTGATCCATTTATTAAGATTTTTGATGCAATATATAGAGTAATTTTGATGAATACAATTAAACAAGATTCTTGATTTAAACCAATATAAAGTGAATAAATCCGCCTCCATTAATGGTCTTAATTCTCTGCTTTTAAGAGCCCCAACCATATATGCAGAGGTTAGATGCTTGATGAAATATTATTAAACCAGAGAAGAGATACATACACACATATACATATATATATATATATATGGAGCATTTGAAGTTAAAATCATACTAATAGTAACAGATAGATATCATTTATTTTCTGAGTTGATGCACCTAAAATGGTTGAATTCTATCTTGCCCCTCACCCACCCTATCTACTGACTTGCTACCTTTGTTTAGGGATGGGTACGGAATCCGAACTCGACGGGTTTTGACCTGATCCGATCGGATTGAATTTTTTTAATAAAAAAAATCGGGTTCAGGCTTAGGGTGAAAAAAATTCAATCCGATCCGGAACTAGTAGTCTAATTTTTCATATATATTTTAGGGATATTTGCAATAATAATCCTTCTTTATATATATTTTATACAATTAGGTCACTAAAATTATTTTTTTACAATTAGATCACTAAAATTTTATTTTTTACAAGTACATCCCTAAAATTTATTTTTTTTACAATTAAGTTCCTAAAATTAAAATTTTTTAATGATTCGGGTCAGATCGGATTTTAAAGCTTAAAAATCGGGTCGGGTTGAGTCATATTTTTTCACCCTAAAAACAGGTCGGATCAAGTGGCGAGTGGAGGATATGAGTTTTCGGGGCGAGTGCGGGTGGGCCGAAAAAATCCGGCCGTGCACATTTTTACCTTTGTTGTTTAACACAGTGAAACAATATCTGAGTTTGCCCACTCACCCATTCATCATATTTCATTTCCTTCTAATGTAATAACTCCAGTCCTAATGGTCCCCAATAGTATTGCAGAGGTGGATAATCTCAAACTATCATTCCCATTAATCAATTGTTGGCAATAGGATTGGAAGTTGGCTTGACCGGACATGGATGTTGCTAATTCGAGGTGGTAGAGATGGTTCAAAGATTTTTAGGTCCTGTACAATATTTTAAAATAAAATAAATTAATATAAACATATTGTCATAATAATGAATCTTGTAATATTTAATTCGAATTAATTGATTAACAAGTCGAATATCATAGAATGAATAAAAAAATAGTTTTATGCGGTAGTGATACTAATCTTAAATATTTTAGAAAAAAAAATCTGTCCGGCCTAAACAAAGTGGTTAGGCCCAAATATTTTTAAGTGGCAAAAGTCCAGTTGATAAATAGAAATGGACCTAAGATTTTTCAAGTGAACCCAATTTAATTTATTTGGTTTTTCAAGATTTTCAAGATTTCCTTTCCTCAGATCGTTGGGAAATCCCAAGACTCGTATGCTGTAATCAGGTACTCCTATGAAACAATTTGTTCATGTTTATCAATCTGTAAATGGGCTTATACTTATTTGAAGACACATCTTCACTTTTCTTTGCAATATCATGGAAATTCTTTAGAATATGAAGTTTTCACCTCATTCGAATTTCTGCTGGAATCCCCGTTTTTTATTTTTTATTACATTTCTTTGCTTGATCGTGATGATATTAGTTAGATGGGTTGGGGATGGTCCAATCAATGGAGAAATACTTGTTTAGAGATTTGTTGGATTCTTGTGATCTTAGCTATTTAGATTTATCACAATTGGATGGGTTGGGGATGGTCCAATCGTGATGATATTAAATTCTTTAGAATATGAAGTTTTCTCCTCATTCATTTCTGTCTGCAGTTTTCTAGCTGCCAAACAGAAAACAATATTTTATTTTCCTGTAGAAAATGATTGGAGCTGGGAAGATAAAGCAATACTCAAACATCCTTGAGAAGCCCCTCAGCAAGGGCAAACAAGAGGTTCCCTCACTCTCTCTTGCTCTACTCTACTTCCTCTGAAATTTATCAAAATATGATATGAAGTTTAAACTGGAGACCTGAGTTTTCCTTTTCCATATTTTAATTATTTAAACATTATATACATATTCTTGCCATTAAATTAGTTGAAAAATTATGATCCAATGACACAAATTAGTCTCGGAATAAAAGTAATTCCGTTGAGAAAATTTTACATAAACCAAAACAGCAGTAGCTGTTGAGGATTTGTTTTATCCTATTCGGAGTCAAAAATTCAAACTGTTGACGGTTGTGCTTCTGTTGCAGGTTAGCTTGAGTGCGTTTGCATTCTTGTTTTCTGAGCTTGTTCAGTACAATCAAACACAGGTTGACAACATTTCTGAATTAGAAAGAAGGTATTTTTTATGTTTGATAGTAGAATCTTATCATTGCTGACTGATCTTGAGATCAGATTATTTATAGAAGATTGTGAAAATAGACTAAACATCCTTATTTCACGTTAAAGCAAGTATCGGCATGATGCTTAGTTCAGTCAATAATTCTTCAATTGTCAATGAATCTAATATCATTCTTGGTAATTGATCAGGCTGGAGGATGCAGGGTATGCTGTTGGGGCTCGAGTTCTTGAACTTTTATGCCATAGGGAAAAGGTACAATACAGTCATAGACTATGCCTAAGACTGCTATAGCAACAAGGTTCTCTTTTTATTAGTATTTGTTCTTGTAAGTTGGGCATCTACCTTGTTAAAGTAGTATTGATTCTCGTAATTAATCAGATGAGAAAATTTCGATGTAATACAAGGATGCTGGCCTAACTTACCTTATTTATCTGGTGTTGGTATCTCTATTAAGTTTGCTTTTATATTTTGTTTCTGAGTTTAGCAATGTGTTTGCATACATGTGTGCTGCTTTGAACACGTCTACTCTTCCATGGTGTCAGTCCTATGAACTATGCCTTTTCTCCCTTCATATATGTATAGTCTCTTTTATGCCACAGGGTAACAGAAGGGAGACAAGATTGTTGGGTATTTTATCTTTTGTGCACAGCACTGTCTGGAAGGTGTTATTTGGAAAGGTAACAATCTTGTCTACTCGTGAAACAATTGAAAGTTTGATGATATTTTCATACAGAATTTGCTCAGTTTCCTAGAAGTATATAGGCATGATAAGTCTAGCTGGCAAACACGTTTGGCATATGCTTAAAATCAGCTTAGCCTCAGTTTTAGTGCCTGTCTTACCACTTACCATCTCTTTTTTGTACTGTGATAGGTGGCAGATTCACTTGAAAAGGGCACTGAACATGAAGATGAGTACATGATTAGCGAGAAAGACCTCCTTGTGAACAAGTTATGCACTTTTCATCACTCATTTCTTATAATGCGCTTGTTTCTTATAGATTGATTGGTTGTGATAAATTTGTCCATTCTGATATGTCTGTAATCAGGAATTGGTCTGTATAGAGGCCTATAGTTTTTTAGGGGTCTAGTTATTTGGCTGGTAGTTTTGTTGGTAATTTTAGTGAACTGGTCTGTTTGCATTGTAGGTTTATTTCGGTTCCAAAAGACATGGGGACATTCAATTGTGGTGCATTTGTTGCTGGAATAGTGAGGGTAATTGCTGCATTCGTTTTCTGTATGAAACAACTCATCATCTGCTAGAAGTTCTTATAGGCTCTTTTTGTTGGTTGGAAGGGCGTTTTGGATGGTGCAGGATTTCCAGCAGTAGTAACAGCTCATTTTGTACCTATGGAGGGACTGCAAAGACCTCGGACAACTATTTTGATAAAGTTTGCTGAAGAGGTAAGGACTACTGTTATGCTCTTGCATCTGATATTCCCTCATTACTTCAAGTCTGGATGTAAAGATTAGTCCTGCTCTTTTATATCTACTTTAACCAGGTTTTGCAAAGAGAAGCGAGGTTAGGTTGATTCCTTATTCCCGGTGCTATCTCAAATTGTCCACGTTTTCGACAGTACGAAATGAACACTGAAATTCAGCTACTTCCTTAATCTAACAAGGATTAGCCGATTTGCGATGGTGTGTGTATTATTTCTTTAATAGCACTGTGGTTGCAAAAGATTCCTGCAAGTGATGTAAAAGTAAAATGTCATGTTATGTTAAGTTTTGTGTTAATATGACCACATATGGATTATTACTGAGGAAAATACTAGTTTGTTTGTTTAATGGAAATTTTTGTTTACCGAGGAGAATAATCTTTTGTAGTTTTTCCAAGAAGAAATTCTAGTGAGTTATAAAAACATCAATTGTAAAGCAGAAATATTTTAATACATAGGCTTGTGTAAATTTTACTCTCAAGTTTTTTAATTTTAGGATTTAAGAATTTAGTATAAAATTTAAGATTTATAGTTAAAATTTGGAATTTAAAGTTTAGATTTTTAAGGTGTTAGAGAAAAAAATTTAGGTTTTAGATTTCATAACTTAAAAGATGAAATTTTTGAAATTTTTATAATTTTTTCCTGGTGCACCAAAACAAAACCCTATATATCGACAGGAAAAAACAGATTATAACTGCTTATTATATTTAGTACAGTGATTTGCTACGAAAACATAATAACTGTAGACGATCATTAAGTTTTATATTCATTTATACTAAAGCTTTCATAGCTCAGTTGGTTAGAGCACCCGTTTAGTAAGCGGGAGGTCTTGAGTTCGACTCTCAATGAAAGCAGTTTTTTTTTTTCCTCCTAAAGTTCTGCGTGCTGGGCCTAGCCTAAGCCGATGCGTCTTGGGTTGGGTCGTGGCAACTTCAGCTGTTAACTTTCTCCATTGTTATGTTTTCAGACCCAAAAAGAAGAAACCAAAAACCCTAAAGTCAGAAAATCACTATATTTGTTCAACAGTTTATATCTCTTTTTTGGGTCTTAGTTATTTTCTGTGATTAAATTAGCTGAAATATCCGATAATTTGACTTTGTTTTTTCTTTTGTTACCTGGAAGCAAAACCTCCGATCCCATATTCAGCTAAAAAATGTCAGGGTAAGTGACAACTCTGTCAACATTCAAGGCCATTTTAGTAGAATATTCGCGTTGTTTCCATGAAATTTGATCTTGTTATTGGATTTGTTTCATTATCTCCCTACGGATTCAAATGGCTTGAAATTTCCCTATGTAGACTTTGGGTTTTGTTTGCTTTTGTGTGGGATAAATTGCTATGGTATCTACTGTATGCGAATTTCGGTTGCAACGTGTGTTCTAGATAATTTGATTTCTTGTTTGCGTCTCTTATTTGTTAGAAATAGAGGTATTAATTTGTATTTGTTTTTCTGCATCAGTAGGAGTCTGAGATGGTATTTCAATTCTGTCCCATCTTGAGATTAAGTCTTGTTCAGATTCCATTTTGTTCCTAACTCATTAGTTTAATCACCAACTTCTCTTTCTCTGAAAGATTGCTTCCTATACCTCCATTGATGTCCTGTTGTTGCCTATGGCTTTTGCAGAGAAGAAGTTGCAGTTGTCCAACCCGAGGTACCAGCCGCTCTTGGTGAGCCAATGGACATCAACACAGCCTTGCCTCTCGTGGTGAGGAAATCACAGGCCCATGGTGGACTTGCTCGTGGCTTACATGAAGCTGCCAAGGCAATTGAAAAGCACAATGCCCATCTTTGTATTCTAGCAGAAGACTGTGACCAACCTGATTATGTTAAGCTGGTCAAGGCACTCTGTGCTGACCATAATATTAAAGTTTTACGTGCACCTAGTTCAAAAACCCTTGGCGAGTGGGCTGGTGTGAGTAACATTTCGTTACCCGTTTATGTTTTTCAATTATTTCCTTGCATTTGCAGACATGCCGAGGGTAGCCATCCGATGCTTTAATTTCATGCTTGTTCCATGTTCAGTTTTGGAAATGTCCTACTGATGCAGTTTTAATCAATATGTTTTCTGTGAGACTGTCTTCTTAACCTATGAACCTGTGTGTTTGTAATTTGTATGACTAAAAACACGAATTATTTTTTGCTTATGTACCCCCTTTGATTAGATAATGAGTTCCTTAGTGAATATTACTGCTTATTACACCACTCAACTTAAAGAGACTGCTTGAGATGCTAATTGTCTTCACCTCTGCATGCAGCTGTGTAAGATCGATTCTGAAGGGAAAGCACGGAAGGTAGTTGGCTGTTCTTGTGTGGTTGTGAAGGTATGAGCATATTACATGAAAGTACATTGTCTCATAAACATATTTGTTTCATTTTACCTTATATTTGTCAAGCAAAGACTAGAAAATTTTACAATCCATATTCCATGCTCTGTTTTTATAATTCTTGGGATTTTGTATTCTTGTTCTCATAGGATTACGGAGAACAACACGAGGCTGTTGAAGTTGTTCAGCAGCACAAGGATTAAGTGGAAGTGAATGATTTCTTGGTAGAATTAGAGGTTTTATTTTTGGTCTTTCATGATATTTGCTTGAGCTGACTTGTTTTTTCCAAGGCTGAACTGGTTGGTGTTTCTTATGTATGAGACTTTTGTCCTAAATTATTTGATAAACCATTTGCCCTAAATTATTGCTAAATTTGAGATGTAAATAGTAGATCTTGATTCGAGATTTGATTCGATTAACGGGGATTACAATGGCATCAACCAAATGCCAGTCTCAACATGTTGAAGTCTTAAAAAGTTTAGGGCAATGCAACTTAGGGGCTAGACAGTAACTACAAGGTTTATGGGCTTTTGAGCTTCTATAAATGAAAGGGATCGATTGGATTAGCAAAGTGTGTGAATCGGCTTTAATAGCATGGTGACCTCTTCTGGTCCACCGTACTTGACCCATCACTCGGACCATCTGCCCACCTACTCTCAGTCTGTGGCTTATATCATAAGTTGATCCTACACCAGTCACCCAACATGGTTTTCCAACCACAACTATGATTTCAATTTTCAATGTTCCAGCTAACTTTTTCACGGTTAATGGCCGAAGCTACTCATCATGGGTAAGACTCTTAGCAAACATACACATTTCACATGTAAGTGGATTAATTACTGAAAATCACATGATTCCTTAGCACTAATTAGCCTCATAATTCACCTCAAATCTTTTGGCAACAATTCTGGAGAAGGTTTAAAAGTATCAACAAACCAAGTCAACTTTCCCACCAATTTTAACTAAAAAATCTGGACTAACCCTTCTATAATCATCATTTATATCATGTTTGAGTGTTATGAACTCAATTTTGTACCATTAATATCCCAAATATGTATAGCTTCATCATCAAGTCATAGTGCCATATCTGATTCTGTAATAAGTTTGATGTCTATGTATAATTAGAATGAATATTATTTGTTTCCATTGCCATGTAACTTGGAAGCAATTAATACCACGTTGAACTTCATCTCTTTCTCATGAATTATATTAATTTCATGAAGTCAAGTCACAGTAAAACGGTTCAGGGACAAGAAATTAAATAGAAAATAATACCAATATCTTCATTCATTTCTATTTTTTTCCGGATACAAATAGTCTATTTTTTATTGGGTCTCCTTTGGTACTTCACTTTAAATCAGTGGGTTTAAGGTTTAGGGGTTGTGATTTAAGACTAGGGGTTGTGGTTATGATTTAGAAAATTAGGGGTAGACCTTAGGATTTATGATATAAAAAATTAAGATTAAAGTTTATAATTAAATCTATTAGTAAAAGAGATAGAAAGAACCATGATTAAGGGTCAACAGATTTTTAATTCTTTTACCTCTGCAGTGCAAACTGGTGGTTAACTAATGTGTGGTCAGAACATAATGGTTAGAACCATCTCCTTCAAACTTGGCATAATCCGAACCACCTAAAAACCACACTCTTTTGCCCCTGCATATTTAAGTATATTACATCAGAACCAACACCAGACACTCGTTGCCTCACCTTTCACTCTACTCTGCACGCTTAGTTTCTTTGTTTTTCGCCCTTGGAGTGAGCAAATCCAAGAAAACAAGTAGGTTTCCTTTGCTGGGTAAGTGAGCTTATTTTTTCATAATGGCAGGGACTGGAGTGTTTGCAGACGTTTTGGATGGAGATGTTTACAAATATTATGCTGATGGAGAATGGAAGAAATCTTCTTCCGGAAAGAGTGTTGCAATTATCAACCCAACGAACAGGAAAACTCAGTACAAGGTTCAAGGTTGAACCAGCTTGCTGTACTTGTAAAAACTACTGTATTTTTCTACATCATGCTTCTGTTTTTGTTATACTTAATTGTTGTGGTGAAACAGCTTGTACACAAGAAGAGGTGAACAAAGTTATGGAATCAGCAAAAACAGCACAAAAATCATGGGCTAAGACACCACTCTGGAAGCGAGCTGAGCTTCTTCATAAAGCTGCTGCTATCCTAAAGGAGCATAAAGCACCAATTGCTGAATGCCTGATTAAAGAAATTGCAAAACCAGCCAAAGATGCCATTACTGAGGTATATGATATGCTCCAAGTTATAATTTTTGTTTGTTCAGAAGTGAACAACAACAGATGTTAAGAAAACTGGTTTTGATCCGACTCCATGAAGGTTGTGAGGTCTGGGGATCTGGTTTCTTACACTGCTGAAGAGGGGGTAAGGATTCTTGGTGAAGGGAAATTCTTGGTATCTGATAGTTTTCCTGGAAATGAGAGAACCAAATATTGCCTCACCTCCAAGGTAATGTTTCATTTAGTACTGGATTGAAATAAATTATGGTATTGATTCATCATAATTGCTTCAGCATATGGAAACTGCATATCTTTTATGTATACAGGTTCCACTTGGAGTGATTCTAGCCATTCCACCATTCAATTATCCAGTCAATCTCGCTGTTTCGAAGATTGCACCGGCATTGATTGCTGGAAATTCCCTTGTTCTCAAGCCACCAACACAGGTATTTTTTTAACCTACAGACGAACTGATAACACGTGTCGAAAAACTAAAATATCTCATGCAATCTTCTTACAGGGTGCTGTCTCTGCTCTTCATATGGTACACTGCTTTCACTTGGCCGGTTTTCCAAAAGGGCTCATTAGCTGTGTGACGGGGAAAGGCTCCGAAATCGGCGACTTCCTCACCATGCATCCTGGGGTTAATTGTATAAGGTAGTTCCAGGTCGTAGTGGACACTATATAAGCTATAGTTTTACTATGTGGCTAGCATCCATGTATAATTTGCATTCTCGTTTTCATTAGTTTCACTGGTGGAGACACTGGCATTGCGATCTCGAAGAAGGCAGGAATGATTCCTCTTCAGATGGAACTGGGAGGAAAAGATGCCTGCATTGTGCTCGAGGACGCGGATTTGGATTTGGTTGCTGCTAACATAATAAAAGGAGGATTCTCTTACAGGTAACGTTAGCTGTGTTCACATCTACTAGACATTTCCATGGCATTAAGTGTTAATTCTTTTGCTTGTAAAACTACCACAGTGGTCAGAGATGCACGGCTGTTAAGGTCGTGTTGGTGATGGAATCGGTTGCTGATGTCCTGGTGGAAAAGGTGAAGGAAAAAGTGGCGAAATTAACGGTTGGAGCACCGGAGGATGACTGCGATATCACTCCAGTAGTGTCAGAGTCGTCTGCAAATTTCATTGAAGGACTGGTGAAGGATGCCAAAGAGAAAGGAGCTACATTTTGTCAGGAGTACAAGAGAGATGGCAATCTCATTTGGCCATTGTTGCTAGACAATGTCCGACCTGATATGAGGATTGCATGGGAAGAACCATTCGGACCGGTTTTACCGGTTATACGGATCAACTCCATCGAGGAAGGCATCCACCACTGCAATGCTAGCAACTTCGGACTCCAGGTATTTTAGATGACAAACTTAAAAAAATGTTAAAGAACATCTCTGATTTTTCCATTACAGCAGCTTAAAGAATGCAAATGTATTATGGAACTATGCAGGGATGTGTGTTCACTAAGGATGTGAATAAAGCAATATTGATCAGTGATGCAATGGAGACAGGGACTGTTCAGATCAATTCTGCACCAGCTCGTGGACCAGATCATTTCCCATTTCAGGTAATCAAAATCAACAGACACAAAAACCCAGATTCGGATTAGTTCATACTCTTAGACCAGCATTGTAAAATTTTGAGAAATGATCTGGTCTAACAGGGTCTGAAGGACAGTGGAATCGGGTCACAGGGGGTTACCAACAGCATTAACATGATGACAAAGATCAAGAGCACTGTCATCAACTTACCAACCCCTTCTTATACCATGGGTTAGTATAGTACCGGCAGTTAAACATCAGAATAACTGGTTTATGTTAGTTAAAATGGTAGTAAATCTGTGTTTATGTGTGTTTAGTTAAAAGGATGAGTAATGAAGACAATGTTTCTTTCAACTCTTGTTTATGTCGATTGTTTGCAGTTTAAGCTTCATGTTAAAATAATGACAGTTAATAATTACGGAGCTTAAGTGAGATGATACGAGTCTTTCATATCTTAACTAGCTGTTAACGATTCTATCTTCACCATGGGTGTCGAGTAGTTTAAACTTGTGATCATCGTCTGCCCTTATATAGATCAGACAAACGAAATGTAAAAATATTAGCCAATGAATTTGCTTTAGTGGACACCTTAAAAAAAGTATAGGGTTTTTTCAAGCATGAAAATTTTGATCGCCTCTATATGCCAAATACCTTGTTGATTACAGAAATGATTTTCAACTATCTATTCTATTAGTAAATTTTAGGGTAAACTATATAGTCACTATATTATGGGGTTGGCATCGATCTGATTACAATGCTTTAAAAAGAATCAAATACACCGGTAAACTATTAATTTGGTATTAAAATAGCCATCTGCCGTTAAGCGAGTAACAGACCGATGACGTGGCAGTTAAATATAAAATGAAATAATTACACATTTAGTCCCTGTTATTCATACATTTTTATAATTTAGTCATAATTTTACTATAATAAAATAACATAATTATTTAATTAGGTGGTGACACTTGATAAGGGAGAAAAGAAAAAACACCAAATATGCTTCTAAAAGGGTTTGAACCCAAGTAAAGGAGCATGGAATTCAAATGGCTTGACTATTGAGCTAGGCACATTATATTAATATGAAATATTATTATTTATATATATATTTATTATTTCTAATATTTATTCTTTTATATTTAATTATTTTTAATTTAATTAAAAATAATAATTAAATTATTAAAAGATTCAAATTAATAAAAATTTATTTATAAACTCTAAACCCTATATTCATTAAAATAAATTTTTAAACCTTAAACCCTAAACTCTAAACTCTAAATTCATAAAAATATATTTTTAAATCTTAAATTCGAATAAAAATCATAAATATTTGAATATAAAAATATTCGAATAAAATATTTAGCTTTTAAATATCTAAGTAAAATTATTTGGATTTTCAAATAAAAAGATTCGAATAAAAAATTCGTATATTCAAATAAAAATATTTGTATAATAAATATTCGAATAAAATCATTTATAAATCCAAATATTCAAATATTTATGATTTTTATTCGAATATTTATTATACGAATATTTTTATTTGTATATTTATTATTCGAATATTTTTATTTGAATATACGAATTTTTTATTCGAATATTTAAAATTCAAATATTTTATTCGAATATTTTAAAATCAAAATATTAAAATATTTATTATTTTATTTGAATATTTATTCTACGAATATTTTTATTTGAATATCCAAATAATTTTATTCGGATATTTAAAAGCTAAATATTTTATTCGAATATTTTTAGGGTTTAAGTTTTAAGGATTTAAGATTTTGGGTTTAGAGTTTATAAATAAATTTTTATTAATTTGAATCTTTTAATTTATTATATAGTAATTTAATTATTATTTTTAATTAAATTAAAAACAATTAAATATAAAGGAATAAATATTAGAAATAATAAATATATATAAATAATAGTGTTTCATATCAATATATTAGGCCATTTGAATTCTATACTCTCTTACTTGAGTTCAAATCCCCTTAGAAACATGTTTGGTGTTTTTTCTTTTATCCTTTGATCAAGGGTTTAGGGTTTAAATATGTAATTATAAAAATGTATAAATAACAGGGACTAAATATGTAATTATTTCATTTTATATTTAACTGTCACGTCATCATTCCGTTACTCCCTTAACGACAGATAGCTATTTTAATACCAAATTAATAGTTTACCGGTCTATTTGATTCTTTTTAAAGCATTATGGCCAAATCGATACTAATCCCATAATATGGTGACTATCCGTATAGTTTACCCTAAATTTTAATCTTGTTAAACATCTTTAATTAGTAAATTAAGTTCATTCTATTAAATTAATATAATATCCGTTTTTATTGCTTTTAGCCACTTAAAACAAGTGTTTATCCCTATAGTTTCCTCAAACAAATATTAATTTAATCTTAAAGTTTAAATAGAAATCATCTATTTTTTTCATGCCTCTATTTTAAATTAGAGGGTTTAGGATTTTAAGTTAGAGGTTACAGGTTTAAGATTTTAAGTTAGGGGTTATAGTTAGGGTTTAAGGAATTAGAGATAGAATGTATTTTTTAAGGTTTACAGTTTATGATATAAAGAATAAGAGTTAAGTTTGAAAATTGATTTTTTTTAAAAAATATTCAAAAGAGGTATGAAATGATGCATGATGAAGAGGCAGAAATTTTTTGAGTAAAAATTTTCTACCTTTTTCTATGTCTCCTTTGAAATATTTTTAAAAAATTGAATTTTAAACCCTAACCCTTATTTTCTATATCCTAAATCCTAAACCCTACACCCTAAAAAATACACCATGCCCCTACTTTCCTAAACTCTAACCAAAACCCCTGTCCTAAAATCCTAAACATTAAACCCTTTAATTTAAATTGAAAGTATAGGAAAAAGGTAGACAATTTACTCCCATAATTTTTTTTCTCTAAATTTTACTATTTCTTTCCGTTTAAATGGTCATTTGCACACAATTGATTTTTTTTTTTTAATTTTCGTTATCAAACTTTAAAGACCATTTTCCCAACAATGGCAAATGATGCCCAAATTTGCACCTACTTGGGGACAAGTATTTGTTGAACTTGTTCCCTTATCCTGCATGTTACTATATAACATTAGTACACATAAATTATTAAGAAAGGGAGTTCATAGGGAAATTTTTGATGATGAAAGATGGCAGAATCATGTCTTTCTATTAATATCCCACATCGGCTGCTAACTTCATCTTCAGCTGAATTTTTCTAAAGGAAATGTAAAATTAATACAAACAATTATTAGTAGATAGAATCTTATATATCATAAAGAAAATAGATTAGAAAATATGTAATTACTAACCAACCAACAAACAATGGGCAACTAAGTAGCTAGACTTAAAACGACGCCGCACAAGGCTCTTTCTCTCTCCCTTTTCCATATTTAATAATCCCAGCCCTAACAACAAGAAAAGGGCAATCAAAATCATTCCCAATCCTTCTTCTCTTGGTTTCTCTTTAAGCAGCTAAAGACTTGCTCAAACAGTTGTTTGCGTGAATTAAGCAGCCTTGTAGCCGTGAAATGCAAGCAACCAACTCTCTCTTAAACCAAACACAACAAATCCCTCTCCAACAGCAGATCAAAAACACACACTTCCATCCCACATCGTCCAACGACGACTTCTTAGAACAGATACTCTCTCCTATCCCTTCTTGCTCATGGTCAGACCTAAAGTCACCTTGGGACACTCCTGTTTCTGATAAAAACGGAGCTTCTAACCCAGACAATAATGTCGCCTTCCACTACGATGAGAGTCTAACCTCCAAGTTTAGACAACAGCAAATCAACGGAGGCAGCGGTGGAGGGTCTTCTCCTGCTACTTCAGCCATGAAAATGATGATGCAGCAGCAGATGATGTTACCCAGAAGAAGCGTTACCGCTGCAGGTGGAGGAGGTTTGACTATGCCCTTGTCTTTGGGTAGTAGTAGCGCTGCCGCGTCTCATCATCAGAACGATATTGTCGATGGGTCTTCATTTAAATCCCCTAATCAACCGGTTCACCTCAGTTTTCATCTCTATTTGGTTAATTGGTCGTCTTTGATTTGAGTATAACATAGAAATAGATATTTAAAATTCTGAATGAACGATTGCAGGGTGGAGAAGGTTCCATGCAAGCTTTGTATAATGGTTTCACTGATGGATCTTTGCATAGCCATGGGACTAATCAATCACCGAACCAGCCACCGCATTTTCACCATCAACAGGCAAGCCTTGCTTTCTCTTTAACTTTTCCCAATCAAAGAAACAAGAAGAGCCTAAATGGTGGGGATAATGGTTACAAGTATTTTGTTATATCAATATGCAGACGCCAAACTTTGGAGCAACATCAGGGACAGTAATGAACCAAAGTCAGGCAAGTGGTTCGACGACCGGAGGTACGCCGGCTCAACCCAAACAGAGAGTTCGGGCTAGAAGGGGTCAAGCTACAAACCCCCACAGTATCGCTGAACGAGTAAGCAAGCAAAGCCAATAAGGTACCCTAGTGATATGATTCGATCTGTATTCTGATTTCTGAAACGATACGTGTTGGCAGTTACGCAGAGAGAGGATTGCAGAGAGAATGAAAGCTCTGCAAGAACTGGTTCCCAATGCCAATAAGGTAAATCTCGTCGGTTAGCAAAATATAAGGACACGTGTCAGTGAAAAGGATAAATCGATGTCATCACAGACCTGTAACTTTATCCCTACTCCGGGAAAAAAATGAGTAATTAGTAACTGAATCTATCAGGTTTTAGTATTTTCTTAATTTTTAAGCTTCATTATGCTCTTTAATAATTATTCTTAATTATTTTAATTTGTGGGTGTGGAAATTGACAGACAGATAAAGCTTCCATGCTTGATGAGATAATAGATTATGTCAAATTCCTCCAGCTCCAAGTCAAGGTTTTGCTTCCTTTCTCTTAAAACTTTTTTTGTTAAAAAATTATTCTGAATTGTTTTATGAAGGATTCCCTGACATTGTTTTTAATTATCTATACTTAATCCAGTTGTATGGGTCTTTCTGACAAATAAATTCTTTTGCATTTTCCTGGAAATTCTACAGGTTCTGAGTATGAGCAGGTTGGGCGGTTCCGCTGCCGTTTCCCCCCTTGTTGCTGATATGGCATCTGAGGTAAGCCCTAGTTTGATTTTATGAGAAAAACATAAAGTTTTAATTTTTTTCTGAGAAATTTTTAAAATATAAAAAGGTTAGCTGCGGAAGAAGTGGTATTATTGTAAAGGCAATGATAAAAAGCGTACCATGTACTTTTGTCCTTGTAGGGAGGAGGCGATTATGTTCAGACAACTGCTACCGGTGGTGGGCCCATTCATCGGAATTCTAACGGCAACCAAACCTCATCAGACAACGACAGCGTGACGGTGACGGAGCACCAAGTGGCCAAGCTTATGGAAGAAGATATGGGTTCCGCCATGCAGTACCTGCAAGGGAAGGGTCTCTGTCTCATGCCCACCGCCACGAGTCAATCCAGGAATCAAATGATCAACCCGAATAAGAGCAGCGGCAACCATCTTTTCCTTCATTCCAACGGCGAAGGTCAAGGGCCTTCCTCGCCTAACATGTCCGTGTTATCTGTGCAGTCAGGTCCTAGGGGTAACGGCGGTCTTGAAGGTTCCGTTAAAGATGCCGCCTCGGTATCCAAGTCGTGATGACGGCGTTGACTGACTTAGAGAACAAAAAGGTAAATCAAAACAACAGCAAAAATAAAGAACAAAACAGATACTACTTGTAATCACTACTACTTGTAATCACTTAGCTTGTTTAAAAAAAACAACAGCAAAAATAAAGATTTATGGAGGGCATTGAAAAGGAAGCTTTAAGTCTATGAAAATAAGTTTGTCTCTAAACGACACCGTATTTCCATAGCCTTTGAGTCCAACCCAGCATCTACCCTGACCAGTGACCACCTCCAACCAAATCAACAACATAGGTGTAAGAGAATCAACCCACTCCTCTGAACAACTTATTATTATTGAAATCATTTCAAGTGTTTTCGTTGATTTTTTGAACTTTATTATTATGTGTCTGACTTTATTGAAGCAAGTTGCGTAGTGAAGATGGATTATCTTACGAGTCAACGGATGAACTACTTCTGTTTAAAATAATTAACTCTTTTTTATCATTATTATTTAGACAAAAAATCACTTCATTAAGTAGTAAATTATAAAAATCAAATCATTTTTTGTTAGAAAAAAATATTTCAATAATTAGTAAATTATAAGTAACGAAGGTTCAAAATGGGGGTGCCGGTGACCCAGTTTTCCCCCAGCCAGTAGGCTTCCCGGAATACCGTCGACTTAGATTAAAAAGGTCCGTAGAGTTAACACTTGAGAGTACAGTGGTTACCTAGAGCTTCTTACATTGGCTTAAGACTCCCCCAGCAACACTGGCAGTATTCTCTTCATACTATTCCATTGCCTGCATGAGAGATGTGGCCACTACTCTCGAACCACAGTTTCAAGTTTCAACAGATCTCATCCACATGGGAGTATTAAGAGACATGAACTCCACTACTTTGTGTCTGTGACGTATCATATGGAGTTTTAAATGCTATACACAAGATACAGAATATTTTTAGCTGACTCATCTGGCTCCTACAAGTCAGTAAAAGCTACTAGTCCATTGTCTAAATTCATTCGCCAAAACAAATGAACACCATTAAACAAGGAGGTAGTTCAGATTTCAGAATCATAAGTATTCTTCTTCGAATAGTTTAAAATATTTATTAGCTGTCTTCAGAATTCACTCATTCCTTTCCCAAGAACACCTCTTATCATAAATTTAATGTTCTGTGTGTGTGTGCATGTCTACAGAGTCATGCATGACAGACAGACCGTGTGGTAAACTCACATTAAACCAGTATTAGACATATTGGGCAAAAAAATGCATACAAACTTCATTTGAGGCATGAATCAAATCCTTGTTGAAGCCAAATTGCAGCATCACTAGTTGCATAGTGGATAACAGACACAAGCATGGTACTAGCAGAGCCACATCCAGCCTCCAGGCGATTGAGTCTAATGCTTCATATAAGATAATAGAGAGACAATGAGAATCTGTGAATACACAGGCAGAAGCTATGAATAAAAGAGCATGTTTGAAATAAAACTACTCAGACAAGTGCAATGAGATGCCTTGTGCTTTTCACAAAGTACAGAGGGCAAGTTAAAGGGGGAGGAAAATCAATTATTACTATCCATTGTTGCTGGTTCAACAAACCTTGCAAGGGCATATGATCCAACAGATATATTTATGACTTCTTAAACTATATATAAGTCTTGAATAGAGTATTAGAGTTCATATAAATACAAAATTTCCCATTTCATATCAACATGGAAGGTTTTATAAGTGGTCTATGTTATAGCAGAAACCAGTGTTGTCAAAGGAGCAAGGCACACTCTAGGCACCAGAAGCCTTATATTGCCTTCGGTACAAAAAAAAAGGCCTCTAGCATGAGGAAAGTAAACATACAACTTTTTAATGGCCAATTTTATTGCCTTCCTTGTGTTGAATGTTTTTGAATGCTTAAATATTAAGCACTGAGATTAATATTTGTCGTATGATTATTGCCTTAAAAAAGTGAGCCTAGGCATACCAGGCATGTTCCTGATAAAATGAGCTTTGCCTGAAAGGATTGCAAGTGCACCTAATCACATAACTTGACAGATACGAGGAAAACAAAGATCAGCAACTTCATGGAAAAAGTGATCTGGAGAAGAATTCATAACAAAGGATTGATGCAACAGTACCTAGTCATGACAACAAAAAAGAACAAAGAAATGCAAGCCTTATGCATAGAATGAGAGATACTCTAAACTTAGAACAAGAAACAGATGAAGAATAATTGATGACAACTTTGATAAAGAGTTGTGAACAGAAAGTTAAAAGGATTGAAAAAGAAGAAATGCCTCTCAACATACGACCTGCGCAGCTGCGCACTGAAAGAGGACATTCACATGGTACAAGTGCACATTCAATTTAGATAACATGGAAAGCCAATAATTGGCATAAGAAGTTCATTTCATAATCAAAACCTTAAACAGACATATATCTTCGTAGGTATGCCTGAATTAACAACATATGGATTTGATAGAGAATATAAGAAATCAACAAATCCCCAAAGGTTTAGCGTATAGTAAATCCACATCATTGTGATCATCTCAGTGATAGACCATGATGGTCCAATCTTCATTAGTGGCAAACCCCAAGCCTCACACCCCTGCCAAAAATAAATAGACTTCAAATTCATCAATAATGCCACTCATTGCACCCCAAAGGTTTATATAATCATTTATGATCATCTTTAGGAAAGCATTGAGTCAATATGAACAAAAATAACAAAAGAAATGAGATCATAGAACCAAAAGGCAAATACAAGCCAAATTCAGAAACCAATATCACTTCTGTACCAGGTATCCACTTTCCAATCGAAATGAGTAAGCATTTATGTCAATGTATATCGTAAACACTACAGAGACGACAATTTCATCAAGCTAAAGAATTCCCTAACAGTCCAAAATCTTCAAAAAGCATTTACGAAGAGGTTGGGGGATTGAAAGTGTAAGGCTGTGGAAGTGACAACGGACCTCTCCTCGTTTCCTTATCATCAAGCAACCTCTGTGTCCGCTTAGTCTTACAATACTGCCTATCAAAATGCTTCACCTACAACCAATCCAAACCAAAAGAAAGGAACAAGAACAAGAAACCAAATGCAGCCCAATATCAAAAACAGGGAAAGCTGGAACAAAATTCAAGTTTAAATAACTAAGATTAGATAGTAATTAGTTACCCAAGAAACTCTGCAATTCTTAACGTATTCATCCCTGGATCTTTTGCATTCAGTGGGGTATAGGAGTCCCACTGATCCGATTTCAGTGGGTTTCTTATCCAACTGATTTTCCAAGCACGAATAGAAAGCATCACGAGCCTTTTTTCACCCCAAATGAAGAAGAACTACAGTCAGATTAGATTCTAAGGGTTTTTCGCAATAAATTAGAGAGATTAAAAACATGGGTATGAAGAGAAAGACCTTGTAGCAAGCTTGCCTGGCTTGCAAAAGCACGTCGGTGTGTACTTCATCTCGTTTCCCCGATACATAAGCTTCTAGCGCCATGGCTTCCCGGCGTTACCCCCAAACAAGAAAAAGATGGTGACAATCTTATTTCGCTTCTTGTTCCGGAGGCACCACGATTAGGATTTGGGCTAAATAGACTAATGGTTTCATCTGGAACTAACCTGAGTCGGTAGGCAAAGGCTTGTATCGAGTGTTCTTTGAAGGGCCCAATAATTGGTACTTGTTCCGGAGGCACCACAATTAAGTCTGTAATTTATTATTTAAATTCAAGATTTAAATTTTATTAATTAAAATTTAGTATTTATAGTTCTATGTTTATAAATTCATATTCTTTTATATATTTTTTTACAATAACTGCTCATTAAAT
This sequence comes from Abelmoschus esculentus, assembly GCA_035048815.1. NCBI lineage: Eukaryota > Viridiplantae > Streptophyta > Magnoliopsida > Malvales > Malvaceae > Abelmoschus > Abelmoschus esculentus. Next base: position 1,381,461 of record JAUCBN010000025.1, read on the forward strand.
AATAATTCGTAACTTAAAATTAATTAAATTATTTATATTATTTAAAGACAAATATCAATTATATATATAATTAAGTCCTAATGAAAATTCAAATAGGGAGAGTATAAATCGAGTTAAAATCTTTATCTTTTAATTATATCATAGGTAAATCCCACCATGTGTCCATGGGACCAACTATTAAAATTCATACATTTTTTTCATGTCATATATTTTTTAAAGTAAATCTTCACTTAAAAAATTATTTTTAAAATAAATTAACAATAAATACGAGTGAAGATTTACTTTGAAAAATATATGACATAGAAAAAATGATGATATGGGTGAATTTTAGTGATTGGTCCCACGAATGACATAGTGAAACTTACCTATGATATAATTCCTCCTTTTACATAAAGAGAATATAATTCAAATATCGATTTATTCTAATATTATTTAAATAAATCATTTGAAATAATTCAAACGTGCATGAAATGGAACAACAAATACATATTATTCCTTGTTACCATGTCACAATTGTCCAAATACAGAAAATACATGATGGAAAATAATCAAGAACAGAACATGCTCTGTTTCTGCTTTCCATCTAGACAATAACAAAGACTACAGTGGCTAAAATCAGGAGACAGTCGAGTTATCGGCGGGCGACATCCAGACGATGTCCTTAAGCGCTGGTCGGAGCTCTTTACTGCAAAACTGGTTGTACTCAAGGGTGTCACCGTGTTTTTTTTTAACTTCCACCACCATAAACGACGGTGTCAATGCGAATATGTCAGCAGCAATGGCTAATCTTCCTTTCCTTCCACATTCTTGACCCTGCAGCCTTACACTTGACTCGCTCTTCTTGACGCTGAACTTCATCGTCTTGGCCACCTCCTCCAGTCTCGATATCACACTGCTCGCCGGCTTTGTTGTCGCGAATCTCAACTCCTCTTTCTCTTCCCTCTTCTTCTCTTCAAACAAAGGTGACAAATCAAAGCCCTCGGATAAAGAAATTATGTGGAAAGCATTCAAAGTTTCAGGCTTTGATGATTTCTCGCCGGTGAACGCTTCGAATTCTAACTCTTCCTTGGTTCTAATAGTTTTGGGTACTGATTTCTTGAACCAAGATGACTCCATCACCTTGGAGATGGGGATTCGGGTAATTGGGTTCGGATCCAAAAGCTTAGTGATTAATCTACGAGCTTCGGGGGAAAACCAAGGTGGGCATTTGAAATCTCCTCTGGAAATCTTCCTATACATGGAAACCAAGTTGTCGTCTTGAAATGGTAAGAACCCGGCAAGAAGAACATAAAGGATTACACCGCAAGACCAAATATCGGCCTTAGCTCCGTCGTACCCTTTTCTCCCAATCACTTCAGGGGCAACATACGCTGGTGTTCCGCAAGTCGTGTGCAATAACCCATCTTGTTTCAAGTGCTCGGAGAAAGCACTGAGTCCGAAATCGGTGACTTTCAAGTTGCCATCTTCATCTAAGAGTAAATTCTCCGGCTTCAAATCACGGTGGTAAACCCCGCGGCTATGGCAGAAATCGATAACGGAAACCAACTGTTGGAAATAAAGTCTGGCCAAGTTTTCCCTGAGACGACCCTTGGCGACCTTCGAGAACAGTTCACCGCCGCGAACGAGTTCCATGGCGAAGTAAATCTTGGACTTACTCGCCATGACTTCGTGCAACTCGACGATATTGGGGTGTTTCACCATCTTCATAACGGAAATCTCCCGCTTGATCTGCTCCATCATCCCAACTTTAATCACTTTCTCTTTGCCAACAACTTTCATGGCAACGTTCTCCCCTGTCTGAAGATTCCGTGCATGGTAGACTTTAGCGAAGGTTCCATGTCCCAACATTCGACCAAGCTCGTATTTTCCATGCAGCAAAGACGGCAGTTGGTCACTTATTGTTTTGTCTGCCATTTTTATCAGCTCTCGAGAAATATAATACAAATAAGAAAAGCTTCAATCTTTTGTTTGGATCTAACTTATTGTATATACGGATACAACAACGAAAGAGATAACCTAGTAAAGAACTAGAACATTAATAACAGAGACGGGGGTATCTTCTCTTTGTAAATGGATCACCCGTCCTCTACGTGTTTCCGGTGGCAACTCCTGTCGCCGATGGACCGCTTGCCGTGTCCACACAGCTCAGGCCTTGTCAACGCTGCCCCTCTCATCTCTCTGCATTCCCGCCTCTTTTGGGGGATTTTAGAACGTAAAAAGCTTTTCGAGGATATTAATATATGTGGAAATTGAAGCTTTTCTTTTCTTGCTGAATTCGGCGCATCCAGGTTCCATTATATACAAGTTTATACAGGTATAGATTTCCCGTTTTATCCTTTACTTCATCTGACAGCTAGGATTTAACCTCAATGGGATGAAATCCACATGTCGTAGTATTTATGGAGTGCTGGATTGTTGAAACAATCGGATAGTACCACGTGTGTAGATCCAATGTAAGGAGAAATTATATCGTGAATCATTATTATTATTACGTTATTCATGAGATCAACCAATTAAATTTTTAAATATATATTTAATTATTTTTATCTTATTTTTTTACTAATATTTATTGTAAATTAAATTTAAAATAATTTTTATTGAGTGAAGATTTACTTGATAAAAAGTAATAAGGAAAAAATAATTAAATATATGTTTTTATTAGTTGGTCTCATGGATAACGTGGTAGGAATGACCTATGATGTAATTTTCGAATGTAAGTGTATGTAACATCGATGGAGTTTGTGTCCTGTTTTTAAAAAATTATTAGATAAACTATGTTCATCACGTCATTCGTGATCTCAATCAAGTCAGATTCATTTATCTTATTTTTTTTAAGATAAATATTATTTCTTTCTTACATATAATTAAAAAATAAATAATTACTGAATATTTATTTTAAAATGAATAAACCAAACTAATTAAACTACAAATAAAATAAGATTTATCTAACAAATTCTTCTTGTTTCTTGAATCCTACTCCTCAACTTTCTCATAAAATTAAAATATAATACACCGAATAAATATAAAGAAATATTAAATAAATTCAACGTAGATCCAATTTACTGAAAATTATATTAATATAAAATTGATTAAATTATACATTGCTATTTTTTATTAAAAAGTATATTAATATTACTTTTATAAATATTTATAATTATTATAAATTAGATAATGAAAAATTATAAATATAAAATATATATTTTTTAATTTTAAAGGACATATCCTCATCTAATTAGCTGGTGTTATATGAAATTACACAGTGATAATACATTAATGTTATTACGATAATATAAACGCATAATAAAATCAAGAATTCTTTTTCATTTGACATTGATCGCTTAATTATTTTATTGACATCACTAATGTTCGAACTCGTGACCTCCAGAGAGCCCGTGCAAGATTCGATGTACAAAATCAAAAGTTACTTTCCATTTTCTTCATTATATCAGTTTTGTCGTTCTAATATTAAAAATATAATCCGTTTATATTTGGTCGATTTGATTTATTTATAAATATCAATAATATAATATATCAGCTTAATAATAAAATTAAATTAATTAAATTAATTTTAAATCCAAAATTAAATAAATCATATATATTCTTCATCACAAAACAACACTTCCACATGCAAAAATGACATTTTTCTATCAAGAAAAAAATAAACGGCTTGCTCCGTAGGCATTGGTTGAAGATTCTATACTTACCAATTTTAATATCTAAACAATAAAATTCAACTCTTGTCTCCGTTTGTTTAATATGAGTTTTAGCACGTGGTTAATTAAACCATGAATTAATATTTCCGGATGGAAGTAGAGGAAGAGGAAGACTTGATAACTACAGAGTCCAAGGCTGCCTCAAAACCAAACATGGATAACTGACTAACTAATAATTAGGGGTAGAAAAAAACTTAATTACCTGATTCGGATCGTAACTGTATTTAAAATTTAGGTTACAGTAATAATCGGGGCAAATTTTCATAAATATTAAGAAAAAAAATATTTCTAAAACTATTGAACCCTCAAAAATATTTTCTAAAGTATTGAAGTTTCTACAGTAAATTTAAAGTCGGATTCAAGAGAATCCGATTATGAATAATATTTTTAAAAATAATATAAAAAAATGGGTGCAACAACATCCGACTTTCAACAGTACCCTACACTGTTTTCCTTTATCATACACTATTTTTTTATATTATTTTTTGTTTTTTATATTATTTTTAAAAGCACTATTCATAGTCGGATTCTCTTGAATCCGACTTTAAATTTACTGTAGAATCTTCAATACTTTGAGAAATATTTTTGAGGGTTCAATAGTTTTGAAAATATTTTTTTTCTCAATATTTATGAGAATTTGCCAATAATCGGGACCAACACTAGATTTTGATTTTTTGGACACGATATCCGGTGGATACTTAATAAGATCAGGATCAATACTAAGTACTCAATACTGATTTTTTTATTTGTAATAAATAAGGTTTATTTTTTGTTTTTTTTTATTTTATCAATTTTTCTCTTTACGTATAAATATTATGAGTATGACTAGTAAGGGGTCCGATTCTTAAAATTTAAAATTCAGCGTAATCATGACTAAAACTAATTTTCAAGCATCAGTGATTATTGAAATCAAAATTAATTTTAGTTAAATTAGTCGTATATACGATCTTACCGCTCCTACTAATAACCATATGAACCGGCGGTTCTCATTTGGTTTATATGGGTAAATGGCGGCCACGCACACCACCTAGGACTTTGCTACTCTTTAATATTCATTCATTGTCGGAATAACATGCTATAAATTTAGTATAATTATTACTTATCATCAACACAACACATAATTGAAAAACATTAGTTTAAGCAAGCTTGTTTTTCTCTTGCTAATCAACCAACAAGCCAAAAATAAATAGTATGAGACAAAGAAAAGAAAAACCCTTTAAATAATTCTTCCTAGCGTGGGAAAGATCCTCATGACTCAAACAACCTACAAATGTAGAAATTTCAAAAATTAAAATAAGATAAAAATAAAATTTGACCGATAAGAAAAAATAAATATGAGAAAAATCTTTATATTTGAATCATAATTTTATAAAAAAATAATAATCGCTTCTATATCGAATATAAAAAATATATTTAATTTTCAAAATTATTTTATTTAAGAAAAGGGTGTAATTGGAAATGGATGATGATGCATAAGATTATTGATCTTATCCGGAAACTATGATTTCCTTCATAATAACACAATTTCCAGACAGAATAAATATTATATTCTTAATTAACTTGAATGAACAACAAAAGCCAAAAAAATCTATATAAACTCTATATTTTATCGAATATATTTACTTTAAATTGTGTGTTTATTCTTGAAATTTTTTAGATCCATCACCGATTGATGCGATGAAATTTTATCGAATATATTTCAAATTCTAGGTGTTGGAATGTTCTGAACTTGTAAGCTACTAAACTCACATTAAAACATACTTATCTACAACCCAAGATGTATCCTACTATAAAAATCTATCTTTAATTCTCAAAATAAACATAAAAATAAAACAACTTGAAAAACATGTAAGAATGGGCCAATAAACAATCTTAAGCTTCCTTAATTACATCAATTCTAGAAGGGGCAAGCCCATGTCTTTGTGTTCCAATGGGTCCTTTTGATGTTTGTCCACAACTAGACCCAGCTTCATCCTCCACCCAACCATCTGCCACCATTTTCTGCTGATAATATCGCAGGGCCACAAAAAGCATGAACGCTACACAATCAAAGAAAAAACCATGAATTCAACCACTTTGGGAAGCAATTTTTGTTGAAAAACAGGTGTTGTTTCTAATACCTGCCCAAACTCGAGCAACAACAGAACATAGGTTCCAAACCAGAGTAAAGACAGCCATTGCCACGGCTTTCTTATGTGTGCAAGACTCCCATGCATCTCGAAACCTTCGAATCCAAAACTTTCCTACACATTTCAAGCTTTGGATTAAAAAAATAATAAAAACCAAGTCTTTTTTTTTCTTTTCCTTTGCAGACTCTAGGTCCCATGAAATCTAAATGCATGGGGACATCATCAGATCAACCGACAAACAGAAAAGATCCGTTAAAATTTTAATCAGACGAACAAGATGTAAAGAAAGATGTCAGGTACGGTGTGGGGGCGTCTGCATTAATATTTTGTAACGGTAGAAGGAAGTGTGGGGGATGGCCGATGGGATTTTTACCGTAGGCAGTTAACTGCTGGGAATAAGAAGAGCAGATTTTTGGAACTGTGAAAACGCCAAAAAAACCTGAGGCAGTGAGTACAACCAAGTGTCAGTTTAGATTTCATTTCACTCTTTAGGCTCAGGGTGGTAAAAAAGTTGAGATCTTTGTGGTAAAATATATGATTTTTAACCAAATAAAACTTACCCAGTTTGGTCATTTTCCAGATGGTTATAGAGCTGCCACACCTGGCCAAAACAAACAGCACTACTGCCAACTGCAGATTGTACCAATGGATCAGTTTTTTTACATTAAAATGAAAGAAAAAAAACATGGTTGGAATTTGGGAATTTATAACCTTCATGGTTTTTGCAGGATCACCAGAAAAGAGTGCTCTCAGCTTTATTAGGAACTCATTCAAGTAAGGAAGGACCAGTTTAAGTAGCCAAAAGGCTTCTTCTTCTCCAACCACATAGCTTGATTCATCTGTATCCACAACTCCCCTGCAATGTTATAGAATCACAAACCACAAGGTTTCCAAAAAAGGATTAAATTAATTCCAGTAACCACACAATTAATGGCATATGATGACAAGTTTTACCTGCAGATTATTGATCTGTAAAGGAATATGACAGCTAGGTAAACCAGACACATATAGGAAATTGCAGAAACACAGCTGCAGAAGGCATTGATCAACACATGGTTTCAGTAATTAAGATAAAAATGAAAAAAAAGGGTGTAAAATTCCAAAGTTGGATCTTGTGTTTTAGTGAACATTTAGAGACCTGATGTTGAGGTCTTGAGTGTAAGAAGAGGAGATAATGATAAATGTTCCCATCCCAAACACCAATGTTGATTTTGATACATCTCTCCACATTGCTAAATCAACTGAAAGATTAACAAAGACGGAAAAAAAAAATAATTAAACAAGTTGCAGATAGCCAGATATGAAACTCATTGATCTTTGCAGGAAATGAAATGACTTCCTACCTAGATTCTGCCACTTGTTCTGAGTTTGTGGGAAGCTCTGGTAATGATAACCTTCTGATGCTGAAACTGAAGGATGTAAGTATAACAACAATGTCAGAGACATTCAGAGTGGTACTAAACAGGGTTTATCTTAGTTAGTAAAGCATCAAATAGATACAAACACTTACAGGGAGAAGATTTGACAACTTTTGTAGGAGTTGTGTAAAGTTGTGTGGCACGTTTTACAACTGGTGGAGGCTGTTTATTCACTCTTGAAGAAAATGGTGCAGTTCTGTTATGGAATTGGCTAGTTTTCTTGACTTCATTAACAATTTTGTTGCTAGGCTTATCTTCTTGGGACTTCTTCACTTCAATAACAGCTTTTTCTGGTAATTTCTTCACTTCATCAGCCACTTCGTCAGGCTTCTTCTCTTGTATATTCATTTCCTTGATGTCATCAAAACTCTTATTTTCATTCTCAGCAACCTCAATATCCTCCTCCTCCTCTTCTTCTTCAAAAGAATCTTCAACATCATCATCACCTGATACTTCTGGAGATGATCCTACTAAATCCCCATTGCTTGTATCGCCTGTAATGGCATTTTCTTGCCCTACTAAATCCTCAGACCCAGATCCATTTTTCTCATCTTCTTCAATGGAAACATCATTTTCCTCCTTTTGATCATCCAAAACCAAAACTTTTTCATCCCCTTCATTTCTGTTCCCATTACTTGCTGACTGATCTGATTTTGTCTTCCTTAATTGAACTGAATTCACCTCCATTATCTCACCAGCTTCATTACCATTTTTTCTCAGCTCAGCAGACTTTTTGGGGACTTCAGATCTTGGCTTCTTCATATGAATTGGACTTCTCTCAATTCCATCAACAGACTTACTCACCTCCCTCATTCCTTCAGATCTTCCTTTCTTAAACTGAACTGGACTCTTCTTATTAATCCCATCAACAGACAAGCTCAAATCTTTACAATGCTCCATAGATCTCCCTTTACCCACCTGAATTTGCGTTTTACCTTTGGAAATCTGAATTGGGTTCTTCTCTAAACCTTCAAAACTTTCATTTTTCCAAGTCTTTCTCTTTCCCACCCCGCCATCAACAGTTTGTCCTTTCTTCAAGCTCAGTCTTTTATTACCAGTACCACCGGCATTGTCATTTTCTTCACCATTAAAAACCTTAATTCCACCTTTAACTTCATCATTCTTCATTCTAGTTTCCCACACTGACCCTGCAACAACAACACTGCTCTTAGCTTCACCTCTCCTAAAACTCAAATCCATCTCTCTCCAGTCTCCCCTATTTATGGTGCGTTGTTTGAGTAGCAATACGACACGTATGTTCCTAATTGGCTAAGGGGAGTCTTTAAGATGAAGCAATGGAGGTTGGTGGGATGCAACATTCTCTTCCCCTTTGAAATAGCATCGCAAAGGAAGCGGGATTGGTTTCTTTACTTTATTTTCTCTCTCTCTTTCTTTTTTCCATTTATTGCAGAGTTTGGTGGTGGGGCTATATGATTAAGAGTTGTTAAAGATCTCTCCTTTTTCTCTTTATGCTCAAATCGTTACCGCCAAACCAGAGCACCGTAAAGAAAAACCAGGTAAAAACAAAGATTTCCCATGCCGGGAAATCCTTACGGTCCGGTCGGTGAAGATTGTCCCTGTTTGGCCATGTTTTGTTTTGTTGTTGATTAGATTTATGTGAAAACAAATGGCCTTCGGACATCATGCACTGCCACGAACTGTAATTGATCGATATGTTAAGCAGGATGTGACAACGTGATGAGTTGTGTGTTTTAAACGCAATGATTAATCATCATTAAGGGTGACTAATTAGTAATTAAGCACCCGAAGAGTGAAAATAATGGAAAATTTGTAAACATAATATAATTAATGCATTTTTTATTAATAAATAATTTTTTAGATTACAAATATGATTTTATCTTTTATATATGTAATGTTTGAACCAAATTCATCAGCGATTCAAAATATTAATTTATTATATATATTTATAATTAAATATTTTTAATTTATACTAAATTTTACATGCATAACGTAGGAATAAAATATAAATTTTAAAAGGCTGAACTTTAAAAAATCATCATTTAAGATAAAAATAATAAATTTAAAAAATTATCATTTAGAATTTTAAATAGATGATATAATTATAAGTATCACTTATAATTTAATATAAAAATTTAATATTAATCTTCAAAAGGTCGATAATTTATTAATTTATATTATTGTAAATCAATATTTAGAGATCCAACAGATCCGAACTCTGTTAAAATTTAACGGAGAAGCAAATCAATTATGGGGTCAATTTCTTGGGATTCCAATCCGAATATTTTGGCATTGTCCGAGTAATAATCATTTAAGCACACCCGACCCGATATTTTATTCCTTCGTCTAAGATTCGCTGGATTTTGTCTATCGAATCCAGGGGCGTAAACGAGCCGAGTCGAGTTTGAGTAGTGCTAAGCTCAGTTCGGTCGTTATGATTTCAAATCGAGTTCGAGTTTGAGTATTTTTAAATGATCCTGAAAAATCTGAGCTCGACTCGGCTCATTAAGAACTTGAGTCAAGTTCGAACTTTTTTCGAGTTTAATTGAACCAAATATTAACCGATCTTCGACAGTGTTAGATTCGAGTAACTCTTATCTCTCACGTTTCATTTAAAGCTTAATGGAGAAAAAACTTTGATACACAAATTGTGTAAACTAAAGGTTGTTATAAAAAATAATATATTTATATTTTCAAATCGGACATCATGTAACTCGACTCGGCTCATCAAGAGCTCGAGTCAAGTTCAAACTCGAACTGAGTCCAAACGAGTCAAATTTTAACTAAATTTTGACTAAATTAAACTTGAGTAACTCACGATCTATCTCGTCTCATTTACGAACATAATCAGATCCCTAACCCAAGTTTTTGGTTAGGTATAAAATCTACGAGACGTAGGGTTGGGATGCGGTTCCAATTATTGTTCCGTTGAAGGCACGTGACTCTCAGACAAAGTAAGAAGGCAATGATGTCTGCTGACAAAAACCACGTTAGATTATAGTATATAATTAAGGTAAACTATGTCAGATACATTAAATTACAAGTACTGATTCGTTTTTATTATTATTATTTTAATTTTATTATTAAATTTTATTTTTAAATGGTTTATATTATTATCAGTGACTTTCAAAGTTTTATATTAGAATAGATATATATAAAATTTTAAAGTGAGTATAAAATTTAAATATTATAAAATTTTAAGAATTAATTCATAAAAATTAAAAAATTAAGGATAAATATGTAAATTTTAAAAAAATTAAAGTAGGCATGAACTCATATTGTAATAAAAGGGTGGATTCGTCATTAATTATTATACGATTAATTTTTGATAAGATGATGATATAACATAGGATGCATAATTTAAATGTTACCAAAATATTATTATTTTTTTAGTACTATTATTTTGATATTAAATGACTTTAAAATCATCGCTTTATTATTTAATTTTTTTTAAAAAAATGCACTTGATTGGTATTTAAACTTAGAACCTTTAGAATCAAAAGCAAACTCTTAAGTCTTACTAAATCCCAGTGTATAATGGAGAACTATCTAAATGCACAAAGCAACCTCATGATCGTTGGCCTTTTACAGGAGAGATTATTAAATCTTCAACACGTCATTTATGGTCTAAGCAATAAGACCGTTCATTTTTAAATAATTACTTAATAACTGCTCACCCACTAATAATTAAGATGATTCACTTTGACGTGATGAATAAGATTGGCCTAATTTTTTTATGCATGGCAAAAGCAACCGGCAGCCAGTGATGAAATTCCACTAAAAGTAGACTTCAGCATGGAAGCTACGGTAGTTGCAGTGACACCAGTTTCTGCAGACAGTGCCTGACTTCTGACTTACAAGTACATAAAACATATGGCTTCAGGTAAATGGGAGAACCAATCCCTGTTTTTCTATGGTTGCCTTGCCTCATCATGCATCTCCATTGTCCTTGATTTCCTTATGCCTTTTTGCCATGAACATGAACATTTAAATGATATCCCTTGGGATTCAGCAGATCCTGCACTTGGACGTAAACAAGTCCCAAGGGCGAAGATCAGCTTGGTTTGGCCAGAGCCCGGAGTAGTTTTCATAAAGATGAATCACACAGACCCTTTCAAATCTATATCTGTTATTTGTTTTTCAGGTGGACAAGTAATTATTTTTGACGAACATCTTTTGAAGAATCATGCAAGCATTGATGAAGGGGCGGGCACACACTATTTATTATATCCCCAAGAGTAGAAAAAACATATCGGTGGAGTTCTTATTACTCAACTGACTCAATCAATGATAATCATTAAGATTGACTAAAATTTAATTTTGTTTATTTTAACATAATTTTAATTTTATTGAACAAACGTGGTCGGTGATTAGAATTGTTCACTTATTTTTATTTTTTTAGGTCTCGAAATAAAAACCCTATGATTTATTATTATTTTTATAAATTTTAAATCGAATTCTATCTAGAGAATAAGGGAAGATAATAAATATTCAAGGGTATTGTTCCAGTTGATTTTCCCATGAATGTGGACATAACGTATGTGTTACGCCTAAAAAGAGACAAAAAACATTAATTTTACATTTAAAAGGAAAAGGAGGTTTTGAGATATATATACAATGACGCTGCACATTCTATTAAACATGTCTTTTAGGAAGAGGTAATGGTCTGTGGTATCAGAATGACCTTTTGACTGCCTGATTTTATACCTAGTACCCATGAGAGAGGTAAACAAGATAAACAACCATGACAAGAGGTCAATCACGAGAGCAAAAGTTTGTGAGTTATGACGAGAGTGTCACAAAGATAAACGGGGAGAATGACCATGTAACACATGGACATGACCTGATCATTGATTTTTCACAACTCATAATCAAACATGTCCCAGTGTTTTTTTTTTCTTCTGGAAAGCTAAATTAGCAGGAAAAGAAAATGATGATTCAACTCACCATGAAGAATCATTGAATTCCCACCAACAAATAACAATCCCTTTGATAAATTCACCAAACCTGTTTTGTATTTTACAAAAATATTTGTATTGAATTCTTCTTTCATTTATGAAGATCAAGTTTTGAGTTTTGTCAGTTCTAAATCACCATCTCTACCGTCTCTACTTCCAAAATTCAATACCCTGTTTTTGATTTCCTCCTGAGTTAATATTAATATTATTTTTAAAGACTGTACTCATTATTGCAAAGAATGGAGCAGTTTATGCTCTAACAGAGACAAAAGTGCTTCACTTTGGTGGTTGTTTGTTTTGCTGGCATTGATAAACTTGCAAAACCAGACAAGGTAAGCTTACATTATCCATAAGAGTTAAGACCCAATTTTCATTATGCTGAAAAATGTTTTTTTGTTGAATTCTCATTCATTCTTTCAAGAACACTGTTAATTTTGTTGGCTTCTTACAGGCACCTTCTTTTTTGGAGATTTTCTGGTTATAACGTCACAAGAACCCCTCTCAAGTCTGCAGCATTTCAAGCCAAATAATCACCTTGAATTTGAAACCCCGGAACACTGCTCAAAACTTGTTCTTATGGCGGTATTGGCTTTAATGAAGCTGGTGATTTCAAGTTTAGTCATAGAGGTTTGAGTTGGGTTCAAGGTGGTGACTTTAAGCTTTCTTCTTTCTTGTTGTGTCTCAAAATGGATATTGGTTTTTTCGGTTCTGTACTAGTTCTATCACTATTCTTCAAGCATTTTACCTGTCAACTACCCAACACAGATGAGTTTTATGTCTCTGACTTTTTGAAGAAGATGGGTTCAAACTCTTCTTTATCCTACAACTTCTCTGATTCTGTTTGTTCATGGGAAAGAGTGCACTGTGATACTAAGAAGGAGAATGTTGTTGGGTTAAAGGCTTCAGGTTTAGGCCTCTCCGGTTTGATGCCTGAGACCACCATTGGTAAGCTAACTCAGCTTCAGTATTTGGATCTTAGCAATAACAAAATCACTGCTTTGCCTTCAGATTTATGGAGTTTAGGCTCGCTTAAGAGACTAAACCTCTCCTCTAATCAGATTTCTGGGTTTCTCCCTAGCAATATTGGCAACTTTGGTCAGCTTGAAGTCATTGATCTTTCTGGAAATAATTTCTCTGGGGAAATTCCTGCCTCTATAAGCTCCCTAGCTAGTTTACAGGTTCTTAAGCTTGCTGGAAATGGATTTGAACGGAGCATTCCAACAGGAATTCTAAATTGCCAGTCTTTGGTTTCACTCGATCTCTCATTAAATCGTCTGAATGGTTCCTTGCCAGATGGTTTCAGTGCAGCTTTTCCTAAGCTCAAAACTTTAAACCTTGCCAGAAATGAGATTTATGGCCATATCTCGGATTTTGCAGAAATGAAGTCTCTTACCAGCCTTAACATTTCTGGGAACTTGTTTAAGGGTTCAAATTCGACTACCGTTGTCTTTCAAGGACAGCTGGAGGTGATTGATCTCAGCAAGAACCAGCTTCAAGGTCACATTTCTCAGGTACAATTCGATTCGACTTACAACTGGTATCGTTTGGTTTATCTAGACTTGTCTGAGAACCAGCTTAGTGGAGAAATTATATTAAACCAGAGTCAAGCTGACAGCCTTAGACATCTTAACCTTGCATATAATAGATTTGCTAGACAGAAATTCCCCAGAATTGAAACACTTTTGAGTTTAGAGTATATTAATTTGTCTAAAACCAGTCTTGTCGGTCATATTCCTGGTGAAGTTTTGCAAATGAGCAACTTACATGCACTTGATGTTTCATCAAACTATCTTACCGGCCATATTCCATCATTGGCTCATAAAAGTCTCAAAATACTTGATGTTTCACACAACAATTTGAGTGGAGAAATTCCGATTTCTCTCTTGGAAAAACTCCGAGGGATGGAGAGATACAACTTCTCGTACAACAACTTAACCCTTTGTGATTCAGATCTCTCCCTTGAGACCTTGGAAACAGCCTTTTATGGCTCGTTAAACAGCTGTCCCATTGCTACAAATCCAGTCTTTCTCAAAAGAAGAGCCAATAGACACAAAGGGTATACGCTTGCCTTAGCTTTAACCTTCTCCATGGCTTGCTTGCTGGCTGGCTTGCTGTTTCTAGCCTTCGGTTGCCGAAGGAATTCCAGGACATGGGTAGTTAAGCAACCTTCGTATAAAGAGGAACAGAATATTTCGGGTCCGTTTTCGTTCCAAACTGATTCGACCACTTGGGTGGCAGATGTTATGCAGGCAACATCAGTCCCTGTAGTGATTTTTGAGAAACCACTATTAAATATCACATTTGCAGACCTATTGTCTGCAACTTCAAATTTTGATCGAGACACTCTACTAGCAGAAGGGAAGTTTGGGCCTGTTTATAGAGGCTTTCTGCCTGGTGGAATTCATGTAGCTGTTAAAGTTTTGGTTCATGGATCAACGTTGACGGACCAAGAAGCTGCGAGAGAGCTCGAGTATCTTGGTCGAATCAAACACCCGAATCTTGTTCCATTAACAGGATATTGCTTGGCTGGGGATCAAAGGATTGCTATTTATGATTACATGGAAAACGGTAACTTGCAGAATTTGTTACACGACTTGCCACTCGGTGTTCAAGCAACAGAGGACTGGAGCACTGATACCTGGGAAGAAAACAACAATGGGATACAAAATGTTGGCTCCGAAGGGTTGTTGACAACCTGGGAATTTCGACACAAAATAGCCCTTGGCACTGCAAGAGCACTTGCATTTCTTCATCATGGTTGCTCACCTTCGATAATCCACCGAGATGTCAAAGCTAGCAGTGTTTATCTTGACTTAAATTTGGAGCCTAGATTATCCGACTTTGGATTGGCCAAGATTTTTGGAACTGGTCTAGAGGATGAAATTGCCCGTGGAACACCAGGATATGTACCACCAGAGTTTTCTCAGCTCGAATGTGATGCCCCTACGCCAAAATCAGATGTATATTGCTTCGGCGTTGTTTTGTTTGAGTTAATTACAGGGAAAAAGCCGATTGGAGATGATTATCCAGAGGAGCAAGAAGCAAGTTTAGTGAGTTGGATTAGAGGATTGGTGAGAAAGAATCAAGGATCAAAAGCTATTGATCCTAAAATCCGTTATACAGGTCCGGAATACCAAATGGAGGAGGCTCTCAAGATCGGATATCTGTGCACTGCTGATCTTCCTACCAAGCGACCGAGCATGCAACAGATTGTTGGCCTGCTCAAGGATATTGAACCAAGAGCTCATCAATGACTATAAGTTACCTTTATTGTTGGTTTTGTTGGTTTTTCTACCATGATGAGTTTTACCTTGTGCCACCATAGGTGAATGTATAGTAATTCTCAAGTAATATCTTGGACTCTGATATATATCTATATGTTTATATACACGAGTTCCATCCTTGAAAGTTTGATGGTTGAATCCACTTGCATTTCTTTCCAGTTACAGATCAATCAATTCCAATCTTATGTTATGAGACCAGTAAAATCAATGGAGGTCTTGACTTATACTGTTTCTTTGCCGGGTCTCCCCATAGACATGTTTATGCCTTGTCTGAGAAACAAAGTCTGTAGGCATTGTTTAAAGGGTATTTCTTGTCTGGTGTTTCTTTTCTCTGGTGTTAGATCTGGAGCTATTGTTGGTGCTTGGTACTGGACCACTGCTTCACCATTAATGGAAGAGACATACATACTGTGCGGCTACATGAAGCAAACAAAATGTGAGTTGTACTTAAGATATACTACTATGTTATACGTAGAAGAAAAAAAGTTTGCCCTGATGGAGAATGATTCCTACCATAAACTTATTAGACATGCGCAGCTGAACTGCATATCATTTAAGTTGATGTAATAATGAATATTTTCTGATGCTTTGAGATCATGCTATCACACCCACACTAGATACTAACATCCCATAAGGTTTGGGTGTAATGTCAAGTCATATGAGTTTTAAAATACAAGTAGCTTAATTGGGTTGGTAGCCACTAGCCAAGCAACTTTTGTGACTTGACTTTCAGCATGTGGAGTGGAGGGTGGAAATTGCAGAACAAAACCACTCATCTTCTGTCTTTTATTTAAATGATTGATTGAGACAAGTTCAAGGGAAAATCAAACAAGGGAAACTTCTAAGCAAAGATGTAGCTATTATTTAAAGTGAAGGAACTAAAATATAATTTTTTAATAGTGAAAAATAAATTAGTTTTTTAAAATATTAATCTCTCGTCCTCTTAATAGTTCCATCATTGCTGATAAACAATGTAGATGTTAATAAAATTAACTATATAATTCAAAAGGAAAAAGAATAAGCATTATATGTATATCATCATGGGTTGGTGTGGAAAAAAGCAGTCCTTGGTTAGCATGCTGGAATTTTCACACCTCTTGCATCATATGAGATTGATTTAAGATCAATTTAAAATCATTTCCATATGTTAAAATTTCAAAATAAATTAATAATATAATTCTTAAACTCTCTACCTTTAATATATAAAATTATAAGTTATATTTTAATACACAATTTATATAAATAATTTATACAACACTTTTTATTTACACTATAAATTCCTAAATCTCTAACCCATACTTATATTTTATAAATTCTAAACTTCACCACTTACAAATATTTTCTATGTATTTTCCTAAAATTATGTTATAAAATTACGGATCACCCATATACACAAATATTTATTTAATAAATAAATTCATCCCTGTCATTAGTTCATGTGTGCTAATCTAATCTTGTACTTGTTTCCAAAGTTCACACAATCGTTCCATAACTTCGTACACCCAAAAAGTTGGAGTAAACTTTATTGATATTGTTTTTCTGTGCTACTTTGGAGATTGAGCCCCCGACTTCAACTGGACCGATAACCAACTAGGATAGCTCAGCTACATTTGAGCCTAATAACAGATCAGCCCATCAGGTTACCTGTTCTAACACTGGGATATCACTGCAGTCATTGAAGAGATGGGGGTTACTGTAAAGGGATCCACCGTGATATGTCCTGATCAACATACTCCTAAAGAAAGACACTGGGTTTTGAATTTGGAAATGGTGATGACAACATATCATGTCGCTTTGGTCTTACTTATACAAAACCAATGGTTCCTACCATTTCTTTAAACCCCAAGAGCTAAAGGAGGCTTTAAGCAGGACTATTGTGCCATTCTACCCTATGGCTGGGAGGATGGGGTGTGATGAAAATGGTAGACTCGAGATAGTATGCAATGCAGAGGGGGTTCTGTGGATAGAAGCTGAAACTACATCGGCTGTAGATGATCTTGGCGGTTTTACTCCCAGGCCGAATCTACAGAAACTGTTTCCCGAAGTTGATTACTCCGGAGATACTAGTTCTTACCCATTAATTCAGCACAGGCAAGTATTCACCGAACAATGATGTTATACTGGAAAATTACTGTGTTATCAATTGGAACTCACCACAGTTTGACAGATGGCACAACAGCCCTTCATTTCATCAGTAATTGGTCTGAGATGGCAAGAAGCTTGTCCCGAATTAGGGTGGCGCTGCTCATTGACCAAACCCTTCTCCGAGCAAGAGTGCCACCTACCCCTAGATTACATTGTGTCGAATATGACCCACATCCTTCCTTAATCACCTCTTTGTCATCCCTTCGCCCTAATCCTAAACCCTCCACTGTATCTGTTTTTAAGATCACACAAAATCAACTTAATACCCTAAAAGCCAAGTCATTCATAAATGAAAACAAAACCAAGTACAGCACCTACACTATTCTAGCAGCATAATTTTGACGTTGTGCAAATAAAGCTCGAAGCCTTTTATATGATCAACCAAGCAAGTTATACATGCCGACTAATGTACGCCCCAGACTACGTCCTCCCCTTTCAGCAGGCTATATGGGCAATGCAATGTGCCCAGCTTCTTTAATTTCTCTATCTGGAGACCTCCAGTCAGAACCATTCATAAATACTCTAGAGCGAGTTCATGAGACATTGCAAAGGATGGACAATGAATATATAAGATCGACTCTTGACTACCTAGAAACACTGTCAGATTTAACAACTGCCAGGAGAGGACCAGATACTTTCCAGTGTCCAAACCTAAACAACATCAATTGGATGAGGCTGCCTTTATATGAGGCAGATATTGGATGGGGTTGCCCGATACACATGGGTCCAACAAACGTTGTCCATGAAGGGAAAATATACCTATTACCAACTGCAATCAATGATGGGAGGTTGTCGGTCGTAGCATGCCTAGAGACTTCTCATATGACACTTTACGAGAAACATCTATATGAAGGCTTGATTTCATTTGTCAACCTATGTAGCTAAACATATTTCCTATATTAACATTCTAACTTTAACCTCAAGACATGAGAAGAACCCACAAAACAGTGAGTGACAATTCAAAAGAAGCTCATTTGCTATGTTCTTTTATCATTTCCAGGTCAAATAATGGAGAAACGGGGAATTAGTAGTATGGAAAACAAGTGCTACCTTAATACGAATTGAGAAAATTAAACCAATCCATCATACAAGCAGACATGAATAGATAATTCATAGCAACTTAACACACAAATAGTAAAGCTTAGAGATATATGTTCCTTTTCCCTTCTAGATACGAAAAACATCAGTTTGAAACCTCTCATCATACAACCTCCAATGCCCATATCTCTCAGTGTGAAAAACTGACCTGGGTATGTAGAAATTCGGCTTCTTCACTTCCTTCAAATCTTTCAAATTCGAAGTCGCATTCAGGATGTCCCGACTGGTCAAGTTAGCACATCCGGACAGATCAAGATACTCAAGTTTCAAACATCCTTCACAAATGGAACCAATCCCTTTAGCTGATAGTTTCGAGAATCTAATTTCAAGATGTATCAATTGAGGCATAAGTTTCCCAATAACAGCTGCCTCCGTATCTCCATCTTGTGGACAAGCATTTAGATAATCAGCTGGAACAATTCCCACATGTTGCGATGGGTCTAACCAATTCATCAGGTTCCGTTTTAGGATCTTCAAATTGGGACAATTCCGACCAATTAACGCTAGAGATTCGTGCGAGATTTCGTAGCAGTAACTGATGTCAAGCTGTTTAAGGTTCCGACAATGATTCGCTATTTGAGCCATCGACGCATCGGTTGCACGAGGACAGCTTTTTATGGAAAGAACTTGGAGATTTGGACACCTGGTGGGGAAAAATGAAAATCAGCCGCTCGGAGCAGAAAAGGTGAACATTTAAAACGGTGTTGCAGATGAGATACCTTTGAGCGGCGAAATTGAGAGAGAAATCGGAGCAGTGACGGGTATGGATCTCG
This sequence comes from Abelmoschus esculentus, assembly GCA_035048815.1. NCBI lineage: Eukaryota > Viridiplantae > Streptophyta > Magnoliopsida > Malvales > Malvaceae > Abelmoschus > Abelmoschus esculentus. Next base: position 1,400,958 of record JAUCBN010000025.1, read on the forward strand.
GTTAGATTGCCGTTGCTCCAGGCGATAACAGATCGGAGCATGGCATCGATTCTTCTTTCGAACTCATGGGTCCACCAGCGGGTCGACTCGTGGGATGAATCGAAGCGGGTTTCGAGATCGAAGACGGAGTTGAGCGAGGGATCCTTGCAGGCGTTGAGCCAAGGTTTGCAGACAAACATAGAACCGGTCCATCGGTGTTCGACAGTGAGTCGGGAAAGGATGTTGAGGAGACACTCATGGGTTAACTCGGCCCAATCAGAGATGAATCCAGACTCAGCATCTGCTTCCCCGGTACCTTCTTTGCCTTCCATGTTGGAACGAGTTCGCGGACTTCAGGATAACGAATTGGACAAAACTGTTTTTATTGACTTTTGCTTTTCTTTTAATAATAATTAATTATTTTAATAAAGGGTAAAGTACATAAATGATCACTGAACTTTTAAGATAAATTGATTTAGTCATCATACTTTTAAAATATTCGATAAAGTCACCAAACTTTTAAATATAGATATAAGATAACGCCACATACATTTCAATGAAAAAAAGCAGAATATTGTTCTCTTGAAAAACCTAATTTTGAACAGCTTTGTTCTCAAAGTCAATAAATTTCTCTTTTAAATGGCTATTGCCTAAGCCCCTTTCCTTCCCTTCCCCATAATCAAATGAATATTAGATTGCTTGACGCTCCATCAACTACCAATTCCCAGTTTTCTCAGCTTAAAACCATTGTTGACATTTACCATGTGTGATTCCTCAGCATCCGTCGGATGCAAATTATGAATCGAAAACAGTCTAATTGCTATGAACAAAGACTTCAGACAACCATAGATTGTAAGGGTACAAGACAATGCAAGTATAAGTTACATGATGAGACTGACTTGATGAATAAGAAGAGATTGAAATTGAACTTCCATCATCAAGATGTGGGAACAAGACAGAACAACGGATATCAGTCTAATCTTCTCAAATATTTGCAGCATTTCTGCTCAGACTTCACAAAATACCAAAAAGAATGATAAATTATGCAGTTTAGACACGAGTTCAATCTGGGGAAGATGACTGCAGATTGACAAATTCCATTCTGCAAGTTTCTACCAAGGGAAGGGTTTTTTCAAACACTACAGCCTACACAAGAATAAGAATTGAACATGAAGACATCCATCCATCCATCCATCAGTCAGTCATGCGAGAGAAAGCTCCAAGAAAAACAGTCCCATGGTTCAAATGGTAACTCGTGACAAATAGAAAATTTGAAAATGAGTAGGTGGTTTGATCCTCTTACTCCACTTCAAACTGACAAAATATAGAACCATGGGGTAGGGTTCTTGAACCTAATGGCTCTAACAACAATATCATAATTCCACTTCTGGGTATGCAGCCAATCAACTATCTCATCATATTTCTACAGATATGATTTCAAATATAATTATAGCAAAACCACAAAAAATGAACTTAAAAGGAAACCCTCGCTAAATCCAAACAAGATCAAATAAACATTAAAATAGCACAATATCGAGTAGAAACACATCAATATCAAGTTAAATTGAACACACAAGGGGAGACAGTTTGATGATCATCACTTTACATCAAAAGAGATGGATAATTTAAAGAGAACTAAGCAGAGTAATAAAGTGGACGCCTGTACTCGTCGAAGTACTCATCGCGATCCACAAAAACAATAGCGTAGAGAGCATAGATAATCCCAGGAACATAACCCAGAATAGTTAACAGCACACAGATCCAGAACTCAACCTGAATCAAAGAATCAAAACCCAGAATTTCATTAGATCAACAGGATAATTCCCTAGAAGAGAGATGAGATAAAAACATGGACTCACGCTGCAACATCCGTGCCGGAAGCAAACACCCACAGGAGGGAGAATAATCGCGATCAAGAGTTCACATAAGATTTCGCAACGAGTAGGCATGTTGTCGTTGACGTAAAAAGATTGAAAGTGGATGAACCAACAAATCAGAAAGGAAGGAAACCTTTTTATCAACGAGATATGGACCACAGAAATAAATAAAGAATACTCCAGCTCCAACTTAATAGATCTGGACCGTCCATTTTAGTGAATATACTTTAATAAACGATCATGATTACTCCAAGGTGTGATCACGTGCTCGTTTCATTGACCACATTTGGTTAAAGTCTATAGCCTATAGCACTTAGATCCCGGAAAATAAAGGAGATTTGGGTTTCCTGCACCTCTAATTGATTGTCAACCCCCATTAGCTGTTGTGTTGGGTGGTCTGAAAATTGCTGCCGGAGACCTTTAAGTAGCTGTTGTTATTAAGCTGAAATGAAGGTAAATCTAAGAGGCCAAGACTTGCTAATTGCTTAGATATAGCAGGGTTTTAGAGTGAATGTTTCTAGTCCAACATTGCCAAAAGCTTAAAAGCTGATGAAGTAATAACAGTAGGCCGCTGCTGCCGATTAGCGTAATCATCGATAAAAAGCAACATCCATGTCCAAGGTACTGGTGCGGAACAACAATGTGATCCTGGCGGGTGGATGAATTCTCACTTAGCCTAACACCCAAGCTCCTATCTTTCCTGACATTTGAACTAACATCACCATACATCTGCAGAACTAGGGGTCTCCATTTTGCTTCAGGACCCCCACACCCACACCCCATTGATGTTGTGGATTCACATTGCCTAATACTCCATTCTATGTGCTAACTGCTAAGATGGAGCATGGCTGGTATCTTTACATTGCTTAGCAAATGTGACTTGAGGAACAGTCAATCTTTTGTAGAAATAATTGCAAGATACGGAATTAGAGTCTCGATTACTCCAACGATTGATTGGCCAACCAAAGACAAGCAGCATCCATGAATCATGATGCAAGTAAACTATATTTTCTGTGAAAATACATCTAATCTGGAAGTAGCGATTTTGATATTTATCTTTATAAAAATATAATAGATGCAACTATATTTTCTTTACATAAGAGAGAAAATGAAGAAAGTAAGCACATAGAGCAATTAAATAAGGGAGGGAGGCAAGCTAAACTCACTACTATTCCAATCCCTCAAACTAAGCAGTAAGCACTTCTATTACAAGAGACTTACACCCTCAATGCCATCTGATCTTGCCATGAGATCTTTCTTTTCCCGGTTCTATTTGGCGCCTTTCCAGTGTTCCTGCAGGCCGATATTTTAACATCCTTGTGCAGCTCCTCACTTCCGATTCTGATCGAATTTCTCTTAAAGTCCTCTATTCTCACTGAATTAGTTTGAGCTTGTAGTTCTTCCTCCTCTCTCTGCATTGAAGGAGATTTCAGAGACATTAGCTCATATAAAAGATTATAAAGCAAGCAACTTTTTATGACAAAAGTATATTACCGAAATCTGGTTCAAGTCAAAAATTGGTTTCATACTTCGACCAGTGGCCTCTTTTCTGCTGTAAAGCCTTTCCTTTTGGTTTAAGTCCAGAACGGATAAAGAACTTCTCAAAGTAGGTTCCTCCTTTCCACCAAAACTCTTCTGCTGCTTCTGTTTCAAGTCGAACATAAGGGAAGGATGAGTGAAACTGGTTCCCTTTTCACTGTTAGCCTTTCCCTTTTGGTTCAAATTGAAACCCATAGCTCGGCTTAGTGAACCTCCCTTCCCTGATTTCTTTCCCTTCAAATTTGATTTACTTTTAAACACCATGTTCTGTGGTTGCAAAAAATGTCTTTCTGCTGTGTATTGGTTTTGCATCAAGAACTCATGCCTCCGTCTCAAAAATCTAACAACAGAAAAAGATTTGAACTCTTTACCAATAATCATGATTCTGAAATTATGGAAATCATACAAATTTATGGAGGAACGACATCATACTTTACTTCAGCCAACAGGGTCGATCTTTGCTCTTTCACCATCTGCACTTTCTTTCTCATGGACTCTGTTTCCTGAAGAAACACAAAGACATTCCATCAAACACAAGGAAAAGAAAGGATTATTTACTAGCTCGTACAAGGCAAGATCTTTATCAATTCGAAGCCAAAACATAAGATCCACTCTTCTTATTATCAACCAAAAGATTGAATACAAATAGCATGAATCAAGAAAACCAAGAGAATTATAAACACCGGGATCTAATAAAATCTGACTGAAAGTATCTCAAAATCTAAACAACCCGCAAAAAAGTTATTACCTTGCGCAAGTCTTCAAAGTCTTCCATATGGCTCGGATACCTGAACCGCGCCCTTTGGTCCTCATACAAATCGTAAGGAGAATACTCCTTGACAGCATCAACAACAGCAATCCGTTTCATCTTCTTCATGTTTAAGATCACAGCGGCGATATAAAAGAAAAACCCAAAAGGCCAGAACAAGGAAATATGGAGGAATAGAAAGGGACAAAGGGGAAGGAGAGTAATTAACGAGAAGGAAGAAAGGGTAAATATAGAGAGCAAGAGAAGAGAAAGATAGAGGGGAAGGTTCTCGTCTCCCTGTTTTCTCTGTGAAAACTATGACCGAAACAATGAAATCCCTAAGAAGCCCACATAAACCGGCGAAAAAAGATTGTTTCTTTTGAGATGAATAGATGAAGATAGGATCTTTTGGGGTGGGATTACAGAAGGGTATTTCCGGCAAAGGAAGAGAGAGTTTTGCGAGGTGGGTTTGATTGGGGGGCATTTTGAATACGTCTATAACTCTTCCCTAGCTTTCATCGTTCTTTCTCCATCTTTCCTTTCTTTTTTGTACATAAATTTTGGTCCAGCTGGGTCATTGTAGAAGAAAGAGATAGTTGGGTGATTTTGAAAAGGGTGCATGGAGTTTCCATGCTTTCCCCCGAGTAGAGAGAGATTGAGAAGGAAATCAAGTTTCCTTTTCTTTTTTCTAGAGAGATAAAGATATAGGTTCTGATAAAAAGGGCAGGACGATCTTCCTTATGTTGTATTGTAGCTGGTGCCTGCCCGCCTGCCTTTGTCTGGTGTTTCATTTGTTGGATTGTACTACCTTATGTTCTAGGTATGCCCTTTGATTAGTTTTTCTGCTATTCAAATCCCCCCATCAGGTTAAACTAGTGTCACCAGGCACCTAACCTAACCTTACCTTTTTCAATAAAAGTAGTAGTAGTAACCCATCATTTACATCTCTACAGATCTGTCCACCTAAACTAGCCCTGTAAACCAACCCGGATACCTTCTCAGCCATCACAACAGGCAGGATTTTCATGCTTTCTTTAAAATTTAAATGCTGGAAAGTGGAAACCAACAAATTTGACGATAGAATCCTAACCCCATTGAGGACTTTCAATCTTATAAAAATAGACAATCCATTCTCCCTCCCTTGGTAAATATCTCTCTCTCTGCTTGGTTGATGAAAAAAATAGACAATCTACTCGACCTTGAAAAGTTTTGATTTTGTTCGGTGGGTTTGTTTTTGTGCTTGTTTTTAGACGAAATGGAGTGTCAGCATGGCTGAAAGAGTTGAATCGGTTCTGATTGGATAGTTCTAGAGTTGATGCAAGATTTAGTAGGAATCAATTTCAACCAAACTTATTGAGGGTAAAATGTGTAGGTAGAGCCCAGTAAAATTCCTGGTCCAAGCCTATAGTGGTATTTAAGTATAATCAATTTCAAGGTGTTGGCCGAGCTAGGTTTGGGCCTCTAACAATTTCAGACATAATCTGATAAACAGCACACATCAAGCTTTTTCTTCAGCAGAGGCAAAAGAATAAAAACAATAAACAAGTGGGAGTTTCAACAAGCCTTGAAATTGGCGATCTATCAACCCAAATCTCCCAGTCCCTTTTCTAATTATTGATGGAGCTCTATTCCCTTTCATCTTTCCCTCTCCGTAAGATACGTAATTCTAACTTTTTTATATGTGTATTTGTTTTCTTTGTATGTATTGATCTCCACCTCATTTTGCAGGTCACCTGAAGCCCAGTAGTTCCTCTGTGCTGCCTCTCTTGCCGGTAAGTTTTTCTTTTGCTATCTGTTTGGTTTCCTAGAAATAAAGGGGAAAGCTGATTGCTTTGAGTAAAGTTGAGTGAACTTTACGGTTTCGTAATTGAGGGGAAATAAACAATTTCATCAAATTTTCAGCTTTGATTATTTGTTTGATCTTTTTCAATTTGAAATGTTTTAATATTTTTTGAATCTTTAAAAGAACATATGCCAGTGGATGCTATGATTATAGAATTTTGGTATTGTTTTTTTTCTTCTTTTTTTCCTCTTTATTTGCCTCTATGATTTGCTTTATAACAGGGTTGACTGTTGAGATATATTGTCCAATGCAGTTTTCTGATCCTAAATGCGCTTACTTTGGCTACTCTGTGTGTAAACGAGCAACTTTGAGAAATTCATGTAGCTGTAAGTTAATTTTTACTAAGACCATGTTCTTTATGTTTGATGATGCAAACATGTGAATGCTCTGCAAAGTGATTATTTGTACATTCAGGATATATTTAGCATCTTTTATTGGGACTAAATTGTTCTTGTACTACAGTTTAAATGGTTATTTTGGTATTTAATTATGTGTTTAAGTATTCTTTCTTTATGGAGGTTTACATTGTTAGCTTTTCTCTATTTTGGCAGCTGCTCAAAATAACTTTTTGCATATTTCAAGGACTCATGATGGCAAACCTTGGTGTTATGTTAGTCCAAATGAGGGTTTAAATAGATATTCCATTAGGAAATTATATAACCTGAACAAATTATCCAGATATGTTGTGGCAAAATCTGAACTTGCTGGGACTGGGATGTCTGATGCTTCCTATTCTTTATCAGGTGTTTATGCAAAGCTACTTGGTCATTGAACTATTTGTGTTTTCTCTTTTTAGTTCATACCCTCAGAATTTTGTGTTTCGTCAAATCTTAAAATGCAGAAGTTAAACTATCTTCAAAAGTTAGAGGAGTATTCTTTTATGTCGTCACAGCTATTGCAGCCATTTCACTGATTGGGTATATGATAGTGGCTCACCCCTTTGTGCTCTTGTTTGATCGCTATAGAAGAAAAGCTCAGCATTTTATTGCCAAACTTTGGGCTTCAGCAACTGTTGCTCCGTTTTTCAGAATAGAGTATGAAGGATTGGAGAATTTGCCTTCACATGATGCTCCTGCCGTATATGTTTCCAACCACCAGAGTTTTTTAGACATCTACACGCTTCTAACTCTTGGAAGAAGCTACAAGTTTATTAGCAAGACGGGGGTATTTCTTTTTCCAATTATTGGGTGGGCCATGTCTATGATGGGTACAATTCCATTAAAACGCATGGACAGCAGAAGCCAGATGGTATTCCCTTATCGCCTTTTCTGTTACCAAATTTATATTGGAATATAGGTTTGATCTGTTTAACTTGTTGATCTATTGTAATATTATCTTTAGCTTTGCATACTTGGTTTATTTTTTTCCTGCAGTATGGGTTTGAATTCTATTACTACTGTGCGTGTAGGAGTGTCTTAAGAGATGTATGGATCTAGTCAGGAATGGTGCCTCTGTCTTTTTCTTTCCAGAAGGCACGCGGAGTAAGGATGGGAAGCTAGGTGATTTCAAGGTGAGATCATCCTAGAATTCTATTGTTTGATTGGTCGATTAAGTCATTATGGAAAATCAGGTGGATTTTGAAATGCAACCATTTATTCAAAAGCTCATTGTTTTTTCTTGGTCGTAATCGGCAGAAAGGTGCATTCAGTGTTGCTGCAAAAACCGGGGTGCCTGTCATTCCTATAACCCTAGTTGGCACAGGTCGAATCATGCCTGCAGGAATGGAGGGTGTCGTAAATTCAGGATCTGTAAAAGTTATCATTCATAAACCGATCGAAGAAAGTGATCCAGAAATATTACGCCAAGTAGCTAGAAACACAATTTTAGATACGCTTAAGCGTCGAGGCTGAGTAAGTGGCCACTAGCTCACTAAGATATCTGTTTGATTTTTTTGGCTGACTCGAGGAATACAATAGAAAGGTACAGAATGTGACCCTTCATGATCACTGTGCTTGTGATTTATTTTATTATTTTTGGAAGGAAAAAAAAAGAATAAGGTGTGATCGTGCAACCTTTTTCTCCTTTCTTGTTTTAGACTTCTATATGTTTCTCTTCGGGGGGAAAAGCGATGTCTCGATACAGAACATCCTGTTGCTGTTGAATATGAATCAAGGTTGTCCTTTCAGAAGCTAGTGATGATATTGCAGAAACATGTTTGACAGTAGGATTCAGGATTTTTTTTTTAATCTTGAAGTATGATTTCTTCTTGGTTGAACCATCTTCCTGCAGGTTTTATAATTCCGAACTAGCAATATATGTGATCAACTACTGCCTTTAGTTGCTTCCATTTTGCACCTGCCTTTAGCTGTCTATGAGAAGTTGAACGCAAAATTTTGCCTTCCCTGGGCAGAACATGCTTAGGCTATGTATTACTTTTATCAGACAATACTCGCAATTTGAGGCAATAACTAAGATAAATACCATGAAGAGTTCATATTCTCTGGACTATGGTCAATAAAGTTTTCGTAAGTTTCCATTTTCATCCCTGAAATTTTAAAAAATACACAATACAATAAAATTATTAGGGGAAAAATCATTTTTACATCTTTTTACCTAGTAGGTCAGCTATCAATCTTTAGGTTAGGTATTATAAATCCAAGTATGCTTAAGGTGTTGGATTTGCTTAACATGAAATCTTCAGTGTCTTATTGTCCCAGGGTTTTGCTTATTTATTACAAGCGATAAATACGTTACACCTCAGGTTTAAGGCAAGTTATACGGTTAAACTCTTAATTTCAACTATTTTTGCCACAAGGTCGTGTGGATCACAAAGCTCAGATCAAGAAAAATCCATCAACTATTATTATAGCAGCATAAACTCATGGTGATAGTTTAAGACCAAAAGGTAATGAAAAGCAGAAAAGCAGTAAAAGTTCACAATCTAGAATCAATTTCCAAATGGCTTCTTTCCTTCTATTCCGGCCATGAGGATTGAAACAGACATGGATTACCATACAAAATGACAATATAACAAGCTTCAAAGAAGGGGGGAAACATGGTAGACTTGTAAGCAAATAGCATTCTAGTTTTCCTCTTGTGTATGTGTGGGCGGTTCTATCAATCTCACGGTACGTGGAAGAAGAAACTCAGCAAATATAGGATAGTGAGAGGAAGGGTAACAACCGTCGATGTTATCATTGACTACTTTGCATAAAGCAGGTATTAGAGATCTACCTCTGAAAAGAATCCAGTCTATGTGTAGATCTTGTGTTTGGCGGTCCCAGCAGAGGCAGAGTGCTCGAAAAATCAACTTGAAGAATTCAAGAGCTCCCTGCTTGTCACCTGAGCGGACAAAATCAACATCAAGTTCAAGTATATCAATCCTCAGTAACAGAAAAGATTTGGGGACAGATAATACCTTTGAAGCCATGATAAGTTCTTATAAGGGAAACGTTTTTCCTCACCCGAGCATTAGGCCACATATCCCTCATATCTCCCACTACACCATGTTCTCTGCACATATATAATAGAAACAGACCAACCGCAAAGGAATCAGTCCCTATCACGAATAAGATTTATGTGCAAATGCTCTATCCTAGTGAACTGCCACATAAACGAAGAAAACCGCAGTGGGGTAATACCCTAGTTCTTTTATTTGAAGGTACATATGTGTTATGAAACAGCTAAATGGTTTTGCACCAAACAAAATACCTTGATCTCCCTAGAAGAAAACGCCCTGTTGTTGATTCCTTCTGTGTGTTAAATCCTCCACAGTACACAACCGGTAAGCTAGGAGGTAAGGATGCAATATGTTGCCATGTAAGCAGAGCACTTCGTCTGCGAGCACGAGGACTGAACTCATCCATGTTAGTATTTACTATCTGAAATGAGAATCCAGGTGGCTCAACTCCTTTAAGTTGGAATGTGTGGGCATCATGTCAAGGAAACAAACTAGCACAATGGTTTTCTATGAATACAAGAGGTAACCATGTCAGCAACTGGAACTTCATTTAGTATAAGATCAAAATGGAAAGCTTGAATAAAGAAGGATATAGCCCATGTTGCGATACACGGAACTTCAGAACCCCATGATGTGCTCCCTGGAACAGAAGGTGACTCAGACAGCCAAAAGGTTCCACCTTCAATCAACTCTACCTTCAATTAAGATGAAAAGAACATCAAAACAATGTGTACCATAATATTTGTATTAATGTATATAACTATATATCCATGAAGAAACTACAAAGATACCTTCTCCTTGTCATAGAAGATTGTGCAATGTTCATCTGAACTGTCCTGAGGGCCTTTTCTTGATATTCCAAACTGATCATAACCTATAGGAGGGCAAAAACCCAAGCCATCCATGCTTAGTACGAAAGAAATGTGATGTTTGCACAACATAGAAAGAAAAGATAATCGTATTCCATTCTGTCAAATTCTAATGACAGAAAAGATAACGGTCGAAACAAAAGAAATAACACATACTTTACTATTTCACAATCAAATCAATAGGAAAATAACCATATAATTGCAATAACATCACTTAAACATGCAATGGCAATGCAATCCAAATATCATACAAGAATATGTTTCTGCAAATCTCCAACCAGAATAAAAAGATTGAATTCAATGCTCTCCGATGCCATGTATTTTCACCCTTAAAGCAGCAACAACAAAGGCAATCCATTAATCTAAAACTCCCGATTTCACTCCTGTGTTGTTTGAATACACATGTAAATAAGTCTATCAAGCAAGAATGCAATTCTCGTACTGCAAGTCTGCAACACTAAATAACGCAAATTAAATTATATAAATCATTTCATACTAGGGTATCATCAAGTACTAAAGCAAATATCCGATAATGCATCCTTCTCATCATCAACATTGATCAAGAACTGACCTAATGGAAACATTTTATCCTTCCTATTAAGGTTCTGAAGTTGAATGATGATTGTTGGACAAAATTACCTGGCAATCCCTGCTGAAGATAATCCAGTTGAGATTTTACACCTGGATGCAAATAGCAAAACGATCACAATAATACTTAAAAAAGAAGAAAAGAAATAATACTAACAAAAGCTCAGTCAAAATAAACCCAGAAGAAGCACATCAAGCAAGGGAATGCAAGACCCTAGAAGTTACTAAAACCAGCTTGAAGCGATCTCCAAAAAAGAAACCCCTTCTTTCTCAAAAACAACATTTTACACTCAACGAAGCTCCTATTCACCAACCGAGTATTTCCAAAATTCAAATTAGGAAGTACCCAGATCACTCAAAATATGAAAACCACAGCGACAACAAAGATCGAATCCATAGATCACACAAAAAGGGGATGAAGGACTTAAAGAGAGATATACCTTGTTGAGTACAAAGAATGATTGGGGAGTAACTAGTGATGACACTTATGCATAAATCCCTCCTCTTCTCCCACGAATTTGGGCTGTCTTCTGGTTGATCTTCATGCAGATTAAAAGTCATTACAGTCAAAGACACACTCATGTTTGAATGCAACAAACAAGAAAGAATCTTTATTCTTTAACTATGTGATCATTGAAAAAATAACAAAACCCAGAATCAAAAGAAAGCTAATAAAGGTCGGGCATATTCCATGCTTGTGAGTTTAGTCATATTGCTTAGAGGACGGACTTTAGCTGTACAAAGTGGAGAAAAGAAGAAGAAAGATTTTTTGGATGAAAATTTCGATTTAGAAAGAGAGACAAAAGCCGCGAGAAACCCGATTATATCTGAAGGGAGACAGCAATACAAAGGGATTTTTTTTATATTTTGGGTACTGGACTTTGACGAATTACGTGTGCAGCCCCTAAAGCAGTTGCCGGAAGGAAAATGATGGGTTGCGTCTAAAATTTGCTTTGGGTTTTTTTCAATTTTTGTTGGTTTTGCGGTCGAATCCAGTAGCACAACGCATTGCATTAGAACCTTAAAGATTGTGAAGTTGAGAGGACAAATTTTTACAAATTAGTCTTTTTTTATGATGATGGGGGACTAGAACGAGTAATTATCCTGCATTTTCATGTTGTTTAAGCCTGTGTTTATCCAAGTTTTTCACTTGAGAATTGACATAATAATTACCATAAAGCATGATAAAAGAAATGAAATTTATCAGTACATATGAAGCTAGCTTTAAGGCGAAATTTTACTGTAACAACATCAAAGAAAGACACTATCCCACTCCCACTCATTCCCCTTCTTCATCAGAACATGTTTTATTACTGACACAGACCTCACAGAACTCCAACCACCTTAGTTTGCAACCAAAGCAAGCTCCAAGCTTTCACTTGGAAGAGTTTTTGAGAACCCATTCCACCAAAGTGGAGATGCCAAATCCAGTTGCTACACGCTTCTTATCGTTCCAGACAGGACCGGCCACGTCGATGTGCATCCATTGTACTTTCTCATCAACAAACTGCAAAATCATAGTTCAACAATCAAGTTCGGCAACAAGTTTCCGTCGGAGGAGTGTGTAGAATACAGACGGTGAAATGTCAAAGAAAGATCACATACCTGTTTCAAGAACAGAGCTGCAGTGATAGCGCCGCCTTGACGACTACCGGTATTTACCATATCAGCAACTCCTGATTTCATTGATTCCCAATAGCTTTCCTCTAGGGGCATCCTCCAAAATTTCTCACCACTGACCTCCGAAGCTTCAAATACCTCCTTTGCAAGATCGTCACTCGGTGTGAAGACACCTGAAAAGAAAAAAGGTTTCAAATGGATTTGGTGAGACCTTTAACTTTTAATTGAGTAATAAGCAATCAAATGATGCATGTAATAACTAGCCATGAATCAGGAAATCCATGGGAAGAATGAAAAGTAAGTTTGATTACGTGTAAAACATTCAGATTTTGTCTTGTTTCTCCAGACTTAATTGTCACCAATAAAAGACCATCACAACTAAAGAGTAACAAAAATGTTATAGGTCCAAAACATTTTTTTAAAGATATACTCCAATTTTCAAACACTATTTTCCGGGAACTGTAGAATTCATGTCATGCATGTACCTGCAATAGATGGTCCAAGAGCAACAACACAGGCCCCGGTTAATGTTGCAAGGTCAACTATCTGAAGAAAAGAAAAAAAAATTGAACACTCTTAAAACATAATTCTCAGCATCTATACAGAATATGCATACACCAAAGCATCTGTGATGTTTGGTTTTACCTTTTCGACACCTTGGTTGCAAGCATATACCAAAGCATCTGCAAGCGTAAGCCTGCCTTCTGCATCTGTGTTATTAACCTGAAAGATATTGTTGAAGATAATGAAGAAAGTCAAAAATTAATCTGTTGAAAATGTCAGTACACCATATAATTTACCTATAACTCAATTTTCGTTTTTATCAAAACCAAACAAAGTATACCTCAATTGTTTTTCCATTTGAAGCTGTGATAATATCTCCCGGTCTCATACCAGTCCCACTTATCATGTTCTCACAAGATGCAACAATAAAATGAACCTGCAAAATATGACAATTTACTGAGTGACTAGTTAGATCCAGAGCAGAAATTGGAAACAAGAAAATGAAAATGAAAGGACAAATAACAAGCTAAAATAGAACGTCCATCCATCCTTTCCCTGGCCCTTCAACATATAACTATGAAAAGGATACACGGAGCAAGGAAGGTGGAATGGAACAAAATGACTAACCTCTACTCCAGGAGGTTTGATTTGCCCAAGGGCTTTTGCTGCACCAAGAACTGCTGCAGAACCTCCCATGTCAGTTTTCATTAACTCAATCGAGCAACCAGGTCCAGTCTTGATATTGTAGCCACCGCTAAGAACATTTAAAACAATCGTTCAAAAACCATAAAGATACATCCCAAGTCCCAACCACTCACGATAAATAGATCTCACTAGGGTGAAATTTTAATTATATTCCATGTTTATTGGTCACACTTGGTGAAGAACCAGTCTCTTTATTTACGCCATTGCGCCACAAATTTCAATATTATATATCGAAGGCGTATAATGCTATCCCAGGTAACTGAATCACAGATGTCATCTTGCTTGAGTATGTGCGACAGTGCAAGTATTATATATAAAGTTACCTGTCAAAAGTCAATCCTTTTCCAACTAAAGCTAACTTAGCTTTAACTGGTCCACTTGGGGGTTTGTAGCACAAATGGATGAAATAAGGGGGATTAGCAGATGCTGCAGCAACTCCCAGGTAAGATCCCATCTTCAACTCCTTGCATTGATCTGCAGTCAAGATGCTTGCAGATAGAACATCGCTGTACAAGGAAGCAATTTTTGAAGCCTCTGCTGCTAGTGCAGCTGCATCAAAAAAAGACGGCATCAGACCAAGTCACTATATCACTGATATATAGGAAACACGCTTTCTAGTTGAGACCTTAGGCATAAAATTAAAAATAAATATAGTAAAATAAAATCATCCTTAATTTTAACTGTAAAAAGGAAGGATTCTTTTAGCAAAAAGCAAGAATAGCGCTCATACAAACCAGGGGTAAGTACATTGGCAGGTGAATTCACAAGCTCTCTTCCAAATATTATAGCAGAAGAAACATCTTCAGCATACTTGAGCTTCTTCTCCAACTCTGGTCCAGTTCCAAGACCAAGAATATCCACAGATTTAAGCTGTGGTTTCTTTGACTCCGTCTTGTATCTATTATCTTCATGTATTCCAAGCACTGTACCTGTGAGAATGCAGACCATTCAACTTAGAACAACTCAGATCAAGTTCAAAATTTTTGAAATAAATATATCTGTCATGACACTAGGAATCATAAGAGCATTTACCAGATGCTATTGAGGAAGCGGTACTGAACTTTGATTCATTTGATAGGCCTTCTGAAGAGGCAAGGACGACAGCTACACTACTGGCTTGAGCAGTCTTTGCGGCTGCAGCAACAGCCTCACCAAGCCCCCGAAAAGCAGATGGAGATGAAGCTACTTGTCCAAGACCAATCAAACAGACCCTTTTGGAACTAAGGCCAGGAAGTCTAAGAACCATCGTCTGGCCAGCTTTCCCTGTGAAATCCTCCTCAGAAAGGACCTCAGCTAACAGACCGCCCAACAGACCATCTAATTTTTTCAAAACTGAGTTCTGAAACTTGGAGTTTTCATCCTTGATCATGTCTTTCTCAGTAACCCCAACTGCAAGGATGTCCCCTTTCCATTCTACTGCATCAATCTCTTTTGCAGCAAAAGAGATCTTTCCAGCATTATCCACAAAAAGGACAACAGACGTTTCAGTACTTTTTTCTTGTATTTCACCAAAAAAAAAAACACAAACAAACAGACTTTACATATTCAGAGCAAAAGCAAATCAGATCTAACAAAGATGATCTTATAACATACATAATAAAAACTGACAACATGTTTAGCTCCATTTATTTCAGAATCGAACATATACTCGTGATCCAATGGCATGCATATAAAAACATTAACTTTTAGAAGCCCTTTAGAGAATCAATCCACTATCAAAGATCATTTAACAATAAAAATCTCCAAACAATCAACAAAAAATGTCCACTCTTTCTAGAAAGATAATTAGATAAATACCCCCATTACGATTTCGATCTAAACCCAAAGAGGCTATCAAAACAGAATTTTACTTAAATCCAACAGAGATAAAGGAAAGGATTACCTTGGGGTGTTCGATGTTAACAGGCTGAGTAAGGCCAAGAGTGGCGGTAGCCACGGTGTGTGCCATGAACTTGTTTTTTCGAGAATACAAAGGAACAACTGAAAAGGAAAATCTAAGCCCAGATAAAGATCGTAACTTGGTGAATAACAAAGAAATCAAGGGAAAGAGTGAGAAACAGATGAAACTAAAAGAGAAGTAAACAAGGACGCTACAGTAGAGACGACCATTTTTCAGTGTGGGATGGTCTACTTATTTATAGTGAACCATCTCTCTCAAAAGGACACGTTGAAGCTCTTATCTTACGCTATGCAGAGGATGGCCATGACTAGGGGTACTTATCGAGCGAGTCGATCATGAGTTGGGCATTGTTCGATTCGTGCTCGTTAAAAAATTTTATTGTTCGACTCGTTTACTCGTTAAGTTCATTAAAATTGTGCTCGTTAAAATATTTTATTGTTCAACTCGACTCGTTACTCGTTAAACTCATTAAAAAACTTACCTTATTTTTACTAAAAATAAAATTTAATAATACCATATGAGGCTTAATATTAACTTAAATTAACAAATTTAACTAAAAATATCAAAAAGATTATATAAAATAATTTTAAAGTCTAAATTTAAAAGTAACATTCCATAAATACACCAAACTAACGTATTAAAATTAAAGCAACAATTCACACATTAATAATTATTATTTAAATTTATTTTTGAATGAAATTATTTTAAAATAATTATTAAAAAATATTTTAAAAAATTAACGAGCTGCTTACGAACTTATCGAGTCGAGATACACTTTGCTCGATTCAACCCGTTAAGGTATCGAGTCGAGTTCAAATTCGAACGAACTAATCCGAATCGAGTATTTATCGAGTTTTGACCGAATCGAGTTCGAATAACTCGCGAGCTGCTCAACTTGTTAAGCACCCCTAGCCATCACACTTCACATCATTTTCGTGGGTCGGATTTTAAAAGAAAATGGGTCGGGTAAACTTTTAGATTTGTTTGGGTCACATTCAGTTTTTGGAAGAACCTATCTTAGAATATTTATAAAATAATTTTATATATTATTAATTAGATTTTGATGAGAAAAAATATGTAAACAAATTTGGCATATAACTTACATGGCAATATAATTATGAAAATACATTTAAATTTATTTTATGTTATTAAATTTAAATAAATTTATATTTTATTTATTATATATAATTATATCGTATCGGATTTGATACTATCAAAATTATATTTAAATCCATAGGTTAAGATCATTACCCAATTCGCAAAAACCAGAGACACTGGTTAAAAATGCAGACAAATACAAATGAGAAGCTGCAACAGTAACATAATTGCCCTAAATCTCGTAAAGAAGCTGTCCAAATAGTTTCATGTTAGAAGTGTCCAAGCATGACACAACTGACAGGCTCCCATCGTTTGTTGGACTTGGCAAAATATATGTCTTCCCGTCCTGGGACACTTTAGCCGGTCCTAACCATATGGGACGACCCCATCCGAAATCTGCATCATAGAGAGGCAACCACATCCAACTGTTGATACTGAGATTCGGGCACTGAAAACCCTTTGCTCCTCGCACAGGAGCCTTCACATTAGGAACTTTTTCCATGTGATCGATAGCCGATCTTAGATATTCGTCATCCATTCGATTCAATATGTTCTTGATTCTCTTTGCGGTGTCGGAAAACGACTCTGATTGGATCTCACCGTGCAATGCTATGGTTGCAGACATAAAGATCACATTTCCAAGATAGCCTGGTGGGAGTGGAGGTCTCAATCTAGACCGTCCATCGATGGGAATATGCAGCTTAGTCGCCTGATCATCGGGGAGGCACCGTGCCTTATTTATGCAACGCCATATATGTGCTGCAAGGCTGTTGTAGGTGCTATAAACATCATCTTTGTTCTTGTTTGCCTTGCCTTTCAAGGTGTTGAGTTGCTCACGAGTGAGTTTGAAGACAGAGACGGTAGTTTCCGGTTCCGATTGGAGTTCTTCAACAGTATTCATGGAAAGAGGCGGGTCATATTCGACATGGTGAAAAGTCGGAGTCGGTGGAACACGAAGAAGTGACCTATCAATGTAAGGTTGAACACTAAGAGACAAGCCTCTAGCCATTTCAGACCAACTGTTGATGAAATGAATTGAAGCTGGACCATCTGCTAAAGTATGCTGTATTCCAATCCCAAGACCAACTCCTCCACACTTGAACCTTGTTACCTAAGAACATTAACATAAACATTCAAAATCAATTATTTTCTTACATGTATCAGTAACTCAGTACCTGTGTTAAAATGAGAGGATATGATGAAATATCAGCAGAATAATCAACTCTTGGAACTAATCTCCAAAGCTCAGGGCTATGACTCATGGTGTCGCCGATCAAATCATCGATCACGCAATCCGTTTCAGCCTCTATGAATAAAGTTCCTTCTCCATTGCAGACAATCTCAATTCTTCCATTTTCATCCCTCCCCAATCTCCCAGCCATGGGGTAGAATGAGACAAGAACCTTGCTCAAAGCTTCCTTGAGCACACCAATGTCGAAGAAATCGGAAGAACCGTTCGGTCTGAAGAAGTAAACAGTAGGTACATGATGCAGTGTCATTAGAAGTTCTAAATTTGAGCTCCATAGCCGATGATTCGGTGTCTCCTCTGCTGGATACACGATGCTCGACTCCTTGATGGCAATCTCCATATCTCTGATCTCTTGCAGACTTGCAGTTGCACCTACACATATAAAACAAATTCAACAAAGTAATTAATAAGGGATTTTATCATCAGATTGAAGACTTGGAACTTGCAGACAATATACCTGTTAAGTTATTATAGTCTGAGAATTGTATTAGGGTACACTACAACTGCTACATATGTATATATTTATAGATATTCTATTACATAGCAGCAGCCAGCAGTCCTGTTTGGTTCTAGAAACTGGGTTTTTTCTTGAGCTACATGCTCAGCTCATGGACGACTGACTTGCTAAAAGCAGGCAGCTAGATTTGGCTCATTTTTCAAATGAAAAATGTCCAGTTGCCCTTTCTAATCACTGTATAAAGGGAGAAATTATATCATGAGTAAGTCTTACCACGTCATCCGTAAAACCACCACTAAAAATTATCCAATCATCAATTTTTCATATCTATATTTTTCAAAGTGAATCTTCACTCATATTTTTTTGTTAATTTATTTTAAAAACAATTTTTTAAGTGAAGATTCACTTTAAAAAATATATGACATGAAAAAAATAATGATACAAATGAATTTTAGTGGTTGGTCTCATAAACACGTGATGGAATTTAACCATGATATAATTTCTCGTATAAAGAGGTATTTTAAAATCAATAAGAGACGTAAGGTTCTCAAATTAACTGTATACTTTTCATAGATTTAATTTTAAAATATCTAATTTTTTAAGGTGTTTAAATTTTTTAGTTTATTTTAAATGTCTAAATTATTATTTTTCAATTAAAATAAATATCTAAACTATATATTCTTTTGTTAAAATATTTCATTTAACCTTAACAATAAAAAAAAAAAAAAAAAAATTAAATCACATAAAAACATGTATTTTTTTATTATTAAAACTATTCATTATTTTTGGTAAATTTATTTTTATTAAGTGTATATTAAATAATAATTTGAAATTTGGTTTCGATTTAGCTTTGAAAAAATTGAAATCTAATATAATTTTTATAACAAAAATTTAAAACTTTTTTATAGTGTACAAAATATTTATATTTATCGATATAAACAATTAAATTATTTATTTTTATTTTTCAAGTAATCATTATTATTTGATTTTTCAACGAATTAATTTATGATTATATTTAACATTGTTTTTTAAATTGATTTTTGAAGTCAAACGGTAATTTGAGACTAAAAACATTACTAAACAGTTAGTTTTTAGAAGAAAAAAAATAGT
The DNA here is from genome assembly GCA_035048815.1 of Abelmoschus esculentus. Lineage (NCBI taxonomy): Eukaryota > Viridiplantae > Streptophyta > Magnoliopsida > Malvales > Malvaceae > Abelmoschus > Abelmoschus esculentus. Next base: position 1,420,444 of record JAUCBN010000025.1, read on the forward strand.
ATTTGAAAAGTATTTTTAGACTCAAATGCAAAAAATAATTTTTTTAATTTTTACTGTTAGAAAAATACTTTAAGAATCAAATTATAATTTTAATCTTTATTTGTTATAGTATTTATTTATAATTTATAAACTTATAATTTATACAAATATATAATTAATAAAATATTTTTTACTTTAAAATTATATATTAAATAAAATATTTTAAATTTATTATATTTTCATAGAATACATATTATTGTTAAAAAATATATAATTATTAATAAAAATATTTTTATATTTTTATAATAATTTTAATTGATATATTTTATATATTATTACATCAAAGAATTTAGATATCATTTATATATATAACTTACAATATCATGTCTAAAATAATTATTTATCTTTTTAAAAATATTTTTAGCATAAAGACAATTTTAACCCTTAACGTTTATAATTTTTATCATTTTGGCCCTTATTCTTTTTTGGGGATAAATTTAGCCTTTAACCTATATTTTTTTGACAAATAGCTTATTTTTTAATTGTCATGATAACTGGACTGTTAAAAATTTAACGATGATGACATGTTATATACATATGATAATATATTTTAAATGACATGGCATCTAACTTATCAAATATATATATGAAATGTAACACCCTGATCCGGATCCGGATCCGAAGTGCTACATTCGGGTCACCCAAAAAAACCGACTCATCAAAATTCTTTTGAAAGCACGCGTCCAAATACTTAAAATATCACGTTTCATAATTTCACGTAAGTCAAAATAAAATATAATAAAATGTTTACAAAATAAGAGCTCCTTTCAAAATACATTATCCGACTCAAAATAAAATCCAAAGGAAAGATACAGATTCGATGTGTGGTAAGGTCCTATGAATACATTAAGTCCTACTAAAGATCAAGCACTGTACTCTTAAAACGGCTCCGATGCTGAGAGTCCTTCCTCGATGTGCCTCTCCAAAGCTACCTGTCACCTACGCACGGAGAAACCACAATTCCGCACGCTGAGCTAACAAGCTCAGTGGTACCTCTCAACTCTAACAATTCATAAGCATCATAAAATGAGTAAGCAAGATAGTATAATCAAGAGTGCACGGAAAGTCTTCTAACTAAGGTTCATCTCCTATTATGCCTTAGCTAGAGTTATCAAGTTAACGATCTCAAGATATAACATAAAGTAGTGAGGTCTGTGTCCAAACAACATCGAAATCCTACACTCAGGATTGAGGCCGCCCTCAAATCCTATGCCCGGAATGTTACATCGGACATCTTCGAGTGAGGCCGCCCAACACTTGGAATAAGTCTTCAGTACATCACCCGGCATGTTACATCGGATGACCTTTTTTGTGTTGCAACACTAATTGGATATCCATATTTCCATCAAACAGTAACTCAAACCACACAAACGGTCCACCTAGGACCTTAACAACAAAGCATACTAAGACACATCAAGACTTAATCCTTTTTGGGGTTAAAATCATCAATCTTATGATAACAATACATTTAATTATTTATAAGGTTCATTTGGTCTCTCAATCCTCTTATCGAACCTCAAACAAAGCTTATCTTACCAAAAGTTCACAACGGTATCGATACACCTATATGGGGTATCGAAACACCCTATTTCGATACCCACCCAAAGAAGCTATCGAAACATGGGTATCGATACTGGCATCGATACCCTTTGACCAATTTTAAAGTCAACAAAAGAGGACCCTCCAAATTCGATACCGGTATCGATGCCATTATGTCACTGGAGGATCCGATATCGAACCATGGTTCGATACCCCTGCCCACATAGCCTATTCCGGTAGCCCGTGTATCGATACCCCTGCACGAAATGCAGGTCTGCACTTAGAAATTTCTAAGGATTCTTTCCCAACATTAATAATTAATTACCAAATTACTTCTATAAGTTTAATAAAGTATACAAGATGATTTCCTACCATTTTTACATCCATTTATCCCTTAATACGGATTCTACCATTTCTAGGGTTTCTTAAGCTTCCCAACCCTTACTCAAGCATTCAATAACCAACAATCAAGCTAAGCATGAATTTATGGAGCATATGAAGTGAAAGAGTCAGAAATGTACTGACCTCAAGCAACAAACCCGGACTTGAGCTTCCCTCAAGCTTTTCCAACCTCTAAACATTGTCTTTGCATTTCAAACCTCTTCCTCAACCAACCCAAAGGATATACACCTTGAACCAAAGATCTCAAGCTGCTGAACAACTCTTTCTTAAGGGTCAAAACGAGATTCTCACTCCACGCTAACAAGATTCCACCTTTTACTTGGGTTGGAGAAAGAAAAGAGAAGAAGATGAGAGTGATGGGGAAAAGAGGTAGCCCCTTTTTCTCTAGGGTTGGTCACAAGTGAATGGGCAAGGAAATTACCCCTTTGTCCTTCACTAACATCTCTTTATCCAACCCAACCCAAAAGCTAGGCCCAACAAGCAAAATCGAGGCCCAACACGATCCAATACGATCCCACGAGCTTCTCACGGGACCCGACTTGACGATCCATGACCCGAGTCAACGTCCGATGTTGACTGGGAAAAAACGGGTCGTTACAACTCTCCCCTCCTTAAGAAATTTCGTCCTCGAAATTTAAACGGAGTAAGGAGGTGTAACCAAAACGGTTTAGCTACACCTAACTCTTCTAAGAACAACCCAAAACGGGGACTCTCCCTTCAACCATCTTATAGCAACCATACACTAAACTGATTAAAACTGATCAACTCTCACAGAGATTCTAACGGCCTAACCACCACCACTTACGTCTTTACAAGAAACCGTAACTTGCCACAACTAAACCAATGCACTACTACCACAAGGTAACCCAAGAGTGTGATTCATCTTCTCGCCCCTCTAAACATAATTGTTCTTACAAAAACAAAAGCTAGGGACCTAACTCCTTGTTCTTAACTTAACAAGATAAGACTTAACGTTTTGCTTAACTCACATGTTGTTACCACGACAATTACTACTTGCAACACACAAGGTCTCGACTTCCGCATCCCTCATCACTAGTACTATTATTGTCACAAGCACAACCTCTTACACAACTAAGCTATCAATTCTAATCTTCAGGTTTAAAATTTTCCTCTTTAACTATTTTCTTGCCGATCTCAATAAGCACATATGAAGCTATCAGACAAACACAGACTTTGGTAGCTTCTTTATTCATGTCAAAGCCTACGGTAAACGTCTAGTTGACTCATATCGTAGATGTTAACTGCTCACAAACTGTTGATCCACTGATTGTCATGGATCTAGAGAACCAAGTAACAATCTTTCATTGTTACCTTAAGGATCTACTCCCAACCCGAACTACTAAGAGGCAACCACTAGCAACAGACTCAACCTTACCTTCATCGTAGTCCTAACCACGATTTAACGGTAAGGTCAACTACTCTCTAAGGGTACTTCCACCTACCTCTAACACTTCTAAGCCTGAAGACCTAGAACTCAAAACCTCTATAATTATTTTGCAACCTTAACACATATCACTGCAAGAAACTCGCTGAACCACTACCGCAAGGCACTACATTACTCAGAAAGGTAAAGATCTCACCTACCTACTACCAACAACTTGATACAAAACAAACTAGGATTTTACTTAACACTCATAACCCTTTTTACCTTTCGTACCGCTGACGGTAATCTAGGCAACAGATAACAACTGGGAAGTGAGAGTAGCTACAACAAGTCCGCAGGAACTCCTACTCTTATTCCTAAACTCCACTCACGGTAAGAACCATTCGAACAAAAGATACAACACTAACTATTACTCAACCTAACTAACTTAAGATTCTACTTAACACATGCTCGACCAAGATCAACCTATCAACAAACAGAAGATTCACAAGCTGACAAACAACAACTAAAACAGGGACAACACACGATTACCTGACAACTCCCTTATAGCAGAACTGTTATCTTCAACCTGAGCAGCAGACTAACTAGCAACCACTCGTCCGACAGCTCTAGCGGTGGATCTCACAGGTCTTCCACCATGGTAAGCTGACTGTACCCTAGCTCTACTTTTGGCAACCCTCTGAACACGTCGCGACGAACCCACTCTCGGAGATTGATCTATCATACTCTCATCCAAAATTGGACAGTCTTTCACTACATGTCCTGGTTCACGGCACCGATAACAAACCCTCCGAAGCAGAAAACAAATTCCAGGGTGATGACGACCGTAATGATCACAAGCCGGTGGAAGTGGCGTTCCAACTGATCCAACTATACTCCCTCCCGGAGTAGACGACAAAGGACCTCTACGGGTCCTCGCTCTGGAGCTTGAACCAACTATCGATAACTGTTCCGAAGCAACCCTCTTCGAACTCTTCAAGGCACAAAGATTTCCGTGCAAAAACTGAGAAGATTCTATAACATCTCGGGTCTCCACCCCAAGATCCTGTAGATTCTTCATCCTAACAAGCGTCACTTCCTGAAGCCTTTCTAAGGCCTTCACACTGTTAGCTAACTCCGCAAAAGTCCCGAGTGGACCCGCTGTCACATGAACATGAAGCTCAATTCTTAACCCTTATCTAAACCTCTTACACCTCAACTCCTCGGTAGAAACCAACTCCGGTGCATAGCGGCTCAATCGTAGGAACTCTTGCTCATAAGCAAACTGATAAGTGCTCAACACACTATCACTTTTTACTCCTTTTATGGGCATTAATCACCGAATATACACCCACTTGGACCAATGCATGTGCTTAATGTGATATATTTAGAAGTTATACTCATTTAGATAATATTTACAGAAAAATGCACGTTTTATTGCATTTTCATATCTGTGCAGGAGAACCAGTGTCGCGGCAGCAACAAGGCCGAGGCAGGACCTGATGCCGAGGCAACAACAGAAAGACAGGAAACAAGATTGTAGGCGATGGAAAGATAAAAATCCAAGGAACGTGTCTGGACTCAAAGCCCATGGATCGGAGCTGGCTAGCATGAGGAAAAGCCCAAGAAAAGACCACGCAGGAAAGCCCCCTTAGCCGAATCAAACTTGGAAATATTTTAATTATGTACTTGACTTGTTCCCTACTCCAAGTTGTATTCTACTTAGGAAAGGTTTGCCCTAGATCTAGCCTATATAAAGACCTAGCCACCCAATGTACTAGACACGAAATACCTAGGGAGAGAGCCGATCTTTATACTTGTCTTCTTCCTCTCCATTATGTTCTAAACCTTCTTAGGGATTAGGTGAAGCAGTGATATACGATTGCATTGAGCAGAGACAAGTCAATCAAATCCACAATACAACGCAACTGGATCCTGACCCATCTCTCTCTATTATTCCAACTCTTTACTTTTATTTAATTATTTTAGTTTAGATAAACCAACTCAATTCACTTATGTTTTTACTTTTCTACAGAACAAGAAGGTGAAGAAAGCATATTAAGTCTATCGGTCCCTGAGGAAACGATAATCCAATAATACTTATCACTTATTACTTTCGATGTGTCCACTTGCACTAAACGCGCACTTTTGACACGCGACAAGTTTTTGGCGCCGTTGCCGGGGACTGACAACTAAATTTTGTTTTCTTTATTTTCTTGTTTATTTTTATTTTTATTTTACTTTTGTTTTTCGTGGTGTATGACCAGGGCCAATCCAACCAACCCCTTGTACGAGTTAGATCCAGAGATCGAAAGAACAAGGCAAAGGTTGAGGAGACAGATCCAAGGAGCCATGGCAGATCACTCGGCAGGACAAAACTTACCTGCCGGCAATGAAGGACTTCCGCCGCCACCTGGGCCGCGGTAGCTCACTGTCAGAGACTTCTTGGAAGAGGACTTAAATGGATTAAACCCAGGAGTTGTCACACCGGAGATTGAAGCAACCCCATTTTGAACTAAAACCTGTTATGTTCAATATGTTAAATACAATTGGACAATTTGGTGGGTCTGCAACTGAAGACGCAAGGCAGCACCTCAAGTCCTTCATAGAAGTTTGCAACTATTTCAAAATCCAATGAGTCCATGAAGATGTCTTGCGATTAAAGATATTCCCCTATTCACTGAGGGATAGGGCGAAAGCTTGGTTAAATAGCATTCCAGCAGGATCTATTGGTTCCTGGAGTGAACTTTGCCGTGATTTTATTACCCGTTTTAATCCTACAAACTTATATGATAGAATTCGTAATGAAATCACCTCTTTTCGACAGGCAGATGACGAACCAATGTACGAGGCATGGGAGCGCTACAGAGATTTACTACACAAGTGTCCTTTGCATGGATTCCCCCTATGGACACAGGTGACTATGTTCTACAATGCCACGAATGCCCTGACAAGAATAATGTTAGATGCCTCCGCAAACGGAACACTCTTGGATAAAACACAGTTACAACAAAATACCCGTGAGGTCAAGGTAATTGATTCCTACTGTGACTTATGTGGAGGTAACCACAGTTCCTCTGATTGCATGAATCAAGAAACCGATATGTATGTTGGGAACTACAACCGCAACAATATCATGTCCAACACATAGAACCCCTAATGGAAGAGGCATCCAAACCTATCATGGAGCGACCCTAACAATGCCTTAAACCCAATCACCCAACCTTTGGGATTTCAGAAACCGATGCCGCAGCAGCAAGCCCAGTAGTCAATGCCGCCGCAGCAGATGCAGCAGCAATCGGTAAGTTCATTGGAGAACACGCTAAAGGCTTTCATGATGAAAACTGAGTCATACATGGCAGAGAATAGTAATTTCATCAAGAGGACAGATGCCTTCATGAATAGAACTGAGATGAGATTGCAAAATCAAGAGGCGACCATTAAAACGTTGGAAACTCAGGTTGGGCAGTTTGCTCAAAGCATAAACACCAGACCACAAGGAGGACTACCTAGCAATACTGAAGTTGCTAAGGTAATGGGCCATGAACAGTGCAAAGCAATCACTATTAGGAGTGGTCTACAGCTGAAGGAAAAGATCCCAGAGAGCCAAATTCAATCAGCGGATCGAGCAAGAGAAGAGACTGAGCAAACTGAAGCTGATAGCACTGCCCCGGCAGAAAGCACTACAGCTCTTGAGCAGCCTGCCGAGGCAGCAACAACTCCAGTGGTGCCAGGTATCAAATTTCAAACTAAAGAAACCCTGGATGAGATGAGACCACCACCACATTTCCCACAAAGGTTGAAAAAGCAAAAACAGGACCAACAATTCAAGAAGTTCCTCGACATATTGAAGCAAGTCCACATCAACATACCGTTCGTTGAAGCTATTGAACAAATGCCTAACTATGTCAAGTTCCTAAAGGACATGGTGTCAAAGAGGAAACGAATAGATGAGTTTGAGACAGTGGTTGCTACCGAGGGATGCATGGCAATGTTGCATAACCGCATGCCACCAAAGTTAAAAGATCCTGGTTGCTTTATCATACCTTGTGCGATAGGTAAGAATTATGAAGGTAAGACCCTATGCGACCTTGGAGCAAGCATAAATCTCATGCCCAAATCAGTCTTTCAAAAGCTTGGAATTGGAAGGGCGAAACCTACAACAGTTATGCTCCAACTAGCGGATCGATCCTATGTGCAACCTGAAGGCAAAATCGAGGACATACTGGTAAGAGTAGATAAGTTTATTTTTCCTGCTGACTTTCTTGTCCTTGATTGTGAAGCAGATGACAATGCACCGATCATCCTTGGGAGACCTTTCCTTGCAACTGGACGCACCCTAATTAACGTGGAAAAAGGAGAGTTAAAGATGCGGGTCAAGGACCAACAAGTCAAACTCAACGCATTCCACAACTTAAAAAATATGATGATCCAGAGGAGTGCAAGGCCATCCACACAGTAGACACTAAAATATCCTGCCTGGGTAGTCTTCTCGGCAGGATATTCGGCAAAAAGATTAAGCCCAAGGTGGATGAACATACAGCAAAAAGGAGTGGCCCACAACCGATTCACAATTGGGGCCAAAGGGAGAGAATGATTTTGGGAGATGCATTTGCATGCTATCCACCAGTAACATGATCTCCTCCCTTTTCTTTATTAATATATTAGGATTAGTTAGTTTATTTTTATTTTCTCGAATTTACTTTCGCATTAAGTATTTTTCTTTTGTGTGTTTTATTTAGGAATAATAAGCAAGAATAAAGGAGAAATAGTTCACAGCAGGAATTCTGCCGAGGCAATAAAACAGTGTCAGGGCCGCAGCAGTCCCAACGGGCAGAACAGTGTAACGGCTAGTCTGCCGAGATTCCTGCCGCGGTAGAAAAGCAAACGGTTACAAAACGGTTAGTGGCTTCAACGGTCACAAGGCCGATGCCTATATAAGAAACTCCTTCCTCTTGAACTATTCACCCTTGCTTTCTTGTTTTCTTTAGTATTCATAAAAATCTCTCTCACATTACTCTCTGCTTACTCATAATCTCCGTGAAGTTTCAGATTCTTTTCAAGAAAAACTCCAAGAAATCACATCTCTCAATCTTGATGGCAACATACAAGCGATTCGCCCCCGCCAACGTTGAAGATCGTTTCAACCGATCTTTCATCGCTCGGAAACTATGAAAAGAACAAGGTTTCCAGCATGCGGACGATGAAAATTACGGCATAGAGCACTACCTCTTCGACAAAATTAAGTACCAAAACTGGGAAATTTTCTGTCTCCAACCTGCCCAGGCGAATGCTACGATCGTACGGGAGTTATATGCGCACGGGCCCAGCAAAGACTCCCTCTTTGTTCATTGTCGCGGCAGGCCAGTCCAGCTAGATGCCGAGACAATCAACAATTTCTACGGCCTCATTCCTGACAGTGACATCCACGCCGAATTCATGGAAGACGTCACTGTCGAGGACTATGAGCTCATCAAAGATGATCTTTGTTATGCGAACACCCCATGGGAAGCCGATACCCATAGAGGATCCGTAACAAGACAAAGCCTAAAGCCCGAGGCCAAGATGTGGAACACCTTTGTCAAGCGACGGCTCATCCCCACGTCACACAATAGCACGGTGGATCGCAAAAGATTGGTGTTTATCCAATCCATCATCAACAAGAGGACCATCAACGTTGGAGAGATCATCCTTCGGGAAATTCACGAGTGCGGTAAGAAAGATAGGGGACCATTGTATTTCCCTTGTTTGACCACGGGTTTATGTGTTGCCGCAGGTGTGCCCGTCGAAGAGACGGACGAATACACGCCCCCACGACGAGGATGGACCAGGGACTTTTGTCATAAAGTCATGCAGACCACGCAAGCAGAGCCTATCCAAGCAACGCCGCAGCAGTTCACTGCTGATACTGCTGTCGGGGCCCAGTACACGGCAGACATGCTTGGTACTGCCCACACCTCTGCCGCAGTAGACCCGTACCAGGAGATCTTGCAACGGATGGCAGCAATGGACCTCAAACAACAAAGGTACATGGAGTACCAAAGGGATTTCAATGGCACCTTAGCCTAGATGATGCTGCACGCTTTTCCGGACCAAGGAGCACAATTTTCGGAGTTTCCCAACAACATGTTCGTCACAATCGTCCCTTACACCGAGACTACACCAGCCCTAGGAGGACCAAGGTCGTTCTTCCATGCAGCCCCTCAGCCCCATTACCAGACTGTCGGCCCATCCAGGGCAGCGGATTCTGCCGCGGCCTCGTCTGCCAACAGAAGGCCATCCAAGCAAAGGGTCGTTTTCAGCACTCCACCCCGATCACCAATTATCATGGGCAGTCTATCCGCCGAGATAGATGCCTACGTGTACCAAAGCTCCACCGCCGCTGGCCCAAGTACACACCACACCGGAGGAGCAACAACAATGGAAGGAGGAACGGACGTAATGCTAACCAAAGAGATGGCTGATGTAGAAGAAGGAGAAGAGGTAGAGGCCCCAATGCAACGGACACCGCCCACACGAGTCCAACCGCCCCGGTAAGCAAAAGCACAACCATCGCCTTCACCAAGGATAAAGCATTCGGCAGCAAGGCCGAGGAGGAAAATTGTTACAAGCAGCTCTTCGGAGTCGCTTTAAAATCATTGTCCTTAATACAATATTACTTGTTTTTGTTGTCTTTATTTGCTGTCTATTATATTCATATTTTGTTTTGCCGCGTCTTTCTTCAAATATAAAGCATTGAGGACAATGCTTGGTTTGAGTTTGGGGGTGCAGATTCACTGCCAAGGCAGCAATCTACTGTCGTGGCCTTGCCAAAAAGGGAGTATACCAGTGAATTTTTTTTTTAATTTTTCATGCTCCCCGCCTTACTTGAATTAACTGCCTACACTTTTGCACTGCTTATCATCAGTATTGCCTTAGTTTATTCTTTAAGGCTATAGAAATCTTTCTCCTTACCATGATTAGGTCCTGTTAAGAAGGTTTAACCTTCGGATGCTTAAGGATGAAAACTTAGAAGCTTACTATAGGTCCTGTTAAGAAGGTTTAACCTTCGGATGCTTAAGGATGAAAACTTAGAAGCTTACTATAGGAAGAACTTTAAACACTTTTGGGACTTGTTGGATTATAGGAGCTCTTTTAATGAACTTAGGTGATAAAGACTTAGATTTTTGGAAAAGTAACTAGAGGTGCCTACCACCAGCTCTAGAAAGTCTCTTCTTCATGCTAGAGGTGCCCGAAATTGGCTCTAGTATGTTTTAAGGAATATTAAAAAGAAAGAAAGAATTTAGTGAAAAGAAAAACACAAGTCTTTGAGGTGCCCGAAATTGGCTCAAGATTTGGTGTTTGAAAAGAAGAGAACACTTAACCAATTTCTACTTGTCTTGAACCTAGAGTTTGTCTAAGAAAGCCTTTAATCAACTTGTCCATAAAAACGCACACACTCACAATTCTTATAGTTTGTTTCTAGGAAAACCCTTGGGCAACCGAATGGTTAAGGCTTAAGAATAAGCCTAGTTATGGTGGGGAGAATAGATGGACATGTAAGACCAAGAGAGAGTAGAGTTCGGCAAATTGATGGTTTGCATTGCTTGAGGACAAGCAATAGTTCGAGTTTGGGGGTGTGATAAGTGCTCAACACACTATCACTTTTTACTCTTTTTATGGGTATTAATCACCGAATATACACCCACTTGGACCAATGCATGTGCTTAATGTTATATATTTAGAAGTTATACTCATTTAGATAATATTTACAGAAAAAGGCACGTTTTACTGCATTTTCATATCTGTGCAGGAGAACCAGTGCCGCGGCAGCAACAAGGCCGAGGCAGGACCTGATGCCGAGGCAACAACAGAAAGACAGGAAACAAGACTGTAGGCGATGGAAAGATAAAAATCCAAGGAACGTGTATGGACTCAAAGCCCATGGATCGGAGCTGGCTAGCATGAGGAAAAGCCCAAGAAAAGACCACGTGGGAAAGCCCCCTTAGCCGAATCAAACTTGGAAATATTTTAATTATATACTTGACTTGTTCCCTACTCCAAGTTGTATTCTACTTAGGAAAGGTTTGCCCTAGGTCTAGCCTATATAAAGACCTAGCCACCCAATGTACTAGACATGGAATGCCTAGGGAGAGAGCCGATCTTTATACTTGTCTTCTTCCTCTCCATTATGTTCTAAACCTTCTTAGGGATTAGGTGAAGGTTGTCGAGTATATGTGAGAGGAGATTGTACTTTGTCTTTGATTCAATGCAATAAAATTATCAAGGTTTGCTTATCCTTTGTTATTCCTTGTTCTCGCATTCGAGCTCGGGAGAGGAGAGTGTGAGTCATCCATTTATCTAAGCTCGGGAGAGTTAGATTCACAAAAGGGATAAGTACGATATTTCAATCGCGAAATACTAACTCGGCCTAGGGATAGGTTAAGAGTTTCAGCGGCTAAAAGAAGTGTGAGATTGGTTGGTGAGTATAATTGGTTCACGCCGGGAGGTATCATCAAGGACTAGTCATCAACAACACTCTGACTTAGGGATAAGCGGAGTCATTCAAGGACACTTTGCCGAACTTTGGTAAAGTCTACCCACGAGCAAGGGATTGCCACGACAGACAGTATTGTCGCTACCAAGGCAGTAAACTGCAGTGCTGCCGAGGCAGTGATATACGATTGCATTGAGCAGAGACAAGTCAATCAAATCCACAATAAAACGCAACTGGATCCTGACCCATATCTCTCTATCATTCCAACTCTTTACTTTTATTTAGTTATTTTAGTTTAGATAAACCAACTCAATTCACTTGTGTTTTTACTTTTCTACAGAACAAGAAGGTGAAGAAAGCATATTAAGTCTACCGGTCCCTGAGGAGACGATAATCCGATAATACTTATCACTTATTACTTTCGATGTGTCCACTTGCACTAAACGCGCACTTTTGACCGCGACACAAACACTGACCGCTCTCCTTAAGTTAAGCGCAGAAACTGATTCCTCATTTCATCCATGTACACCTCACTGATGTACTTCTTCCGAAACTCTTCTAAAAATGTGTCCCAAGTCGGAAGTTCTGGTTCCATCCTAAGCTAGATGGTCTCCCACCACTCATGTGCATTACCCTTTAGAAGAGAAACAATGCAATTGAGATCATCTTTCGGGGTTCCCTTCATATGTTTCAAGATTCTTTGCGTGTCACATAACCACTGATCAGCCTTGAGCGGGTCGTCCTTACCCAAACCCTCAAAGATCTTAGGCCCATACCGATGAAGCCTCTCAACAGGTGTCTTACGAGGCATCTCAGATTGCCTCGGGGTAGCTTGCACCACTTGCAAAAGAGTAACGGTAAAGTCACAAATGTGACTTACCCCATCATTACCATTTCCACCCTCCATCAACCCTTTTTTGAAACACAAGAAACAAGGCAACACATCAGGGTTCCTAGTCTTGTAAGTACAACTCGAATTTAGGGACTTGTATTCACTAGCCACCTTACCACGACCACTATATCACCCCGGGGTTTCCTAGAACCGACTCAACCTAAGCTCTGATACCACTAAATGTAACACCCTGATCCCGATCCGGATCCGAAGTGCTACATTCGGGTCAGCCAAAAAAACTAACTCATCAAAATTCTTTTGAAAGCACGTGTCCAAATACTTAAAATATCACGTTTCATAATTTCACGTAAGTCAAAATAAAATATAATAAAATATTTATAAAATAAGAGCTCCTTTCAAAATACATTATCCGACTCAAAATAAAATCCAAAGGAAAGATACAGACTCGATGTGTGGTAAGGTCCTATGAATACATTAAGTCCTACTAAAGATCAAACACTGTACTCTTAAAACGGCTCCGATGCTGAGAGTCCTTCCTCGATGTGCCTCTCCAAAGCTACCTGTCACCTACGCACGGAGAAACCACAATTCTGCACGCCAAGCTAACAAGCTCAGTGGTACCTCTCAACTCTAACAATTCATAAGCATCATAAAATGAGTACGCAAGATAGTATAATCAAGAGTGCATAGAAAGTCTTCTAACTAAGGTTCATCTCCTATTATGCCTTAGCTAGAGTTATCAAGTTAACGATCTCAAGATATAACATAAAGTAGTGAGGTCTGTGTCCAAACAACATCGAAATCTTACACTCAGGATTGAGGCCGCCCTCAAATCCTATGCCCGAAATGTTACATCGGACATCTTCGAACGAGGCCGCCCAACGTTCGGAATAAAACGGGATGGAGGCCGCCCAACCAATCCCATGTTCGGAATATTACATCGAACATCTTCGAGTGAGGCCGCCTAATACTCGGAATAACTCTTCAGTACATCACCCGGCATGTTACATCGGATGGTCTTTTTTGTGTTGCAACACTAATTGGATATCCGTATTTCCATCAAACAGTAACTCAAACCACACAAACGGTCCCCCTAGGACCTTAACAACAAAGCATACTAAGACATATCAAGACTTAATCCTTTTTTGGGTTAAAATCATTAATCTTATGATAACAATACATTTAATTATTTATAAGGTTCATTTGGTCTCTCAATCCTTTTATCGAACCTCAAACAAAGCTTATCTTACCAAAAGTTCACAGGGGTATCGATACTCCTATATGGGGTATCAAAACACCCTATTTCGATACCCACCCAAAGAAGGTATCAAAACATGGGTATCGATACTGGCATCGATACCCTTTGATCAATTTTAAAGTCAACAAAAGAGGACCTTCCAGATTCGGTACCGGTATCGATGCCATTATGTCACTAGAGGATCCAACATCGAACCATGGTTCGATACCCCTGCCCACATAGCCTATTTTCACTCATGGGTATCGATACTGGTAGCCTGTGTATCGATACCCCTGCACGAAATACAGGTCTGCACTTAGAAATTTCTAAGGATTCTTTCCCAACATTAATAATTAATTACCAAATTACTTCTATAAGTTTAATAAAGTATACAAGATGATTTCCTACCATTTTTACATCCATTTATCCCTTAATACGGATTCTACCATTTCTAGGGTTTCTTAAGCTTCCCAACCCTTACTCAAGCATTCAATAACCAACAATCAAGCTAAGCATGAATTTATGGAGCATATGAAGTGAAAGAGTCAGAAATGTACTGACCTCAAGCAACAAACCTGGACTTGAGCTTCCCTCAAGCTTTTCCAACCTCTAAACCTTTTCTTTGCACTTCAAACCTCTTCCTCAACCAACCCAAAGGATATACACCTTGAACCAAAGATCTCAAGCTGCTGAACAACTCTTTCTTAAGGGTCAAAACGAGATTCTCACTCCACGCTAACAAGATTCCACCTTTTACTTGGGTTGGAGAAAGAAAAGAGAAGAAGATGAGAGTGATGGGAAAAAGAGGTAACCCCTTTTTCTCTAGGGTTGGTCACAAGTGAATGGGCAAGGAAATTACCCCTTTGTCCTTCACTAACATCTCTTTATCCAACCCAACCCAAAAGCTAGGCCCAACAAGCAAAACCGAGGCCCAACACGATCCAATACGATCCCACGAGCTCCTCACAAGACCCGACTTAACGATCCATGACCCGAGTCAACGTCCGATGTTGACTGGGAAAAACCGGGTCGTTACATGAAATATAATTTTATTCTAATATAAAATATAAAATAATTAAAATTCAAATAAAATATTAAAAAAAATAATTATTTCTAAAATAAAATACTACTAAACATTCCCAACTCTAACTACGATAGAATCAAAATCCTAAATTAAAAAAATATGATTAATTGATTTTTAATATTTTATTTGAAATTTAATTGTTTATAGGATTTTGATTCTATTGTAGTTAGGGTTTGGAATGTTTAGTAACATTTTATTCTAGAAATAATTAATTTTTTAATATTTTATTTGAATTTTAATTGTTTGATATTTTATATTGGAATAAAATTATATTATATATATATATGTATTTAATAGGTTAAATGTCATGTCATTTAAAATATATTATCGTATGCATATGATATGTCATCATCGTTAGATTTTTAACAGTCTAGTTATCATGGTAGTTAAAAGATAAGCTATTTGTCAAAAAGATATAGGTTAAGGGCTAAATTTATCCCAAAAAAGATTAAGGGTTAAAATGATAAAAATTATAAACGTTAAAGATTAAAATTATCTTTATGCCAATATTTTTTAACAACAATATTAAATACTTAAATTCAGAATCCAAAATCAATTCTAAATTTTTTTTTTGTTAATACAGATTTGAGTGCGAAGCTAATGATTAATATCAGTTTTTATATTCACCAAATCTACTATCATATCCGATGTTGTAATAAACTCCAAAGTGCCAACGGGTACACCACGACTCAAGGCAACAAGTCTATTGACCACTCTAACCATTCTAATCTAATTTTATTAATTTATAAAATTAAAATTTAAATCTAGCCGCCCACATGGATCCAAAGTACTAATTTTTTACTTTCTCAATTGTTTAATACATTTTTTAACGAAAAAAAGGAGAAAGACTTTTCCATTTATGATTGAAAATTCGTCACATATGAGAATAATACGAGATGAACACACCATGTGGAGAAAAAAATGCATTGTTCACGGTAGGGGCAAGTATTCGATCGAGTCGAGTTAAATCAAAAAAATGTAAGTTATTCGAGTTGACGATTCATATTTTACAACTCAAACTTTATTTGAATTTTTTTTATTCGAGTCGAGTTTAAAAAAATCGAGTTAAATCGAGTTTTTAAGTTTTTTTAAATATTTAATTGTAATTATTTATTATGTTATAATATGATTTAATCAATAATAAAAAATATTATTTGCATTCACCATTTTTCTCATAAAAAGTCGATAAAATATTATCATAAAAAATATAATAATAATAAAAAATATTATTTAATGATAAAATTAAAAATATTATCATAAAATCATAAAAAAAAATTAAAAATTATCATAAAAAATCATAATAAAAAATATTATCATAAAAAATATAATCAATAATTTAATGATAAAATTAAAAATATTAAAAAAATTAAAATTGATTTAAATAAAAATTATAATTTATGGATAAAAATTAAACATAAAAATAATTAAAATAAAAATCATAATTTAAAGATAAATTTAAAATATTATTTGCATTCACCATTTTTCTCATAAAAAGTCGATATCTAAACAATAGCCATGATTATACACATGGGAAGGAATCATGTTTCAAATCAAAATTCTCGTTGAAAAGATTGGCAGCTGGAGAAAACAAACCATTTAAGTTGATATATTTTTTTTTACTTTAATTATAAATATTTCAAATAAAAAATACGATAATGGTTTTATTTATAAAGGCCCGAAGGCTAGAGCTTCAGCATATGTAGCCCAGAATCGAGACCAAAGGCAGCAGCTTTAGCGGCAAATCCATATCGGGCCTTGGCATCAAAATATATGCTTGAAAATCCAAACTTTTCTTCCCCAACAAGTTCTAATCTGTAGATGAAAAAGCAACCCGGAGAAGACGAAGATTGAGAAATGGAGTCTTTAGTCTTTAAAACATGCTACTGCTACATGTTTTTTTTTTCTTACTAATAAAGTAAAGATTGGTTTTTGATGAACTGCAAAAGCTAGGGATGAGTTTACTCCCATTGTCTCTACATGCAAACTTCAGTCCCAAAACCAAGCTTTTGATTATTTTCCGTACGATCATAACATCCGCTACTGTCAGCTGCAATCAAAGAGCTGCGTCGGAACGTGGTTTCCTCGACCTCCTTCAATCTTGCAACACTTTCTCAAACCTACTCCAAATCCAAACACAAATTCTCAAGCTGGGTTTTGAAAACAACCCTTTGATTCTCACTAAATTTGTATCCAAAGCGTCTGACCTCAACTCTATTGAATACGCTCATTGCTTCCTCTTTTCACCCAATTCGAATACCCATTTCTATGATGCTTTCCTTTTCAACACTATTATCAAAGCTTATGCTCAAACTGGGAACTTAAAGCCCAAAGCTTTATGGGTTTTCAATTTCATGCTTGAATGCAGAGTTTTGCCTAATAATTTCACATATCCTGTTGTTTTAAAGGCCTGTGCTGGCATTGGGGACTTGAATTTAGGCATGTCCGTTCACGGGTCGTTGTTAAAATTTGGCCTTAACGGGAATGATCCTGTTTTAAACACTTTGGTTCACATGTACTGTAGTTGCAAAGGAGGGATTGTGTTTGGTCGCAAAGTGTTCGATGAAATGACGAAGAATGACTCTGTTCCTTGGAGCGCTATGATTGGTGGGTATGTCCGATTGGGGCGGTCGAATGATGCAGTTGACTTGTTTAGGAAGATGCAGATACAAGGCGTGTGCCCTGATGAGATTACAATGGTTGCTGTTTTGTGTGCTTGTACTGATTTAGGTGCACTTGAACTAGGGAAGTGGATTGAGTCTCTTATTGAGAAGGAAAAAGTTAATAAATCCTTGGAGCTCAATAATGCGCTTATTGATATGTTTGCCAAGTGTGGTGATGTTGATAAAGCTTTGAAATTGTTTAGGGGCATGAATGAGAGAAGTATTGTTTCCTGGACATCTGTCATTGTCGGTTTAGCCATGCACGGGCGTGGATTGCAGGCCGTTTCTTTGTTTGAAGAGATGATAAGAGATGGAGTGGCACCAGATGGTGTTGTTTTCATTGGATTGCTCTCTGCTTGTAGTCATTCTGGACTTGTTGAGAAAGGAAAGGAATATTTTGATTTGATGAGGAAGGAGTTCTGTATTTTGCCTAAAATTGAACACTATGGATGCATGGTAGATATGTTATGTAGGGCTGGACTTGTTAGAGAGGCAGTGAAGTTTGTTCAGAAAATGCCTCTCGAGCCAAACTCGATTATTTGGCGAACAATGATAAATGCTTGTCGTACACACGGTGAACTCAAGCTAGGTGAGAGCCTTGCCAGACAACTAATCCGAAATGAGCCCATGCTTGAGGCCAATTACGTCTTGCTTTCGAATATTTACGCAAAGATGTCACATTGGGAGAAGAAAACCAAGACTAGGGAAGTGATGGACAAGAAGGGCATGAGGAAGATACCCGGGAGCACTACGATCGAGCTAAATAATAAGATTTATAAATTCGTTGCTGGAGATATGTATCATGATCAACACAAGGAAATATTTGAGATGGTGGATGAGATGGGGAGAGAAATGAAGAGGGCTGGATATGTTCCTTCTACCTCAGAGGTCATGCTTGATATCAATGAAGAAGACAAGGAAGACAATTTGAATAGGCATAGTGAGAAGCTGGCCATTGCTTTTGCTCTTATGAATACACCACCAGGGACTCCTATTAGGATTGTGAAAAATCTGCGAGTTTGCAGTGATTGTCATTCTGCTACAAAGTTCATCTCTAAGATATATAATCGAGAAATTATAGCAAGGGATCGGAGTAGGTTTCACCATTTCAAGGATGGCTTATGCTCGTGTAATGATTTCTGGTGACAAAGGAAGAGAAACGCCAGTTTTCCAGTGTGAAAGAAATCATCCTGCTGAAGTACTCCATGGGGAATAGAGGGTTAAGTTCTTTGCCTGGTTAGCTTAAGGTACAAGAGAAACAAAATAAAACAGTTCACTGCATCATTTTTCTGCAAACCCTCGCTTGAGTATCATGCTTGAGTATCATGGTTTAGTGAATTAACCTTCTTAGTACTTGGTAATGAATGCTGACCAAATTTTATCACAAAATAGATAGATATTTCTAAATACTAGATGTGAATGTTAGGTAATCCCTATTACAGACATTGAAGGCTGGGGCATGAACTTGTCAAAAGCCTTAAAAAGTTGGGCATTAAACCAATTTATTAACTCAAATGTGGTACAAATACTTGTTTCTACTTATTTATATTACTAATTATTTTTATAACAATGGCAAACACATAAAAATGGTCCTGAAACTTTAGTTCAGATTTTCCCAGTTCAGCAAAAAGAATTGAAATGAAATTCACAACCACACGAAAACAGGTATTGCTCTCTTCAAGCTAGTGGTATGTGCACTAACTCAAAATCCTAAGCTGAAATGATGTAATACTTTTTTACTGTCTAATGCTCTTTAAAACATTCCTTCAATCTAAGATGGATTTCCTCTAGGACAAAAACCAAAACATTTTCTAAGATGTAGATTGTGTTGGGTTTACACCATTTCTGCAATTCACAGAAACGCACTTGGCCCTGGTTTTACCGTTTCAAGTTTCAACCGCTCATCTAAAAGTATACAAGCTGACAAAAGCTTCTAAATTTACAATATCCAAGTTGGTTTTCATTCCTTAGATCTTTGACACTGTCAATTTATAAACACAGATCAAATCATAGAGGATCCAACTAGCAAATCAGCCTATGAGAGGAACTGGCTGACAGAAGCAAACGAACCATATTATCATTATTTGGTTAGACCAAGTTTAGCATAACTAGATCGAAAATGTTGTTGCCTGCTGACCTTTCTTCTGGCACAAGGTGGGGGGACTGTGTTAGACAATTTCAATATCAGGTTGAGCAATGAGCATATGTCAGATGTTTTTCAAGGTAAATCTAATTGTCATGGTAGACTATGACATGCCAAACCTTGCTAACATGCAGGAATCAGCAAGCAAGCTCCTATTAGGTGCAACATAAGACCCCTAAATTTGTCAAATGAACAATCTCAGCATCAAACTATGCCTACAAGCCTCAGAGGTCAGCTAACGGTAAATGTGACTAGAGCATATAATAGCACTGACAAGCACCAAAATATTAGAGTATTTCCAATCCATTGACAAATATCATACTGCCATTAACAAAACAAAGGAAGCAGATTAAAGAAAAATCATGCATTAAAATTCCCCAAGAAAGAAGACATAAAAATTAAAGAACAAA
This sequence comes from Abelmoschus esculentus, assembly GCA_035048815.1. Lineage (NCBI taxonomy): Eukaryota > Viridiplantae > Streptophyta > Magnoliopsida > Malvales > Malvaceae > Abelmoschus > Abelmoschus esculentus. The sequence goes on from JAUCBN010000025.1 coordinate 1,440,671, forward strand.
GTACATGGCATTTAGATCCTTCTTCCTCTACTAACATACATTAAGCTGTGAAATACGCAACATATGAGAATAACAATTCCCTGATATTACTAAGAAATAGCCATAATAACTAGCATATGGAATGTAAACCTAAAAACACAACATAACAAAGCCCAAATTGCAATCGATGGAGCAAAAGAAATAGGATCCTTTTACCCTTAAAAGCAAACCCTTACGATTATCATCCAAATAACTCTCCCTTTAGCCCTTATTTTCAACCTCTCTTCCCGTATTTCATATCCTAAAACCGTCCACCGGTGTGATTTAACTCTGTGATTCATTCTTCTTGTCATTTCCCTCTCTTTCCCTTTCTTCCAACAACCTCCCAGCTTCCTCATCGGCTTGTGCAGTCTTCTTCTGAGCTTCTTTCGCCTTTAAAGCCTGTAACTTTGAATGATTATAGTAAGCAACACCCAAAAACGCTAGCCCATACCCAAACAAGTTGATGGGTGTCACGGTATCCTTAATGACAGACCAAGAGAATGCAATCAACAACCAGTCCTTCACCACCCCAGCTACATTCATGGTCAAAGCAGAAGTCTTCCCAACAAGTAAGAACACGGCTAGATTCAGAGCAAAAGCGCACAAAGAATTGGTGCCAAAAATGGTAAAATCGAAATGGAAACTCGATGTCTCTTTCAAAACTGGGAGCTCAACAAAAATCCATGGCAACAACAAGAAAACAAAACAGCAAGGCGCAACATAATACAAGGAAGTAATCGGATTCAAGGTGATCCCTTTAGATGTAAGCAATATTTGGATCATAACCAACCTGGTAGCCTCAAAAGCAACGGCTCCAAGCTGCAGAATCACTCCCCATGTATCAAATCTAGCTTCTCCGTAAGCTGCAATGGCGACCCCAAAAGAGATCGACAACATGTTGACCATTGTATCGGTCTTAAATCCCTCTTTTTTAAAAAGAACCCCAATGGAATAAACAGCGACAGGCATCAGGGCTTTGAGCATCTGGATAAAGGAAACAGACAAATAAATGTAAGCGGAGTTTGAAAGCCAGAGGCTGAGAGAATAAAGAGCACCGATGGGGACGACGGAAGAGAGATAAACTTCTCGAGACATGGAAACGGGCTCTACAACTTTGAAGACTTTGATGAGGAGGAAAGCTAGAGTAGAACAAAATGACATGTGGATCATGGTAAGAGAAATTGGGAAAGGCCAATTGTACATCTTCTTGTCGAGGATGTACTTGTTGTAGACGATGACGGTGAAGCTGAGGAAGATCCAGATCGCTACATAAGTGTAGGAGAGAATGATCTTCTTGATGACACCATCGCTCAAAGACCCGCCCTTGCCCATTGTTTCAGTTTTTCTCAGAGATGCCTAGATGGAGCGAAAATGGTGGAGGAGGGGGTGGTGACGGTGGGGTGGGCGAGGCAGAGGAAGGGGTCAGAGCGGATTTCTGGGAAGGGATTGGTCTTCACTTGTTTGTGTGTGATCGATGCAATGAGAACAGAAAGATCTGGTTTTTAACGTAGGAAAAATGGTAACTTTATGCTCGGCTATTTCAGCTGTTACTGTGATGGGCCTATTTTTGGGCTTTTCCATGTTCACTTTTTTTAACGTTTTCATTACGTAATTAATAATTAAACTAATATTTCTATTTAACACCAAAATTAATAATTAAACTAATTAAAATTAATTATTAAAATGATGTTAATAGTTTAAAATTCAATTATAGCATTTAAAATATAATTAATAATTGAGTGGAGTCACCTAACTTTAATAATATTTTCTTTTTTAATAATACTCAGAATTTTAGTAAATGGAATTGAGGGGGAAGATAGCAAAACCCGCGCGTACAAAGTCCAATGAGATTCATCACGTGGTCTGCATGCGCCTTCTTCACTGCCTTTGCCACGTGACTATCTTGCGTTTCACCACTTCGCGTCACTTTTTCGTTAACGCTTGCTTTCCAAAATTTTATTTTATTTTATTTTCCTTCTTTTTCGGGAACAGAAAATATCTTTGGAACCAGAAATTATATTACGGATCATTTTTATTATGTTATTCATGGATCAATCAATAAAAATATTTATTTAATTATTTTTTTTTATTCTTTTATTTTTATTTTATTAATATTTACCGTAAATTAAGTTTAAAAATAGTTTTTACCAAATAAGATCCACTTGATAAAAATAATGAGGTGAAAAAATAATTAAATAAATATTTTTTATTAATTGGTCTCGTTAATAACGTGACGACAATGACCCATAGTACAAGTTCTTCTCCAAAACGATTTATTTTTTCTTATAATATTTTTTAAAATGTTATAATTATAATTAAAAACACTAGATCCATATATTAAAAAAATAATAAAAATACAATAAAAACGATCTAGCTAGATGACATGTTAGATCTATTAAATAACATGCAATGTTAAAATTTTAATTTTAATCTTAAATTAACTCGATTCGATAAAAAACTTAAATAAAATCTAATTAAATTAAATTATGATCAAATCAGATTTAAATAACTCTCAATATATCCAAGAAAACGATCGTTTATATTTCATTGAAAAAAGAAGGGAGATATATTTTGTCTTATTGAGAATTTGACTAAGGAGATGGTCCAACATAACCCGGCTGACTCTGATTGGTCTTTAACCCATTATCTTTTAATGCTCATTGCCAAGGCCGAAACTATTCCATTTTTTCATTTCTGTACTCAAAGTTGATGATTTCCTCGCAAAACTTAATCAAATCTTTACATTATAAATTAAATTAAATTATTATTTTTAATAAATTTATATAATACTCAATTCCAAGTAATCAAACATTAACTTAATATCATGACCAAAGACGGAGTTAAAATCAAATATTGGGAGGGATAAAAATATATTGACCCTTTAAATCTAAAAATTGAGAGGGACAAAAGATTAATTTAAATAATATTCAAACTAAAAAGGACTTAAAATGCTATTATCCCAAAAAATTTGAGAGGGGTAGAAACCTACCCACATTACCTGTAGATTCGTCACTGATCATCATCGTCACTGATCATCACTCATGAGTTTTGGGAAACCCTAATTACTACTCGCTTATTGTACAGAGATAGGGTTAAGCATAAATAATCATAAATTACTAATAAATGTTTATTTAAAGAAAAGTTGAATATTTCTTTTTTTTTTAAAAATAGCATTAAAAAGTAAATAGTTATTGTAGTTTCTCAAATTGGTTTCAAATGGATATTTAAGAAACAAGCTCTGGTATCAATTTATAAACCAATACAGAAAAATCCCATTAACATGATCCAAAATATGGTTGAGTTTTTGGAAGTTTTAGGTGACAAGTCAATCTTTTCAGAGCTGAGTAGGCAGTAGGCACTACATCTACATAGTTATGGTATATATTAATTATGTGCAATTGAGAGAAGGTGCACCCAGACCATTTCCAGAAAATAATACATGTATAGGTTGAATTTACTTGGTCTTCAAGTCTGTAGAATTTTCCCATTAGATACCAAGAAACAAAAATGCTGCTTTGGAAGAGGTTTTATTCATGGAAGAAACTCAAATTTGCGAGTCATTGGCATGGTCAGATTCATTCGGACAAGGACTGTAAAATCAGAAGCTTCACGTCAGAGGAAACAATGCATCGCCATTAATGTTATTGTCCTTTCTGAGTTGGACCGGTTCATAATGTCGGTGGCCGAAAAGAAGGAAGTATACTATCCGCAGGCTGATGTTTGATGAGTCAAAGTGAAGGCAGTTGCGGGGCACTCTTGGACTCTGAGTAAGGAACTGATATATAAACCAAACCTAACATTTTTGTCAAATGCATCAACTAAATTGAAACCAATGGCAGACCTAAACAGCATGAGATGTTAAAAGTCATACGAGCGTATAATGATATTCTGTACAACAAATTTGGGTTAATCAAGCTTGAAATATAAGTACAACAAATTTTAAATTCAGATAATGTTGAGTCTTAAGAAGAGGAGGAAGACAGTAAAGATACGAGCGTATATAATATTCTAATATTACAAAGCACAGAGGCATAGCAGTCGGATCATAAATCTCCCGATATCAGAGATCCACACAATAAGTATTTGAACCCAAGTATCCACTCCCCCCTCTCCTCTTGACTTTTGTGCACAACTTGAAGAACATCATATAATCTCAAAAGAAAAGCCGAAAAGGGAAACGAGAAAAGATAATACCAAAGGAAGGCAAAGAACAATTTAGGTGGAAAGTTCAGTAAGGCGTGTAGTAATACCCAGGTGGTGGCCCCATACCGTTAACAGGTGGCATTCCATAAGGCATCACTGGCATTGCTCCGGGTCCATAATATCCAGGGTTAGGGTTAATCTTAGCCAAACTAGTTTGACCTTGCATTCCATCTTTTGCATATTGTTGCCATACCTGCTGTTCCTGGACAAGCAAATGTTGCTTCTTTTCCATGTCCGACATTTGCACATATGAAGGAGGTGGAATGCTCAATGATGCAGCGAATGGGTCTTGATTGACATTCTGAACTGTTCCATCCGGTGCTGGAAGAGCTAAAACTGGTGTCTTCCCCGGCCCTGGCAATGCCACACTACTGGCACTCCCCCCACTCAACTGAGAAGTGCTGACTTGCTGCCTTACCATCCCCTGATCATACATGCCATTCAACAATAATGGATCAAGCCCACCACCTAAAGCTGCTTTTTGTCTTGATAAATTACTAGCCGACTCAACCAAAGCCAATTCCCAATCTGCCTTCCCTGACTCAGCAGCTGGGGTTTGCCAAGCAGAAGTCACTTCAGGATGCCCATTTGATGGGAAAGCTTCCCATGATCCATTACCATTATTAGCTGCAGGCGTATTAAACAAAGCCAAAGCCAATTTGTTTCCCTGGTCATCAGCTGTGACGCCATCATCCCTCAAATCCACTAAATCCACTTGTGGTTCTGGAAGTTTAACAGGCTCTGGTTCGGGCGGCGGTGGAGTATAACTCTCAGGTGGAGGAAGTGCTTTTATTTCATTCATTTCTGGCTCAGGCTCTTCCTCTTTAGGTGTTGGAGGAAGCTCCTTCTTCCTTGGACTCTCTGGCCTCTTAGCTCTATCCCTCAAAAACTCCTCCAATGTCTCCAACAATTTACCCGTAATCCTCTGCACTTCAGGATACTCTGATGATCTAGCCACACCTATATCCTTGCACCAATTATAAAATGCAATCAGCTCATCAATCTGCTTTGCTGCACTCGCATAGGCATCAAATGCCTTAACACAATCGGGGTATTCCATATCAAAAAATCTATCAAGCAACACAGCCAAAACCTCACAAATATCCGCATATAACTGAAAACTCTCTTTCACCACAGGATACAAAGCGAACAAGATCATCCTACTATTCTTAGCCAATCCTGTAGGCCGACAAGACAAGAACCGGTCCAATAACCTCTGCAAATGACCCATCTTCCCGAAAATCCTCTCGGGCTTCATTTCCCTCAATGGGGTCACAGTTTTCTTCTCCTCTTGCCCATATCTCCCAACTGCCTCACTCATATCACCATAAGACCTTGTTCTCCTAGTCGTCTCATAATTCTCATACCCATTATTATCGCTTCTGAAATCCCCATAATTATACCCTTGTTGCCTTGCTGGTGGTGACCGGAAATTGTCTCTTCCACTGAATCTATCATCACCATTTCCATGACTACTCCCCCCAGCACCACTGCCGCTGCTGCTGCCTTTCCTATCGAAAAGCATCAACTCAAGCCTTTGATCTAAATACATAGCATAGGTTCTTACAAAAGCAGAATGATCCCAAGAACTCGAGTGAGCCTCATCTCTAAAATCCGACATATTCAACAACCTTGTACCTTTCCTCGTAGCATACAAGATCTCTTCTTGAAACACCGGATCTCCATCATTCATCAGCCTGTGAACAAGAACAAGTGCTTTGAGTGCCACGATCCAATCACGTGTCTTCCCTAGCCGTTTTGACACCGCCGACACACACGCGTTCACATATCCGCGTGAGTACGAAGTCAAATTTAAGATCTCTCGTACGTACTTCTCGTCGGCGGGATCGTCGTCGTGGCTCGTCGCTTTCACGACCGCCACCTCGAGGTCCGGCGCCATGTTGCTCGCTACCTTGGCTATTCCAATGCTAGTTTGGTCTTTAACAGCCCCGATCGCTTTCCGAATCGTGCTCGGCATCTTTATCGTTTGATTTCAACCAAACTCAACTCCTTTTATTTCCAAACTGATCTAACGGTAAGATTACTTAAATGTTCAACACTTCAACTCCAAGAGTAAATCTAAACAATATTTAACTAACTCTAATTAAGATCAATTAAACCGTCATTGGAAGTCCAAATACAAACGAGAATAACAAAAATACCTTCTGGATCTGCAGTGTAATGAGAAGAAAGAAGACCGATCAGTCAAAACGGCGACGGATCGGTTGACTTTTTCATCAAGGAAACACCAGAAAATCGGCGATGGATTCTTCAACGGTAAGAAGAAGCTGTGCGGTGGACTAGGGGAAGGACGACGTGGAGAGATCAGGGCCGTCAAGAGGATGAAATGAAAGAGATCTGATAAGGAACGGGTGGTTATCTCGGCATCATGTCTCGAGGGGGAGGTGGTGACGGTGGGGTGGGGGCGAGGCAGAGGAAGGGGTCAGAGCGGATTTCTGGGAAGGGATTAGTCTTCGCTTGCTGCCGCTTTTAATTATTTTTTATGTTATTCAATAATATATTTTAGTATTAAATATCATAAAACCCAATAACTGTTTTAAAGAAAACAAATGTTATTATAAGATACATGTTTAAATCAGTCTATTTATATTATTAAATAACTAAAAATATAAATGAATGTATATTATTTTATAATTATATTTAAATTATTTAAAAAATATTAAATGCCATGTACAAGAAAATTTGGATTTGACATACAAAAATAAATTATATGATTAAAATTAAAAGATGTTAATTTTTTAAAAATATATCTTATTTGAATTATCCATACAATAATTTATAGTGTTTAAGATTTCATCAACATATTTTAATTTTTGAATAATAACGGATTTAAAAATCCAAGAATAAATATTAAAATTATTTTTTCTTAAATAAATATATAAAAAAATCTTCTCTACACTAAATTAATATTTTAAAGATAAAACTAACACTAGATTAAATTTTCTCCCTAAAATAGAGGTGCAATTACTTTCCTCTACACCTCTATACATCCGCCAATTTTAAATCTCTCCCACATTACATCTAAATGTATATTTAACACCAAAATTAATAATTAAAATTCATTATTAAAATGATATTAATAATTTAAAACTCAATTAGAGCACACAAACTCTTCCAAACGGATCTCATTATTTTCATTTTCCCTTTTCCTTTCCTTATAATATATTTTTAAAATGCTATAATTATAATTAAAAATACTAGATTCATATATTAAAATAAAAAAAAAATACTAGATTTATTACTTTGCCACATGTTAGATCTATTAAATAACATACAATATTAAAATTTTAACTTCGTAAAGGATGTAAATAAATCGAATTGAGTTTGAGTGGTGTTAAACTTAACTAAAATCAATAAAAACTTAAAATCAAATCTAATTAAATCGAACTTTGATCAAATCAGACTTAAATAACTCCCAATATATCTAAGAACAATCATTTTTGATTAATGATTTAACTACTAAATTAAGATGATTTAACTACTAATTACTACTCATTTATAAAAGGTACAATAATACATGCAACAATATAGCCATGCTGAATCTATGTCCTCCAAGGGGAAATGTTTCCACAATGATTAAAGCTAAATCCAGATTTAAGTTCTTACACAAGGCTGCAATACTCTTAAAACGTTAAAACCAATTGGAAGTGCCTCTAGCAACTGATTGAAAAGCATTCCGTCTGTTGAATAACAACAAATACACATGGCTTCCAGCAACAACACAAATCATGAATCGACTTGGACTCAAAAACTACATTATGATGGCACTACACAAATAAAAACAATCGTTAAGTAGAAAAATTGCATTGAGAAGGGGACAAGAAAGATAATATAGGAAGCAGAAGGGAGACAATAAAAGAAACATACTGTATGTAGATGTGTCGATTTGCTCAGGAAGCTCCTTTATATCCACTTCAAACCTCTCCTGGACCTGAAATGGATTGAATATTTGGATAAGAGGATACATCAGGGACAATAAGTTTGAAGGTTCTTAATATACGAACCTGGTTGAGAACATCAGAATCTGAAGCAGATGAAACGAATGTAATTGCAAGACCCTTGGTGCCAAATCTACCAGCTCTACCAACCTGGAGATAAGGTTAACGACAGGTTACATTTAAAAAGAAGGAAGATTAGAACGGTAACGTAGTTGAAATAAAACACACCCTGTGCAGGTATGTATCAGCAGAATCAGGCATGTCATAGTTGATGACAATATTAACACGTTCAATGTCAATTCCCCTTCCAACTAAATCTGTCGCTACAAGAATTCTTTTATGCCCCTCCTTGAAGCCCTTGTAGCGAGTCAACCTACAAATCATCAAGTCAAACCAAATCAAATTAAATCAAGGAGCACTACCCTCCTGGAGACTTAAACAGGAAAAAAAGATCCACTTGACAAGTAAACACCAATAAATAGACATTGACATACCAGCCAAACCCTAAAACAAGGTACTTAGATTTGGGGTCACAGAAAATCAATAATACCAACTACCAAGTAAACTCAAAACACACAAAACAAGATGACAAAAGTTGAAATGGTCACATTGATAACCCAAAATCATCTCAAAACCAACGTTCCAGTGTTCCAAGTGCTTATAAATCACAGCATCCACCATAGCAGAATAATCAAAATAAGCAACAAAACCACCATACCTAGAGCACTAACAAAACGAAAGAAAACCTGCTTTAAAACCTTTGATAAGGATCCTCGAGTTGAAAACCCTAAAGTAATAATTTTATAGAATATGAAGTTTGCAAAAGTCTTTTCCATTCAGAAAAAGATCAACGTAGAAAGAATAAACAACGATGCTGATAGGTACAAACCTTTCTTCCTGGGACATGCCAGAGTGAATGCATATAGATGGAAAGTTGCACTCCACAAGCAATTTGTTCAACTCAGCAGCTCGGTTCACACTTTTGACAAAGATAACAACTTGGTTGAAGTCCAACGCATCAAGGAGGTCATTCAACTTGCGATTTTTCTCCGTCTCACTCAATTTGATGTAATGCTGTCATTAGAAGCACTTTCCTAATAAGTACCTTAAACTATTTTAAAACAAATTAAAAAGTGAGAGGAAAGAGCCAAGCTTCAGCTTCACAGATACCTGCACAAGACCATGAAGGGTCAACTTGGCCTCATCGTCAACATAAATTTCCATCGGCTGAAATGAACAAATGTCACAGTAAATCATATTAGGGAGCATCGTCAAGCAAATGGAATCCAGTACGAAATGAATTATGGATGCACATCCTTGAATTGAGATTCTGGTGTCCATTCACGTTCCCTCCTTGCAGATTTGTTACTTAGTCACAGAATGAATGAGCTGCTTTCCCTTAAAATAAAGATTCTATTACATGACAGACCCTTCAAGCACCCAAAACAAAGAAATGCATAACCTCCCTAACCAACCCGTCTCTAATGTCTAAACTCATACTGATAGCCTAAACAGTGAACTGAAAAAAATATTAAAAAAAACAGCTCACAAAAATCCACTACTTTAAAGCAACTGCACCGAAGCAGCACCACTGGGCAAGTATATAGAGGTTGACCCACCAGATGTAAAATTTCACAGAACTCTCAGAGGAACCTGGACATGAATTAAACAGATACTTCTAAATTCAAGTAGTATTGGCCATGGAAAATTACATCTTGCATAAATTTCTTGCAAACCGGCCGAATATCTTTGCTGAGTGTTGCAGAAAACATCATAACTTGCTTATCATGAGGGGTCATCTTGAAGATCTCCTGCACATCTCTCCTCATGTCTGTAGAAGATCAGAATAAATACCAAGAGGCAACATCATAAGTAAATTAAACATTGAAAAAATCAAACCCTTATCCAGTTTCGGGTCATGAAAACCATACCAAGTGATTCAAGCATCTTGTCACATTCATCAAGAATGAAATGCCTCACATTCTTCAAAGAAAGATCCTTGTCTCTTGTAAGAGCCAATATCCTTCCAGGTGTCCCTACAACAATGTGGGGGCATTCATTTTTCAATAGGTCTTTGTGCACTTTGATGTTGACACCTCCATAGAAGACAGCAACCTTGATATCAGGCAGATAAGTACTGAACCTCTCGAACTCATGACAAATCTACAAGGGAACAACAAAATGAGTTGACATATATCAGATAACTTGAAGAAACAAAGCAATACTTTACAATACTACCAAAAAAGATGCAGAACTTGTTCTGACCTGGTAAGCTAACTCCCTTGTATGGCATAAAACAAGGGCAATAACTTGTCCGGGACTGGGTTCAATTTGCTGTAGTGATGATAGAACAAAAACTGCAGTCTTTCCCATCCCTGATTTAGCTTGGCAAATGACATCCATACCCAATATAGCTTGGGGAATGCATTCATGTTGCACTAGTGTAGAACCAAAGAAAAGTGCATCGAAGGAACCCGTGGTAAGAAAACTATAACCTCCGTGATCCATTTAATTGAACATTTATGATAGTGGTATATTACCTGCAAAAAACAATCCGTCAAACAAAAAGAAAATATTAATACCAAAAAATATTTCATACAAGAGAACATTAAAAAAATCAAATATGGTGCATTCAAACCCCATACATGGAAATTTATAACAAAATAATTAACAAAAGAACAAGTCATCTATGAACTTTAGCTTATAACTATGGCTTTAAATATGGAGTTGTATATAAGGTTAACAAATATTAGAAATGGAAAAAGAATCAAGGGTTTGCCTTCTGAAGGATGCTCAAATCCAGAGTCAACAATGGCTCGAAGAAGCTCTGGTTTCAAAAGGAAGTCTCTGAATCCTGAACTGTGGATGCCAACATAGCCCCTACAAACACAAAGAAGCATCATAATTAGAACGAAAATCCTTCCCCATGAATTATTTACCATAACACACAAAAGCATGACAAACGGAGAAAACAATCAAACGTAAAGCATAAATGAAGTGAAACTCACTTCTTGGCGCCCTCGCCATTTACTTTAGCAGTGACAGAGTCGGGTGCCTTCTCTTCTTCTTCCTCGTAGTCGAGAAGCTCCTCCTCATAAGCATCGTTGTCCCTTGTTTCTCCCATTGATCTACAAAACCCCAAAAGAAGCAAACAATCAAACAAACAAATGTTAGGGCTTAACAAATAACATAAGATCGAGAAGCTAGGGTTTCAAAGAAAGAGATAGATTCGAGAGATTTACCTTTGAACTAAATTAAAACGGGCAGAAAATTGAAGGTACTAGGGTTAGGGTTTGTAGTGTCTGCAAAGCAAAAAGGGTTAGCTCTTTAAAAATGAAGTACTACATATTTTAGTGACAGATCTTTATAGCAGCGGAATTTTTAGTTGATTCCCTAAAATACCCTTGCTGCTTCTTATCATTTACTATCTGGCTGTTAACGCCTGTGTTCCTTACCCAGCCCATTTTGGGCCCAAATGTAAAAGTATATCATTACTGAGAAATTAAAAGCCCAATTAGTATGCATTAAAAGTAGCTAGAATTCTATCAATTATCCTACTCATATTATTAAAATTTATTAAAAATAATTATATTATAATGGTATTTTAATTCATATTAAAAATAATTAATTTTAATGATATTTAATCAATATTACAATTTTAAATTACTATTATAATCCTATAAATTTATATTCTGATTTTATATTTAGTTTTGTGTCATTTAATTAAATGATAATTTTTTAAATATATATTAAAATAAAAAATTAAAAAATTACACTTGGATTCACATGCATCATTCTTCAAGCCTGAAGAGTATTCACCTGAAGAGAAATCAGACCCTAATTCAGATTATTGCAGAGCTCAACAGTCAGGGACGAAGTTAAAATTTTTTTTTAAGATGTGTCATTTTTTTTGAATACTACTTTAACAAAATTAATTATTTATAAATGAATGTCAAATTATTTATAAATGGATGTCAATTATATATATTTTTAATTTTTATATATAAATTATATAAAAAAATATAATTTTCCGAAAATTTCGAGTATCAACAGACACCCGCAGCTCCGCCCATGTCAACAGTCACGCCGGTTTATGATCTATGTTCATTCAAAGATGATGATCGGTATGTTCATTCAAAGTTGATGATCAATGTCTGGTTCCAGAGACTCAGAGATTGCAATGGGAGCATTTCAACCACACCATTTAGCTACCACTCAACCAGCTAGGGGTCAGATTTATGGTCTTCGTATGTCTCTTTGGCATGAACATCTTGGACAGCTTCACGACTCCTTCACTGCTCCAGAAACCAAGAAATGTTTCAGGGAAGTGAATTCCATTGCTGAAAGAAACTGGAATTTGTACATAAGTGAAAAGTTTGAGGAGGATCTGCCGATTAATGTTGGGGAAGATGGCTCAGTTTCATCACTTCCAGGGACTGAAACTTTTCCAGACACCAAAGCTTCCTCCAGTAATTACTACTTGGTTTCATTGATAGCAGCTCTTCTGAAATTGTTTTTCCTTGAGAAATAGTTGTTGGAAATCTAATTACAGAAAAAGAAGCTCTCAAGTTAAATCTTTTGAGGAACAGGAATGGATTTATATAATGAATATTTTATCTAAAAGTAACCAACTTTGAGGATAAGATTTTAAAGAAACTACAATTTTACGCCGTCCGATAAAACAGAAAATAGATTAGCTTAGGAGGCAACAGAAGAGAGGCTTTAAGAAAACTGGAAGATAGCCTTTGGACTTCTGCAACTAAAACAGCTGGAAACCAACCACTTTCCAGGAATAAGATGTACGTTTTCATCACGATATATCCAAATCCATTTCTAAACATGCCGTTCTTAAGGTGTTAATTGCGTTTCTTCTTTTCTTTTTTAAAAGACCCTTTTTTCCCCTTTCCTAGTTTCATTTTCTACAGAAATTCCAGGGAGAAGATTTGGAAAATAAAGGTATTGCCTTTTTTTTTCAAAATTCTTGCAGGAATTTAAATCATTTCTTTTCTGGGGGTTTGGTTTCACTTTGGGGGAATTTAGATGCAATCTTCTGGTCACCTTCCCACTTGGATCTCTTCCGTTTTTGCCTGCATGGGGTTAGTTCTTCTGCATTATTTTTTTTATTGCAAGGAATAAAAGTTTGTACTTTTAATCGAATTTGACTCTTAAGCTTTCTTGGTTATAACAAAGTTGTTAATGCTTTGTTTGTGTATTTCAAGTTTGTTTTTTCTTTCAAGTATGGAATCATTTGGGTTAAGTTTAGTACTTGTTGTATAAGTAAACTATAAAATGAGACGTACAGACTAGAGGGAACAGTTTGGGGGACATTCTTTGCTTGAAGCATTGGGTAGCTGATTGCATGACAAACGAGTTTTTGTTTTGCTTTAGGATTTGGGGTTCTACCGGAGGTATGGGTCCTAGGTGTTGTTTATTAGCCCAGGCTGAGATGTTTCGGGCAGAAACCATTTTGTTCTTTTGTTTTGTTTCCTGGAGCTTATTTACATGCTCTAACAGTCCGGCTAATGGAAGCATTCATGGCTAAATGCAAATCTCTTTTCAATGTGAGGAACTTCTTTTCTTTCTCGTGTTCTTCTTTCGTTTGTTTTAGTGGTTATATAATGTTATCTCTTGTCCTGTAGACTCAACAATTTATAAAGGCTCATAAATTCTCTGGATTGAAACTTTAGGGAAATGGGCATGGCTGATATTTGTAGTTGCTTTTAGTTCATGCACAAGTTTGGTCCCCTGCATGTTGGTTGAAGATTAAGTTTGGTTTGAGCGGTACTTAATGTTGGTCTTAGTTCCTTCACAAATTTTGATGATCCCCTACTTGATGGAGATCAAGCCAGCAAAATTTGCATTATTCAGATTTTAGATGCCCCTAGGGTCATATATGTAGCCCATACCATGTTGACTAAGTAAAAAGATTACTATTTCATTATGTTTGCAAGTGTGACTCCTCGTTGATTGTGTTCGATATCACACATTTTTGAAGTTTAAATTATTTTGAGATTATTGTTTTATGTGATTATTTGCCTGCTATGGTTGTGAAAACGATGGCTGATCCTTCAAGCTGCTAGATTTAAGGACTAAGTTGCAATTGCTGATACCTGATTCCAGTTATGCACTTGTTTAATCCTAGTTTGTAACAGAGCAGAGGTTGTTTTGGGTGCTTCACGAAACCCTCACTGGTTACTGCTGTGGATGATCCATCGCAAGGTCTGAGGGCTCAAGGCCAGAAAGTGAAGAGATTGAGCTTTTCTGATGATTTCTGGAATAGCAGTGCATGTGAAATGGAACATAACGGAGTCCGGTCCCAGAGAAGCATTTCATCGAACAATGCATCAAATCTTGATCCTTCTGGCAGTGCAAGTCAACCTTCCGATTTTGTAAACCATGGCAAGTTCAGATATATTAGCTTCTATGTATCACCAAATAAAGTTGTATACCATCCCATTGTTTCATATTTAGCACCATTTCAATGAATCTCTGTTGAAAAGATCAGCCTACCTTTTGGCAATTCATATGGTGAGCTAAATTTTCCAAGGATGAAACTTGTGCTTGCAGGCCTTCTTCTTTGGAACCAAACAAGGCAACAATGGCTTGGAAATAAGAAACCTGAGCAACAGGTGCAACCTCGAGAATCCGCGATAAAGTTAGTATTTTTCGTTGTTTTCCTAATTTCAACATATAGAACATTACTCGAGACAAATAGAATCCAAAATTCCCCCATAATGACCCCAACTGACTAAATTTTCTTACATGATCTTGGCTTTACCTTTAGTCCCATGTATATAATATATATTTCGAACATACGAGTTAGTCCAACAGGGAAGAGGGAACTTAAATCTTATGCCTTAAGCCAAGTTGAAGTTGTTTTAACCTATATTCTGCTGGTGCTTATTACTTTCACCATTTTATTGCAGATGGAATACAATCTATGATAGTTTACATGGGGATTACAAGCCATTCCCTCACCCGATTCCGCTTCCTGTAAGTATTCTGTCTTTTAGCTATTTTCTTTCATTATTATTAACTGTCTATCCTCAAGCCTTGCTGGTTCCACTGTGCAGCAAATGGTGGATTTTCTAGTTGAGATTTGGGAGCATGAAAGCTTATAAAAATTAATCTGGTTGATGCAAAAGGAGCTACAAGATTATAGAGGAAATATTTTTCTCATAATTTACTGAGATTGTCAATTGAACTCTTCTCTTATACCCTGCTGGATTGTTCTGTCAGACAATATAATTTACATGTCCTTTCAGATTGGCAAGAAAAAGTTACATTGTTTCCAGTAATTATCTATACATTTTTACTTTTCTTGGAGTTTTTTCTTGGCAGATAACAAAGGGCAACCATGGTTTGTTTCCAGTAGGGAGTAGGGCATTCAAAGTTAAAAAGAACCATACCATGATAACCACTTAAAGGGACCTAGGTCCTGCCCACAGTGTTTCCAAACTGTTCTAAACATTAACAGCACCTCTTACCCATGGGTTCCTTTGTCACAGAAAAAGTGGGCTCATTTGAAGTATGGTTTTGAAGGTTATATCCTTGACAGACGACAGTTTACCTTTCTAAAACGTGTTGTTTTCGTGTGGGGGAAGCCATAGGAAATTTCTTGATACCCAGACCAGACAATGTAACCCTTTACTTCCACTAAAGGCTAAAGCAACTCGACTCAATGTGTTTCACACTTCACTTAATGATGGCATTGGCATTAACCTACAGAATTATGCATAAATTACGTGCTGTAATAACATTTCAAAAGGTAATAATTGAAGGTGGTGGATCCTACCGAAGCTGTAAACCCTTGTTTAAACCTGATTATGGTTGTTAATGAAGTAACTCCTTTTGTAAGCGTACAATACATTGAATTCAACACTCTGACAACAAATTCAAAGACAAAGATGGCTTCTTCACCTTCTGACAGACAAAGTGGGCTTCCCTGTCCCCACAATGACACCACCGTTTCTTTTCTTCTCAACTGGGGCAAAGCTGAAAGCATCCCCTCCTGTGACCCGTCTTCAACAACCCTAATAACTCACTCTTTGTTCCATGGTTTTCTTTACAATATTATTGATATTTCAACCCCATTCTGATCACTTGTCGTCTGTTAATATATAAGCAGAAGAAATATGGTCTGAAGATGAAGGTAGTGTACAGTAAGCCATTCCTCAACGTAATTAATGGGTTGAAAACAACATAGAAAGTGTCAGTGGGATCTAATGGAGTAGTCAATGGGAGAATATATCCTTCCCATGCTGTTTTCCCACATGGATGAGTTGGTGTCTTTGTTTGAATGATTAGGAGAAGACCATAAAGAAAGACTTTGGAATTGGGTCAGTTTATAATATTATATTAATATTAATATAATGTGTCCCTCATGGAGATCATGGAAGATTTTGTAGTCCAAGTGGATGGATTCAACTTCCAATATTAAAAGAACAACCTAGGATTAGGAACATAATTCATGCATGATGGAGTGTTTTGTACTAAGTGTGCAAATTGTCTATTATTTGTCTCTCTGTTTCGAATTAGAGGATTTATAATATAGGATTTAAGGTAAGGATTTTAGTTAGGGTTTATGGAATTAAGGGTAGGGTGTATTTTTTTAGAGGGTACAGTTTAGGGTTTAAGATATAAAAAATAAGGGTTAGGGTTTGAAATTCAATTTTTTAGAAATTTTTAACAGGAGGGATGGATGGAGACATGATAAAGAGGTAGAGGATTTTTACTCTTGTACTAATGTTAGTGACATGTTACTTTAGGGTGCAAATCGTCTACCTCTATCTCATGCATTCATTTGTGCCTTCGTTTTAAATAAGAAGGTTTAGGGTTCAAGGTTTAAGGTTAAAGGTTAGGATGTATTTTTAAGAGTATAGGGTTTAAGGTTTAGGATATAAAAAATAAGGGTTAGGTTTAAAATATAATTTTTTAAAAAATTTTCAGATGATGCGCAAAATGATGCATGATGAAGAGATAGATGATTTTTACTTGTTACTTTAAGGAACAAAAAGTTTAATTGTAAATCGATTATAGGAAAAAGAACTTTAATCTTTAAAACCTAAAAATATCATTAAATCTTAAAAATATATTATACTCTTAATTCTTTAAATTTTAAATATTTTATTTTTAATTAAATAGAATGAAAATTATGTTTTTTTATATTTTGTTTAAAATTAAATGTTACACGTAAATAGATCGATAGGTAAATATAATTTTAAAATAATAAAACAAAATATTTAAAATATTTTTATTACATAAAAAATATCTATATTTATAAGTTAAATATCAAAATTTAAATATATAAAATAAAATATTATAAACATATTTAATTATTCAATCAATTAATAAATATAAAAAATATTTCTCTTTAATATATCACTAATCGTTTAACGTTTTCTTCACTTTTGTCCTCGAATAAAAAATATCTGTTTTAAATTATCACACATGTTTAAAAATATCAAATCACTAAAATCAATTTTAATGAATTAAAATATTGAATTTTAAAATATTTACGTGTAATTTTATTTTTGTAATAATTTAAATTTGCTTTTTTATTTTATAAATTAATATTCAAACTCTTACATTATATCATTTTGATGATTAATTAACAAAATTTATTATAAAAACATTATAATTATTAAGTCCTGTATTTAAATTTCTATATTTTTTATATTATTTAAAATATATGATATATTATTTTGTAAAATTCAAAGTCTTCACTATCAGAACTGTGCTTGATATTCCCAGTGGTTGTGGTTTAAATTCAATCCATGTGAATATGGGAAATGTCTGTATATGATGTGACAAATAAATATTATTAACGTTAAATATTATTAAATTAATTAATAAATATTAAAATTTAGAAATATATTACATATTTAATTTAAGTAAGATTTTATTTTAAATAATTTATAATTATATATTTAATTTATATCAAAATAATATTATTTTAAATAGAAATTGTTAACGGATTAATGATATTTTTTACTACATTCATATTGGATTCAATTCTCATTAAATATTTATTTAAATATTATAATTAATTTAATAAAACTATTTATAATTAATTTAAAAATTTTAATAATGTCACATCATCAACTAGCTATTGTAGACATAATACATCATTAATCTAGTTTATATAGACGCGCAACATCAACAACAATTTGGAGAAATTTAAATTACATCCTCAAATATTTCAATAATTATAATTTGGTCCCCTTAAATTTGATAGAAATTATAATCCTATTCTTTAATTAAGTTTTCCAATCTGTTAAATTTTTCATTAAGTTATAATATTTCCAAAAATAAAAAGAGTTATCAAAATTTAATAAAATGACTAAAAATCCAATATATATTGTATAAATTAGATTGGGGATTAAAATTAGCTGATTCTAAAGTAGGATTCCAGAGCCGAATCCGAGCTTAGCTTGAACGCGCATCCAAACACTTGGCGATAACGAAAGATTAATAAAAAATGCAGCAAAATTTGTTATTGAGAAATGGAGAAGAGAGAGAATATGAAGGAAACGGCAAAGCTTCGCCACTTTATTAGGTCAAATACATTGCATGTGGGTTATTTTAGTGTGTATTGTCGCATACACAAACCTCTATCCTCTCATCATAAGAACCAACCCTTCCTTCCCCCCCACCTATCTTTCATTCATCTTCTTCCACAGTTTTCATTTTCCCTTTCTCTCTCTTTTTTACCCTATTTGATAGGGTTTCCGTGTCCTTCTAGCTCCAATCTGTCTCATGCGTTCGTGTCTTCAAGCTACATACGTTGAAGCTTTACCTTTCTTCCTTGTTGGGTCTCTTTTTTTCCTCTCCTAAGAGGGTTTTTGGGCGGTGAACGGTGCGGATTTTACCTCCCGGGGCTTTTTTGAGCTATACTCATGTCAAAGCTCTTTTCCTTTAGTGGTAAATTTTTAATCTCTGTTTTCGTTTTCCTGTATGAGGATCTTTGGTTTTCGGTTTCTGTTCAATTAGTTTTGCAGATCGGACATGACAAAAGTTATATATATTATAAATTATCGTTGATGATTTATATTAATTTGGTTTATTTCCAAAAATTTTTGCTAATTTTTGTTTCTTTACTATCTGGATGTTCAGGTAAAGGTTAAATTTTGAGTCTTGGTTGTGAAATGGTTAAAATTCAGGTTGATCTACGGGAAGAATTTAATTAACTTTCGTTTTTTCTTCTATTTGTTGGTTTTATTTCCTTGAAAACCAAGGCTGTGAAATAGTTCTAGTTGTAGATCAGACATCCTTGTAACTAACCCCTTAGTTTTTTTCTCCCATAAATTCTCCTTGCTGTTTCATTTGTAGGATATCTTGAAGTTTTAGTAGAGATTTGGGTGTTTTTTAAGCTGAATCTGTTTGTTGTTTTATGCTTCTTTCAAGTTGAGAACCATATAGATGTTTTGGTTGTAGATCCGGTCAGTTCTGAATGAAATCGGATGGGATTATAGGTTCGGATGGCTTTCTTTTCAGGTGTAGGTTGTTTTCTGAGATGATTCTTGAGTTATTAGATCCAAAGCCCCAGCTAGTTTATAGATCTTCTGGATTTTCCTTATGGGGCTCCGTGTGAACGTTTGGAGTCAAAAGTTTGGTCTCTTAAGTGAATCTTCATAGGTTCCTTTTCAAAATCTTTGTATTTGTTAGACATGGTGTTATTAGAGATATGGTTTTTGTAAGCTTTGTGGTCAACAAAACTGTTCTGTAATCATAAATATCTTTCGAATTTTTAGATTACTCTGGTAGACTTCTCCGTCATCATCAATTTTTTCCTTTGGTTTTCAGGAACTGATAATTTTTACCCTGGGGGATCGATCTACCCAAACCCAAAGGAATCAAACCTTCTTTTGTCCCTTGGACATCGTGTGGATGTTTATTTTCCCCCTTGTAAGAGATCCCGCATCGGTGGTGCGCCTTTCGTTTTCTCTGGGGAGAGGTTTGAGCAGAAGAAGCCATCAATCGAGGTTCTCCCTGATGAATGCTTATTTGAAATCTTCAGACGGTTACCTGGAGGCCAAGAGAGGAGTGCTTGCGCCTGTGTTTCCAAGCGCTGGCTTACACTTGTAAGCAACATCAGCAGAGATGAAATCAGTGACAACAAGACCACTGAAGCCTTGAATCTCAAGGATGATAGTTCTGAGGTTGAAGTTCAGGATGTTCTGGGAGGTGGATACCTATCTAGAAGTTTGGAAGGCGAGAAAGCTACAGATGTTAGACTCGCTGCTATTGCTGTCGGAACTGCTAGTCGTGGTGGATTGGGCAAGCTTTTCATTCAGGGAAGCAATTCCAAACGCAGAGTGACTGCTGTTGGACTCAGGGCCATTTCCCGTGGATGCTCTTCTCTAAGGGTTCTTTCCTTGTGGAATTTGCCTTCTGTTGGAGATGATGGTCTGTGTGAGATTGCTGATGGCTGTCACCAGCTACAGAAGCTCGATCTTTGCCACTGTCCTGCTATTACTAATGAGTCCTTGCTCGCCATTGCAAAGGGCTGCCCTGATTTAACTGATCTGACCATTGAAGGTTGTGCAAACATTGGAAATGAAGGTGTCCAGGCTGTGGCACGCAGCTGTCTGAATCTAAAATCTATTTCAATCAAAGATTGCCCCCTTGTTGGAGATCAAGGAATTGCAAGCCTGTTGACATCAGCCTCATATTCGCTCACAAAAGTAAGGCTTCATGCCTTGAACATTACAGATGTCTCTCTTGCTGTTATTGGACACTATGGCATGGCAGTGACCGACCTTTCTCTTACTAGCCTTCCAAATGCGACTGAGAAGGGCTTCTGGGTAATGGGTAATGGTCATGGACTACAGAAATTGAAGTCTTTCACTATTAAAGCCTGCCCCGGAGTAACAGATCTGGGACTTGTAGCTGTTGGAAAGGGTTGTCCAAATCTGAAGCAGTTTTGCCTCCGCAAATGTGCTTTCTTATCTGATAATGGGTTGGTGTCTTTTGCCAAAGCAGCAGGTTCACTAGAGAGCTTGGAACTGGAGGAGTGCCACAGGGTCACCCAATTTGGGTTTTTTGGTTCCCTTCTCAACTGTGGTCCAAAGTTCAAGGCTATTTCTCTTGTGAACTGCTTGGGTGTCAAGGACCTAATCTTGGGATTGCCTCCTCTATCACATTGTGAATCTCTTCGATCCCTGTCCATCCGGAACTGCCCTGGTTTTGGCGACACTAACTTAGCTGCATTGGGAAAGTTGTGTCCTCAACTGCAGAATATAGTGTTGAGTGGGCTTCATGGAATAACAGATGCGGGGTTTCTCCCATTGATTGAGAGCTGTGAGTCTGGTTTGGTGAAGGTTAATCTCACCGGTTGTCTCAATTTGAGTGACAAAGTTGTTTGCAAGTTGGCTGATTTACATGGGTGGACCCTAGAGATGCTGAATCTTGATGGTTGTAGCAAGATCAGTGATGCTAGCTTGGTTGCAATTGCAGAGAACTTTCAGCTACTCAGCGATCTAGATGTCTCCAAATGCGTAATCACTGACTCCGGAATTGCTGCTCTTGCTCGCTCTAGTCTGATCAATCTTCAGATCTTATCCGTCTCTGGTTGTTCTATGGTCTCGGACAAAAGCCTGGCGTCACTTTGGAAATTGGGCCAGACCCTCTTGGGGTTAAACCTACAACAATGCAAGGCAATTAGCAGCGCTGCAGTTGAGGAGCTTGTGGAGCAGCTATGGAGGTGTGATATCCTTTTCTGAACAATACCGCAGTATGGGTTATCAGCAACCCGGGTTTCGAACCCCAACCTTTCTTAATAGCCTTCGTGAGTAGCAGCAGAAGTTTGTGTAGTTTTTGGGTCCATCAGCTATGGGTCTTTAACAGTCTGGAACTCGGAGCCTTTTCCAGGGAATACGGCCATTCTCCATGAATTTTTTTGCAGGTTTCTCTTTATCAGAGATCTGTTGACCAGGTTTTTGAATCCTGATGGTTTCTTCATGGCCAAACGTCCCTGAGAATATAGTTGCTGCTGGGTTCTGGAATTTAGGGTATCTTTTTTCTTCATGTTAAAGTTTTCTGTTTGCTGGGTTTCTGGCGCATGGTGTTTTTGCTTAGCTGTGTTCATTTCTACTTGGGCTAAGCTTGTCGTCCTTCGTCCATTGTTGGTTTTACCGAGTCTCTCACGTTTTTGAACTCAATGTTCTGCACGTGATGGTTGGGTCTTTTTTTGTTTTCTTCCATGGCGGATTGGAAATCTCGAATCATCGTAGCTATGGTTTGCTTTAGGCAGTTCAGAGTAGGTTTGGTGTACAGCTTTCATGGGCTTTGGCCATGGCAGCCGGTTTATATAGTCTGCCATGACAACTCCGTGGAGTTGTTTTTCCCTTCTTTTCCAAGCCCTATTTTTGCTGGTTCCATCTGGTCTCTGAACTGTAGTTTGTAACCTCTCAACAATGTAACGAGCATTAAATCCGCCATTGGATGTCTTGTATGTTTCTGTTGCCATGATCAATAAAAGTGATGGAACTCTTATGTATGTAAAAATTGATGAATGCTGCATCATCCTGGGGATTCTGCTTACTGTGAATGATCTAACTTCGTGCTCCCAGCATGTTCAAAGAAACAAAACTGTAAATCTATCACAAGGCTACAGTCGGCAACATCAGAAGGGCCATCTCACGAGTGGTTTGAATCCTGACAATTGGATTGGTATATTAGTAAACTGGTTAAAGTAACTTAAAAAACAAGATGAATTGGATTTCAATGCTTTTAACTTGGAAAAAGTCTTGTAACACAACTTAGACTAGTCTCTATTACCTGACCACCTCAAAGAAGTCCTAGACTAGTCCCTAGTACCTAATCACCTAAAACAAATTTATTAGACCATTCTAAAATTTCAGCCGTAGTATGATGAATTGATGATAGTACTATAAATACTGACCCGTACCTGAAAGTCGACTCATTGTGGTATGTTGGTCGATGCTCATAGTTATTGGGAATACTGTAGGTTGGACAATCCCTGTTCGATCATGGATCATTAAACAGTACAGTAGATGACTCTAAAATTTTCAAATATTAAGCCATTCATTAAAAAGAAAAAGAAAAAGAAAAACATGAATTGGGACAAGTTGGTGGTAAAGGAGGATTGGCATACAGTTGGGTGAAACAGGAATGAACCAAACCTAACAAACGCTGTGCAAAGCTGACACGAATTAACCATAGCTGCAGTATATTGTAGAAAAGACATCATAACATATAATGTAGAATTTTTCATGCCTTAACATCCACTTAAAACCACTGCCATGCTTCAGTGCAATGGGGGCTATTGTTCCAACTCCAGCTGTCCTTGCTCTCCGATCAATGGCCCTTGATCAGTGTCAAGCTGACTTACACCAGAATCGGCTCTAGAAACTGCCTCCTGCTGCTGGACGGGAGATAATTCCTCATTTGTCACATTAGATAAGTTGGCATTCTCATTGATCGTCTCTTTAGATGAGGCTGAGGCTATCTTTCCCTCGGTAGTTGCTTTAGATTCAGTTAGAGATATCTGATTGGATGGCATAGATGTATTTTCCTCATTGGCTGCACTGGGCAAATTAGTCTTCTGAGAAGGCAGTTTGGGAAGTGATTTCCGTTGTGGCTTCTTTAAATGGACAGGAGATATTCCTTTGGCAGAGATACTTGGAGATGCTTTCTCATCCAAACTTAGCCGGCCTAATTGAAGGCCGCTATTGCTGTTACCATCAGAGTTTAAAGGAGTTGTGCTTTTTCTTCGACCAAGCTTTGGAGATTTAGCTCTTGTTGTTGGTATCTGGCATCAAGGAATTAGAAAAAGATCAATGTTGCTTATATTCAGAAACTCAATGCAGCAGCCATATGAGAAGGAAAAACAGAAAACCCATACCGCGGTTAACAAGTGTAATCCAAAACAGAGATGGAATTATTATTATAAAATGATGATGTACCCACACACTCGGGAAAGCATAAATAAATTGGTCTGTTGAGCCGGGTTGGGTCAAAGCAAATAAAAACCATTCAATTCAAACATATCCCTCAAAGCTAAATGTATCAACTACAATTCACAATGACAGTTGAGTTAACAAGGGAGGTATAAATTGCAACTCAACAATACAAAACAGCATTTTGCAGAAAAGAAAATGGCTCTTGTAGGATGTTGAGCAGAGACATATGTGAATGCCTGAATAAGAAATGTGTACAAAAGGAGATATAAATTGCAACTCAACAATATAAAACAGCATTTCAGTCCTACTACCCTACCCACAAGAAAAAAGAATAAACAAGAATAAACACGTCATTGTCATTAAAATTGAAATACCAGAGACAATTTCTCCTGATAGTTTCTACATTGAAATGACAATCTAGTATTTTATTCATCAGAAAATTGAACTAACCTTCTTTAATTCCACCTTAGGAGGAGGTTCCTGATAGAAGTTTGGCAAAGGAGTTGCTTTAAAATTCAAACTCTTCCTAAACATCTTAATCTCAACTTCTTGAGTTTCCTGGAAGAAAATTGAAGTATTATTATGACAAGAAAGAATGAATTCTGGATCTTTAACTGTTGGATTCACAAAATAACACCTTGGACTTGGCTTGCAAGCTGCTCTTTTCTACTTCCCTAGCATGAATCTTTTCCTCAAGTTTAGTGTAGAACTGCACAATACAACGTTGAAGACTTAAGTAAAAGTGCTGCAAGAATATACAACATTATCTTGAGAACATAATATAAGCACCGACCTCTTTCCTTCTCTCAGCCCGTTCGCCACACTTGAAACTGAAACCATAATTTGGAAGGGTACCGACCCTACGAGGTTTGG
Organism: Abelmoschus esculentus; assembly: GCA_035048815.1. Lineage (NCBI taxonomy): Eukaryota > Viridiplantae > Streptophyta > Magnoliopsida > Malvales > Malvaceae > Abelmoschus > Abelmoschus esculentus. Next base: position 1,465,653 of record JAUCBN010000025.1, read on the forward strand.
CATCAGTTGAAGTTGGAGTTATATGAAGCAATCAAGGATAAACATAAACACGGTGAATTGGGAAATAGAAGCCTAAAACCTATAGAGTGCAGTGCAAATGAAACTCATATATCAACATATTTCAACCCAAGTCCCAGTCAGGAAGTAAAAAAAAAAAAAAATCAAACTAGAATGGATACGATGACTCTGAGTCTGCTTCAGATTTAGTAACAGGCCCTTTCTTGAGAGGCTTCAGTTTGGGTCTTTCCCTGTATTCAATAGAACAGTTAAAAAAATGACAGGTGAAAATATACAGATAAAAGATGACCACTATTAACTCCCCCCAACAGTGGGTTAACAACAACAATAACAAGGGCAAAAGTGCATGAAATAACGGAAAGCTAAGAAATTGAAACATAAGGACGAGTAACACGTACGCAGTTCTTTCAGAGAAGGCTGCATCAGAGGTTTCAGATTTCTGTCGGAAGAAGAGAGGAAAAAAGCAATGCTCAAAATGGCAGGAAAAATAATTGAAAACGGAAACAATCAAAAGAGGAAATGCTAACAACTCTAACCTTAGATGCATTAAATTGTTTGTTTTTATGAGGCAGATTCAGACCTGAACTTGTAGCAACAGAACCTCCATTTGAAGGTGTTAACATCACCTCTGAAGTTTTTCCATCTTTATTTTTCTTCACCAAAACTGACTGAACAGTTTTGGGACCAAATGGCTTCTCATTCTTGGTATTGCTTTGAACCTTCTGAGGTTTGGATTGCTTCACATTATCCTTTATTTCCCCTCCCTACAAATTCAGACATTCCTGAATATGATATCAAACTAATGGTAATTAATAAAAGCATTCAAATAATCAAACTTTCAATACCTCATAATCAATCAATCCTCTGCTCTCCACCAAGACATTGGACTGTTCTCTAGCTTCCTCCGTTGCTCCACTGTCATCCACTCCATCATGCAAATAAGTTTCAATGGTTTCCTCAACACTCCCACTCACAATATCTGAACCACTATCATCCCCAGGAACCCGAAGTTGTGGATAAACACCATTTTTCTGGGAAGCTTCAATCCCAAAGGAAGACAATTTATTTTCTGAATCCATCACACTGACAAAAATAAAACAAATAAAAATATGAGCCAGATTTAAAATTTCTCCAAACCCTTGGAGCGACACAAATTTCAATATTTACTAATTTTAATAGGTAAACGTCTATCCACGTCTATCTATGTCAATTTCATAAAGGACAAAAATGGCTCCGATTGATTAACGCTTTTCCTTGTTTTTATTTCCCCCAATTTACGTTTAGTTTTCAAAGAGATCACATACGAATATTCGTAAAGTACCTTACTGTTTATAATATTCATTGTTGCAATAACATTCAAGAAAATGCGCGAAAAGAACACTAAACTAGATCTATTATTTGCAGACAAATAGTAAACAAAAAGCGAAATAAAAACATGCGCAAAAAAGGCGGAATCGAATCAGTAAAAAGAGTAAAAGAAAATACTAAAGCAAAGCTCCGACGATAACAGAGATCTCCAATGCCACCAAACAACTAACGCATTGCGCTTCTCATTAATCTACTTTTACAAGATCACAAACAAGAAATCCCTCAATCTTTCTCAGGAACCAAACAAACAAGAAATTGAGAAAACAAAAGAAAATTGCATTGATTTTCTTTCTTACCTCATAAAGCGTGCGATAAATCAACACTCCATGAATCCCAGAAGAAGATTACTGAAAGCAATTATTAAAGAAAATGCGAAAGATCTGAGTTAAAGAAAGAAGTCAAGAACGAAAGGTAAACAGTGAAGATTAAAGGATCTAACCGCTACGGAGGAAGCTGCTTTTCTTCCTTTCTTTCTCTGATACTTGTACGAATACTCTTTTCTTGGAGGCTGAAGGGTATTTTATACGAGCGGCTTTCAAATCCATTTCAAGGTAAAATCTCTTTTACAAGGGAAAACGACACCCTGTCAAAATACGGTTATGGAAACACGGTTTTTAAATGGCTTAATAGTTAAATAGGTCCCTATATTAAATATTAATTTATTTTTAATACCTAAATTATTTTTTTTGTTTTATATAAGTATTTGAAGTTTTATTTCAGACCGTTAAAAAATTATTAATCAATAAAAATATAATATGTGGTATATTTTTATTTTAAATTTATTTTAATTATTTTTAAAAAATCAAAATTTATTTTTTAAAATAATAATTTTATTTTTTTAATAAAATTGTCTCAAAATTTAACCCCCAAATTATCGTAAATATTATTGTTGATTGCCTTGCCGAAGAATCACTATTCGATGGATGTGTCGATCGAATAACTCAAAAAAATTTATTTGATTGGATCAGACACTCATCTAATTGAACTAGTTCAAGAGGACATCTTGGTTTCTCCTTGGAAAGGAAGATAAACTTTTATCAATTGGTGGTGTCGTATGACTGAACCTGTTCCACTCTAGAAAGATGGAACCATTGTTTTCAATTTCCTTGGGAAGACTGTTCCCAGCACTCAGGCAAGGTGTTGAAAGAGGACCCAACCGCAATGATAGATCACAGGTAATTTCATGTGGGTTGTTAGAAGTATTTCTAACATCTGTCTGCTTCATCATACTCGAAGAGTCCACAGCAGGAGAGAAGATGTTTCGAATGCCACCCATCGGGGAGATTCCATAGCTATGCTGAAGTTCTTCAACTTAAGGTGGTTCCCATAGAAAAGAGGATATACGAAATACATACTCGGAGCATGCTTCTCCACATTACTAGGAAGAGGACCATTCTTAGATGGTAAAGAGAACATGTCAGCGGCACGGTCATCGTTATGAGCGAGTTTCTGAGCTTCATTCCCCATATGTGCCACAGTCACGGTTGTATGTTTTATGAATCCGGAATAACTAGCCATGCAGTGTGAATTAGTTAAGAGATTTCCTTGACTACTGTTCTCTGCTTCTTGAGTGCCTGGGTTATGGTAACAGCTCGGACTGCAATTACGTTGACTCCTCAAAGTTGTTCTTGCAGTGCAGCCCAAATTTCTTGAATGAGAGAACCTCTCATGGGTTGGTGTCTGTCACTGTGCCAAGCTCTTTTTTCGCAGACATAAGGTCTTGGACCTGGTCTAGGCATCTACAATGATTCCTTTTACTGAAGAAGAAAGAAAAACCCTTTACTTCTTCAAAAGGAAATTGCAGTACTGGAGCAAACAAGAAACATTAAGTAGTGGAAGAGATGGAGAGAAATAAAAGAGGGTTTAAGTTAACTGATGAGTTTGGTGCGTCCCCCACTCATCCACATGCCTGGCCTGCTTCCCAGTTCCCCCAGCCCTAAAATATACAAAGGGTAGTGGTGGTACTGTATCTGGTAGGGGTTGCAGAATTGATAACATTGGCACTGTCGGTGGCATACTGGCATGTCATATCTATGTAACCCAACCCCTTGCCCCGTATGGCATGTCCTCCCTCTGCAAACACTTTGACCTGGCAAATTCTCCATCACAGTTCTCACGCCCTTTACACCAAACACATGATGGCCTCGCCTGGGCCCTGGAGGCTTTCACTCCCATACTTCTTCAAACATGCGCCATTCTCATGTTTCATGCTACTCTTTGACACCCCCTTTCACCTAATCCAAACAAAATGTATAGTTACTAATCAAGACATCATTTTGTAATAGTAGTAATCTAACAAAATCATGGCACTCGATCACGTTTTTTTTCGCTTTTGCCTACTTTTTAACCTTTTTGAGGCTTATAAAATCCTAGTTGTCAGAAAGAGAGGGGGGGGGGGGGTGTGATGTTACTACTAATTCCCGAACTTAACCATCAAAATATGCTAGTGAAATCTTTAAAGAAATTTTATTGTGCTGATGAAAATTCTTTCATTAAGACCACCCACCTTCCACAGAAATATTAACTATCATATACATTACCTCAAATTATATCACTCATGCATGCATGCATACAAAGTGCATGCGTTCTTTTAACGGAAAAAAATCTTGTTAGCTAGGAGGAGATTCAAAAATTCATGAGGAATTTGTGGACTTGGCAAGGCCATCAACAGCCATGTTTATCTCTAATCGAACCCAAATAGTAAAAAGGATGAATCCAAATAGTAATAACAATGGAACCCACATTGTAAAAAGGATGAGAGGATTGCTGTCTACTTTAAAGATGACTAGTTAATGTCTCTGTTGCTGAAGCAAAGGCACCTTCTATTTTTAGCCTAGTAGTACTTGGTAGCACCAGTTACTGCCACCAACACTTGTCGGCTCGATCCACTCCATCTCCATCGCCACTTTTGCTCACTTATGGATTTGAAAATGAAACCCATTAGGCCTAGCTACACAAAATGGTAAAATAATGTAAGAAATCTTATCATTTATTCCCGAAAGACCCATACTGCAGCTGATTTCTCAGTGCCTGATTAAGACATGGGAAACTAAGAGATGCCATGAACATGGTGGTTTTCTGGCTCTATTCTAAAGCTTGTGGGAAAATGCGGGTCATGCTCTTTGATGGGGTTTGGGAGAAATCTGTGGACTTGGTTCCTTGGCTGGTCCTTATCTACAGATCGTTTTAAGTGTCGGATTTTGATTCCCCTCGATGTAAGCGATGCTCGAACACAGAAGAAAGAATCTTACCTGTCATTGGGGTTTAAAGTTAAAGAAAAGGTACGGGCTTTCAATGCTCCCCTTCTACATAATTTCCTCGGCTTCTTAGTCAGCAAGCAAAGCTAAGGAGTTGTAGTGAAAGGGAATGTTCTACATCGAATCAAGTCCTTTCTTGTAGATCAGAACTTCAACAGCCTTTTCATTTCAATTGCTTCTCTCTTTCACATATATGTTCTTCATTTATGATTAAACCTAAACCAAGATTACAATCAACTCCATTACTGTTACCGGGACGATTTGTAAAGCTCGAAGTCTATGGTTGATTACTGGATTATCACAAATATGACCATTGGAATTTCCAGGACGTTTAAGAACATCTAAAATAGAAAGCAGTGAACTAAAATCAACCAATATGGTCGGCTAGATAAAAATAAACCAACTTCACTTGGTATTTTTTTTATCACTCATTAAAAACTAAGTTTTTTCCCCTTACCTATCAACAGGTACATGAATTAGCATTGCAATAAACCAAACCTAACTTTTTTGTCAAATGCACCAAATGAATTGAAACCAATGGCAGAAATAATCAGCATGAGATGTTAAAAGTCATACGAACAATGAGGGATAGGAAAATATTTGGGTTAATCAAGCTTTAATAAATACAATAAGTTTTAAATTCAGTAAATATTGTGAATTATTTCAAGAGTCAGAAGGATAGGAGGAAGACGGTAGGTGTATATAATATTCTAATATTACAAAGCACAGAGGCATAGCAGTCAGATCATGAATCTCCCCATATCAAAGATCCACACAATAAGTATTTCAACCCAAGTATCCTCTCCCCCCTCTCCTCTTGACTTTTGTGCACAACTTGAAGAACAACATCATATGATCTCAAAAGAAAAGCCGAAAAGGGGAAAGAAAACAAGAAAAGATAATACCAAAGGAAGGCAAAGAACAATTTATGTGGAAAGTTCAGTAAGGAGGGTAGTAATACCCAGGTGGTGGCCCCATTCCGTTAACGGGTGGCATTCCATAAGGCATCACTGGCATTGCTCCGGGTCCATAATATCCAGGGTTAGGGTTAATCTTAGCCAAACTAGTTTGACCTTGCATTCCATCTTTTGCATATTGTTGCCATACCTGCTGTTCCTGGACAAGCAAATGTTGCTTCTTTTCCATGTCCGACATTTGCACATATGAAGGAGGTGGAATGCTCAATGATGCAGCGAATGGGTCTTGATTGACATTCTGAACTGTTCCATCCGGTGCTGGAAGAGCTAAAACTGGGGTCTTCCCTGGCCCTGGCAATGCCACACTACTGGCACTCCCCCCACTCAACTGAGAAGTGCTGACCTGCTGCCTTACCATCCCCTGATCATACATGCCATTCAACAATAATGGATCAAGCCCACCACCTAAAGCTGCTTTTTGCCTCGATAAATTACTAGCCGACTCAACTAAAGCCAATTCCCAATCTGCCTTCCCTGGCTCAGCAGCTGGGGTTTGCCAAGCAGAAGTCACTTCAGGCTGCCCATTTGAAGGGAAAGCTTCCCATGATCCATTACCATTATTAGCTGCAGGCGTATTAAACAAAGCCAATGCCAATTTGTTTCCCTGATCATCAGCTGTGACGCCGTCATCCCTCAAATCCACTAAATCCACTTGTGGTTCTGGAGGTTTAACAGGCTCTGGTTCTGGCGGCGGTGGTGGAGTATAATTCTCAGGTGGAGGAAGTGCCTTTATTTCATTCATTTCTGGCTCAGGCTCTTCCTCTTTAGGTGGAGGAGGAAGCTCCTTCTTCCTTGGACTCTCTGGCCTCTTAGCTCTATCCCTCAAAAACTCCTCCAGTGTCTCCAACAATTTACCCGTAATCCTCTGCACCTCAGGATACTCTGATGATCTAGCCACACCTATATCCTTGCACCAATTATAAAATGCAATCAGCTCATCAATCTGCTTTGCTGCACTCGCATAGGCATCAAATGCCTTAACACAATCGGGGTATTCCATATCAAAAAATCTATCAAGCAACACAGCCAAAACCTCACAAATATCCGCATATAACTGAAAACTCTCTTTCACCACAGGATACAAAGCGAACAAGATCATTCTACTATTCTTAGCCAATCCTGTAGGCCGACAAGACAAGAACCGATCCAATAACCTCTGCAAATGACCCATCTTCCCGAAAATCCTCTCGGGCTTCATTTCCCTCAATGGGGTCACAGTTTTCTTCTCCTCTTGCCCATATCTCCCAACTGCCTCACTCATATCACCATAAGACCTTGTTCTCCTAGTCGTCTCATAATTCTCATACCCATTATTATCACCTCTGAAATCCCCATAATTATACCCGTGCTGCCTTGGTGGTGGTGACCGGAAATTGTCTCTTCCACTGAATCTATCATCACCATCTCCATGACTACTTCCCCCAGCACCATTGCTGCTGCTGCTGCTGCCTTTCCTATCGAAAAGCATCAACTCAAGCCTTTGATCTAAATACATAGCATAGGTTCTTACAAAAGCAGAATGATCCCAAGAACTCGAGTGAGCCTCATCTCTAAAATCCGACATATTCAACAACCTTGTACCTTTCCTCGTAGCATACAAGATCTCTTCTTGAAACACCGGATCTCCATCATTCATCAGCCTGTGAACAAGAACAAGTGCTTTGAGTGCCACGATCCAATCACGTGTCTTCCCTAGCCGCTTTGACACCGCCGACACACACGCGTTCACATATCCGCGTGAGTACGAAGTCAAATTCAAGATCTCTCGCACGTACTTCTCGTCGGCGGGATCGTCGTCGTGGCTCGTCGCTTTCACGACCGCCACCTCGAGGTCCGGCGCCATGTTGCTCGCTACCTTGGCTATTCCAATGCTAGTTTGGTCTTTAACAGCCCCGATCGCTTTCCGAATCGTGCTCGGCATCTTTACCGTTTGATTTCAACCAAACTCAACTCCTTTTATTTCGAAACTGATCTAACGGTAAGATTACTTAAATGTTCAACTCTTCACCTCCAAGAGTAAATCTAAACAAAATTCAACTAACTCTAATTAAGATCAATTAAACCGTCATTGAAAGTCCAAATACAAACGAGAATAACAAAAATACCTTCTAGATCTGCAGTATACTGAGAAGAAAGAAGACCGATCAGTCAAAACGGCGACGGATCGGTTGACTTTTTCAGCAAAGAAACACCAGAAAATCGGCGATGGATTCTTCAACGATAAGAAGAATCAGTGCGTTGGACTAGGTGAATGGCGACGTGGAGAGATGAGGGCCGTTCAAGTAGATGAAATGAACGAGATCTGATAAGGAACGGGTGGTTATCTCGGCATCGTGTGTCGTCGCGTCTCTGTTGTGTTGAACTTCCGAGCGACAAATTGAAGCATAGAAAAAGAGAGTATGGGTTTTGATTGGATGCTTCGCTGGACATTATTTAAAATATGCAAATTGCAAAACTGTGTACGCGTACGGTTTACGGTGACACCGACATATTTCCTTAATGAAAAAGACTGTTTCTCTTGGGTGGAGTCTGGATTCGTATATGGGATTTGTATTATGAAAATTCTAAACCGAGCTGAATTTGTTAAATATAATTTTATATTATTAAATTAATTAATAAAAATTAAAAATTCAGTATATAATTAATAAAAGAATGATAAATTCAACATAAAATTAATAATTGTATGATTAACTTTTTAAATTTTTATTCTTTATAAATTAATTTAATAATATTTAACGATATTTAATATTAACGATCTTTAACGATGTTCGACGTCCGTTGTAGACTCATACTTAGTATTGTACACTAAAAAACTTTTATGTTCATATACGGTAGACGGTTTCCTTAATTATTATGATTATTTATCTTAATAATATTAATTTATAATTTAGATTTATTTTTTTTCTTTGCGAATGTTTTTTTCTTTTACTACTCTAAATTAAGTATACAATTTAGTATCAATCATCTCTTGAACAAATGATTAAAGTTTATAGTTGATATATTCGGATGATAATTTAATTTAAATCTGATTTGAAATTAATACGATCTAAAAAATATCTATTCCAAATTAGATTAGAAAAAAATATGAATACGACTTTAAACCAAAAAAATATCTAAGTCCAAATTATAAACATAAAAAAAAATTATCTTTTCCATAACTAACAATAGTGAAATTAACAAAATATTATTTTTAATTTTTTTATTTAAAAATATAGTTTTCTTAAAATTATTTTTAACAATACTATAGTAAATTAGAAGTCGGGTAGATTACAATCTGACTTTGAACGATAAAATCGAATTATAAATAAAATGAATAAAACACTATTTAAAGTCGTATTGTAATAAAACACTATTTAAAGTCGTATTGTGATTTACCCGACTTTTGATTTTCTACGGTAAAATATCCTATTATTAAAAATAAAAGTAAAAAATGAATTTACAACTATTTAAAGGTCCAGTATTTGTTAAAGTAAAAGCCCAAATCTTAAATCACAAAGCTCAATCCAGAGGTCTATTTTATTTCCCACTGGGATTCGATTTTAGCATAAAAAATGTGGCTCAACTCAAGCATTTGATTCTGGAAATATACCTCTTCAAATATGTAGTTTAAAACTAAAGTAAATCCTTCCTTTTTCTTTAAAAAAAGAATCCCACAACTAGCAAAGGGTATATTAAAACGTAATTAACATTAAATAGTACTTAAAACTAAGCTTAATACATCCAATTAAGCAAGCTAATGGGAATTAATTATAGGCTTCAATCATCATGGTCATGCTCTCAAACTTCACTCATTTAACAGGTTTTTACAACTACAGACTTATTGGAAGGATTAATTTACTGCAAATCCAATGTTTCATGCTCAGTTCCTTACTATCTTCAGCCGCTGCACACTACTAACGAAACTTCTGCAATACGAACAGTAAATAATCGTGTTAATCATCGTATATGTTAAGATTCGAACTCTTTAAATGTATTGAATGTTATCGTTTAAAGATGATCGTAGGAGACTTACTGCCATGGAATATCTCCTGCAATCAGCCAATCTCCTTCTTTGTCTTGGTAGGTGAGAATATAACGTGTATAATCGTCGTCAGCACAGTTCTTGTCTGTTCAGAAAGAATATATTGAGATTTGGGAGGGGATTTTTTTTTATATAATTAAATGACTTACATACCTTTGGCAAACACTGTGATCAAGGAGTTGGTAAGTGTTTGATACGAGTGATAAAGCCTTATATCAACCTTTCTTGTGATTGCAACTCCTTCCATCTTCACCTTAACATAAATGGATCTGCCATTTTCTTTACCTGCAACTCGGTTGTTCTGGATTCTACAAACTTGATGCTGCTGCTGGAATATTTTCTTCCCCCATGTTTTAATGGGTGGCCACCCCACGACTTGATCAACTTCCTCTGCCTCATTCCTGTTAAAGTTTCAAGTTTCAACACTAAAATTAATAAACTTGTGCAGCTGTTGTGCTATATTCTTCATTAAAATGGTAACAGAGCTACTTACTCATCAATGGTGGAAAAACTACTCTTCTTTTGATCCTTTTGATCTTCTTCCTCGTTTGGCTGACCACTCCAAAGAAGCAAGGTCTTTGTTTTACATTCTTGTTCGAACATTCCAAAAGCCTGCTCAAAACTACGCTTACTTTTGTCACTGAAACCACCCATCTCTTTCGGCTGACCGAGTCCATGGGAGTTCAAGTCGAACCCCTTTATTATGTTTGGTGTTGGGAGAGCAAGACTGAGTTGAAACTCCATATTTGGCATGGGAAATCAAAGTACAAATTAACAATGTTAAAACCCAATAAAATATGAAAGAGAGAGAGAGATGGGGCTTAATGCGAATGAAGTTTCTGCTAGAAACTGGGGATGTATTTATATATATATATATACAACTGCTTGAAACTGGGGATGTATATGGGAATATGAGAAGGAATTGACCTGTGTCCTGTGGAAGAGGGGGAAGTTAGGGACAGCATGGAAATTGGGTCGGGAAAAAGCCTAGCAGTGATTCGGACAGGTAAGGAAAGGGTGCACTAACGTGCCAGAACCAGAACCAGAACCCCCTAACCCAGTAGGTTAGTTTACTTCCAAGTTTTTGTCCCCACCAATTACCAAACGATCTCCCCTCTCTATATAGAGTACAGACTGCTTAATTAAGTATAATCTAAACAGTCTATATCTGAAATAAGTAAGCATTTGCTGTCACAATTGAAAGTATATTTTAAATTTTTTTTAGTATTTATGTATCTTTAAATGAACACGATCAATCGAACTGAATCAAGTCATTATTTTTGGAGCCATTAACCAGAGGGAAGTAAGCTTTGCTCTGATATACCCAAGAAACTGTCATTAACAACTTTGTTGATGATTCTATCAAATTATAGCTCTTAATTTTTGTCAGTTTTGGTGAGATCATGTGCTTGTTTTTATATCGATGTAAACTTGACAGTAAGAAATTCATAAAATATAGTCCGTGCACATGAGTTCAGTTCCTAAAACATGTACCGACATGTCTGCAGATGATCCTCAAACACATCATGATGCATGAACTTTCTTGTTTCAACAACATCCATGCATGATAATGGAGGGTTTTAAAACATTCTGTTCATCCTCTTCATTGTAATGATTTCAAACCTAAACACTTCTTCCCCATTAAAATAATATTGATTCTTTCTGTCGGGGTTTAGTTCTACAATTGTAGACTAATAATAGGGGAGGAACTTCGACAAGTTTGCCAACAACATATGGAAACATGTGGAAAGGGTTCCCTTGTGAAGTTCACGTGATGTTCTCGACATGTTTAGCCTCATGGCCAGACCCCTGGTTCCTTTAACACATTGAAACCAGCTGCTGCCATCCCAGTTCTTCGTCGTGATTCAATCTGGTTTTGGATCATCATGCTCGTGTGGTGGAACCCAACAGGAGGATAGATGTATACCATATTAGTCACATAATTTACTGTCCCTTTAGCTGGCATGTGTGTATGTATATATTCCCACATTAATTTAAAAGTTCTTGTACCTCTAGACTTGGTGAAATTCTGAAGGATTTTTTTTACAAGTTTAACAAAACCTGGCATATGTGCTGGATAGATTGGATGTTGTTTGAGCAAGTGGTTTAAAGCGAAGACAGAGACCCTTTTTTCTCTACAGGCAGAGATGATAGGAAACTCTTCAACAGATGGTGACTACACTGAGAAGCTTGATGTCTCCTATTGTTTTTTTTTTCCAACCACCCGTATCCAACTCTGACTAATTCCGATCGAATGTTACGAATGTTTGTTATGGGGTGATTCTCTCAATCCAATTTATTCTATTCACATTCAGAATTCGAACTCTTAACCTTACTTAAAAGATCTAATATCTTATCCCAATTCCTTTCTAATTGTTTCATCCTTCACTATACAACCTTCTCAAATGTGTGTTCATGGGGTCAGTCCAAAGACACCATGTTTTATATTTAGGGTACATTTCCATCATTAAGGGTCAGTGCTACTGCCCTTATCCATGACACTGTTTAGTCCCTGGCTTCATTATAGTGTAATGTACGTAACCGTGACATATTCGGTAAATATGACAATTAATTATTATTATTATTATTGCTTCAGTAAAACTAGTGAAGTTTTGGATAGACGCACGCAATAAAAACGATCGCACAAAGCCCCCTAAAAAGGACATTTACTTTTAAGGGCTACAATTTTGTAATTAGTAGAGGTCATGGATAATTAATTTTAAGGATCATAATTTAATAAATAACACAGGACCGAAAATCTTTGAACCGCCCCTGGACATATTTTTACTGTCCGAAAAGCATCGAATGTGTTATAAATGTGAAAGAGATCTGCCTCTATTTCTTTACATTTAGATTATGCAGTAGAATAAGAAAACTCAATATGATTTCGCATCATTAGGCTTCTTGAACTTAAACCAGCAGCCGCAAAGTATGTCCCTTCGTTGACTGTGTGTTGGGATACAAAGCGGGAACAACATGATTCCATTTTTGTTTTTTCCTAGGATTTGGTATCGTACCCATTGCTTGTTCCGTTTACACTAATTTCGTGTTAATCTTGTACTGTTTAACTCTAATTACACTCCAGTCCTTTAAACTATGATGCTTAATCATCAGACTAATCTCTATCCAGAAAGTAATTATAACTAAAAAGAAAACATAGGTTTGATTTCAACAGCTTATAAAGACAATCATTTTGTTTATGGTTCTCTAATCTCTTTGCACTGGGAAAATATTATAAACTTGGGCTGCACACATTATCCAATACAAAGCCCAATTAGTGTAGAATAAGAATATGAGATAAGCCCAATTTCTCTGGTTACTAACTTTAGTAAAATAATATATTTATAGCGTAATCTATTTCAATCATTTTCACGATCTAAAATTTGAATATTATATAATTTGATATTATTTTGTAAATTGATTTTTTATAAATAATTGTGACTCCCACATGTCAGATACTCATAAGCTGTAAAGTGTTGTTTATAGATTTGTTTCAGTATTTTACTCTTGGACAGATAAATCTCATCATAATTTGGAATTGGATAGTACGAGGTCCATATCTAATTTAACTTTATAGATTCGTGGGACCAATTAAAAACATATTGTTAGTATCTATTTTTGTCTTAATTAATTCACATGAAAATGGTAGGGGTATATTTGGTTCGGTTTCGGTTTAATTCAATAAGCAATTTTAATAGTTACAGGTTTTCAGTTCAATTAATCTCGATTTTCGGTTTTTTTCATATTAACGTTAACTTTTAAAAAATTATATTTTAGCTTGACAAAATAGCTTTATTTTATGACTTTTAAACATTAAAAGGTAAAAATTTTGAGACATTTTTCATAAATATTTTTAAGTAAAAAATAAAAATACATTTATAATATTTTAAGTATAAAATATATATTTTTATCTTATAAAAATAATTTTAAAACAATTAAAAAATCAAATTCTGTTTAATTCGGTTACTCGCGGTTAACCATGGTTCATAAATTTATGAACCATAATACCTCAATTCGATTCGATTTTTTATTTTGCGATTAACCATATTCGGCCCTAAAAAGAGAGATTAGTATTCGAGATAAACATAGCCGACACATAATTTAAGTCCACACAAGAAAAATCACGAAGCTGTTAAAGAATTTGTTTGTGGTTAAAATCTTAAATTATTGAAAAATAAAAATTATTATTTTTTATTTTTAGGACAAACATTTATTTATAAAAATTAATTTTTTTATTCTGAAATTAAAAAGTCCAAAAAGGATGAAAATTTGAATTCCACTACCATTGTGACATTAATAAAGATATAGATCAACGTGACACGTGGTAATTAAGAGGAGGGGACCATAACTCATGTAGATCACGCGTGATTAAAATTAACGGTGGAGATGGAAAACAGGACTTATCATGAACGTTGAAAGAGATGTAGGAGGGAGGATGGGGTAGAAAAACATAAAGGCAATAATAATTGTGAAAAAATCAAAAAGTTTTAATGATAATGTTATTATTTATTTTCAGTACACTCGCGTGCGAATGAACAGTGAATCCTGTAGTCCGTTTTTATTTTATGTGGATCCGTCATATAAAACAGCGGCACACGCCGATTCCTCTGCGAGTTTGTTTTATTTTTTAGGATAAACTACATCACACTCATTAGATTATAATAAGATTATGTTTTCGCCCTTTGAGTTATAAAAAATTGCATTTACGTCACTTAACTAGTGGTTTGGTTTGGGGTCATTTTAATTAAATTACTTTGAAAATTTGAATTAAATATGTCATCGTAAAAATTTGTGGTTATATTTGTTCTTACGATGTTCCATTTATTTACAACTCCCCTATCTCCCGACAGGAAGATGTTGATATGGTATGAATTTTCAGACATGGGTTCGTGTTTCACGGGAATTCTTGTGTGTGTTAATAACGTGCATGGGTGGAGAGTTGTCAGAAACCGCAATTTATATGATGACATCACCCGTATCTACCATAGGGCCCATGATATTAAATTAATATTATTATATAGTTGATTCAAAAAAAATTATATCATGAATCATGTTAATCATGTTATTTATGATTTATATAATTAAATTTATTTATTTTAAATTAAAATAATTACTCACTTATTAATTATATAAAAATAATATATTTTAAAAAATTAAATAAATTTAATTAATTAAAATCACGGATAACTATATAAAAAGTGTTTATAATATAATTTTTCCAATATTGAGGAAATAGCTGAGCGCCTACATTACCAATCCGCCTACGTGGCAGTATTACAATGCGGCTCGTTAAAACCCACCACTTTGAACAATTATATTATGGGTCTGACTTATCATATCAGTTATGTTTTCATTCAATTGTAATCATTCACTTTATCATTATTTTTTATGTTATTTTTTTTGAACTAATGAATATTCACTCATTTTTGTATCATTTAAAAAATTTATTTTTTAAAAATTAGATTGATAATATAAATAATTAATAATAAAATAAATATTTTTTATTGATTAAGGACTATAAATAATGTAACGAGCTGAACTCATGATATAATCTCTCTACCACTTTCTAGAGCCCCACATCAAAGCTGTTACCATCCCTCCATTATTCCACGTGTATGGCCCATCTCGACTCATTCACGTTAACCAACTTGCCACGTCTATCACGGTGAGAGTTCAGTAAATATTTCAATAATTTTCAAATGTAATTAATTTTTAAAGTAAACTAAGCCAGATACTATTAAGCTATTCGGTGTTTCGTTTTTATAATTAACTTTTTAAGTAATTAAATTTATTATTAATTTTTTTATTATCGTATATTGCTCTTTAATTATACGATGATTTAGATAATTTTTTAATAAAATAACGACACTAAAATAAAATTTTTCAATATGGAATAAGATATTTTGTGATTCTTTTTATGTAATAAATATAATATTAATATAATATGTATTAATTATATTTTAAATATAAATAATGGGACCACTGAAACCAGGGACAACTTCCAAAATCTGAAAAATCTTCCGCTACATGATTCTCTGCCAATCAGTAATCGTCAATTAGTTCTGAATGACGAGAATACTCTTACCTAGTTCTTATCAAAAGACTAGCTAGTTTTTCTATGAAACTTAATTTTCAAATAAATAACTTATTTTTCATATTTAAAATAATTTTTTGATTATTCAAGACCAAACTTGGTTCTGCTAACCTTAGATTAGACATCCTGTCTGAACAGTAGACATCGAGAAAAATTAGATCTTGTAGTGGAGATTGCGTCTTGTTAATCCTACTTTCACATTACGGCGCGTGAGGATTCATTACTGTTTATTTTCTCCATTGATCTATCATTGGAGACAGTGGCTTGGCCTCCATAATTTATGACAATTGGGTCTGAATGAATATTGTGGAAGGTGGTGTTTTTATTAATTTTGTCTGTTAGTGGTTTAATTGTGCTTCAGAATATGTGGCTTTTTATATTAACTATTATTTTTAAGAAAACACCAAAGATTTTGAGTCAAGTTCGAGCTTGAGTAATTTGAAATGAGCCTGAAAAATCTGAGCTCGACTCGGCTCGTTAAGAATTTGAGTCGAGTTCGAGCTTTTTTCGAGCCTAATCGAGTCAAGTATTTGATCGTGTTAGACTTGAATAACTCTTATCTATTATGTCTCATTTAAAGTCTAATAGAGAATAAAATTTAAAACATAAGTTGTATAAAACTCAAACTCGTTAATTTTAGGATTTAGTGTGTTAATTTAGGGTTTAAGACTTATGTTTAGGGTTTTAAGTTTAAAAATTTAGATTTTTAATTATAAAAAAATAGTATATTTATATTTTTCGAGTCGAGTATTCATGGACGGAGCTAGGATTTAATATCGGAAGGGACAAGAGTCTATTAAACCTTTAAATTTAAAAATTAGGAGGGGCAAAAACCCTATTTAATTAACATTTAAATTAAAAGGGACTAAAAATGCAATTATACTAAAAATTTTGGGAGGCTATTGCCCCTCCCACTCCCTACATAGCTCCGTCCCTGCGAGTATTATATACTTCAGTTCAACTCATCAAGAATTCAAGTCGAACTCGAATCAAATTCATTCAAATAAATTTTTGATCGAATCAAATTTAACTAACTCGTAATTTATCTTGTCTCATTTATAGCCCTAACAAAACCAATATCATTGTAGAATAATCCTACGTCCCTAAATAATTCTTGTCCGACTTCATTTTTCTCCTAAAATTTTTCGGCCACCAATATTTTACTTATTTTCCACAAGCTCGAGGAACGTCGACTCGTTAAAAGGCATAAGATACTGAATTCAGATTCGCAATAAAAAAAGACTTTAATGACGAGCATGAGTAATGCGTGAAGCGCGTGACACACATGCTTTTAAGACAGCGTGATAAGTAACAGTGACTTGGAACCATGGAGCCAGCAGAAATCGACAAAAGATTATACTCGTATTTAATGCATATACCCTCTCTCCTCTAACACACAGCCATGAACACTGGGGGAGAAAGATTTGATCTTGTCGTTAAGTTTTAGGAGGGAAATTCTAAACAAACAAGAAAAGAAACAAAAGCCTTCCTTGAAGACTCCGATTCTGTAACGGACAAACACAGAAGTGATAAAGAGAGTACAAAAATATAATAATCTCTTTGCTGTAGCCATTGAAGAGAGTAGCATCACAGAGGTGAAGCAGAGGAGAAAACTGAGTTGGAAGAAGGGATGTTTGCAGCGGAGAATGGACTCAAGGGGGACCCAAGGCTACAAGCCATATCGGACGCCATTAGGGTGGTTCCTCACTTCCCAAAGCAAGGTTCTTTGTTTTTTTACAGTTACAGAGTTTCTTTGTGTTTGAGATTGAATTTGTATTCTTTGAGGATGTTTGATTAATCTTGTTGTTTGTTTGAATGGTTTATAGGGATTATGTTCCAAGACATAACAACCTTGTTGCTGGATCACAAAGCGTTCAAACACACCATCGACATCTTTGTGGATCGATACAGAGACATGAATATATCTGTCATAGCTGGTACTCTGCATCTTGTCTCTTCTCAATAATCCTTTTCAATGGTCCTTTTTTAGAATAGTAAAAACTGCAAATCTTGTTTCAGTGTCACTGCTCGTACTTTTACTTTATAGTAATCATATTTTCTCTGGGAAATGTTTTCCTCAGTAAATTGGTCAGTTACACTTGACCCTTCTTTTACTCTCTGCTCGTTCTTCTTTATAGCAAGTTTATCTCTGTAGGAGTGGAGGCTAGAGGTTTCATGTTCGGTCCTTCAATTGCCTTAGCCATTGGTGCCAAGTTTGTTCCTCTCAGAAAACCCAGAAAATTACCAGGTACCTGTGTTATCTCTATGTGTTTCAGCTAGGGCTGAAAATCTGAATATCTTTTAAAAAATGAATAATGATGTTGGAGTTCCTGACTGTCTGCTATATAGGTGAAGTAATTGCTGAAGCTTATGAGTTGGAGTATGGAACCGACTGTTTGGAGATGCACGTTGGTGCTGTTCCGCCTGGTGAACGTGTTATAGTAATTGATGATTTGGTTGCCACAGGGGGAACTCTGTCAGCTGCCATAAGACTCTTAGGTAAAATTTGGGCTTCTATTTTCTTCAAGTTTGCTGATGATTATCATCATTCCTTGTATAACATGAGGTCACTGTTTAAATAGAACGTGTTGGTGCTCATGTTGTCGAATGCGCTTGCGTTATTGGACTCCCCGAGGTCAAGGTAAATCCCTCTATTGAATGATCTTAATGTTTTGTAATTTCTTCCAGTGCTGCATTTGTTTTATTGTACTGATGGATTGCATGCGGTTGATTGTCATCGGTCGACAATTGTTATCGTTTCCAGGGGCAACGCAGGCTTAATGGAAAACCACTCTATATCCTTGTGGAGCCACGCGAAATCGATGGTTGTTTTTAAGGTATTCTTTACTTTTAATGCAAGAATTGTAAGAAGTTCGTATTCTGGATTACAGCAACCATATTAACTCGATCGTTCTTATAATGATGATAGAGTTTACTCGATTGGCGTTGAATCTGATTTGTGGTCGACTTTCTTGCTGTTTTGCAGAGAAGAAAAGGATGCATGAGCAGCAACCAGCTTTGTTGGTTAATTTCTGTCTCCTAATTGTGTTGGCCAAGGGAATGTCCCTTCACAAGGCTCATTCTGTATGATTCTTTTTACTTATTAGATTTATGTATCTTTTCCCTTGGGCTTGAAATTATGTTCCTATCCACAAACTGCAAACAAAGCATCAATGAAGAAATGCTGTTTCTCCTTACTGGTTATTTTCGGTTTACTGTTATTCATCTCCACGCTTCGGTTTCCTTAAATTATCAAACACGTAGAAGGTGTTTAAGTCGAACACGTATTCTGATTCGACATTCAAATTCGAATCAGTATATATTGGCAGCAAGGGACCCTGACGTTTAATGTAAAACTCAAAATACAGTAGCGTGCAAGGCAGGGCATCTTCTCTGCAATATATTTATTATCATATATGAACCACAAAATTCAGTGTTTAAAAATAAAATATAATAAAAATGATTAATTTGTAAAGTTTTAAAATTTAAATTCAATGCCAAAAATTTCTAATCTGAATGGAGAAAATGACCAGTAGCGTTCCTTCTAAAATAAAGGCGTATCCCTCTCGTAGTCCACTAGCCCCCTACTCCCCTGTTCCATCTTCGTAACTCAATGCCAAAGTTTCCACTTTTTTAATTCAATTTTTAATCTTTTTTTATAGTTCTTGTATGGCTGATTAATTGATGTAGAAGAAGAAACTCAATGGGGGCAGCCTTGTTGTTTTCCATCTCTTTTGAATGATCTGTAAATTTGTTCAGCCTCCATCAAAGTTGATCAATTTAGATGGCGATACTATATGCTCTGGTTGCGCGTGGATCTGTGGTGCTGGCGGAGTTCACGGCGGCGTCCACGAATGCAAGCGCCATTGCCATGCAACTTCTAGAGAAAACAACGGGAGACAACGACATTAACGTTTCGTATTCGCAAGATCGATACATCTTCCACGTCAAACGCACAGATGGGCTCACTGTTCTTTGCATGGCAGATGAAAGTGCCGGAAGTAAGTCCATTACGTTTCAATTTCCGTTGCCAATAGATCGATGAGTGCAAGTGTGCAATTTCGATTCGGTGGTGATTATATCATTTCGGCGATGGTAGCAGTATATTCTATGTTCTGAAAATTTAACACTCATCTTCGGATTTTGAAGGAATATTTCAATTTTAGCCCGACATTCTGTTCGCGAATCGAATCGAGAATCGATTACTTTGTGATCTCTTCTTTGTTAAGAACCCCTTTTGTCCAATGTTGCTGCTGCTGATTGATGAACATTTTGTATATTTCTTGCAGGGAGAATTCCTTTTGTATTTCTTGAAGACATGCACCAGAGATTTGTCAGGACTTACGGTCGAGCTGTACTTTCAGCCCTTCCATATGCCATGAACGATGAGTTTTCAAGGGTTTTGAGCCAGCAAATGGAATATTACTCCAATGATCCTAATGCTGATAGGATAAATCGCATAAGAGGTCAAATGAATCAGGTAGGTTTTCAATGTTTCAAACTAAAGAAGTGCAATTATGGCCTTTTAGCTTAAGACCATTCACCTTACATTTTATTGTTGACCATGGCCTAATGTTTTCTCCTGTGCTCTAATAGGTGCGAAGCGTGATGATAGAGAACATTGACAAGGTTTTAGAGAGAGGAGATCGCTTAGAATTGCTGGTTGACAAAACTGCTAATATGCAAGGAAATACTTTCCGTTTCAGAAAGCAATCTCGTCGTTTTAGAAACACAGTGTGGTGGAAAAATGTCCGGTTTACGTATGGTTTCTGAACTTTAACCATGCTTTGTTTGGTTTACATGTTCTGCAATGAATTTGCAAGTCCATGAGAGATCACTTACTGACTTGCTCGTCATGTTGCAGGGTTGTTCTCATAATCTTCCTCCTAATTATTGGTTATATTGTGCTTGCTTTTGTTTGCCATGGGTTGGCGTTACCTTCCTGTATCTAAACAGGGTTCAGCAGTTTGAGAGATTCAAACAAATTCTGCAGCCCCATGCCCTTTCTTCTTCCATTTTGGTATACTTTTTCTTCTTCTTTCTAGTCTCTGCATGGGGATGTATCTGTTTCAATTTCCTCTGCAGTGAGTCTCATTTGCTTTTTGTTTATTCAATATTCCTACATGCCGCACTCATGTAACCATGTCTTTGCCGACATGGCTTGACTACTCATATTTATTCCAAGACAAATATACACGTGTGAAAAGTCTACTTATCTTCATTGATACACTTATTCTGCATTCTACAAAGTTGTTTCAGCTAATACAGACATCAATGGAGTGATGTTCATCAGTTGCATGTCTTCTTGCCATATCCTTTGATCATGTAAATAGGAGCTCAATGGATTCTCTAGATAAGACCAGAATGTAAGCATTATGCTCATATTGAAAATGTCATGTTCTTGAATTTGAATTACACCGACATGAAGATTTTCAGAAGAATTGGCAAACCAATGAATCATTTCCCTCATATATATATAACTGTTAATGTGGCCGTTGAGACATACACTTTAAATGCTCCTTTGAGTGAACTGAGACAGTGTTTCCTGTGTCTGGTTTTTGGTGCCATTTGTATCCCCATGATAGTTTCAGCCCAACTATCTTCTGGGAGTTATAGACAGCTCCGGTGGTGGTTCCGTCGTGCATTTCCGGTTGCGAGACTCGTCTTAGAGTTAAAATCTTTGGATCTGTGAATCGACAAAGTAATTAAAGAGACAGCGCCAAATTCTAATTCCTTTGCCTGCAAAACTTCATTGGTCCCCATTCCCAAACCAGTAAGAGAATGCATTTGTGGCTAACAGACTACGTTCACTACCATAATTGTACCTTTTATAGGTAAGAAGAAAAAAAACCAAACATGTTGCCTGTCGGCTCTTCTATCATACTCATTAACATTAGACAACATATCATGTGTACATATGTCTAGGAAACTTCTAATCATTGTTTACTGATTTTATTAAGGTTGTATTAGTTATAAACTGAGATATACAATTAATACATTTCTTTCTTTTAAATATAGTGAAGTATTAAACATAACTATTATATTTAATTTTTTAAAGTCAAGATATGAATCATAGATAACAATAATTAATCCTTTCACCGCAAAAAGTACTCTTATTAAAAGTGTAAAAAATAGTTTATTTATTTTTAATTGTTTGCCTTTGCCGTGCATTATATAAATGTGCTAAATTTTTATAAAATATGTATTTAAGTAAAATAAAATAACTATAAATATTAATAATCCAAAAAAAGTTTTTCATTTTAAAATTTATCACTTAAACATATGTATTGAAAGCATTGAAACTTAATATTGTTTATCAAAAAATTATTTAAAAAATTATAAATTTAGGGTGATAATGAATTATATAAATAAACATATTTAATCGGTTGATCAAATTATATTTTTATCGCATATATTTTTAATTTTTCTTGGGGCATGACCTTAGTTTTCATTGTGGTACCTTATTAGGAGAATAATTTTTATAGAAAAAAATATTATTATAAAAAAGAACATACATGTTATAACTGTGATATAATCTACACATTAATATTTTATATGCATTAATTTGATACTCTTCGGTTAAGTCTCCTAAGCCATATTGAATGCATCACCATATGCATTATATCATATGGTTTGGCCGGTCGATTAAGCACGAAATGTCTTTGTACGGCGAGGACTCTCCTTTGTTTTTCCAAATATTCCTTCTCAGAAATCCCTTGTAGTATTGTTTTGATTTCCGGTATCTTTGCCACGGGAACATAAACGGAAAATTTACTCCAGTCGAGAACATCACTGAACGGTAGCACATAGTGATCGGAAATGATCACCGGAACACAACCGGTGAATATAGATTCAACTTCTCTTGGACTTGCAACTTCGTATCCGCTAGGGCAAAGGCAAAACTTACTTTGGCTTATCAGTTTAGTGTAGTTTAGGGTTTTGGGGAGGTATCTGAATACCTGAATGTCATTGTCTTTCTGCTCCCAATATTTGAACAGTATTTTCCTCACGTCCCCATGTTGGCCACCTGAGAAGAAGGCTAGAATTGAACGGTTGTTCGGATGTAGGCCCGTTTGAGGCTTCCCTAGCTCTCCATACCGAAGGTACACTTCCGGCAACGAAACGTCTCGGTCAGGTTTGAATCCTTCAGAGGAGTTGGCATTGCAAAGAACCCTAATGAAATACTTGAAAAGCTTCGGATCCGCTGCTGAAACTTCCGGTGCCTGAAAACAATCATTTTGATCGTAAAAATGAACCAAAACTTAAGTGTGTATAGTAAAGTATGTACATATATATATACCCAATCATGGCAAGAGATCATAAAATGGTCCGCTCCATTGCTTCTGTTCCAGTATGGATATCTTGTTGATACAATGCGGATGTAGTCCTTCACGATGTTCTGAAGGCGCTCACGAGAGTAATTGGTGTAAGGCCTGTAAACGTACCTTATAATACTCACGACGCTGACGGGGAGGAAGAAGGCAAGCGCCTGATCAGGGGTTGGAGCTAAGAATGGTGAAATATCACTCTCCAGTTCATCTATGAATTGCCCCTCGATGGAGTATATATCGTTGAGTGGACCTTTATGAAACAGCGGTGCATCTCCATCCTTATACGTCCACACTCTGAACCGCTTCTGCATCTCGATGTGGCTCCTGAATCATGCATTAACTACATTAGTTAGGCCACTCATTATTTAACCTTTAAGTAACAAAAGAAAACAAGGGATGGGGTTTCATGACGAAGGAATGGCTCATATGGATTGAAAATGGAACAAGCAGACAACGTTGTAAACCATTGTTATGTTTAGAAATCAGGGACCATCTCGAAACTGATAGTGTTTGGGTATTAAAAGAATACACAGACCTTTACAACCAAGGGTTTAACCAGCTTATTGATTGAGGAAAGCATAAAATTCTAAACCCTTTCTTTTTTCATTACTATCAAGGAGATTCACATTTCAATATGCCAGTTTTGCTGATTGGAATAGAACTAAAATTGTGTGTAAAGTTCTCTTTAGGGGCTAATCACTATGCCCTGCCTTATAAGGGCTTAAATCAAAGGCGATCTCAGCCGTTCTTCAGACTTTCTACTCTTTCAATGGCAACTATATGCAAAAACTAATGTATGGAAAGGTAATAGGAAATCTCTTAACTGATGAAACGCGTAAGGGTTTCTATAAACTGATCCTTTAGGAACGTAACTCTCCGGCCTGTTGGAAGTACAGCGCCGAGACCGAGATGCCGCTCGTATCGCCCTTCTTGCCCTCGCCAACCCTTGTTCCAAAATCTCAATCTGGCTCTTCTTTTGCGCCTGTTATAACATAATAAACAACCCAAAACTTAAAAAACAATAACTACTACTAAACCCCATCACCGTAACACTTACATTATATCAACTTACCAAGCTAATTCCCTTCTGAAAATTTGGATCAGAGCTTGGAGTGGTAGAGTTTGAGAAGTGAGAAGACTTCTGTGGGGAAGAAAAGGAGTATAGATGGTAGTGGTGATTGACGGAAGCGAAGAAGAGAATAATGAAGACAGAAGGATAAATGAAGAAAGGGAGTGTGCAACCGAGGTCAGCCATGGGCGTTGCGTTGGTCTCCGTAGGGGTGAGATATGAAGTTAAAAGTGACTTATTTATAAGAAGAAATTTGAGGTTTAGTGAATCACTAACTCTCCTTGTTCAGCAAAAAAATAAAATCTCTCGTAACTTAATCAGTTATGTCTGTCGGTACGCCAACGTATAAGTGATAGCTATAGTCAACGACTCAACAGGGTTATAAATTATATGTTGTTAATCGTGTTTTTATTTTAATTAGTGGGTTTAAAATTTAAGATTTAAAGTTAAAAATTATAATCAAAGTTGAAAGAATCAAAGAATTAGAGGTATGATATATTTTTTAGTGCGTATGGTATAAGATGTAAAAAAAATATAATTAGGGTTTATAATTTAATTTTTAGGATTTTTCATCAGGAGCATGGAAGGAGGCGTAATTAAAGGGCAAATAATTTCTACTCAACTTAAACATGTGCCTCTTGAGTTTATTTAATTATAACTTAATTAATGTTGAATCATATGCATGGTTAAACCATATGCAAATCGCCTGTTCGTTTATTGTATCTTTTGATATCTCTACTTTAAAATAACGAGTTTAAGTTTTAGAGTTAAGGGTTTAATGTTAGGGTTTATAGTTAGAGTTTTGAAAAATTAGGGTTAAATTTTAAAATTTAAGATATAAAAATTAAAATTTTAATTTTAAAATACTTTTAAAGTGGTACAGGAAAAAAAAATTGTTCGGGAAAAAATCTTTTAAAAATTATGTGACAAAATTTTATTATTATATTAATTCATTGAACAGAAAAGATATATATATATATATTTAAAATAATAACTACTGCTATAGTTAATGATTAGATTCGGGGAAAGGTAAGTAGGGGAAATCATATTATGATTTTAATTACCCAAATTAGTGTAAACCTAGGGGGGAAAGTGGAAGATATTTTTAGATACAAATGTCAATTTTATAATTTCTTTTTGGTAATATTATTATTAATTTAATAATATTTTCGTTTCCAAAATTATTTTCTTTGTTAATTTAATAATGCGATATATATTTCATTTATTTCATTTGATTTCCCTTACTTTTCTAATTTTAATTTAAGCATAAGAAGTGCTTGATGCTTAATTTCTCATATTATAGTTTCATGAGAATGAAGCGATAATATACGAAATTATATTTATTATTTTTAAAAGATAATAATACTATTATTTATTAATGAATTAGTCCAACTGATGAATAGTTTAGTATCACTTAGATAGGTTTTAAATTTAAAGTATTATATATTAAATATTTTAATCGTAAATATTAATATAGTAAATTAAAATAAAATAATTAAAATAATATAAATCGTTATTTACAAATAATATCGTTTAAAAACACTATAACATTTAATCGTAAAATATTTTATAATAAATCTCATTTTTTTAAAAAAGTTCACATATATTTTTCCTCAAAATTTCTCGATTGATGGTGCAAAAAATTTAAATACTTTAAATAAAAACTAGATAATTTAATTACTACTTATTTTCGCCAAAGCCTAACTGATCCTGCCGAAGCCTACAAATTGCTTACTGCCAGCGAAGCTTCCACTAGCTTCTTTCCGTTAAAATAATTTTAAAAAATATTTTTATATAAAATATTCGCAATCACTTACTATTATAAAATGTGACAAAATTTAAATGAATCTATTTTTAGTGGGTTAGCTTTCTTAATATAAAGGTTCAAAAGTGTTAATGAAATCACATGTAGTCATTAATTGGAATATTTATATACCTTTTTTATTTAAAATACATAATTTAAAATTTTAAACCATAAACATTAAATCTAAATTTCACTCTCTTCATCCAATTTATTTTTAATGAATTTCTTCTACTTTATTGTTTTTCTTTTATTAAAGAAATTACTTTTAGTGTATATATAACTTATATATATTATATATATAATATAATTATTTCGAGTATGATCATGAGTTTTTCGAGTCGAGCTTACCTCGTTAGGGTCTCGAGCCGAACCTAAATCCGAGTCAAGCTTTGACCGAACCGAGCTCGAGTAACTCGCGAGTCGGCCGATCAGGCTCATTATCATCCCTAGTTGGAGGTTTTATCTAGAGTTCTGATTTTAAATTCTAGGTTTATGTTTAATATTTTGGATTTTAAGGATTAATACTAACTAAAAATGGAAAATACCATTTTAGAAGGAGAAACCAAGTTTCATATAGGTGAAAAAAGAGAGTTTAGCACAGTCTACCAGGTTTTACATTAAGAAAGAACTATATAACCTGTACATTAAAGAGTTCGATGTAGCAAAGCAGATTTATCATCCCTGAGGTTGGGGTTTGGGTTGATCCAACACTGCAGATTGCGGAGCAATGGTACTTGCCGGTCCTTTTTCGATGCGTTGGGGACGGGGTTGGGGCGCAGCATCCCATTTACCCTCGGATTCAAGTGGTTCAAACACATAAACGCTGCCATCAGTTAGGCCTATGGCAAACTGGTTGGGTTCTTGGGGATGAGCAGCAACTGCAAGTGGATGAACAGTTGAGCTGCAATAGATGAACAAAGCATGTGTTAAATAGCAAATAACCAGCCATCTATCGTCCACAAGCAAAATAATGGAAACAATAATGTGTTGCTATACTTATCATTGTCATGGGAACTAGAGTATTTGCAGCAGTTTAGATATGTAATGTTTTTCACGATCAAGGCCAATGACATGCACATCATGGGCAATATTATTGACAAAACCATGCATTATAAGTACCTGATATCGGATGGCAGATAAGCAGTGGGATTTATCTGGCGCTGTAATTGAAGATTGGAGGCAGTGAATATGCGCATTGTTCCATCCATAAAACTGGTGTACACTAACTGGCTATCACATGAAAATATTCCATGGGAGATTGGTGCTGAAGTTTCTCCTATGGCCAACTGAAAAGACACATGACATTCTATTTTAAGTTTTCAATAGAACAGATACTCCATTTGCATATATAGACATACCTGCTTTATGCACTGCATATTCTTCGCGTCATATATGGCTAATTGAGTTGAGTTTACAGCCAGCAAATGTGTCTGATCCTGATGAAACTGAATCTGGGTGTCTGTCCTTGCTGTTGGCATCCTCGCTGCAGGAGTTTGCAAGAAACAATCTTTCTTCCTTTCCCAATTATTCAAGTCCCACACAATGATCTGTGATATCAACAAGATAAAAGGTTTTATCACATCAAACTACAATAAGATTGGTGCGACATTGAACCAAAAGTTGTATATATGCATTTAAGGGGAGGGGAAAGGGGGACTCTACCTGAGCATCAGCTGCAGAAGAAACAAGTATATTCAACAGATGGGAAAAGGCAAGACCAGTGATTCTCTTAGAGTGTCCCTTAAGCTTGCTCTTGACCTTTTGTAGGAAAGAATATGAACATTTATGAGTTCTCTTTAGTGCTTATAGACAACGACATTAGTCCTTCCATAAATAAAGATAAAACATACCTCATCTAGACGAACATTGTATATGTTAACTGTGGAATCCTCCATGCCAATAGCGATTATATTGTTATCTTGAGGGTGAAAAGCAAGAGATGTTGCCACAGGTGGTGGGGACATGAATGTTACCATTTTCTGTAGTTATTCACCAAAAATCTAAAGTGGTTAACGGAAATGCAATACGTTTCTCGGTACCATTCAAATGGGGATATTGGGATAATGCATTTTTTGTGCTATAAGAATTTTTATGCTGCAAACCATACAAGTGTTTTAGAACCATCTGTCCTGAAACAATACCTTCGAAAATGTAGAACAAATTTTAGAACTCCTAAACCATTGCAAATCAGATAGAATGATTTGAAGAATTTTTTTTTTACCTTAAATGTCATCATGTTGAACAATGAAACTTTGCCTCCTGATGCAGACGTGACATATGAGTCATTCTTGGACAATGCAAAACATGGCACGGTTTCAACAGAATTACCCTCGATAAGATGATTGGTCATCAATATGCCTGAAGCCGGTTGCACTAGTTGAGGGGTAACCTTTGTTGTTGCCTACATCACAAATGGTTTGATGGAATGTAACCAAATCAAATGTTAGAATCTTTCTATTCATTAGGCTCTTCAGATAGGTTAGCAGATTCACATGATATAGAGGCGATTGCTTTACCTTCCCACTTAAATTGAGGTCATTTTGTGGCCATTTCCACAGTAAATGAATGGCGTTAAATGTTAATGCCAAAATGGCATTACCTGAATGTGTATAAATCAATCTTCCAATCTGAAGCAAGGAACAAAAAGAAGCCTATGAGATATTTATGGCTACTACAAGAAAACTAACAGTTTCATTAGTTTCCAAGGAAAATACTAAGGCATTGTCCTGATGGTTGACCCCATCTGTATATTCATATTGATCTGGTGAAAATCATACCTTGTCTGTTTGGAAATGAGCTGAGAGTTTGAGTGCACAAAATTGAGCAGGTGTGCTAATTTCTGTGAGCTGGCTTGCTCTTATTGGCTTTACTACTTCCGTTGATTTCGGTCTTGTATCCTCCGACTTTTTTGAGTCACCATTCTAGCAAATACATAAAAAATAGACCAAGGTTCATTCAATAGAGAGTTGAGATGAGAAAAGGAAAGAAGAAAGAGAATCAATGTAAAAAGAAAAGGCCAAGAAGAGGATTTAAAGGCTGAAGTTCATTCTCTAGCAACATTGTACAAGGTTTAGAAGGAAATGAACCTCAGATTACCGCTTTGGTAAAACATTTTCCGTGAACTATGTGTAGACACTATGGATTCCGGAATTAGTTAATTACCTTTACTGGAGCAGCAGATGAAGGTGGTCTTGGAGCAATATGGGAATGAGTTTCATATGTACGCATTAAACGAAGACCATCAACCGTTGCCAAAATTTTTATTTTATTCTCATTTGCAGAAACAGCCAATAAGGAACCCTCCTTGTTGAAGCGGATACGAGGACTTGCCTTGAAATCCAAAAAGTATATCAGCACGCTGAACCGTGAATCTTACGATGCAAAATATGTAATTTTCATTCAAGCATTTATCCACTACCCACATTAATAAAAATTAAAAGTAAACTAACCGGTAATCCTCCCTCAGCATCAACGGTCAACAGAAGAAAGCAATTTTCCATATCCCAGAATTTAATTGAATAATCATCACCAGCTGCCAAGAAACGATTCTTGGCAGTATCAAACTGCACAACTCCCAAAGAACGTTTGTGAAATCCTTGGTACGTTCTCTTCACAGTACCTTCATTTTCATTCCATTCAACCATGTGTGATTCCCCTTCTTTTGTGGTTCCACATGAGAACAACCTAAATATGGTTCACAAAGGAACTCGGCTTTTCATTTTGTTCATATCACAGGAAAATGATGAAAATAACATTAGTGAAAATATATCTTCCTAAATATGAACCTTTTTCCATCAGCACTATAGGCCATTGTTCCACAGGAGCGACCAGGAGCATAGTAGTCAACCCTGGATCCTATCGTGTCATATAACCATGCCTTGATTTTTCCATCCATTGATGTTGAAAAGAAAAACTGAAGAGCAAAATCATAAGCCACACCATACAAAGTAAGAAAATATCAATAAAAAAAACTGTGTATCAATAGCGGCCTTACATGGACATTTTCTCTGTAATGAGGACAGACAGAATGTACGGCAGCTTCATGACCTTCAAATGTGTATAATTTAACACCAGTACATACATCCCACACCTAAACTCGAGAAATCAGTGTAGAAGATATGCTTTTCTTATCAATTAAGAAATTACTATTCAACCATAACTAACCTTGATGGTCTTGTCATCACCACAAGTAATAACTGATAGTAGCTTAGAGGGGTTACAGAATGCTAGATCATTTACAGCACCAACATGAGAATCAATCTAGAAATTGAATGTAATTTGTTATTAGAAAATTAAATACTAATAAACTCAACTAAAGTGTAGGAAAAAGATATGAGAACACACTTCCACATGTTGTCGAATATCATTCCCTCCAAAATAAGTGTACAACTGCAGCATATGTTTAGAATATGCAACTCCTGTTTAGAAAGAAAGCAACAACTTATGAAAAAATAGTGCTACTAAATTGGTAAGATATTTTAAACACTAAAAAGATGCCAATGTTCAATCTCACCAAACAAAGAACCATCAGGGCTCCATAGTATACGCCTTACTGAGACAGATGGATCT
The DNA here is from genome assembly GCA_035048815.1 of Abelmoschus esculentus. Taxonomy (NCBI): domain Eukaryota; kingdom Viridiplantae; phylum Streptophyta; class Magnoliopsida; order Malvales; family Malvaceae; genus Abelmoschus; species Abelmoschus esculentus. The sequence goes on from JAUCBN010000025.1 coordinate 1,496,161, forward strand.
TTGATTAAAGCTGCCTGTGTTGCAAAATAGTTTTTGAACTGAGATCATCTTGGAAAAATAGAAAACAGCTATAAAGTCAATAGATTCTTTTACTTATTTTCAAAAGAAACATACCTTTAATTCGATTGACCTTGCTCCAATATCCCACACCTGAAAGTTCCTTGAAACTAACTTCTCTCTTGAACTAACTTCCCACAAACTTATGTCCCCAATGTTTGTTCCAGCTGATAGTAACATCATACAAGGAAACGTTATGTCACTATGAAGCCAAACAAACAAACAAAAAATCATCTGAAGTAACGATCATAAAAGTAAAACTAACCCAGAAGGAGAGTTTGTTGAAAAGGATGGAAGTCCATGCTTGTGGTAACTGATCCTTGGTTCAACGTGCGTGAAACAGTCTTAGGCAATTCTTCAGTCATGTTAAATTGCAAACCATTCTGTGAGGGACTCACTCCCGGTGTTATTATCTGGCCAACATGAATAAAAATTTGAATATAAATAGATTATAATTGAAATGGTAGCGTAATGATGTACTAGGTGTTTAACTCACTCACCCTGCCAGGAACTGCAGAAACCCTTGCCATTGACATAACAGATCCTGAGAGACCCTTTGACACAGCAGCTAGACCTCACAATAGAACAGATTTAGAGATCTGAAATTAAATGCACAACCTCTATTCATAGCTTGAATAATATAACTGATTTCTTACCGGGATTTAAAGAGCCACCAATGCCAACTCCTCCAGAAACTACTGGGTGATTCATGATTGAAGGAGTTGTCACCTGCGCATTTGATGGAACCCCATTTGCACAGACTGGAACGAAGCCTTCTGTTTTTTGTGCAGAAACCATAAGCTGATTGTTTGGGGCTAGTTGCTTGCATGGATCAGTGGAGTTTCTACAACTGTGGTCCACCATAAGAGTTGTGATATCAGGATTTTGCCTAGGATTTGGACAACGGGAATGTTGCCAATTTAAGCTGTCAGATGCAAATATAAATTAGTTTACCTTATTGATGAACGTTTCTAGAAATCCAAAAACAAATAATATTAATATCAGGGTACCAAGTGCCAATGTTTGAATCCTCAAGCAACTCAACAGTAATTTTGATTTAATGAAAAAGAGAACAGTCTTTTTCACTTTGATGATCTTCAAAGAGAAGTTTACCTTTGATTAATGAGCACCTGTAACCTTGATCTTTTAATGTTAGGGAACTGCAACTTGTCACAAAAAAGAGGATTTGCCTCGATAAGATTCTTGAGCTCAAACAACAGATTCGCTCTTGCTGTCTTTGCATCCTTATAACTCGCTAGTTGCTCATTCTCCCTGCAGAAACTGAATAAGTTACTAAAGTCCAAATGGTGGAAATGTTCGAAGTGTTTTAACCAATGAGAAACATCGAAATTCAAAAGAGGTCAACAGAACATATACCTAAAATTATTTAATGTCAAGAGATGAGCGATTTCCTTGAATAAATCCTCATTAAAATAGGAAAAAATCTTAAGATCCTTGGTGAGGATATCGAGAGCCTTGACCCTATCAAGCCTGATCAACATGATACCATTAAAGCATAGAAAATATAATTAGGTGAAACTACAGCAAAAAGGATAATCAAACTGCATAACTAAAGAAGACTTAATTTTTACTTGTCCAAGGCCTCTATGTATTTTTGCTTGCGGATATCAAAAAATATCTTCATGGAATAACGATTATCATCAATTTTAGTGAACCCATTAAGGTACTTCTCAACCTCCTCCCATTTTCCGCAGAGGACCAGGTCCTCAAAGTGCTTCATGCTGAAAAACAGCCCTGATTCCTGCTGAAGGCTGTTCAAAACATTAAAGATTACCATATTAAAGCAATAAAAGACACTAAAATCAAAAATATCATTAATGGTAATGCTTTTGGTGTTTGAAAATTTACAGGTGAACAGTTTCCTTAAAATTTTCTTCATCGAGGAACTGCATGATCAGGAACATTAGATCTCTGCTAAGCGAAGTCGTCATTGAAACTAAACCTTCTTTATATCTACAACTTTCAAATGAAAGTCAATTAGTTAAAAAGAAAATGAGAGATTCTAACATAAGACAAATAAACATAACTGACAAAATGACCGCTTCTTTTTCTTTTTCTTTAATAATTCTTTTACAATATATCACCTAATATGATTAAAATATGAAGCCATGGATTCAAAGTTTGCTCTTTTATTTTTACTCTCAAATTCTTGGTTAAAATCCTTATAGAGACAAACTAACAAACACCTAATGGTGATTATGTTGTGGCGTTTTAAAATGAAAGCAAAACATCAAAACTCGTTTTCAAAACACAACCAGGAATTCAGATTTCAGAAACCCAAGGTAATAGATTGAAAGTAAACTACTTATGAAAATCCCAGGGATGGAAAAAAAATCAAATCGGGAAGAGAAAAGATACAGATTTACAAAGCCAAAACCCCAAACAAAAAATATGGTTTTTTTTTAATAACCGATAAAGAACAGTAAAGTAGCTTTGTAAAGTAGAATGTATAGAAAAGAACATGTGAACAGTGAACACAACTTCATGTGTGGGAAAAACAGATAAAGGTGAAAGGGAAAACGATGAACAAAGAGCTTACTTGCACAGGCAGAGAGAAAAGAAGAGAATTAACAGAGAGCAAATCGAAGAAACAAGAACAACACCTTTTCTCTTCTTTCAAGGGGATGCCGATCTTGGTTTTCTAAAAGGACTGCGGCGAAGGGAGTTATATAGGGAAGAGCAGCATTTTCGAGGATACGTATTTGAGCATATCATGATAAGGGCATTGCCCTTGATAAGCACATTTGAGTTTTCGTGTTCTGAAACGTGGGTCCCTCTGACAAAGGCTCTCCCGACAGCTGTCTTAATTTCTTTAAAAAGATGACAATAACATTTGAGTTATAAACCCAACCTCATTGTTAGCAAGTGAACAACAGTCGCTAACAGCTGTCTTAGTTCAATGACGAAACCACATGGTGTGGATCCCATCCTAAAGTATTTTTTTTATACTTTCGACATTTTATTTAATTTTTTATAAATTTATTTCCTTTAATTTTAAATATTTATGCTTTGTCTTCAATTTTAAATCTTGATTTCGTTCCTAGTTAAATTCTAATACTATGATATAGATATATTTAATTATATTAAATTATTATAATATTTTTATAATGTTCAATTTTAATTAATTTATAGTAAGATAATAATAATAATAATATATTTAATTTTATTTAATTATTTCAAGATTCCTCTCTTTAGCGGGTAAGTGGGTTCAGTGTCCGATGAAAGCGAGTGAAACTGAAGTCCACTTTGGTCATTTTGATGCATGACATTGACGTGCGGACAAAATTAGTGTTCTTCTTTTCTGTGGGGTCCACAGTCGAAAACAAAGCATTAGTTCGGATCTCTAATTACATTATCTTAAAATTTTAATCATAAGACACAACCGATTTTAAATAATAATAATAATAATAAAAGTGCAATTTTATGTAAATTACGATGCTAATACTAATATTTAAAATGTAATTATATTAATAAAAGTATATGTTCCATTAATTGAACTCAAGTTAAATGTGAAACAAACTTCCAAACCAGAAACGTACGACCGTTTCAGATTCCTTGACTAGAAAGGGCAGGCCTGCATGAAGGACAAATTGACAAGGAATAGCAAACCAGGTGGCACAGATCTTAGGCTTGCAGTTTGTTTTAAGATGAAATATTTATTAAAAAAAATCAAGGGTTAAGATATTTTTATGTATTTTTTTCAATTTTAATTATAAAGCTCAATTTATTTTTTTAATGATTTCATACTTATTTATTTTTACATAGATTATTATTTTATCTATATATATCTTTATAAAATTATAAATTTAAAGGTTTTATTTAAAGAAATATTTATCAAGTAAAAGCATTAATAGTTTATATTAATAATTTAGAAATTTTAAATCATTAATATTTTATTATAGGTATTTGGCTAACATATACCACAAGATATATGATAAAAGTATTATACAGATAATTATTTACATTTTATTGTATTATTAAATATCATCGAAGAGAATTTACTTGAAAAAAAATAAAACATCATAATTACTCGATATAACACTTTCATCCCAAGTACTCTAACATAAATTAGACAATAATTCTAAAATAGTATATCGATTCAATTTTAAATTTAAATAAACTCATGCATATATTTCAAGTTTTGATACCATTTCGATACTAATTTGAGATTTTTCCCTATTTTAAGTACCAATTTGAGGGGAAAAAAATATCAGGTACCAATTTAAGAAAAGTTGCCAAGTCAAGGTGACGATTTGTATAGTAATAATCCTACTACAAAATGATGACCCATACTATTAACAGGGGTTAAGGGTTGATTCAAATGGTAAACAGTTTAATTCCGCTAAAACAAGTTTTAGATTCGAAATGTTGTGTACGTAGAAATTCCTTGTTGGAAAACTCACCCATCAAAACTAGGTGTGCGACCCAGGTCAGTCCGAATTAATCAAGCTAAGGCATTGGAAACCGAAACAACAATAAAAAAAATATGACCCATACATACTTTCATATGCCAAACCAACATGGTTTTACAGATTACAACCAACAATTATTATGATCATTGATGATAATGAACCAATTAAATCATATATCACTTTGAAAATTGCAGTGTGAAAAAAAAATACTAGTAATCCAAATTGACAAAATGGATGACTGAACACTAGGCTTCATGCCAAGTGAAAAATTGCACCTTTCAATATCAAACTCACACTTCACAAAAACAAGCTTTTGTTCTTTGCTGCCTTAGCAAACAACGAGCTAGACAAAAACAATCCATGGACAAAAATTGACCTGAAATAACACATGACATCAAACACCATTAGTCATCTTCAGTCGGTCCGATCAAAACGAATACATGGACTGGAAAAAATCATAAAGCAAATAAGATAAACGGCAACATAATCAAGGGACTAGAATCAGGAACCCCTTCAGAACAAAATTATGATTTCAGTTTCTGATCAATGCAAACGACTTTTCATTCATGTGATGCTTAAAAGAGTCCCTATTTTATAGATAGGTAGATAACACCGAAAAATGATTAACAGTTGTAAGATAAGAGGTCATCATGGCAATTGCAGATAAAAGAAGATGAAGAGTACTAAGTTTTACCTATCTTAGTAGCACGCAAACATTGGTCTTGGAAAAAGAACTAAATAGAACTGAAGCACTTGTTTAATCACCCAAAAGAACGCCCAATCAACAGAAAATTTAAAGATTCTCCAAGAGAGAAAGAAGCTTTGGAGCCCTGCGACGGAACAACGGCTCTAGCCGGAATGATGGAACACCAGTCTGCCACCTTTTAACATCATACATCTCATTCCATGCCTGTATAATCTCGTCAATTTTAAATCCTAAACCTGCAATAAAATTGGGACAAAAGTTCCACATAAAATTTTCCAAACATGACAGTAAAAAATACAGACGATTCTTTGTAGATAGATACCTTCTGAAGCATTCTGGTTCGAACAGTGGTTCTTAATCATAACAGCTAGATCTGTAGTAGATGCTCCAGCAAGTTCAAATTTCTCGACTGCAACCTCCAAACACTCTTCCCAAGTTGGTAACCCAATCTTGTATTCCACAACAGACCGCTCATAAAGTAAGGTGCCCCATAACAGGTATATCTGTGAACTCATATTTGCAGCTTGCTCAGCAGCTTCTTCAGGGGAGACATCTTTAAACAGACCATCTAGACCCATTTTCTGCAACTGGGTTTTATACGTATCAAATTTGGAGAGTCCATTTAGCCTCCGTTCCTCCGTTTCCTCCCAAATCTGCATGCCCTTCTCCATGCTGTCCTCCGCCTTGTTAAAAAGCTTCAAGACCTCTTCTGAAGGCCCGCTCTCTAAATCAATCTTGCAAGCAATTGCATGGTACCAACAGAGTTTTGCTTGCTCAAATTGCTTTTGCCCCAATGCAAGAAGACCTTCATAAAAATCTGGTTTAATCTTCAAAGCTTCCTCATATCTCTTTGCTGCCAATAAATATTCTTTCTGTGCCCACTCATATGCAATCTTAATTTGGGCTAGCATAGATTCCGTTGAACCATCTTCGTTTAAGCTGACATGCTTCCTTGCCCTGGATATGTGAACATTTCCCCAGTTGAACAATGCAAGAGCAGCCATCTCTTGGAACTTATCTGCAGCGATTTCAAACAACTCCTGCGCATCTTCACTTGCCACAGTATCTTCCATTGCTTCCGAATATAATTTCATCCCCAGTTCATGAAGATCCAAATATGAATCAGAATCAAACCCAACATGGTTCTTAAAAAGTAGTGCAAACTGGACAATCCAATCCTCCATGCATGTTCCCTTTAATTTTATAGCTTCGCCATTCTCAATAACATCATTCAATTTTTCTTCCCTATTGACCACTTCCTCTTTACTTACTCTTTCATAAGCTGGTTCCTGGTCTGGACTAACTTCAACAATATAGAACCTAAGTGATCCTCCTGATACGCCACTAACTGATTCAGCTAGCCTAAGATCGCCCGTTGAAGTCATAGTAACCAAATCACCCTCTGGATCCTTGTATTTCACAAGAACACCCTGCAGCCCATGAAACCTATCTCGAATGATATCCCGCACCAAACTAATAGTACAATTCACAGGTAATTGCGCCCACCTGATATCCTCCCCCAACACCAATTTCACCGTCTTTGTAATCGCCTTCTTCTCCTCAACAGCCTTCTTCTCTTGCTTGACGGACTTCACAACAACCTCTTCATCTTTGACCTCCTTGGCAAGACTAACTTTCTCCTTCACAACTACCTTCTCCTCCACCGCCTTCTCTTCTGTAAGGTTATCGGCAGTCTTTTTGTTTATCTTAATATTCTTTCCTTTGTTTTTCTTCTTCTTCAACTTCTCTTTCACCACTTTTGTAGCCCCAGAAGGCTCACTATCAAACAAACCAAGTTCATTTTCATTAACAGTAATACCCTTCAAATCCATAGCCTTTTTAACACTGTCTACAAGCTCCAAAGCAGACGAATTATTGGGTTCAATAGTTAAAACATTATAAACATCCCTATAAGCTAAATCCAATCTATTCAAAGCTTCATAACATTTAGCTCTTCTCAACAAAGCTTTGATGTATTTAGGAGAAACCTCGAAAGCCAAATTACATTCATTGATGGCGCGAGGGTACTCACCGAGACCCAATTGCATATAGCAAGCAGCCATGTTACTCCGCAAATAAGCGACATCGATATGGTTCTTAGGCAAAAGGTTAAGGGCTTTTTCGTACTTTAACATCGCGCCTTCATGGTCGCGTTTCAAGAAGAGTCGGTTACCTTCTTCTTTGAGCTCTTGAGACATGTTGATGAAGATCGCCGTGTCCTCGTCAAAGGCTTTGGAAGTTCGTTCGGCGGCGGCGGCGCCTCCACCCTTGCTCTGCTTGTTGGCGTCTTTCTTGCCTGTTTCTTGAAACTTCTTCTTCCCAGTCGGCTTCCCCATTCTGTTAGATTGAGGGAATCCTAAAACGAAAAGATTAACAAAGAAAAACAATCCGAAAATAAGAAAAACAATCCTGTTGATGGGTGTTCTATGAATGGCTGAAGCCGAAATGAAATCAAGGAGAATTCTTAAGTATTCCTTTTCATTTTTAATCTCTGTTTTTTCTTTGCTGATTAGGGTTTTGTTGTCAGGACAAAAAGGTCAACGTCATTTTGCCGGTCAATAAGCAGCTCTAGGCAACGAACTTTGAGTATCTAGATTTTGTCTTAACAACTTTGTATATTGTTGTACACTAAACAGGGTTGGGTTTCTTTTCAATTTGGCCCACTTTAGTATATAAATCCAAGCTCACATCATTCGTACTCGTATCGGATATTATTTTTCGGTAATAGACCTAAATCGTCTGTCTTTTTATTATGATAATTTAAAAATTAATACGATAATTTGATGAAAAAAACTTTTATTAATGTTTTTTTTATAACATACAAATCCCACACGTGAAATCTAACTCCCCTTGTCGGATTCATTCACTGTCTAGGAATAGAGGGCCACTCCATAGCTAAACAGGAAATTTGGAACAACACTTAACGAATCTGGATTCTTTCATTAATGGCGAGGATTGGTTACGAACCACAGTAAAACACATTCAAGCCAAACCTTGTTTTTCAAGTGTCTTTGTCTGTTTCATGACCATCGCTTGTATGCTTCGTGTAAAGACGATGGCGTCTCTCTCGTCCGTATATTACCCAGAAGATTAAAGAAAGCATAACTGCAGTTGAGACCATTACCAGTCCTATATAAACCGATCTGCTATATCGACGTAGACCAGGGCAGTGTTCTACATAAACCCCTGTGAATGTTTCCCTCGCAAATGTGCAGTCTTGTAACTGAACCAGGAATGGAGCATAATTGTATAATGCCGAGCCTACGTTTACAACTGTTGTCATTTGGTCGTAGAAGGCCGGAGTTATTCGTCCGGTTGTGATGCATATTCCGGTTGCAGAAACCTGACAGACATAATTCCTCCATACCTGTAGTAAAACATACTCTCTTTAAAATACATAAACGTCCCAATGATTGTTTGCAGGGTCAAATGAATTTAGTTACCTCGGTTGCATTATCTGCATTCACTTCACCAGGTGTGCAAATTCGCTCGGTAAGGTCGGCAAAAAACGGATTGCATAGTACCGGCACCAATGGACCGGATTGATTGAAGTACATGGTTGGAAAGTTCGGGGAAAAATTGATGTTCGAAACATTGGTTATCACCTGGTTGATTACTTCAACGAGCTGAGAAGTAACTTCCCTGCTTTTCATCAATGTTTCTTGGGTTGTAGCATTATCGACGCAAGGCAGTATGTCATCTAAAGCCGTATGAGCAGTGGGGTTTTCGATCCATTCGTGCATTGCAACACAAGTATCTGCTGCCACACTAGTACATCAAACAAAACATCAGTTAGGTTTCGGAATCGAACGAAGTAAGTCATGGAGATGTAGATAAAGCTATGCTCGAACTTACTTATGGAGAACAAGGAATGTACCACAAAGTATGAATGTTCCAGTGACAAGCAACCATCCTAATATCACCAGGCTGAAACAAAACAGTTTTAAAACCATTTTGTTAAAGAAAGATCCACGTTCGAATCCAAGTAATATCAGAAAAAACCCCGGAGAATCGAAATTTCATTTTTCACATCATTAACTTACATGTAAACAAGAAGCTGCATCCCGAAAATTGAAAATACTGAAACAAAAAGAAGATTTGCATGGATAAATAAGCAACAAACATTCTAAATTCAAGGGGGAAAGAAGAAGAAATTCCAAACCATGGGAGCTTACAGAATCCAAGAAATGTCAATAGAAGCATGATAGCAGCTGTTACAATAAGAGCCACTCTCCTGTGAGAACATTGAAATACAGCTTTAATGAACAAAGCTTTTCATAAGAACATTAAAATACATAGGTAGATTTCAGAATCCTTTACTTACACAGAATCTAGAAGATCTCGAATATCATCTGAATTATCCACCGTTTTGTCAGCTAGAGCGCCTGCGGAAGAGTTAATTTTCGTTCCTATCTCATCGATATCAGTTTGGACATTAGAAGGTAGAAATACTTTATCGACTCCGACCTGCTTAGCTGTTGCAAGAGAGTCGGACACATCCTTTAGTTTCCTGACAGTCATATCAGCTTGATTCACAACATATTGTAATGTTTTAGTAGTGCTACTATGGAACCTCTCCTGACCAACATAGAGTACAATGCAGCCAAGCCTGAAACCGAAGCACAAAGCATTAACACCTAGGAACTAGTATGCCATTAATTTTCAACATGAAAATGAGATGAGAAAAAGATGCATTTACATTGCAGCAACTGCGAACAACACAAGGAAGATGAGAGAGATTGCATAAGCAATTCGGGAATATCCATACGGCCGCCTTTTACAGCAGAAGTAAAAGACTAAAATGAGCAATAAGCAGAGCCCAAAGCCAACAAACCAGATTGCAGCAATTGTAAACAGGGGAACTGCAGTATAAGTCACAGACTGCACTTCAACAAAATCAGAAATAATCAGTCAGGACATAAATCTTAAACCGATACTTACAGGTGCAATACAGTAAAATACATATAATCCAACTGCTAGGACATTGAAGTGGTAAAAAGGTGAGCAGCATTCACAAAACCTTAGTGCAAAACAAGAGCTAAAACCAAGTACAAAGTAAAGGATCTATGCAGCACCAAACTTATTGGTAGAGATCATGTTTATGCATTGGTAAGTGCTGCTAAATGCAGTGAATTTTCCAACTCTCTAATGATCTAATTAGATTACCATTTGCTATAAACATAAAACTGAAAAGAAAAAAAGAAGGGGTGGTGGGAATGGGGGACCCTAACCAGAATGTTTGATAATAAGCAAGTATACCCCATGTGTCAAAGGACCTAATTGTAAAATCATCCACTTGCAAACATTGAAACTGCGAACCAGAACCAAGGGTCCAACAGTAATCATATGCAGGCAAGTGGAAAATAACTAGACATGAGTATAACTGGTATGAAGCGTGACCATGTCTGAAAAGGAGAAAAGGAGAAAAAAACAATCATAAAAAATGCTTCATCTTGACTCTCGGGTTTCGGTAAACTTACAGCCCAGTAATGGCGCTCCCTAAAACTCCACCCTCCTGTGTATATCTTGAATCCATTAAGTGGATCTTTTCTGTAAGTCCTCTGAGCAGCCAAAACAAGGGTTGAAGTAGTAGTGGTGACCTCCAATGGCGGCAGGGGTTCACCAATAGGCACCTCCACCGCTGACCTCCGAGTATCCTCCCATGAAAACTCTGCCACACTCATTGCCTCGCTTACGTTTGCTTTCCCTGAAAATGAACACCAAAAATGATTTCAAACCCATTACTTAATAACGCCATGGCGCCATGCACGTATTGTTTGTAGTAAGTTTCCTTTCTCTTAGAAATCAGACAAGAATGGAAGAGAAAAAGACTGGATCGAGCAGAGAAGAGAACAAGTGAAGTACCTGAAGAGACTTGTACGAGGGGAGTGGGAGAGAGAACAGAAACTCCATGGGAGAAAGTAGAGAGGGAAATAAATGTGATCATCGCAAGAGAAAATGACAGTGAATTCCTAGAAAAAACCATCACCATTGCAACTCGAAAACAGGAAGAAACTAATAACAGAAAGCAATAGAAAAATGGACAGAAAATTAAAGGTATTGAAGGATTAAGGAGTGGAGTAGGAAGCAGTAAACAATCAAGTGTTGTTGGGGAAGAGTAATAATAGTAATGAAAAGGCATTGGATACTTCACAATCAAAAATAACAATGGCAGACATTTTTACAGATTTACCACTTTGTACTGTCATTCTTCATTCATTGTATTTAAAGAAGCTTTTTTGAGACAGAAATGTCATAAAAATTACGGTTCAGACACTAAATTATTAACCTTGAATACTAAAAAAACAACAAAAGCCGCTAATGCTGTATAGCTGCATAATTATTTTTATCTCCAACATAAGGCGATTGCTTTGCATGAATGTGAACTCTGGTAGCATAAAAATGGCCGCAAAGTCAAGGAAAGAAGAAACTGGAGCCAATAAACGCGTTAGAACCAGTAGGAGCTCGCTGCCCGAGGAGAAGGGATTAGGCTTTGAGTTTGTCCATGTCGAGTGGCCAGCCGAGTAGCATACTTTAGTTTTTGGATTCCAACTAATACAAAAACACCACAATTTCCGTCTCTTCCAGCTTTCACGCATGTTCGTGTTCCCTGCCTTTTTGTCTTGCGACACATTATATAAATCTTAAAAATAAACTTACCGGCTAACAAGGGTTAGATTCCGGTGTTGAAATATCTAATATAAATAGTATGTTTTTTTTTTATTTTACTTCGATTAATGTTATCACTTAAAAATAGTGATTTAAAGTTTAGAATTTAGGGTTTAGATTTCAAGTTTATAGGTTGTAGTTAGAATTTAAGGAATTAAGAGTATATTGTATATTTTAAGCGTAAAGTTTAATGCATAGGATATGAAAATTAGAGTTATGGTTATAATTTATTTTTTTGGATTTTTTAGTATAAAACATGATTAAAAGTATAAATCATCCGTTTTTTTTATTATGTCTCTATTAGTTAAAAATATACCCAAACATATATTACTTGTAATTAACTATATCTTAGAATGACTGTAAGTATGCCAAAGTTTATTATTATACTCACAATATCTTACCATCCCTATTCACAGATATGAAGAAACAAAAAAACCATAATCTAAACAGTGTTGCTTGGCCTGCATAAAGCACCAGACTGGCGAGCCTCAAGCTACGCAGTACCCGCGAAAATGGCACGATTCAGGTTCATCGTCGCCCTTTTCTCAGGTCGAACAAAATTATGTTCCTTTATCTTAAACCCTGCAGCAGTCCCATTTTCTTCACCTACTGCATTACTTAAAAAGTTCACTATGTTATATTAGGAAGAAGACGTGTTATTTATCTTACTTTTTCCGTTTGTTCTTAGAGACTGTTGAAGTCGATGGATTACTATGCCAGTTCCTCTTCCTCTGATTGATGAACCAATTGTTGATTTGCTTTAACTGTAAACCTGTTTCCTGAACCAACCTTTCCTTATCTTCCTCCTGCAAAATTGTTAAGCAAGAAATCAAGCTCGGCCTCGGACACTATTGTTCCAGGTTCAGAAGTTATTCATGGCGGCCTACAACTTACAGTCGGGTATGGCCACTTGGAATGCGACTGCCACCAAGCTTTTAAAACTGAAGTGGTGTCACCGGGAAGTTTTCCAGCCCTTCTCTTACGCAAAATTTCTTCCCTGATGTCGACAATCTTATCCTTGTAACCCTGTTAAAGGATTTTATAAAGTTTGTTAACCTTAATTTTCAACCAGGAAATCTCTACATATGGATATGTTTCATACCTGTTTGAGTTCATGTTTGAGTTCTTGCCTCACACGCTCCATCAAAGACCTTTCACTCTCTGTTGGGACCATAGGCCCGAATCCCATTGAATCTGGACCATCCAAACTGCCATCAAACAAGTTAGCATCACTGTCTACTCGGTCTTCATCATCATCCGACATTGTTGCACCTGTACCTTCCCCTGGAGATACTCCTGTTTATGCACAGAAAGCATATGGTATATTTGGAAGTATTCCAACATTATGCAAATTATAAGGAAACTGAAAAAAAAAAAAAAAACAATAATTGGAATAAAGGAGCTTCACTGTTGAAGCAACTATGGAAAATATTAAATATCCAGAACATCATCTGCTAGATATGTAGACCGTACCTGTTAAGCTCTGTAAGGATTGCTGAATTTCCCAACAAGCCATAACCGCTTCCATTGCATGGACCCGAACATGTTGTTGCAATTGCTCTTTAAATGAGCATAGCAACGTAACATAATGCGTCTATATTATCAAGGAAAATGAAAAGTTCATAGTGTATATGTCGAATATAGTATGAATTCTCGTTAGCATGTTTTATTAATAAAAATAAACTTACAGATAATTATCATTCTAAAACCGTAATCGTCATGATTAAGAATCACCCTTGTCTTGTCAAAATTTCTTTTTAGAAAGAACAAAACCGTACGTCTAAATAATTGTTGCATGAACGTAGTGATGGCAAAATGTTTGAAAAAAGCTTTGGTTCAGACAATACAACAGCCTTAAATAGCAAGGAATCATTCAGGGAGCAGTCAAGGGGAAGCAGTTCATTTTTTTTTCTAATTTCTCCAGCCCCTGAATTACCATGAATTCTCCGGCATCAATATTCCCATGAATTTTCCCACTGAATTACCATTTTTTTTGACAGAAACCATTAAGTTATCGAATTGTAATAGAAACTATAATGGCATAATAGTCTGCATTAGAACTGGTTCTGAATGAGCATACCATGAACTGATCAAGCTCTTTCTCACCGCCGACCAAACCTTGGGCCCCACCACCCAGAACCGAGTACTTAGCCACCACTTGCTGTGACTGAGCTAGCTGAGCGTCGATCCTCGGAAGCTGATCCACTGGCGTGGCGATCCTCAGACACTCCACGTGTGCAGACAACAGCTGCTCGTACAAAGGGTGGGCTAGTATCTCCGCCTTGTACCTTGCATTCTGCCAAGTCACAGCCCCATCTCCTCCACCTCCTCCGATTTCCACTGCAATACCTTCATTATTGTTGTTATTATTCAACTCGCTGTTTCTTCTCTTCAATTCTCCGGATTCCACGGCGACCATGGATTCCCTATCAACTCCTCCAGCTGCAGTCGCCACCGTTGCCATGGCATCTATGGCATCACCGTGATTATGTAGAAGAAGCGAAGATGATGAACGGTAGAGCCACTGGTTAGGAGCTTGTGAGGCCGAGGTTGACTCGGAAGCATTTGTAGTAGTACGCAGATTAAGGAAGTTAGGGTTTGGGAAGTGAGCATGAGGTTGCGGAGACTGAGGTTGCTGGGAACGGATGAGGGCCGTATTCAACCAATTGGGAGCTGAAGTTTCCGTTAGTCGGTTGGCCTGCTGTTGTTGGTCGGTAAAGTGATGAAGAGGAAGGTCCTGAGAAAGATGGTTTGGGTGAAACGCCATGTAACCCTTTATTACCTTCTGTTTTTCTATGAAAACGTATCCGAAATAAAGATTACGATGAAGACGACGATGATTATGAGGCCATGGCTTGATTGAGAGAATACAGGGAAACAGACGATGGAAAACAAAGGGTTTTGTTTTGAAAGTCGGGAGAAGTTAGGTTAAAGATCTAAACATATGTAAGAAACGTGGTAAAGATATAAAGCGATAGACAGAGAAAGTGAGAAACTAATCAATTTGTAATCTAATAAATTTGATTCGTTTATTTTAAAATAAATATCTAATAATTAATCGTTCTTTAATTATATATAAAAAATAAAATGGACGAATCTGATTAACTGATACCACAAATGACGTAATAAATAAATTTTATGTAATAATTTTTCAAAAGAAGAAACATAAAATTTATTTTCAAGTCGATATATCTTAACTTTTTTATGTAAAAATAAATTAAAAATTAAAAAATATATTTTTAATTGGTTGGTTTATAAATTATGTAACAAGAATAATATACGACATAATGGAGGAGGTTTATTATTATGGGAGGAAAGAGCCGGTTGGGGAGGGACCATGTCCCTTTAATTAATCTTGATAATATGCGAACTTTTTTATTTTAAAATTACTTTTTAGGATTTTAAAAATATTTTATAAGTTATGTTTAGATTTATGATTATTTTTTAATAATATTATTTATAAAATTTAAATTTAAATCTGAAACTTTGAGTACAATGTATCTCATACTTGTTGATAAAGTAATAATCAATATAATTCAAAAATATATATTCTTTTTTAATATTCTTAGCTTATTCGCGTGCAAAAAAAGAGTATTATTCTTTGAAATACTATTCGTAGTTTACTTGATCAGATTTTTTTTTATATTCTTCTATAATAGTTTTATTTGTTTGTTTTAATAACAATTTTAATTTGTTTTTGTGATAGTTTAAATATTATAAAATAATATATGATATAATTTGTTTTTGTTTTTATGGTTACGAAATTCTTTTGTGATTTTATCGATATGTCAAGAACTAACAGTGAATTTTTTATTAAAGAATCTAAAATAAAAAGATTTAATTCTTTTAATTCGAGTCAACTCGATCCAATTGAATACTCACCTCTAGATTTAGCTTAGCACATTAATAAAAATGTATAATTGAATCATAGGTTAATGTCACAGGGTTATTATCCTCTAAAATACATATTTAATAGGATGTGTAGTGTCACCGTTTATATATTTTAAAACCACTTTTTTTTTCCGACGTGGGATTAATCTTCTTTGTCTATTTAGGTGTGACATTAATTTGAAGCTCGACTAAAACCCTCCTTTTTGAAGTGAATGGGCCAAATAGAATGAAGCTATGAACCTATGCTTGGCTTTTTCACCTCTTTACATTAACCCGGGCAAGCCCTTAAGTCCGTTCCGCGTGCTAACTGTTGTTGTCTTTTCCCCCACCCGACCGATATAATTCTCCTTGTCCGTAATCATGACAGGGTTACTGTTGGGTGTTGAAGGATTAGTTTGGCACAGCAAGGTAGAAAGCACAATGACTATCTAATTTGGTATATAAAAAGAAAAGGGTTCTGTTCTTCCAAGAAAAATGCTCCACGTTAATCATTAACAGCCACAGGGGCAAGTAAGCAGCTGTTTCCGATTCAACAAGATACCCTTTTTCTTTAACTACAATCATTCTTTGTATATTGCAATTTGCATGGGTTTTGAATCAAACATTTGATTGAGTTGAAACATCCAATGACAAGATCCGAGGGTAGTCATATCATGTTTTGTTTTGGCTGAGATTTTGGACAGACAAGGGCTTTGAACTGATGTTGATCATACAATGGCATGCTGCTGCTGGTCTTCATCTCTTTCTAAGAAATGGTTCCCTTAGGCAATGGTCGCCCCACTGACCAGTGACCACTCCCTCGAAATTAGGCTTTGCTCCCCCACCACATAAAGCTAATGTGAAGCCAGTTTTCATGGTCCACAACCGCCACTGCCACCTCCAATCTTCTCTGCATCAAATTCAATAGCCCAGACTCTCTCAGCTAACGATACTTAATATCATTTTTGTATATGTTACTGAAAGCACAAACCATCTAATCTCATTGGTTAAAATAACGGTTGTTGTCCTTAAAGGTCATGAGTTCGAGCATTAGTACTATCTCAACACCACACATAAAAAAGCCATGGATGGATATATAGAGATCCAATAATAAGAATGATATTTTTATGATATGTAATAAAAATTAAAGATCCACATTATAAAAAAAATCAAAATTCACTTTAAAATATAAATATAAATTTATTATTAAATAAAATCATAAATCTGATATATTATATTTTTTTTTCTCTCTATTAACTGCTTTTTCTTTTCTTTTCAATTTTCTACATTTACTTCACTTTTTACTTTATTTGATCTATTGTTTTTGTTTCCCTCAAGCTCACTGTTGTCCATGTCGGCCTAATTGACGTAATAAATAAATAAGTCTTCTCCGTTTATTACTACAACAATGCAAGTTTTATGTCTTGTTAGGGAATTTTGACTCCAAACAGATCACTTTCATTGTCAAGTTATTCTTAAGAATAATCGTTTAGATAATAAGATTGATTATAACTGCTAGTTTCACATTAAGTCTTTTAAACTCCGGTTTTAATACACTTAATTTTTTTATGATAATAGAATTTAAGAATAATAAAAATATACATGCTATAAATTATTTTGGATAAACTCGTAAATTACATTTTACGGATTCGAAATTCATCGTCGATAACAAATGTGAGATAAAGATTAAAAATATGAATGATTTGTTGATGGACCGACTGCAGAAGAATAAAC
Source organism: Abelmoschus esculentus (assembly GCA_035048815.1). NCBI lineage: Eukaryota > Viridiplantae > Streptophyta > Magnoliopsida > Malvales > Malvaceae > Abelmoschus > Abelmoschus esculentus. Next base: position 1,513,630 of record JAUCBN010000025.1, read on the forward strand.
ATTAAAAAAATAAAGTATATAAAGTTATGACAGCACTGCAATTGATGGAACAATTAAATCCATGTGGTAACTAACGTCGATGTCAGGTTTATTGTTGGATCAAAAAAAATGTCACGTTTATTGGGAAGTGGAGATTCCATCAGAAGGATTAATAATCAAATATTTGCCATTTATATCAATCAATTCAATGAATTGGAAATGTTAGCAATGTGAATGGTAGGTTCAGTGGATTCATTCTTTTTTAATTTCTCCCTCTGTATGTTGAAAGGTGTTTCAATCGTCTTCACACACGATGTTCATGCTTCTTGGGGTCAGTTTTCTGGGTTCATTTTCCACAGGCTAGGTTCTGTATGGCCAGTCTCGTTCTCTATATTGGACATCCATTACAGTTTAGCATTTTAGTCAGATGGTAGCTGGAAAAAACAGGAATTTACATTCATAAGAGATGAAATCTTATATATTTGGAGATCTAATTTCTCTCCAAGAAAAGATGCTACAGAAGGAAATCAAAGAAATTTTGTTTGAAAAAAACAACTTACTGTTATTCACATTTATAGATGCTAAGGGCAACATAGTGTCCAAACAGTGGAGGGCAGCCCTGCGTTTGCCAATTGCCATTGCATGGAGAATGGTTAATGCCTTGATTTTGATCCAACAGGATCCAGAAGTCAGTGCAGTGGCCACCCTGATAGCCCTGCCGAGGTTCAATGGTTTTGCTGCTAGTTGGTTTATCTGGTGTCTGTGCCTTGTAGGATAGGTAATGCTTGTGCTTCAACTCTTCACTTGGGATGGTATAGCAATGGGTTTCTATAATATCTTTCTCATTATTTTTTATTATTTTTAAAAAAGAACTTGCATTTTTCTTTCGAGGGGCAAAGGGGGGTATACATGGGGAATCCATGGGCTTATGATATGCATAGGGGTCAAATGGTCTCGATGCCTTGTATGAGTTCTCTCCTCTCAACTGGAAAGCATTTAATAAAGGCAAAGAGGTGATAATGTGCGACAGACACGATGAAAACCCTAATGTATAATCTGACAAATACTACATGGCATACCAAAACTATCGTCGCTGTGATTCTTACAACGCTCCTTTTTCAAAGATTGGAAATTTCAATCATCGGGTAAGAAGCTTTTGACACAGTCAAAGGAACATGACTGACAAAAGTTACCTGAAAAACCAGCTCTAGGTAGGAATCCATGTAAGACCCAAAGAGCGTAGGGTCAGGTTGGTGAAAATGTGAACTTGAGAAATTTCAATACTCATCAAGATTATAGAGAAACAATATCAATCCTTCATGAAATTCCTCCCTCGAATTGCACATAATCATTGAAAAGGGGGGCTGAAAAGTGAAAACAAGAGTGTAACAACAAAATTCTGAAATTAGTTTTCAAAAAGTTTATACGGCCAAGCCATCAGGTTACACCTACAAAGAATCACAGTCTTTTAGATTTAAATTTGAAACTATGCAGTGACAAGGGATTACCCCAACGAATATAGGAGGAGGAAAGCAGGAACCAGCACCATGACAAGAATCCTTGCCATCTACATGCTAGGATTTCTACACTACTTGCGTAATCTTCTCCATAACTGGTGGGCTTCTTCTGCCTTTTTAGAGGGTTACCAACAGGAGCAAGCTCAAACTGTGTTATTTGTTGCTTCACCTGAGTTTCAGTATAGTTAATCAGCAATATAGCTCATTGCCTTGGCCAGTGTCACCAGTTTGTCACAACCTTCGGCTGTGAGAAGGGTTAACAACTCAAATCATCTTTTTCAGGCGGCATTATATAAAGTCTCGGTGAAAGAATCATCTTCAGCAGGCATCATATTTAGATCAGGCAGTACAGCCTTCCCCATTTTGGAAGAATCTAAAAGTTCTTTACTATCATCAAAAGCATGTGAGGGTGAGGCCGAGGGGCCGTAGTCAAGAGTAGAGGGTACTCTCTGACGTGGTTGAGAAGAAGGCACTTCCTCGGGGTCATTCTTTACAATTTGCAAGTTCAAATCAAGCTGCAATAACAGAACTTAACATTAATGAAAGGGCAGTAGAAGAATATTTCTCAAAAATAAATGCAGGTTTCTTGATAAATACATGATTTTGGTCAATTATGTGCAAAACTTTTCCAAGGTGATTAATGAAATTGCCATATTAGTACAGTCGAGTCACTAAAGAAGCATTTTGCTGACCTTGATTCTTTTCAAGTTCTCATTCTTGGCTCTCTGTTCTTTGCAAGTAACACGCATGGATGCTATCTCCTGTTCAGCAAACAAGAAAATGACTGTAAGGTTATCTAGAAGTAATCAAGGAGGCATTAGTAATCCAATTAAAGCACCATGTTGAAGAAAATTCAACTCACCTTTTTCAAATCAACCCTTTCCTTCAAAAGCATATTTTCCTCCTCCTTAAGTTCAGCAAAAGTCTGAAAATAATACGAATTCTTCCGAGTTAATATATACATGAATCATCTTCAGATTTTCCCAGAAAAATGATGATGAACCGTAGAGATCAAATACTTTACCTTCTTCCTTCTCGATCTCTTGGTAGTTATGCTAGTGGTTTCATTACCAGCAGCACCCTGCAACATACACCAACCAATCATTAAATTTAACCCCAAAGCAACAACCAAAGCCAGGAAAGTTGGATCAACTAAAACCCTCGAAACAACTAAAATCTAACATTGACAATAAGCTTTCAAGACTGCTCCAATGGCGGACTTGGAGATCATCTCGGAGGACAGTGGCGTTGAAATTGGGAAGGCAATGCCGCTACTTTCTCGCACAAGTGAACCAATAGTAACACGCCACGTCATATTAACAAAGATGTCAGACACATGAATGAATTTAATGCTTTATGGCTGTCAATATCTATAGCATATCTACGTGTATAATTTATTAACCTACGATTTTCCGGCACCTAATAAAAATTTTCCACAAATCGTACGGTCCAGATCCTCCGATGCATAATAGATGATAAGAAAGTGTGGGGACCAAAGTAAAAAAGATATCCCCATCTTGGATAAAGCAAAAGCCTAAGGTAGAAAGATATACACGAGATAAAAACCCGATAACATATACAAGTACAGTTACAGATAGAGATGGGGAAGGGAAGACCCACAGATTTTAACCGTACATGCGTCACAGTTGATAATTCCTCTTCTGGCAATGCAAATAAAAATGCTCCCATCCGCATCTTAACAACATTACACCCAACCCCCACTCCTCTTCAGTGGACCCTACTTATTTTTATGACTAAAATACCCTTTAAGGAGATCCTCCACGGGGAAGTTTCGTAGTTCATACGGTGGGGAGGTGGATGGGCCCGGAAAAGGCTATTTTCATCTCTTGACAAAATTGTCCGGCCCGATGAGTAGAATCTAGAGGGGGTTAAAAGGGTGATTTAGTAAATCTAAAAATAGCCAAAAATAGAATGACAGGTGACCAAAAATGAGGCGAGGAGAAAACGTCAAACGAGTTCCAGTCTGCTTACAGTGTCGTTCTCGGGTTAAACTGTAAAATCGTTATAACGGCAGGGCATTTTAGTCCATACGGGAAAAAGATGGCACGGCCTGCTTAATGGTCTATTCATTTTGTTATTAATGTTATCCCGTTAAACCGATGGTCGGAGAGATCAAATCCAAACTGAAAGGTTGAAGATAAGGACAAACGTATAACAAAGGGCAGATTAGGCCCCAGCGGCATCGAGTTCATGTACCGGAAGTTTCGTCGGCTGAAGACGGAAAGGAAGATGACGGCAGAAGGGTTTAATGGTCATTTGATATGAAGAGTAGAGAGTTTTAACAACACAAAAAAGGAAGTTATCCAGTTAAAATAGAATGTCCCGTCGACGAGATATAAACGGACGACGATGGTAGCGGCACATAATTTGACATGCGATACAGGTATATTTCCGTCTACCTTGACAACCGCATGACACGCCGAGAGATCAGGTGTTGAGAACGAGAGAGAGAATGAGAGATAAGTGAAAACAAACCTTGGATCTGGAAGTTGCGGCTGTTGGAAAGCGAGAGACTTGTTTACTGGTCTCTTCAAAGACGTCGGCGGCGGTAGAAGAGGCAGCGCCGCCTCCTCCGCTCCATGAAAGCGGCGTTGTAGGGCTACGTCTAGTGCTGACGTTGAAATCTCCGTCTCTCTTGGCGTCGCATCGAATCAACATTGGTTTAGACCTCGGCTGACGTATCCCCCATTTGAGTTCCACCGCCGCAGATTTCGTATCCGGTGGCGCATCCTGCGCTTGTTTCAACCTTACCAACAACTCCACCACTACGTTGTCGTCCGTCATCGCCGCCCTAACCCACTCATCTTTCACCGTCATCGTCATCGTCATCGTCATCAGAAAAATAATCCAGATGTTGAGAAAGAGAGTATATGAAGAAAAGGATACTACAGAGGTTTTCAAGAGGGTCAGAGAGCAGAAGATCTTATGTTTGGCGAGGAATGATAGGAACTGAAAAGAGTTAAAAAAACTGTTGCAGCAAGTGAGTGAGATAGGTTTGGCCTGTGGGCAAGGCTGCCTTTTTCTTTTTCCCTTTAGGGTATTTATTTTGTTTTTAATAGTAACATTTTTTATTTTCTAAAAAATTGAAAATGTTGATTCCAGTTATTCTGTTCATTTTCTTTCTGGTTTGCTTATTTATATAAACACCACTTGACGCCTCCTTTTATATCTCGTTCTTGCGAAGCTTAAAGTGGGCCGCGCCAGAACGCGAGAAAGAAGGACTTTTATTTTCTCTCCTTTTCATTTGAGGGGAAAAAAGTAGGGTCCATTGATGACACGTTGAACTGACTGGTTTATAAATTCAATTGTTTTAGGGTTATAGGGTTTCGGAAATGAGAAATTATATCATAAATATTTTTTATGATATTATTTATGATATTAATTAATTAGATTTATTTATCTTATATTTTTTTATATGTAATTAATAAGTGGTAGTTATCAAATAATTATTTAAAGATAATGGACTTGATATTTTTTTTAATAGTGTTACGGTAGTATCTGTTCTAGAGTATACTCTTAACCTTTAGACATTAATCATTCAAAAAGTGTACTGGCATTACTGGTGCTCAAACCTGTGACCTCCAAAAAATAATTGTTCTCTTAATCTAGATAGTTCGTGTAGTTTAATCACTTTAATATTATAATTGATGGGTTGAACAAATGATTATAAAAATAAAGTTAATTATAAAACAGATCTTCAATTTTTGTATTTTTTTATAATAAGTATTTAAAGTTTTCTTTTTTTCGAAATAGGTGGTTAATTTATATTTTTGCTTATTTTTAAAATTAATATATAAAAAAATTATTACTGAATTATAACTTGACACATAACTTTTTTTAATTTCTTAAAATAAATTAAAAATTAAAAAAAATACAAAATAATCTTAAATCTTTAAAAACAAAAACTCAAAATTGACGTTATTGTCATTGTTGATAGTCTTGTTGAACCTTGTAATTGTCATCAATGGAGGTCTCATTTTTCCTAATCACCCATCGGTCAATAATCGATGGGAGATGCTTCAATCGGACAATAGACGATAAATACAGAAGGTTCTAACCATTTAATGTTCGATTGACACGTTTTCCATCAATTACTTACGATTAATGATTACAAAAATAAGTGAGAACTTCAACAACGACAATAATGAGGTTCGATTTCGATAAGATTATCCACAACGAAACCAAATTTGGAATTTTAATATTTGGATTTGAAACTGTTTTGAAAATTTCAAGAAGTTTTAGTCTTTTAAAAAAATACATTTTCTTTACTTTATATGAATCCCCAAATTTAAATTTTATGTAATTATTTTTATACTAGTTAGTGTCACAACTCTCGTCCAACCAGTTATCCCCAAATAAAATCAATCGTATCAGCAAGTGTCTATGATTAAGGAAAGGGAAACTAAGGTTATCGTGGGCGACAAGACTGCTTTCGGGTAAATGCACGTCTTAGACACGCTCTTCTCTTTGCCTCTTTGCCTCGTCTTACACGTCTTAGACATGTCTTTGTTTATAAAATTGCTTGCTATATCAGACAAATTTCACTGGTTATGGTTAGGTTAGGTAGGAATGAGTGAGCTTAGAACCCATTTATTCACTTTGCAGACTGATTTGCTTTGTTTTTTCTTAATTTGACTCTATTCCCTCTCTTACTACTTTGGTAATTAAAAAGTGGAATGGTACTAAACAGGTCGCTGCTGTTGCGGTGCTATGTGTGCAACCCGAACCGAGTTATCGTCCGTTGATAACCGATGTTCTCCACTCGCTTATCCCTTTTGTTCCTATGGAGCTTGGAGGGACTCCGAGAGTTACACAAGCTGCAGCCCCTTGACACCGAAAACTAGCCCATGTGTGTTCCGAATCAAGGATCGTATTTGCTATGATTCCATGTCTGTTCCAGAGAGATTAGAGGGACATTAACAGACTAATTATAAACAAGATGGATCGAAGGGTGCTAATTCAAGGCTCTAATTTCTTGATTGTAGAACCTGCAACTCTTTCCAAAGTAGTTTTAGTTTCTGTATTTCAACATTTCTCTACCAACACAGGAACTCTTCATTGTTGGAGGCAAAGATATAGTAATCAATAATGCTGATTTGCTGTGTTTACTGGAAAACTTCAAAATTTCCACATTCAGAAAAGCAAATTAGAGGTTGCAAAGTGCCTCTATCAAAACTTGAAGTAAATCAGTGTTTAACTCCCTGTCAACACACATTATTACAAAATCATTTTGGTTCAAATCAACAAAAATTTCGAGCCATCACAATCTCGAGTTTTCCTTGGTTTTAACTGACATTGTGGTAGGAATCAATGATGGCATCTGCAAGGTATTCACACTTAGCCAAGGATAATCCTGCAAGGGATATCCTTCCATCCTTGGTCATATATACGTGCCACTTGTTGGTCATGTTATCACACTATTAAGAAAAAAAACAAAACAAATAACCATCACAGTAAGAACAATGTCATATGATGCCTCGGAAAAATTCAAAATATGATACTTTTATTATCAACAGAATCCAATGTTTAACGAGTACCTAAATTTCGAATCCATTTATCATGTTAACGCAAAGGTAACGATACCGTCATAAAAATACTGTTTTGGTCTTAATCCAAGTATGTTCTAATAGTACTTCCTAGGCTTAAAAAACATTAATCCTACACGAGGTTATTGGCCAAATATGTGGTGATATTGATATATTTCACTGTCATATAGGGTGCAATAAAAGAATACCCCAGAAATTTCCAAAGTGCAAAAAAAGGGTGGGAGGAGGCTATTACCTGAGCTTTGTTTAAGCCAGTGAATGAAAACATTCCAATCTGCTTAAGAACGAATGACCAATCCTTCCCACTTTTGTCTGTGGAAGAAAGACTGTCGAATAGTTTCTGTCGAACATTCATAATTCTCCCAGCCATCATTTCCATCTCTGCATTCCACTCCTTGAAGAGAGCTGCATCCCCCACAATACTGGCAACAATCCTAGCCCCATGAACAGGAGGATTTGAGTACATTGGTCGAGCAATTCTTTTCAGTTGGCTCTTAACCCTGAAATAGAAATAAACAGAATGTAACTCGGTCCATAAACATTATATCAATTACCATTAAAAAGCGCTAGAAGCCAAAAGTGAATTATGTATAACATGTCCAACTTATTTGAACTAATATTCATTGGAGCACCTGGTGGAGGAACCAGGATGTCAAAATACATAAAATAATTCTACGGTTATAAATTTGCAAATGTAAAAGTAACCTTAAATTATTTTCTACTATCTCAATTCTCTATGAATTGGAAAGCAAGGGGTATCGAATATGATGACATATTTAAACTTGAGCAACATCTTGTCACTCTCAAGAATGAAGGGAAATTATATTTCCCCGTATGTAACACAGCATAATTACTGAAAAATAAAAGAAATCCAGCTACATGGCCTATTGTGTATTTGCAATCATTTCTGGTTAGCTTAATCGAAGAAAAGGCTCACTGCATAACAAACCACAATATCAAACAAAACTGCACCTTGCAGCAGCATCCGATGATGAGCAAACAACATTAATTGCTCCAATCCTTTCAGCATAAAGGCCAAGGTTTTTACTATATGACTGAGCAGCAATGACCTCCATACCACGGGCCACAAACATCCTCACAGACGCTGCATCAGCATCAAGGCTTCCACTTGCAAATCCCTATCACCAGAAGTAATTCAACAAGTTCTCATTATAATATCATACTTTCCATCTTAATATAGTATTACCATATTAGACACCACTTTAATCAAGTTTGATATCATTGATTCAGGCAACTATTACCTGGTATGCAATATCAAAAAATGGAATATGGTTCTTCTCTTGGATGACATCAGCAATTGTTTCCCACTGTTCAGGGGTCGGATCGATACCAGTTGGGTTGTGAGCACATCCATGAAGAAGAATAAAAGATCCCTCGGGAGCTGCCTGCAAAGAGTGATTGAAGAATAAATTGTTTAAAAAGGAGAGATGATATTGATATATTTTCCAGTGTGCTTTTTAAGCCAGAAGATGACCTTGATGTCTGCTATCATCCCTTCAAAATCCAAGCCAACCGTTTTGGGGTCATAGTAGCGGTATTCTGACCATGGGACCCTAGCATCATTGAAAATGTTCTTGTGATTACCTGTGAGACAGTTTCATTAGCTATAAGAACGCATAATCTTGAAGAAAATTTCACAGATAAGATAAAGTGGAAGACATTACTCACCCCATGTGGGAGATGATATCAGAACTTTTGCCCCAGGAAAATATCTTTCTATAAGGGCAGCAGCCAATCGAAGTGAACCAGTCCCTGAAAGCCCTTGAACTGTTGCGACCTGGGTAAATTAAATACATACAATAAATGAAACCAAATCCAATCTTCTCCTGAAATACTTCATCATGCTGAGCTAAAATATAATTTTGTTTTACAAGATAATAGCCAAAATTCTCACTCTTTGTTGTTTTATAACTGGGTTGCCTGCTCCAAACAACAGCTCTGCTGTCACCTTATTGAAAGCAGCCAAGCCTTCAATTGGGAGATACTGCATGTGAAACCAAATATAGTAAGCAACCTTAAGGGAGAACACGACCTCTGTTATCCAATCGAATTAATAATAAATCAATTTACCTCTCGGTTTTCCCCCTTCTCCAGTAGAAGCTTATCTGCCTAGAAAATGGTCAATTTCCAAATTTCAACACAATATAATAAACGTTGAACAAGTTAATACTCACTCATGAAAGCAAGAAGCAAAGTAAATAAAAGCTATGTCAATGGAGAACCTAGAGCAGGCCATCATTAATGAAATCATACCACCTGCTTTAGAAATAACACTAACCTTTTTAACCACATCAAGAACATAGGGCTGCAGTTCTTCAGTTCGATAGGCCCCAACTCCAAGGTTTAGCTTCAACTCATGGTTGTCTGCTTTGAAAGCTTCAGACACCCCAAGAATCGGATCAGGGGGAGCCATTGTTATACCTTCAAAACGAGACACGTTGGAAGCTACCGCCATTGATATTCGACCAACAGACTGCAAACAACCAAATAAATCAGATGAAGCAAACAAGGGGGGGGTGAGTCCCCTTTAACATAACTGGAGTCGCTAGACACACAGATCAAGGGAAAAGGCCATTATTGACTACTTTAAACATACTGAACAAGGAGAATTGATCTAAAATAGCGAATGGAACAGAAAGATATAGGAAAAAACGTACCTTTATTTTCATGAAGGGATTGGTTTTCTCCTTTTTGACCCACAAGCTGGAAATTCCAAGATTCAATTTTCCCTATAAAACAGTCACACCCTCTCATTTCAGTGTAACCAAACTGAAAAGAAAGAACATTTTTTTTCTGAAAGTGATCCGAAATACCTTTTGAATTTCATGAGAAGAAAGTGAAGCAGATGGAGCTGCAGAAGCCAAAGAGAACACCGATGAAGCCATCTGGAATTCTATCAACAAGGAGATGAGTATCCGATTAGACCCAAAACTTTAACAAATGTGAAATGAAACTAACAGTGATGGATTGGGTCAGAAAAGGAGCTCTCACGTAAGAACGACTGAAAAGGGGCGATGAGTTCAAAGTTATAAAATTTTGTAATAATTTATACATCTTTGATGATAAGATTTTAATAACAAATTGTGTAATTTCCTTCTTTACTTTAAGGTTGTTGGGTAATTTTTTTTTTTAATTTTACGGTTTAAATATTTAAATTATATTTTATAATTAAGGATTTAAATTATAAAGTATATAATTTAAATTTTAGAGTATTAAAATTAAAATTTTATTATTTAATTTAAAATTTTATATATAATATATATATATATATAAGTGAGTTAAAATTTGTTTGTGAAATCTATATCACCTAAAAGTTTGCTACATTAGAGTTACCGCTTGCGTGATGACTGTAGATGAGCTTTGGTTTTGCAACAGAGCATTTATAATTTGTCGTGTGTTGATTCTAATATTAAACGTTGAGATAAATTTTATCTTGATTGGATTAAGGTCAATATGGATGGAATTCGGGATGTGAATTCGAGGTTTTCGATTTGTGGAGACGTGGGTAGGGACGAGCATGGGCGGTGGTGTTTCAGTTTCTCGAAAAAAATTGGTATTTGTTTTGTGTTTGATTCTGAGTTATGGGGAGTGTTTACGAGTTTTGAGACTGCTTGGTCTCTTAACTTTCGTCAGGTTATTATTGTGATAACACTAAAAAGGTTTTTAACTGTTTGTCCAAGAGGGAATTAAAATTAAAACTTTAAATATAATTCAGTTAAAAACATTATATACTTATTATATAAAAATATAATTTAGACATTTATTTTATAATTAAGTATAAAAATACTATATATATTTTACTCATATTATTATTTGATTTAGACTCATTCTAATAACATTTTAAGTTATTCATGTGTAATTTTATAATCTCTCTATCTATTGGGCCTAACTTTATGTTTTGATAGTTTTTGTGAGAAGACATTTTTTAAATTTTATTTTATGCATGGCCGGACCGTGGAACCAAATGTGGAACAGGATCGAAGTTTGAAGGGTTACTTGTAGAACAGAACCTAACCGACCCGTGACTTAAAACAACTAAACTCAAGTCTGGACCCAACCGAATCGGGCTGATAACGAGTTGGGATAACGAATTGAGTCGAGTCTGGTAAGGCTTGGTTCGGTTCAGAAAAAGTGTTATTGGGATCGGCTCGGGCTCGAAGCTTGACGAGCTCGGAATTTTAGGTTTTGGCTCGTTAGGCTCGGCTTGATTCGACGCAAAATGAAAAAAAAATGCCTAATTTGTTTTAGTTAATTTATTTTTAGTAGATTTCTCATATTTTATTTTATTGTTTTTCTTTTACTAAAGAGATTACTTTTAATGTATATGTAGCATATATATGATATAAATATTCCGAGGCTGTTCATGAGCTTTTCGAGCTGAGCTTGAATCGACTCGGTTCGGCTCATTAAAGTCTGAAGCCGAACCCGAACCCTAGTCCGAATCAAACTCACTCGAGTTAAGTTTTGATTGAGTCGAATCCAAATAACTCGAATACTGATCAGGCTCATTATCACCTCTACCTGCCCTACTAAGGAGGTAAGAAGTATGTGTTCCAAAAAAATTCAAACGACCAGCCTGGCTGCCTTGCTTCTCAAATCCCTTAGACTGCGGCCTGCTTCAACAACACAACATATGTCGATCCCATCACCTTACCATAATCTATTTTTTTGTGGTAAAAGAAAATTGAATTGAGTCGAATTAAAATTTAAAAACAAAATTTTAATATATTATTATTTGTATGGTTCGAGTTATATTTTTTATTATTTTAAAATTATTATTGGTAACATATTTATCATTTTTTTTTTCATCTTCTTGCGCGTTTGCATTGCCAAGTGGGTCCTCTCCATGTTTTCTTTTTTATATGTTCTTTTAATTCATTTAATTAGCTTTCTTTTCATATTTATGACTTTTCTCTTCCATCCTATTATACGCTCTAGGTTAGGTTTAGCTGTACACCAGGAGTGAGATCAACTTTCCTAAATGTTCTCCCGTCCAGTTACATGATGTTTGCTGCTGCAACCTGCATGTTCCATCCGCTAATGAACTTCAAACGTTTATAATAAGCAGTTAGTCAAATTGGGAGGAACTTGCTGCTGTCTCTTTTTGGGTCATGCGGATTCATTAGGCCTGAACCGAGCAAACAAAAGGGTCAGGAATAGCTGCTGAGAAAAGAAACGATTCGATCAAACGCTCTCGATGTGTCTTTCACTTTGAATGTTGTCAAAGTCAGGTATATGACACGAGTTGATTCGAATTACTTATGATAAAACTATGAGAAACCGAGAAGACAAAACAACAGCAACAAGAACTCGTGGTTTTTGGACAAAAATATATTCTCATAACTTGATAATCATGTGAATTGATGTTTGAAATTTCCCTTCAGCTATACATTAATTCAGCAATCATCCAACTGTAACTAAATAGATAAAGGACAAAGGATAGAAGACAACTGAAACCTTGTGGGACCCCTTCAATTTTTCAAGTTGGAGAATGACAGTGAATTTCACGACGTCTGTCAGCTACAAAAGGCCCTCCCCTTCCCCTATTTCCAGCATCACTCTCATTTGTTCATTCAGGCATTTCCACAAACACTTTTCCCCAAAAAAGTAACGCTTCTTTCACAGTAACATGGCTAGACTGCAACAACGATATCGAGGTGTCCGACAAAGGCATTGGGGTTCTTGGGTTTCTGAAATCCGACATCCTCTCTTGTAAGTTAAACTTGATTTTTAGAAAACCATGAACGTTTGGCGCTCTTCAGGCATGTGTACTGACTTGAACTGGAACGTTTGATTTGTACAGGAAAACGAGAATTTGGCTGGGAACATTTGAAACGGCAGAAGACGCTGCTCGCGCTTACGATGAAGCTGCAAGGCTTATGTGTGGACCGAGGGCTAGAACAAACTTCCCTTACAATCCGAATGCACCTCAATCATCATCATCTAATATACTATCAGCAACTTTGACAGCTAAACTACATAAATGCTACATGGCATCACTTCAAATGACCAAACAACAACAGCTGCAGGGGCCAAAAAGTGAGCCACCAACACCACATATCATCAGCAACAATGGCATTGCAGGTAGAGACAATGGGATGGCAGGAGTTCGCCTGCTGGGGAAGAGACCGTTGCCAGTTCAAGAGACACAAACCAATTGGGTTGTCAAGAAAGCTCAAGTAGAAAGAACCCCACCTGTCAAATCTCTTGAAGAAGATCACATTGAACAAATGATTGAAGAGCTGCTTGACAATGGCTCCATGGAACTATCTCCATAGGATATCCACCATTGCTTTCTTCTTCCTCTCTACATTTCCTCCCTTTTCTCTTTTTCATCCTCGTTGGAACCGTTGTGTTTAGGTTGATAACTCTGTTGCCAGTGGCATCATTCGATAATTTAATCAAATCTGCAGCAACATTCAACCTTGAACCTCCCCATATACTATTTCCCAAGTGTTTTAGTCTTTAGACTGTCCCTTTAGGTCCTAGTGTCTACCATGTAACGGTGTACAGGAAGTTCTGTTATGATATATGATATTATCATCTGCTCTGTCTCTTACTTTTCGATCATGGATTCGGAGGATGAAATATTCCCAAGTATTGTATAATAAATTACCTTTCATTGCCATGTTTTCACAATTCAAATGGACATAGAATTAACTTATATTCCTAGACAAGGCAAAGTCGTGCTTGTACTTTTCAAAGAAACAGTAGAACCATCATCCTTCTTCTTATTTTCAAGGTTTCCACACCAAACTGTGAAGCTACACTCCCATAGAAAGCAGAAACAAACAAAATACGCACCCTACATAATATTCGTCACTATCACAGAGTTCTGCGTGATGTGCGGATCATTTCTTCACTCTTACTCAGTATAATGATACAGTGATAGGAATACCTTTGTTCTTGGCAACAGTCTTTTACAGTTGGTGAGGAATGGTTAACATCATTTATTCATTAAGACATTCTGAAATTAATCAATGATAATCAACAGAACAAGACATGGAAAACTAACGGGAAACAATCATATTAACGAAGTTTTTTTATGATAAAACTGAGTTCTGTGTGCTTCCTTTAAGATCATGTATGGTAGAATGACTGACTTTTGTTCAATTATTAGGTTTGAAGGGGGTGATTTTTAGGTACCATTTCAACCAAAAACCGTACTTACCCACGCTTACCAAGACAAACAATCCCCTCCCCTATTCACACTTCAATTTCTGCACTAAGTAAGCTGGCAAGCATTTCCCAGCATTAAGTTATAAGTTCAACATACGGTATAGCTAAAAATAGCAGTATCTGCACTTCTAAATTAGGTAAGAGAGCAAATTAAACAACCCCAAGAACGAGGAAAGACAAGTAGAGCACCATTAGAATATACTAATTTAAAACACCTTGATTAACCAAAAATGATTGTGGTCTGGAAACAACATGTCCTGTTTGACAAATATGGAATTAAAGAAGATGCAAGGACATAGGCCTAGTTAACCTTTTCCCCTTTCTATTTTACCATAGATTTTGTTAATGAATTACGTGTGTTTATCTATTTGTTCGACGTTCTAAGCATGCATTAATCTTGTCGAGTCGAGTAGGATAACAAGAATAATAAAGTTTTCTCACCAAATATTTAATATTATTGTATTCTCAGAGACTATAATTCAAGACTTTAATTGAGCTGAAACAACTCCTTACAGATTGATAAGCGCTTGATGGTTAGGATAATATTTAACTGATAAGTCTTACAAGTATAAGCAGGATTCCCCTGCTAATAATTTTCATGTAAAAAGATCTAAGAGCAAACATAATTTAACCTAATCTTCAATGATTAACTTGCATGGATGGGTTATTTTAAGTATAAAAATAGATGCTTGTTTTTTGGTTATTGGTGTCTAGTCTCCATCAATGAAACTTCATGATGGCTCACCTGTTTGGAAATTGATTTTGTTCCCCACAACCATTTTAAAATAAAACAAATAAAGTTGTTTTTATTCTCATTATATTGTTCTACTTTTGATTCAGCAAAGGTGATTAAAATCATGGCATGTTAGTGAGTTTACCATCATTAATAGTTTGAAAGTTTTGTCACCTTTGCTCTATGATGTTTTTAACCAGGCCTACCAGAAACATTCTGCAATTCCATTTCCACATTAGTTTGAACTGGTCCAATGCTATTCATGACCATGGCCACAAAATGCAATAATCTGAACTTTGTCAATTGTCATGAGGGAATACAGTCTTGAATGCAATTGTAATTATTCATGGTCACAAATGATCTGTTGTAAGATATCTAATCAAGTAGTGAGTTTGAAAATAACAGAGTTTGTCTGGTGTAATAAGTGGAGTTTCCCTCCTCCTGATTAACCTAGTAAAAAAATTTTAGTACTTGATTCCCTTGGATTGCACACCTCAGTGAAAAAAAAAGAGAGGGAAGAAGAACACAAGAGTCAAGGGTAAGATCTTCCTTGGAGGAAAAGTGGTCAAAAACCAATCATGGTGTATCGAATCTCATGAGGAAATGTTGGGGATAAAGACAATCAAATGCCCTTAAAACCCTTTTCCAGAAATCACCCAAATTTTAGTTTTTTATTTGAGCTGAGATTGTCATCCTGTTGGGGGTATTATCTTTGTTTTTGATTCGATTAATTCATGCAAAAATCCAAAAGGCTAAAACTTTTTTCAAGAGTGCTACACCCTACACCCTGAAAAAGGCCAAGATTAGTTTCAACAAGTTCTGGTGTAGGAAAAACACTTTAAAATTGCAGAACCAACAAAGCCTCAGATTTTTGTATGTAGGGCCTAGGGACATCATGGTGCAGTGCATGCCATGCCATCTTCTTCCTGTTGTTTCTTTCTCCATTCTGTTCACATGGATGACCATGTGAATGCTAACATGCATATGATTCGGGTCCTAAAATCTCCATTTCTTTATGTTAGAAAGACAAGACAAAGATGAAAGGGGACCCCCACCGGCTCTTTCTTCCATCCCATTGTCCTTTCATATATCATGATCATACTTATTATTTGAGCATCTTTTAAGGGAATTAATTATGCACCAATTACTTGTAAATATCATTTTCTTTGGTCTAGCTAGTGCTATCACTATCAGTATCATAAATTCAATTATATTGAAACCTTCCTCCTTCACTGTAATCCACTAGTATTCAAGTTCCATTCCCTCCAATTATAGACATTTATGTGTATTGGTTCCTTTAAGCTCTGGAGATTTCATTAGATTCCATTTCGGTCATGACTGCTTTTTTCTTTTCTGTAGCATTTAGTACTGTTCATTTCAATCAGTTGAAATGTTAAATACTGGGAAAACCTTCCCCACCCAAAAAAATAGGATAAGTTTGGGGTACAGTAGGTCTCCTGTGTATATCAGACATTTTAATAAATATATTATATATGATTGGATGGGGTTGAACAGATTGGATAATTTACCGTGCCTAGTAGGTAACATTACAAATAACAAGATCAGGTTTAAATCCAGTTTCTGTCTGAAGTTAAAGCCTTATGGGCCATATAAGAAAGATGTCTCATGTCTGGCTTGGAAGCAGCAATGATGACAGATTAGGTCTGCCAGCTTTAAGCGCAAGGATTATGCTCTTCCAAGTTCAAACCCACTTCAGGATGTTAAAGTTGGGCTCAGCCTTATCAGACACTGAACAAAGACTTCACCTCACATGGCACTGAACAAAGACTTCAGCCTTATCAGTGGAGGTTGCATGCACCGACATTTCAACTTCAAAACATGACATCGACATCGAATTTTTTGGGTTGGTTGCCCTAATCAATTAAGGTAGTTTAAACTTGACTTAAATAAATAAGCATGAAATGGTAAGGCATCTGTTGGGTAGAGTCGTAGCTGGCATGCAGCAGGAAGAGTTTGGAGAATATTTAGGTAAAGAGTTAGCTTGAAGTTTGGAGACATTATTAAATTTGCAACATTATCATCATAGAAAAACCCTTCTCTCCTTTGACTAATCTGTAAATTAATTACCAAGATAGCAGGCAGCTAGCTAGGGTTTTATTTTAATAATTAAACTTGAGTTTCTTTTCTCCAACAAGCTGCCTGCTAACAAAAAGAAATGCAGTAGTAAACAAGATTCAAAAGGGACCTTTTGTCTTTGGTCTACCTTTCTGGGTTGGATTCAAAAATCTAATCTTTTGATTCAACTTTGAATTTGATCACTGCTTTGTTCAAACCGCGTACTGTTTCAAGTTTCAACTCAGTACAAGCAATTTAGAGTCAACTTTCTCTCTTCTTTCCTTGACAATTTACTTTGACAAACTCCTTTTAAGTCTTCTACACTTCAAACTTCACATGTTTCTTGAGCCTATACGGTTCAAACTTTTACAAGTCGAATCTGCACACGGTTTAGTTTGCATACTGATCTGATCCCTTCAAAAAAGAAAGTTCGCCTGAGTTTTATGACGCAGTCTAATGTTGTTGTTTTTCCAAGTCTTAGATCTTCCCTCCACACTTTTGACTTGTTGATTTGTCAATGAACAGCTATGTAGGCTGTAGCGTACTTCCCTGTTGCTTCTACTTGCTTTCTTTTCCAGTTCGTCGGAGTTGAAGTTGCTGGTCACCTCTTAATCAGTCAACTTTGCCTGGTAATGGTCATTGTATGGAAACAGTTTAGAGGAAGTAGTTTAATCACAAATGGCGCAGTGCCGATGCTATGAGGCAAACGGCAAACCCCATCTCCATTAGTTTCAGAGTGGAGAAACACTGTGGATTGATCCACACTAATGGCAAAACCTATAACTTCTAATCCATCAAATCTGTTGGCTTTTTGGTGGGAAAAGTTGGTCACTTTTGAGGATCTGCCGATGGGAGACGGTAGAGTTATAAGTTATAACATCGACAACTGGAGAGAGAAAAATCAAAAGGCACTTCCGACCTTCGGTTTTGAGAACGAATATTTACTAATATTTATTATAAATTAAATTTAAAATTAATTTTTATCGAGTAAAAATTTATTTGATAAAAAAAGATAAAATAAAAAAAAATTAATTAAATTAATGCATTTGATTGGTTGGTCTCATAGATGACATGATTAAGATGACCGATGTTATAATTTCGTATAAAATTAACTCATTATTGTTTTACGATAGAATATTAATTTATTAAAAAAATACATATGAACATGTTAAATCCAACACTAATTTTTTAATGATAAAATGTCTAACACGACAAAGAACATATCACGATAATAGTTTTATTAGTTAAAGAATGAGATTGATGTAATTCAGGAATTTAAGAGCTAAATTGATAAAATTAAAAATAAAAGGATAACATTAATAATTTTAGAAGATTACAGGGACTAAAATGATACAATTAAAAAGAAGATAATCACAACTGATTGTAGAATACAAGAATAAAATTCTCTCTTTTATATCATTATACTACTAATTTTTTCCTAAAATTGTTTAGTGGCATTTGCTTTTTGTATTTGTATAAGATAAAAGCATAATGTTAAAAAAATTTATCATGCACGTTTTATTAAATATTCATTTTAATTAATTTTTTTATCTATTTTATTTTGAATCAAAATAATTTCGTACGTAAAAACTATTAGTTAATTAATGATCAACGTAAGATGTTGATGCTATATACTATTTAATTTATTATTTTCTAAAAATAATAAATAATTTATATAATTTATTAATTTTAAAAAATAAAAATAATAAATTAAATAATATTTATTTGACTTTAATTGCTCAATTACTATACTGACAATTCTGATACTCAAACCCGTAACCTCTAAAAATAAAAATCGTTCTTTTAACCATCGAGGTAAAATGATTCATACTAAAATAAACATATGATAAATACGATACATAGGAAATAACGTAGGTGATAAGTGTAAAGTCTAGGGATATAATAAAATCAAAGGACCGTGGAAACATTTTCCTGGAAACTTCACCCGCTCCAGGCCGATTAAGCCGTGGAAGATTGTATTTTTGTGAACTGGTCCACCACCAGTGCAAGTACATGGCTGTACCAGCTGTCCGAATTAAAACCAAAGAGGAGACCCTGCCAGCTTGGTTGGGACTTGGGAGGGTTTATCCAGTCATGGCTTCAAATAAACAAATACGATGACCCGCTGGGACATGGTTGAGTCTTAGCTTTCCAACCCAGACTTCAATTCCTTCATTTTCGATGACCCGACGTCACGACACAAAGGGAGAACAAGTGGATCAGCTCCACTACAAAGAAAGAGACGTCCGGCTCAACCTGTCGTCCTCTTAGCAGCAAAGTGTGTGAATCAAACAGTTAGAGATGTTTTTTTTAAGTCATATTGGTTAACAGTTAACACACATGTTATGTTCCAAACTTGAATGACAATCGGTCCAATTTTGTGCATAGAATCTTCATAGAAAGAGTTTCTTTGGACCCTCGGAATAATGACATCTACCGATAAAATCTTCTATGACCCCTCCATCAAATTTAATTAAATATAATTGATATTAAAGGTGAGTAAAATTGAGTATCTAATCATTTTGATTAAAAATGGTTTCGGCTCCGATAACTAATGGTTTTTAAAAATTGAAATCAGTATTGATTTCGGTCATAGTTGGTCTTAAATTCTAGAATTCAGTCCAATTACTAGAGGGAATCGATATTAATACTGGTACCCGGTCAATTGATTTATTATTAAGAAAATATAAGAAATAAGAAAAAAATTAACCATCAATAATATTATTAAATAATAAAATTAAAATATTGTAGGCTTAAAAATTAAAGTTTTAAAACGAGTCATACTTATAATATTCATACATAAAGAAAAAGTTTGATAAAGAAAAATAAACAAATGAACATTATCTATGACAAAAAAAAATAGTACTCAGTACTTGGTGTTGATCTCGGTCTTATTAGATACCCACCCGATACCGAATCCAAAAAATTAAGATCCAATTTCGGTCCCGATTATGAACAAGACTTAAATTTTAGATCTAATCTTAATCTCATCGAAACCAATACTAGATAAAAATCTATCAAGTCTAATCAAATCCGTTATCAGATAATCAAATTTTTCGTCCATCCCTAATTAATGTAAATATATATAATTTTTAAAATTATATATTTATCATCGAACCAAATAATTTTAAAGAAATTTAAGTTGAAAGTTTATATAAATTCTCATCGCAAGTGGATTTTTTAACGGGCTTTGATTTCATGTTCTACCAAACATTAGAAACATAAATACTAACATTTTATTTATTTTATTTATAAGATATGATTAAATTAATGAGGCATATGTTAGAGTATCTTGTATATTTTATATAAATAGATGATAATGTTTAAAATAATAAAATTCTGTTTGACCTTGGTCAAACTTCAAGAAACATTAATATGTAATTATTCAACATTATTTGCTAATTATAATCAATATTATTTTTTAAATTAGAAAAATAATAAAAATTTTCTGGTAGGAAAGTCTTCAAGTCTCAATCCCATCCTTATAAGTCCCTGCGGATCTGAAGGCTCCGATTTCAAAACCCTCGAAACCTCATTTCACACAAATCTCAAGCCAGCAAAGGATGCCTAGTCAATCACACCACCACTCACCCTCTTTACCTTCTTGTTTCCGGCCATGCACCGCCGCCCAGACCGACTTCATAGCACCTCCTCCACCACCGCCGCCGCCGCCACAAATCTCAGGTAAAATGAATCTTGCTACGAGTTTCTACAACACAAATCTCGGCCTTTTTTCCCTCACTTGGTCACGAACTTTCCTTGGCCACTCTCTCCACCTCTACCTCCACCCTTCTTCTCCCTACTCTCCGTCTTCTCCACTCTCTCTCCCTGCCTCCCTTTCCTTCTCCGCCCTCCATTTTCATCTGCATATTAAGCCCTTTATTTTTTGGAAGAAACATGGATATAAGAAACTGAGCAGCGCCACGGTCCCTAATGTTCAAGTCTTTTGGGATCTTTCCAGGGCCAAGTTCGGATCCGGGCCTGAACCCGACTCTGGATTCTATATCGCTATTGCTGTTGATGGAGAAATGGCGCTTCTTGTTGGCGATTCTGCCAAAGAGGCTTATGCCAGAACTAGAGCTCAAAAGCTTGGGAAAAGTCAATCTCTTGTTTTGAGAAGAGAACACTTGCTGGGCAACAAAGTGTACAACACGAAAGCTAGATTTGGAGGCAGAAGTAGAGAAATCTCGATCGAATTCAAGGCGGACGAGGATGGGAAGCTATGTTTTAGTGTTGATAACAAAAGGGTATTGCAAGTGAAGCGAATTAAGTGGAAATTCAGAGGCAATGAACGTATTGAAGTAGATGGCGTCTCGATACAAGTCTCGTGGGACGTGTATAATTGGTTATTTGATAATGGTTTGAACAATGGGCATGTAGTTTTCATGTTCAAGTTTGAGAACGAAGGCTCTGAAATTCTTGATATAGATTATCATCCGTCCGGGGCCGAAGAAGCAGTCAGTCCTTTCCACGAGAAGAATGGGGTCGTTTCATGGCCGCAAAGTTCATGTAGTTCTGGCGTCAATGGAATCGAGTGGAGAAAGATGAAGAAAAGCTTGTTGAGAACTGCTAGAAGCTCATCATCTTCTTCGATTTCGATGTCTTCAGCCTCCTCTGGAGGCAGCTCTTCCGTAATGGAGTGGGCAAGCGTGGAGGAGAGTGAGTTAAGTGCTCCTACTGGCTTCTCTTTGCTTGTTTATGCCTGGAAAAAGTGAAATCCCCCCCCCCCCCCCCCCTACAATCCTCTAATACATTGTTGATAACATCCCTATTCGATTTCTCACTAACCCCATTTGTTCTTGAACATAGATTAATAAGAATGATACATTAGGAGAACGTACTTTTATAGAGAGATTTATACAGGGAATCGATTCTGCCCTATGTTCTGAAAGAGATTTATGCTTTGCGTGGGGTTCTATATGGAAATCATTATAATTGTTTCTTTGTAAGTTTGCTGTAGTAAACCTGGCAGTCCTGCTCTGGTTGTAATCAATGATATCATACAGATTGAATGAGAAGCAATTGTTCTTTGTTTTGCTAGTATTTCCTGTACACCATTTTGTTCTTGGTTTCCATTGCCGCATGCCAAGTTCCCAACTTGCCAAGTCCTTTTGCTGATTTGATTGGGAAATTTCCAAGTTTCCAACATTGGAGACGGTGCAAGTGAGATTTGGATCTGGTTTGTCTTAAATGAGCTTCCTTGGGGATTCGTGTAAAATTTTATCACTAAGGTTTGGATCCTACAACCGGCCAGCCAAGCAAGCATCCCTCAACTATGTTGACTTCACCCTGTCTTGGATCTCTGAAACCGGAAATTACTTCGTCTGTCGGTAATCTTAAAAGTCTGTGGAACAGAACAATGTCGTACTACATCGAACGGCTCAGGAAGGTTGTTGGAAGTGACCAAATTGTGTAGGGTTTGGTTTCTGACAAAACCACTGTTTTCTTCTTTCTCTGTGCTGTCTTTGTTTGTGGAAACTGGAAATCCAATCTGTCTTGTGCATTTGTGACCATAAATTTTCTTTTTAGTTGAACCAAATACTGAGATGAGCTCCACTATGGTAAACATCATCCCCTTTCGATAAGGTAGTATCGACCCTTTGACCTTTATACAAAAATAATTAAACCTACTATCTATTTATTCTTGTAAGATGATAATCTGAAACACTAAGAATATAGTCTTTTAGGAAATAGATGCCAAGTGCTTAGCCGAAAAAAGATGCCTAGTGTTTAGCCTAAACAATCATTGGGAACATCATAATATTTTAGTACTAAATCTATGCTTGATGTTTCATTTGGAGTATATAATATATTGTTACCCTTGCCAGCTGGTTGGGTTCAAATTTCAAGCTCAACCCCACCAAGTGTAATAAAAGCTTTTATTATGATCCCAGAGATTGAACTGTTCCTTACAGTAGAATACCATGTATTTGAGACAATGGAGCAGACAAAATACATATAAAAAATTTGTTGGTGGGGAGTGCCAGCAGGTTAAGGTCGGGAAAATCATGGCTCTGTTTTGGTGGATTTAAAAGAAATGTCTGCAAAGTGGTTTGCCAACTTATGCTTAGATTGCGAAGGAGTCACGGTAGCTGGACTTAACTGGCATCTGTTTATATCCTTCTGTTGCTTGCAAATTAAAAATAAAGAATTATTTGCTGCTTAAAGTAGGAGAGTCCGAGAGGGAATCACCTGCATCGATCATTATACGTGAAGTTCAATCTATTTGGTTGTAATTCTTGTCCTCGGATAGCCAACTTCCCACGTGCAATTAGGATACCCGTTGCCATCAAATCACCTGCATCGATTCCCTGTGGCAACCGAGAGCAAGTTGAACCAATTTCCAACCAACGCAGAGTCCGTTAGGTGGAATTTGGATGCAAATAACACTGACCATGATACCAGAATAGTACAAAAGGCATAACAAGATACAACCTACAGGCAACTAGGGACAAACAAAATGGCATCTTCAAAGGTAGTCCAAAAAAGAATTAAAGTCCTGCAACAACATCAGCTGGAGTTTATTATTGTCCGATCAATTATTTGAAAATGAGAGTTGGAAAATAATTAGAACCTTATGACATCATATTCCTGGTTTGATTGCAGAAACATGGTCTGACTCTGCTTTCAGTGGGCTTATCTTGAACTGGGCTGGATCAATGAAAGATATTATTAGCATTTTCAGGCTTTGCTACTAAACTGTTTGTTGGAGAACATATTGGTTCCTAACCTGCCATGATCGCAGTCTTCTTGATCCAACAGCTTCACTTTTCCTGAAGAAAGGACTTTTCAGGCTTTTCTTCTTTAAAAATTTGAACTTTGGTTTTCCTGAGCTTAAACCCTTATCTTAAAACCCCAATTCATAAATCAGGAAAACTCAAATCACCAACACTAGAAATAAAAATGGCTCGCTTCATTCGATCAGCTCAAAGAACATTCATCTCCGCTGCTTCGAAAACCCTAACTTATGGCAGCCAATCACGAATCCCATCATCAGCTCCACTAATCCAATTCGAAACCTACGCAACCTACGCAACCCACAAATCGCCTTTCACTGCCAACATCATCAGAATCATAAGCAACGAGATCGAGTACCAGCACGACTACGCCCCTCCACATCAGGTAACTTATTATTCATATCAAAACGTTTGTACCCAGACTTCAATTTGATTTGTTTCTTCGCAATTCATGTAGCCTGCTAGCAGTTTCAATTCATTCACGGTACAAGACCGACCGGGAGAGAAATGGATGACAATGAAGGGGAAATATGGAGACAGTGAAGATATCAAAATAGAAGTAACAATGTTTGATGGTTGTGCTTTTGTTCCTAAGCCCGGAGAAGATGACACTGGGGAAAATGTGGTTCTTCACATTAGCTTGATTGTTGATGTTTCCAAAGGTCAAGGTTATCCTGAAATGGAATTTTTGTGCTCGGCTTGGCCAGATCATTTAGAAATCCAGAAAGTTCATTTGCTTAATCGCGATAAGATTATTATTAACCCATACATGGGACCTGATTTCAGGTATAGCTTGCTAGTTAGTTTAGTACATTCTTCTTTTCTGTAATGTTGATTGGAAAACTAAAGTGTGGTGTTTTGTTTTCAGGAAAATGAATGCAGAACTTCAGAAGACACTCCGTGATTACCTGGAAGAAAGGGGAGTAAATAATGAACTCTGTCGCTTTTTGCACGAATATATGATGAATAAGGATAGGATTGAACTTATACAATGGTTGGGAAATGTCAAATCCATTGTGCAGAAATAGAATGAGGTTTATTTATGAAATCTTGATATCTGCTTTTTAGATGTTTCTATGCTATGTTCGAATGATTTTTATTTATGTTCCTCTATGATTTTCGAACAAGCGTTACGAAACATGAAAATACTATCCACCATGTTGTGTGGCATTGGCATATAAGTTTTAAATCTTTTCTATCTTAGCTGTAGAATTGTGAAGGTAGTTTCTAAATCTTTTTGTGCAGAACCTTAGCGGTGCAGGTTCTCAACATTTTTTTGGCGATTGAGCAATCCTTGAAAACTAAGTGTATGATATCTGCACAAGTTGCTTCTAATGTACACAATACCCTGGAAAGGCTTTAAATGTTCAACCTTGTATAGAGTTATTTGATGGATGCATGCTTGTGCATGAATAACTTAGCTTATTTTAGTACCGTTAACTAAGTTGCTGCAATTTCCATAAAGTTTCACTTCGTGTTGCAAGGCTTTAAACATACAACCTGGTATAGAGTTATTCCACATTAGGTGCCTTGTTGGTGGCTGGTCCTTCTTTACTTTTCTTAGGTGTAAACTCTTTCATTTAGATTCTAAAGAAATTACACTGGTGATCTGCCCCCGTATATGCTCTGCGTAATCTTTTGATTCATGGACTGGAGGATAAACCGAGATGTGAGTTAAATCTATACTTTAGGGAAAGGATTGATTAGTAATAGCATGGTGGTGAAAACTTTCAAAGTTTGCTTGAGAATTCGTGTAGTTGTGCTACTGATGACAAAATGGCTTTGTGATATGATTGAGTTCACTTCGGTTGATGCATTTCTGAGGAGAATTTGCAAGTCTGAGGATCAAACTCCAACTGTCGGATTCTTAGTTGTTTTAATATGAACTTGGATTCGGATGAACCATATGTGCCTAGGTTATTTTTTACATATCAACTGATGATGATCATGTATCTAGCTAGCTCTGGTGGGACTTTGGGTTGAACCTGACATTCACTCATTGGAACCTCCAGTATTTAATTTTGTGAAAGTTGACCCCAATTTCTGCAATGGGCCACTGTTTCTGAGGTTTGTCTGATTTGTTCTCAACTGTCATTAAGCCTAGTTTCTACCCGACCAATAAAGATCAGTCATTCATTCATGGATACTTTAAAAATTCGATGTGTAATAAAAACTGAGCCGTCAGGGTAGCTTGCTTCGACCAATAAAGCAAAGTGGATATATATATATATATATAAGTGGATATATATATATATATATATATATATATATATATATACTAAAGGGAAAACGACTAACATATATTAAATGTGATTGATTTATGGCATTCTATCATCCAAAAATCAAATCTTTCTTAGATTGAGGTATTGGTTTATGAAAGTGACATAGTACACCCTCCTTCACAAACCACAAAAGCCTACCCTGCTGTCCTAAAAGCAACCAATTATAAATCTAAATTTTCAATTGGAAAACAACTAATTTACAAGTCTAAATCAGACCAATATGATGATCAGAACTTCAGAAATCAATGTAATTATAGCAGATTTCATGGCATCGTATTTACTTTAAAAAAGTGAAACTAAAGGGTTTTTAGGATTATTCCTCTAAGAATTCTAAAAATTAGTTTGGTTTTGTTCTGTCAATTTAAAACTCGTCTGGGGACATCCTGGATGTTCTTGATCTACTTTTAATTGGGAAAATTCTGTCTGAAAAACAAATATGGCAAACTCCCCTGTTCCAGGTATTTGAGAAACAGCTCCAAGAAACGAGGATTTGGAGAAAAAAGTAGTAAAAAGCCAAACTACAAAACTTCTCTATCACCAAAATATACATGACAATTTCTACCAAAGAGAGAAACAAAAATCTAAACCATAAACATATATGTATATTTATATATGCTCTTAAAAACATTACACAATTTAGAGCTTGAGGGATAGGTCAACGTTTTGTATCTCTTCCTGCTTTGTCTTGAGACTTCCACCTGACCACCACCAATTGCTAATCTCTTCATCAGCCGGAGAACCCATCGGCGTCCTCATTACGTTGAACCTACCGACATTAGCTTGACTTGTTGTTCCTGTTGTAATAGCATGGGAACTCTCCATCGATAACTTTCCTATTGCCGGTTGTTGGTCTATAGGAAGCCTAGACCAACTATGGTGTCCATACACATTTCCAGACCCGGCTGATGAAGAAACATGAGATGGTTTATGGATCATCGAATGCACCTGAATTCCCAAAGATCGATTATATGCGCCGTGCAAGGGAAGAGCAGCCAAGCTAGGATAGTGGTTGTGGTGAAAATAAGGGTGTCCAAAAGACGCGGCTGAGGCTGCTATATGAGCTCCCATCCTTTGCCCTCTTTTCACCAAAGTCCTCTCTCTTTTATGAGCGTTTTGGTGCCCTCCAAGAGCTTGTGAACTATAGAACTTCCTTTGGCAATAGGTGCACGAGAAAACTCGTTGCTCGCCATCTGTAGGCTGGGGTGTTTCTGGTGATGTACTGTCGGCCGAACCTGCTGTGTTCAAGGAATCAATTAGATTGAGTTCTTTATTGATCCTACCATCACCACCATCCCTTGTGGTTAGCTTTAGATCTAGCTGGAGACCGGGTTTCGCCTCTTGTACTCGATCTTTGACGACTTCATTTGAACCCGGAGAGGCCTCTATGCATGGGGTAATCCTCTCAGAAAGACTAGGTTCTTTCCTAAGAGATTCCATAGGAGACTCTGGCACACACTCAGCTATGCTGGGTAGACGATGAAATATGTTCCATAAAGGAATAAAAAGCCTCCAACCAAATGGTTTTTGTGTGCAAATAATGCTATATAAACCTACAACCCTTTTGCTTTTGTCACTCACATGAAAAGCTAGCTTTAATTGGAACTCCACAATGTTACTTGTTTATATCCTCAGAAACAATCCACTTCCTTCTTCGACCACTTTCTATTGGTAATCGGTATTTAAATCACTATGGTAAACGTATTTTCGATCGTGTCCTATATACTATATACAATATTCGTACTACTATATGCATATAAAAGTTGAGTTCCAAAGTGGGCAATCATGGGGACAATATGACCTCTATGAATTGAAGACGACGCAACTCTCCTTGTACTTCAAGTCCATCGAGCCGAAGCACCATGTCCCCAGCCAGTTACTTTGAACGTGCACCTCAACACATTTCTCGGATGCTTTGCCCCACTCTTTCCATGCTCTGTTGCTATTATTGTCGAGAAAAAGGCACAACACACTGATGTCTCCATATAGAAAAATCTTGTGCTGATTTGATTGAACGCTAATTGAGGCGTTGGTGGGGAAGAGAAGAGTAACTGGGATCCACATTAATAATGGATTCGGTTTTAGGACATAACTCGGATTAGTACTGTGTTTTAAGGTGTTTAGTCGATGTTTAATGTGGGATGGACTTTGAGAAATGGCCGACCAAGAAATGGGGAAGCTGATGTGGGATCATATGTGTTATGATAGTGCTATCTTAATTTGTTCATATAATTATTGTTTTAACATGGACAAACCCCAGGATTAATAATCTTTTTTTATGACTATAATCATGATTAGCAGCAGATGTTATTTTAAGCAACTGAATGTCATCCAACCTGAACCCCACAAACCAGCCACATGATTTTATAGGTAATTACTTGTGTAATAAATAAATACAGGCGTATCTCTTTTCCAGATTTGTTTGTCTGGCTTTTCAAATCTGTAATTAAAAAAACATCACTTCCACATCAAATATCTAAACATATCGTATACTGATTTAATCTAATCTAGTCTCCTTCCTCTGATTTAATCTGGGTCGAGTTCGAGTTTAAGTTATAACATCTAAAAATTGTGTTAGATCCGGTCCAACTTATTTCCTAAGTTTAAGTGTCATTTATGTAGGATTTGTTATTTAGGTTCTGTTCGATAGAGTTTCTTAATCAGTTTTTGGAGAAATTTTATCGAACGAAATGTTTTTGGCGCTTTCGAAGCTCGAGACTTTGCTATTTTTTGTGTGTACAATAGTACAAATACAACAGGTATGAATAGGATGCAGGCGTTCCATTGAGTTGGTTCTTGGTCTATTTCAAGAAGACAATTCCATCCATTTAAAAAGCAGAAACAGAAACATGAATAGGTTGTGCCTTTATCTTATCCTTTGAAGTGGTGTGATTGATTGATATCTCAAACACCCACGTGGCTGTGTTGCCTTTCTGTATGTCTTCCTTTCAGGCACAAAACATTGTTTGGTTGCTTCCACTTGACCACTTCCTACAATGAATTTAGTTCAAAAAACTCTGTAATGGACAAACAGAAACCTCCAAACTCCAACACTAATGCAACATAGAATGTCGGCATTCCCATTGTTCCATCATGCACACTTTAAATTCCTGGATTCAATGGTCAAAATATGAATTTTCTTCTGCTATACTAACTCAAATCATGACGACCCTGAAATCCAAAACTCTTTTTT
Source organism: Abelmoschus esculentus (assembly GCA_035048815.1). Taxonomy (NCBI): domain Eukaryota; kingdom Viridiplantae; phylum Streptophyta; class Magnoliopsida; order Malvales; family Malvaceae; genus Abelmoschus; species Abelmoschus esculentus. Next base: position 1,542,911 of record JAUCBN010000025.1, read on the forward strand.
GTTTCATTCTCACTTTTTTCTCTCTCTGGCAATGGCATGACCCCATGGGACCAACAAAAGTTATCCGAACTCATTGTTTGGTCCATTAAGTGGAAGGTTTGGTTTGCACGGTTAAGCAGATATACAAGGCCACACAGCCACAATTCTAGGTAATTTAGGCACATAATCAGAAACTTGGACCAAAATAACCCAATTTTCAACAAAAACATGGGCCGAGAGTTGATCATTTCCTGAAAAAAACCATAAGCAAACCTCATTTATTTTGTTACTTGGGGTTTAGAAAGAAACTAGATGAGCCTGAAGAACTTGGTGGTTTACTAGCTTCATTTGTTTAAGTAAACCTCTTGTTATTAGCTGTATCTGCATCAAAGATGCATATTCTATTCTGACCATTTATGCATACAATTTTGATGGCGAGTAATATCTTTGTTTTGATGCCAGGGCCAAGAAAAAGGGAAACCAGCAGATGGTGATTTCGGATGCAGTGCTTATTCTCTTGAGACTTGCATCTAAGTTGAGAATGTTGCTACTTGCAGCAAGAGAAGGTTCTGCATTACAAGAACTATTCTTGTAATATCAACCTCTACTCTGTTCTTTCCTTGTATGTTCCTTGCAACTTTTGCAGTTTGTTATTGCCTTATAATATCTTAATAGCTTGTGTCTCCAAAATGAAATTAGGATTCTTCTTTGAAAACAGAAAGTATTGGCTTCAGCAACATTATTTCTTACGTAAACAACAGTATCAGCAATACTGAAATTAAGTAAAATTACCACCCTTTTAAACAAAGAAAGATGAAAGCTGGAGTGAATTATTGCATGTTGGCCAGGAAGTACTGAGAGAAAGCATTAATTGTTTGAGGAAGCAATCCTATCCTCATATCGACTCCTTTCAATTCAGTGGGATTCTGCATGAAATAAGCAACCTGAGGGACTGGAGAAAGCAATGGAGACACGTAGGCTGCTTCTCCATGTAAAAAATCGATCTTGTGGAATGGCATCCGTGTCCAATCGGAGACGAGGGTCAGCTCATTCAGTGGAGGGAGACTGCCCTGAGGTCCATCTAATGCCTGGTTATATGCTATCACATAGTCATTGTTAATCGAACTCTTGGCTTCCTTTATCATCTCGATAATAGCTTCATGGCTACCTGTTTCCAGTTCTTCAGCTGTTAAGGCAACAGAGGCTAAAACAAAAGCATTTCCACTGAAGCCTTTTGGCAGTGGGGGCACCATCTTGTTCCTTATGTCTACGGCGAATTGCAAGCAAACCATTGATCCCTTACTCACTCCTAAAGCCTTAGTTCTTGCCTGAGAGTATAACAATAATCACATAAAATACTAGTCAGAAATAAATCTATCAGCTGAAAATTGAAATTAATTTACCTTCCATAAGTGAGCTGCTATCAGGTCAAAGGATGAACATGAAAAGCTGCTTCTCCTGTTACCAAAGACCTTGCTTTTTAAGCTTTCAATCATTGCACCACTGAGATGGAATGTCTTGAGAACAAGATTTGATTTCCCAACTTCATGAATGTTTCCGGTTTTAAACTTCATATTATCAGGACCAGAAGTTTGAGCAGTCATAGCCTGTTTTATCAACTGATATAGATGATCAATGGCTACAACCCTTGTTACTGAGCTAAGACCCCGATCTTCTGATAACAATGACCCCCTCTCATGCACAGGTTTGTAAAGCTCGGTGCCTCTCTTTGGTTTCAAAATAGCAGAATTAGAAGCCCATGCATGGAGAAAATCATAGGTGGCTGGTCCATCAAACAAAGAGTGGCTTGCACCAATACCTATTGAATAGCCTCCGCAACCAAACCTGGTAACCTACATCATATTACAACATGTTGTTCAGTATGCTAAGTGTTTCAAAAGAATCGAAACGTGATTTTTTTGTACAAAAATGTTCTCACCTGAGCAACAACTAAAGGCATCTCCAAGAAGTTCCCATGAAAATCAGGCTTGTAAACCAGATGCTCGAAGAAGTCATTGTACTCGGAAAGATCTCCGATTTCAATAATCTTAGCACTGGTATCTGCCTCGACGAGAACTGCACCACCATTGTTGCACCAAATATTAAGTTTACCATGATCACTCGGATTCAAGCTCAACCTACCGGCAGCTGGATACCATATGGAAAGAGTCTCTTCCAACCCAGATTTCAAGCAACTAAAAATCGAACCCGGGGACAAGTTCTGGAAAGCAGCAGAAGATTTGTAAAAGAAAACCACGTACATCAGCAAAGGGCATTGCCTGTCCAAATTGGACAGATGGATAATTTGTTGCGTGTGTAAGGATTTTGGGAGTACGGAAACTGTCTTAGTAACCCGAACAGTTGGAGCATTCTCATCACGTTTGGTGGCCATGAAAGTTCCTTTGCTGTGAGAAACACAAGGGAATGACAACATATCTTTATAAAGAGAATAGCTTAGATTCCTAGGAAAAAACCTATGCCATTGAGTTCTTGCCTTACATTAAACTAATGCTTTGCATGGTACTGTTGTTTGTTCTTTTGTATATATAAAACGCCGACCGTATTATCTGGCTCGCACTCCCAAGAGATTAATGGTGACCTACTACCTTCTATATACTCCAAACTCTCATAACAACCTCAGATGATGGGCCCTTATGTCCATGGGATGAACATCAGTAAGCTAGGATTCTTTTCTTTGGTTATCAATATATCATTCACTGTTCTATTCATTTCGAAGTTCACCATTACTGTATGTATATGTATATATATAATGATATGTGAATCATTGAGAAAATAAGTGATGAACCATGTCAGAGCATGGAAAGCAAAACCCAGCAGGAAATCCCCACATTCAGTGAGCTTTTGTTAACACTTGCAGATGAATATGTAGTAAAATAAAAGGTAAACAAACGAAAAGAAACTTTGTATTAAAATTGGCTAAAAAGGAAGAAGAAATCCTTGAACAGGTTGGCATGTTACGAGATCATATAAGCCATGGAGTGGGGTTGTGCTGTAAGTATAACAATTAGCAAATTCAGCATGCGTATATTTTAAACCCAGACTTGTGTCTAGTTGTCTCCACTTTCCCAGCACTTTGCCTGATTTCCAGCTGATACTTTCTTTCGGCATCTTCATTTCTCTATAATCTAAGAATGTCCCACTGTGGATTTCAGACTTTAAAAGGAAGGAAAAAATGTATAATTTTTCACTGAACAGTGCTTCCAGCTTACTTTATACACATGTTGAATACAAATATATATTTATATACGAAATGTAGACATTTGGAATCGTATAATTAATGTTTCCATTGTCTGATAAAGGCTTAGACCAGACACTTGGAGCTGATCAGCAGTAAGCACTGCTTTAAGCAACAAAAACCATGATTTTTTTTTGTTGGCACCTAATTCTTATTGTGCTTAAATTTGCTTCTTTGGCCAATGTATGATCTTTTTTATTCTTTAAGTGAATTTGTCTTTATTTAGAGACAAACTTTGAAAATATTCACAGAAAATGTAGGATTGTGTTGGATTTTGTCTGATTATATCCTAAAATCTGATATTATAGATAGTCCTAAGTCCTAAACAAATCAATTTAGTGAGAAATTCCCATACGAGGATGCTTCAGTTGAGTTTTGTTTGATTGTGATGTTTAAAAGTTGCATTCCAATTTTACATGTTTCTTTTATAATCCCGATGAAATTTTAGGATATTGGGGTAAATTACAATAGAAATCATTCAATTATAGATAAGATTATATTTGAGGTATCCTATTATTAAAAATTATATTTAGATCACTCAATTATTAAAAATTACACTTGAGTCACTTAATTATAAGTAAAATTACATTTGAATCATCCTTAATATTTAATATATATATTAATTTCAAATGAAGTACACTAGTATTAACGGGAGTATATAAATTATTTGGAAGAAAAATGACTCAAATAGAATCTTATCCACAATTGAATGACTCAAATATAACTCTTAATAACTAGATGATTCAAATGTAACATTACTCATAATTGAATGACCTCAATTGTAATTTATCAAAATTAATTTTTGTATAATCATGTGGATTTTATAATCTACGTTTAAAATTATGTTTTATTTTCGTATAGTTGGATTTTATAATCTATGTTTAAAATTATGTTTTATTTTCGTATAGTTGGATGACCTAAATATAACTCTCAATTTAAAGAAAAAAATTAAACCCAAAAAAACGATCAATAAAATTATGTTTTATTTAATTTATAAGTAGATTTTTTTATAATAAAATAACTTAAAATATTATATAAAAATTATTAATTGTTTTTTATTTACTTAAAAATTTAGGAATATTTATGAAAAAAATGAATTTTTAATCAAATGATTCAATCTGAGATGAATTTGTTTGAGCATAAACATTTGATGGCGATCTAACTCAGTTTTTTTACTGGATTTACTCCAGAATTTTACTCCACTATTTACTTCCATGTAAGAGAATCAGACACAGTTATATTTTTGTCAACTTGTTCTGCAGTAGCTGGTTTCTTCATCTCAATATTGTCCCAACCGGTGGCCGTTGGATAGCAGGTGAAGTGGACCTTGCAGAACTGATCTGTGATGCCGTCTGCATGTACAGTTGTACCGACATAAGAGGATCATGCTCTGCTGGTGAAAGAATCCGAGATCTGTGTCCCCACAATATTCTTCTGAAGAAGGGAGGTTCTTCAAATCAAGGCAACATTGTACCTTCAATATCTGGCAGATATCCAACAGCTTGGAAAAAATAAGGAATCTGTTAAATCTATGAAAAAATGACCCTTGATCTCACTGGATACATCATTTTTACATTTTCATAAAGCTGAACAAAGATTGAAAATATACTAACCACACCTGATCTCATATTGTTCTATGTTCAAGCCATGTCGAACACCAGTTCCAATCGAATTGCACCAACGTTGCAGACAGTTGCTGAAATTTCTTCTGATGCTGAAGAATGAAAATTTTATTCATCATGAAAGCAAACCAAGGAAACATGGAGAAACTATCATGTGGTAATCCATTCATGTTGTGAACTATTCTCAACCAATTTATACTGAAAGATATTACAGCTTACCATTTATATCTATCGAAGTAAGCGGCAGTCGCTTGGGGAGGGATCCCTATTGACCACTCCTTCGCCATTTCTGCAACCTTTAGCCTAGCTGTTCTCTTGCTCTACAGTAATCACCTCATATGTTTTCAACTCAACTAGCCTAGGAGCAAAATCAAGGATGCGAGCAAACAACAAGCAGCATTAAATTGAACACCCAATCAAGGATGGAGTTAATGCCACAAGAAATGATGGTTGTATGTCAATCAATGTTGCTCAAAGAGCATCCAACGCATTTCACATAAACAGTTCTTGGGGAGAAGGGGTAGTACAACATCACTGTATGCATTTTATGGTATGGATCATATTCAAAATAAATGCAGAAATACAAGCTCATCAATAATTACTTCATCTCAGACTCTCAGAGCATAAACTTATTCCTATGTCCCCAAAGAATTAGCAGTCTACACTTGTGAAAGATGCACTAGCTCTCCAAGGTGAAACGTTCCCTGTCTTTCATAGCCATGGGGAGATGACAATCAAGTTTTTTATGCGCAAACTAAAATAACATGGTCAAGACCTCAAGAAGCTGAATGATTAAAATTATTATTGAAACATTAACTGCATAATATAGACATGACTTCAACTAGGAAACCATATAAGGTTTCAGTTACAATGCAAGCAAAGGAGATAAGCTCACAACTAAATCAACAATCATTTTTGCCAAAGTATACAAAGGAAATTAAGTCTCACACTGAAAGTAGTCTACATCCATTAAACTTTTTCCCAAATATTTTTCTTCTAATTAGTAGTATTCTGTCCATTGTCAACCCCTAGACCATACAAGATGCCTGCATATTTCTCTGTGGAGCCATTGAAGAAGTTATCTCTCAACTTCCTAAATGTGCACGATGTTAGCAAACTATCTGAACCAGCTTGATGACATACACCAACTCTTTCCACTTCCAACAGCTCAGCAAGCTTGTTCAAACCACCATGTAGGCTATTGCAAAACTTCATCATATGCTTGATATCATATAACATGGGAAAATACATATTGATCAAATCAAAGAACCCGGCTTGATTATCAGGCAAAGTCCTGCAAGTCAAAAGCTTTAGCAAGTACCCAAAGTCATACCCGCTATGAAAAGTTACCCAACTCACACCATCATTCAGCACAATCCCGGACGACATCAAAAGCTCACCAAACCGCTTCACATCAATACCCTTCTCATTGTTCTTCTTAAAATCAATGCCGCACTGGCGCAACAACTCAATCGAATCACTAGCAAAGATATCTTGGCTTAAATCGAACTCGCAGAAATTGAATTGCCAAATGCAAGAGCTCTCAGTTCCACATGTGGGAAGATTCCCATTCTCATCCGAAAAAGTGAGACCCAACTGGATCAACTTCAACATATCCACATTATCTTTCAAAGTTTGGTAGTTGAAATCGTTGATGTTCTTGAAAGATCCAACGGGACGGAGAACTACACCCGGGAACTCAGTATCCATGGCCACGTAATTGTAAGTATCAACAATTTCACGGATCAACGCAAACTCTTCTTCTAGATTATCATTCCAAACTTCTCGAATATGAACCGAATCGCCTTTGGGTAAAACAGACATTTCTAGTAGACCAAAACAAAGCTACACACATCCAAATTTCAAACCTTGATACACGTTTGATGGTGGAAGCAGATCTGGAAACAAAAAAAAAAACAGATTTTGAAACTTTGAACTATGGGAGTTCGCAAAGAAACCGTATGGAAAAAAGTTGAAGAATGAGACGAGATCTAACCTTGGAACTATGAAATCGAGCCTTGTAAGTAACAGATCTAGAGGTTGTAAACACTGATTCGAGTTCCGACTGAGTCAAAAATTCGGGTCAACGAGTCTGGAGGAGATGGAGAATGAAGGAAAACGCGGACGTGGTTAGAGCCCTATACTTTCTGGGTTCATCTTAAAGGAGACGAAAGACAAGTGGTTAACAAGGGAAAGTGATTGAGCCAATCATGGAATTGGAGATGGCAAAAACGACGGCGTCTCTACTCGGATGTCCTCTTGATACGACATCGTTCTAGGTTTTCTTTTCCAGTCCTCGAAATTCTTCTGCAATAGGAAATAATATATAAACTTTTTTAATTTTTCGCATGATTGATGAGGATAGAGAGAAATCAGTGTCTTTGAATATTTGTAGGGCTTAATTACATTGTTAGTATATGAATTATACTAAATTCTTATTATTTGCAAAACATTTTAAAACTTTTGATTTTATATATTAATATTTTTTACGGTTAGATACGTTACTTATTTTCGTCATGAAAAATAGTATAAATTTCTTAAACCAATAAAAATTGACATGTTTTCTTTTAGTTTTTTTATTTAATTATGATAGGATAATAAGTTTAATCCTTTACCATTTATTATTTTTTTTATTTTATCATTAAAATCTCCTGCATCCGCATCTAAAATAAAGAAAACATAAAATTTAAACATTTTTGGAGCCTAGACGAAGAAGGAAATGAGGACAATCAAACGCGACCGTAACACAAATTTCTTTTCATCCAGCAACGTTACAACAAATGCGTGATTTCGATGCTAATTTATTAGTAGTCGACCCACTTCAGTCGTTATAGGTTGTGTCGTCTCCGTCGCTTGGAATGTCGCTAGACTTTACCTGACCACACGTTCCGAGCGACAATCATACATTTCATCAATATAGTCTTCTTGATTTCACTACCTTCAAATTCGAATTGAATTTTTTACTAAAATTCCCTAGTTTCCCTTTCAAATACCCTAAATCTACCCAATGTGCACCCCATAAACAAAAATTCCATACAATTTATACTATAAGGACTAAACCCACAACCTATACATATTGCATTGACTAATACAAAATTCCATCTTTATTCTGTATGACACCCAAACATTAAAGTAACGCCTTTGAAAATATTGTATAAAAACATGTTTTGGAATAAGAAAATAATAATAAAGTGAAGGAATTTGTCCTAGAAGACGAATGCAGTATGAAAAAGGAGTACGACTCCTGCACTGCCAAATCACAGGTATTGTTGTCGTGAAAAACATGTATAGGTTAGACTTTGACCAGGCAAAATTGTGTTCGAAAGTCTTCTTTAGAAGAGAGGCAACGTAATTGGGCTGAGTGGGCCATTATAGTTGTCTTTTCGAAAATGACGTGGACATAATTGTAAAGAAAAAAAGAGTTAAGATTATAAAATTTCAAATAAATATTTTTATTTTAAATTAAGTTAAATTATTTATTTTTTAAGTTAAATCGAGTTTTATCGCCCTGAATCGGAACCTACAAGCGGAGACCGAATGGAACTGGCTCCACCACACAAACCGAACATCTGGTTCATGACTAGGCTTTCATGACATGGCCATATGGCACTACCAGTATTCTTCTCAAAGGCCTTACTCCATGTAGAGTTGGACTCTCAGAGACACAAGATGGATTTCACTTCATAAGGAATAGGTCCGGGGTAATAGTAATATTATTTCGATAAATTGCATTATAGATCACTTAATTATAAATTTAATAATAAAATAATTTATCATTTAATTAAAATTCTAAATTATTATTTTTAATTTGATAATCAAAAATATAATAACTCGATAAACATAATTATATCATAATTAAATAATAGACAAGTTAATAGAATATATCTACCAATGACCATTAACACTAGCCAAACAACCCTTCTCTTTTTACGTTGTATTTATTGTATTTTTTATGTACTACTATTAATTTTCTTTCTGACATAAGAAGATGTAGTTATAAATAAATAAATTAATTAAATGATTCTTTTTAAATAAATAAAATCTCTATTGGCTCTTCACTCTTCTCTCTATATTTAAGCTCTGAACTTGAATTGTATTACTCAAAAAACAAAACAAAAAAACTCTCTTGGTAAAGTTGTCTTCTTTTTTTTTTTTCAATGTAAAGTTGTTTTTTTTTTTTTTTGCTCTTTTCAACAAAAAACAATGGCCAAGTGTCACAGGAACGACATAGGATCCATAGCTATCGATCGCCCTTCCATCACCAGTACTACCGGCAACAGCTTCAGATTATGGACAGCCTTCTCCGGCGCCGCATTACGAAGGAAAATCTTCGACACAGTAAGCTGTGGGGCAAGCTCTCGCCACCGCCACCAGCTCATGCAAGATATGCTCAGCGATACCGTCTCTCAGAACCCTCGACCGACCACCACTATGAAGTCGGCCTTGAAGGAGTTCAATGAGCCGAGAGAGGCAGACAAAGCAGTGAAGAAACCCAACAGCAATAGCCGGTCGGAGAAGCTAGCGGATCTCTTGAACTTAGTTGTGACTGAAACTGATGATGAGACTAAGAGAAAAGTGGAAGCTTTGGAGGAGTTGAAGCGTGTGGTTATGGAGTTGCAAGGGGAAGACGAAGAAAGTAAGAGAAAAGCTGCGAGTAAAGTCAGGTCGCTTACTAAAGAAGACTCGGAAGACAGAGTGACTTTAGCCATGCTCGGAACCATTCCGCCATTGGTTGCAATGCTTGATTTTGAAGATTCTGTTTCACAGATCGCTGCTCTCTATGCTTTGCTTAATCTGGGAATCGGTAGTGACATGTAAGTTTCCTAAATTTGCTGTTTTTCTTGCAAAAAGTCAATTTTTTTCTGAATGAAAAACAAGCCCTTTTTTCTAATGTTACTAATCTTAATCTAGAATTTTTGTTCTGATTCTTGGCAATGTTGGGTTTTAGAACAAAATGTCTGAGTTGGACAAGTCGTTTTCCATGTTTTTGCTTTCATTTCATGATTTGTTATTTAAAATATCTCTTTATAAAACCTTATTGCAGGAACAAAGCAGCCATTGTCAAAGCAGGGGCTGTACACAAGATGCTAAGGCTTGTTGAATCCCCAAATGAGCCAAACGAGGCGATTTCGGATGCTGTTGTAGCAAATTTCCTTGGCTTGAGCGCATTGGATTCGAATAAGCTTATCATTGGATCTTCGGGAGCTATACCTTTCTTGGTAAAATCCCTCAAGATTTTGGACACAAAAAGCAGGTCTCAAGCCAGACACGATGCTCTTCGAGCTCTTTATAATCTATCCATCTCCCCGTCGAATGTTTCCTTCATGTTGGAGGCTGATTTGATACCTTTTCTGCTGAATGCCTTGGGGGACATGGAAGTTAGTGAGAGAATTCTTTCGATTTTGAGCAATATAGTGTCCACTCCGGAAGGTAGAAAGGGGATTAGTATTGCACCAGAAGCATTCCCGATTTTGGTGGACGTGTTGAATTGGACCGACTCGCCGGGTTGCCAAGAAAAGGCATCGTATATTCTCATGGTAATGGCACATAAAGCATATGGAGATAGACAAGCCATGATCGAAGCAGGCATCATTTCATCATTGCTCGAGCTAACACTTTTGGGTAGTACATTGGCACAGAAGAGAGCTTCCAGGATTTTGGAGGTCTTGAGAGTGGACAAAGGGAAGCGAGTATCGGAGAGCTTTGGTGGGAACATGAATGCAGCTGTATCGGCCCCGATTTGCAGCTCTTCATCTTCTTTGATGAATCCGAACGGAAAGGAGTGCTTGGCAGAAGAAGAAGGCATGATGAGCGAGGAGAAGAAAGCAGTTAAACAATTGGTCCAACAGAGTTTGCAGAACAACATGAGGAGAATTGTGAATCGGGCCAATTTGCCACAAGATTTTGTTCCATCTGAACATTTCAAGTCACTCACAGCAAGCTCAACTTGGAAGAGCTTACCCTTTTGAAGAATATAGCATGTAGTCTTTGTCTTGTTTTACAATCCATTGTGCTTTTTTATTTCTTTGGGAAGCTTTTGTCAATGTATGTCTATGATATCACCATTGTCTATATCCCATCATCATCATCATCATCATAAGCATTTGGATGAGTTCAAAATTAACTTCAGACAAGTGATTCCTAGTTGTCGATGGTCTGGCATGCAAAACAGGGGAACCTGGTGGTTGATTTTGTCAAATTAGATTAATGTTTTTTTCCCATCTCGGTCCCTACCGCCCTGCAATCAAGGTCAAGGAGTCACTTTCAAGTTTCAACCTTCCCCAAAGGTACAGTTTTGTCTAAAGCCATGTCCCTACGCCTTTAATCCCCATTTCTTTAATTCTCTTCAATTTTCACCACCCGCACCTGTGAAGCATGGAGGTGTCGGTCATTTTCCCTGTACAGAGTGAAATTCAAGCAATTTTGACATCCAGTTCAATGACAATGGTGAAGTACCAGAATTTAGTGCACCTGTATGCTGTATTCTTATTGTTTGTCGATAACAAGTACAGAAGACAGAAGCCATGGGTAGACTTGCAGCTTTAAAGTAAGCCATTAAAAATCTACCGAGCCAAAGGCCAAAATGATCATGTATGATCTATTGTTTGCTGCGGCACAACAAACTGACACCTTTCTTTTCCCATAAACATAAGACTGTCTGTAAGAAAATAATTGAGCTCTGAGAGAGAAAATGGAAAGGACATGAACCATGACCCGTGGGGCTGCCTCTTTTTTCAACCACTGTTACTTTCTCTTTGCTATGAACGAACCCTTTGGGATTTAATTGGTAGCCATAATCAACGGAAACCCAGCTAAGAAAAAACCAGTGAATCAAATCTTTGATGATCAACTTTAATGAATACTAGCTGGAGCCTGGATTAGTATTATTGTTACAGCCTTCAACTATCCATTAGCACTAAGGCTGTGGTTTTTTTTATGTGGAATTTTCATCCCCGTGAGAAGCATGGAGCAAGGTGTCGGTGCTGGTCTTTGACATACAAAGATGGTCATTGATTTTATTTCTGTTTGGTTGACGAGAAAATGTAACAGAGTGTGTGGAAATGGTTTCTTAATGTGTTATGGCAGATCTTGACTGAGAATTGTGTTAGGTACACTGTTTGGTAAGATATGAATAATGGGGTCCAAATTTGCATTGAATGCCACCAAACACAACCATTTCTTGCAGTTTTTGTGCCGAGTGAAGATGGATTTTCAGACTAAGTTCAATAATAATAGACAAACACTTATTTTGGTCAGACTTATACAATGAAATTAATGTTACAAATCGCAATACAAAAACGAAACTTTACCTTTTTAATTTTATCTTTAAACTTGTAAGAGCCTTCCGTAACTAAATTTTAGGATAAATTTATGAAAAGCTTGTGTATGTTTTAATAATTAAAATCATGGTTTTTAAGGCCATGGGCAAACTGTCCTTTGTACTAGGATGGGGCGAGAGGCGTACAGGGGCACAAGCGATAGCCATTACCTGCCACTCTCTCTTACTCTCTAACTAAAATATATATAAATCATAACATTGTACTATAAATTAATGGAATCAAACCTCTGGTTTTAGAGGGGGAAATGATGTTTTTAGTTAGGTGAGTAGTTGTGTAGACATTCTATGTAAATTATATAGAAATACTACTATAAAATCACATTAAAATAATCTAAGTACTATATCAATTATACTTGGAGTGAGATTTACTATATACATGTGTATGAAGTACTAGTATTAGTGTGGCCAACAAAACATATTGCACACTTCATCCAAATTACCTTAAAGACGATATTATTAAAATAAATAATCATAAATCCTAAACATAAACAATAAAACGGACTTGTAAAAAAATTATAAATGTTTAGAAGGGCTGTATCTGATTAGTAGTATGATCGTCTCAAAGTACACTACATGCATAATAGACCATAAGCAGAGAAAGTTGTTCTACAAAACATAGTGATACGGTAAACTGGCTATCAGCTAAACTAAAGAAACAGGCATCAATTACCAACAAATCTAAAACCCATTCACCTGCTTTACAGAGCAGTGATCTGTTAAAGATGAATATATTACTTCCTTTCAGTAATGGGGAGGTACACACCCTCTGCAGCCAACCATATATTATCCGCTCGCTTTTCGCGGACGCCGCAAACCTACACAATTATGTGGAAATGGTTAACATATCAACTAGTAACAAGGATTGAAAAAACTTCAGTAATAGTCTGCTCTCCTTCACCATTAACAATTTATTAACGGAGACTCATGTTTAGAAAGAAATAAAAGTAGGCTTTCACACTAAAAAATATCAAACTAGAATGTACCAAATATTAATATTATTAAACATGATGAAGACCAATTTATTTTTTAGCATGGAATTTAGAATAAAGAAATGTCCAAATATGAATTACGATAATTTTCATTCTCACCTCTTGCTGACCGCCTAGTCTGGAGTATTTTTTGTTGTGACTATGCAGGTAGCCACCAGTGTCAACATGTTGAAGCCGAATCCTTTGATCTTGCTTCCAAGTTTTTCCACTTCCTTCAATTATGAGCCTGAGAGGATCATGCACTAGTAAAGCACCAGCAAAACAGATAACCGAGAAAGATACACATAACCTTGACAGAAGAAAATTTTAGGCCTCACCTCCAATAATCGCCAGTATCTGATTCTGATTCTCCTCCGAAGCAGCTGACCTATACCCAACATTGAGAGGGTAATCATCAGTATGTCTCGGTGAAATAAAGAGAGAAAGGATTTCAAAAGCTAACTTTTATCAAGTTAACAGGTTCAAAAGTGCATCACTATGTTCTGACATTGAAAAAGATTAACTTAGAATTAGACAAAAAAATATTGAGAATTCAAGTTATGATTGGCTGCCCAATGCTGTAACATGTGAAAAATACCAACCTCGAGATTTCCTGATAATGGGGATGCATGCAAGTGGCTATGCAGCCATTTCCTAGTCTTCATATGTTGCAATCTAATAATTGCCCCGTTCGGGATGGTATCTCCTTGTTTAGCAGATGTATCATGTGTAGGCCTAACAATCTGCAAAGCATGGTCTCAAAATGTAATTGGTGGATGAAAAATGCTCTAATGACACTATTAAATGAGAATTGCACTGTAAAAAGTACTAATAACCAGGCTCTGCAAACTTAATTCAACTTTAAAAATTATTTCAATCACCATAAAAGAAAATATATCTAGGAAAAGAAAAAGGTACTGATCAATTCGAATATAATAAAGGAAGAATTCCATGGTCTTGACCCATATGAATAATTATTCTAAGCGAAGGACGCCATAGTATTATCACATTCACAGTGTAACTAAAAAATACACGAAACAACAACAATGTTTACCATAAACTTGGAAAATTCATTAATCCATTAGATTAACCATTGAAAAATAGTTTGATCGCATAATGTGTGAAAACAACAACACAAACGTTCCCAAAACCATATTCAATTTAGAAACTAGTTCAGAAGATCAAGCAGTTAAGAGAAAGAGAGAGTACCCAGTAGCTGTTGGAGTCGTCTACATTAGGAAAACCGGTGACAGATTGCTGTCCACTTCCAGAACCGTACGGAACATCGTGGGAATGAAGCCTAAATTTTGTTTTCTCGTGCATCAGCTTTAAAACCGTCCCATAAGTAACCTGTTCCATTCGTTAAATCTAATTAACATATCAAACATGGAATAGGGGGGAAGTGAAATAAGTGAAACGGAATGTTTAAAACCTCGACGTCCTGGGATGAGGAGGAGGAGGAAGCGGAGGCGGAGGAAGGAGAACCTTGATCGAAATCGAAAGCGAATAAGAGGAAGAGAGCAAGACCAAAGAACCCCGTCGCCATCAAGAACAGCAATCCGATGAACCAGTTCTGTTGCCAAAATGGATAATCAACCTTTGTACTCTTTCTAAAATGTTCTTTCTGCTCTACGGTGCTCGGACCTGAACTTGATGATGATGATGACGGAGAGGATTTTCTACGACGGACGTCTTGCGTCCCCGACGTCGCCACGGTGGATGATATTTTTCAGATCTAACGGAAAATTACCTGATTCGCCCAGCGAAATGGCTTTTGAACGGATCCGGTTGGGAACGGCGGATCATAGGCTTGTGGAGGATGACAATGAGAGAAGAGAAATAGTTTTTTTTTGTTGAAATGGGAACATTGACGGTTGACACGTTTTGAGTGACATGCTTCCATCCAATAGAAATGTGACATGTGGAGAAATGATGATGTGGAGGGTTCTGATTGGGTGGAAGGACTTGACTTTAGAATCTTGTTTTTTGGGTGGAATCGGGTCTTTGAGGAAACTGCAAAGAACCCGATGTTTGTTGTACCGGTTTTATTGAACCCCACCTTCGTTCCGTTTCTGGGCTTGGGCTTTTCTTTTCAACGAAATTATCGATTTTCAAATGGCTTTGCTTTTCCTGACCCAATTGTGCGTGATTTAACTCAAATCCATGACCACGGCGGAATCCGAGCACGACTGAAACGTCCAACAGTATAAAACTTAATGTCTCAGATTTGACTCGTTGCTCGTTAAGTTCGTTAAAATTATGTTCGATTCGGGTTTGTTAAAATATTTTATTGTTCAACTCGACTTATTGCTCGTTAAGCTCATTAAAAACTTAAATTATTTTTAACTAAAAATAAAATTTAAAAAAATATAAAAAAATGTGTATAAAACATTTTTAAAGTCTAAATTCAAAATTCACTAAAAAAATCTAAATTCAAAATTAACAATCCATAAATACACTGAACTAGCATATTAAAATTAAAGTAACAATTCACACATTAACAATTATTATTTAAATTTATTTTTTAAATAAAATTATTTTAAAGCAATTATTAAAAAATATTTTAAAAATCTAAAGAGCTACTCACGAATTTATCGAGTCGAGTTAGACTTTAATAGATTCAACTCATTAAGATACCAAGTCAAATTTAAGTTTAAATCAAACTAATCTAAATTAAATATTTATCAAATTTTTTGACTCAATCGAGTTCGAGCAGCTAACAAGACATCGACGGTGGTGACTTGTGACTACCTTTTCCACTTGAATTCTTGCATCCAACTACAGTGCCGCCATGATTACATTCAATGAACATGCACTCTAACACATCCATCGTAAGATCTATACTATTTAATATATTATATGTTGAAATGTGAGTCCTTCAGAATTCTTTTTATATTCTTCTACATTTCCCCCCGATACTTTATGGAGTTCGGAATCTATTCTCTCTTATCCCCAGTTTCAGCCTTCTCACAACCAAAGCCACTTCTCCCATCCCCAGCGCCGTTGACTTCCCGTCGCCCAATAGGGTTTGTCGACCACTTCATGTAGTGGTCGGGAAACACAAAACCTAAAACACTGTTGCTTCCCATCAAGTCAATTGACTTAGAAACCACACACACACAGAGTTGGATTGTCGTCAAAGTCTTACGACTAACAACGACTGTCTCCAAAGATGAAGCAAAAATTTAGGGTTAAGAAAAGTAAAACATAAATATTTAGAAGTAGAGAGATAAATTTATAAAAAAAAAAACAAGTTTTAAAAGAATTTAAATAAAAAGACAAAAACGAGAAAAAAATTCGACCCACCCTGTAATAGTTCTGTCAGTTGACCTAAACCGAAACTTCAACAAGTATGACTACAAGGCGAAACTAGAAATTTACTATAAAGGGTATTAAAATGTATTTTAAAGTTTCTTTTGTTTGACGGGATTAAAAATCATTTTTTTAAAATTATATATTTTAATTTTTATCTCTACTTAATATATAAAAATAACAATCCGTGAGAATCGGACCAATTTCCCTCCAAAGTTCAGCTCATGCATGGCTGAAATCACACTGGGGTGTATTGAAAAACAAGGGGAGTTTTATTTTGGGGTTTGATTATAAAATATGACGCATCAATTTTAATAATTTAAATTTTTTATTTTATTCGATCGAACCTTACGAAAAGTTAATCGAGTCGAAAGAATAGAGGGAAATGACAATCAAGGTTTTGCGGGTGGTCCATCTTGACAATTTATATATATTTGTGTTGTGGAGCTTTAACGGCGTGGTTTCTGCTTCCCGTAAAATACAATACAATATTTTCACCCATTCTCTCTGAAGTAATTTATTTTATTAAGTTTGGTACAGTAATAAAGGAAAAATAATACTTATTACATATAATATTATATGAGTTTGAAAAATAATTATTTGTATTATAAAGACAGTTTTTAGTTATAATCTGAGGTGGCAACATCTGATTGGTTCTTAGTGGCGGTTGTACAGTTTTAACCTTAACTCCAAACTGGCTGTACATGATGACTGATGAAGATGAACCCACCAAACCACCCGACACAAATACGGTCAGATACGTAGAGGCATACACTATTTATACGAAATCGGAATGAACCCTAATGTTTTTTAGTAAAAAAATGTTAACTTCATATCTGAAAAAATGTTTTTGAAGAACATGATAGTTTAAGACAATTTTAAGCAAAATAATATTAATTATTTACTATAAAAATCTAAACTATTAAGATTGAATATTATAATTTATAATTAAAATTTACGAAATATTATATGATGAAACACATCAAATGTGACATCTTTACTTTCCGCTGCCTGATAATAATCCATATGTTATATGAGAAAGACATGTTTTTCACCTATATAAAGCTTCCCACAATCCAGCCTGAATGAGAAGATACAAGGGTTTCTTATTGTTTCTGTTCTTCCTTCCTTAAAGGTCAGGGGGGAAGACTTTCATTGCTTTTTAAAAGATATTTACTGGGTTTGTTTTGGTTTTGGTTTTTATTTGGGTATATGAACTAAAAACCCTAAAGTCTCTTGAAGTTTTCCTCGCCACACATCAACGAAAACGTCAAGGATCATGGATTTTGAGGTCTTGGTCTTACTTTTTGTACCTTTTTCCTTAAACGGTTTAGTTTTTAGATCTGACTATTTCTTTTAATATTTTTTGTCTCTGGGTTCATGTAGTATGATTGTATGAAACAGTTTTGTCCTTCGTTTTGGTAATTTTTTGTGTTGGTTTTGCTTTGCTTCCCTACATGGGAAATGGTTGACCCTTTCATCAGTTACTGTATCTCTCTCGGTCTTTCTTCATTCTCTGTATTCTTTATTTGCGGGACATAGAATTTGACAGAAGAGAGTGAGCACACAGAGGGAATTGTATAAGGTTATACTTTTGCTTTTGTGTGCTCACGTCTCTTTCTGTCAGCTTCCGGTGCCGGAATTTGATCTTACTTTCCTTTTGGTCAATACCCGGCCTGTTCTGTTCCATGCTCTCTCTAGTTACATTTATCATTGTTGGTTTATCTCATATGATCTTCCCCTCTTCTCTTGGATTTGTTGATTTCGGAGCCAGTGGAGATACTCTACTCTGGGATTATGGTCTATATCTGTCCGTCTGTTCCTTGCTTGTTTTTTTATTATTAATTTTCCCAATATGTTTATGGCTTCAAAGCGTGACTTTTGATGCTATTGACTGTTGAGGTACGCCTGATTACTGTGCGGGTTTGACGGCAAAACTATGAATAGCATGGGACCATTCACGTTATCAGTTGCCTATTAGTAGCTTGCCTAGGCTTGTATGGTTCTCCATAAGAAACCCTCTTTCACTTTTTCTGCTTTGTTTCTTTGTTCTTGTGTTATCTTCTTCATTTCATCCTTGTTTTTTTTTTTATGACTGCACATGCCATCATATTCAAGACCCAGGTTTGGAGTTAGCTTTCACAGTTTCACCTGAACCTAGCAGATTCTGGTTACTTTCACTCTCAACCGAAAACGGAGGTTTCTATTTGTAAGTTAAATTGTAACCCTACACCTGTAAAAGCAACGTGTTGCTTGTTTTACTGTCTCTGATTAATGGGTGTTGTTTTAGTTTTTGCTTTAATCTAGTGAAAATTTAGTCATTTGCAGACCTTGTTTTACTGATTTTATGATGTCTTTACTTCATGCTCTTTTCTGCAACGATGATTTGATGATGTAGAAGTGAGTGCTGAAGAGAAGAAGAGCCCTCAGGGACTAGGTTTTGAGTGTGATGATGAGTTTTCATCATCAAGTTCCTGCATATATATTATCTCTCTTGTTTTTTTTCAATGTTCCTTTTGCAGGGATAATATTATTTGCAGAAGAAAATCTTATAGAACAGGTTTAATTTCCATATCATCTTAAAAGGCCAAATCTTCTTTCTCTTGAAGTACTTGCATGTCTGTTTTAGGAAATATGAGTAGTTCATGGTTCGTTTATTCCTTTTGTTTTGGAGACATCTAATTCTTTCAGCATGGTATATGTCAAATTTTTTTTTTACTATTTCTTGTATCTTCCAAAAGCAGTTCTATAATGGATTGTATGGAGGTAAAGAGTTACCATGTTACATGCAACCAAAAATTTTCAGACATTAGGATTATTATCTAAGGCGTCAGCATGTTAGATTAATCTGTGGAAGCAAGATATGATTAGTTTTCATTTAGAAATAAGTAACAAAAGAGGGAAGAATATAATAAGATTGAATTAAACGGATTTGCAGTGTCATGCTTACATGATTCCTTGTATCAATTTAAGTATATGTGGTTACTTTCAATTGATTTGTCTTTATCCATACATTCAAGCTCTTGTCACTGAGGCAGCTGAATCCTTGTCTGCCATTACATAGCAATGATTGAGAGTTATTTCCGTTTTATTTTGATTTACTTCATATCTTTTAGTGCAATCATCATTTTAGCAGGCCAAATTGCCAATGCCATATTACCATGCAGTATTCTTCTCCAGTCTCCTCTATGTAGCTTCAGCAGATGACTGGAATGAATGGGGTTGTTGGATCAAAGGTACAGTCCTGGTTTTATGGGGTTAACATACACCAAACAGTGAAATTTATCCTCAAATGGTCTGGTTTCAAGAAGAAAACATTGAATATATACCTAGTATTTTGTATTTTTGTATATAGACTGTAGAGGAGAATAGACTGCTTTATTTGAGTGGTTTTTACCTTTACAGCTTTTCTGGTTTGTGTAACGTGAGTTTTTCATCTTTCTTCCCCTTGAAAAATCAACAAATGACTCTGTAGAATTGTGGGATCATCAATGTCAGCTTGTCTGCATGTCTTTTTGGTCATCGACCTGTGCTGGGAATCTATCTTATTCTTGTGGCTATATGGCAGAGTGAATGCTTTTCTTTTTGATGCAGTGATTTCAATTGGTGCACATTAGTTCGTTGTATTGGGGATAGCAATGACAGCTGCTATGCCTTTTGTTTTGTTCACGGAAAGCATTAATGTAGGGCTACTAGTTGCCTACCCTTTCAGTGTTTTGGAGAGCTTCTACAATAATTCATCAAATCTGTATCGTTATGCACAGTCTGCTGTCTGCACTTGAGATGGATTCTCTCCTACAGGCTACAGCTACCTTTGGAGGCTCATTGGCTCAAGCGCAGGTGAGGAAGTGTTTTTTTCTCTCTAGTTTCAGAGTATCTTATTACTTGATTCCTCTTTAATTATAACTATTTTTCTTTAGATCATATAAGTTATAATATACTGATCCCTATCTGTATCTGTATCTGTATCTGTATCTGATATCCTCTAAGATTAAGTCAAGTGCTACCCTCGAGTGAGCACAGCAGTAGTTTCTAAATTCTCCATGCAAGCTTTCGAGAAGTCATAACCTGTGCACTGTGTAGTGTGTTCATAATCTAAGAAGTTGTGGGTTTGAGATTAAACATTTTACTATTATGTTGTGGGGTTTCTGAGTTTATCAGGAGAGTTGCTAACTTTTTATCCCTTTTCTTCATAGTTTTTTATCATGTACAATTTGGCTTCTTTTTTTCCATAATGTACGTAGTTGAGAGTTAGATCATCTTTGGCTTTAACTATTAATTCCGAACACCTTCTGCCCTAAAAGCTAGTGAAAATTTTATGTGCTTGCTTGACTTTCATCTCCAGTGACAATTGACAAGACCTGCTTGAGAAAAAACTTTGTTTAGACGAATCAAATAGTAGAGACTGCATCTGTACTATGATGCTCGACTCCAAGTGGAAGTGACATATATGTCTTGTACTGTAGCCGGAGTGGCAAGTGGTGAAGAAAGAAAAAAGGGTTTTGTGCATGAACCTTCTTCAACTTGAATGCCATGGAAACTGGAAAGAGGATATATGATAGAGGGGAATGGGGATAGTGGAAGCATAGCCATATCAGACTGATCTGTACGGCCAGTGGGACTCTCTTTTCACAGGACACGTCATGTCTCCACTGCTCTCTCCAGTTCCATCTTGTCTTCTGACATTTTACAGTCAAAGGCAGGCACAACCCCATGGTTACTGTGTAAATTTTGCCAAGACTGTAACCCTTTATGTTTTGGTTTGATCTCATCTCTAATGTCTATAAATGTAGCATAAGGAGAGGGAGATTGGACATTTTTTACAACTATCTCATCATTTGTAAATTGAGATGTTATATATTTGTTTTAACACTGGGGTTTGGAAGATGTGGTGAGATTCTTTTTAGCAAAAAAGAAGTAAATATAATTTGTAAGAAATATTAAAAAAAACACTCTCGAATCATCTAGTCTCAATGTTTAAAGAAATAATTATTATTCTTAAAGATCACAGGTTCGAACACCAATAATATCAATAATGATTGAGCGATTAATGTTTAATAGTTGAAAATATACTATAAAACAGATACTATGATAATCACCGTAAATGACTTTAGAAAGGAAAAAAAAACCCTCCAACATTGGCCTTTGAAGGCTCCAATCTATCATGTTTTATTGTCTATGCTTTTTAGAGAAAGCTTGGCCTAACTACTTGAGATTTGACACCAATAATCAGCTATCAATTCCGTCGTCCTTTCCAACTACTCTTATTTTTTTCCTTTCGAGGGCGATCCCATATCATCCAACCCCAAATTGCAATTTTGTAACGAAACAGTACGTTTGTGTTTGATAAAACATTTCTATATTCCGTGTCATTACAATCACATATATATTAGACACAGGAATGATACATGGTTAGTTCATGGGGGGAAAACCTTAATTACTGTGCAAATACACTATCCTAATTGTGCCACAGCATTAAAAAAATGAGGTCATGGGAATGATTTTACATGTTCTTGGAGAGCGCCCCAGCAGCAAATAGCAGGTTCCTTCTAGAAAACTGACCCAATTCAACATGTATATATATATACACACGCGATTAGACAGACAATATTTAATGGTGCACTAAAAATGGAAATAGAAAACCATCTGATTCCGAAGAAAAGAATTTACCTGCAAACTATACACCGGAGTGGACTTGGTTGCAAGGGTTTTCAGCAATCTCAGTCTGTTTGGATTCCCGCTCCTGTTGAGACAATATATTATTTGTTCCACTTATGAAACATACAAGATGAGACAATATATATGAAACCTACTTTTCTTCATTCCTGGGGACCTTTGCGCTTGTTGTTACATCCCACAATTTTACAGTGCAATCAGCAGATCCAGATGCCAGAAGTGAACCTTCGCAACTGAATGTCCAAGAATACAGAAGAAATGTTAAGAAATTCAAATGTGCAATTGTCTGAAACTTGTTTTACAAAAGAAGTTTCAAGATGTAGTTTGGATTGTCTAGACTCGGAACTAGGTTTTCTACCTGAAAGCTAGTGTCCACACACATGAGGTGTGACCCGTCAAAGGTGTGATGCACCTTCCACTTGAAATGTCCCACATCATGATCATGCCATCTTCATCGCCAGATGCCATATATCGACCATCAGGCGACATTGCTAATGACAATATCATACTTCTATGACCAATGAAAATTCGAACACATTCTCCATTTTGTACATCCCACAATCTAACTGTTTTGTCACTAGAGCCAGTGGCAATGTAGTTGCAGTTTGCATGCCATTGCACACACTGAAACAAAAAGGTTGGATCGTTTGTGATGGGTAGAAATATGATACAACATCAAACAAGAGCATGTACCTTGCTTTCACAAATAACAACCAGAAAACTTTGCAAGATATAAGACTACTTACATCAACATCAGACAAGTGCCCAGCCATTATTCTTAAAGGTTGTATTCTGTCCATCGACCAAATCCTTGCCGTTCGATCATGAGAAACGCTGGCAAAATAGTGACCCACAGGACTAAACTGCAGGGAGGCAACGGCATCAAGGGTATTAGAGGCAAAAACAGAAAGGGAAAAAAGTCTCTCTCTAACGAATGTAAGGGACAGAACTTCAGAAGAGGCATTCATCATCAAACATTCATGGAAGATCAGATGTACCTGAACATCCCAGACAGGGTAATTATGACCCTTGTAGCAGACAAGATTTGCATTTAGTTTTGTGCTCCATAAGCGAACTGCAAGAAGTCCATGTTTTTAAGGTTGCAAGAAGTTTGAGTATAGGAACAAGAGCTAACTAGTGAGAGAGAAGGGAGGGAGGTGGGGGAGAGGTGAAGAAACCGAAATGTGAGGGAAGAATGCTCTATCAGAATGTAATATCGTATGACATACTTGTGGTATCTGCTGAAGAAGAAAGAATAAAATCACCAAGAGGACTAAAGGTGGCCGAATGAACTGGTCCAGAATGACCCTGAAACAATGTATATGACTTTTTCCCACCATTTGGCCCCACAACATGTTCACTTGAAGTAGAGTCGTTTTCAGCCTGCAAAATAGCTGACACCATACTTTCTGTCAAACAGAAATACAAGCAGGCACATTAGAGTTGTAGAGTAATATTGAAAGAGATATCTGAATATTTTAGGAAAAATTTCAACAAAGACTCGGCAGTTGTCCTGGAGGGATAAATTAAAACACTTTTTGACTTACAACTGCCACCTTGTTGGCCAAGCTTTGCCATGTCCCAAACCTGGGGTGCAGAAATCAAATTAATAACCAACGTGTTTCTTTAAAAAGAAAAGGACAACACCAATATAGCAGTAACCATATATCAGGCATGCTATGATTTAAGATAAACCTTCAGTGATGAGTCTGAGAAGCCTCCAGCAACCAAAGATCCATCATGGGATATTGAAGAACAATTCAAACTGAAACAGGTTATATAAGACACATTAAGTATCTAAAAGCATTTATAAATGAAGAGGACCATTATGCATAGACATTACCCATTATGTGTGTTGAGGAAAGTATAAAAGCTGACAGATGGCAATAAAACACTACTCAATTGTACACGATTTCTTAAATCATCGAGAATAGACTGCTCTACCTCTGTTGACCTGAGGCAATCATTAGAAAAACAATTTAAAGAAACATACAGCACAGCATAGCAAAACAATATGAGCATTAAAGTTTTTGCCATGGATTTCACATGCAGAGAAGTACATTTCTTCATGATCATTTACAACGTAGCTGCTATGAAAAAGACCAAATAGCTTTGCTCCTAGACGAGTTAAGGCTCCAGACATTCTAAAACCAAACAAGACTGGAATTACCAATAACATGGAAACGTCTATTCAAAACTTGTTTACATCCATATATAATACCCATTAAGAACTTGTTATAACATGCATGCTAATAGAAACTGTGCACATCCGAGCACTTTTCTCCATTTCAACCGCCATCCCCCCCCCCCCCTTCTCATTTCTGATTTCACAGAGTAAAGAAAATTAAATGATAATTTTAAATTCAGTGAAAAATTAGCACACTCCAATGAGAATCAATCTTACATCTTATAAGCAAAAACAAGAGGGAATTACTGAACGTACATTAAGGGCAAAGGGAGCTTTGATTTGACTCGTGGTGCAGCAGGGGTTGTGCTAGTCTCAGGACGAGCACTTTTTGCTGTTGCATTAAGAGCTTTCTCCTTTTTCAACTTTTTCGTTGAAGCACCTTGCTTTCCACTTTCAACTGATCTTTTCTGAACAAGAAACAGATAAAATAAATTAAGGAACAAAAAATTGATTCTGCCCATTGATCAAACAGTAACATCATAATCCTATAGTAAATTGAACATCATCTAAAAACTAACAAAAGTAAAATATATCCATTCAAATGCTGAAGGAATATAATGAATAGTTACAGGATCTTTTACAGCAAAAAGTACCTTAGTCTCATCTACATCCCCCTCTTTGTTTTCTTCTTCTGTCTTTTCAGAATCAGAAAGCAAACCTCCTGCTTTCTCCAAGCGTTCTTCTAGGGAGTCTTCAAGCAACTACGATAAATATAAAAATGCCCAAAGTTTAAAAAAAAAACTAGAAATATGTGAACAAGTATATTTAAGTGGAGTACAACTAGGATTCAGTATAGAGCTGATGGCAAGGGAAACCCTTTTACTTTCATTACTGGAAGGAGAATTATATGTGCTAAATCCATAGATAATTATAAGAGCAGTTCAGCGACTCACTCCCCAATGTATTTCTTTCTGGTTTATCTGATTAGCTGCATCCTGGCAGCTTCCAATAAGTGTTACAACTCCACCATCATCAGAAATGGAACTGGGCTGCCCAGAAGAAACTGCAAGGAAACAAAGAAAATCGTAATCATACAGCACAACCTCTTTTGCATATGTAACATGCAGAATATGAACAATGAAAATGGCAACACCTTGAAAGTTGATGTGTTCATTGATGACCCCAAGCATTGCTGTGGATTGTGTTTTATGCAAATATTGCAACAGAAGATCATACGAATACTGTCGAAATGATTGACAACAAATTCAGCAGTTAATGAGGAAATGAAAGATCATTTTCTCATCCTATTAGCAGTCATCAAAGAAAGAATTTACAGGTTTTACCTGACATATCTTGATGTTAACTTTACTCTGCCTAAGAGAACGAGCAAATTCCATCTCCTGATTCAAGAAACAATAACTGATGGTGAGTACAAAAAAGTTGCAATGACTCCGGTACGTGGGTATGCAAGTAAAATAAAGGAAGAAAGAAGAGGATGTTCCACCTCCAAATGAGACTGAGAAAGAACCCCTTCCAATTTTTGAAGGTCACGTGAGTGCATTAATTCATGGTCTTCACGAAAGTTATTGAAGAAAGTTCTAGCTGCAATAGAAATCAAAATTATTTGAGACAAACTTATCAAAGGTTTTCCTAGTATAGCTCACTTCAGGAGGTCAATAACAACACAGGATACAATAAAAGATTAAGGTCTAGTAAGTTTTAATATATACCCTCTTGTAGATGCCCTTTAGCCACCATATCCATGAACGAATGTATAAAGACAGGATAAAGCACACGAAGCAATTCATGCTGCATGCATTCAGAGATTAAGTTATGTCACTGATTTAAACACTCATACACTAAATATCAAAATCGATTACCTTATATAAATCAAGCGAACTATAAGTCCATGACCTCAGTTTGCTATACCCATCCTGGTACCATGCCACATCATCCTCCGACCTGGGAAAAAAAGCAGAGTGATAAGAAAAAAGGAAAAGAAACCTACAATAAACAGTGAAATTCAACCAAAAAAAGGAAATCATTCATCTGCTAAGCCGAAAATATCTCCATATTTAGCATTCCTTACTGCATCATTGAAACAGGCATTCATGTTCAACAAACAAAATCTCACTTTAATCCGACATGCAATTTAGTTCATCATGCTGGAAATTGCTTAGTTAAGAGTCAAAGTTTGTATTGGTTTGAAATGTTATCGAACTCAACTTCTACCAATTAACACTATCCCACATAATTTAAACGAAATCTCAGTACCTAAATGTTCCCCGAACATGAACACCCAAAACTGATTCCACACGTATAGAATACTAGCTGCTAACAATACGATATGACCGAAAACGAAGAAAATTAGGTAATTGGTGGAATTTAAGAGTCAGGGTTTGCATTCGAACTTACTGGGAGAATCTGTGAATGAACTTAGCTAGTTCAGGGTCGTTGTGGAAATCGATAGGAGCGGAGTCCTTGTTCTGAAGATCCTCTAACAATTGCTCCGCTTCTTTGAATCCTTTCTTCTTCAAATAAGCTGCTACGAAATTATTCACTGCTTGCATATTCTCCATTGTTGTTATTGTTTTCTACAAACCCAAAACAAACATACGCTCTCGTCTTCCCAATTTTTTCTTCTCTTCTTCGCTTGTTTCCTGAGCAACGATGAATTAGGGATTTCTATACTTGGGTTCGGATCTTTGTTAACCCCGTAATTAATTGGATCTTATTTTACCGTTTAATGGGCTCATTGATAATATTTTATGGGCCCAACTAACATTAACGAATTGAAACCACGGATATATAAAATAGTTTTTATCGAGTCTTTAATTGATGTTAATCTCGAATTTTATGTTAAACAAGTTTTATCATTTATAAAAGAAATTTAAAAATCACAATAAAAAATAGATTTTTTTCCGAAATGTCATGTTTTATTAGAACTTTAACTTATTTAAATTTAAGGAAATTTAAATATGTTTTTATTTAGCAATCAAGTTAAAATTTTAAATTAAGATTTTTTTAAACTTTATTGCTTGTTTTTGAAACTTTAAATATTTTTAGAAAACTATTTTGGCTTTTAAAATTAAATTTTAATTTAAAAAATATCAAAAATAATTCTTTAATTTTGTAACCCATTAAAAATATATAAATTAAATTCATTTGAATTAAAAAAATATCTTGAACTAGTCATAAGTCATAACAACATTCACCTTTGATAAGAGAAGGAGAAATTATATTACGGGATCGTCCCACCACGTGTCTATGGAACTAAACACTCATCAATTTTTTTATATCATATTTTTTTTTCAAGTAAATCTACGCTTGAAAAAACTGTTTTTAAAATGAATTAACAGTAAATATTATATTTTCTCCTTTTTGTTTAATGATATTTTAAGTTTCTCACTAAATCTTAAAACGATGCTTTATAGACTCCTGGATAAAAATCTCGTCTTTTTATCATGCCTTCATTTATGCTTTTTGTTGATTTTTTTTTTAAATTGAATTTTAAATCATAATCCTAATTTTATATATCCTAAACCCTACACCTTAAAAAATACACCTACCCCTAATTCCCTAAACTCTAACTACAAACCCTAACCTTAAACCTTGAACTTTAAACCCTTTAATCTGAAGTGGAGGCACGAATAGAAACATGAGAAAAAAGCAGAGAATTTTCATCCTAGAACAATAGGGGAAATCTACATGTTATACCCCATTTTCTTTTTCCTATATCTTGTCCAACACTTTTTAACATTTTTAACCGAGTTTAATACGATCAAAGATCAATTAATATTTGATTCGATTAGGTTTAAAAAAACTCAAACTCGAGTCGAGTTCTTAATGAATTGAACTGAGCTCAAACTTTTTAGACTCGTTTAAAATTAATCAAGCTAGAACTCGACTCAAAATCTTAACAAGCTGAGTCGAACTTAACACTATTTAAACTCGACTCAAAATCTTAACGAACCGAATCAAGCTTAACACTACTCGAACTCGACTAGACTCGTTTACACCCCTACCTTCACCGTCTTTGACTTTGTTTCTCTTTTTGTTTGATGATATCTTAAGATTTTTACCGGATCTCAACGACGATGGTTGGTCAGATTCCCCCAACAAAAATAGAACATAAACAATGGGGGAGATTTACATGTTATAGCCAATTTGCTTTTTCTTGTATCTTGGCCAACACTTTTTAACATTTTGCCATCATAAATCGGTGCCCCCCACCCCCACCCCCCACTATCCAGCATGAACCAAACAGAGTGGTGATGGGGAGTTGTAAATCACATCATCAAACCAGACAAAAATTCTTAAAACTGTGAAAACCCTAAATCAAGAACGACTCTGGTAGTGTTTTTTTACGTCAGATTCTAGTGCGTCAACCAACACACGTCATGTTGCTGATATCATGAAGGGGCCAGGGGGTTGGTTCAATGGAAAACGATCTAACAAACAAAGGAGATTATATAGAGAGACTTCAAGGTCTGAGAAAACAAAGGGGATCATATGGCTGGACTTGGAACAAGCTTGATTATGTGCTGATTCAACGTGTTTACAAAGACAAGGAAAAAAAAAAGATAACTGATATATAATAAAATAAAATATAGAGGATGAACCCACCGATGACTAAAGAAGTAACGTTAGTTAAGTAATAATTTAAAGAAAAAAATATTTATGATTGTTAAATTATTATTATTTTTCTGTTTTTGATTTTAAATCGTAGAGTTCTTTTATCCTCTTTATTAAAAATTATATTAAAGAGATCTACTGATTGGTCTAATAGTTAAGGATGTTCATTTTATCTTATTTTGTTTGAGTTTAAATCCTGATATAAAAAAAATATAATATCTATCTATTTAAAAAAAAGCTTATGTCAAAGTATATTATATAGTATTTTTATTATTTCAATTAACCAAATGTCGTCTATAAATTTTAAACAAATCAAAGAAAAAATTTAAAGTTTTAACACCTAACTATAGGGTCAATTTAGGATTTTTGTGCAAAATTCATCCAAATTAATATTTAATCTATATTCTTCCAACCTAAAAAATAAATAAAACTACATATATGAAAAATAATAAAAAAATCTCATATTACTTTTTTGTCTTTATACATAGAAGGGGTATCTATGATTTCTATATCATAGATAAAAAAATTTGATAAACTCTAAAAAATAAATCGTAAATTCTAACCTTAATGTATAAACTATAAACTTTAAAAAATAAATCATACACATACACTATATACTCTAAAATTATAAACTTTAATCTATAAATATAATTATAAATCTAAATTTTTAGTGTTAGAATATATATATATATATATATATATATATATGAATATGAGCCTAAAAAAGGCACATGATTTCTGTTTTTAATAATCAATTATCAATGAGTATCGACAATATAAGAACAAAAATTTGGCATCCCTTTTTAAAACAAAAACTAAATAAATTTAAAACCTTAACCCTAAATAATAAATTTTAAATATATATTATATTTTTAAATTTTTCATGTAAGACATAAATAAAATATTAAAAAATAATATTTATATTCGTAACTGTAAAACCAAAATTGATTTTGATATAACAATTATGAATAAGGATTATTTTTGTAATAAATTTTTAAGTCCTTAAGTCAAATTTTTGATTTTAAGTCAAACCAAGAACTTTGAAATAAAATTTCTAAGTGTTTTGATACGAGAGTATCAATACCATTTCAACCGGTATCGATACCCTACTGCATTTTAAAGCCTTGTTCTTGAAACTAAGAACGAGTATCGAAACATGGTTCGATACCATTATGCCACTGGAAACGCATGTTTCGAACCTAGTATCGAACCACTTCGAGTATTTTTATTTGTTTTAAAAATCTTTTAAAATAGGACTCAAGGTATCGATACTGGTATCGATACACCCTTTAATTCCCAACGACTATTTTAGTATTTAATGAGTTGACCGTTGGTGGCAGTTAAAACTTTAAATGATGGTTGAGATGTTTCGAAACATGGTTCGATACCCACCATTACAGTTTAGTAATGACATCGATACCTATTTCGATACCCTCCCTATTAAATGCACAACGACTCTTTCTTTTTATAGGCTGTTCCGAAACAGGTTCCCCGAGTATCGATACCTGTGCCTGCAGAAGAGCATTTATGACGGGAAGATGAAGTCTCAACGTCTTTATTTCATTTCCCAACAACCACAACGGTTAGAAATCAATGAGGACATATAAAATGAAGATGTTCAAGCAGCATTAACAACTATTGAACCTCAAGCATCATCCAAGCACAAAAATCCAACTCAAAGCACCTAATTGCATATCTTTGCTCCCAACTCTTTGTAATTTCACTTTGATAATTTGTAATCTGAGTTTGGGGAGAGTTTGTTTGTATTTGGGGAATTTATTTCTTGTGAGAGAATTCCTTTTAGCCTACTCTAATCTCTTGTAACACTTTGTGAGGTCCAAATCAATTTTGGGTAGAAAATTGATTTGTTTGTAACGGTTATCCCTTGAACCGAGAAAAAGGTCGAATTCAATAGTGAATTGGTTTCAAAATCCTTAGTGGGAGCTAAGGTAGTGGATGTAACGGTTATCCCTTGAACCGAGAAAAATGGCCTCTACCTCCGGTTCTTGGAACGAGTCACATTCCATCACCAAACCACCTTTCTTCAATGGGGATAACTACCCCTATTGGAAGAATAGGATAAGGTTGTTCATCAACTCTAATGATTATGTCCTTTGGGATATAATCGAAGATGGTCCCTCAATCCCTATGAAGCAAGAAGGAGATCGGCAAGTGCCTAAGAAAAGAAATGAGATGACCGATGAAGAAAGAAGAAGGATGTCCACAAACGACAAAGCTCTTCACATTCTTTTTTGTGCACTTGGTCCCGACATTTACTCAAAGATGTCATCTTCCACAAGTGCCAAAGAAGTATGAGACTCCTCGGAGACAACTTATGAGGGCACAAATGATGTCAAGGAGACAAAGATAAGTCTTCTAAATCTCAACTACGAAAATTTCAAGATGGAGCCGGATGAAAACATCACCAAGATGTTTGATAGATTCTCGGTGATCGTCAATGGTCTCAAGGGTTTCGGTGAGATCATTCCGGAAGAGAAACTCGTTCGAAAGCTCATCTACTCTCTTCCCGAGTCTTGGGATAGTAAGAGAACGGCTATCATTGAAGCCAAAGATTTGAAGACTCTAAATCTTGATGCTCTTGTGGGATCTCTTCTCACCCATGAGATAATGAGGAAAGGAAGAGAAGAAGAAAAGAAGAAGGAAGAGGTGAAAATTGAAAAGAGAGAGGTTGAGAAGAAGAAACAAGGGATTGCTCTCAAAGCCTCAATGTCACAAGAAGAAGTAGATTCTAGTGAAGAAGAAGAGTTAGAAGAATTGGTTATGGTAGCCAAAAGATTCACTAGACTCATGAGGGCAAATAGGAATAGGAGATTCCAAAGAAAGAAGGATTTTAGGTCAAAGGGCAAAGAAGATGAGAAAGATCAAATTATTTGCTATGAATGCAAGAAACCCGGTCACATTAGAACCGATTGCCCATAATACAAAAAGAAGGGTTTTGACAAGAAGAAGAAACAAAAGGCTCATGTTGCCACATGGAGTGATGATGAGTCATCATCCGATGAGGACAATGAAGTAGCCAACCTTTGTCTCATGGCTCTTGATGAGCCTAAGGTAACCCTTGATTCCTCTTGCAATGATCTTACATATGATGAACTATATGATGCTTATGATGAATTGCAAGATGTTTATGATAAGTTGGTTTTAAAATTCAAAGAATCAATTTTGAAAAGCAAGAAATTTATTTCCGATTTAGAAACGAAAAATGATTCTTTGACAAAAACGATTTTGGATTTGGAAGAAAAGGTTGTTACTTTAAATGATGATTTAAAGTTCTTTCAAAATGAAAATGTGGATTTAAACAACCTTATTTCTAGCTTGAGTGATAATCACCACAAAGTGGTGAATGAGCTTAAAGATCAAATTAAAGTGGTTGGTAGTTCTACTTTTGTAAAAGGAAGCTCTTCAAAACCCAACCATGTGAAAAAGAACTTTTATGGCCACAAACAAAGAAGTTTTCAAAGGCATGCTAGATATAGAAAAATTAGGAGTGTGTGGGTTCCTAAGGAACTCATTACTTCTAATAATATTAATGCCATTGCATCTTGGATTCCTAAGGGAACCAAGCTTTTGGGAACTAACTCTCATGGACCCAAAATGATTTGGGTACCAAAAGTCAAAAATTAAATCTTTGTTTGTAGGTTGAGCATTACTTCAAGGCCAAAGCTTCAAGTCAAAACATGTGGTACCTTGATAGTGGATGCTCAAGGCATATGACCGGAGACAAGAGACGATTTAAGGAGTTAGAGCTCAAAAAGGGTGAAGTAGTGACATTTGGTGACAACTCCAAGGGCCAAATTGAGGGTATTGGCTCTATTGGTAATCACTCCTCTATTTTAATTGAAAATGTCTTACTTGTTAATGGTCTTAAGCATAATTTGTTGAGCATTAGTCAATTGTGTGATAAAGGTTTCTATGTTTCTTTTGATAAACATGGTTGCAAAATAATAGACATAGAATCAAATTGAACAATGCTCATAGGTCATTGTATAGGAAATATCTATATGGTGCACTTAGATGACATAAACATTTCTCATGCATGCTTAGTTGCTAGTGATGAAAATGATGCATGGTTATGGCATAGAAAACTAGGACATGCTAGCATAAGTGTTTTAGAGAAACTAGCCTCCCAAAATCTAGTTAGAGGTTTACCTAAGCTCAAGTTCTCCTTAGATAAAGTTTGTGATGCATGTGCTAAGGGTAAACAAAAGAGAGTTTCTTTTAAGTCCATTAATGATGTTTCAACTAGTAGAGTATTACAATTGATCCATATGGATCTCTTTGGACCTATTAGGACTACTAGCTTGGGTGGAAAATCATATGCATTTGTTATTGTTGATGATTACTCTAGATACACTTGGGTTCTATTTTTAAGTACCAAAGATGAAGTCTTAGAAAAATTAATCACATTTTCAAATATTTCTCAAAATGATCTTAATCAAAAAATTTCTCATATTAGAAGTGATCATGGAACAGAATTTCAAAATTTAGGTTTTGAGAATTTTTGTAATGAAAATGGGATTAACCATAATTTTTCAGCTCCTCGCACTCCTCAACAAAATGGGGTAGTTGAGAGGAAAAATAGAACTTTAGAAGAAATGGCTAGGACCATGTTTTGTGAAAACAATTTACCTAAGTATTTTTGGGCGGAAGCCACAAACACTTCTTGTTACATTATAAATCGTGTAATGATTAGGCCAATTCTGAAAAAGACTCCTTATGAGATTTTAAAATCAAAGAAGCCTAATATTAGCTATTTTCACCCTTTTGGGTGCAAGTGTTTTGTTTTGAATAATGGAAAAGACAATTTAGGTAAATTTGATGCAAAAAGTGATGAAGCTATTTTTCTTGGATATTCTTTAAATTCAAAGGCTTATAGAGTTTTCAACAAAATAACCTTAGTTGTAGAAGAGTCAATACATGTGGTTTTCGATGATAACCTCCTTCTTAGGAAGGAATCTTGTGATGATGATGATGTAGGAATCATTGAAACCATTGATGATGGACAAGCATCAAAGGTGGATGGGGTTCCAACCAATGAGGAAACACAAGATCCTCCAATAGAAGCTTTAAGAGATGTAAAGCTTGAAGAAAGGGAAGTGAGCTACCCAAGGGAGTTCAACTATGTCAAAAGTGGTGAAATCTTGGGTGATCCATCCAAGGGGGT
This sequence comes from Abelmoschus esculentus, assembly GCA_035048815.1. Lineage (NCBI taxonomy): Eukaryota > Viridiplantae > Streptophyta > Magnoliopsida > Malvales > Malvaceae > Abelmoschus > Abelmoschus esculentus. The sequence goes on from JAUCBN010000025.1 coordinate 1,577,011, forward strand.
AACTACTCGTTCTTCTCTTAGATTAACGAACCATATTGCTTTTATCTCATGCATAGAGCCTAAAAATATCAAAGAAGCTTTAAGTGAAGATTATTGGATATTGGCTATGCAAGAAGAGTTGAATCAATTTGAGAGAAGTAATGTGTGGACATTAGTTGATAGGCCTAGTAATAAATCTACTATAGGAACTAAATAGGTCTTTAGAAACAAACTAGATGGGAGTGGTAACATTGTGAGAAACAAAGCTAGATTAGTTGCTCAAGGTTACACTCAAGAAGAGGGAATAGATTTCGATGAAACCTATGTACCCGTAACTAGAATGGAAGCCATTAGGATGCTACTTGTATTTTCATGTTATCATGATTTCAAGCTTTTTCAAATGGATGTCAAAAGTGTTTTCTTAAATGGTTTTATAAATGAAGAAGTGTATGTTGAACAACCACCGGGTTTTGAAGATCCAAAATTTCCAAACCATGTATTTAAATTAACAAAAGCTTTATATGGTTTGAAACAAGCTCCTAGAGCTTGGTATGAAAGACTTTCAAATTTTTTAATTGAAAAAGGTTTTGAAAATGAGAAGGTGGGTACTACACTTTTTATAAAAAGGTTTAAAAATGACATCTTAGTAGTTCAAATTTATGTTGATGATATAATTTTTGGATCTACTAATGAATATTATTGTCAAGAATTTTCTAAGCTAATGCAAGGTGAATTCGAGATGAGCATGATGGGGAGCTCTCATTCTTCTTGGGACTCCAAATTAAGCAAATGAAGGATGACACCTTCATTAATCAAGCAAAATACATCAAGGATATGCTCAAGAAGTTTGGCTTGGAGAATGTGAAACCTCAAGCCACTCCTATGAGCTCATCTACTAAGCTTGACAAGGATGAAGGAAGTAAGTGTGTTGATTCTAAATTGTATAGATCCATAATAGGTTCTTTACTTTACCTTACCGCAAGTAGACCCGATATCATGTTTAGTGTTTGCTTGTGTGCTAGGTTTCAAGCTAGTCCTAGAGAATCACACTTAGTAGCTATTAAGAGAATTTTTAGGTACGTTAGAGACACACCTTGTTTAGGTCTTTGATATCCTAAAGTCTCATCCTTTGATTTGCATGCTTATTTGGATGTGGATTATGGAGGTTGTAAGATAGATAAGAAAAGTACTTCCGGAACATGTCAATTCCTAGGTAGTATGCTCATATCTTGGTTCTCTAAGAAACAAAATAGTGTAGCCCTATCTACCACCGAAGCGGAGTACATATCCTTAGGGAGTTGTTGTGCTCAAGTTTTATGGATGAAGCAACAACTCTTAGATTATGGCATTAAGGTAGAAACCATACCTCTTAAGTGTGATAATACTAGTGTCATATGTCTTACCAAGAACCTCATTCAACACTCTAGAACCAAACACATAGAAATTAGACACCACTTTATTAGAGATCATGTGTCTAAAAATGATGTTGTTTTAGAGTTTGTTGACACCTTAAACCAATTAGCGGACATTTTTACCAAACCTTTGGATAAGGAGCGTTTTTGGACCCTTAGGAGAGAGTTAGGTCTAACTAGCCTATCTTGACCTCTTAAGTGTTGTTTTTATGCTTTTTGCTTGAATCTTGATTAAAATCATGCCTATGTTGTTTTTGTATCTTGTTGCTTCTATACATGTTGCTAGGGGGAGTATGAACTTGTTTTGCACTATAATCTTGTCATAACATCATTTGCATGCTTATAGGGGCTTTAGAGACTCATTTCTAGTACTTTAGAAGCCTAAAATGCAAAGCTCGCTAAGGGGTATCGATACAGTTAACACCTGTTTCGATACCTGTTCATCGTGTTCATCTGGGTAAGTTCTGGGAAGAACTGGTATCGATACCGGTATCGATATCAGGGTATCAGTACTAGCATCGAAACAGGCTGTTTCGATACCTGTTCCGATACACGAGGCGGCAGATTGCTTTAAATCATCACAAACCTAATTTTAACCAAACTAAAACTTACCCAAACAAACTCTCTCAAACCCTAGTCGGCCACTCCTTTAAAAACCCATCAAATCCATCGTTTTTCTCCACAATTTCAACGTTTCTCTTTGGGGATTTCATTCTACATATCAAAGCCAAGATCATATCAACTTTTGGTGCTCCAAAAACTACAAATTCTTCCTAATCCATAATCAAGGTAATTTTCGAAAAACCTTATTTTCGTTGATTTTTAGGTTGTTAAAATTTAGATTTTGAACATATTTTGAATGCTTATTGTATAGGTTTTCATTATCCTACGAAAATTTCTCAAAATCAATTTTTTTTCATTCGAATATAAATTAATTTTCTCGTATTAGTTTTCACTGTTTTTTCAAGATTTTTTTTTAAAATTCTCAAATACCTTGAATTATAGATTAATAGGATTGAATTAGGTTGATAGAGCATACATATTTTTAATATAACTAATCCAATTCTTTTAAAATCTCTAGATCATGGCTCCAAAGAAACGTGCTTGTACCGAGGCCGAGAGTTCATCTACTACTCGTCCTCCTCGTGTAAATTTGCCTGTGGTGTTTGATCGTTGTTTGGATGGTCCGGGGAGAGTTGATAACTTTAACAACTTCCGAGACTACTCGCTTAAAAAGGAGCGATGTGTGGATGTTGACTTCATGACATCCTACAAGTTCCCCTTTCGTTATTACGATCAAATCATCAAGTGGAAGTTTTTGCCTTTTCCCACCCATTCCGGCAAGTTCTTTCCGACTCTTGTCCTTCTCTTTTATGCTAATGCTAAGTGCATTCTATCTAAGGATAAGAGCAAAGTTGTGGCGATTGAATCTTACCTTATGGGCCGTACTTTCCGAGTCGATGTCGGCACCTTTGTTGATGCTTTTGGTCTTGAGGATGTTGGCCTTGACGACGAAGACTCTCTCGGATACTTTACTGGGTCGGTTATCTCGCTTGACGTTTATGACCAGTTCTTGCACCTCATTATATCTTGGTGGATTCGTCCATCAAACGGTAAGTACTCCCGGATTCGTCAAGTTGATAGTTTTTGGTTGAAGTGTTTCCGTGAAGCTCGTCGACCAAATCTTGCTCAGATTGTTTTCTCCGACATTGTGTGGCATATCTCTAATCGTGCCACTCCTCTTGTCAAGTCTTTTCCCTATGCTTGCATTCTCAGTTCTATATTCTTGCATTTGGGAATTGATTGCTCTTACGACAAGGTGGAATCGATAAAGGAACCCATAGGAGAAACTTCTCTCAATCGCTCTCACTTTCAATATGCCTCCAATGGTGAATGGGTTTGCGGTCCTCCTCCTCCTCCTCCCGTTGTTGATCCGGAGCCTCTTCGACAACTTGCACCAAACGCTGAGCTTATGGACTTTCTCACCTCACGGTTTGATAGTTTGGATGCTCGCTTTGCTAGTATGGATGTTCGGTTCGACTCTCTAGATGGAAGGTTTGATTCTTTGTCCACTCATTTCAATTCTCGCTTTGATGCTTTGGATACGAGGTTGACGGGCTTGGAGAATCAAAGCACTTCCATGAGGATCTCCATTGAAGCTCTCCGTTACATGCAAACCACTTCCAACAAAGATGGAGATGATGATGAGGATGAAGATGACGATGAGGGTGATGAAGGTGAGGATGGTGATGATGATGCGGATATGGGCGATGAGTGATCCTTAGCGTTTTACCTTTGCTTTGCTTTGGCTTTAGGACTAGTTATGTTTTTCTTTAAGTTCTTGTTGCATTCTCATTTCATATAGACTTATGCATCTATGTTATTTCTTTATGCTTTAGAATATTTTGTTGGATTTTGAATATTTATGCTATGGATTATAATTATATGATATGCTTGTTATGCGTTATGCCTCATATTGATTTTGATCTAACAAAAAGGGGGAGAAATATTTGTAGAATTTAAAGTTATGCACCTATTAAGGGGGAGTCCTTTTAAAATTTATTTCAAAGTCTTGAAACCTAAAAGTGTGCCTTTTAAACTTAAAAATTCATAATGGTTTTGTTATATCAAAAAGGGGGAGATTGTAAAACCAAAATTGATTTTGATATAACAATTATGAATAAGGACTATTTTTGTAATAAATTTTTAAGTCCTTAAGTCAAATTTTTGATTTTAAGTCAAACCAAGAACTTTGAAATAAAATTTCTAAGTGTTTTGATACGAGAGTATCGATACCATTTCAACCGGTATTGATACCCTACTGCATTTTAAAGCCTTGTTCTTGAAACTAAGAACGAGTATCGAAACATGGTTCGATACCATTATGCCACTGGAAACGCATGTTTCGAACCTAGTATCGAACCACTTCGAGTATTTTTGTTTGTTTTAAAAATCTTTTAAAATAAGACTCAAGGTATCGATACTGGTATCGATACACCCTTTAATTCCCAACGGTTATTTTAGCATTTAATGAGTTGACCGTTGGTGGCAGTTAAAACTTTAAATGATGGTTGAGATGTTTCGAAACATGGTTCGATACCCACCATTACAGTTTAGTAATGGCATCGATACCTGTTTCGATACCCTCCCTATTAAATGCACAACGACTCTTTCTTTTTATAGGTTGTTCCGAAACAGGTTCCCCGAGTATCGATACCTGTGCCTGCAGAAGAGCATTTATGACGGGAAGATGAAGTCTCAACGTCTTTATTTCATTTCCCAACAACCACAATGGTTAGAAATCAATGAGGACATATAAAATGAAGATGTTCAAGCAGCATTAACAACTATTGAACCTCAAGCATCATCCAAGCACAAAAATCCAACTCAAAGCACCTAATTGCATATCTTTGCTCCCAACTCTTGTAATTTCACTTTGATAATTTGTAATCTGAGTTTGGGGAGAGTTTGTTTGTATTTGGGGCATTTATTTTTTGTGAGAGAATTCCTTTTAGCCCACTCTAATCTCTTGTAACACTTTGTGAAGTCCAAATCAATTTTGGGTAGAAAATTGTTTTGTTTGTAACGGTTATCCCTTGAACCGAGAAAAAGGTCGAATTCAATAGTGAATTGGTTTCAAAATCCTTAGTGGGAGCTAAGGTAGTGGATGCAAAGCTTGTTTCGAAGCTTGAACCACTATAAATCGTTTGTCATCAAATTTTTCATTTTTACCGAAAATTACCCAATCAATCTTTTAATTGCCAATTCACCCCCTCTTGGCCATACTTCAAGATCGATCAACTCAACAGTAACATATATCTGTTATATTTATACACGCAATTTTGTATCCTTGTGTTGACGAAAAATTATATCATGAGTTAGTCTCACTACCTGTCTATGGGACCAACCAATAAAAATTGCCCACTTCATTAATTTTTCCATGTCATAATTTTTTTCCAAGTGAATCTTCACTTAAAAAATTAAAAAATAATGAAGTGGACAGTTTTTATTAGTTGGTCCCATAGATAACGTGGTATGACTTATGATATAATTTCTCTTGTGTTGACAGTGATCAATCCTTAGCCACACATTGTAAAATTTTGATATTATATAAATCTTGGGAAAAATTACTGAAATTATAATATTAAAATTTAAACCTCTAATCTATGTAAAATAAAATTTATACAGAAAATTATTAAAAAAAAATCAAAAACACAAAGGTAGTATCGAGACGTTTTCAAACCGTGTGGGAAATTTGTAATGGCCTTTTTTTCATCCCACGTCTCTTGAGATACAAACTCATTAATTTATCGTCTGAATTCTGAACTAATATATTTATTTTAATTTTTATGAGTTAGCTGCACACATTATAATTATCATTTAAAATTAATTTTTAAAATTTTAAATATATAAATTTTATTTTTCTCATTTTAAATTATTTTTTAAATTTTCAAATATTTTAATTTATCTTAAACTAAGCACTCATTTTAAATTGATCTTTTAAACTTTTAAGAATTTTAATTTTATCCTTAAATTATTGTTTATTCCTCATCATATTATTATACAATACACATTATTGTTAATATGATGATATTTTTCTAATGGTTTGTTCAACATAAGATGGTTAGCACACGCTGACAATTTGAGAATAAAATTAAAATCTTTTAAAATTTAGAGAGTAATTTATAATAAAAATCATAGTTTAAGAATAAAATTAAAATATTCAAAAATTTAAGGGAAAAATAAAATAAGAATCATTATTTAGAGATAAAATTATTATATTTAAAATTTTAAGGACTAATTTAAAATGATGATCATAATTTAGAATACGTGAACGCAATTAACTTTATTTTAAATTAATTCATCGTAGGTAAGTCATGTTTTAGATTTTAAATTAATTTCTAGATTAGAAAATATTTTAAGTGAACCATTAAATTACTGTTATCATTTTTATACATTAAATGTCAGTTTAGATATAAATTGAGACATTTAAAGTATTTATATATTTTTTAAGAATATATCTCTTTTTAATAATAAAAACTGAACATAAAATTAATAAATACGTGTATAGTAAGTCTAATAAACATATATAAGTGAAATTAAAAATATATCAACTAATAGAACACATTGGGCACGTGGCAAAACGTATCAATATCAATATTCATTTTTTAATAAATAAATGAAAATGCTGGGAAAGAGAGTGGAAAGGAGGTGAGGTGGCCTGAAAGTGGACAAGAGAATACTCTCTTAAGATCAAGACGAGGAACCTTGTTTTGTTCTTTTAGTCATTGCGAGTTCAAAATCTCTGTCCGAACACTCTCTTCATGGGAGCTGGCCCAGATGGGGCCTGGGGGGTTCAACTTTTGACTCTTAACCTTGATTGCCAACGTGAATGGGATCTTTCCAAGTGGGATGTCGCCCCATTTCCACTCACTTTCCTGGATAAAACCATATCCTTTTGAATTTTATGATCTATATATAGCCTCCATAGTTATGGGTTCTGGGTATTAATCTAGTCTTCTTCTTCTTCTTCAGTGATGGAATCAGCTTGGGTGGATACGACCCTGGATCTCAACATCAGCACTTTTCATCATACCAACAAAGCTCTGGTGAGTTCGGGTTAGGAAAAGATATTTGGTTTTTGTTGCTTTAGATCATGGGGATAATAGAAGTTTTTGGTTTTTCTGAAACAGAAGAGAGAATCTGATGGGAAAATGGCAGATTCTGATGTCAAAGTGCCAGTTAAACAAGAGGTCAGTTTCTGGATAAGTTCATTGTCTTTGAATAACTTAAAAATTGGACGTCTTGACTAGATTGCTTGGTTTGGTTGTAACAGACTGGAGTTTTGGTGGAGGAATTGAATCGGGTTAGCACCGAGAAAATGAAGCTAACCGAGATGCTAACGGTTTTATGTGAGCACTACACTTCTTTGCAAAACAAATACAAGGAATTTGTGAGCAAGAGCTCGGCAAGCGAAGCTGCAACATCTTCAAAGAAGAGGAAAGCCGAGTGTGAGGATTATAGTGCCACCATGATTGGTTTCACTGCAAATGCTGAGAGCAGCTCTAGTGATGAAAACTCGTGCAAAAAGCCTAAGGAGTGCATGAAGGTCAAAATTCAAGAGCCTGCGTACGCACAGATCCTTCTGATAACAGCCTGGTAAGTCAAGTCCCTAGACTTGAATTTTTTCTTGCCAGATAAGTTACTTAGCCTCGGATTCTGAAAATTTTCTTGTTGTTGATCTGATCTGTGTTACAGATTGTGAGAGATGGATATCAATGGAGAAAATATGGGCAGAAGGTAACTAGAGATAACCCTTCACCTAGGGCATATTTCAAGTGCTCTTTCGCCCCGAGTTGCCCAGAGAAGAAGAAGGTGCAAAGAAGTGCTGAAGATCCGTCGATCTTGGTGGCTACTTATGAAGGAGAGCACAACCATGAACACCATTCTCCTGCTGCATTATCATCGTTAAGCATCGTTAATGGTGGAGCCAACAACCCTCGTTCAGCTCCAGTTTCTTCTTCTGCTTCTGCCCCCGTCAAATCTTCGGCTCCAGCTGTAACTCTGGACTTGATGAAACCAGCTGGATTGCATGATACCAAGAAACCTACCCAAGAAGTAGAGCAACCAGTGATTCAACAGATTTTAGTTCAACAAATGGCGGCTTCTTTGAATAAGGACCCATATTTCACAACAGCACTAGCTGCAGCCATTTCTGGAAAAGTTCAAGGTCAGAAGTGGTGAAAATTAAACAAACTTGGGGAGAAATTCATACTTCTGTAGGGGTTTTTCCCTTTCCTTTTTGTTGAAATTGATAGAAATAGATTGAATTAAACCAATGTAAATAGAATATTGAATAACTATCATCAAATTACTTAGAACTAGCATCTCAGTATAAGTGCTAGCTATAAGATGTAATTCAGAGCTATTGAGGACCGGCAGAAATATTTACAATAAAAGTAAATAAATAAAGCTAATTACAGATGACTTCAAACTAAAGACACCAAGCCATTAAATTTCCATTGTCCCATTCCCAGGCTTCATCAACCCTCCCCTTGTTCTTGCACCCACTTCAGTATATTAAAATGAAAGGCAACGAAATATAAATGAATCGGTTCTTTGGATAAAGTTTAGGGTCCTAAAATCAAGCATCAGTCTCCAAGCACTAACGAGTAGAATTTTTCTACTTCTTTTTCATGCATCCTTTAAAAAAATTGAATTTTAAACTTTAATCTTTATTTTTTATATCCTAAATCCTAAATCTTACACCTTAAAAAATACACCCTATCATTAATTCTCTAAACCCTAACTAAAATCCCTAATCTAAAAACTTAAACCCTAAACTCTCTGATTTGAAATAAAGACATAAAAAAGAGGTAAACGGTTTACACCAGCACTAACACTATTCTAAACATGGCATTAATTTTACGCCTAATTCATGTTTTACCCCTAAACTATACTTTTTTCTTCTTCTTCTAATTTGATACTATTTTTTTCCGGAATGAAATGACTTCTAAAATTTTTACATCATTTATTTTAATCGGAATGTATCATAGTTTTTAAAAACGTGCATATAGTACGAGCTTTTTAGTTCAAATGGTTAAAGGAACGATTGTTGTTCCTAGATATCACAGGTTCGAGCATCAGTAATACCAACAGAGTGATTGAGCGATTCATGTCAAATGACGAAGATTATATTGTAAAACAGATACTACTGTAATCACTATTAGTTAATTCAAAAAAAATATACACAAATATTTAAATTTGAGTTTTTACTAAAAAAATTTAGATTCGAAACATATATTGAACTTTAAGAGTAATCCTATTTGAATATTTAGTCAGATCAAACAAGCTAACAGTGATTACAAGTAGTATCTGTTCTAGAAATATAATCTCTACTATTTGACATTGATCGCTCAACCACTCTGTTGGCATCGTTGGTGCTCAAACCCGTGACCTCTAGGAACATCAACCGTTCCTTTAACCACTTGGGCTACAGGGTTCGTGCCGACTAAACCAATTATGCTATAAAAATATTTTTATTACCAATTAATAATAAGCAAAACAAAAGCCGACTAAACCACATTCTCCTAATTTTGTGCCATTGCCACTGCCATTACCCAATATCCGCTCCTTACCCGAACCCCACAACATTTATATATTACTCTATAAAAATATTTTATTTTATTTTTTTAGAAAATCAAAAACTTTCCTTTCCCTCCAAATCCGTCTACAATTGAAAAGACTTCACTGTTCACTCGCTTTGTGCTCTGCCCTGTTTCTTCTCTGTCACACGCTCTCTTTCTTTTCTCCTCTGCTACGAGAAAAAGATTGGCTCAGATTCCATGCCGATGAGAATAGATTTGAAGTGTAAGACACTACTTTTCTCTCCATTCTCTAAATCAAAACCATCACCTTCTTTGCGCATCGCCGATGTGCTTTTACTTCAAGATCATGAAGAAGATCGCTTACTCCACATGGAACGTTGCACGGCAGAATCCAACTGCTCCAAGACCCGTCGTATCGCTGCTCGATTGTTCTTTTGCTTTAACCGCGGGAAGATGACGAATAAGATTTACGGTGACAAAAAGAAAGGAGATGATGATGTTGCGCTGCCGGATCATGTAACCGACGGTCCTGATTTATCACCGGGTAAGATTAAGAACATCGATTTGATTTGATATTTCAATTTCTAATGTTGTTTATTGTTATTAATTTAAAGGAGAAAATTGTGGGTGTGAATCTAAATTTAATATGGGAATCGGTTGCTGTTTGCTCCATCTGATTGCTGAGAGTAAGAATGAACTTCAAAAGATGACGGAATTGAGGATCCAAATGGAGAGTGTTCTTCAAACTGTTAAAGAGGGACTGCTAAATCAAGATTTATTGGTTTCTAAGAACATTGAATCAAATGAAGGAGATGGGGTCGAGGGAAGTTCGGGATTTAACACCAATCTTATATCAAACAATGTATTGTTTGATCAGTCATTGAAATGTGAGGATGAGCCAAAAGAAGATTGTTTAAAAGGAATGGACAGACTCGAAGCAGAGCTTGAAGTTGAGTTAGAACGTTTACAACTCCTTTTGGATTCAGGCAAATCCCCGGCCAACCCACCCGTGGATACCATAGAGGTACAAAGAAAACTTGGAGTTTCTTAATTTCCCATGTCTGATTTTGATTAGTCATATTAACAGTTTATGTCTGAATTTGAAATATTTACATTTGCAAAACTTAGGAGTGTAAAAGCTGCAGTCTAAGCCATGGGGAAGTGATTAATGTTGAGGAACAAGACTGTCCGGATTCGCATTCCGGTGTTCCTCCGTATGAACTGGAGAGGAAGTTGCATGAATTGCTGGAAACAAGACAAGAACAAGAGATAAAAGAGCTAATAGCTGCTTTGGAAAGTGCAAAGAAAGAGGTTCGTGACAAGGAAAGAGAGATATCTTGGTGGAAAGACACTGCACATCTTATGTTAGAGCATGTTAAACAGCCTTCACCACTAGATTTCCAGTATGTCCGACATGCTCAACACCTGAGATGATAATGAAAAAGGGGTAAACACTTCTCCAATTACTATTCTCCCCCGTCATGTATTAGGTGCAATTGTTGGTATTTAAAAATGAATCGGTTTGTTGTGTTGAGAAGTCATGAACAGGAAATTAGTTCACAGGTTTAAATGATAATATATGAGTTTATAGTTTAAACGATAATCACTGTTTTTGAGGTAAAAGATTGTATTAAGATCTTATTAAAAGTATCAAACTTTTTCTTACATTATGCTGGAATTTGCATTAAAGTTTTATTATAATCACTGTTTTTAATGGTGGATATTTTGGCTCAATATTTTTATAGTTATGTATGGGATAGTAGTTGGAACTGATAAGATTTTATATTGTTCTGGCTAGAAAAAGTAGATAACTAAACGATAAAAAATTATTTATCAAATAGAATCATAGATGATGTGATAATTAAACTTATCTAATAATTTTTCTGATAAAATGTTGCACTTTTTTTTAGAAATTGTTCCTATTGTAAAATCACAAATAAGGTAAGAAATTACAGGGATATGGATTCCGAAAAAAGATAATTTTTTACCAAAAATGGCCAAAACCACGGCTTCCAAAAGCTAAGTTGCTGTTTTTGTTGTGCGCAGTGTGTCGAAGGAGGACAAACTAGATTGAGTAGATAAGAACATATCGTGCAACACTGGAGTTTCCCGAAACCTGAGCATCCGTTAAGCCTATAATTTGTACGTGTAATTCAAAGTTGATGTAAATATAATTGCAGTTTGAGCGGAATGAAAACAGCCCTGTACGCAGTACGAACCGATCTTGTTCCTTGTCAAGGCTTCAATTACTCCACGTAATTGCAGAAATATATCTGGGTTTTAATGAGTAATTAAGATGGGAAAGGGGAAAAAAAGTACGTATTCTAGTCTTGTAATATCCTGGCTGGGCCCTTTTTTTTACCAAACATGGATTCGTCTCTGGTAATGGTGCTTATTCTGGTCTGATCGACATGTTTAGGTGGAAAACTGGGAATGGCAAAAGCAGAGTCGAATGTCGGCGATGGATTGACACTGGAATCGGTGAGAAATTCGTTGATAAGGCAAGAGGATACCATTGTTTTCTGTCTGATAGAGAAGGCTACGTTCCCTTCTAATGCTCCTACCTACGACCCTTCCTACTTCTCAGATCCTGGGTCTCACGGCTCCTTTTTCGAGTGTTTACAGGCTCTGTCTAGAAGAATCCATTATGGTAAATTTGTGGGTGAAGTCAAATTCAGAGATGAAAGGAAAGACTACGATCCTGTAATTCGTGCTCGGGTACTTTATTTTTAACGTCATATAAGACCTGCAAACACAGTGGTGAAGATGATCATTTTGAGTTCTCTTCCATGGAAGAGGGTGGCGAAAAAGGCAATGATATACAGCCATGAAGGGAAGGTGGGTGATGGGATCAAGGGAAAGTACAAGGTGGATCCAGCTATTGTTTCCCACCTATATGGCAGGCGATCCATGAAAATGTAGTCGCCTTGATACGAGAAAGGATGTTCATACAATCTGATAAAAGATGTTTCTCAAGAGTCGAGTATGACCGAAAAACTGACATTATATTTTGTGTTTTTTTTTTCAGCAGCTGACCCCGTTTTTAGAATACTTCACACATTACAAGAACTCCCAACTTCTTTACACTTACAGCAGTTGTATGAATCTTCTTTATAAACATCGACATACCCTTCTCTAGGAAATTGAATGCCTCCTGTGTTTTGAACCAGAGGACTTGGTATCTCCTGGAACCATTGAAGCCGGGCTTAGTGAACTTCCAGAGGTCTCGGAACTTCTGTTCTCCACATTCCCTTTTGCCACAACCCACAACTTGTCAAATATTCTTCTTGACCGAGATGGAAGCAGCTGCATTCCACTTTTACTGCTTTTGCTATTCTTCTTAACCAATTTACCGCCATTCTCCTTTATTTTGATCTGATCCATCTGTTTCTTGATAGAGTTGCAATCTTCAGTTCCAGTTTTCTCCCATTCTTCGTCTGTCTGTGTTTGTCGTAGACTGGGAAGTATAATGGGGATTGCTGTTATGGGACTTGGCTACAGGTGCAGCTCTGACCTGCTCAAAGTAGAGAACTTGTACTACAACCCGAAGTGGAAGTCTATCGTTCTGCGCAGCATGCATAGACGCATCCATTGTTAACTTCTTGACATCCATCAGACCACACAGTTTCTTTCTTTCAGCCTTTGTCAAGCTCGGATGCTCCTGCGGACATAACAATAATTTGTTAAAAGGAACCGAACCACATTTGAATAATTATGATGCCATATCACACACGGCCAGTCATACTCCAACATCCCAACAGACTGTGTCTCAAGCAGCAAGAAATTTGGTATATTACTGAATATTTTATAAAAGGGATAATGCATATTTCCAGAATTCGAGAAGGTCAATGAAATTGGCATCCATAATCTAAAAACCTACCTTGAGGTAGATGTCAATGGCTTTATAGAGTCCATCATGAACTGGTCTAGCAAACTTGGGGATAGACTGAGATAAGTCGATGAAACTAGCAAGCGAAAGATTTGGGTCACGTCCAATTTCCTCAAGATATCCATCGATCAGTTTACCTACACTCAACACAGTTCCATGTCCCAGAACAAAATCAGTAGATCCCACATTGCTCTTTTCAAGATCTAAATCTCTACTACACTTTTCATGAATCATATACTGATTCACAATCGAATGTACCGTCTTGACATCGTATAAGGTAGTTTGGGGAGACCATGCAGGGATTAATAAATCCTTTAGAGAAGCTTTGTGCAGCTTTAAACTTATCCTCTGCACTAAATCTTCCTTTGCTGAATCATTCACCCCAACCAAAATGGAAACTTTCAACAGCTTCAGTAAGAAACTACAAGAACAACTCACACCCTTGTCTGAAGGTAACAAACATACAATTGTTTCCACCAGTAATTTGTTTCTCCAGGAATGTACATCAGAAACCAACACGTCAACGGAATCCGGCAACCATCTCACAGTGTACATTTTAAGTGCCTCACCTATGATCGCACCATCCATTATTCCCTTTGCTTTCACAGCAGTCATGACTCGTTTGTAGAGAATAATATCTAGCTCGCATATATCTTCAACCCACCAATCCTTTGGAACAGATTCAATCTTTTTTCTATATCTCATACCACCATCAACTACTTTTTCAGGGGCTGACAGCTTCCGGTTATATGTGTAGGACCATGTAACGTTTGCAGGATCAACAGAGGTTTTCGATGCAATGGAATCAATGCATCTTCCAACAATCTTCAGGTTCTCAGACCATGGCAGAAGAGATTTGGTGGTTTGTAGAACAATAATTGAATCCTTCCAGCTGCGTAATATACTAGAGTCAAGAAATACTTCAATTTTGAAAACCAGGTTTCCTCGGTTAACATCCTCAGTCATCTCTAAGTATTCAGCTGCACATCGAGCAGCCACCACATTGTAAGCATTTAAAGTAACAGTCATACCATAGCAGAATTTCGCACAAATTTCAAATGCTTTTGGTCCACCAGGAAAATCAACCATGCCAATTTCATGAGTATTCTCTTCACTAGCTTTCATCACCAGCTTTTGCAATCGATTGCTCTTAGATATTAGAGGGAACTGCAAAGGCGCATTAAAAAAAACACATTCAACATCAATTACAGAACAGCTGTTCTCCACTGACAGAGATTTCTATGACTTGTAACCACAGAGATGATTCATCTGCAATCCAATTACATTGGTAATTATGCTAAATTGTCAAATTTTGCAAACTTACACCCACAAAAATGATGTTAATAACAAAATTTTCAATCAGAATTTGGAAACACATGCACCTAAAGGAAGCATAAAAGCTTGGCAGAGACTGAGCATACCTTGTAAAGGTGAAATTTCACATCAGCAACATTCATGGTGACATCTGTCTCTAAATCAGATGTGACATACCTGCATCAACAGATATTCTCTGTTTAAGCTCCGATTCAAGAAGAAGAAACTTAAAGCTAAATATACGAAAGAACATAAAAAAGAACATTCATGAGCAATATAAATAGATAGCAAGTTGCAGATAATAACCTTTAAAATAAGGAATCAGGATTCTATGTTGGCTTGAAAGTTTACTATAGCACAAGCCATATAACCTCTACCTTTACACAAGGGGCTACAGCCATATCAGTATCTCACAGACTAAGAAAACAAAGTAATTCCAACACTTTCACTTCCTAATGTCATTAAACATGCATGAAGCGGATCATTACAACTCGAGAAACAAAGTGAAACAATGATCAATTTCCATAAGAATAGTGCTGTCAAGTTTCTTCAAATTTCCCTAGTATAAATTAGTCATGCCGTCCTGATTCAGCAATGAGAAGATGTTGTCAGGGGAAGGGACTTTCTTGGACATGTTATGGTGTGAAATTGAAGCTTGTTCCTTGTTGGGAGATCTGGGAAATACCCAAATGTTAGGTAAAATATGTCTATTGTTTTACAACAAGTGATTCTTACAACACGATGATTAAAAGGCCTGCAACCCCAATATGCTTTCCCACATTTGGACCACTAACTTAATGAAAATATAAAGGACAGTTTCAACAGCTGGACCACCTCCCAGATACTCATCTCTTTTTTCACTCTCCAGTTCCTTTCCCCACAAAAATCAAACAATGAAAGAATAATAATTGTAATGAAAACACCCATGTGGTTAATCTGTGACCAAGCCAAAGCAAATTCAAGAGAGAGAGAGAGAGAGAATTACATGTTAAAGTTGAGACTTTTTTCCAATGGAATGATTAACCTCAAAAAGTTCTCTTTTTTCTAGCTATGTTAAAAGAAGTCCTAGTTTGCAATACCAGCACACAGAACACAAGTAATATAAAATATAATAAGATACAAATATGCAGAAAAAAAAAAAGAGATAAAAACCAGAACTGATGAACTTGCAGCTTAGAACCCGTGCAGACTAATATGAAAAATATAAGAAAGCAGAACTGAATACAAAATGAGAGGGAAAACCGGATCAAACCAAGATAGCAGAATGCTAAGAAACAGCTTAAAAGCATCAATGATGAAAAATATTTTGTCTTGCGTTTTTATGCAGGATAAAAGAATGTAAGTAGTGAAACCTATCTTACCGGATTAATTTTCCATCAGCTTGGAAGGTGTCAGGCTTTGAGCCAAGCTTCATAAACTTCATATTGTTCTTCTTTTTTTCTCGACAATAAACCTTGCAGAAGATAAGAAACAACAGGAGAACACTCCTAAAACAAATTCAAGGAGTTTTTTCCTAAGTTGTTTGTGGTTATCAGAGGCTAATAAATGCTACCAACGACAAAGTTTTCTCCTTTTTTCCCCTTTCTTTGCTTCTCTCTTAAGCTGAGGAAAGTAAAACCAGACCAGAAACCGAGGTTCAAAGAGAAGTTTTAGAGTTCAAAAAAGGAAATATACATCTCTATCTTGTTCAATACACTGAAATTAAAAAAAAAAAAAAAAAGCAAACAAGACAGCAAGAAGCCAATGAGAGAACACTAATAAAACAATCCTATTCAAACACGTACGCTGCTCTCAGCCCATTTTCCTAGTTCACCCACTTCAGGATAACATTGATGACCCTCAAAACGAAACTCACTAACCAAAGAAAACCCAGAAATAATATACCCGGAAGGATCCAGAATCCCAAACAGAAGTAAAAAAGAAAAGGAGAAGAAGCAAGACAAAATTGTGGCGTAAGAAAGAGAAAATTTTATGGACGAAGAACAAAAGCAAGCAAAGCTCACAAGTAACAAATAAAGGTGAGACTTGATAGAGGTAAAAGAGATGAGCTACAAGCTAAGGGTCATGTGTATGAATGATGGGTGTGTTTACTTGTTTTATACTATCATCTACATCATATCAATAAATTCTCGCCGCCTTTGCTTTTAAAATCATATTATTTTCTCTGGGTCGAAATCTCTGGTATTAAATCATCCTGATCCGCTGAATATATCAAAAGATCTCTCCTTTGGCACTTGATGCAAATCTCGATGGTGATGATGATTCATCTTCCACAATCTGACGAACTTGTCAATCCTTTGATTCTTCCTCTTCCGATATTTTTTCTTTGCCATTTCTTGGTCTGCTTTAAATTGCTAAAAAGAATCGATGAAATAGGACAGTAGGGGAGAGAGTGTCATATACAGGGTGGCACCTTGTTATGGATCCTTTTTCTTTAATGCCGTTAAAGCATGCCATCTTTGGCTTTACCGTATTATCCTTCGGTTCCCAATTTACTTTCTCTTGCCACTGTCTTGAATCTTGATGTCGCTTTATTGTCCTTTTTTAGGCCACACAGCTCTTTTCTGTGTTCGTTCGCACTTCGGACCGGATATGATCCAAGGGGATAAGTTTTAGCTTTGCCGATAGGTGTAGTACGATGTAATTTTACACGTGTCGGTGACAGTTTTGTTGTATACGTGGCTGTCTGTAAATGGATAATTAGATATCATACTGTTTTTTATTAAAAAATTATTAGATGAATTTAATTTATTATATTATCCAATAATATTTATTTATCTTAATATAACTATTGCACTTTAATTATACGTAATAAAAAGGTAAAGATTTATTTACGTTTAATTTGAGCCAAATATCACTTAATAATAATTTTGCAATGAAAGAAAAAGTCTCCCACTGCTTTCCGATGTTGTGTGCCGATTTATTTATTTAGTGCCCTTGATTTGTTGCTAGAGTTTATAAGAAAGCCATTAGCCGCATATTATTCAAATGATGAAGCCTACCTAACTCCAAGCGGGAGGCACAAGAAATAGTCTATATAAAGATACCAAGGCAAGGCGTGAGAATCAGCCATCAGGGGCGGAGAAAAAAACCCGATTATTCGGTCTTGGTTTCAGATCCGATAAGATTTGATAGATTTTTATTTAATATTAGTTTTGGTGGGATTGAGACTGAATTTAAAATTTAGGTCTCGATCATAACTGAGATCAGGACTGGATCTTAATTTTTTGGACCCGGTACCCAATGGGTACCCAGTAGAACTGAGATCAATACTAAATATCCAATATTATTTTTTTTTGTTTTTTTCTTCATATTTCTCTTTATGTATGAATATTATGAGTATGATTAGTTTTAAAACTTTAATTTTCAAGTCTACAATATTCTAATATTATTATTTAATATTATTATTGGTGAATGAATTTTTTTCTTCAATTACTCAAAAAAAATTAAGAGTAAACTAATTGACCGGATATCCGGTATTAGAATCGGTACCCACCAGTAACAAGGCCGATTCTTAAAATTTAGGACCTGGTGTGACCGGGACCGAGACTAGTTCCAATTTTTAAGAATCGATGATTACTGAAATCGAGACTAATTCTATTTAAATTGGCCAGATACCCGGTCTTGTCCACCCCTATCAGCCATCATAAATAAATGATGATAGGGAAGCTGAGGGGGGCCATGGCAATAACGTGTGTGGTGGCCGGTGGGGAATGCGGATGGCCTTGTCATTGCCAATCACCGGGATGGGGTGGACCTGGACCAAACATTGATATTTAATATCTAAATCTACACATTTAACCAAGATCTTCAACACAAAAGGATTGTATCATATAAAAAGGATATACAAAATAAGAAAAATAATATAAACATAAATTCAACGTGCAGTCTAATGAAAACAATAAAATAAATATTTTTATCACGTGAATCTTTGTATAAATAATAAGTATAAATAAAGATTTAATTAATAAAAGTATAATATAAAAAATTAATAAAATAAATATTTTTTATTAATTAAAACTATAAATAATATAACAAGGTAGTTTTAATAAAGGGCGAAAAGTACAATAAAAAACCATAAAAATAGCTAAGTATAAATAACTAAGCATTTGAGGATTAAATTGTAAATTATGTTAGTGTTAACACACTACGGATTTGAAAGTCGTTCCTCATTATTGGGCCTAAATGGACGAGTCCCGCCCAAAGAAAAATTAGGAGATCCATAATCGACACTCGAAAAGATTTGCCAGCTGTCGGAAGAGCCGGTGAATTAAAAAACAAAATGAAACAAACGAGAAATGAGAAATTATATCAGGGTCAGTCCCATCACGTCATTAATGAGATCAACCAATAAAAATCACTCACTTCATTAATTTTTAACTTTCTAAAGTGAAGGTTCACTTGGGATTGATGTGGTGGGTTGTTTTTATTGGTTGGTTTCATGGACATGTGGTGGACTGACCATGATATAATCTTTCGAAACAAAGGGAGTCAAAAACACACGTGGCACAAGAATATAAATAAGCAAAACGTACCGTAGCTGAACGAAGAGGACGGAAACCAGGGTCCCGATCTAGTTGCTGGTGCACACATTTTCAACACAAAGCTTCGATTCTCCTTCTCTCTCTCTCTCTCGCTTTGTCGGTTGTCTTCTCCTTATTGTTACACTCCCCGAGACATTTCTTTCATGTTCCAGATCTGATCGCCTCACCGTAAAAAAATGGAGTCTCGATCGAGATCTATGCACAAATCGACGTCCTTCATCATGATCACGGCCATGCTTTTCCTGTCTCTGATCCACACCTCTCATTGCTTCTACCTTCCCGGTGTCGCTCCCGAGGACTTCCAAAAGGTTTCCTCTCGGTTTCTCTCTACATTTTCTTTCTCATTCGCTTACTCGTTTGATTCCCTCCTCATTTGATCTGTTTTTAGTTTCAGATTTAGCAGAATAACAGGATTCGTATAGAATCGACATGAAAAAGGAAATTAATGAAAGATTTGTGTGTGAAAATGATGGCATTATAAGTCTTATTTCAAATTCAGACGGTTCCTTGAAATTTGAATATATTTTGTTAGTAAGTTTGTTTCACTTTCATTTTGTTTGGTGATTTCTTCAACCTTCACTGGATCTCTTATTCAAAACCGTTTAGCACTCTTTTAGGTGGTTTCTTATGTTATGCCATTTTTTACATTTATTTGCGCCATTTACATTGTCTAATGCAATTTAATTTTCAGAATGGTTTTTGCTTTAGGAATTACTCTTGAAAGAGATTTAATTTTCACGTTGTCGTGATGGAAGCATACTTGAACTTTAATGGTTATTATTATTGTTATCCAGTGCTTGTCTTGTGGACCTAGGAGTGTTTATTGAGAAATTATTGTGGTCTTGTTAATTTATTGATTGTTGGTGTTTTCAGGGAGATCCTTTGAAGGTGAAAGTAAACAAATTGACCTCTATTAAGACGCAACTTCCTTACTCATATTATTCACTCCCTTTTTGTCCACCACCAAAGATAGTTGACAGTGCAGAAAATCTTGGGGAAGTGCTTCGTGGCGACCGTATAGAAAACTCTCGTTATGAGGTCAGTCTGATGATGATGAGGGAGATTATTTATTTTATGTCCCTTAACCCGTTTTCTATGACTTGAATTAATGCAGTTTAAAATGCGAGAGCCACAAATGTGTTCTGTTCTTTGCCGAGTTAAGCTTGATGCCAAGGCTGCAAAGCAGTTTAAGGAGAAGATTGATGATGAATATCGAGTCAATATGTATGATATTTTTTTCTTCTAACGTGGAATTCATCTGTTTTACTCGCAATAATTGTTCTCAAGCTTCTTTGATTCTTTTGACAGGATCCTGGATAACCTGCCCCTTGTTGTTCCAATAAGAAGACAAGATCAAGGTTCTACTGTTTATCAGCTTGGCTACCATGTTGGTCTCAAAGGCCAATACACTGGGGTAAACATTATATATAATTTCTTGTTTGCAGATTTTTTAGCTACCATGAATGCTTACTTTGTCTGATGTATGCAGAGCAAGGAAGAAAAAAATTTCATTCACAACCATTTGGCATTCACAGTCAAGTATCATAGGGATCCACTAACTGACTCGGCCAGAATTGTAGGATTTGAAGTTAAACCATACAGGTTAGTTTATCTGAGTGCTAGCTTCTTGTTAAAATTTTTATTTCTAGGTGTATGTGGCTGAGATTATAGTATGATTTTATGGCATATTCCTTTTGTTTAAAACAATGCAGTATTAAACATGAATATGAGGGGAAATGGAGTGAGAACACTCGTTTAACATGTGACCCCCCCACAAAACGCACAGTTGTTAATTCTAACACTCCACAAGAAGTTGAAGCAAACAAGGAGATCATATTCACCTATGATGTTGAATACCAGGTGCCCTCTTCAACTATAAATGATTTTCAGGGTTGAGAATTGCAAAGTTATTTCCCCCATTGGTCTGAATAATTTTTTATTGGATTTGGATCATTTTCTTGAAATAAGGTTTTGACATCCCTAACGTATGAGGTGCTAATATTCTTGTATTTTCTTGTGCTGATTTTTCAGGAGAGTGATGTGAAGTGGGCATCTAGGTGGGATGCATATCTTTTAATGAGCGATGACCAAATACACTGGTTCTCGATTGTCAACTCTCTGATGATTGTTCTCTTCCTCTCTGGCATGGTAGCCATGATTATGCTAAGGACACTTTACCGTGACATTTCTAAGTATAACGAACTTGAGACCCTGGAAGAAGCCCAAGAAGAGACAGGGTGGAAGCTAGTTCACGGGGATGTTTTCAGGCCTCCATCTAATTCTGATCTGCTCTGTGTCTATGTTGGCACTGGTGTTCAATTTTTGGGCATGGTACTAGTTACCATGATCTTTGCAGTTCTTGGATTCCTTTCCCCTTCAAACCGAGGTGGTCTTATGACAGCTATGCTCTTACTTTGGGTCTTCATGGGCATTTTTGCTGGCTATGCCTCTTCCCGTCTATACAAAATGTTCAGGGGATCAGAGTGGAAGAAAGTAACTCTAAGAACCGCGTGCCTGTTCCCAGGCATTGTGTTTGCCATCTTCTTTGTCTTAAATGCTCTCATATGGGGCCAGAAGTCATCTGGGGCAGTACCATTTGGGACGATGTTTGCTCTGGTCGTCCTGTGGTTTGGAATTTCTGTTCCACTTGTTTTTGTGGGTGGTTACATTGGGTTCAAGAAGCCAGCAATTGAAGACCCTGTGAAAACAAATAAAATCCCAAGGCAAATCCCTGAGCAGGCTTGGTACATGAACCCCGTTTTCTCTGTTCTGATTGGAGGAATACTTCCATTTGGAGCCGTCTTCATCGAGCTGTTCTTCGTTCTTACCTCAATCTGGCTGAACCAGTTCTACTACATCTTTGGCTTCCTCTTCTTGGTCTTCATTATCCTCCTTATCACTTGTGCTGAAATAACCATTGTGCTTTGCTACTTCCAGTTATGCAGCGAAGATTACCTGTGGTGGTGGAGGTCGTATCTCACATCTGGCTCCTCCGCATTGTACCTCTTCCTCTACGCTACATTCTACTTCTTCACGAAGCTTGAGATCACTAAGCTTGTTTCAGGGCTCCTGTACTTTGGCTACATGCTAATTGCTTCTTATGCATTTTTTGTGCTAACGGGCACCATTGGATTTTATGCATGCTTTTGGTTCACTAGGCTCATCTACTCATCTGTCAAGATTGATTAATTTGTATAACAGGATATGCTTTATGATCTATAATCTTGATTCAAAGATTGTATCATGCTTTCAGGTGATATAATCTCTATTGTTGTCTTAGGTTATGATTCAAGTTAATGTAAACTATTAATGCTCAATTTTGAGCCTGGGTTTTGTTTAGTTGATTGAAGAATACTCGTTTTTAATGTATGTTAGAAATTTCACGTGATTCTTTTATTAAATGTCTCAATCTCTTTTACTTCCTGTCGCGACCATTTTAAAACCGAAAAGTGTGAAAAATAGCCTGGCGATTAATTTTGAAAAACCCGAGTTTTTATCGCTTTTAATTATTATTTATGACAAATCGGGGTATTAAAAATGTATTTTATTTGAATATTTTAAAAAACTTGGGAGTCGCCACCGGCCACTTTGGTAGGCCAGACACCATAAAACAAACCAGAGATTCATTTTAAAAATATTTGGGTTCGGGAGTCGGTTACGCGTAAGGACGACCCTTACGAGCGCCCGAGATCGGTACCTTATTAATTACACGTGGCATTTTGGCATTTCGAATAATAATATTAATTTAATCCGTCATTGTCAAATAAAAATCGCTCGAATAAGAATATCCTTTTGGGTAAAAATGTACATTTCTTTTAAATACGAGCTTTAAAAAAAGACGTCCTAGAATAGGAAATCTTAACTCGTATTTAAAGAAATATAAATTTTGGCCCAAAAGGTTTTAAATGCATGATCGATTTATTATTTGGTTCATTTGAAGTTCTAACCTAAAAAGGCTCCATTGATTAAATGTTTAAACCCTATTAAATTATTAATTTCACCGGGTGTATTATGATAACATCCGAATGCACGGACACTACCATTTTGACACCAAACAAAATTAATAATAATATTAGTGCTTCTAGTTTGCCTAATTAATTTTATTAAATTCTAACCCTAAATTATTTTTCATTTTCTATGTTTCGATGACGCGCCGAATACGATACCAAAGTACACTATTGGCCAACATAATGTTATTTCAAAACACTGACCACTTAGTGTATCCAAGATATATGATTAGAACGTCATCATTACTAAATTTTCTCTCCTATTTAATTAATTAATTAAAGTGACTAATCCTAAAAAAGGCTCTAATTTTAATTATCTAGGTGTGAATTAAGTGACATCCTAAGCAAATATACTATATGATTTTAAAAATATGCAAACAAAATAAATTAAATAAATAAAGCAATTAAATAGAACAATAAAGCAATATATAAGATAAAGGAGCTAAGTTACTTTTATAATAGACATGAGAACTCGAATTACAATATCGGAAAATTAAATGAAAAACAAGAATTACATGGTATGGATAAAAGAAGCAAGAATAAAAAAAAAGATTCGATTTTAAGGTTGAATTGGACTTAATTAGTGATTAAATTAAATTAATTTTAATTTTAAAATTTTTAATTAAATTCAATTAAGGATCTAATTAAAGAAACCCTAAGCTAAAGGATTAATCTAAGCCCAATTAGTGATTAAATTGAAGGAAATTAGAGTTCTAGGCCTTAATTGAGAGAAATAAGGACTAAAATGCATTACACTTCAAACTATGAGGGACCACGGAGAGAAATTCTCCACTTTAAACCAATGCACTCTACTCAAACACCATATTTCCAGAAAATGTTTTCAAAATGGATCAAAACCATGTTTTTTCAAGAACACTTTGAATGTTCTTCATATTCATGAAGAACATGAAGAACACATCTAACAAACACCTCCACTTGATCCATAACCTCACTGCCCACCACCGCACCAACATATTTTTCGGCGACCACATCCGACCGGCGACCACCACTAACCTTGCCGGCCACCACCGTGGAATTTTCGGCCACCATTTTACTTGCCGGAAAACATCCAAAATCATCAAGATTCTTTTAAAACCCCCAAATTTGACACCTAAACTACCTAAATCTACCCCGATTCAACAGAATCGAACCCTTCTTCCCCGAAAATTAATCTAAACTTAATCCTAAACCCGGATTCAAATGAATCCTCCCAACTTTCCCAAGTTTAAGTCCACCGGAAATTAAACTCAAATCACCGAATCCTCCTAAAACACTACTTAATTTGATCCTAAACACCCCTTAAACCTTATTACATGTAAACATTATGGGAAATTATTCTAACTATTCATAAATCTTTAAAGAGATTTATTTAAATTACTTTACTGTTTTTTTCTAAAAATTTTAGCTTATATTTATGTTTTGTAATGTAGAAACATATAAGAAAAACTAAACTTACCTTTTGAATGCTCCAATGATTCCTAGCAAGATTTCCAGCAATGATTCCCTTTCAATTCTCTTTCGATTCCCCTCTGTCTCTGTTTTCTTCCTTCCCTTTTCTCTTGTTTTTCTTTTTTCCCCCTGCTGCCCCCTCACTCCTTGCCTTCTCTCTTTTTTATTATTATTTTCTTCTCACTTTTTTATTATTATTTTTTTAATTCAAAAATCAACTTCCTGCAACTGCAGGTAACCCCAAATCCAACTCCCATTCATTTTTCATTTTTATTTTTTTATTTCATTTATTTATTTTTTTATTATTTATTTTATTTACCTAGGACGAAATTCAAGTCCTACACTTCCATTATACTTCTGTGAAGATTTCAGGAGAATAGACTGCTGCGCTGTGCCTATCTTGATATGATCAATCACATTCTATAAGGAAATTACTTTTATTATTACATGAAGAAGAAAAGCACTAGTACAAAATGGTCTTAGAAACTAGTTATTATTGTGGAACGTGGATGCTACTTCCTGGGGTGAGTGTCACTGGGGTCAGCAACGCCTGTAGTCACCTTGGCAACATCAACTGCACTAGCTTCACGTTTCTTCCTGGTGTACAACACAGAATATCCTATGGCCCCGGTGATAAGAAGGCCACCCACTGTCATAGTAGTCATGGAAACCGGAAGCCTGCGTGTTTGGTGCAGCACTCCTCCAGGGTTGTGGCCTGGTGGCCTCTTGGATGCTTCCACACCTGCTGCTCTTACCTCTTCTGGACTCATCTTGTGAGTATCTGCGTTTTTTCTCCACTCTTCAACCATTTCTCTTGTCAACTTCAAAATTGATATTCCGAGTAGCTTTAATGCTTCCTTTATATTTCTTAGAGAACAACACGTATCAGTTGGCGGTTGCACGTAATCGTGTTATGACAGGTGTTTCTCACCCCTAGCAGATGGCAGTGGCACCGCAACTCAAAGTTCATTGAAAGAAACCAGCTAATACCAATAGACCACAGCCCAACTTTGTTATTAAGTGAACACAAAATTATGGGCTTGGAACTCATTAAGACCGGCCTGATGGGGTTTGTCTTGGGGGAAACAACCCTTTTGAATAACTAATGGCTCTTTTACTGCCTATCTAACCGTTACAAATTACAATAGCTAGTGGACAGTTGGTCAGACATCAGCAACAGAGATTCTCAGAAACCAGAAGGCCAGGGGGCAACGGTAGCAGTTTAGCACACTCAATGTAACGGCTAGTTTCTAATTCTCTCTCCTGTTCAGTCTCTCACTTATTATTATAAATACAGTGTGACCCGGCCTGGACTCTCAACTCACTTCTCTCTTTGATTTTCATAATCTAATTCACTTTACTTTCTTTTCCTGCCCACCCTCTTGTCCAAGCTTTTGATTGCTTATGGCTGTTTTGTCAAGAAGGTCAACTTCTTCTTTGGTGTTCTTTCTTCTATTTTTAAGCTTCACAGAAGCTAAAGAAATATTGGTTGGTGGGAAGCCAGAGGCCTGAAAGATCCCATCCTCCGAGTCAGATTCTCTCAACAAATGGGCTGAAAATTCCCGTTTCCGTATCGGCGACTCACTCGGTAATAAAATAAAGCTACTTCTGAGTAATTGTTGCACTTCACTTTATGTCACTTTCTCCCCCTTTTCCCTGTTTCCTAATTCCTTTTTGGTGTTGATATGTTTCAGTGTGGAAATATGATGGTGGCAAAGACTCTGTACTGCAAGTGACCAAGGAAGCTTATACAAACTGTAACATCTCCAACCCAATTGCAGAGTACAAGGACGGGAACACCAAGGTGATGCTTGACAAGTCGGGGCCATTTTACTTCATCAGTGGAGCCAAGGGTCACTGCGAGCAAGGCCAGAAGTTGCACGTTATCGTGATGTCTCAAAAGCACAGGTATACTGGAATCTCTCCAGCACCTTCTCCTGCAGAAATTGAGGGTCCTGCCGTTGCTCCTACAAGCATTGCTGCTAGGTTCAAGGCCAGTTTCTTGGTCACGTTGGGGGTTTTGGTAATGGTTTTGTTCTGAGATGTGAGCGTAGCTTTGGTTTTGAGAGATAGCCTGGATTTTGTAAATCTATGTATGATTTTAATTCTATTTTTTATGTAGCTGAGAATTGAGATTACAGCTATTTTGATTCATTTATCACACCAACGATTCATTTATCCAATACATCGACATTATTCTGAAAAATACAGCTACTTTAGAATTCTCCATTAAGTAAACATTGTTCAAATTCTGTAAACTGAACCAGAAAATGTAAGACAAAAAGGAGCAACATAAGTACATCTGGCTTCTTTCACTTGCTGCCGGTACCCGATAGGCCGATACAACTGAACCCAAAATTGTGAGAAAAAAAGAGTAACGACATAGTTACGAGAATACAGGCAGACTGCAAAGCATTTTATGCAACCATAGATGAACGGCATAGCTGCAGATTTAAAAATTCACCCTACAGAGCCAGGTTATAGGACAAAAAATGAAAACCAAGACACATATCATCTAACTAAGCTAATTTGAGCCCAAGAGAGCCCGACCTTGAAACAAGCCACAGTTGTGGATAATACACCCATGGGACAAGCAAGCTAGCAAAGGAGTAGTCTCTAACAAAGTTCCAACAGTGTCACCATCTTATTTTCCCTGGTAGTGGTAGATCTAGGTTTGAGGATTTTAGTGAGAAGTTAGAGGGTGAGAAAAAAGCTCCAAGGTTTTACATACAAAGCAAAGTTGTTTAACTCTTCAGAATGTTAGGAAATATATACATACTGATCCTAATACTAATTTTAATTCGTTGAATGCTGAATCATTGGACTCTATGTGCACACCATCTGGTTAAACGCCCACCTTAGGTATTTTTGATAGCATGGCAAATCCAATATAGGCATACGCTACTATGGAGTAAAGAAACAAAGAGGTTATAAAGTATGAATAAGAAATACATATCTACCATGATTATCTGGAGGATCAGCTCGGAGTCAGGTCATCATCTGAAACATCAATCTGTAGGGGTACCTTAAAACCATCATTTTTATCACCAAAAAACTCACGGGCTGCCTTCTCTAGGAATTCTTTAGCCAGCATCTTAAACTGATTGATTTTCAGATGATTCGTATTTTCTCTTCGTTTTAACATTACTATCAGAGCTCAATAGAGTATGGTGGTCAGACCTCACCTGTTTCTTCTCCATTAGGCTTACCCGATTTATCTGAAGCTAGAGAAGTTGCAGTACCACCTGAAATTGCAAATGACAGGTTTCCTGAATCAGAGGAAGACAAAGATAATGCTAGTAGGAATTTGTTGAATTTTCAAGGAGTTGTTCCTCAAAGAATTCTACCTGAAAATTCTAATCAACATCACATGGTCACTAAGAGCAAAAGTGATATTAGGAAACTAAGGGTGTTTCATATTCAAACTTGTAATCCTCTAGAAGAAGAACCTAAAACCATAAAGGAAGCCTTCAGATCACCACATTGGAAAACGACATCTCAAGCAGAGTATGATGCCCTGATTAAAAATAACACTTGGAGCTTGGTGTCTCTTCCACCAAATAGGAAAGCTATCGGTTGTAAATGGATTTTTAAAATCAAACAAAATCCAGATTGGACAGTGGCTAGGTATAAGGTTAGACTTGTTGCAAAAGGTTTTTTTTCAAGAAATTGATGTTGACTTTTACGAGGCTTTTAATTCTGTAGTTAAACCTACTACTGTTCATGTAGAGATTTCTCTTGATGTCTCGAGAGGTTAGGTTTTGCGTCAAATAGACATTAACAATGCCTTTTTTAATGGAGATTTAACTGAAGAGATTTTTATAGCACAACCTCCTGGTTATAAGCAAACAAAGGATCCTTCTGAGGCACCTATAGTGTATAAGCTGAACAAAGCTTTATATGACCTAAAACAGGCACTCAGGGCATATTTGAGAAATAGAAAGCATACTTGGTGTTAACATGGTTTGTTTTAACTAAATCTGACGCTTCTCTTTTTATAAAGAATAGCAGTACTGAAATTGTTTATCTTTTAGTATATGTTGATAATATCATTGTAACAGTATCTAATAGTAATTAAATTCAACAAGTTATAAGAGATCTCAATTGAGTTTTTTCTCTCAAAGATCTTGATTCCCTCAGTTATTTCTTAGGCATAGAAGTGTATTACACAACTGATGGAATTCTATTGTGTCAAAAGAAATATATTTTCGATTTTTTGACTAGGTGTGGGTTTGGTGAAGCTAAAAATCTACTTACACTTATGGTTACTAGTTGTAATCTTGCTGCCAATGAAGGAAGTCTTATTGAGAATACTTTTGAGTATAGGCGTATAGTAGGGACTCTACAGTATATTTTAATTACACGACTAGACTTAAACTTTACTTTAAATAAAGTGTGCCAATTTATTTAGAATCCTTGTGATTGTCATTTGCAAGATGTAAAGCGTATCTTGAGGTATTTTCAGGGAACAATTGATTATGGTCTAAAGTTTTCATACAATTCTCGGATGATTTTAGTTAGATTTACTGATGCAAATTGGAGTACTGATGTTGATGACAGATGATCTATATCAGGGTATTGTATCTTTTTTGTGGTAATCCAGTAGCTTGGAGTTTGAGGAAGCAATAAGTTGTTGCTTGATTTACAGCTGAAGCAGAGTATAAGAGTGTTGCTTGTGCTCCTACTGAGTTAGTTTGGCTTCAATCTTTGCTTGGTGAATTAGGAGTGTGAATTGAAGGAGTTCCTACTCTATTGTGTGACAATACAAGTGTTGTGACAGTCTCCTCTAATCTTGTTTTACATTTTAAATTTAAATATGTTGAGTTAGATCTTTATTTTGTTCGTGAGAGAGTATCTGCAGGTCAACTACCTGTTAATGAAGTCCCAACTTATGAGCAAGTGGTAGATGTCCTAACCAAGCTTTTGTCAGCTCCTGCATTTCAGAGACATCTACTCAAGCTTATGATTGTCTCAATTCAAGAACATAAAACTGTTCAGGTTTGAAGTCTCGTTTTTTATCTGGTTTGTTTTCGCAATATTATTGTTTTCTTTTATCAAGTGTGCTTTCAAGGAGGACTTAACAAAGTTTAGAAGTCACGAATATATAGGTGAATATTAGAATAGTGATTATTTTAGAATAGGGTAATTGTAATCATGTACAAGTGAATGCATGTGAAAAATAATGTTCTGCATCTCTTGAATTAAGAGTAGCTGAGCTTGAGAAAGACAGTTAAAAATCTGTTAGTCAGATTTTCTCTAGCTCACATCTCTTTCTTTTTGAATAAATACACCGGTCTTCTACGAAGATATTACGATAAAAATCAATAAAATTTACAGAGAATATTGCCTCTCTTTCTCTACTTCGATAAAGTCCAACAATTTAATCCTTGAATTATATATTTTTAATTAAATTATTAGCTTATTAAAATAATTAATTAAATTGCAGATGATTATTTTTTTACGAAATTAATTTCGTAATTTGTAATCTTTTTATTTATATATTTTTATCAAATTCTCTTAATTTTAATTGTCTAATAACAAGCGTCACTATAAATTTACACGCATCTATATAAATGGTCTTAACTGAATCTAGAATGTATGGTCATCTAATTCAATCTTTTTAAAAGCCTGTTTTAAAATTCAGAGAAATAATATCTTATTAGGGAAAGGGACAGTAAAAATGGAAGAGATATTGCCAAAGAACGGAAGAAAAATCTGAAAGGCCTAAATTCTGCGGTCATGGAGTCCCTGCGAGTAAAATCAAGACCCAATCTCTCTACTTAAAAAATCCGAACTTCACTTTGCCCAATCTCTCTCCTTTTCTCACAACACAGCAGATATTTTAGGTAAGTAAATGCCGTTTTCCCTATCTTTCTGTTTTCATGTTCCTTCAAAGGCAATGCAAACTGACCAAACTCTGAGTACTTTCTCTTGATCCTCGGTTTGTTGGCAACGATTTAATGACTTTTTTAATACTTTGTTCGATGTCTGCTTGCTGTAATACTCTCAATTATAGTTGTATTTTAGCTGATAGTAAAGTCTCCGCTTCTAGCCATAAAAATGTGACCTTTGGAGTTAGTGGAAATATTGGAAAGTTCAAGGTTTTTCCTGATGGATATATGGTGACTAGGAAGAAACGGAGAAGACAGCAATTGGGTTTGTATGTGGTGAGAAGTTCATCTAAATTGGTGTTGGGACATGGGAAATACAAAAATAGCTTGTCCTCCGATGAAGTTTCGAGGGTTCTCAAGTCGATTTTGGACCCAAAATCTGCTTTTGCTTACTTTAAGTCTGTTGCTGAGTTGCCTATTATTGTTCACACCACTGAAACGTGTAATCATATGCTTGAAGTCTTGAGAGTTCATGGAATGATGGGGGAAATGAGTCTTGTATTTGAATTTATGCAAAAGCAAATCATCAAGAGGGATTTGAATACATACTTGACTATTTTTAAGAGTCTTGATATAAGAGGTGGGCTTA
The DNA here is from genome assembly GCA_035048815.1 of Abelmoschus esculentus. Lineage (NCBI taxonomy): Eukaryota > Viridiplantae > Streptophyta > Magnoliopsida > Malvales > Malvaceae > Abelmoschus > Abelmoschus esculentus. The sequence continues at coordinate 1,608,193 of JAUCBN010000025.1, forward strand.
GGCAAGCACCATTAGGACTTGAAAGAATGAGGGATGCCGGTTTTGTTCTGAATGCTTATTCATATAATGGATTGATCTATTTGCTGCTTCAGTCTGGGCTTTTTAGGGAAGCTCTGCAGATTTATAGAAGAATGGTCTCTGAAGGTCTAAAGCCTAGTCTTAAAACCTACTCGGCCCTCATGGTAGCGTCTGGGAAGCGAAGGGATACTGGAACAGTTATGGATTTGCTAGAAGAGATGGAGTCTTTGGGATTGAAGCCAAATGTTTACACTTTTACAATATGCATTAGAGTGCTTGGTAGGGCTGGGAAAATTGATGATGCATTTGGGATCTTGAAGAGAATGGACGATATGGGGTGTGGACCTGATGTTGTTACTTATACTGTTCTCATTGATGCTCTATGTAATGCTGGAAGACTTGATCAAGCCAAGGACATATTTTTAAAGATGAAAGCTAGCAGCCATAAACCTGACAGAATAACCTACATTACTTTGTTGGACAAGTTTAGTGACCGTGGAGATTTGGACATGATGAAAGAATTTTGGAATGAAATGGAAGCTGACGGTTATGCTCCTGACGTGGTTACTTGCACCATACTTATCGACGCTTTCTGCAAAGTTGGAAATTTAGATGAAGCTTTTGATATGATGGAGGACATGCGAAGGCAAGGGGTCTCCCCCAATCTTCATACTTACAACACATTAATCTGTGGACTATTGAGGCTAAATAGGGTTGACGAGGCATTGGAATTTTTTACGAATTTGGAATCTCTAGGCATTAAACCTACTGCTTATACATACATACTTTTCATTAACTATTATGGAAAGTCAGGTGACCATGGCAAAGCTCTCAAGACCTTTGAGAAGATGAAAGCTAGTGGAATTGTTCCTAATGTTATTGCTTGCAATGCATCTTTGTATAGTCTTGCTCAAGCAGGGAGGCTTTGTGAAGCAAAAGCTATTTTCAACGAGCTTAAAAGTAGTGGGCTTGCTCCAGATTCAGTGACCTACAACATGATGATGAAGTGCTACAGTAAAGCTGGGCAAGTGGACGAAGCCATTAAGTTACTCTCTGAGATGTTGGAAAATCAGTGTGAACCTGATGTAATGGTCATTAATTCCATGATTGACATGCTTTTCAAGGCTGGCCGAGTGGATGAGGCATGGAAAATGTTTCACAAAATGAAGGAAATGTCACTTGCTCCTTCAGTTGTGACTTATAACACATTAATAGCTGGATTAGGGAAAGAGGGTAAAGTCCAAAAGGCGATTGAATTGTTCCAGAGTATGGTCGGACATGGGTGTTACCCTAATACAATAACTTTCAACATCCTGCTGGATTGCCTTTGCAAGAATGATGAGGTTGATTTGGCTTTGGAAATGCTGTATAAAATGATGCCAAGGAACTGTACGCCTGATGTTCTGACTTATAACACTGTTATTTATGGCTTTATTAAAGCAAACAGAGTTAAGGATGCAATTTGGGTCTTTCATCAGATGAAGAAGTTGCTTTACCCTGACTATGTGACTTTGTGCACCCTTCTTCCTGGCATTGTAAAGGATGGACAGATTATGGTTGCCTTCAAGATTTCTCATGATTTTATTTATCAAGATGGGATCAATACAAACGGGTCATTTTGGGAAGATTTAATGAGTGGGATTTTGATGGAAGCTGGAATGGATAAAGCTGTTCAGTTTGCTGAGGCATTGGCATGTAATAACATCTGCAAGGATGAGTCTATTTTGGTGCCTCTTATTAGAAATTTGTGTAGGCATAAAAAAGCTATTTTTGCAAGAGAATTGTTTGCAAATTTCACAAAAAACATGGGGGTTATCGCAACACCAACAGGTTATAATTTGTTAATTGATGGACTACTTCAAGTCCATAACACTGAAATGGCTTGGGACCTTTTTGAAGAGATGAAGAGCATTGGTTGTTCTCCGGATATTTCTACCTATAACTTGTTGCTTGATGCTTGTGCGAAGTCTGGTCATGTTGATAAACTCTTTGAAGTTTATGAAGAGATGACTTTTCGTGGATGCAAGCCTAATACTATAACTCAGAATATAGTCCTTTCAGGTCTTGCAAAGTCAAACAACATAGAAAAAGCTATGAATATGTATTATGATCTCATAAGTGGTGATTTCCGTCCAACTCCCTGTACATATGGGCCTCTTATAGATGGACTACTAAAATTGGGAAGACACGAGGATGCGAAGCAATTGTTTGAGGAGATGGAAGAATACGGATGCAAAGCTAATTGTGCTCTTTATAATATTCTTATAAATGGATATGGCAAAGCTGGTGATGTAGATACCGCTTGTGAGCTATTTAAAAGGATGGCTATGGAGGGGATAAGACCAGACTTGAAGTCCTACACCATTCTTGTAGACTGCCTCTGTTTGGTGGGAAGAGTCGATGATGCTTTGCACTATTTCAAGGAACTGAAGCTGACTGGCCTTGATCCCGACTTGGTATCTTATAACCTTATGCTTAATGGGCTTGGGAGGTCTGGTAGGATAGATGAAGCTCTCTCTCTTTTCGACGAAATGCGGCATATGGGTATAACTCCTGATCTTTACACCTATAATACCTTAATACTCAATCTTGGGACTGTCGGAATGGTGGAGCAAGCAGGGAAGTTTTATGAAGAACTACAACTTATGGGTCTTGAACCCAATGTGTTCACCTATAATGCTCTAATTCGAGGGTACAGTGTGTCTGGAAATTCAGACGATGCCTATGCAGTCTACAAACAGATGATGGTTGGGGGCTGCAGCCCAAACAGGGGAACATTTGCTCAGCTTCCTAATCAATCTTGAAAGCTGAAATGTATAGATCCTTACATGCTACCAATTATACCTGGCTGTTGACCTCAGTGTACCGGGTGGAGCAGGTACTTCCCTTTTTTAAATGCTTGTCATCCAGATTTAAAGATTATTGTGAAGTTTCCATTCGATATCAAACACACCAATTAATGTGTTTAAGTTCCCTTCATATATTTCAGGTTTGGTTAGTCTTGCTGACACTTCAACCAGCATTTTAGCAGTTCAGAGAGTGAAACCTAGACTTTTAGCTGTCTGTTGATGTTTCTTATCCAAGTGTCTTCGAGACTGAATATTTCATGTTCATCGTATCCATGAGATATTATGATGTAATGCAGTGGTTTTAGTAAGTATAGATGCCATACAAGAACCTTTCATGTCTTTTGCCTTTGGCTTGCATTGTGCCATTGTTAGTTGCTCCATGTAAAAAGAAAAGAAATTTTTTGATCAGACCGTTTTATCAGTGTAATATGTTTATGAAAAACATCTGTATTATCTCCATGGTCAATGGACCGTCTTCTGCATTTTGATGCATCTATCTTGCTATTTGCTAACTTCTTTTTAAGGCGCAGAAATTTAAGCCGTGGCTGACCCGTGGTTGCCAACACAACAGAAACACCATCTGAGGATATGTCAATGGTTCTGTCTGTGGTTGCCCATATCGATGGACTTTATGTAAAAAGGTCCTACCGGGAGTCGAACCCAGGTCGCTGGATTCAAAGTCCAGAGTGCTAACCACTACACCATAGAACCCTGCGTTAGAAAGTGTGTTCTTTCTTTTATTTAATGGTGACTAGCCTGCTGCCTTGGCATTGATTTGCTTGATTGGGATTATTACATCAAGCATGGCTATAGCAGATGTGACGATTGATGCATGTATTGATAGGAACAATATCGAGGTCCGATCGTTGGTACCGGATATGCAGAGCCTTTGTTGATTTTGCTCCTCTGATAGGACTTTAATTGGTTACTCCACCAGTGGATTTTTTGTTCACCATTGATCTTATAGTTGGTCCTGCATTTTCTCAGGATTCTCATTATATCAGCTAAAAAAATACAATACTCGAATATAATAAGAGTTTCACACGTCTTACAACCAATGGTTTGTTTCGAGCAGGAATTTGTTGGGATCATATATGAAATTGGTGCAATGGCTTCAAAGGTGTGTGTCCTGATCTATCACAAAACACTAAAAGACATTCAATTCAGAAACACTTTTTTTTTCCTCAGCTCCTACATCTGGAATGCTCAATCTGATCATCATTCTTCGATGGAACTTAATGCTCGAAATTCCAGATTACTTCTGTTGCGTGTCAAAAGTGCGCAATTGGTGCAAGTGGACACATCGCAAGTAATAAAGTGATCAGTATAATCGTGTATCGTCTCCACAGGGATTGGTCTACTTAATATGCCTCCTTCGTCTTCTTGCTCTGTAAAAAGAAATAAAATAAAGACACAGGTAAATTTGGTTTTGATGAAACTAAATAAATTGAAATAAAGGAAACTAAGAATAAAGATGAGATCTGATTAAGAGAGAGGGCAGAATCCAGTTGTGTTGTATTGTGGATTTGATTGACTTGTCTCTGTCCAATGCAATTGTACATCACTGTCTCGGCAGTACTACAGATTACTGCCTTGGCAGCGACGATACTTGTCCGCTGCGGCAATTCCTTGCTCGTGGGTGGACTTTATCAAAGTTCGGCAAAGTGTCCTTCGATGACTCCGCTTATCCTAAGTAGAAGTACTGGTGATCAATCCTTGATGATACCTCCCGGCGTGAATCAATTATAATCATCAACCAATCTCACACTTCTTTTAGCCGCCGAAACTCTTAACCTATCCCTAGGCCGAGTTAGTATTTCGCGATTGAAATACCGTACTTATCCCTTTCGTGAATCTAACTCTCCTGAGTCTAGATAAATAGATTACTCACAAACTTCTCTCTCGAGCTTGAATGCAAGAACAAAGAATGGCAAAGGATAAGCAAACCTTGATATATTTATTGCATTGAAAACAAAGAAAAAAGTACAATCTCCTCTCACAAATACTTAACAGCCTTCACCTAAACCCTAAGAAAACTTAGAACATAATTTAAGAGAAAGAAAACAATGAGTCTTAGGGTGAACTCTCTAAGAATCGACTCTCCTATTCCCTTGGACGGCTAGGTCTTATATAGGCTTGGCCTAGGGCAAATCTTTCCTAAGTAGAATACAAACTTGGACTAGGGAACAAGTCATGTACATAAATAAAATATTTCCAAGTTTATTCCAAATAAGAAGCTTTCCCGCGTGGCCTTGTCTTGGGCTTTTCCTCGTGCTAACCAGCTCCGATTCATGTGCTGCATGTCCAAAAACGTCCCTTGTATTTTTCTCTTCCAATCGCCTACAATATTGCTTCCTGTCTTTCTGTTGCTGCCTCGGCATCAGGTCCTGCCTCGGCCATGTTGCTGCCGCGGCAATAGTTTATCCTGCACAGATGTAAAAATGCAGTAAAACTTGTCTTTTCTGTAATTATCATTTTTATAAGCATAACTTCTAAATATATCAATTGGTCCAAGTGGGTGTAGATTTAATGATTAATGCCCATAAAAGGTGTAAAAAGTGATAGTGAGTTGAACACTTATCAACTTCTTCGTTATCACGAAAGAATGTGTCTCGTAAGTTATAATCAGAATCTGGTGGATTCCCATGATGGTTTTAAGCCCAAAGTTATTAATGTACATTGATAACCTTGGTTCCTTGACCCCAAATGGGGAGAAGGAATGGCTATTCATGTTTTTCATGTCACTAGGACAGATTTCACAAACCTATGGTTGGTTTGTTGTTCTCGTTAGAAACATCCTGAGAATTGTAACTCTAGGTTTGATTTTTCTTGTTCCCAAGGCTGATCAGTTAGATGCTTTGATTCCTCTTGATATTTTGACAAAGAATTCAACTTTCAAATCAGATTAGGAGGGCTTGAAACTTGTCTCAGTAATGTTTAAATCTGATAAAACAGTAAAACTGAATTAAAAAATAACCTCACATTTTATTATGATTTATCCATACAAAAACAGTTTATCAATTCTCTAAGCCACATGTAGAAGCATGAACTGATGTTGAACATGGATTTTGGAACCAGTTCATGAGCATGATGATGTGTACCACTGGGAAAGCAAAACAAAGCAAAGCAACTTTGTTATTTCAAGTTAATTTGAATGGTTCCTTCTTGTATAATCTATCTTCCACTATCAATGCTGTGAATCAGAGATGCCAATTCAATGTTGTCAGGTTCCAGAGTTTCGTCATCGTCATTGGTACTCAACATGAAAGAATTGGGGTCACCTTTGGGTACCAAAAACAGCAGACATATTGGACAAACTCTCAGTATGTTTCGAATCAATATGACCAGCCAGAGATTGTCAAATTTCGTCCGAGTAACATTCAACACATGAAGCAGCAATCCACCTCCCCAGGAAGATGAAAGACCCCCAAAGTTATCGATCGACATTAACAAAGCAAAGAAAGTGCCCTCAATACCAGAAGGACAAAGCTTGGAACTGAGGACAAGGAGAGGCATCCATTTGAGCCGAGTTATCATTTGAGAGACAGCTTCACCGATCACTACGAAGAGATAATCAGGTATGCCGAATTTCAGATTCACTCGTTGCACCAACATCAAGTCTAGCATTCCTGCTAAACCGAATAGCAATTGTGTCCAGAGGAGCATGTCTCGCAGGGGCTGATTCTTCAACACATTTTGGTAAAGTATTGCCCCCAAGAGGGCACCAATCGCACCCATTGAGAAAATGTAGCCAACAGTCTCCTGCAAAAACCAGACTGATTACTAAAAGTTCAGAAGGATTTGATTACCCTAGTGCAGAATCATATACCTTAGAGAAAGATGGACCCTCCTTAGCGTCTGTGTACCAATAAAACAATCCTTCATTTATGTTTAAGCTTATTGCCAAGGATAAATACATATATAAACATGGCCTCCAAACATCAGGGCCTTTCAAGGTTGTCCACATAGCTTTTGCAGCTTCTCGGAATTTCTGGTTTACCTCACTATAGGCAAAATTGGACACTTTGGGCTCGGAAAGAAGAATCCCAACTAGTGATACAAGTGCAGCAGGTAGAGTCAGCAATCCGAACACCCCCTGTCAAGGAAGAATATAAATCCTTAGCCTGTATGTACATTAGGCAGCAGAAAAAAATAAAAATCCCTTAACAAATGTAGATTTATTGATTTAGTGAAATGAAAAATGAAGAAATGTTGCAGAATTTGACTGCAAAAGTCAAACAGTAGGAAACCTGTGGACCGATGAGGTGTATAAAAACACCACTAATAGAGAACCCCAGTAATCCTCCAAAAGAGTAGCTCAAAGCACACAAGCTTTGCATGTCAGCAGCACGAGACGGATGAATAATGCTGTTCTGTGCCACACAAGCATCAACAGTTACATCTGCTACGGCCACTGCCGTATTTCCTGCTGTTAATGTCAGGATGGCAAATACCAGTTGCATCTTACTTTTCAATGATATGAAAAGCATTGAAACTACGCCGAGCACACCTGAGATTAACATTAACAAGTCAACAGGTAGAGAATCAGAAGACTGCTCAGCAAATATAAAGCATTTTCTATCTCAGGACAATGAGATCCAGTTTATTGACATATTTTTATACTCAGAGCAAATGTAAGGATTCGGCAATAACTATGGCAAATTCTCATAGGCTATGAAAGAAGAGCTTGAAATCGAAATGCGCTGTTTACCGGATAAAATTAAATAAGGCCTTCTCCGATACCCCATTAGTGGAAGAACATCTGTGAGAAGACCCCAAACAGGCTTGATAATCCAAGGGATGGAAGTAATCCCTGAATAAACCTGAGCCTCTGAAGGCTGCACCTTCTGAACATCCTTCATGTAATACTCGGTGCCGATGCGGGAAAGAGCTCCTCCGAACCCCTGATTTATCCCATAAACGGACACGACTCCAAATACAAAGCTCCAATGCATTTCCACAGCAAGCATCTTAAACCAATGTATTGGACCCCAAAAACAATAACACAGTCCTTTGGGCTCATCATCTTCCTCCATAGCCTTCCTACAGGAATCTATATTCTCTTCTTCCACCATATGTATAATCTAGCTGAGTAAAAATCAACAATGGCCTTGGTCAAACTCAGCTTGTTAATGTATATCCGATCAACAGCAACACCAATTTCTATGCTGGAAAACGAGTTGACCTATAAAAATGTTCCCTCAAAATGGATTCTCTGAACTTTCTTACACCCTTTTCATTAGTTTCTACAAATGTAGGTCTCAAGCAGATGAGAAATTAGATCTTTTCCTAGATGGAAGTAGGTACTTTGGATACCAGATTGGCAGATTTGACCAAACCCAGATATGTTCATAAAAGATGAAGAGAAACGGAACACAACAGAAAAAGAAAAAAATAGTTTAATTGGTCAGGTCTTAAGTTATCTCATTAACTAGTTTTATTATAAGCGATGAACCCCATAAAAGATGCTCAGGTAGCCAATTAGAAAACGTTATTATGCAACTTGGGTTAGTTTCGATGTGAATAGTAAATCTGGAATGAGTTTTAAAATCTGTAAAAAAATCTTTTCTTGTATTGAATTTCTGTGTAAGAAAATATGTATCATCATGTGATTAACTGGCTGAAGTATAAAGGTTTTATTTTTCAGACATGGCAAATCCTATTTGTCCCATGCGAGTTGGGACTTGGCATAGCATACCACTTTCTTTCCATCTTTCTTTATGCTCATATTTTAGTATAAAAAGGCACCATGTCCAATGTTTCTGGATGTCGGGAAAAAAAGAAGTAAAAATGGAAATTATATTATGTTGCACTAACAAATTACAGTCTTAAAGTAAAAAAAAAAAATCCAAGGTGGATTTATTATAGTCATGTATTATTAATTTAACGATTTATTTTAAATTTTAAACTCTTAAAATTTAAATCATTGACCAACACTTTAACCTTTAAATTTAATCTACTTGTAAACTTTTATTTCGAGGTCGGTATTGAAAAAAAATCTTATTTAAGTCAATAATAAATAACAATAATTATATAATAAAATAAAAGATTACATGAGTCAAACATATACATAAGATTAAAAGTTAAAAATAATGAGATCTAAAAAAATATTCCGCCTTTAATTTTATTCATTCATTTTGTTCATTAAGTAATTATAAATTAATATAAAATTAATTAAATTTTATATAATTTAATAAATTAAATAAAGTTAATTAAATTTTATATAATATAAATAAATCTTATCTATATAGATAATACATGATTTATTTTTACATTAATATAATACATGATTTACTTACACTAAAAAATTTAACCAATCTTACATTAATATATTTTAACATAAATTTTACATTAATTTATAACAGGAAATGGATATATTTGAGTCAAATATTTTATGAAAAAATCAAGTTAGAGTCGAATAAGGTGTTTTTTGAGAACGACATCGGGTCGAGTTTAGGGTGTAAAATATTTAATCTAAATCAACCCGAGATTAAATATGTAATTTTCTAATATTTTTTAAAATATTTATGATAATAGTTCTCTATTTATATTTTTTATAATTAGGTCCTTAAAATTAATTTTTTTTATAATTTAATTATTAAAATATTTTTTTTATAATTAAGTCTCCTATTTTTTATATAATCTAACCCCTAATTTTTTTTATAGATCAAATTAGATCAAATCAAAATTAAATTTAAGATATTTATATTCAGGTTAAATTCGAATAGATTAAAAATCCAACTCTACCGTGCCATCTCTAACCAAATCCAGATGTAAAGCAGCAGATATGAAAAATGTGGAATCAGGTCAGCGCCTTGTTTAGTGAGAACTTAAGGAATGTGTGGTTCTCAGAAGGGCAACCTTCCCACAAGCAACACCCAGACTTCACGCTTCATTACAATCGACTCTCTTACTTTTCTAACACTTACCCTCTTCTTCTTCTTGCTTCTGGAATCCAATACAAGTCTAAGCAACCATGGCTCTCTCTTTGACTCCATGTTTCCCTCGCACTACTCATCTCTCTCAGCTCCTTTCCACTTCAAAACTAACTAAATCAAACGTAATCTCTGACAATCAATCGCTACTCGGTTTCAAACCACTGAGCTTCAGAAACAACCAGACAAGATGCCATGCAGTGACTGATTTGAAGACTGCATCATCTCTCGACCGGAGCAAAGGAGAAGGTGATGATCACAAGGTTGTTATAGGTCCATCGAGCGAGGAGGATAGGGTCGTGGCCGATTATAATTGGGAAGAGGAGTGGTACCCTCTGTACCTTACCAAGGATGTACCGGACGATGCTCCACTTGGTCTCACTGTGTTCGATCAGCAGCTCGTCTTGTATAAAGATGGAAATGGAGACCTTCACTGTTACCAAGATCGATGCCCCCACAGGTAAAATCTCTTGCCATTTTACCCCAAATTGTGGAATCAGCTGACTTCTATAACGCTCCTGCATGTAATTGATTCAATAAAATCTGGTTAGAGTGAAATACCATGTGTAAGTTTGCACTTAGGCATTGGACCTGTTTGAGTTGACAACTTGAGCTTTTGCTTGTTTTAAGGTTGGCCAAGCTATCTGAAGGTCAACTGGTCGATGGTAGACTTGAATGCCTGTACCATGGTTGGCAATTTGATGGCAATGGAAAATGTGTTAAGATACCTCAGGTAATGCATCTAGCCATCTCTTAAATTTTTATTTAGTTCATTAGAATGCATTACCATGTTGACAAGGCTTTTATCACAACAGCTTCCGGCTGATGCCAAAATTCCTCGGTCAGCCTGCCTTGAAACATACGAGGTGAAAGAGTCCCAAGGAGTTGTATGGGTATGGATGTCACAGACGACTCCACCAGACCCTGAAAAGCTACCGTGGTTCGAGAATTTTGCCCGACCAGGTTTTCAAGATACTTCAACTATACATGAGCTTCCATACGATCACTCCATTCTCCTTGAGAACCTCATGGATCCTGCACATATCCCTATCTCTCATGATAGAACTGATTGGAGTGCTAAAAGGGAAGATGCTCAGCCATTGCTTTTTGAGGTTACGGAGCGTACGGATAGGGGATTTGCTGGTTGGTGGGGTAAAGAAAAAGATGGATCGATGCCCAACTTCTTACGGTTTGGTGCACCGTGTGTTCTGCAGAATAACAGAGAACTTGTCGATAAAGATGGAGAAAAACACTACTTTACAGGTCTCTTCCTTTGTAGGCCAACGGGACAAGGGAAGTCTATGCTTATTGTTAGGTTTGGAGGAACAAAAAGATCTCCATTGGCAAAGATTTCCCCCCAATGGTATTTCCATCAGAATGGAAGCAAGGTCTTCGAGCAAGATATGGGATTTCTGTCATCTCAGAATGAGGTACTCTTGAAAGAAAAGGTTCCTACCAAAGAGTTGTATCTTAATTTGAAGTCCTCGGATACTTGGATTGCTGAATACAGGAAGTGGATGGATAAAGTAGGGCATGGAATGCCTTACCATTTCGGTCACAGCACCATATCTCCACCTAAACTACCTGCGGTGGTAGAACATGCACCGGCAGGGCTTGTTGCAGGAGTTTCAGCATCTTCGCCGGCTAAAGGTGGGATTGGAACAATGCATGCTCCGAATTTGGCTAACCGATATTTTCGCCATGTAATCCATTGCAAGGTTTGCAGTCGCGTAGTGAAAGCTTTTACTGCTTGGAAAAATAGGCTTAGTGCAGCAGCTGCAGTGCTCACTGCTTTGGCAATTCTAGCATCCAGCAAACAGTGGAAGATCTTTCTCCTCGTGTCTGTAACATTGTGCTTGGGTGGAGTCTATGCATGCTCCACTGTCGTGGCAATGAACACAACAAACTTCATAAGAGTACATAGGAGATTGTGATTTCCAGCATGTACCGACTCTTGTGACCATATCGTCCTCTTAATATCGGAGACAATTGCATACGTCCATAAATTTGTAAGATGCAAGTGTTGATTTTTCTTCTGATTGCTTCCTAATGTTATGGTTTCGGACTTTCATTTTCTTATGCAAGTGAACTGTACTCGAGTAATAAGCCTTCACTTATGAGATGCATCAATCGTTCGTGGGATTCAAGACATGTATTCCAACTGGCTGGCTACTGTAGTCCAACGTTGGAGCTGAAAGACAATGGTGGCTCTACCGAGTAGGGTAGTTTACGAGCTCCTGGTACGGCATATGAGATGAACTTCTCTTACAGTTGGTGGGATCTGGAAATTTTGGTAATCCAGGACTAGCATCAGCATGGATGTTGGAAGTCTACATCAGATTCAACTTCATTTAGTGCCTAAAACAGACAGAAAATTGTTCAGTCAAAAAAGGAAAACATGCTAACATGAAAGCTACTTCAATTTAAAAACTAAACACAATAGTATTAACCTATGTTGTACAAATACAAAAACGGAAAACGATAATTTACAAAATTAGAGGTTAATACTTCAATTTTAAGTAGCTTTCAGGTGCAACATAGGTTAATACTTCAATTTATTTTACTATTGTAAAATTTTAAATTTACTATTGTAAATTATCCCTTTACTTCAATTTAAAAACTAAACACAATATCATGTATAAAGTTAAAAATGTGACCATTTTTGTTGCAGGCAAACCAATCAACTAAATAATGAGAACTTGATAAGTTGTGATAAAATCATTAGTTAGCAGTCCAGTTGAATCACAAGCCTGGCAAATATGTTGGAAAAATTACTCTTCATCGTATCGTGTCAAAAAAAGAGGTTTATTGTAAAAAAATCTCTGTTATGTATTTTTGAACAACAACTTACATTTTTATATACAAATAACTATTAAATTAAAAAATAAATTATTCTAAATAAAATAAAATCTCTTAAAGTTAGGGATTATAATCACTAGGAAAGATCTACTGTTCTAATTATTTAACATAAAAAAATCATAAATTATAACAAATCAATAGAATATAACAAATTTTAATATTATTTAATATTTCAATTAAATAAAATAACTTATATATAAATAATTTTTTAAATTTTAATTCTTAATCTCATAATAATTTTATCAATAAAGACTCACAAATATCCTAATCTAAAGATAGAACCTTTATTTTTAATCTTTTAAATATTTGAGTGTTTTTTTTTTCTCTAAAAAAATCACATAACTTTATGACCTTGTTAGCTTTGCTCAAATTGAAAAAAATACAGAATATCTGTGTGTTTAATATTTTAAATTAAACTATCTATTTATAAAATAAAATTAAAAAATATAATTATTGATCATCGACTGCAAAATAAAATTTGTTGAATATGTATCATAAGTTTAAATTAAAATTAGGTTAATTATATGATTAAGTGTTTGGATAAAAATTTTAAAAAAAATCATGTATATAGTATATCTTAATAAAAAGATAATATTTTTTAAAACTCATTATACATATATGACGAATTTAATATAATAATATTAATCTAAAAAATATAGATATTTTTATGTGTTACTTTAAATCATTTAGAATGCAGCCCAAGCCAAATCCGAAACCCAGAAAACACTAACAGAAAATAAAGAAAGATGGAGAAAGGCAAAGGAGTAATGGGGTCCGGCCGAAGATGGGCCGTTGATTTCTCCGATAATTCCACCGCTCCTTCATCCCGTGACATCCCCGACCCCCCCGGCTTCACTCGTGCATCTGTAGATCAGGTTTCCCTTCCCTTGTTGTTTTATTTTTCTGAAATAAATGCGTTAGCTTTCAATTTTTATTAGGTTTCAATTTGTATTTTGACAGGACGATTCGACTGTAAGTCGCCAAAAGAAGGATGCTGAATCCAACTGGAAAGCTCAGGTACCTTGTTTTTTTTTTTAAATACCTTTTGTTTTAATTTTCCTGATACGAGAAAAGGAGATGCTTTACTAATGTTTGAAATTGATTTTCTTTTGGATCGTAAAGATCTGAAGTTTTCAAATTTGTTGTGATTTAACCATGGATGTTGATGAAAATCAATGGATTTAAGTGAGAAATTTCCATTGCAAGTCATGATAAGCATAATGGATGTTTAGGCTAATAAATTCAGATTGAGTTTCAGCATCTGGGGATTTTCTAGTTATGCAGGGGCTTTGTTAGTTAGTAGATGTGATTGCCTGATATTGATAATTGTTTCTCTATTACTGGTCCCCTGTTTACAGTATTTATAGCATATGCTTTTTTTCTGTCTCGATGTATGAATCATGATTGAGAGTTGTTATTTGGTTAGGTCTAGTGATTGTCTAATGCACATATGAAATACTATTTGAAGGCAAGATTGAGTATATCACACTAACCTTTTAGCTGTTTAGGTAAGAATTCAGTTTTTGCAGTTAGTTTCATTACGTAAGAGCAGATCTACGACGTAACCGAATTTGTTATTTAAGATGATGTTTCTTTTTTTAACAGAAAGCTTGGGAAGTGGCACAAGCACCATTCAAGAATTTGCTGATGATGGGCTTCATGATGTGGATGGCTGGAAATACAGTGCATCTCTTTAGCATTGGTATCACTTTTTCTGCACTCTGGCAGCCTATTAGTGCTCTTCAAGGTGTTGGGAAGGGTATGTGGCCTTTTACTACTATTTTTTCTCTTATCCTGTATTATTACCTTATTGTTGTCTTTCCTTGTGTTCTTTGTTCTTCCTGATTTGTTCTATTTAGTTGAGTGATTCAATTGTCAAAAGAGGAGAGAATAAGGTGGGTCAGAATAAAAGATTCCCTAACTGAGAATCAAATAACCAATTATAATTATATGGTACTAACTAATACCAGTTGAGCATTCAGAAGAAACCTATCGAGTATGTTTTTATAGATTTTCATTGTTTTTGCTCCATATAGTCAATAAAAAAGGCTTAAGGGTATCATAAGCCTTTGAACTTTTTTTACACCCAATTAAGCTCTTATACTCCAAAATTTCATCAATTCACCCCTTTGACCAAAGATGATTGTTAAATCTAACAGTTTTTTGGACCAGCTAGTGCAACCAGTCGTGTTACAGTTTTGTCACTTGACATTTACAGTGTTATCGCTTGACATTTCTAGATTTTTTTATTTTATTTAAAAAAATTCTTTAAAAGTTCTAAAAATTCTAAAAAACTTACAAAATTATAAAAATATTTTTCTAAAAAAAAATGTAAATGTCACATGACAGAACTATAGTGAGTAACGTGATAGTAATATCTCAAGAAAAAAAATCATCAAAATTTATGGTCAAAGTCGGTCAAAGAGCTTAATTGGTTAAATTTATTGGTTCGGGGGCTTAATTGGGTGCAAAAAAAGTTAATGGGATTAATTTTTTTTCCCCAAAAAGTTCAAGGCTTAAAGAACCCTTAAGCCTAAACATGTTATGTGCCAAAATGCCACTTAAGGTTTGGGATGTTATGGTCTGCCATTTCCATTTCTAAGTTGATTCATCCGAATTTCACTTTGATTTTGCAGTTTTTGAGCCTTATAAAGACAGTAAAGTAGAACTTCTTGGCCCTAAGTTGCTTTTCATTGCCCTTAATTTGGGTGGTTTAGCACTTGGTGTTTGGAAGGTGAGCTGTAGTTTCTTTTTCTTAAAGTTCCTAGCGGACCCTTTGAAGAGTATTGAACGGAAGGAATGGAATAAAACTGAGTTATCTAATATTGTTCATTTTGTTTTATTTTTGTTTTGGCAGCTTAACACTTTGGGGCTTCTTCCAACACATGCATCGGACTGGGTGTCATCCTTGCCCCCTGCTCAGGTTGATCAGTTTTTCCTTTTCCTTTTTGTGCAAAGTTTATGATCAGTTCTTTACTTCTCTTTCCTGTGGAATAATTATAATTTTCATCTGCTCATGCAACATGATGTGTTACTGGTTTTAGCAGATAAGCCATTTTATGATATAGTTGTGGTGTTATATGGAGCCTTTTTTTTTTTTTACTCTAGCTTTAAATTGATAATTTTTTCAGGAGGTAGAGTATTCGGGAGGAGGCATTCCTCTATAATGACGTGTTTGTTCATCTTTGGTTCTGTGATCAATTTCTGGAGGTGGTGAGTGGACCTAAGGAAAGCTAGTGGAACATAAGATGCTTTGTGCTGTTTTGTTTTGAAGATGGAGAACACTGCAGAACTTTTTATTTATTTATTTATTTTATGGAGCATGTAGACTGTAGCTGTAGTGTGGCATGACATGATTATGAACATAGGTTTATTTTATTTTGTGACTTGAGAATGGATTAACATAATTTTTTTTATCTAAAATGGCAATACTTTTCTTATTATTGGAAATTGGTGTGAATATGACTCCCCAGGAACTCAGTCAATTCACCAGCTGTGACTCATCAAGGCCCATAAATGCTGCAGCCTAACTTTCACTGGCATATTTGTTGGATAGTTGATTAGTAGTATCTAATCCCTGGGGATTCATTGAGTTTCAGCTCGGGCAATTATCTATTATCTATTATTAGTTCCTGCATGGTGTTAGTACTGATAGCTAATGAACAAAAAAATGTGGTGCTGGTAGGTAATCCATGTTGCAGACAGAATACAGGAGTATAATTATTAATTCTTCATAGGATTTTCGATCTTTACAACTTTCATTGGAAACCTACATACAAACTATTCTATTCTTATTATTTTGAAAAAAAATCAAATAATCCCTTTGTAAGTTATTCTAATTTTAAGGTGTCTCTTTCAAAAAAATAATTTTAAGGTGTCATATAATCTATTATGATAATCTTGAAACTGGTTAGTACCATGAAATAATGAAGACACCGGTTCAGGTTAGAAGTTGAAGGTTCTTAAATGTTTCATGTGAAGGAGCTAGGCCAAGAGCAAGTAAATGCATGGCTTAACCCATCTACCAGTCTGACAAAAGAAGCTTAACCCCATAAATGCAGCTTTAAATATAGCATGATTCATGGGGGCATGGCGAGCTTTGGGCTGTTGAATGCTTATCAATTGATTTGTGCATAAAATTATAAGCAAAAGGCCAATACTAGTTTTGCACTTATGGTTCACAATCAGAGTCTCAAATGGAGTTGAAATTTTCTATCTTTTCCCCACCACCTAATCTCTGCAATCTTCTCGTTCTTGTTTTCTTCTCTTTTTCCCCCTCTCCTTCACTCGGTCGCCTCTCTTTCAATTTCTATGCAACATCATGTCCTGCTGCGGAGTTGATGGTGAGCAACACTGTAAGATCAGCTTCAGCCAATGATCCGACCATCCCCGGGAAACTACTGCGCCTGTTGTTCCATGACTGCTTCGTGGAGGTCAGTCCAACAGATTGGTGGTGATTAAATTAAACACCTTCTCAGTTCTCACCTTCATTGCTTGATGTATTTTTTTTCTTCTAAATCATGTATCATGTAGGGTTGTGATGCATCAGTACTATTACAAGGAAATGGGACAGAGCGAAGCGATCCTGCTAATACCTCTCTCGGAGGATTCTCAGTTATCCATTCGGCCAAAAGGGTGCTCGAAATCTTCTGTCCTGGAACTGTTTCTTGTGCTGATATTATTGCTTTGTCTGCAAGAGACGCAGTTGCATTTGTAAAAAAATCTACTCATTTCAAGTTCTTACATCTTCAGTTGTTGAATTACATTAACCATAGTGATCCTGGAACAGGCTGGTGGACCAGCATTTCAGATTCCAACTGGGAGAAGAGATGGAAGAATATCCAACTCTGCAAATGTCAGACCCAATATTGTAGATACAAGCTTCACCATGGATGAAATGATAAAGCTCTTCAATTCCAAAGGCTTATCTCTTGAAGATCTTGTCACGCTATCAGGTATTCAAAAACATAAAACCAGATCATAATCTTCATAAATGCAGGCTTTAATGTGTTCATATTTCGGCTTCACAGGTGCACACACCATAGGCTTAGCTCATTGCAGTGCATTCAGTGATCGATTCCAACAAGACTCCAATGGAAACCTCACACTGATTGACACATCCCTAGACACTACCTACGCACATGAGCTCATCAAAAAGTGTCCAGCAGGTGGAAGTAGCACATCCATCACCGTCGGCAACGATCCCGAGACGTCTTTTGTATTCGACAACCAGTACTATAGCAACCTATTAGCCCACAAAGGGTTGTTCCAGTCAGATTCTGTTCTTGTAGAGGATGGAAGGACAAGGAAACAAGTGGAGGAGTTTGCCAATAGTGAGGACAATTTTTTCAAGAGTTGGGGAGATTCATTCTTGAAGCTCACTACCATTGAAGTAAAGACAGATACAGAAGGGGAAATCCGGCACTCTTGTTCCTTTACTAATTAATGGGTTAAGCCTTTGTTACTTTGAAGATGTTGTTATTGTAACCCCTAAACCGGCCTATGCGGGAAGCCCGGCTAGAGTGTCACATCGTTTATATTTGCGAAACATATGGCATAATTTTTTTTTTTTACTGAAGCCAAAGAAAGTAAATACCATCTAACAATTTAAAATATGTATATGTCACTAAAAACAGGGTAGCTGGAAATAACGTTCACAAAATAATTTGTAAAACAAATAGCAAAGATAATACTTTTAAAATACCGGTGATATAGTATATATTGGCACATGTCACCTTAACGTAAACTGAGAAAAATTAAAGTATGTTACATCAATGTGTAACCAAATAGTATGTAGATCCTCCAATGCCAAGTCCGGGATGTCTATCTACGAGTATCTGAAAGAGGAAGAAAACAGGTATGAGCTATAAAGCCCAGTGTGTTCCAACAGTGCAACAAAATACAGTTAAATTGATTAAACAGTAAACAGAAAACCAAATCATGTATATGCATGACAAACTACCCTCCAACCGAACTCCTGGATACAGTTCCCCCGAACAGTATCTGATACTGGCATTAACCCTAGCCTTTAAGGCTAAGGTACCGGCCTAAGGGATTACCTTAGGGAACAGGCGGAATTACCCCGGCTAATGCACGGGAACCGATAACAGGCGGAATTACCCTAACTGAGGCTAGGAACCGTAAACAGGCGGAATTACCAGCTGGATCAAGGCTGAACCGAATCTGAAGTACTACTCATCACCCCAACACTAATATGACAGGCATGCAGTAATAACAGGAGTCATGATGGTAGTTTCAGAAATTAATCAGGCAATATGCATACAAGATCAGGACGTACCAGATATACGGTAAACCATTAAATGGTATATCTTAAAATTCAGAGCAGATATTTATATAAACCCAGGAAACAGTTATGTGCACATACTTGACTCATTTAAACATAAAACAGTAAAATACAGTGTATAGCACACAAGGAACACACCTCAATGGCAGAAAATAGTCAGGTGATCTACTGGGCGTTCGAGCCTCGCTCTGTAGCAGTACTGGACCCTAAAAATATCAGATAAAATTTTCATTAATACTGGAGCTAAATATTGAATTGATTATTCACGGGTATTAAAAACATACGGGTCACGATCGGATCTCGGGATTGGTCAAAGCGGGAGGAACTGGGTTGGTTCGGTGCACGATCGGGAGAATTATGAGATCCTACAAATAAACAGACATAAACTTTAGACTTTAAATAAAACTCTGGACTTAACTTAACTTGGAAGAAAAGCTTGATTCGAGACTTTAAAGTCCAATTTGGAGGCTTTCGGGTTCGAATTTCGAAAAACGGACTTCACGGATGGACTCAGGACGTCGAAAAACATAAAATAGGAGTTTTTGAAAATTTTGACTTTTTGGTCAAAGTCAACGCTGACGTCAGCAGTCAAAGTCAACGCTGACGTCAGCAGTCAAGGTCAACAGTCAGCGCTGACGTCATGCTGACGTCACGGTCAACGGTCAACGGGTCAACGGTTGACTGGGTTGGACCGATTCGGTTCGGTTGGATTGGCTCGGTTGGACCGGTTCAAAATCGGTTTGGACCGGGTTTGGGCCAGTTTGGACCGGTCAGTTCACGGTAACCGTCCCTGGTGGTCGGAAACCGTTTCCGGCGGCGCGTGAAGGCCACGCGCGGCCTTATACGGCCGGAAAACACTCCTAAACCCAGATTTTTTTTCAGATCTACTCCAAAAACCATAACACAAGCCAAAACGTCCATAAAACTCTTCAAAAAGCTCACAAATCTTACCGAACGGAAAACTTTCCGATGATACCCTTGTCGGCGTCAATCGGAGGCGATGTTGGAGGGGTTTTGGCCGCCAGAACACGGTGAACCCAAGGACACCGATGACATGCTGCTACGGCTTCGGTAGCGGCCGGAATAACGAAAAAAAACGAAAGGGTTTTAAACCCTAAACCGGCGAAACTTTCGCCTTTGATTTTGGCCGATTGGCGCGGCCGGCGAGCGCGTGAATAAGGGGGTTTTGACCGGGGCAAGGAGGCGAACCGGTTGGTGGCGGCGGTGAGCACCACGGACGGCCGGAGACGGAGATCGGCGGTGGCCGATTTGAGAGAATAAGGGGGTTTTATTTTTGGGTTTCTGAATCTAATAAGGTTCAAAAATAATTTTTAATTAATTAATTTTTTTTATACTTATATATATATATTTTATTTTTATTTTATTTTTTTTATTTATTATTATTATTATTTTCATGAGTGTTACAACTCTCCCCCATAAAGAGAAATTTCGTCCTCGAAATTTACCTGAACTGAACAGATGCGGAAACTGTTCTCTCATGGATTCCTCGATTTCCCAGGTGGCCTCAGAAGGGCTACGGTTCCTCCACTGAACTTTAACCATAGGGATACGTCTTCTTCTCAGAACTCTTTCATCAAACTCTAATATCTGAACGGGTTCCTCCTCATAAGACAAGTCTGGACGTAAATCAACATCCTGGACCTGAATAATATGACTCGGATCTGGATGGTACTGTCTCAACATGGACACATGAAACACATCATGGATACGGCTAAGCTGTGGAGGCAACTCAAGTTGATATGCAACAGGCCTGATTCTTTTAAGAATACGGTATGGTCCAATATATCTTGGACTCAACTTGCCCTTACGTCCAAATCTCAGAACTTTCTTCCAGGGAGAGACTTTTAAGAAAACCTGATTACCAACCTCAAATTCGATATCCTTTCTCCTTCTATCAGCATAAGATTTCTGTCTGATAAAAGCTTCCTTCAGACGATCCCGGATTAATCTGACAGTCTCCTCAGTTTCCTGAATTAACTCGGGACCCAAAGTTTTTCGATCATACAACTCAATCCAACAGATAGGGGTACGACACTTACGACCATACAAAGCCTCATAAGGTGCCCTACGGATGCTAGCCTGATAGCTGTTATTATAGGCAAACTCGGCCAACGGTAAGAAGTCTTCCCAACTGCCCCGGAAGTCTAGAACACAACCCCGCAACATATCCTCTAGAATCTGAATCACTCTCTCAGACTGACCATCTGTCTAGGGATGAAAAGACGTACTGAAATTCAGGCGAGTACCCAAAGCAGACTGTAAAGCTGTCCAGAAACGGGAAGTAAACCTCGGATCTCGGTCAGAAATGATGGATAAGGGCACTCCATGTAGTCTGACAATCTCAGAAATATACAGTCTAGCCAGCTTCTCCAGAGAATACGTTATCCGAACAGGAATAAAGTGAGCTGACTTTGTGAGTCTATCCACCACAACCCAGACAGAATCCTTTCTAGACGGGGTCAAAGGCAACTCGGTAATAAAGTCCATCGTGATTCGTTCCCACTTCCATTCTGGAATCTTGATGGGTTGCAAGAGACCAGAGGGATGCTGATGCTCTGCTTTCACCTGCTGACATGTCAGGCATCTGGATACATAATCCGAGATATCCTTTTTCATACCTACCCATCGGTACCTCTGTTTCAGATTCTGATACATCTTATCTCCTCCAGGGTGCATAGCATAAGGACTACTATGGGCCTCACTGAGAATGGTCTGTCTCAACTCAGGATCGTTGGGTACACAGTAACGATCATTAAAACAAAGAACTCCATCCTGATCAAAAGAGTAAACAGAAGTGGATCCTTCTTCCACTTGTTGCATAACAGGAAGTAAAGAATCATCCAGCCGCTGCTTGGCCCTAATCTGATCAGCCAAAGTCGGTTTGACCCTCAACTCAGCCAATAAACTACCATCATCATAAATACTCATCCTGGCGAATAAGGATCTCAGGTCTGATATGGTCTTACGACTCAAAGCGTCCGCCACAACATTGGCTTTTCCCGGATGATACTCAATCTCTCAATCGTAGTCCTTAAGAAGCTCCAACCAACGACGCTGTCTCGGATTAAGCTCCTTTTGAGTAAGAAGGTACTTCAAGCTTTTATGATCGGTAAAGATGTAACACTTTTCTCCGTAGAGATAGTGTCTCCAGATTTTTAGAGCAAAAACCACAGCTGCAAGCTCAAGATCATGGGTAGGATAATTAAGCTCGTGTGGTCTCAACTGGCGTGACGCATAAGTGATCACCTTACCATCCTGCATCAAGACACACCCAAGACCAGAATGCGAAGCATCACTGTAAACTGTAAAGTCCTTTCCTGACTCAGGCTGGGTTAAAACTGGAGCTCGGGTCAAAACTGTTTTCAACTGATCAAAACTAGTCTGCTGAGCCTCAGACCACACATACGGAACATCTTTCCTCAGAAGCTTCGTCAAAGGGGCAGCTATAATGGAAAAACCCTCGACAAAGCGTCGATAGTATCCAACTAAGCCCAGAAAACTGCGGATCTCAGATACATTCTTGGGAGGTTTCCAACTAGTGATAGCATCAATTTTACTCGGGTCTACCTGGATACCTTTAGCCGAAACGACATGTCCGAGAAAAGTCACTTCACTAAGCCAAAACTCGCATTTACTTAGCTTGGCATACAACTGATGCTCCCTGAGAGTCTGTAACACAACTTTCAGATGCCCCACATGCTCGTCCTCTGAGCGGGAGTAAACCAGGATATCATCTATAAACACCACAACAAACTGGTCTATGTAGGGCCGGAAGACACGGTTCATCATATCCATAAAAGCTGCAGGGGCATTGGTTAAACCGAAAGGCATCACTAAAAACTCATAGTGACCATACCGGGTGCGGAAAGCAGCCTTCGCAACATCAGAACCCTTACCCTTTAGCTGATAATACCCAGATCGAAGGTCAATCTTCGAGAAAACTGTAGCTCCCCGAAATTGGTCAAACAAGTCATCAATCCTGGGTAGGGGATACTTGTTTTTCACTGTCAGCTTATTTAGCCTTCGGTAATCAATGCATAACCGAAGAGAACCATCCTTCTTCTTAACAAAGAGAACTAGAGCTCCCCAAGGTGACGAGCTAGGTCGGACGAACCCTCTGTCAAGAAGTTCTTGTAACTGAACCTTCAACTCCTTTAACTCTTTTGGAGCCATACGGTACGGAGCCATAGAAATTGGTGCTGATCCAGGATAAGTTTCAATCTCAAACTCAACCTCTCTATCCGGAGGGAGACCAGGTAACTCCTCAAGAAAAACATCAGGAAATTTACTAACAGTGCGAATTTCTTCGATCTTAGATAGAGAACCCTTTGTGTTAAGGAAACAAGCAATAAAGGCCTCATATCCCTTTCGGATCATCCTGTCAGCAGACAAAACTGATATCACATTGGATAAAAACCCTCGTCGTTCACCAACCAAGACCACAGATCGTCCATCAGGAGTCTTTAGTGTGGCCCTCTTGGCCTCACAGTCCAAATTAACACGATGCTCAGACAACCAGTCCATCCCCAGAATTAGATCGAACTCCTCTAAAGGAAGTTCCATAAGGTCCGCCAGAAACACTTCCCCTTCCACAATAAGGGGACATCTCTTGAAAACCTTATCTACAGATAAGGATTGTCCCACTGGGCTCATAACGGTAAAGACACTCTCAGTGTTCTCAACTGAGATCGAAATGTTTCCAGATACTGACTTTGATATATATGAGTGTGTGGAGCCATTGTCAAGCAAAGCAAAATACGGAACAGAAAAGATGGTAAAAGTACCTGCAATAACATCAGGCTCATCCCGGTCATCTCTACGTCGGGTGGCATAAACCAAAGCTGGCTAACGTGCCTCAGAAACAGATGGCCCACCACTCTGGTGGCCTCGACTCCTAGTATCAGATCTAACAGCAGACCCAGAGGCTCTACCCTGAGAACGTCCAGTAGCGGGTGTCTGAATGGATGTCTGAGATCTGGATGGTGTCTGAGAGCGCACAGGAGTCTGAGTCGGTGGTCAACTGACGGGAGATGGATGAGGACAGTCCCTTAGGAAATGCTCAGAAGACCCACACCGAAAACAAGCTCCAGTCTTCTTCCTACATTCTCCCCTATGCATGTTACCACAGAAGTCGCACGCAGGTACAGATGGGATCCCTGAAGAACCACCCCGGCTAACAGAAGAGCCCTGAGGTGCCACGGACTGATGATAGGAACCACCTCTCTGACTCGGTGTAGATCGGGCTCTCTTGTCAGGACGACTAAAAGTCTCGCCATGGCTAAAATGTCCTCCAGACCGACCACGGTCCCTCTTACGGTCTCTGTCCCTGCTCCGCTCTCGATCCTGATCCCTCGTAACTTGCCTATCAAAAAGCTTCTCCAAGTCTTCAGCAGTCTTTGCCCGGTTCACCAGGTCCTCAAAAATCACATCATGATGTGTGGCCACTCGGTCTCGGATACCAATACGGAGACCCTCCAGAAACTTATCACAGTTATCTTTTTCTGTAGCTACTATCCCAGCACCATACCTCATCAGGTCTAAAAACTGAAGCTCATACTCGGCTACTGTCATAGTACCCTGTACCAAGTCTCTAAAGGCCTGACGCCTCTCTCTCATATACCGGTCACCCAGATAACGGTTCTTGAACCTTTCCTTGAAAAAGTCCCATGTCAGCCTATCAGATGATACACTACTAACCACAGACTCCCACCAGATGTGGGCACCACCATCAAGCATGGACACCGCTCCAAGGTATCTCTTAGCTGGTTCTAAACCCAGCTGATCCATCCGTCTCTATGTATCATACAACCAGGTCTTTGCATCTAAAGGTGCACCAGTCAAGGACCCAGTGAAAGTTCTTACCCCATTGGCGATCAGGATCTGGGAGATAGGTGGATCTGGCATCGCACCCGAAGCTCTAACAGCTCCCTGTAATAACTGGAGGAGTTGCCTACTAAGAGCATCATCAGCCACTGCCGTAGGCTCGGTGCTCGGTACTGATGCCCCTCTGACAGGGGTAGACATATCAATGTCTGCAGCAGGCTGAGGGTTAGGCGGTACAGTTGTACTTGTGGGAGCAGGTGGGTCCGGAGAAATGACAGGTGGAGGATCACTAATAGGCTCCTCTACAGGATCAGCAAAACTGGTCGCTCGACCACGCCCTCGGGTGGATCGACGAGCTCTACGGGAACTCATAGTGTTCAGGAAATTTACAAGGTTAAAATTTAAGAGATTAGAATTGGCACCGGAGAACCATACACAATACAGAAAATATAGGTGACACGGCCTTACAGATATAAATTTATAACAGTTTATCAGAAAACACTTATTTAGGACCCATCACAGTCCGAGAATCTTAAAACCAAAGGCTCTGATACCAACTAAATGTAACCCCCTAAACCGGTCTATGCGGGAAGCCCGGCTAGAGTGTCACATCGTTTATATTTGCGAAACATATGGCATAATTTTTTTTTACTGAAGCCAAAGAAAGTAAATACCATCTAACAATTTAAAATATGTATATGTCACTAAAAACAGGGTAGCTAGAAATAACATTCACAAAATAATTTGTAAAACAAATAGCAAAGATAATACTTTTAAAATACCGGTGATATAATATATATTGGCACATGTCACCTTAACGTAAACTGAGAAAAATTAAAGTATGTTACATCAATGTGTAACCAAATAGTATGTAGATCCTCCAATGCCAAGTCCGGGATGTCTATCTACGAGTATCTGAAAGAGGAAGAAAACAGGTATGAGCTATAAAGCCCAGTGTGTTCCAACAGTGCAACAAAATACAGTTAAATTGATTAAACAGTAAACAGAAAACCAAATCATGTATATGCATGACAAACTACCCTCCAACCGAACTCCTAGATACAGTTCCCCCGAACAGTATCTGATACTGGCATTAACCCTAGCCTTTAAGGCTAAGGTACCGGCCTAAGGGATTACCTTAGGGAACAGGCGGAATTACCCCGGCTAATGCACGGGAACCGATAACGGGCGGAATTACCCTAACTGAGGCTAGGAACCGTAAACAGGCGGAATTACTAGCTGGATCAAGGCTGAACCGAATCTGAAGTACTACTCATCACCCCAACACTAATATGACAGGCATGCAGTAATAACAGGAGTCATGATGGTAGTTTCAGAAATTAATCAGGCAATAGGCATACAAGATCAGGACGTACCAGATATACGGTAAACCATTAAATGGTATATCTTAAAATTCAGAGCAGATATTTATATAAACCCAGGAAACAGTTATGTGCACATACTTGACTCATTTAAACATAAAACAGTAAAATACAGTGTATAGCACACAAGGAACACACCTCAATGGCAGAAAATAGTCAGGTGATCTACTGGGCGTTCGAGCCTCGCTCTGTAGCAGTACTGGACCCTAAAAATATCAGATAAAATTTTCATTAATACTGGAGCTAAATATTGAATTGATTATTCACGGGTATTAAAAACATACGGGTCACGATCGGATCTCGGGATTGGTCAAAGCGGGAGGAACTGGGTTGGTTCGGTGCACGATCGGGAGAATTATGAGATCCTACAAATAAACAGACATAAACTTTAGACTTTAAATAAAACTCTGGACTTAACTTAACTTGGAAGAAAAGCTTGATTCGAGACTTTAAAGTCCAATTTGGAGGCTTTCGGGTTCGAATTTCGAAAAACGGACTTCACGGATGGACTCAGGACGTCGAAAAACATAAAATAGGAGTTTTTGAAAATTTTGACTTTTTGGTCAAAGTCAACGCTGACGTCAGCAGTCAAAGTCAACGCTGACGTCAGCAGTCAAGGTCAACAGTCAGCGCTGACGTCATGCTGACGTCACGGTCAACGGTCAACGGTCAACGGGTCAACGGTTGACTGGGTTGGACCGGTTCGGTTCGGTTGGATTGGCTCGGTTGGACCGGTTCAAAACCAGTTTGGACCAGGTTTGGGTCGGTTTGGACCGGTCAGTTCACGGTAACCGTCCCTGGTGGTCGGAAACCGTTTCCGGCGGCGCGTGAAGGCCACGCGCGGCCTTATACGGCCGGAAAACACTCCTAAACCCAGATTTTTTTTCAGATCTACTCCAAAAACCATAACACAAGCCAAAACGTCCATAAAACTCTTCAAAAAGCTCACAAATCTTACCGAACAGAAAACTTTCCGACGATACCCTTGCCGGCGTCAATCGGAGGCGATGTTGGAGGGGTTTTGGCCGCCAGAACACGGTGAACCCAAGGACACCGGTGACACGCTGCTACGGCTTCGGTAGCGGCCGGAATAACGGAAAAAAAAAACGAAATGGTTTTAAACCCTAAACCGGCGAAACTTTCGCCTTTGATTTTGGCCGATTGGCGCGGCCGGCGAGCGCGTGAATAAGGGGGTTTTGACCGGGGCAAGGAGGCGAACCGGTTGGTGGCGGCAGTGAGCACCACGGACGGCCGGAGACGGAGATCGGCGGTGGCCGATTTGAGAGAATAAGGGGGGTTTATTTTTGGGTTTCTGAATCTAATAAGGTTCAAAAATAATTTTTAATTAATTAATTTTTTTATACTTATATATATATATTTTATTTTTATTTTATTTATTTTTTTATTTATTATTATTATTATTTTCATGAGTGTTACAGTTATTGTCTTAGACTTGTATATTATGGTCTCGAGGCCTTAGAGTCCAATGCAAAGACCAAACCCCATTAACCAATTGTTGTTTTCTTCATCTCGTTATTATGGTTTTAGTTATGTCCAAGTCCCTTTACTCTTTGTACTTTTGAAATTTAGTCCCTCCATTTTTAATTAGAATTTGATAACGGAGATTAGTTGTGCTATCCGGCTATGGCCTCACACAAATATGGAAAATTAAAATTTGGTCCTTAAAATTTTTGAATGCTTTTAATTAAATCTCCTCATTATGTTCCTTTGTTCACACCTGCAAACAGGGGCGGTTTAAAGATTTTGGGGGCCATGTGCAATTTATTAAAATATGGTCTTTAAAAGTAATTATACATGATCTCCACTAATTATAAAATTGTAGCCCTTAGAAGCAAATGTCCTTTCTAGGGGCCCCTGTGCGATCATTTTTATTATGTTTGTCCAAAACCTCTCTAGTTCTATTGAAGTAATAGTAACAGTAATAATAATAATCAATAATATTCTATAATTAACGTCATATTTAAGAAATAATTATAACGTTTTAACAATGACAACTCATCTTTCTTCATAGAATTTTCAAAATTTTCAATGAATTTCGAGATTAACATCATCTAATGAATATAGTTTATCAAAATTTAGACTCCCTCTTTTTTGGGACCCTGTACGGTCGTTCCTTTTGCGCCTATTCAAAACCTCACAGCGTGCAAATACTTCCGTCAACTTTCATCTCTGGATCCCACTATGGAAGAAGGGAGAAACACTATTTTGTCCACCCTCGTTAATGGTAATATACTAGCAAAGTAGTGGCAAAGGGTCAAAGACATGATCATAGTAAACTTTCAATATTTAAACCCTTTTATGGAGAAGAACTTGGGAGACAAGAAATAGAATAATGTCTGAAATTTACTTTTGGCTACTGAATTTAAGATATAAACCAGACCACTGATCCACTTCCATATTCGAAAAGAACGATGGCAGTATCGGATTCCGGCATCGACATTTTCACAGTTGTTAAGTCTGTTGATGGCAACAAAATCTTCAATCCTTTCTGTGTCTGGCGTGAATGAGCGAAGCTTTTCTGAGGAGATGGTGCTGGTGACTGAGGCAGTGAGCCACTAGCTCTTGTTTGTCCTGTTTTTAGTCTGAAAAATAAAGTAGAAAATGCATGTAGGCTCCTCATCCTTAGAATTGGTAGGCTACCAATACCATCCACTTCTATAAAATAATCCTATCATATTCTATCAAAATGGCCACTACCATTGGTTGGTTTTATACCATTAGCATTTAAAAGAAAATGATATATATCTTACTTAACATTTATACGTATTGACTTCTAACTTAAAATATTAAATTTTTTTCGAATTGAATCTTGTCAATACAATCAAAATTTTATTGATTGATTATTAAATTATTTATTATTTATTAAAAATATAACATGAATTATAAATATCGAGTGTAAAATTAACTTAATCAAGTTTTTTTTTTCTTGTAACTCAATCAAGTGTAAAAATAACTACAAAAATTATATGATGATAAGTGGTTAACCCATCCATCACTCCCTTGCAATGGGGACATAAGAAATGAAAAGAACAATTTAGACATTGCTTTCCATTTCAATCACCACCCAACGAGAAATTATATTATTGGTAAGTTTCATCATGTCATCCGTAGTACCAACCACTAAAAATCATTTATATTATCATTTTTTTCATGTTATATATTTTTTAAGGTGAATCTTCACTCATATTTTTTGTTAATTCATTTTAAAAACAGTTTTTTCAAGTGAAGATTTACTTTAAAAAAATATATGATATGGAAAAAATAATGATGTGGATGAATTTTAGTGGTTGATCCCATGGACACGTGGTGAGACTTACCTATGATATAATTTCTCCAATACAAGAGAATCAACGATTGGTTGGGTTACAGACAAACGAGATTCCAATCAACAAAACACATCAAGACCCAAAGATTCCAAATATATTTAATGGATGAATCGACAACAACTCAGTGACGGATGTACATGGGAAGGGTAAATACATTTATACCTATCTTAATTTTTTTAAAATTTATATATTTAATTTATTTTTTAAAATTTTTTATAAATTAGTTTTTATATTTTTAAATATTTATTACTTATATTTATCCTAAAAATTCAATATTTTATTATTTATATTCGCCTTCAAAAATATTTCTAGATCCGTTGTTACCGCTATCATTTCTTATGCTATAGCCTGTAGGCCCACTGAAAACTAGTTTCCAAGCACATAATTGAGGACTCATTTGTTTCGTGTTCATACTTTATACCATATAAGTGAGAGAGGAGAAATTATATCATGGGTTCGGCTTACCACGTCAGTTGTGGTCCCATCTAATAATAACCACTTACTTCACCACTAATCTCCACTTTATTTTTTTCCGACCAATGAATCTTCACTCAGAATTTTTGTATCATTTTAAAAATATGATTTCTGAAAATTACATTAACTACATAGCTGATTAATGGCGGAATGGGTGATTATTATTGGATGGGACCACAGCTGACGTGGTAGGCCGGGCCTATGATATAATCTCTCTTCACTCAGAATTTTTATATCATTTTAAAAATATGATTTCTGGAAATTACATTAACTACATAACTAATTAATGGCGGAATGGGTGATTATTGTTGGATGGGACCACAGTTGATGTGGTAGGCCGGGCCTATGTTATAATCTCTCGTGAGAGAGACCCTACCCTACTAGCATTTCTTAGCAGGCATTGACAATGATGTCCATAAAGTTTGAAAAGATTCATAGAATTTCCAAAGCAACCACTCAACACGTAAGGATCCGGAGACTGGGTTCACAAGATAGACATTAAATTGTTGATTTCATTATATTTAAATCGTTAAATTAATTTTTTATTATCAATTATTAAGCAGTTAAAATAATATAAATCAAGTTAGTTAACGACGTGACAATTATATAAATATAATTATATATTTAATTATTATTATATATATTATATCGATTTAATTTTAATTTTAATTTAATAATTTTAATTTATCAATCAGATAATGATGATTTGATACGTAAAAAATAAATAAATTAGAACTAAATAAATAAAATTAAGACCAAATAATTAATAAATATTGATGTATTATCACCTGATTGGGTTTTCTTTGAATTATTTTTAGAATCAATCATTAATTTTTTTAGTCTTTTTCATAAATAAATATATAATTATATAAATTTATTTAATTATTCATCATTATTTTTTAACAGTTAATAACTTGATTTAAATCACTTTAAAAGTTTAGTGATTTAACAGTCATACAGATTTTTACGATAAGAATACTAAATAATAATAATAATAATAATAATAATAAATAATAGTACTCCGATGCTATTGTAGACTTATTTTGGTTAAATTAAAATATAATTAACAATTAAAAGAAAAAAAGGGCCTTAATGGGATTGATTCACATAATTATTTATATATAAAAATACAAATACTAAAAGACAGAATAAGAAAATAAATTAATTACATGAGAGCTTGGCGTTATAAATCTGTAGCATTGGGGCCTGGGGGACCCATTTTCCAGCAAACAACACGCTAAAAGCAAAAAATATTGTGTGTTTCATATTGCTGTCGTGAAGAAGCTTCTCATTTGATGTACGAAAATAAAACAGTGTTGCCAAAAGTAACAAGTATAGGCTTTAACAGGGACGGAGTCAGAATTTTTTTTAAGTGTGTTTAATTATTTATAAAGGGGTGTCAAATTATTTATAAATGCGTGTTAATTATATATATTTTTATTATTTTTATATAAATTATATAAAAAAATATAATTTTTTAAAATTTTTAAGTGTCTGTTCATACCCCAATTATGACTTAGCCTCCGCTCATGGGCTTTAAGATTAAGGAAAAATAAGCAGAAAATATTGCTTTTAGGTTTTAACTTCATCAGACTGTTGAGAAAACTTACGGAGTTGGACCAATAACAATAATAATCAACTAAACTTTGTACTAAAAACATAGTTTTCTTATGGTAAAAGATGGGCAGTTTAGCATTATTGTTGGGAGGTAAAGTGGAAAGAATAGGACTTTCCCTTGGTGGGAAACGTGCTGGATGCCTATTAGCCAATTATAAGAGATTTAATACTTCGGTTTTTCAATATAGTTTTTTTAATTGTGTATTATGATTGATGATTCAAGGATGACGTGTAAGAATGTGTGACCTATTGCCTGTGTCTCGGTTCTCATAGCTTTTAAGGATGAGGCAGAGTGCAGAGAATCTATATATATATATGCCTGTAGGGGAGTTTGGGTTGTAGGATGAGAAGTTCAGCAGGAGCATGGGTGCCCCAACTGTCCTGTCTGCTTGTCTTGTTGTTTTATGCATTGTCTGGTCTTTGAAGGAGGGATACGCCTTGGAAGAAAGAGCCACCGTGGAGAGCCATACCATCCAAGTCATCTCTCTTCTGCCATCCTCGATTTGCAGCCCTGCAAACAAAGGTTAACTTACTTACATACCCCATATCTGTCTCTGTCTCTGACACGCACATAAATCAACCAGTTTTAAGATTTTGGTCAGAAACATCGGGTCAGGCTCTTTTTCTGACTTCTGAGTAAAGCTTTTAACTTAACCAATAGGTTAATTACCGTCTCTGTCTCTGTCTGTCTCTGACACGCACACAAATCACCCGGTTTTAAGATTTTGGTCAGAAACATGCTCTTTTTTCTGCATGTAAATCTGTAGTTCATAACCAGTAGATTTATTCGGAAAGCTTTTAACTTAGTTTTTGTGTATTGAAATATTTATTTCTGGATAATTGCATGTCGTCTCCTTTGGAATATCAATGTAAATTGAAGCACTCCTGGGAATGTCAATAATTCAGTTTCCTGTTCTGACTTGATTTGATCCCACTGAAACTACACTAACCCTACTTGGGAGGATAGATGAAATATTGCCAACCGAGTCTATTTAGATATAAGGGTGAGTGTTCGATCGAATCGAGTTAAATTTTTTTGAGTTATTTGAGTTAATATATATATATTATAACTCAAAATTTATTTAAAATTTTCTAGATTGGATTCAAGTTTACTAAATTTGAGTAGAATCGAGCTTTCGAGTTCCTATATAAATTTGAGTTAGCATTCTTAATGACATTTTGGAGGCCTACGTTGGTTTAAGGTTACTGTATACAATATTTTCCAATTAGTAATACTAAAAACACAAATTAATATATTCTTTCATGTAATTTTTTATACAACGATCTATATTCAGATAATCTCGTTTTGAAATTATTTTTTATTTTCGAGGTAATAAAAAATCATTATTTGATTTAAAATATTGAGTGTTCCCTTAGTTTTTAAAAATAGAAAAAGGAAAGTCAATTATGCTCAAAAGCTACTGCATTGCTTGTTCATGAAACACAAAATGGAATTTAATACAGTGCAAAGGTGTTGTTTGAATATTCTAATTATCATTATTATAACCCAACAAAATTACCTGTTAGGCTTGTAGTTAAAACATTTCTTTCAATCCTAAGCTACTGCCATTATTGTTCAGTCACTTTCATAACATCATATGGTCACACTCATACCTAATTATGATAAATAATCAAAATGGTAAACTTTTTTCTGGTCAGAAATAGACAAAAAGTCATCTTTACAAGTCGTCCACAAGCATGGTCCATGCTCTCAACTCCATCAAGATAAAGCAAGTATTCCCACTCACGACCAGATACTCCACCAAGATGAAGCCAGGGTCAAGTCCATTCGCTCGAAACTGGCTCAGAACCTAGCCCGCTCTGAAAACCTCGACCAGAGCGATGCAGCCAATCTCCCCGCCAAGGATGGTAGTGTGGTCGGCGCTGGCAATTACGTAGTTACGGTCGGGCTAGGCACACCAAAGAAAGATTTAACTCTCATATTCGATACCGGAAGTGACATTACTTGGACACAATGTCAGCCTTGTGCAAGAAGTTGCTATAAACAACAGGATCAAATTTTTGCCCCATCACTATCCTCGACATATTCAAACATTTCATGCACCTCAACGACTTGCAGTTCACTCACTTCCGCAACAGGTAAATTTTCATCGAATTTTCCGGATATGTTCCAGGATTGGATTCAAAGATTGTTATGTTCTTGCAGGTAATACACCTGGATGTTCATCAACAGCTTGTGTCTACGGCATTCAATACGGAGATTTGTCTTTCTCGATCGGACTCTTTGCTAAAGAAAAGCTCACTTTGACACCAACTGATGTGTTCAATGACTTTTTATTCGGCTGTGGCCAAAACAATCAAGGTCTTTTCGGAAGAGCAGCTGGTTTGCTTGGACTTGGCCGAGATAAGTTGTCCTTAACTTCACAAACCGCCGTGAAATACAAGAAATTCTTCTCCTACTGCTTGCCATCATCCTCCAGCTCAACCGGTTTCCTCAGTTTCGGATACGGTGGTGTCTCGAAATCCGTAAGATTCACAACATTGTCCACACTGTCCCTTAGTTCATCCTTTTACGGAATTGACATGATTGGGATAAGCGTTGGTGGCAAAAGACAACCGATTTCAGCCTCTGTTTTCACTTCTGGTGGCGCCATCATTGACTCTGGAACCGTCATCACCCGGCTACCACCAACGGCCTATTCGGCATTGAGCTCTGAATTTAGAAAACTAATGAGCCAGTATCCGATGGCACAACCACTTTCGATATTGGACACCTGCTATGACTTCACCAAGTATCATTCTGTTAGCATCCCTAAGATCAGCTTCTTTTTCGGTGGGGGAGTTGAGGTTCCGATCGCCGCAAAGGGAATTCTGTACGTTAACAGTATCTCACAAGTATGCCTGGCGTTTGCCGGCAACGGTGATGACACGGATGTAGGGATCTTTGGGAATACACAGCAGAAGACACTGCAAGTAGTATACGATGGTGCTGGAGGGAAGCTTGGATTCGCTCCCGGGGGATGTACCTAAGTTTTATAAAGCGACTTAGCTCTCAAATCAAATCATACTTCATATGATAACAAGATTGGCTTAAGATTGAAATAATCAATGCACTAGTTAAACGTGTGTTGCAATATATGTACAGTAATGTAAAGATATGGTTTTCTATGCCTTTCAAATCATAAGATACGTATCTCTTTCAGTATTATTAGTGGTATTTTCTGCAGCTTGTACTCAAATTAGGCAAAAATAATAGCAGAAATTAAAGGGTTTACTAAAGGACAATGATTGATTTACATTTCCGACTAGGCAATTGCATTATAAAATATTCTCTAATCAATGATTAGGGGTGAATAAGATCAGGTATTCGATCAATTTAATTAAAATTAATCCCGGTTTCGGTAATTACCGGTTTTAAAAAAATGGATCAAGTCCCGGTCCTAGTTGGATCGAGTCTTAAATTCTAGAATTCAATTCTATTATTAGTGAGAATCAATACCAATATCGGGCACCCAATTAATTGGTTTATTATTAATAAAACATGAGCAGAGAAATTTTTTTAACCATCAATAATATTATTAAATAATAAAATTAAAATATTATAAAATTAAAATTTTAAAACGAATCATATTTATAATATTTATACATAAAAAATTGATAAAAAAATAAACAAAAAAAATATTATCTATTACAAGCGAAAAAACTAGTATTGGGTACTTGGTATTAGTTTTTATCGTATTGGGTACCCACCAGATATCATGTCCAGAAAATCAAGACCCTATATTTTAGATCTAATCTCGATCCATCAAAACCAATATTAAATAAAAATCTACCAGATCTAACCAAGTCCGAAATCTGAGTAATCGGATTTTTTACCCAATCCTACTGATCAAAACTATTCAAAAAATATATATCCTCAAATCAAATAAAATGAGCTGTAT
Source organism: Abelmoschus esculentus (assembly GCA_035048815.1). Taxonomy (NCBI): domain Eukaryota; kingdom Viridiplantae; phylum Streptophyta; class Magnoliopsida; order Malvales; family Malvaceae; genus Abelmoschus; species Abelmoschus esculentus. Next base: position 1,643,724 of record JAUCBN010000025.1, read on the forward strand.
CTTCTTCTTGAAAGAAACAATGCACGACAATTCAATAACGAGATGTAATTAGTGTTTGAGTGAAGATTAAAATATTAATAACAATAAAGAAATGTGTTAAACATTTAAATCCAATACATCCAAGTTCAGTTTAAGAAACTGTAATTTCTTTCCTTCTACAAAAATCGGAGCCCAGCTTATCATCTACAAACCCAAAGGGAACCCGGATTCTCGTAACGTGAAAGGAAAACAAAAAGAAAGAAAGAATGAATGGAGTTTAGAAATTTTTTAAAAAATGGTTTTAAGATTTATCTCCGTCGCATCATTTGTTATTATCATCGCCACCCCCGGACTTAATATTCCGATTTCATTGCCTGCCGTTGTTTGAATCGATGGCGTTGCGACATTAACCTCCGTTGCATAATTTGTCATTATCGTCGCCATCATCGGATTCATGGGGACTAACCTTAGAGCTTCCCATTCCAAGGCACCCCACCGTTGATTGAATCGGTGGTGTACCTGCGTCAATCTCAGTCGCAGACGACATTTCCATCTTACAAACCCTAACAGCGCCGATTAATTTTTCTGGCAATTCATCCTCGATCTGTCCTTCCACCACAAATCCCATATCGATTACTACGCTCGTCGCGTATCCCAATGCGAGGTGTAAAATCGCGTTGGCAATCGCCGAGCTGGCAATGTCAACGTCGATTTCCAAGTAATTAGCTCCTCTATGATAATTACACGTCAAAGCTTTACCGATCAAACATGCCGAATAGTTGCCCACCGATTTTTTGACGACCCACGGCCCCTCGATAATCTTGTTAACCATCTTGAACCGTTGGTTTCTGTAAGCATCGTCGCCATGGACGAACTGGTAAAGTAACGTATCGGGAGGGATAGGATCCTCTGTGGCAAAATAAAAAACAGCACTATAATTATCCTTACTCGGGACTTGGATATTGACGGCAAAAACGAAAGATTTCATAGATTCGCCTTCTGATTGAGCTTTTTTCAGGGCTTGAGCAATGCGATTATCGGGACGGGCGAGTACGTTTTCGAGCTTGGAATTGGACTTCAGCCAGTCCATACCGATGGGAGAGAGTAAGTAATCGCCGGCGGGACATTTTTGACGTTTGGTCAGATATGCTTTAGAACGGAGAGAGAAGAGATCACCTGGTGGAGAAGCCCAACCGTTAGTTCCATTATCAAGGTCCACTCGTCGCAGGGCCCCACCGCCGATAGACTCAATCATCCAATCGGGAATGGTTGTACTGTCAGCCGTTGATCGGGATCTAGGGTATTCGGTGACGGATTCCTCATCGGAGCCCTGGAGATTTTGGGCCATCGGGCACATTTTCATTTCTTTTCTATTTTTAAAGAAAGAACTCTTCTTCTCGCCGTCCTTTCAACCGCCGTTTTAATAGGAAGACGGAAATGAGGCAGAGATCAAAAAGATTGTTTTGATTTGTTGTGGAGTGGCGGATAAAAAGTTGGAGAGAAAGTACCCCTGGTTTTCCCCCGAAACTACGATAGTGCCACACTATTTATTACGGGGGCAGGGAACCTATGATTTCTAATGAATCCTATATAATCCTTTGAATTTATAGAGTAATTACAACACCGTAATTTTAGTCCTTGTGCAGCTCCAACAGAAACGATCCACAAATAAGAGAAAATCAAGAGACGAAAATGATTTACTATTAATTAAAATAATTGGAAATTGCAACCTTTTATTATACTAAATCTTTTGAGAAAATTAAGATAATAATGGAGTTTGAAAAAAATATTAGATAATAGTTTTCTTTAAAAAATTTAAAAATGTTATAAATATATTTATTTATGGTGGATATCCATATATTAAGTTAAACTTTAATGGGCTTTAGTATTAGGGTTTAATACCCATTGAAATTAGGGTTTCCATCTTATGCCTATAAATATAGACTTTTGGCATAACATTGTACACAACCCTTACTTTGAGAATATAATAAAAATCTCTCTCCCTTTTGTCTCTCATCTTTATTCTCCTATTTTATTCTTGTTCTTTACTTTATTCACAACACGTTATCAGTACGAGACTCTAACCAACGGAGGTGTTTGTCGTTCAAATCTTGAAGAAGTTATTGAAAAGAATTTGTTATTGGCATAAATCAAAGATAAGTTCTTCTCCCTCAATTATATTTTTATTTTTTTTTCTCTTGATCTTTGATTTGATTTTTAATTTATTAAAATCTTTGGTTGTTTTGTATTTGTGTAGCGATAAAGTGACTCAAATACCGCGGTTCTTGTCGACAATTCTCGAAAAAGATTTTAACAAGATATTGGTAACTAAATCTATCCTATATTCAAATTAGTGGAAAGTTCAGTATGTTTTATTTATTTAATTTGAGATTTTTTTATCTTTATTTATAATCAATATTTGTTTATTTTATTATGATGATGAAAGTTTATGTTTTAATCATGTTCTAAGTATTACATGATATCAGAAAAAAAAATATTTGATAAATTAATATGTTTTTATTATGTTGATTTAATCCGAGTATATTGGTTGGACATCCCGTTCTGCGAGGCTACTGGTCTCAAAGGAGGTTCTTTTTAAAGGATCTTGTGGACTGGTTTAACAACGCCGCGTATGAGGATTAAATTTTTATTCTTTGTATATATTGAATATATATCGGCTGATCAATTACTATTTAATAGTATGAATATTATAAAGTCTATATTTGCTTGGAAGCAATATTTTTTTTGTGTCGAAAAACTCGACTATAGACTTCTCCCAAGTTCAAGTTACGAAAATTGTCTTGATCAAAGAATTTTTATGGGAGGCATTCCCTGAAGTGAATGCATGCATGATGATTATTTCATGCGATTATTGGATTTATGATATTCCTTAAAGTGAATGTAAGCATGATGATTATTCCATGCGATTATTGGATTTATGACATTCTATGAAGTGAATGCAAGCATGATGATTATTCCATGCGATTATTTGATTTATATCATTCCCTGAAGTGAATGCAAGCATGATGTTTATTCCATGCGATTATTGAATTTGTTTCATTCCTTGAAGTGAATGCAAACGTGATAATTCACTATATGGTTAGTGAATAAAACTCAATTATGTGCCAGAGTATCATTGATGAGGATATGTTAGAAAAAAAAAACATACTCCATTTTTCATGCTAACAATGTTGTCCTTCAGACACAATATCGTGAAAAAGGCTTTAAGAAATATTCTGAGTTAATTTCTTGCCTTCTTGTGGCTGAGCAAAATAATGAGTTGCTCATGAAAAAATTATGAATATCGCCCAACAGGCTCCGCTCTAGTCCCTGAAGCGAATGTGATATTATATAGCGGAATGAATAAAAGCCACATTAGTAATTGTGATCATGATTGAGATCATAAAACAGACATGGATAAGATGATTATTTTGAGAATACTTATATCCACAAGAAGTGGAATTGTAAAGATGCCAAGAATGATAGAGATCAGATTAAAAATCTTTATGTTATCAAAGTGATGGTATAAACCATTGATCTCGTACTTGTCAAACGCCGAAGCATTACGGACTTTATTCATAATCATGAATGATAAATTGAAGAAAATATAATCAGATTTTCTTTGTGGCGAAAATAATGGCGTTATTGATCCAACTCAATTGTATATTGATAATTTTTCTCATAGTTCTTCAAGAGAATAATTCGCCATTTATTTTATTTCCCTTATAACATCTAAAAGAAATAATTGATCTTTATTTATTTTGTTTTATTTATTATATATTTATATTAATTTATTTTACATATTATTTATTTACGCTTTATGTTAATTTATCATTAATTTATTTTATATATTATTTATTTATATTCTATGTTAATTTATCCTTTGAAGAATATTATCACTTCCGGAATAAAATCTACAATGAATTGTGGCTATTTATGCCAAGAAAACAGTGCAAGTACTCATATTATACTTAAGCATAAGAAATATTTTCCCATTTAAATACAAGGGAAAATTTGAGTACTATATCTCAAAGTACTGAAATATCAATGCTTCGGAAGAGCTTTTGAGAGCTTATCTTTGATAAATAAACGAGTTGATATAATGTGCTATATTTAATATTTTCCATTCCCCGAAGTGAATGGTACAAAGCACATATTTTTCATTCCCCGAAGTGAATGAAATAAAGCACATATTAAAAGGTGCATAATTATGCATATTTTCCCATTTTAAATGCAAGGGAATAATGAGTACTATATCCGGAAGTACTAATATCACAGAAAGCTCCGACAGAGCAAATATGTTATTGTCAAATGAGACTTTATCTCATATTTACAGTGCATTATGCCCGTTGAACAAATATGTTATTGCCAAATGAGACTTTATCTCATATTTTCAGTGTATTATGCTCGTCAAAGTCGCAAAGAGACTTATTGAATTTTAAAGATATTTACATAAATATATTGAGAATATTAGTCAAGGGATGCTGACTATCTCAATATTACGAGTATAAGGAAATCTTGGCAAAATTACATGCACTGTCATCCATATTATACTACATAAGAATTAGTACAAGTTGAAGCTCATGCTATTGTAAACAATATGTTTACTGATAATTTTATTTGGCATGACTGGTTAGACCATCCCGGTTCAATTATGATGCGAAAATTGGTTGACACTTTCATGTGGTCATTTATTGAAGAAATAAGATTTTCTTCATGGTAATATTTCAAGTGATACTTGCTATGAAAGCAATTTGATTATACAATCATTAACATCTAAGACAGAGTGCTATTAATTTTCTGGAACGGATACAAGGTGATATATATATGGGCTCATACACCTTTCTAAAAGACCATCTAGATATTTTACGATTTTTATCGATGCATCGACTAGATGGTTATATGTATCCTTGTTATTAACCCGCAACTTGATGTTTGCGAGGCTACTTGCTCAGTTGATAAAATTACGAGCACATTTTCCAGATTATTTTCTAAAGACAACCAGTCTTGATAATGTTGATGACATGTAATTTTACATGTAGTATCACCAATTCGCATCAAGCCAACAAATGATTATAAGTTCTCCCCATTACAAATGGTTTTTGGTCAGAATCCAAATATTTCTCATCTTAGATTTTTTTAATGTGTGTGATATATGTTCTAATTGCTCCACCATAACGCACAAAGATGAGTTTTGTTGGGAATATATATATAAGAGCTTCTGATAGGGGATTTATTTACAACCCGATTTATTGACTATCATTTTAATGAGTCAGTTTACCCAACGTTAGGGGGAGAAAATAAATAGCTGGGGAAAGAAATAAGTTATAATGAATTATCATTTTTCTCATTTTGATCCACGTACTACATAAAGTGAACTATAAGTTCAAAGGATAATTCATTTAGCAAATCAATTGTCAGATATTTTACTGACCATAAAAGAGTGACTAAGTCACGTATACCAGCTATGAATGCTCCGATTAAATTTGATGTCATGGAAGGATAAACTCTAGTTGCTAATGGGTCTAACTTGCGCTTAAAGCGTAGTAGACAAGTAAGTTCCAAAGATAAGAGATCATCGACAAAGAAAAGGAGCTATATTTTATGATGGTCTGATCGAGGAATCAATGATTATGAAAATCTCTAGAAGAGATTAAATGGTCTCCAACAGAGATATTGACATGACTCAGGTACCTGATAATAAAGATATCTTAATAGATTATGTCATGTCTGGTAATAAGTGGAACTGAAATTAAATCGACGTCGTTAATATATTTGCATGCAATATAGCACTAGAGATTTTATTTGATGATGTGGATCATGAATCATTGTCAATTGGGCAATGTAAACAAAGAAATGATTGGCCAACATGAAAGAGGCAATTGAGGCGAAACTAAAATCTCTTTTGAAAAGAGAAGTATTTGGGCCTATAGCCCGTACATTGAAATGTGTAAAGCTCGTGGGTATAAACGAGCCTTCGTGAGAAAGAGAAATCAAAAGGGGAAATCATGAGATATAAGCTCATTTGGTTGCACAAGGATTCTCACAAAGACATGAAATTGATTATGAGGAAAATATATTCCTCGGTGGTGGATGCAACTACTTTTAGATTTTGATCAGTCTGGCAATAAATAAAATTACTCGATTTCTGCCTAATGGATGTTGTTACATCCTATTTGAATGAGCCTCTTGATAGTAATATTTACATGAAATTCCGGAAAGATTTAGACTGCCATAAGCAGTTCATTCAAGTTCTCGAGAACATTATTCAATCATATTGAATATATCTTTTTATGGCTTGAAACAATTTAGGCATATTTGATATGATCGCCTCATTGAATACTTATTAGCTTAATGCTATATGAATTATTTCCCCGAGCATTTTTATTAAGAGATTTAGCTCTGAATTTTTATTGATTGTGTATGTCGATGATTTGAATATCGTTGAGACTCGTGAAGAGACCTCCTCAAATCCTTGTGCATCTATCTACATACAGAAAAATATTGAAAGAGACTTTACATGCATAACGCATATCTATTTATCACCTTTATGGTTGTTGTTAAGTCTCTTATTGTAAACAAAGATTTTTTTCGCATCACGAAAAAGGTAATGATATTTTTGGTCTAAAGCACAATATACACATTTTTTGATCTGGAAGCATCGTATCTTAACTGGTCCAGAAATATTATTTAAGTGCTACGAGATCATTACCTTTAAATAATTGTTATGCATAAGGCAAAGCCAAAATATGTGTTTGGCTAAACATATCCTGAAGATATGTGAATGTTTTTTACAAGATAAGATGCAAGTTATCTTGTACAGAGATAATACAAAATTTATATCAAAAGGTGGATATATCAAATATGATAAAACGAAACATATTTCTTAAAGTTTCGTCCCTCATGATTTTCAGATTAATAATATTCAATGAATCATTTCAAGCAATGATTTGGAAGATTTATCCACTAGTGCATGATCTACTTCAACATTTGAAGATTGTATTCAATATTGAATTATGAAGATTCAAAGATCTTATGTGATATTTTCATGAGGGGGAGTAAATACGCGTTGCACTCTTTTTCCCTTAACCGAGGTTTTGTCCCAATGGGTTTTCCCGGTAAGGTTTTTAATGAGGCAACATGTTATGCGTATCAAAGATGTGTGTACTCTTTTACCTTCACTAAGAATTTTTTTCCCACAGGGTTTTTTATCTTAGTAAGGTTTTAACGAGGCACATTATCTTCATGGATATCCAAGGGGGAGTGTTATAAATATATTTATTTATGGTGGATATCCATATATTAAGTTAAACTTTAATGGGCTTTAGTATTAGGGTTTAATACCCATTGAAATTAGGGTTTCCATCTTATGCCTATAAATATAGACTTTTGGCATAGCATTGTACACAACCCTTACTTTGAGAATATAATAAAAATCTCTCTCCCTTTTGTCTCTCATCTTTATTCTCCTATTTTATTCTTGTTCTTTACTTTATTCACAACAGAAAAAATTGGTAAAGAAAATAATATTTTTTTAGATCTCGTCACTTCCAGATGATGAGGTACGTGATAAGTCGTTAGATTGAATTAAAAATATAGTAATTTTTTACTATTTAAACGACTTATTATGTACCTCGTCATCCTCGTTACCTGAAAATGACAAGATCTAAGAATATTATTTCTTTAGATCTATTCCCTAAATATTTTTTAAAAAATGTATTATTCTAATATTTTATTCTAACCTCACTATACCCTAATTTCTCCAAACTATTTGCTTACTTTACTCATAAAATAAAATGTACTATCACTGTATCATGTGGGCATCAAACTATGGCCCAAGCGATAATCCAGTCGAATCTAAATCCATTAAAACGAGAGTGGGATCTCCTTTTCTTGCAGTCTGATCCATATTTTTATGTAGAAATCACACGGTTCCTTCAACGACTCATTTTCGCAAACGAATGGTGTTCACTGGTTAAAGCTTACGCTGAGTGCCTGACCTCTTTCGAACTTCTTTCTATGATTGTCCCAATGAAGAATGCCTTTGCCGCTCTTAACCATCATCGCCGTCTCTTCACCGGTATGTGGCACCATTCTTTCCATTCTTCTTATTTTATACACTATTTCATGCACATTTAATAAGCCTCCTTTTGTATCATTGATTCTTTTAGCTTGTTTTATTATTTTGTAATCCTCCTTCTGCATCTTTGCTACTTTTAGCATGTTTGTTATTTTATAGATGAAGAATGTTGATGTTGAGTTTTGATGGTCTTTCTTTTGGATTTATTCCTGAAGGAGTTGATATACAATCTGTGGCAGATGCATTGCAGATGTCCTTCAGCAAGGGTACGCGACAATCTCTAGACTTCCAGGTTTTTGCTTGTAGTCCCCTTACCTTATTATTGAGATTGGTCTCTTGGCAAGTAGGTATAATAAGCATTACAGAATGTCAATCTCTTGTAGAATGAGTAGTTCTAAAATTTCTGTTATGATTATTATTGATAGGATAAGTAAGATGGAGATGGTTCTTGATTTCTTTTCATAAAGTAAAATTATGATATTTGACGGTTATGATGGAATATTTGCGTGAAAAATTGTAACATGCTGCTTAAACATCATTTTACCTAGTTATGTCAACCTCTTTAAGATCCACGTGTATTAGAGTCTGTTTATATCTCAGACTTTACATGACAGCTCCTACAAGAAACTTTTTTCCGAAGATTATTAGGTAAATCATGTTCACTACGTTATTTATGGTCCAAGCTGTAACACCCCGACATGGATGTCACATTGGGCCGAAGGCCCAAAACCTGTATTTCAAATTTCTTTCGAAAGCCCAACAAATAAATCAACTCAAGTCCAAAATACGATTCTTCAAATCCATTTAAGTTAATATATAAGCCCAAAATAATATAAAGTAATCGAAGCTCCAAAATATCACAAATCATTTAAAACATTCGACTCGAATAATAAACAGAGTTATAAAAATATATAGGATCCAACAAAGTACTAGCCCACTAATCTATAGTTGTACTCTAACATATTTCGATGCTGAAATGCAAACCTCGATGGTGCTCCACAGAAACCGGCTTCACCTAACCTACGCACTAAAACACATTTCGAACGCTGAGCTACAAAAGCTCAGTGGGTACGCCGAACTCGGCCCAAAATCATGCATATTATAAGCAGTAAAACAGAACATATAAATATCGTGCATGATATGATGGTCTAGCATGCTTGCCTAACATATGACATAAACGATGTATAATATCGCACACAGCATATACATGTCACAACACAAATAACACACAAGAGTGAGGCCTGCGTCCGCACAACATTTGGATCCTAAACCTAGGATTGAAGTCGCCCTCAAATCCTATACCCGGAATGTTACATCGGACATCTTCGAACGAGGCCGCTCAACGTTCGGAAATGAAGGATGGAGGCCGCCCAACCAATCCTATGCTCGGAATGTTATATCGAACATCTTCGAGTAAGGCCGCCCAACACTCGAAATAAAGTTCTTGGTTCACTATAAGGAACGGCAAAAGTTCTTGATCCTGATTTCAAAGTTGTTGAAAGTGCATACCCTTTTTGTGATTGTGAGGCTTTTGTTTGATCCAAATCCTGATATGAGAAAAAATTTAAGGGAACTTCTCATCTGTAATAATGGATCCATTAGGTGGAACAGCCTAGAGCGCCTGGTAGGCCTTTTCTCTTCGTTTTTACAAATGCAGACTAGTCCATATTTTCTATGAAATTGTATCTGCTAGTGATATAGAAAGACTGTTGCCTATTTTAGTTCTCGGTCTGTCTTCATACCTTTAATAACTAGGGTTCAATTCGTGTCAGATAGCAGCCATATCAGAACAGGCATGTAATATTTTCAGGACCGTGCAATTCCGACAAGAGTCGAAAATGGGTTCAGGTCACTCTGTGCAGCGGTGAAATCGGCCCGACAGGTATGAACCCCAATGCTCATCTGCTTAGCATTGAATCAACAAACCCATAGCATTTTAGCATACATGATATGGGCCTTGATGATGCGGCTTAACAAGTAGCAACAGAGTTCCAGAGAAACTCTGGGTCTCTCTGTCTACACTAATACACAAATGGGCGAATGCCCAAAGATATCATAAATAGGGTTGTAAATGAGACGAGATAGATCGTGAGCTACTTGAGTTTGATACGATCAAAGTTCGATCAAAATTTAATCTGATTGGACTTGACTCGAGTTCGAACTCGGCTCAAGTTCTAGACGAGACGAGCAAAGCTACATGATATTCGACTGGAAAAGTTCACGAGCTACTCGAAAACATGTCTTAAACCCTAAATTAACAAGCTTGAGTTTACACAACTTGTGTATCAAAGTTTTTTCTCCATTAGGCTTTAAATGAGACATAAGAAATAAGAGTTACTTGAGTCTAATACAGTCAAAGATCGGTCAATACTTAGCTCGATTATGCTTGAAAAAAAACTCGAACTCGACTCGAATTCTTAACGAGCCGAGTCGAATTCAAATATTTCAGGCTCATTTAAAATTACTCAAACTCAAACTCAACTCAAAATCTTAACGAACCAAACGTATCACTACTTGAGCTCGACTCGGCTCGTTTACCCCTAATCGTAATCCATTAGGAATAGATCGGACATGAAGTAAGCTTAGGTTGGTATTCCATTTATTTTAATTAAATTAGTCATCCACTATGTTACTGCCATTTGGCAACAGATGTCAGCTTCCTTGTGGGATAGGGTAATATGATTAATTTGTATAGAAAATAACTGAACTGGGTATAAGATATTGTAGTTTGTGTATTAAATTGAATCCAACATCCATCTATTTATGGCATATGAACTGTCCTACTCTGTGTGCTACAATTACCATGGTGCGAGGCAAATGGAATTGAATTATTAAATTTATAATAAGATAATGAGTCGGCAAGATTTGACACACACACAGAGAACATGATTATTTATTATTCGTGTTAGATTAACAATTGTTTTGTTATTTTGATACATTAATTAAATGTCGTTGTCGTACGAAATGGACATACTGCATTGCTATGCTTCTGTTCTTCTACAAACAAAAAATAGATAATGTTCTAAGGATTGAGAACAGTAATTTTAGGGATGACAATAATATATGTTGATTTTATCTGACCTGTTCAGAGCAGGTTTTTTAGTATTAAAATTTAATTTTACGATAGAGTGGATGAATATTTAAAATTTTTAAGGCTGAGTTTAGGATTTAAAATATATAATCTGATTTAATATATTTATATATAATAATATTTAATATTTTATTATTTTTTATATCAAATCATTTTGGTTGAATTTTTTATTAAAAATTCAGGGTGTAAATTGTAAAAAAAAAAATCCATGCCTCCATTTCAAATTAGAGGTTTTAGGGTTTAGTGTTTAAAATTAGGGGTTGTAATTAGGGTTTAAGGAATTAGGGGTAGGATGTATTTTTAAGGTGTATGATTTAGGGTTTAGGATATAGAAAATTAGGGTTATGATTTAAAATTTAATTTTTTAATAAGTTTCAACAAATAAAAACATGAAAAAAAAGCAGATAATTTTTACCTGAAATCTTAAAATATAATCCGATAAATATAATGAAAGGAAGGGACGTACTGCACTCTCCTCTGCATGTGCACCGCCTGTATGCTTCAACGTTCAACCACCCGCAATAACCAAACACCTTTCGCACGCCCCAACCTCTCCTTTCTTTTATTTTTCATCTCTCTAAAACCGCCTGCTAATCTCCAATCCTCCATTGCTAAAGTCTCCTCTTTTTCTTCCCTATAAAAACGCTTTTTTATGAGCATTCCTTTGCCTTGCTTTTCCATCTCTTTCTCCTTCACATATTATTATGTATGACATTTCATTTCTCAATTTCCTTCCCCTACTTCATCGAGGTATCATTTCTAAACTAAAGTTTCATTTATTGCATTGGATGTGTTCGCCTTCGGATCTATGCATTTCAAATTTGGGTTTAAATTGGCTCTGGAAATTTTGATTCCTTTGCAGGTTATGGTTCATAGTTGGCTCGATTTTAAGATGATCCTCCAAACCTGAAGAATGATTTTTCCTTTGTCTAAAATATCTATTGTCGAATACTCATGTTTTTGTTATTTCCTGATTTGGATACGACGGTTAAAGCATCAATTTTTTTGATAAACTCGAGATAATATGGGATATCCGAATTCGTTTTTGCGATTTTCAAACCAGGTTCATGAAGATCGACTCGTCTGCGGCGGAGGCCTTAGGTTGCTGCTTTTTTCCCCTTTCTGTTATCTTTCTGTTCTTTTATCTACAATTTTTTGTTGGATGGATGCTCTTTTTGCTTTGATAATTAATTATTAGCTCCCCCGTCCCTAAATTCCATATGGTTCAACATCATGTTTATCTTTTTGTTCTGGTTTGCACTTTGCATATCTTTCTACCTTTCACTCATTAATTCTGAATTCCCTCTTGTTATTTATTTCTTTATTTATGAAAATTTTAAAATATATGTTCATAATTGAATATTGAAAAGTATCCTTTAATATTTACAATTCTTGATAGTGTTACGGTTTACTAAGTTGCCATGTACACAAAGATCCCTGTTTATTTGGATAGTTGCTTTAGGTAAATTGTGAGTGCATCTCAATTAGATAGGACAGAAAAATAATTAGGCAAGAAGGAATGGGAACAAATGGATATCACCAAACATTTGCAAAGTCTTACACATCAAATTTGGAGCTTGTCATGTGGTAAATTCTTCCACTATGATGGGGGGAAACCAGCAACAAAATCTTTATTTTTCGTTTAAGTAGCGTGCAATGTTGATAATTTTTCTCTTCTCATCACAATAATGAAGTAAAGTTGTGTTTGTTCCATTCTTTATTTTACCGGTATAACTATAGCTAGAATGAATAATTATTTTGCTGTCTATTTCGTGTAGAATCTGTCTTAATCCCGAAAAGCCATGGACCTTTCTGGTTTTATTGTAAATTTGTTGCATTTCGTGCATTAAAATTTACTGTTTGTTTTCCATGCGATTTAGCAATCCTTGCAACCTTTAAATACAGTAATTTGGTTTTGTTAAATCTTTGCTTGGAATGAATTAAGAATAGAAATACTTGAAGATTGAAGAAATATCTTTCTAAATGATAATCAAGCACAATTAGGTTGTAAGCCACTGCAGCATGTTTTTTTCCTAAATTGATGATCATAAGAAATATATTTTTATTGAGCTTAAATCTTTTCTTAAATGATGCAATGATTTGGAGACAATATCTGAATTCATGTGTCCCTTTTTCCTGGCAACAGTCAAAATGGAAAGTTCAGCTATGGCTATGCAAGCTGTCCAGGGAAGAGGTCTTCAATGGAAGATTTTTACGAAACAAGGATTGATGGTGTTGATGGAGAGATAGTTGGTCTTTTTGGAGTATTTGATGGTATATTCTTTTTTCTCTTGCGTATGTTTCTCTTGCGTATGGTTATGAATCCATCACATGAACCATATATAGGTATATACTTCGTAACATCTGAGGTGATTATTATTTCTGTTTTAAAAAGTGATTGATCAATGTTCTCCTAAGCTGTAGCCTTCCTTAAGTTGATAATATCTTTCTCTGTTCTTGATCTCTTTTCTGTTTTAAAATTAAGCCCTCCCCCTTTAATCTTGCTATAATCGGTATGCTTAAGTTATTAAGATTGCTGGAAAATAAGAGTAGAAACCTATACCAACTTGGAATACACTATAGTCTCAAATCTCAATGCAGAGAATGTATCTGAAAAGATTTTATGCAGATTCAGGTATTTGTTATCTGCTCCACTGGGGTAGCAGTACTTGAAGCCATTTCTCAAGGGCTGTTATTGGCTCAGGATGGAGCATTAATGTGGTAAACTATATAGATTTTATACTGAGGCAGTTCATACCATTCTACTCTTCCATAGAGTAGTTGCTTTTACTATGCAACATTGAAAATCATATCTTCGCTGAGCAACGTAAAAACTACAATTTCTGGTTAGTTATGCTTAGTTGAGAATTGGTTAAATCAATCTTTACAAGCATGGTTTTTCAGGTCATGGGGGTGTACGAGCTGCTGAATATGTGAAGCACCACCTTTTCAGTAATTTGATCAAGCATCCAAAGTTCATATCTGACACCAAATCTGCTATAGGTTATTCAACTATAATCACTACATCATATGGTTGTGGCTTCTTTACTGTGCTGGTAGTTTGTTAACTTGTCTTTAAAATTGTTTCCAACCTCCAGTCGATGCATACAACCACACAGACTCTGAATTTTTAAAATCGGAAAATAACCAGAATAGGGATGCTGGATCAACTGCTTCAACGGCTATACTTGTTGGTGACCGTTTGCTAGTTGCAAATGTTGGGGACTCCCGAGCTGTTATCTGCAGAGGAGGCAATGGTAAGAGACGTTCTTTTCTTTCTTTTATTTTCATCCCGTCTCTGACAGCACATGAATGGCTTTGGTTTTGTCTGGAACTTGAAAACTCACAAAGCTTCTATATTTTTTGTATAACTTCAAATGTGTTAAAACAACAATGCAATCATATATAATTAACTGAACTCACCCATTTCTTGTAGTTGTGAATTTGTTGATTTAAAAAAATCTTGTTAATCAATTATTTGATTGCTGAATTGATTTTTTGTAAATGGTTTGTCTATTGTATGTCCTCTTTCAGCTATTGCTGTGTCTCGTGATCACAAGCCCGATCAAAGTGATGAGCGACAGCGGATTGAGGATGCAGGAGGATTTGTCGTGTGGGCTGGTGCGGGTTTACATTTATCCAGTTCTCCTTCCCGTCTTGCCGTACTCTTTTTTTTTTTTTTTTTAATTTCTTAGCTCTACTATGATTTGTTAAATTTCTTCTTCTTCTTATTGTGGTTTGAAAATTATCTCTGTAGGAACTTGGAGAGTGGGGGGCGTTCTTGCAGTTTCTCGTGCATTTGGTGACAGGCAACTAAAGCAGTATGTTGTTGCCGATCCAGAAATTCAGGTCTGGTCTGAAGACTTTGTTGAAAAAAGCTGAGTTAATGAGATGTACATAATTAAGATAGAAACCTGTGAAAAGTGAAAACTCTATAGGATTCCAGATGATTATAATGTAAATGGGTATTAAATTTTCATTTTGCACTAATATTTCTATTGATTTTTGAGCGTTTTGTAATCTGACATCACTTTTTGAGGTTGCAGGAGGAAAAAGTTGACAGCTCTCTTGAGTTCCTTATACTTGCAAGTGATGGACTGTGGGATGTTGTATCGAATGAGGTAGGAAACAGTATGTTGACTACAAGCCTTGTCATTGAAGAAATGATCATAGTTGATAACTGCATCTGTGCCATTTGTCAGGAGGCGGTGGCAATGGTAAAGCCAATACAGGAACCTGAGCAAGCAGCAAAGCAGCTGATGCAGGAGGCATCCCAGAGGGGTAGCGCAGATAACAGCACTTGTGTTGTGGTCCGTTTCTTGGTCAATCAAGGAGGTTCTTCACGCAATCCTTCTGCCAATCAAGGAGGTTCCAAGACTTAAAAAGTCCACGTGTATGTTGTAAATGTAGTAAAGTTGTATGTATGGTAAATGAATTTTGATCAAACTCTCATTTCAATATCTCAAATTTTAGATTTTCTCCCAAAATCGATGAATTTCGTAAACTATATGTCACCATAAAACTGAGAAGAAAAAGAAAACAATAAAACCCGCATAAAAACAAAACACCCCATTATAGATTGAAGCTCGAAAACTGAGAAAAAAGAATAAAAAACCGACAGAGACTCTTCCTTATCTGCACGTTAAGGCATTGAAGGTGAAACAGGAAGTCAAAGAAGATGGGGAGCAGCCAGAGCAAAGTGAAAAGAGAACCCCAAGAGAAAGCTTTGAAACAGGAGTTCAAGGTGGGTCCAAAAATCGACTGTCCTCCTCGGCAAGGTTGAGAACAAACTCTGGTGCATCTTCCACCCAATAACGGTCAGCTGAAGCTCCCATAGGCCATAAGCCATACCCTCTGATCCCATTGCATGTGCGGAACGATTACTATTCCGGCCGGCGAAGCTAAACCGACAAGAAGGAAAATTTGAGGAGAATAGGCTTAATATCTCTGGTAATTGGTCTAATTTCTGATGCATCTACAACTCTTTGGTTCAGCTTAATAATCACTGACTTGGAATCACTTTTAACAATTATATTATGTAGCCCAAGATCAAGTACAAACTGGAGTCCTTGAAAGATGGCCATAGCTTCCACCATAAGAACAGAGGTGCTGCTGAAATTGGTGATGTGGGCTGCTCAGCCTCACAAGATGAAGCTCTCGTTATCTCGAACTATTAACCCAGAGCATGATTTTAATTCTTCCGTTTTAAAGGCCGCATCAACATTAATTTTTAGGGATGAAACAGGAGGTGCTTCCCAATGATCCTGAGCATGGCGAAGAGAAGAGGAGACCAAATCGAATGAAGCTAAACAAATTCCATCTGATATACGGCTCATGAATGCCTCAGTTCTTGTACGTTGACAATATACCAATATAAATTTAATTATTTTTTTATTATTTGATAATATTTCAATAATTTGAAAAAGAAACAGTTTTTATAAAGAAAAATAGTTGTCTAAAATCTAATGTTCGTACCTACATTTCGATATTAATCAGAATTTCATTTCAATAAATTATCTCTTAATCTTGAGTTAATTTTAACAACACAGATGGTGGCGTCGAGTCGCCGCGCACTAGAGACACGGGCTCAACCACCAGTCGCTTAAGGTTCTGCTTTAATTAGCTGTCTCGGCACGTGTCTCCTGCTTGCTCGAGAAAACTGCTGACTCGCAATGCAATTGCATACCGTGCATCAACGTCCCTTTGCCCTTCCTCTAAAGGGGATGCCAGCTCTCTTTTAACAGCACTAAAACTAAATCTCTTTTGAGGAATATGTGCTTTTGATTTCCATCATTTTCTTTCTTTACTCTATCACCAGATTTAGTACTTTAAAAGTGACATAAAAACAAAACATTATTCTCAGTTCCCACCATCATAGTTTTATATCATATCTCTTGTTTCTCACCCGAGTTTGCTTCTGAAATTCGCTTGAAACTAACATACTGGTTTTATGGAATTTAGATGGGACTTGGGAAGAGAACTTGAGTCTAATATATGTTCTCATCAAAATTTACATTCTCCGACTATCAAAATCAATTAGAAGAAGAAGAAGAACCTCACTCTCTCGGTCTCTCCAAAGAGAGACCAAACTAAAAGGAAAAACAAAAGAAACTAAACGCTAACTGGTTTAATTTTGGCCTGGGGTTGGTTGGCTGTCGTGGTTCTCGTGGTTTTCAGAGTTCTCTGTTATAGTTGGACTTGGCAATCGTTCATCATCGTCCCCTCCCATCTCTTCTTTCACTTTCTCACCACTTTCAGGTTTCTCTGATCCTTCCTTGGCCTCTAGCTTACCATTTTTACCACCGAACGAGGAAGTTTTAGTGCATACAGGGGTAGCCAAGAACGTGGGTTTCTCTTCGCCAGCCATTATAACCAGAAACTTCTCCTCATAAACCTTCACTGGCTTGGTTGATTCACCCTCATTTTCACCACTCTCAACATCCCTTTCGGCGTCACCATCGTTGTCCAAGCGACCAGAAAGTCTCCAGTAGGAACAAGCTAAGATCAAGAGGGCAAAAGCAATGAGACCCAGCATCGCTGCTAGGCCTCCGAAGAGGTATGGCACGGGTGAGTGCCATGGAGAGCGTGGTTGCACCATTCCCGGAGGTGACAATGAGGGCACCGTTGCTGTTTCTACTGCGTTACCGCTGCTAATAGGTCTCATCTTCAATGTTTCTTTATAATAATACTTCGATTTGTTGTTAATGGAGAAGGTGGTGGTTTGGTTAAGGTAGAGGAGAAGAAGGTGAAGTGTATGAACCTGCAAAGCTGAGAAGGCGAGGACTGTTATTTATAAGTAAGGAAATCAAGGGAAATTAAAAAAAAAAAAATCTGCTTTTGATTAGGTTAGGGTCACGGACTTGGCTCAGTTTATACGTTGTTTTTCACTCTAATAACTCTGGCAGGGACCCGAACCAGGGTGCGGTCTGATGTTGGCTCAGATTCTCTTCATTCGGGCAGTGAGTAGTGACCCTAAATGGACACTGGTTCGTTGTGGTCTGGCCTGAATGCTAAGAAACATTGGCCCCACATTGTTGTTGTGGGTCCCGTAGAACCACTCATGTCATCAAGCATATTGGGCATTAGCCTTTATGAATTTACATGGATAAATTTGTATTTGTTTTTGGCCATTAAGCTTTTATAAATAGTACAACACCAAGCTTTAAAAATATCATTATATCTAACATGATTTGAAAGTTGGTGGATGCTGATTCTATTGTTCCATTGCAAATCTTTAAAGATTACCCATTTTCGTCTTTTAAACAACAAAAACAATAACTTTTGCAATTTAATGTAAAAATATTAATATTCATTAAATTTAAAAGAAATTAATTTATAAAAAAAATATAAGTTAACTTTACGTATAATTTTTTAATTAGTTAATAATGATTACAATAGTATTTGTTTTAGAATATACTCGAACATTTAATCGCGAGTGGGAGGGATGTTGCCCCTCTCAAAAATTTTGGTATAATTACATTTTAGTCCTTTTTAGTTTAAAATGTTAATTAAATAAGGTTTTTGTCCCTTCCAATTTTTAAATTTAAAGATTTAATAAACTTTTGCCCCTCCCAATATTAAATCCTTACTCCGTCCCTAGTGCTTGAACCTGTGACCTTTAGGAATAATAATTGTTCTTTTAATCACTGAGGCTAGATGGTTCGTGCTTTTATGTATAAATTTAAATGTTGACATAACATATTTATTTTATATAATTCTTTTTTATGTGTATACACAAATTTATATGTTATGTATGATATTGTATAATTTATTTATCGATAATGTATAATGAATTATATTAAACATGTCATTAATAAAATATTTTTTAAAACTAATAATATATATAATTATAAAATTCCATAGATATAATATAAATCTGTGAAAATTCTCTTTTAGAAAGTACAAATCTAGCATTCTTGCCACTAACTCCCCTTATGTTTAGTGCCCCAAATCTCCCTATTCAAGCTAGATTCATGTTAATCCAAAAGGCATTGATGCTTCAAGTGTTACTCAACATCGATTGACGTAAATAGGATCAAATCATGCTCAGGGGCAGAGTAATATTATGTATCCTTCGATATTTGATTTTGATTTCATCTTTAATTATACTCGTATTCTTATGATGAATCAAAAATTATTTGATTTGGATATGATTCGTCCGCCGATATTATTTTTACTTCTTGTTTGCTGACACAGAATGAGAAGATCGATTTTTTGTGTTTGATTTTGAAATAATATTCTTTAACCCCAAATATATAATTATAGTATCGATTCTTGGCAACACATTGACTTAGTTGCTGACGACGATAATAATAATTCAAATTATATCATAAAAACGAGATAAAGTTTTAGATTAGAAAGGTTTAATTTCACGAAAAATAAATGCAAATCCATGTGTATTAATTGTCTTAAAAAATTTAAAAAAAAAACGTAATAAAAATCTTATATAAATATAAAACGATGATTAAAATATACGAAAATCATATAAAATAATATATTAAATAATTGTGAATGTTGTCCTCCGAATACATTTTATCATCCTTCTATGGATGTTCAAAACTGGCCCAATGGGTACCCATCAGTCCAATAGATACCTATCGGTCTAATAAACTCATAACGAAAGTTAAAAAATTGAAAATGATAATGAAACATAGTAACAATATAGTATTGATATTGAATTTATTGAACCGTTAAATACCCATTAGATCAATTTTGAACACTCCTACTTCTCGGTGCTGGGTCTTCACAATAGAGAAAATTGATTGTAGTGTTGTTTACTTTCAAATTTTAGAATGATTAGAACAGAGTGCCCAGGTAATCCACAGTGCAAGTAATTATAAGAGTGAGGCACTTCGATCTAAGTATAATTCCAGGCAATGGTGGATCCAGAAATATTTATGAGGGTAGATATAAATCAAAATATTTTTAAAGTGGACATAAATCTTAAAATTCGAGTTAGGCACAAATCATAAAAAATTAAAAATTTAAGGACTAATTCATAAAAATTAAAAATTTAAGGACTAATTCATAAAAATTAAAATTTTAAAGCAAAATATGTGAATTTTAAAAAGTTGAGGGTAGACACGAGCCCGTCCTCCTTCCCACGTAGATCAGGGTAGACACGAGCCCATCCTCCTTCCCACGTAGATCCGCCATTGATTCCAGGGGGGTCCAGACAATATCTTAGTTGCACCAAGTCCAAAGAGCTGAGATCAACCACAATCATTAATTCAATAATAAAAGAAGACAAATAATGAAAGCATCAGCTTGGTGGGGAAAGTGGGTAGCAAAGAGCAATATTGGGATGCCAAACAATGCAGGCTGGCTTACCATTCAGTTCCTGATCAAGAGCTGTGAACAGTTGAGTCCAACCTACACATCACCTGTACCCTCAAGGCAGGAAGAATAATGACTCACTCTGGTTGGACATTAAATGAACCAGATTTAGTTGAGTTACTCACAGGAAATAGGTTAATTAGCCTGTGAAATCTAGTTGGACCAACAATTGCAGCAGCAGCAGACACCAACCCTCTCAAGTTTTGCCTTTTAATCTCTACTTTCCCTTCTAATTGTCTATGCTAAACTCATCATTCTGACAATGATTTCGCATTGACTACCATTTATTGACATCACAGTTGCCACTAAATTATTCACAGATTACAGGTAAGAAGATATTTGATCGATTGGCCAACATTAACCTCTCACTTTCTTCATTGCGATTCTGCTTCAGCCTCAACTACGACAGTAGTGGTAAATAATTGAGCCGTGCGGTGGGGTCGTTGTCCTAATGACGAAAGCAACCCAACAACATGAATTATGGCAAATGGCAATTAGCAATGAGCGTCCCCTTCCAATTCCTATCCTATCTGTTATGTTCGTACATAACTTCTACTGTTCAAAATGATCAGATGGAGGCTTCCTTATCTTTCATTTCCGTACCTTAGCAAGGCTATGTTGGAACCTGGAAAGTGGAAACTATTCCTGCAGACAATAGAAGTCCAATAAAAAACAAAGATAGGAAGCATCCCTATCTATACATTTCCAGGCAATTATTTGGCAGTAGCAAGTAGACTTGCCCCTCTCTGTCTTCGTCATTTGGCATGATTAAACTTTGAATGGAGTATGGATAACAAAGCGTAGATATTGGAGTTGGTGGGGTATAATCAGCATTAAGTTCCCACAAATTAACCAAACGTAAATATAAACGAACCGAACACACTTATGTTCAGATCATGATCGTTTGAACTTATCACGCATATGTTTATGAACTGAATAAATTAGTTTATTTGTGAATATAAATGAACCGAATACACTTATGTTCGTGTTCATTTGTTTAATAAACGTACATAAAAATTTTGTTTATACTCTTTTATTTTACTTAATAAACGACTTTTATACCAATAGCTCGTCGATAGCTCGTCGAATACATTATTCATTTACTCCCCTACTTGCTGTGATAACTTTATCCATAAGGAATTGAGAGGTGCGATCATGTGGAAGACGAGTCGAGATGGGACCCCAAGAAATAGTCGATGAGAAAGAGGAATTTGGTGCACTATCAAATAGTTGAAGACCCCACGGTAACACCACCATGGAACAGCACTTTATACTTTTGCCTGCCACACTCTCCGCCTGGCCATGGCAGTGGCAGGTCCCATTGCTCTCGGACTTTGGCGCATTGCACTTGCCCCTTTCCTCGTTGGACGAAAATGAATTCATAGCTAACCATACAGTGACAGAGCGACGAGAAGCCACCATTTGAACCTATGGAGCCCCTTCACTCATCGGGAACGACTGCACCCCTTAAGTATTTTCCTTACCCTTCATCCGAAGGGACAATTGCAAGTGCTTTTGGCTCTATAGAGTTGGCTCGAACAAACAATCACTTGTGCTAGTAATACAAGTTATACGTGACGACACGTATACAAGACATTATTCGTTTTAATTTATTGATCGATCATTAACGTAATATATATTTTTTTTAATGTGAAGTTTGGTGTTGCACTTAATTACTTTTAAGTCCCATCAAATGGCTAAGTAACTTGTTTGTATTTACGGTGAAATCCTTGATCTCCTTTTGCTTTAACTTGTCTCTGTCCCCCTTCATCTTCGAATGGCACAATAATGCAGCTGTTTATATGCGGAAGTACTTTTTGCTTTCCTTTGTTTTAATTATTCTGTAGACAAATTTGCTCTAGACCTTCTTTAAGCCATGCCCAAATTTTGGGTAGTTCATGCACGTTTCTTTTTCTCAATTACATCTTTTCCTTTCCTTTCTTTTTCTGTGTGGTTATACTGACGGATTATTAGACGAATCATGTTTATCACGTCATATGTGATTTAATTAATTTGACCGTTCATCTTAAAATAATTATTTACTAATTACTACTCTCCAATCAGAGACGGATCCAGAAATTTATTTGAGGGTGAGCACATATGAAATTTCGAAATCTCAGGGGTGTGTACAAAGCTTAAATATTACAAAAACTTAAGGACTAATTTATAAAAATTATGAAAATTAAGGGTAAATATATGAACTTTGAAAAGTTTAGGATGGGCAGGGGCCCACCCTATACAAAGCATGGATCTGTCACTGTCTCCAATTACATATAGGAAAGAGGTGATGATTCACTTTAATAAAAGATGAGATATAGACAAATTTGATTGATTGAAACCACAACTGACGTGATAAACATGATTCATATAATAATTTTTCGATT
The DNA here is from genome assembly GCA_035048815.1 of Abelmoschus esculentus. Lineage (NCBI taxonomy): Eukaryota > Viridiplantae > Streptophyta > Magnoliopsida > Malvales > Malvaceae > Abelmoschus > Abelmoschus esculentus. Next base: position 1,666,594 of record JAUCBN010000025.1, read on the forward strand.
ATACCTATGACGAAATTCCTTCGTGCCTACTTTCTAATTTATTTTATGTGAATTTTTTCTCAAAAAATTAAAAATTTATAAATAATTGAGTTATAAAATTATTTTTATAACTCTGATTAATAAAATATACTAATTCTTGTTCCTAAGAATGCCTTTGTAATAATTATCTTTGTATCTAATCATATCTTTGACATAAAAAAATTCTCTCCCTATCCACACTTGTCTGCAACTATTTTGATGCTTTGTTTTATTTTTTTAAGTGATTAATTAATAAGTTATTATTCATTTCTTTTCACCCTAAGCCACTTGATCATGACAATTCCCATTACCTTTATTTTATTCTTGATTGAATTTGATGGTGTCACCTTTGTTTTGGACATCTTTGCAATAACATCAGGTTCCACTTTTGTACTTAGAGACCTTCTCCCTTTATTAACCATAATCTTTTGTCATCTTTAAATCATAAGATTCTTGATCATAATTAGTGGATGTATAATCATTTTTTTTTAAAATAGTCTATACCAGTGTACAAATACAATAAGATTATCGTATATATTTATAAATATCAGATAATATTTATGATTTAATTTTTTATTGTTAGGACATAAAAAAAGCTAAAAATTAGTAAATTGTATTTTTTCTTCTAAAAAGTAAATATTTAAATTAAAGATATAAATAGTTCTTAAATATTTAATTAATAAGGGTTGAATTAAAGAATGATGGGCTTGCATCTTTAATTTTTTGTTTAATAATAATTTAATTCTTTATAAATTTAAATATTAGATAAATTAAAAGATCCCTTGAATATTAAATTTAAATAATTAATAAATCTTTTTATTTTTTTAAATTTAATATTTTAACTTGTCCCAATATTCTATACTAGGTAACATACAATTATTAATGTACAAATATAAAAAATTTCAAAATCAAAATAATCCATGATCTATTAAGATAATCGGATAATGAATATATTATTTACGTTTAAAATATCAACGGACCCGCGTTATGATTAAGTCTATTGGTTATATTTCAACTTCATTTTCCTTTTGTGAGGTAGAAATTTTCTGTCTCTTTTTCATGTATTTATTTGTGTCTTTTGTTTAAATTTGCTAAAATATTGAATTTTAAACTCTAGCCTTAGTTTCTTATATCTTAAATCCTAAACCCTACACCTTAAAAAATACACCATACCCCTAATTCCCTAAACCCTAACCACAACCCTTAACCTTGACCCCTAAACCTTCTAATTTGAAGTGAAGGCACAAATAGAGACATAAAAAAGAGATAGATGATTTGCACCCAGTATATATATATCTATATATATGGAAGAGTGATGATCTGATCATCTTAGTTCTAAATGTAGAAAATATTATCCTCCTCCTCAGCTGCTTTATGAGGTTCCGATGCTTAAACTAATCAAGTGATTAACATGATAAGATAGGATGCTAATATTGGTACTAATGAAGTACTCATTGAAAATATTATAAATATTAAATCATATCTTAAAAATTTTGTATGATGCTAATTGCTAAACCTTATTTATTATATGAGCCTAATGAAAATGGCTAAAGTAGTGGATACAGCACTTTGTATTAGCCATAATGCATCAAGTCACTAATTTCAATCAAAGCTCAGCGTCCAAACTAATCTACTGAACTTAGACTTTTTGGTGGCTGGAATTAGAGGAATCAGGTAGTCCGAACATGGTTCAGCCAGATTGAAAAAACTAAGCTTGTTGCAGTGTTGTATCTGTTGCTTTCATGGCAGGTTCATGTGGAACTAAAAGCTTTGACTTCTTGTGAAGAAAGAATCTGTTGAAAGGAAATGACCTGAGAATTGGGAGAAGCAGTACTGGATTCTTTACTCATCACTCTATGCTGCTGCGGCTTGTGTCGATGTTATGCTTTATCTCGTTTTCTTCCATCTGGTTATGAGGATACCATGGTAGGACAGTTCAGGTTTCTGTTTCTCTTTTAGACACGTCTTGCAGTCATACAACTTAGGCTTGGGTTCGGCTCAGGATCTAAACGAGCTGAGCCGAGTTTACCCAAAATCGGTTCGAAAAACTCGTGAACAGGCTCAAAATAATTATATATAAACATATATATATATATGTATATTTATATACATTAAAAATAATTTGTTTAGTAAAGAAAAATAATAAAATAATTAAGAATAAATTCACTAAAAATAAATAAAATAAAATAAATCGAATATTATCAACTAAAACAAATTTACAAAACTACAAATAATAAATAAAAAATAAACTACAAATAAATAAATAAAACACAATAATATAGAAAATTATCCATTTCGAGCCAAGCCGAGCCCAATAATATTATTTTCGAACCGAGCTCGATCCTAAAATTTCAAGCTTGTCGAGCCGAGCCCAGATATGCCTCTTTCCGTGCCCGAGCTAGGCTCGGCTCATTATCACCCCTAGGTCGGACAACCTGCAAGTGGAACCTTGTAATTATAGTATCCTCAGGGATGCAACTTGTCGATATAATCATTCCAGAGTAGTCAAATATTTTGTACGGTAATTTGGGTCGCACACTACTTTTTTTCACCCATTATACGTCTTAATTGAAAAGAGACGAAAAGATTCGAGAAAAATTTTGGATTTTGATAGTGTGCTCATCTTTATAGAAACATTCATTTTTCTTTATTTTAAATTATAAGAAATGTTGATAGATTAATTTTATTTTTTTCCCTAGATGCGTTGTAAACCAGATATTTTTATGATTTTAATAAAAATATAAATAAAATATCATTCGACTGCTCATATAATGGAAGGGTCAATTTATGATTTAAACCTGATTAGTATCCTTAGTCAAATTGGACTTCTTCATACAATGTGAGTGTTGGGCATTTGGGCCCATTTTTTGAACTAAAAAAACAGAACCGACACAACAGACGCCTTGTACCGTAATTTTAAAGCTCAATATGAAGCCTTATGGTAATAATTAGGAGGGTTCAAAACCAGTTCAATTGGTATTCAACGGTCCAATAAATTTAATATTAATATTATATTATTATATTTTAATATTTTTTTTATTTTTTAACTTGTATTATGAATTTATTAGGTCGATAAGTATCTATTAGACCGATTTTAAACACCCCTAGTAATAACTCCATCGTGTCATTTTCTAGCCCAAACTTAGGACCTAACTTAGGCTCGGTCCAAGAATAATACCCCAGAACCTCTGAAAAATTTCCATAGGCTAAAAACGAGCCACATACGCTAACCTACCCGTCGTCACCATTACGCGCCACCTGTACTCCCTTCTTGTGCCTGCCTGCCTGAGTTATCAGACCCGTTCTAGTAAATGCTGAAAAAAGCAACCTCGATTCGTGGAGCAAAAAGTTTAGGGAAATTCCAATCGACATAGGAGAGCGATCGAAAATAAGCTTCATGGCCTCACGGTTGATTCATTCAAGACTCTTACTCTCTAGACTCCAGTAAGTTTATATTTTATCTTCTGCTTCATTGATTCGTGGGTAGATTCTTCTACTGGATATTCGAATTTGATCATTCATGAAATGTTGGAAACTATTGATATTTATGGATTTTTTTTAAAGAACTCTTCTGGGTTTTGCCATTTATTGAAATTTGAATACCTCTGATCAGGCTATAATGTGAGAATTGATTTTGTTCTGGGGAGATGAAAATGTTAAATTTATTTCTTATTATTGTTGCTACGTGGATTGAGAAATTTCTTTTCTTTTTTTGGACCTTCTCCTTTGTAATAATTCAGTGTAATGGCTGGGAACAAGAATCGGAGATTTCTTTCAACCCAGTCTAACAAGATTGATGAGCCTTTTAAAGTTGAGGAAGCAGAGACTGTAAATGTACCACCTCCTCCTTCTGAAAAGGTACTAGTTAGAACTTAAGATTATTTTCAATTTTGTAATGTTGGCTTCTTTTTATCTATAATTGTGTGTTGTTTCATTTCAGCTGCTTGTGTTGGGTGGAAATGGATTTGTTGGATCCCATATCTGCAGGGAAGCCTTGAATCGTGGTCTGAGTGTTGCCAGCCTCAGCAGGTATTTCTGATTGTTGCTCAATGTGTTTTTAAACTTAAATTTTCAATTATCATTGAAAGTGACGTGCCCTTTAACTTTGTACTCTTTAGCTGCTGGAAGTATTCATCTAAGATGCTTCCTTTGCCTGTTACAAATAATCTCTACTCTTTCTGTTGTTCTCACTTCTCTGTCCCATTTTTACCATTTTCATCAATTGCTTGTATTGCTTTCAACTCTTAATTTGATTTCTTCTTTCGATTAGGTCTGGTGGATCATCTATACATGACTCTTGGGCTAAGAATGTGACATGGCATAAAGGTTTCTTTTCTTTGTTTACTTTGCTAGATGTTATTGGTTGTATGCTGTGATGTATCCAACTTGTTACTTCCGTACAGGGAACCTTCTATCATCCGAGTCGTGGAAGGAAGCTCTTGATGGAGTTACATCTGTTGTATGTAGTTCCTTGATTCTGCAGTTGACTTAACATCCAAAAAAACAATCTGAGCTAACTTTACTTTCACAGCCATACACAATGGTTCCATAATTTAATTCCGGCTTTCATATTAAGATTTCCTGGTTTACTCACAATTCAAATTGGATCCTTTGATATTCCTTTTTCCTGCTAATTAAGTTTAATATTTCAGATCTCTTGCATCGGCGGTTTTGGCTCTAATTCGTATATGTATAAGATTAATGGGACTGCAAACATCAATGCTATCAGAGCTGCTGCAGATAAAGGTAAATGGATCATTGATCTATGATGTGTCTCCTCTATAACAAGCTTCACCTTTTCTGGAAAAAAGAAAAGGCAAAGGGAGAAAAAATAGCTAAAACTTCAAAGTGTGATGTTGCTTACAGGTGTGAAAAGGTTTGTTTATATCTCGGCTGCTGATTTTGGCTTGGCAAACTATTTACTGAAAGGATATTATGAGGGGAAGGTACGATTTTCACTTTGCTTTTGGTTCTTTATTGCCATTTGTTCAGGTGTCTATTTTGTGTACTAGTTGGTGAGTTTTATTCTTAGCTTTCTGCTCAAGATGTGGTAGGTTAGCACATACTTTGAAAAAAAATTATTTTTCAAAGTTATGGGATAATGACTCGAGAAGTCTTGTGGTTATTACTTATTATCTTCTCTCTTATATAGAAATTTCTCTTATTCTTGTCTCATTTGGCAACAGAGAGCTGCAGAGACAGAGTTGCTCACTAAATTTCCTTACGGAGGTGGGTTTTCTGATTTACTTGCTATAATTTGTTTAACATTCTGCACCTAACTTCCACATTTCTTCTTATTCACTTATTGTTGTGGCAATCTCTCGTAAATTTTAGTTTGGATGGTAGCCTGCTACTGCTAGTAATAACGTATGAAATTATCACCATCTGGTAGTGTTATGCATTATGGTTCGTTAAATCACTTAAGAATTTCCATTTCCTATTGCAGGAGTGATTTTGAGGCCCAGCTTTATTCATGGGACTCGCAGTGTTGGAAGCATAAAGTTACCTCTAGGTGTTATTGGTTCACCTCTGGAAATGGTAAATGCATTTCTTCTAAATTTTCTTTTTCTTTGGTTTGCCGTCTTCATTTGATCTATAACCTGACCTAAAGCTGCAAAATAATTGGGCCCATTATTACTTCCTAGTTTGTACGGAATTGGCTGAAGTAATCATCATTCAATGTGTAATGAAATATGCCTAGGTTAACTGTAATGATGCTCGTCGAAGCTTAAGCTTCGATGTTGTGGTTCATGAGACTGCCTCAAAAGTCCTAAAACTAATATTCCTTCCATCTCTGCAGGTTCTCCAACATGCAAAACCATTGAACCAGATACCACTAGTAGGTCCATTGTTCACTCCTCCTGTTAATGTTACCGCTGTTGCCAAAGTTGCAGTGAGAGCCGCAACCGATCCAGTTTTTCCACCCGGCATCGTTGATGTCTATGGAATACAACGATTTAGCCAGCAAATGTCAAGATAGATTATGAGTTTAACTTGGGAGTTCTGCGTTTATTTCCTATTATTCTAGAGTAAGGAGCTGTCAGCATGAAGCGGTTAAAGGTGTGTGTGGCTGATTGTAAATTCCTGTACTGGCTGCTGCGCTAAGAGAGTGAACAAAACAAGGTCAAAGTTCACTCTAATGCAATAAAAATTCATGCATAGGCTTCTATTGTAGTGGAAGGAGGTGATCTCTTCCGACTCTCCTTATCTTGAGAGAGGAAAGCTGTTTTTTTTTATTAATATAAAATAAGCTGTTTTTAGTTTAATTTTATTTTTAATAATAATAAATATATTGACAATTAAACATGATCGATGTTCATATAACCGACTATTCTTTTCACGTCAGATGTGATAGTAAAATTACTCCATGCAAGTCTCATGATTGCAATTGATCTCATAGATCTTTTGTTTCCTACTTAAAGTACTCAACCAATTATATTAGTCCAGTTCTTAATGATGAAGTACAGTCTACATGTCTACATAATTAACAATCATAATTGCTTTGAGAAAACACAATCTTCAAATAAATGGTCACGAGATTCATATCTTTTCCACGTAGCAAACATAGATGATCAACTTGACAACTTATATAGAACAATAAACCATGAGATAAAAGAATGTATAGAGATTAAAGGATACTTTCAAACAATCCGAGATCATATAACATTTTTTTTTATGTCTAAGTAGTTCTCAAACTTTCTGGGAACGATAATTATCCTGAAATTCGTCTCCTCTAATCAGATCGTCTCTTAACGTCAAGATTTTTTTCACGTCCAATATTGAGAGTTTTTAACTTGAACAGACCAAATGAAGTTACCTTTCAACACATAATGATTGATCCAAACTACCCAAAGGGAATCGGCTTGTATAAGCAACAACCATATACACATTGCAATGCAAGTTTTATTCCAAACAATAATGTCCTTCATATCTAATCTACTCTCACACTTTGAGTGACAAATTGTATCTCAATTTACTCGAACTTTTCAAATATACCTATTAATTATCTTCTAAAAAATATATTACATATTTGAAATATCTTTTATAATATTTTTAAAGGTCGTATTTAGTTTTTTATTTAAAACATAAAATAACATAAGATAAAACATATTGGTACATGAAAAAATATTTTATTTCCAAAAGTCTCTTAAGATCTTTTAGTACATGATTCAATCCAGACTCTTATTACTCTTTCTTTTCCTCACACATTATACATATATAAATAAAAAGTTTAGAGTTATTTTATTTCTCTCACACACACCAAATCCAGTACGGCCAAGATGCCGAACTACAATCATCAGAATTATCAAAAAATGGTGTGCAATTATTCCAGACTTGTTCAGTCCTGGCTAATATTTCCCGGGCAAGTCTGGTATTATTTTTATATAAAGGATCTTCAAGATCTGTCTTCACGTATCCATTCAAGCAGTCACGACCTGAATAACCAAGTTGAGTGCAGCAGTTTTCGCTCACAGGCACAGTTTCGTTGGTGAATATAGGCTTAAGAATCTCGTCCTCGCAGATCAATTTCAGATTTTCACAGTCAGGATCATTTGAGTGAACCATAACTGCAACACTTACCATGAGCACCATAATTGTAAGAACTGCATGAACACTCAAGATTGCCATTGCAGACACTATTTTCTTTGTATTTCTCTTGGTTTTTCTGACAAGAGATAGTAGGTGTTCTGCAATAATTTGAGTAGCAGGGAAGATGATTATATATAAGGTGTCATGATAGTTGTGAATTAATGATATTTTCAGGTTCAATATACACACTTTATATATCGGTTTAATATAATGAAATATTAATAGCATGTATTAATGTTGAAGAAGATTTTAAATCTGTTGGGGAGTTTAGAAATAATAAATGAAAGATAAAACAATAATAGACTTATTTATGAATGAGATTAAATAATTTTTCATTATAAATTAGTTTTTTAGAATATTTAATATTATCTTGATAACAGAACTAGTACAATAATATTAATCTTTTCATGATATCATATAAGCAAATTATCATATGGCATTGTCACATTATCTTCCGTACACAGGTGATCCCATCTTATTTTCTCTTAAAAGCCTAATATTAAATTTCTATATTTTAATAAAAAAATACGTACTTAAAATTGTAGGATTTAAAGTTTTAGTCCATGGTGTATGGTTTAAGGGTTTAGATATAAAGTTAAAAATTTGAAGATAATTGTTAGGATTTAATATTTAAGATTATAATTCAAGGTATATAAATTAAAACCTAAATCCTAACCATAAACATCTTCGTGTGTTTATATAGATGTATATATTTTGTAGGTAATGACGTATTTAAAATTTTAAAATATATTTTTTTCAAATAAATATAAAAAGTATCATATTCTTTCTTTTTCTTTATGGACTAAATTATTTTTTAAAATAACAGTGAAAAAATTCCCCAAAACTGGGCTACAAATACAATTGCACCCGCTTTAAGACATAGATATGTTCATACACTCATTATATAAATAAAATTATTCGAATTTATATTTTTATTAAAATTATTTGATAGATTCAATAATCTTATTTAATTCTATTATTTTTTTCATGATAATTAAGCTACATGTACCATTTTTGTTATATCTACGCATGTGGATCCAAGCAAGGATTACAGATGTTGGAAATATAATTGTGAAACATCAAAGGAAAAGAAAGATTTATGTCTATTATTACACCATAATTATGTTTATTTGATGCTGACAAACTTTATTCAATTGAGTGGAGGAGGGTAGGTGTCTTGGTGACATGACTAATATTAAATTGAATTGTGACAACTCAAATGGACACACCAAACCATATTCTCTTCCTACTATGATCAACCGACATTTAGGGTTAAATATTTTTTTTACCTTCTCTCGAAAAATAATGTCCAAGAGATTTAATATTACCCCAAAATAATTCAGGACTTTTTAGGATTTAGGAGTAATAATTTGGTATTATTTCTTAATTTCAATGCAATCTATTACTCTATCATGTACTTTACGAGAAATTATATCATGGGTTCGACTTATTTCGTCAATTGTGGTCTTATCTAATAATAATCACTCACTTTATCACTAATCTTCGATTTATTTATTTTTTAACCAATGAATCTTCACTCATAATTTTTATGTCATTTTGAAAATATAATTTTTGAAAATTATATTAATTATATGACTGATTAGTGACGGAATATGTGATTTTCATTGATTAAGAACCACGACTGACGTGGTAGGCCAAACCTATGATATAATCTCTCGTATTTTACACTTTAATGTAACTTTGTTTTGGAAATTTAAAATCGAAAAATTTATTTTAAGTTAACGATGAATTTAATAGAAAAGTAGATGATATTTATTTGTAGGTTTATTTAGTAAGTGCAGGGCATATTACGTTTTTTTACCAGATTAGACCATAAACAATTTGGTCAGCACCTAAAACCTGCTGCTTCCAGATTTGATTCTTTATGTATTAAATTCTGCAAGTAATTGTGGTGTGTTTGTTTGGTGTTTAGTTTCTAGTCAAACTGGAGACAGTGGAGACTGGTTTTCTTGATGTAAGGGAACTCCAATTTAAGTAATTAATGGATGCCTCCTTTGGTAAACACGTTTAGCAGATTCTTTGTCTGCTCTGCTATATAAACTAAATATATTAACCACTGAAGAAGAGAGTAAGTTCTGGGGTATGGGAAGTAAACCTTAGAAATGGACGAGCTGAGCTTGTTTGGATTATTAGACCGAGAAGAAACCCACATGGTGTGATGGTTTTGTTTGGGTTGTTAATCTTACCTGCTGCAGATACCTTTCCTCATTGTGACTTGTCTTATGTTCTGTCTTCTGTACTTCCTTTCCTATTACGTACAATCTCCTACACAATTCCTTTTTCTTTGGTTCAGACCACTCAGCTTTTGATTTTGGGTAAGTTGTCTTGATCATTTCTGGGGGTTTTGAGATCTGGGTTACTCGTTATTTGCCTGTTCGAGTGAGTTAAAAGGGATGGCTCCTGGTCCTGGATTAGATTTCTCAGATTGGTGGGAGAAGAACACGAGGAAAGGAACACCGGTGGTAGTGAAAATGGAGAACCCAAATTACTCAGTGGTGGAAATCGACGACCCAGATGCTGCATTCAGGCCGGTGGAAAAGAGCAGAGGGAAAAATGCAAAGCAAGTGACTTGGGTTTTACTTCTCAAGGCTCACCGTGCTGTCGGTTGTGTCGCTTGGATCGCTACACTGTTCTGGGCATTGCTTGGAACCGTAAAGAAAAGGTTGATCTTTAGGCAAGATGTTGGCATGGGGAGTGAAAAGTTGGGGAAAGGGAAACTGCTCTTCACAGTCATTAAAGCTTTTCTGGTTACTTCCTTGATGATTCTGGCTTTTGAGATTGTGGCTTATTTCTATGGTTGTCATTATTTTCAGAACCCAAGTTTGCACATTCCGAGAACTAGTGATATCCAGGGGCTGTTCCACTTGGTTTACATCACTTGGTTGTGGTTCCGGGCCGATTACATTGCACCATTAATTCAAGCCTTGTCTAAATTTTGTGTTGCTCTATTCCTTATCCAATCTGCAGATCGTTTGATACTTTGCTTAGGCTGCTTTTGGATTAAATACAAGAAGATTAAGCACAGAATTGTAGGCGATCCATTCAAGTCGAATGATGTCGAGGGATCTGGTTTCAAGTACCCCATGGTTCTTGTTCAAATCCCAATGTGTAATGAGAGGGAGGTAATAAACTGAAATCCATCCTCTGTTTTTATCTTTTCTGATGAAAAGATGTTTCAAATTCTTAGCAATTACTTTAGTAATAGTAAGCATTAGACATTATGTGGATTTTTTTTCCTGATGTTGATAGCTTCTTCACTGACCTTGCACCAGGTATATGAGCAGTCTATCTCTGCTGTCTGCCAACTCGATTGGCCGAAGGACCGATTATTGATTCAGGTTCTCGATGATTCCGATGATGAAAGCATCCGGTGTTTAATTAAATCTGAGGTTTATGCATGGAACCAAAGAGGTGTCAACATAATTTATAGACATCGGTTGGTAAGAACCGGTTACAAAGCTGGGAATCTTAAGTCTGCAATGAGCTGCGAGTATGTGAAGGCCTACGAGTTTGTAGCAATATTTGATGCTGATTTCCAACCTAACCCTGATTTTCTAAAGAAAACAGTTCCACATTTCAAGGTGAAGAGAAATAAACCGGAATCATTTTTGTTCAAGTCCCTTGCCTACAATCTGCTTATCGGATTTTTAGGTAATATGTTTCCCTTGTCTTGCAGGACAATCCTGAGTTAGGTTTAGTTCAGGCTAGGTGGAGTTTTGTGAACAAGGATGAGAACTTGTTGACTCGTCTTCAGAACATTAATTTATGTTTCCATTTTGAAGTAGAGCAGCAAGTAAATGGAGTGTTTTTAAATTTCTTCGGTTTTAATGGAACTGCTGGTGTTTGGAGAATCAAAGCTCTTGAGGAATCCGGAGGCTGGCTTGAAAGGACTACTGTAGAGGACATGGACATAGCCGTCCGTGCTCATCTCAACGGTTGGAAGTTCATCTTCCTAAATGATGTCAAGGTATCATTTTTTCCCACCACTTCAATTTCCTTTTGCTTGAATTTGTTTCCCCCATTTCCCCTGTTTCATGTTATACATTTACCAATTTACATGCACTATGTAAACTATATGTTAAAAGAATCAAGTTCAAGAGTGTCCTGAGAACAGTCATTTACTTTGTATAAACATTAGGTCCTTTGTGAAGTTCCCGAGTCTTACGAAGCATACAGGAAGCAGCAACATCGATGGCATTCAGGACCGATGCACCTCTTCCGCTTATGCCTACCGGCAATCGTAACTTCCAAGGTACAATGTTACACATCTTCCAATCATTGGTGGTTATGGTTTAATTTACAGCATACTGAAGTACCTTTAATACTGTAATTCTGCAGATAGCTATATGGAAGAAAGTAAATTTGATACTCCTATTCTTTTTATTGAGGAAACTTATCCTTCCCTTCTACTCCTTCACATTGTTTTGCATAATTCTTCCTCTAACAATGTTTGTACCCGAGGCCGAGCTTCCCGTTTGGGTTATTTGTTATGTACCTGTTTTTATGTCTTTCCTCAACATTCTCCCAGCCCCAAAATCGTTCCCTTTCATTGTTCCTTACCTTCTGTTTGAGAATACCATGTCTGTGACCAAATTCAATGCAATGGTGTCTGGACTATTCAAGTTGGGCAGCTCCTATGAGTGGGTTGTCACCAAGAAGGCTGGTAGGTCATCAGAATCTGACTTATTGGCTGCTGCTGAGAGGGAATCAAGGACGACAAACGAGCTGCAAATCCAAAGTGGAGCTTCTGAAAGTGAGCTCTCGGAATTAAACCAATTGAAGATGGTTCCCGTACCAATTAAGAGGGTGAATAAGATATACACGAAAGAACTCACACTGGCATTCCTCCTACTCACAGCCTCGGTGAGGAGCCTGTTAGCGGCACAAGGAGTACATTTCTATTTCCTCCTCTTCCAAGGGTTGACGTTTCTCCTAGTCGGTCTAGATTTAATAGGAGAGCAGATGAGCTAAGGCTGCTTAACATCCAGTTCAATAACCAAAGTTTCGTTTTCTACATCCCCGGCATTGAGATATGCAATACATCTGTAGCCAGTTTTCGTTTCCCTTTTTCTTCCACTTTGTTGGACTTGATTAACAATCTTCTTTTCTGATTGCCGGCAAAAAAAGATGGCCCAGTGATCGGTACGTTTTTAGCATGTTCCTTTCAAAATCATCTTTAATCTTTAAAACTAATTCAAAAGGATATGTGTCAGGTCGAGAAATTTTGACTCTAAATCCAAACAGGTCCCACCAGCACTATAATTTTTTTCTAAGACCCAAACCGGATCCGTTCCTCCTAGAACCAAAAATTTAAAATAAAAAACCCATACTTATAGAGACAGATCACGACTGTCGGGTCCAAATCAAATTGCCACACAAGTATTTGGGTTCGAATTCTCCTCCTCCCAACTGTTTCCGTCTGCTCTGAAATTAACCCCCTTCTTTTACCTTAACAATGGAAACTATTAATTAATTGAGAGGATTCTCTAGTTTGATTCAGCAATCAACAGAATAAAGCCGTGGAGTAATTGCAGAGGCAAACTGACAACGTTCATCGTCTTCTTCTACAAATAGATTATCGGAGAAGAATGCGATGGAAATTAAACTTAAAGGAGTTCCCTGACCCTGAGCACCACAAACATCGTTCCAACCAGAAATAACAACACTGAAAAAAGAATTCGAACAATAAGAGAATCCACATTTGGCAATCACCATTGGGAATGCAATTCGGAATATCTCAATTCTCAAGCTTGTTATTGTCAACAACACAAAAACACCACCAGCAAACTCGTGTCGGCTATTATAGTTTAGCAGCCTCTTGAGAAACCAAATATAGAGACAGGTAGGAAAATCATGATTTACTTTCTAGTACATTTCAGGATCACCAGGTGGTGGATATAACAAGTTCTCAGCGGTAGAAAAAGACAGTAAACAGACTGTGATGAATAATATCACCAGGATATTGAATGCAGATACTAGAAAAGTGTAGGTAAATATACTTACATCTTTCTATATCTTTTCAATTTTGAAAAGTATGCAAAGAAATCAGGTGTATGGATTACCAATTCCTCTTGCAAGGGCGCCAAAACATCAGCTTCTGTGGAACAGATACAAGTACCTGCCAGAAGCATTTGACGCAGCTCTGCAACCATTTAAGCTAAAGCGAAGAAATGCCACTAGTGATTGAGAAAGGTTCATCGCAGTAGGAGAGATTCATTCAAACAGAGGCCACAAAGATCTCAAGTATTGAAGATCCCATAGCCAGGCAGCAAAGAAGTAAATCCCTTAGGTGTAGAAGCAGAAAAAATAACTACACAGACCCAGAAGATACCAAATGGAACTCACAAAGATCTCAAGTATTGAAGATCCCATAGCCAGGCAGCAAAGAAGTAAATCCCTTAGGTGTAGAAGCAGAAAAAATAACTACAGACCCAGAAGATACCAAATGGAACTCACAAAGATCTCAAGTATTGAAGATCCCATAGCCAGGCAGCAAAGAAGTAAACCAGAAGATGCCAAATGGGACCCACAATGATCAAATATTGAAGATCCCATATATCCCGGCAGCAAAGAAGTAAATCCCTTAGGCGTAGAAGCAGAAAGTAATGAGGCAGACCCAGAAGAGACCTCAACAAAAAAAGAAAAGCATGAATTTTCAGCAGAGCTCCAGGAAAGATCTCAATAAATTTTTAGAGGTAAGGTAAGCTTGAGCTTCTTTTTCCTTTGCATAACATAAACTACGTTTTAGCATAGATAAAACGGAGAAAAGCTTCATAAAACAAAAGTATAACAGAGAGAAACTTATCCAAATCCAAGAGGCTGAGGGCGTCGCCCAATTAAAAATAGTAGCATTGAAGTCCAATTTCCAAATAAACTAAACACACTTAAGCCCAGTCTCTTCTATAAAAGCTACATTCTTGTGCTGCTCAGCTCCTACTCCTTCGGTGTTCCCTTGCACCGTTTCTGCACCAAATTCAGTATTAATATAGTCAACATATATTATAACCAAAAACCACTAAATTAAAAAGATAGGGATGGCCTTGAGCATGACAAAACTGACACATTTATACGCGAAAATAGTGCAATACAAAAGCCTGTATAGCTACTAGCATAAAGTTCACGGAAATTTACCCATTAGCATATGGCAATTCCTCACGACCACGATATGGTGGAGACTTGCTGTAGCCACGTGCACGAGGAGAGGGACTGCGACGTCTTGGAGATCGACCACGAGGACTGTGACTTCTGCTTCAAATTGGTAAGTATCAATCAACACAAAATCAATCAATGTTTTCTTAGGAGGGCTTACCTGCGCCCATAGCTTGGGCTCCTACGGTATCTAGGGCTGCGGCTGCGACGTCTTCCAGAACCACCACGTGAGCGACATTCTCGAGCAAAATGGCCAGGCTCACCACACTCGTAGCACTTCAAATCAGAACCACCGGAGCGTCCTGGACCACCTCCACCTCCTCGTCCACCTCTTCCTCTAGAATTATGAGAAAGCTCAACTCTCCAGCCATTCTTACCTGATTCAAATTCCAAACACATTGATTTTTAAAGCTGCAAAATTACATTTATCTCAATCAATTAACTACATTCATTAAATATGCCATTACAATGATGGAAAAATCAAATAGCGAGTATATTGAAAGAGGACAGACACTTCATATGAGCCCATTACAATTAACAAGTACAGCAATAATTTGAAGCACGGTTGTGATCAAAAGATTGTACATGAACTTCCTCTGCCAATAAATACATGCAATTGTAATCATTAGAAATGCATATTAATAAAGAAAGAGAATTTTGATAACTATGTGCAGTTCACGAATACCATCTAATTCACGAATTGCATCTTCAGCGTCCCTGTGATCATCAAATTCAATGAAACCATAACCCGGTGGCCTTCGAGCAACCCATACACTATCAAAAAGAAGAAAAATTAGAAAATAAAGAAAACAATAGAAAGAATTACGAAAAGTAGTTTATGACTAAATGTAGATGATCATCGCGTATCATATATCAGTTCAGAAAATGACAAAGAAAACGTAAGTTATACCTTCGAATAACTCCAAAGACACGAAACTCGTCTTCAAGATCCCGCTCCGAAACCCGTGGGTCAAGGTTACCCACGTACACGCGAGCCATTGCTTTTAAGGAGAATTCAAAAGAAATCTATAAAATATTTCCAACGTTATTCAAGATTTAAGTTCAACAAAGAAAAGGAATTTCGAAACCTAATTAATAAATTTAGAGAAGAGAAAGATGTGAAGTCCGAACCTGGTGAGTTGCGGTTGGCGCAGAGGAGGAACCAGCGGCTTCCGCTTTGGGGTCGTCGGGAAAATTAGGGCTTTCGATATTTATAGGGAGGGTAGGACGGTGATGGATATTTGCTTTGTGAAACGGCAGAATTAATCATCTGGGCCTAACCGGGCCCATTTATTACTTATTCAGATTAAAATTCAGTAGAAAACCAAATACCCAGAAAGCCCGTCTAGAAAATATTGATTATTTGTTGAACAAAGGCCTTACTACGACAGATTGAGTTAAAAAAATGAAAACCGATTCAAATCGTAACGTGTTAATAGTTTATCTAATTTAAAAATATGATTATTTGAATTTAATATTTCTAATAATTTTATTTTTATATTTGAGGTTCATCAATGGTAAGGGTGGATAAGATCGGGTATCCGATCAATTTAACTAAAATTGGTCTCGATTTTAGTATCCATCAGTTCTTAAAAATTGAAACCGGTCTAGTCCCGGTCAAACCGGATCTCAAATTTCAAGAATTACTCTTGGTATTAGTGAGAACCAGTATCAGTACCGAGTACCCAGTTAATTAATTTATTATTAAGAAATTTTGAATATGAACATCAACAATAATATTAAATAACGTTGAAGCCTTAAAACAAGTCAGACTCATAATATTCATACATAAAGAGAAACAATAAACTAAAGAACTCAAGATACTAAATACCCATCAGGTACCGAGTCCAAAAAATCAGGATCCAACGCCAATCCCGATTACAATCAAGATCTAAATTGTAGATTTGATCCTGACTAGACCGAGATCAATTCTAAATAAAAATCCACTATGTATGATCGAAGCTAAAATCAAAATCGAATAATCAAAATTTTTACCCTTCTTCAATAATGACATCTCCAAAGCTTGCAAATCCTCACAAGGCTTACACCATTTGGTTTAGGCACTCGGTTGTGCTTCGGTAAGAACTACATAATGATTCAATTTATAGACGAACTAAAATTTTTATATAAGAGGTATAAACTATCAAAAAGATATACTAAAAATATAATGGTATAAAATTATGAGAGTTTAGAGAATAAATAATTAAGTTATCAATAGTAAATATAATATATATATATAAAATATACAAAAATTTTAAATTTTTAGGGAATCTGACTACACCCCATTACTCTCCAGATCCATCCCTGGTTCTGTTCTTCTAGCCACTATCGTCTCCAAATTTACGTTCTCTCTATCTCCGAGCTATCGTCATTCTCCTGTTTTTAGTATGCTTGTTGAACCTGAACAAGGTGTACATATACAAATACAAAGGATCTAGTGTGACACTCCACAGGCTTTAAGCCTGATTATTATTACTGTTGTATGAAATGAAGCTTTTATACATGTATTTTTCTATTTCCCATGAAAGAAATAGATTGAGAACTGAGAGCCGAATGTAGTGAAGCAAATCTGTTAAATAACAGTCGTATGGGCACAAACTGTAAGTGAAAATATATGCCAAAAATATACATAGAAAGAACCCTACAGTAAAGCATTATACAACCTTCGGTTGGTTCAAACTGAATAATCCTTATACTACGTCCAAAATAATTGGAACAAGATTTTTTTTTTTTTCATTATTGGACATAACCAAGCTACCTGAGAAGTGCGTGCAAATAAAAACTGCAAACCACAGTTGCCTGGTTGAGCTAAAATGAATCAATGGATCATGTTCAGAAATTAGGGAAAATTGATTGGAGCCATGTCGAAATCATGGTTGACGCTCCTTGTTAAACTTTTTTCACAAAATCAACGGGTAACCTGCACTTGCAAGAGCATAAACTCGAGTATGAGAAGAGTGGTTAGTAAGAAACAGGACATGAACCCAATAAACAAGATGGAATATTAAAATGGCGCAAGTCTTATACAGGATTTACAGGTATAACTATATGAAATAACTACATCTCGGAAAAGGGCCACTAACCACATTGACTTGTCAAAATACAAAAGCTGCCAACAGTGTATGCAATACAGCCCAATAGATCATAATGCCAAGCCGTAAGGCAGGTTGTCGCATGAGCGCACGATCACAAGAAACCCTGGCACATTTACATAAACAAAGTTACTTGATGAAAATTAAATCTCTGCATAAATGAACTTTGCACTTCTTCAGATGAAGACTGAAAAGCAGAAATGACTCCTACCATAAGCCATCTATCATATCGGTTATCGGTCTTGTAAACCTTGGAACAACCCTTGATGTGGTAAGTGATTTGAAACCATGAACTGAGGAAACAACATTAAAATGCAAGGATTAAAAGATCTATGCATTTAATTAAATGTTATCTTCACTCGAAGCAGAAATAAGTATAAACATAAAGAATTTAAATAGTAAAGGGTACCTTTATCTTCGTCTTCATCTTGTAACCTACTATTATTACCATCATCCATATCTATAGGAATAGCAACTTGATCAGTATTGACTTTGCGTAAACTACGAACTTGGGATGCTGTAGAGGTCCCTGCTATTGCCCACTTGTTTATCTACACAAATAGAAAAAACGACAACTCAATATAAAAATATTTAATGTGCAATTGATTATGCAAAAGCATAACGAATTAATGTGAACCGGTAAGCATATATCAACTTTTAAAATCCTTATTATTTGTTAAAGTACCACTTTTCTTTAGAAGTAAAATTATCAAATGATGAAATATTTTCCGTATGATTTTTGATTCTATAGCTTGAACTCATTGCATCTATGACTGTTTCACCGTTTCATGAAACCAAACAAGATGTCTACCTCCTGCTCCCAGAGTAAAATGTGATATGCTGATAAGAAAACAGAGAAACAACAAACTGTGAGATAGAAATTAGGCTTCATATCTCACATCCCAGTTTTGACCATCACTAGCTTTCTAAAGGTCTTTAACAACGTGCTGTTCATGAAAATTGCAAACACACCAAATATCTTACCAAAGGTTCAACCTCCACAATTTCAGAGTTCAAACTAGCTGCCTGACCCTGATCCACATCTCCCACACTTTCAAGCAAATTTAACTGGGATTCCATCTCATGCAAAGTCTTTTTGAGAGTTTCTTCTTTGTGTGTCAACTCCTCCACTTTACTCCTTTCTGCTTGCAACAATTCATCCCTATTTTTAGCAACCCCCCGAAGGTCCTCCAGTTCAGATATCATTGAGCTAATCCTGTTATGTATTATTTCCTTGTATTCAGGCACCTTATAATCCTTTGTATCAAAATGAAGATCAGGTAAACCAACCCGAGGAACGATTGATTCAAACCAACTCAGAAACTCATTTATCTCATCCGAGTCTTTTTTATTGCCTATTTGTGAGGCAGCAAGAACATCATTGGTGCATCTTGTGACCTCTTGTCTTAAGAATGAAATCTCAGCATCCCGATCTTGTAGATGTGATTGCAGCTGTTCAACCTGGGAAATAAGACTTTCTGATAGAGCACGAAGCTCATCAAACTTGCTTACTGTGATGGAAAGCTTTTTCACAACTTTTCCACGGGAAGCTTCAAGGTTCTCTAAATCTGTGTTTTTCTGTTGTAGTACTTTTTCCAGTTCCTCAATCTTCTTCGTCAACTCTTCCATTTGGACCTCCTCCTCATCAATTGCTTGCATAAGGGCTTCAATTTCTGTCAGGGAATAGCATTCACAAATGAAGATTCCAAAACCAAATGAATATGAAAGGAAACTAAAAAGTAGGATTCAAACAAATAATCATGCCTTGGTCTTTCGATGATAATAAATCTGTCATTGATTTGACTTTATCCTGCAATTCCACTGTGTTGGCTTGCACATTCTGCAGTTCTTTCACTCTCTGCTGCAGTGAAGTATGTTCTTCCCTCACTACTTCCAGTTCTCTCTCCAAATCATACATCAGGGTTTTTGAAGATTGAAGATCTCGTGAATAATTTGCGGCAGACGCTTCAGCTAACTTGATTTGATCAACAAGCTCCATGCACATTCTATCTTTCTGGATATCCTTCTCCTGAATCTCTTTCTGCAAATTTGCTATGGTTATTTTCATTTCCCTCTGGCTTCCTTCAATAATTTCAGTTTTCATATTCAAAAAATCTTTC
Organism: Abelmoschus esculentus; assembly: GCA_035048815.1. Lineage (NCBI taxonomy): Eukaryota > Viridiplantae > Streptophyta > Magnoliopsida > Malvales > Malvaceae > Abelmoschus > Abelmoschus esculentus. The sequence goes on from JAUCBN010000025.1 coordinate 1,686,584, forward strand.
ACTGTAGAAAAAAGTTTATCTGCCATAGTCTTGATATTTTCCTCAGTGGCAACACTATTTTGTCCACTGAAAGAAAGTACTCCATCAGCTGATGTAACAGGCTTCATGTTAGTGTCCAGATCAGCAGCAGACAAATTATTTCCTAACAGCTCGGCTTCTTGATTTTCTATCTCCAAGACTGAATTAGCACATGTCTCATAAAGCAAGGCAATTTTTCTTCTCAACACAACAATCTCCATGTCTTTCGCTTTCCCAATTGATTCTATATGCATAATGTTTTTCTTCATAGCTTCAAATGACTCTGTCATGGAATTACGTTCTCTATACAAGATCCCCAGTACATTCCATATCCCATAACCTTTTTCTTGTAAAGATTTTGACTGCACAATCAACTTTTCTTTCAGTGCAGTAATTTCAGTTCTCAAATCTTGCAGGTGATGCCAGATTAAACCACAAACTTCAACTATTGCATTGTCATCTAAAGGGTCTTGCATATTGATAACCGGCCAAGTATCCACAAATTGAATGTTCTCCTGAAGCGGAAACCAATAAAAAATTAGCAACCTATTCATGAAATACCCCAGTGAGACAACAAAGATTACTTTTTCGGCCAATCAAAAGGATTTTTGTTTAATATAGTTGACTTGCATGCAACTCAATGTGAAAAAATGATAGCAATACAGGAAGTATGACCAACAATTGGCTGCAGAAAGAAACCACAAAAGAAACATGATAGAGGCAAACCACCATGTTTCCTGAAAAAAGGCAAACCCCAAACTGAATGCACAAAGGAAAAACCATTCATATGTTACCTTGTCCTCTAAATTGTTGGGCATACTGTATGGAGAACCAGAAACATCTTGGGCATCACCCCCTTCCGAGCATAATTTAATGTTAACCTCCAAATTTTGAAGAAATTCCAAGTCCTTTGAGAAAACATTAGACAATAGGTTATGAATATAATTGACACCCTTCCTCAGAGCATTTATACTAGATTGAAACATCATTAATTCAGAATACTGTTTCCTTTTTTCTTCAGAGTGATTTGTAGATAACTTTTCAAGACGTGAGAGAATGTCAACTTTTGCAGCCTCTGCCACGTCTTTTTCTTTAATGACTTCTGTAAGTTCACTGGCAAGTTTTGCTACATCTTCCTGAAGAGCATCATTTCTCTCTTGCACTTCATTCAACTCCGCAAGCAGTAGTTCAGCAGCTCGCTTTGACTTGCGTGACTCTTGTTCAGAAGAAGCTGCAGTAGCACGCAAATCATGACAAATTTTCTCAATTCGTCCCGACTTCTGTACCGGATCAAAGATATTAATTTCACCACCAACATCAATGTCAGCTATTGTATTTGATATTCTGCTCAAAATATGCCCTTTCTCCTCCAACATATGCTCAGTTTCTGACAGATGATTCCTCAGGTTGAAACAATCTGCTTCTAGGGCTTCTATTCTTTCAGGGTAAACAGAGAAGTCTCTCATCTTCAATTCATAATCAGACAGAGCATTTTCCCGGTGGCTGAGCTCAGATTTCAAGCGTTCCAGATCAGCATTCATCTCTTCAATGGTTTTTTTCAGACTGTCCCGCTGCTGCACCAAAGATTTCCCTTTTCTAACGGCAACATTTAACTTTTCTCTAAGAGAAGTTGACTTCTGCTCTTCTTGATTAAGGAGCTCTTGCAACTCCACCCTTTTCCTTTCAAGTGCTTGAACTTCATGAAGCAAAGATTGATGCTTTCCAAAGAATTCATCTCTTTCCTCCTTCACTTGCATCAATTCATGCAACATTTCTTCCAGCTCTTTCTTTAAAGAAACTACATCCTCCTCAGAATTCAGTGTGTCTCTGCTTCGAGCTTCTAGGGTTGCATCACCTGGCTTGGTCTCTACAAGTTCAGGATTCCCAGACTTGAGATTATTGTAACTCTCTATAAGCCTCTTCAATAATCCTTCCAAGCATGCAATACTACTGCCACTCAAAACCAAATCTTCTGCATCAGCATCCTGTAATACATCAGAAACCAAGTGTTGCAATCTCCTTATCCCGCTATCCATCTCGAGAAGATGTTCCTCCTCCTCGATCCTCTTAACCAATTCTTCTTGCAAACTTGTGACTCTAGTATGAAGTTTATCATTCTCACCTTCAAAATGAGCTGCCTTTTCCAAAAGGTTATGATGATTAGAAGTTGTCGTTTCCAATCTTTCAGAAAGCTGATCCCTCTCAAGTATAACAGATTGAAGATCTGCCTCAAGACTAGATACTCTCTTTTCTGATTCTTCCAAATCAGCAGATAGAAAACCACATTTATTTTCAAGATTATCAATCTTATTCTGCAAAGAATTTCTTTCATAATTAGCATCTGAAAGAGCATCCCTCTCCATCATAACTGATTGAAGATCAGTCTCAAGACTAGATACTCTCTTTTCTGATTCTTCCAAATCAGCAGCTAGCGAACCACAATATTTTTCAAGATTATCAATCTTCTTCTGCAAAGAATTTTTTTCATGATTAGCTTCTGAAAGAGCCACTCCTAACCATTCAATCTTTTCTTCAGGTTCCATGGACCGCAATTGTGAAGGCATAGAGATTCCATCCAAAAGTTCCTCCCATTTTTGCACCAAGTGGTTCCTCTCCATTAAGGACTGTTCCAGCATTTCATTTTGTTCTGCCAACCCATAAAATTTGCTCTCAAGGTCCTCATATTTTCTTCTCAAGTCCTCCCCTAAAGTTGAGCCTTGTGAATCTTCTTTCCAGGTATCCACGGAAGCAACACCTGCATCAGAGTGTAAACCTTTGATTGAATGTTGTTGATCCCAATCAGTGGGAGACAAAGAATTACCAGTGGTGGACCTTGCTAGCCAATCAACCTTTTCAATAATATCTCTAGAATGGAAATGCTCAGGCAGATCCAGGTCTTCTAAAATCTCTTCAATTCTCTGCAGTACAGAGTCTTTGAGAAGAAACGATTCCCTTAATGCAGTAGCTGAGTTGCGAATGTATGAAAGTTCAGATTCTAGAGCATCCACACGCTCACCTGCCTCTGAATAAGTTTTCAGTTTTATTTCTAATTCCTGAATCAGATCATCTTTTGCTTGTAACTCCTGAGAGCATCTCTCGAGCTCAGCAGATGTCTCTGCAAGTGACTGCTTAAGACCGTCACGCTGAACTACCAAACCTTTTCCCTTGGCCACAGCTATGCTAAGCTTTTCCCTAACAGAAGACACTCGCTGCTCTGACTGTTCAAGTTCACTTATTTTCTCCTGTAACTCGGACTGTGCAGTCACAAGGGCCTCCTTTTCCTGGAGCAGACTTTCTTTCAGAGTGAGGATTTCCAGTTCCTGCTGAAGCTTCAATGCATCTAGCTGATGTATTTTTTCCTCCAATTCTGTCAATTCAATCACCTTAGATCCAGACTCCTTTCTGCAATCACTCGCCTGCTTAACAAGTTCTTTGCATTTCTTAACGAGCAAATTAACTAAAAATTCAAGACGGGAAGCAGGTCCTTTATCTGAGTCAGTTTCATAGTCTTCCAGTTCTATGACATTCTCAACATGCTCTATAAGCTTTTGAATGGCATTTGAAAAAAAGCCGCATTTTCTGCTCATTTCCTTAAAGTCTCTTGTCCTATTCATCAATTCTGAATTAAGCTGGTCATTAACAGACTGGAGATGTAGCCTTTCACCAAAAACATTCTCCAGTTGTTCAATGAATATTGTATACTTACTGTAATCTAAGAGATCAGGCAGCTTCTCAACTTGTGGATTTATCTCCGCCTCTCCCAATGCGCATGAATCAATCACAAGTTTCTTTAGGCCATTGTATATCTCATGTAGCATCCGTGTCAGAAATTCGTTCGTCCTGAGCAAATCATTATACTTCTCATTCACTTCTTTGTATGAACTAGATATCGAATCATGACCTGCATAAGCAGCTTGCAGTTCCTCTTGCAGATCTTGGATTGACTTAATGGCAGAACTAACCGATGTCGCAATATGACTACTTGTATCTAAAATACCGTTGCTGTTATTTGAGAAGCTGGAGTTGGAAACTCTCCCAACACACTCATCAAGCCTCCTGACTGTTTCAACAATCTGAGTAACCTTAGATTTCCATTCTTGTTCAAGTGTCAATTCCCTCTCGGCTGCTTCCTTCTGCGAACGTTCTAACTGTTGATTCAAATCATAAGCAATCTCATCCGACCTTTTCTGTAAGTCAGAGAAGTGACCCTGCATTTCAGTAAGTCTCAACTGATACTCACTCAATTTCTGAAAAAGCTCAGCATTTTCTTTACTACAGCCACTTTCTTGCTGCTTTAGAGCTTCATAAAGAACCTCAAGTTCATTGTTCTTAGCTTCAATTAGAAATGCATGCTGCTTAGCAGCTTCATACAGAACCTCCAGCTCAATGTTGCTTGCTTCAAGATTATCACTGTATTCCTTCAAAGCTTCATGTAGAACCATGAGCTCCCCAAATGTCAAATTAGCAGATTTCCTACGATCCCTCTCTCCTCTATATATGGAACTGGCATTATCAGCATCCTGAACCAAAAGCTTAAGTACTGCGCTCAGATCTTCTGTTATCTCTTTAGTTGAATTAAACAGGTCCCCCAGCGATTGACATGCAGTCACACCTCTTTCTTCAACCTCAGCTTCATCATGAGGAATCTTTGACTCGAAGGACTGAATTAGTTTCGATATTCCGGGCACACCTGGTTTACTCCTGGACTGCTGTAATACCACTGATTGAGAGTGCATCAGTTCAATTGCCTTTCCAAGGTTTTGAAATATTCTTTCAGCCTCCATCAAGTGTTCCTTCAAGACTAGAAAACCAGAAGAATCATCAAAGATTTCATGCTCATGCAGCTCAAGTGACAGACCACCAACATCATTAAGGAAGGTTTTCTCCAATACCACGGTGGATAATTCCGGATCTCGCATCCAAGGGATCTGGCAGGAATGTTCATTTTCACGAACCCCACTACCCACATCCAATTTTTTTACTTGACTCCCAGTTTCAACATTGTGGGTTTCCCTACTATCAATTTCTGCTAACTTGGCCTTGTGCAAATCTAGACTGGCATTGAGTAAACTATTTTCCTCTATTAGTTTCTCCATGCGTACAGTTACTTCTTTTAGCTCAACCTCAAGTTGTATGTGTTGAACATGTTTTGTAGCTAACTGCTCTTGAAGAACAAGCAGCTCAGAAGCAAGTTTCTGGTTCTCATGGACAAAATACTCCTTGTCCTCCTCAAGCTTCTTTTTCTCCTCTGTAACTAAAGCAAGGTTCCCCTTCAAGTTCTCCTCCCTCTCACTAGCAAAAGCCAGTTCAGACCTGCATTCTGCTAGCTCGTCTACAAGGTATGCATTTCTCTCAAGAACCTCGTTGATGGAAGTGCGAAGCACAGATACCTCATCAATAAACTGCAGACAACGCTGTTCAGATTCCGTATGAAGATCAGACTGCTCAGCCAGCTGCAAATACAATATATCTTTTGTAGAAGTTGTGACATATAATTCCTCTTTCACTTTCGCAAATAAATCTGGATGGTAAGATGGTGCCAATCTATCAGGCCCAACATCTGGAATAGAAACTAATACCTGCAAGTTTAGCAGATGCCTATATTCATCTTCATCTAGAGTTCTTATCACCTCTACCAGCTGAGAGAGTCTGACTGGAGAACCATCTCCGAGAAGAGTCGTGGTCAGATCAGATAAATTTGCCCATTTTGTCAGATGAGATCTTTCATGACTTCCATCCTGAGACACAAAGGACCCCTTAGGTAAATGTTGCTGTTTTTCTTCTAAAGTCTTGTCATTACCATAATCACCAGATGGAGAGCAAATTTCTTGTTCTTCTTCAACATGTGAACAAGATATTACTTCTTCAGCATGTTTATTTGTCAACTGATAACTAGCATCCAAACTTTCATCTGCCTGGGAACTGCTGGCTGCTCCAGTAGATAGAGATGCATCATCTCTACTGATATACTGCTCTGCCTCACTTGATTGTCCCTCCACATTAGTTACTTCTGAAGTTTCCCCTTCAAGAGGTTTAGCGCAGTCAACATGCTCGGACAAAGGAGGTTTACCATCAACATCAAACTTTGTTTCACCAATTCCATCAAATCGGTTTAACCCCAAACCATCAGCTTCCTGCAATCCCCCTACCCAGCAACAAATAAGAACTTAATTATTCATCAAAACATACATAACTCATCCCAAATTAACCCAATGTAATCCCCTAACACAGAGTATATAAGAAAAGAAATTAAAAACTATGCACCAAGAGAAGAAGAGCACAACCTACATCTGTACCTGATTTTCCCTTTGCTCGAGACAAGGACGTGTCAGGAAAATCATCTTGCAAAAGCAGTGGATTGTCCCTCATTTCATTGTTGGCATCTTCTGAATTGAGTTTAGCCACTGTCCCTTCTATGGCATCAACTGAACTAGATGGATGTGGCACAATATCATGTTTACTTCCCCCTTCAGAAACCGATATATCTGCAGTCAAGGAAGGTATTTCTGCACTCATAATACTATTAACACACTGAGTACTTTCCCCTGCATTAGAGACGGAAGAATCAACATCAGGTTCACCAAGGGCTAAAACTTCAGCGGGTACTCCCGCATTATGGGTTACTACAGTTTCAACATTTCCTGTCATAGATACAATAGGCTGTGACACATCCAATTCAACGGCAGCAGTTTCGCCTTCAGAGGCATGTGACAGGACTGCTGGTTTGGCAACAGACGATGCTGCATCATCAGATATGTCGGATTTTTTAGAAGACTTTCCTCGACTGCTACTCCCTTTACCATCCTTCCTTTTGCGAAATTGTTGAAGCTGGAAAGATAACATTAAATTATACACTAATCAAACCTATTACCTTAAAAACAGACAAAGAAGTTGCATCTACCAAGCTAGAGACAAAATCCTATTAAAGGTGCAGAGTATGAACAAAAGATTTGATTTTCTTCAGCTCTTTCTTTTTATTAAAAAACATAAATTAAACATGGATTGATGAAACACTAGAAATCAGCTGCGAAAGTGGAAACAAGTCAAAATCAGCAGTACCATGATGGTGAACTATTCCTGCCTCAAAGAAAAATATCATGGTTGAAGAGAAAAAGTATAACCAGACAGCCAGTGTACTTGGGAAAGAGGAGACATAAGCCCAAAAGCAAAGATGATGAAGTAAATATAATGGAAACCTTTTGACGTCCGGCAGCAAGCAGATCTGTACGATTCTTGTTCTTGTCCTTGTCCATCCAATCCGGTTTTGCTCCCACTCTGACAGACTCAGGAAATCAAAGGCAAGTCCCAATCACCATCAGAATCTCCTTCTTAACTACGCCCACAACAATCATGAATGAACAGTGTGAAAAGAATTACTATCAATTTATATAAAAATTGAAGCCCCCAAATAGGTGCAGTGTTCGACCATGGCAGTTTAAGGTTTTTGAAAGTACATAGATGTGAGTGTAATTTTAATGGGAAAATTTTGCAAGATGAATAACTTAATTTCTTTTTCTAACGTTTTTCCAGTAACCGAAAATAAAACAGAGTCGCCCATCTCAATATTCAAAAAAGAAACAACTAAAGATTACAATCCTGAACCGGAAAACACGAATAATGCAAATTTGATCGACGATAAAAACAAATGTTGAAAGATTGCAATAGAAATACCTGGAATTCCCGTGCTTTGCAAAATGAATAACTTAATTTGCTTTTCTTTTTTCCAACATTTTTCAAAAACCGAAACTAAAACAAAATCCCCAAACTCAGTATTAGAAAAGAAACAACAAAAGATTCCAATCTTGAACCAAAGGATCACAAAAAGAAAAAGACAAATATGATTGCCAACAAAGAAGACGTTGAAGGATTGCAATTGCAATACCTGGAATTGCCGCGATCTGATCGACAACGTGGCGCCGTAAATGAGGCTTTTTGGTGCCGAATTTGCTTCAGGATTCGTAAGTTAGGCGAGTTTATGCGGGTGCCTGTAATTTGTGTTCGTATATTTAAAATTTTTTTCACTTAGATCTAAAGCAAACTTCTCAATCCTGTGCAGCTGAAATATCCAACTCCGCATACTTTCACTTCTTGCAAGCTTTCCTGCAACGTTTATATCTGGATTTGGGCCAAATCGACGGCAATGACCAGTAGAGTTACTATTCGGATTTTGGTCCAACTCTTATGATCTTTCCAAATCAACCCAGAGTTTGATCCAAAAATGTGAAGGCTGGAGACCCATAAAAAGGGATTGCAATTTGCAAATTAGGGTTAGACTTAGGATTACTAGTCCAAATGTCACGAGATCATTTTATAAAAATAAATTAATTAATAGTTAATTATGCATATCAAATTATTAAATATAGGTTTTTTTAAGATGAATATTAATTATTTTTTATTATGATTATTTATTGGATTTTAATTTATTAAACACTTAAATTATAAATTCAATTGCAAGATATATAAATGGAAAAATAATTAGATATGTAAACGAATATTAATTTTGAAAATATAAACTAAATATGGATCACTTTAAAACTTGTATAGATAATTTGTTTCTGCATTTGATATTAATATTTGAATCAAAATATTTTTTTATTTATTAGATTAACATTCAAATAAATTTATTTAAAAACAATACTTTTTTATGTCAGATAAATTTCTTCAATAAAATAATAAAAACTGAATATATAATTATTTTAATTTTATTTAATAATCACTTTAGTAATTTTGTTTTTAACATTTAATAGCGTGATTATAATTGATTAAATACTTGTACAATAAATTTATCACAATTAAAATATAATAACTAAATCAACACTAATCCTATAATTTAAAGAGATAAGTTGGGTACTGGCTCAACCTAGGTCGTGTGTAATTTTTTTTTATTCAGCTACAGTTATTAGTAGTATCTGTTCTAGAGTATACTCTCAACCTTTTTAACATTGAGCTCAGTCACTGAGCTAACAGCATCGGTGCTCGAACCCGTGACCTTTAGAAACAACAACCGTTCCTTTAACCGATGAGACTAGATGGTTGGTGCAGGTTGTGTGTAATTGAGATGCCATGAAAGTGGTCACTTTTCAAATTGACCTAATTTCATCCACTTTGAATCTGTTGAATTAATCCGTCAAAGCAAGGCTTTAGAATATCTGTCTGCCAATAAGGAAAACTCAAACATACAGAAAATTACTATTAAGAGTATTACTAGTAATGTATTACCAATTATGGTCTAAAATATTAATAGTTGATGCTCTCTCAGTTATTATTTTTTTTAACCCTAAATCTTAAATAAATATTTAAATTATTATTTTTAAATAGACGTTTAAAATATATTTTAAATTAATTAGATAATCAATATTTTTAATGTTAACTTTTATTAATAATTTTTATTATTTGATATGTGTCATTTTCTTTAAATTTTAAAATTAATAAATAAAATAATTTTAAGGGTAAACTGTAATGAAAGTCATTTAATTATGGATAGGTTACATTTGGGTCACTCAATTATTAAAAGTTACGTTTGAATCACTTAATTATGAGTAAGTTTACATTTGGGTCACTCAATTAATAAATATTATATTTAGATCACTCAATTATAGGTAAGGTTACATTTGGGTCATTCTTCATATTTGAACAAAAGTTTATCAATTCGTGTATTAGATTAACTAATGATTTCAAATAAAGTACTCTAATGTTAACAAGGGTATACAAGTGATTTATAAGAAAAACGACAAAACTGATATACCTTTTAAAATACGAAGGGTGGCTTAAATGTAACCTTACTTATAATTGAGTGACCCAAATATAACCTTTAATAATTGAGTGACCTAAATATAACCTTACCATAAATGAGTAACTCAAATATAATTGTATCAATAATTAAATAACCTTTGTTGCAGTTTACCCAAAGTTTAATTAGATCGTGAATTTAAAATATTTAAGACCCAAAAACTAAATATCTAAATCTTCTTAATTTTGATTATTTTCATGGCATAAAGATAATTTTCACCCTTAACGTTTATGATTTTTATCATTTTGGCCCCTATTCTTTTTTTGGGATAAATTTAACCCTTGACCTATGTCTTTTTAACAAATAACTCATTTTTTAACTACCATTATAACTGAACCGTTGAAAATTTAATAATGATAACATGTCATATATATATATATATATGTGTGTGTGATAATATATTTTAAATGACATAGAATCTAACTTATTAAATATATGTATATATATAATATAATTTTATTTCAGTATAAAATATAAAACAATTAAAATTTAAATAAAATATTAAAAATTAATTAAATCCAAAACAAAAAATTACTAAAACTCCGATTTAGATTAAAACTAAAATACCTAAATTCTAAACTAAAATAATAAAAATCCAATTGATTATTATCAAAATCATTTATCTTTGATTCACCGGTAATAAACTATACAAAACCCTTTCTTTTCAAATTATGTTCATACCTTTTTAGATAAAATTTTAATTTTACTATAGTTAAGGTTGAGAATGTTTAGTAGCCTTTTGTTTTAAATTTAATTAATTTTTAGTGAATATTTTTTTAATATTTTATTTGAATTTTAATTGTTTTATATTTTTAGATTGGAATAAAACTATATTTCGCGTGTATGTATTTAATATACTAGATGTTAAGTCATTTAAAATATATTATTACATATATATATGACATGTCATCATTATTAAATTTAACGGTTCAGTTATCATGATAGTTAAAAAATGAGCTATTTGTTAAAAAGACATAGGTCAAGGGATAAATTTATCACAAAAAAAGAATATGGGCCAAAATGATAAAAATTATAAACGTTAAGAGTGAAAATTATCTTTATGCCTATTTTCATTGTCATTGATCGATTTTTTATGACAGGAATGAGGTATTTTTATCCATAAACGACACACACATCATTTATCATTTATCATATCATCGTTTGTCGTGAATTATCATAATAGATAGTTTAATTATCTTTATATTTTTATATGACATCGATCATTTTTCGACAACAATATAATAATTGTAATAATCTGACGTCGATGATTGACGACGTAACAACCGATAGCGAAATTATCTCAAATCTAGATTTAAATATTAAGTGTAATTTGGAACTAATTTATACCGAACTTTAAACTCATAACATTTAAAATACACTTTTTTTTAAATGAACTCCAATAGTAAAATAATTAATTTTTAAGAGTTTTAAATAAAAAATAAAATATTATAGGTTTTACAGCTATTGTCACGTCCCTAGATTTTCACGCCCGTAGAACTCGGCAACTCTATCCAGAACGTGCGGCCTTAGGCTTTGTAACTCTAGACAAACGCCTAAGTAAGCCTTTTCACTCCTCACGGAAGATCAAACTTCCCAAGCACCGACAAACGCAAAGCATTCTATGCGGAAGCGAATCAAACGAGATGAGCTAGGAAGAACGCTCAAGAACGTTCAAGAACACTAAAGAACACTAAAGAACAAAGAAAGAAACACACTCGGAGATTTAGAGAAAATGCCTTTATTCCTTGGAAACTTGGAATAACTCAATGCTCACTGATACACACTGATACATCAAATGAGGTGGGGAAGGCCTCTATTTATAGTTGAACTCCCCTCGATCCTACGATCTATACAATTTTACATCGACGGCTATGATACAACCTTATCCATTTACAAAGCATAATTCTGGGAATATTCTCACCCAACTATGGAAAGAATCTTCTGTGTTCACACAAAGTGTTCACACACCTTAGATGGATAAGTCTCTCCCTGGATCGGGCCAATGTTGGTGGTCTTCGCAAGCCCAGCATTGCTCTTGGAATTACTTGGGCAGGCCACATCACACCAAGTGATGCCAATGTCCTGGACCCCAAACAACGGCCCGTGACCCTATATAGACACTGCATATTTATATGCATATATAAATTATCTAAAATAAAGTGTGTGAATTAGAAAAGGAAAGAAATTGGGTAGACAGTTGGATTAAAAAAAAGTTACCAAGTCTGTTAAATAGTATAATTATAGTTTAGACTTTGTAACAATGAGAATATTTTCCTGAATTAAGCCACATTAAAATTTCAATTCACAAAATATTTTTTTAGACTTATTCTTAAAAATGTCATTTTAATTGAGTGGAATTACATGTCAACATTATTTATTGTTTATTCATGTAACTTTAACAAAATCAATTTCTCTCCATCATTTAGGCAATTTTAAAAATAATAATATTTAAGATTATATTTAAGGAAAAAGATAATTTTAGAGAAATAAATTAAATTTTACGTGTTATTTGGATCTCACTATCATGCAGGTAGCGAAATATTTATAGATCGTTGGATTAAACTGAAAATATATTAATTTCAACGGTGTACATGCACCTCACCACCTGCAACGAGGTTGTAGACTAGAACGTCGAATTGAACTAAAAATATATTAATTTCAAGGTATATATGTACCTCGTCACCTGTAGATAATAAAATCCAAACAATATTATAAATTTTTACCCATTTCTCCAAAATTACCCTAAACTAATCTATACTCCTAAATATAATCATAAAAATCATTATACCCTTAACTTTATCATCTTTTGAGTTTTTTTTTTAAAAAAAACATACCTAAAATTTCGGAAAAATCAGAAACATAAAGCGAAAAGGTTCAAGGGAAAATTTATGCTAAAACTTAAATTATAATACTATTATTTTTCTCAAATATTTTATCTAATAATATTTTAGATTTTTATTAATATTATTTTTTTTTATCAAAAGAAACAACTTCATTACCAAAACAGATCGCATACAGAAGCATGGAGATTAAGATTCTAAAAATATAATTAAAGTCGATATAAATGATGGCAAAACAAGATAAAAAAATCATACTTAAAGAGGGTAAAAATAATTAAGATAAAAATAAAAACAAACTACGGCCACAAACCAAAAGGTCAACACAAATATATCCGAAGATATGAAGGTCAGATCTAGAAGAATTTCTTACTCAAAAATAACTATTTAAACTTTAAAATTTTCAGTTCGTATCATCGGAAAATTATTAATTAAAACGGTAAAAATAATTATAAGAAGAGACAACAAAACCCTAAAACACGACATGCAGGGATAGAACTATATGGGAAAGAAGGGTAATCGCTATCGTTCGCAAAGATTTTTTTTTAATTTTTTAAAATTATTTTTTACGAATTTGTCCCATACTTCAAAATAATTATGTTTTATCTCCTTCAACCCTAAATCTTGATTACATGCAATTATTTTAAGTCGAAATGACATAACACAAATCCCATGCTACATAAAATGATATTGGTTTGGGTTGTTATGATTAGGAGTGATAATGAGCTTGACCACCTCGCAAGTTATTCGGGTTCGGTTCGGCTTGAGATCTTAGCGAACCGATTCAAGCTCAACTCGAAAAGCTTGTGAACAAGCTCAAAATAATTATATTATATATATCAGTGACGGATCCAGAAATATTTACGAGGGTGGGCACAAATCAAAATATACTTTAGGGTGGGCACAAGTAATAAAATTTAAAAAATTCAGGGTGAGCACAACCATAAAAATTTTAAAAATTTAAGGATTAATTCATAAAAAATTTAAAAATCAAAGCTAAATGTATGAATTTTAAAAAATTCAGGGTGGGCACGGGCCCACCCTCAACCTAACATGGAAGAAAAATAATAAAATAAAATATGAGAAATCTACTAAAAATAAATTAACTAAAATAAATTAGGCATTTTTTTATTTTAAGTCGAGCTGAGCTTGATGAGTCCGAACTGAGCCCGACGAGCTACGAGCTCAAGCTGAGCCCATAATATTATTTCCGAACGGAACCCAAGTCTAAAATTCCGAGCTCGCCGAGCCTTGAACCCGAGCCGAGCCCAATAACACCAGTTGTCATGCTTGGCTCGGTTTGACTCGTTATCACCCTTGGTTATGATTATCACCCTTGGTTATGATTGATATTGTTATCTACTTTATTTTTAGAAAGAAAAAAAAATGACTGAACACAGATTCCCATTAACAGCAATTACTAATTTACTATGGTTTTAGTTTAAAAGATAAGATGTTAAAACGTAGGGAAGGGGTCAACTGTCAAATCGAAGCGCGTACTGTGTTCTAAACCTCACCTATTTCGCCGCCGGAAGATATTAACGGGAGTATTACCTATTACCGTGCCCTTCCTTTGTCTATAATATATGGTTACCAAATACGTATACGTATCGTATGCTATATATAGTATAATGTCTTGAGAAAAAATCGTAAAAGTAAAGAAGCAAAGAAAAACACATTTGTATATTTTATATAAACCTAACCTAACCTAACCTTAAATTCAATCCCTTGTCGTGTTTTGCTGTTGGTGTTTTATCTCTTTCTCTATCCACAACTAAAAGCCAATGAGCTTTGCTTCCCTAGTAAGAAGCGGCGAGCAAATAATGGAGGAATTATAGATAAATACCCTGCTTCTTGTTGATCCTCTTCCTTTGTTACTTCGTTGTTTTATCCTTTCTTTGATTCCGTTGTATTTTTGTTTCCTTTTCAAGACAAGAAAAGGAAGAAGGGGAATTTGTGGGAAGAAATGGAGGTTCTTGCGGGTCCCACGCTCGACATGGAGGCCGCTGCCGCTGCATCTACGGCGGCCTTTGTTAGAGAGCGACGGCCTGAGGAGAAGAAGATTGATTCATCTTGTTTTTTTCTCAAGGAGGAGGATGTTGGCGGGTCGCCGGCTATATCATTGGAGAGTTCGTCGTCCATTGGATCGTCGGGAGACAGCGATGTCGAAGAGGAAGACGGCGTCGTTTCATCTAGGGCAAATGGAACCTTGGGTTCGTTGAATTCGCTAGAGGATTCTCTTCCCATCAAGTTAGGATCTCTCTCCATTTCTCTCTTTTTCTTTGTTAAATGAAATTGTGAACGGAACATCTCTAATTGGAATTGCAAATTTTCCGGATAATTGGATCTAACCTTTTTGTTTATCTTGTTTTGGACAGGAGGGGATTGTCGAATCACTATGCGGGAAAATCAAAATCATTCGCAAATCTGTTCGATATAAGCACAGTAAAAGAATTGGAAAAAGCAGAGAATCCATTCAACAAAAGAAGGAGGATTTTGCTTGCAAACAAATGGTGCAGGTCCAGGAAATCGTCTTTCTATTCATGGCAAAACCCTAACTCCATGCCTCTCCTTGCTTTGAACGAAGACGATGAAGAAACGCCATCAACATCGTCGTCATCATCATCAAATGATAAACTAACAGTAGCAGCAACAATAAAACCTAAACTGCAGCAAAGGGAACTGAAGGTCACTTACAAATCGCAGAGTTGTTTCTCTTTAACAGATCTGCAAGTACAAATTGAACCTCAATAGTACCTTTTGTTGTTGCTTTGGAAGCATCAAAATGCTTTAGGGTTAAATAAAAATGTTTTTGCAAATAAAATTCTTACACCTGATTTAATGGATTATGTCATATTCATAGGTTATTCTTGTGTGTTTCGAAGTTGGATGTTATTAAATAAAATTTCACTTTTGTCTATTTTAAACTAAAAATGATAAAATCAATGTCGCGGAAAAAAAAATTAAAATGACAAACGGAACCTAAAGAAAATTTTAGCAAACGACAACTTAAAAATAATTAAAAATTCTTAATTTTTTTATAAAAGAACTAATATAATATTTTTAATAATTTTTTAAGACTACTGTTTTTTAAAATTTCCCGGCTCTTGGCCTAAGCAAACCTGCAGAAGCGGCTTTTATGAGAACTTCTAGAACAGCCCAATATATATAGGAAACAACGAGTCTGACAGATGAGAAATAAACAAGCACAAGCAACAAGTAGGAAAGAAAGGAACCGAAAAAGCAGAAATCAAACAGGATTAAACCCTAAACTCACATGATTAAGGATGGTTTAATACGGAGTAATATTACTAAAGAAATCCTGTTTTAACATCGACAAATAGCAGTATCTTTTTATAATCAATGTTCATTGACCATCTTACTGTAGAAATATGTAGCTCCAAATACAACAGTGTCAGACTCTTGAAACCGGCACCATCCCTAGATACCGAGAACACAACAAAAAATCAAGGCGGTCATCTTGTAAAATGCGAGCAAAGTACCTGCGTTTTTAGATCAGTAATATATCATATTTTTTGAAATTCAAAGGAGACTGAGACAGGCAGCGGCTGAACAGCCAAAACAAGAACGAACAAATGGTGTCTAAATCCTGCATACGATCAACTGCCTCCCTTTTGTTTGAGAGTGATCTTATCACCGAGGCTGAGAGCAATACCCTGGGTCTTGCTCCTTATCCTGATGTACCCACTAAGCTTCCCATCTGCTTGTTTCTCAACACTCAAGTTTACCAAGGCATCCTCCCCAAACACACTTTTTGCATACAGGTTAGCTGCTAGGAATCCACACTCATCGTCTAGTGCAGATCTGAAACATATTCAGCCAACAAAAGGATTGGCATAAAAAGGATGGATTAATAACAATATAATTATACAAATGAAAGAGATATGCAACTGTGTGCAACGGGGACTTCTAAGAATTTTATTTCTGAGACGTTAAAAATAGATGCATTCGGAAGAGCAATATAATATAAATGTACGTGGTATGAAGAACCATAAACTCACTGTTTTAATTTAGTGATATTTATATTTCTCAGAGAAGTAAAACTTACACTGGTGTGAGACACTTCATGTTGGTTGACTTGATAATATGTTCAAGGAATTCCTTCTCATCTTGAATTACCGTGTTAACAGCAACCTGAATCACGAAAATTAATATAGATACAAGTACAACAATGGGGATAAGAGTTGGTTAGTCCTAGGAGAATTTATGACATACAGAGATTACTTAATTAACGGTAAGAACGGAATAAGATGGTAATCAAACACTATGCAAGGGACATGAGCTACGTATAATATCGAAATAAGATAAATTGCTTTCCAGGATGCAAGCTGGTAATAACAGAAATGGTTTAACAAATACCTTGTTTTCCCATTCAAATTCTGCCCACATAGATCTGAATGCAGCATCAGTACATACAGCAGGAGAAATATAATCCATGATATCAATATGAATGTCATTAAGAACAACAACAGTTCTTTCGAGCACATTTGATGTCTCATAAACAATGTTGCCAAATATGACTCCAGTCTCAGTTGACGAGACCTTGATGTTGGCCTTTATTTGCTTGCTAGATTCAGGAGCTAGTGTATAATTTTGTGGACGCTCCACAAGTTTAAGATCACCCATAGTTGCCAACTCCAAGCATAAATTCTGAAGGGTTTCCTTGGTCCGATTGATAACTGTGATATCAAGAACAATATCGTAGTGATGGACAGTGACATAGGCTTCAGCATATACTGGATCGCTAAATCCAGTAAGTTGAAGAATGCGGTTGAGCTTATTTGCATCATCGGTGTCGTTGACAAACTCTCCAGTTGCACGTTTTAAATCATCTTGAACCTCATCCTCCAACTCCAGCTGACTCATACCCTGGAAGTCAGAAAAGAAAAATCAAATACAAATACATACATACATGAGAAATACCCAAGAACGAATCAACGATAGAAGTCAATAACCATATCATGGGCAAAAACAAGGCAATAAATTCTAGCCAAACAAACAGAATACAAACTTAAGAAATGCATATATGACCAAATATAACTTGGCATAAACCAAGATGTTAAAACATACTCATAAGATAATGACCAATAAAAAAGTTCTCACCTTCCTACTCTTCAAATGGTAGAAATCAATAAGGTCATCTGGTTGTGCATGAGAAACCTGAGCCTTTGCCTTCAATTCCTCAGTTTCTCGCAGCTGTTTCTCCGATAGCATTTTTACAAAACTCTGATGACAAGATTGCAACCATATTTTCCTGAGGTCATCACCACTATTGCACAATAATCTTATGCATAGAACAATCCTATCATAAGAATCATTATCAATTGGATGAGGAAGAACAGGAGATTGTCCCAATTGCAGCATGGAGACAAGGATCAGCAATGCCTGTGAGGTTGCTTTGTTAACTTCAACTTGTGATGGCTGTACCTCCTGTAATCTCAGAACAAGTTTAGTCAGTGTGCAAGCAACAACTGCCCCAAGGAAAAAGTCACCAGTGAGGAGAAGAGATCTGAGATTCCCGGAAGCCAAAGATCCCTGAACAACTGTAGGAGCAGAGAAAGCAGTTTCAGAGGCAGCACTCTGGGTTGCATAAGTACCGTCAGCAAGAATAGCCGGTCTCCTTGAGGAAACAATAATGGAGTTTGCTTGCAGAGTTTTCTTAGAAGCATCAGTACCTTCCCCTTCCTCAGAAACAGAGTAGAAAGGAAGCTCTCCGAGGCATTGCTTGATGGTTGCTATGCCACTCTCAACTTCAGACAGAGATAGGCAATACTCTCCAACTATCCAAAGGGCACAGGAGCAAACCCGTGCAGCACGGATCTGATAGAATGTATCCAATAGCCTTGTTATAATGGACATCCTAAGTTTAGGGTTGGTCTCAATTATTTCTCGAACAAAAACCACAACATCATTAGCTGACGCAACATTACTGTCACCCAAGAAATCCATAAGAAGATGCACAACTGTGCTTGCAACTTCTGGGAACTTGATTGCACAGGAATGAATAGCTTGAATTAGCATTTGTCTATATTCTCCATTCTTCTCAAGCTCTCCACTTTGAGTCTTCATAACTTCCTTCTTCAAGGTAAGAACAACCTCATTGATGTTTCGAGGAGTTATTAACTCAAGAACAATATCAAGAGTCTTCCTCCGGATGTCAAGATTTGGTCTTGGAAGTGCCCTAAGCACATCCATGATCAAATCAACCATGATCTCTCTATGAGAGGACTTGAGCTCATTCAGACGGTCTAGTACAATAAGCTTCACATTGTTGTCACTTTGAGAAAGAAGAAGCTGACAGTAAGTGTTGGCAGCAGTTCTAATGGCAGTGGGAGCTGATGACAGAGAAACAAGCGTGCTAGCACACTCATAAATAACTGCAGTTGATGGAGCATTCAATAAAGATATAATAATCTTAATATACTTCCCTTTCTCTGCACGATTTGTTCTGCAAACCTTGCGGATCAGCTCCAACACAACCATCTGAAGCAGTTCACCCCATTCAGAAACCCTGTCGACATGGGTCAAGAGGTAATTAATTGCCCGATCTTGTGCACAAGTAAATAACATAAGAAATGCATTTCGCTTGGCAGATGGATCCTGCTCCGTTGAAAGGGCCTTCTCAATCATATCAGGTGCATCAACCAAGAGCTGCTCGCCTTGTGGAAGCTTATATATCGTCATGACAGCTAATATAGCATTCCTCCTAATAAATGGGTGTCGATGCTCCAAATTTTGCAAAACTGAAGGGATTAGTGGCTCAATAATCTCTGTCTCATTCAAGCGACAAAGAAACCGCAAGGTAACACCACGAATATATTCATTTGGATGTTGAAGATTGTTTCTCAAATTTTGGCATATCAATATCATTTCAGGTAATACCCTCCCTTTTGTATCAGTTTTCTCTATTATCTCCAAGTACAGAAGCAAAAGCTTTTGTACTGTGTGATCCTCTGATGGTAAAACATATCTGACAATGGTGATAAAGAGTTGGGGAAGGGTTTCACCATTCAATAAAAGCATGATTGCTTTCTTCATGGCATCAATCTTTGCAGGAACATCATTTCCTTCAAGTGCTTCTTTAATCTCATTAGCAATTGCAGGTGTGCCTTTGTCAAAGTGAATAAGAAGAGTACAGGACTTCTCCATTTCTAGCTAGTTTTCAGGCAATAAAAAAATTATTTAACCAAAAATATGGCAGAAAATGAGGATTCTCAAATCTAAGAGTTGAATAAAGACATCTCAGCACAAAATATATGCCTATGAAACAACAATTTTAACATTGAACTTAAAAATCAACCAGAATGTCTTAAATTATGTAGCTTTGAAAGAAAACCATTTTGAACAAGGAAGAATTACTTCAAAGGTTAAAATATTGATTGAAATTGAATTGATAAATCAGCTTTATGAATAATAACATCACTCATAAATGTATAGTTCATAGGAAAATCGGGTTGAATCTCGCACAAAAGGTTCATTACGAAAATACTTTTTGATTGATTGTCCATGGCTCCACGCTAAACGAACAGCCAAACTAAGTCTTTACAATTTGACAAAAAATAGTATCGATATCTACCACTCTAGATCTACCTAAAAATTTGTGGTTATTAAGGCTTAATTATTCACAATTAATCACTGTCGATCTGCCCGTATAGTAAGAAAAAAAAAAAAAAAAAGATCTATCATTTTTGTCTTGTTAATTCCACCCTAGTGCTGAATTCACCAATCAAAATCAAAACATAATGATTTTAACAAACATATACACTATCATAGCATTAGCAAGATGAAAACAAAAGTGCGAAAGGCAAATCAGATTCAAATCCACGGGGAACTATAAATTCGCAGCTTATAATCAATTACTGTGAAGGATTCAATCATAAAATCGATAAGACGAGATCAAAAACCTAAACTGAACCGTTCCACTAACAACATATTAAACGAAAAACAAATGCCGCGAAACCACGTAGAAAGTAAATCAATAGATCTGGATTGTGTAACAATGAGAGAAAGAGAAACGAACCTTGAGCGATCAGATCATTCGAGAAGATAAAAGCCGATTGGTGAACGTGAAACGGATTTTTATCTGGAAGTTAAGAGATTGGGGAAATTATAGAAATCAAAATAAGGGATTGGGGTTTATTCTTTCTAAAATCGAGGGGAAAATATGGAGCACTGTAATTTCAATTTACCTTGATATTTATATATTTTTATAATATAATTAAAATCGGATCAGAAATCCTCATAAATTAAGTATCTTTATATTAAAAAAATTACCTATAACGATGTCGAACATTATAGAACATCGTTAATGTTAAATACCGCTGAATATTATTAAATTAATTTATAAAAAAAATAAAAATTTAAAAGACTAATTATATAATTATTAATTATATGTTGAGTTTATCACTTTTTTATTAATTATATTCTGAGTCCTTAAAATTTTAATTTTTTATTAATTAATTTAATGATATTCAACAATATTCAATATTAATAATGTTCAGTAATATTCGATGCACGTTATAGAATTTTCTTACAAAATTTCATTTTTAACAAGATCAACAAACTATCATCGCTAAAACATTAATTTCCCTCTAATTTATTGTTATAACGATGCATGAATGAATATCAAGAAAACTAATATTATAAATTACTTTGTTAATAATTTTAATTATATCGATAAATTATTATATAAAAATTTAACTGTATTAAGCTATTATTTTTTTATTAAAAATATATCATAATAATCGCCACATAAAGATCATACTAAGTACTAACAAAGATGTATAAAAACTGTATTATAAAAATAAATGAGTAATATAATAAGATATGCAAAAAATTAAAATTAAAATATTTTTATTTAAAACTAAAACTGATTTATAAAAATATATAAGTAATATAATAAAGAATTTTAGTGCAAGATTTTGTGGCCCGTAGATCAATCAGAAACAACCCAAGATCAATCAGAACTATACTTGTGGCCCGTAGGTAACTGTTGTGGAGCCCCAATCAAACCAAATCAAATGGATCTGTCAACATTCTTTAGCCCTTTATTTCTCTTAAGTTGTGGGTTGAAAACCTATTAAGAATTAATTATTCTTTTTAAATAAAATTATTTAAAAATATTTTAAATTCTAATTTTAAATCGCTGAATAAAAATTCCATATCACTTTTTGGTGTCTAAATCTATGCTCAAACAATAAAAGAAATTATACTTTTAACTTTAATTTTTAATTCTAAATTTTTATTTTTAACCATTTTCTACGCTGATTAAAAAATAGTAAAAAAATCAATAGTGGTTGGTCCAAGCAATAAGCAGCTTGGTTCCGCTTAAGTAAGTCTTAAGTTCGAGACATTGTGTACTCAAAAATTCCCTACTTGAAGACTCACCCACTAAAGCTAGGTGTACGACGCGGGTTGGTCTGGATTAGTTAGGGGTAGACTCTAGAACCAGAAGAGAGATATGAAATATATTTTGGGTAAATTATACAGATAGCCACAATAGTATGAGGTTGGTATCGAAATGACCACAATACTTTAAAACGCGTCAAATACACCGGTGAACTATTAAAATGGTATCGAAATAGCCACCGACCGTTAAAAACTATTAAAAATATGGTATTGTGGCTATCCGTATTGTGACTATCCGTACTGTGACAAACATGCGTCTTATTCTGAGCTAATGTGTTTAGTCGGTATTTTATTTTTAATCATCCAGACAACTGATTATTCTGATAATTAATCTCTTTTTTTTGATCATGGGATTTTTTAAGCATTGGCTTTTTCCTCAACCACAACTGGTGCACATGGTTTCACGTGTCAATCAAAGCACCATTTGCAGCCGAAGCATTTCAGTGGCCAAGTCACTTCCATGTGCTTTGGTATCCGAAACATTAGCTTAGAATGCTCATCCTCTACGACAGTCACTTGGCCGATGATGAGAGCTGTTGTCTGAACTTAATCATTAGCTTACTATGATTAACATTTAGAAGTCGGTATGTTAGTTAAAAGTCAAACAGATCTATCGCAACTTGCTTTTCCGACCACGTGAAATGATTCTTTGTAATAAAAAATATTACTTAATGTTTCAATCATGCAATTATTTATAACGTCATTTAACTTGTCATTTCCGATCAACTTACTATTCAAATCAAAGCCGTTTCTGTAACTCAAATCTATGGAGATGAGAGCCAAGTTTTCGTATTGTCTACTAGGAAGCTTTCTTCTCCTTTCTTCATTTGTTTCATTATCTTTATCGTACTCCGACAACGATGTTTCTTCCAACATTATGTTCAGGCGTCTACTTAAAACAACCTCTAATGGGGAGATTCAACAGTTTTTGATGGCACATAATAAATTTAGAGCAGAGCTCCGGCTCCCTCCCCTCAGTTGGAGCAAAAAGCTGGCGAAATATGCTTCCTGGTGGGCACATAAGAGGCAAGGAGATTGTGGTTTGATTCATTCGAATGGCGATTACGGGGAGAATATCTTCTGGGGCAGTGGCAAGAATTGGAAGCCGAAAGATGCGGTCGCGGCATGGGCGGCGGAGAAACGGGACTACAACTATAACACTAATAGTTGCAGGAATAATAGACAGTGCCTGCATTATACTCAAATGATTTGGAGAAATAGCTTAAAGGTTGGATGTGCCAAAGTTGTGTGCCGAAGCGGCGATACATTTATCTCGTGCAACTATGATCCCCATGGTAATGTGGTAGGCCAGAAGCCTTTCTAAGTTAAAATGGTTTTTGGCTGCAACTCCGGCAGGCAGGCAAGCATGGAACAATTGATTTACGATTCTTGTTTTTCTTTGCTTAATAATATTCATAGGCTGTAAGTAACATTAAACAAGTATTTAGATAATATAATTGGCTTTGATGACAGCGAATGCTTGTACACACATGAATGAAACTGGTATCTTGACATTATGTAACTGCAATGATCTTCTGTTATATAACGTCGATAACATAAAAAATCAAGATCCTTTAATTGATCTAGCGGCTAAGGAGGCTCATATTATCTAATCTTATATGAGTTTGAATATTCTGCTCTAATAAGCTCCGGTTAAACTTCAAAGACAAGCAACTACAATGAGATAAAAGACACAGAAGCTTAGCGGAAAACATCAGTGATCTGACATCTATTTTGTGCATGTGCTGCAATAAATCTTTCACTTCTTCCAGAAAAACAGTGGCAAAAACAAGAACTTCCAGTGAATCTTTATATTCATAGCTTGCAGCATGCCTCCACAGTAGGTACATGTCCATGGTTGCGGCTGCCTGTATTAGATCCTCTCATCTTTTACGCACACAAACACCCAACATATTCTATGCATTGTCTGCGTACGAGAGGAGATTTTTGTGGTATTTTTAGACTTCTTCTCACCGGATTGGATTGAGATATTGTTTAGACTATATACCAGAGGCGGAGGGACTGAGGGACTGTTGTGGTGGCAAATGCAACTTCTTAGAGGCGAGGTGGGATTGGAACACTCTGTAAAGTGTGTTTCAGTGTCTGTATCTCCAGCTGGAAGATACTGATCCACCAATAACCATAGAGCTGGATGCTTTTGCCTTTTAACTAGGCAACTTCGCTTTTTCCCGGTTTTACTATGTTTCCAATCGGATTTGTTTATTTTGTTCATATTGGCCCATAAAATATGCCATAATCCAAAACTAATAGGCCTAGGGAAGATTAAGAACACGAGACATTAAACACCAAGCTTATCATTCAATAAATGTTAGCCGTGAAACAGAGCACTCTGTTTGCTTCGTTCCTGGACAACAAGTACCATCTAGCCTGGCTGCACCCTGCAGCATTGAATAATGAATGTCTGTCAGCCTCCTCAGTACTCAGATGTCATTCAATAAATGCCAACATTGATAATTTCTGAAGGAGCTGCACATCTGCTGGCAGAGTGAGCTTGGGGATCCTGAAATCATTCAACAACAGGAGCAGAGCAAGACTGTAACTTATAAAGAGGAAAACAGAATCTTCCATGAAATATCAAATTCCATCGGAGATATCAAACAGAGCAGTTTTCATATCTATGAATTATGATTCTCGACATTCCAAAATCATACCTTCCTCCTCTTAAATCGATCATAGTAAATCAAATATTTCAACTTGAACAGTTGGTCGTACAGGAAACGAACGAAAATCATCCTATCCAATTGTAAGATAATAATTCACAAAAACTCAAAATAAAGCAACACAAAAATCCCAAACACTACGGACCAGTCGCAGCATAAAATATTAGCCAAATTGCATACCGAAATAAAGTACATAGTATTTCGTGTCAAAGGGGACGTTTTTAGGCATAAAGCACTTGGCAACTCGAAGGAGAAAGGTCGCAGAATGCCTTTGGGGCAGCCACGACCTCCCACTTGGCTATGAACTCCCCGTTTTGTCCCTCAAATGCGCTTCCAATTGCCACGTTCAGCCCACTTGACACCACGTAGATTTTGTCTTCCACTGCATTCACAGCGAATGGCCTCTGCATCGCCTCACGTGGGAATTTATCACCACCGACGTACTGCCACGTGTCATGATCAGGAAGGTATACCTTCATTGGACAGTCACCATATTCCGAAATGACAAACAGTCTGTCAACCACAACCACGCTCACCCCGGTCCAGCCTTCTTTCATCCCTTCCTTCATTTCCTGCCACGTGTCGCTCTCCAGATCGTACACCGCTCCTCTGGGAGAAAACAAAAAAGGCCACGTCCATCCCTCTGTCACGTACATCTTTCCCCCAACCACAGCCGAATCGTACCTGGCCAATCCCACGCGCATGTTAGCAACGTGTTCCCACTTGTCCTTCTGTGGATCATAGCATTCCACGGAGGTGATAGAATCATTATACTGGGCCCCACTTCCACCGACGGCGATGATCTTACCATCAACATTCCCAGCAGCGAAGAACGATCGTGGGACCATCATGGGAGATGTTATGGACCATTGATTTGTCGATGCAGTATAGACCATAGATGTATTGATGGACGTTCGTGTGTCTGAGCGGATACCACCTAAAACGTAGAGCTGGCCTTGACGTGGAACCGAAGCACAAGCAAACCCTGGTGGGAAAAGTATCACCGCCTTGGGACAGGGCATCGAAGGCAATAAAAACCAACGGCCTGATCGCGGGTCCAGAGCTTGCCATTGTATCCTGGCCGTCGAGTTATGGGAAGCGAAAACGAACACGTAAGGTAGAGAAAGCGATAAGGATCTCTTGCGGAGAAGGAAGCCAGGGTCTGTTATGATCCTGTTCCACGAGCAACACACAGAACGTGCCAACGATTGGTATGGATACGGAAGATGAAGAAGACAAAGCTCTGCGATCTCATCGGGTAGCCCTGGAATCATCGGCTCTTGTTTCTTCTTAAATTCTTGATCATTTTTGTGTTGTTTCTCCCCCGACAAAGACTTGGAAACAGCCATGAATATTTGAAGCTCTTGGCGTAGACCGGAACTAAGCTGAAGAGAAGCCTTGGAATATCGTTAAAGCCTGGTTCAAGCTTCGATGCACACAGATATTATATACACACACAGAAAAAGAAATTAAAAAAAAAAAACTAACTTTACATAAAAGGAAGCGTAATCAGAGGGAAAGTGTTGACTGTGCGAACCTAATTTTACAGTAAAAGGCTTGGAGTTCGACTATTTTAAGGGTTCCCTTTTTACCATTTGTGGAAAAAAGCGAAAATAAAGGAGAGTTTCTGATTTGTTTTGGTTATTTTGTGTGATTGATTTCTAGAAGCCGGAATATTAGGAGAAGCGTTAGATCAAGTGACGCACCAAAATCCAAACAAATCCGAAAACCAAAGGATTCTGAACTTGAAAATTCCACAACAATGACGTAACTGAAACTAGGACTTTGAGATTGAAACGAAGATCTTCCGGCGGTAACCGGACCTTTGAAGATATTCAATTGGCCTAATGGCCTTTGCTGGCTGCTGTAATTAAAATAGAGATGGCTGCAGGATTGAAATTTAAAATTTGAACAAAGAGGAAAAGGGAAAGAAAGGGATAAGGTTAGGTTTTTCTCTACCGTGTATGTTTATATAGATAAGAAGATGATATAGTTGGATCCTGTTTCATCTGGGTGGCGCTGAAATGAAAGGCCGAGTATCAACGACTGGCTAAACCAACTATAAAATTTGGGTATGTGGGCCAAAAAAATGGGCATGAGAAAGGAGACAGATTCGGCCACGACCAATTATGTTGTTCCCAACCCCTGCATTTGGGAACTCGCATTATCTGTTTGCAAGTTAGACTGTTTAGATGTAGATAAAATCAGATTTCTTCAACTTGTAGATAGATTCTATAGTCTTCTCCCTCGGCTTGTTCGCGAATCATTTGGAATTTGCATGGCTACCGCTGGCTGATGGATTGCCGCGCTCTCCCCACCACCAAACAATGCCTCAACTCCACGCTTTTCTGCCTTCTGTATCTAATTCCAAACCCTTCCTATATCACAATGGTTTGTCGTCTTCATCGTCTTTTTCTTCTTCTGCCGCAATTCGTCGTCGTTTACCGTGGTCTTCTCCCACTAACCCTCCCAATCTCAAACGTCTCACCTCTCGCATCGTCCAACTCACTCGCCGCAGGCTGCCAACTTCATCAGGTCATTTTTTCTTTCAAAATTTAAAGTAATGCTTTTGTTGGAAGTTATCGTTGTTAACTTGGGTGGATTACAGATATTGGAGGAAATCTAGGACGATGAGAGATTATGGGATTCTGAACACCATCGTCATGAACTCAGTGATGGAAGCTTGCGTTCATTGTGAAGACTTTGATCTGGCTCTCAACATTTTTCACCAATTGACTCAACCCCATAGGCCATAGCTGCGGCGTTGATACTGTTACGTATGCCATTGTTGAAGGTAGTACTTTAAGAAGAAAAAAATGACATTAATGGAAGTGTTTCGTGTTTATTAATTGTTTCATTGAGTAATTAAGCCTAGCCCTTTGGATAATCTGTTACATTAAATTCTTTCTTGCTACACTGTGGTGTATACAAGAATCGGGGCAAGGGTAGACAAAAGAAGAAGAAAAATAAATAAAATGAACGACATAATTTCTCCATGTAATGTAGATGATGTTTAGACATTTATAAGTTGCGGCATACAAAGTGTTAATCTCAGCTGGGTGAATCTCGGGAATTAGTTAGACTGTTTATGTTTTGGACGTGAATCATGTTCATTTGCCGCGAGGAGATTCTTGAGCTATGACGGTCTCAAATGCCCCAGCCAGTGCTCTCACTTTGTTCCTCCTCTCTTGTATTAGCTTAGTGGCCGTCTCCTTGATCATATTATTGTATGGTGTTGCAGATTCCTTCTTTCCTTGTACTACGATCTTGCTGACGCTCTTGCTGACGACATTTGTTGTCACTGGCTCAACCTTTGTCTCTGCCTTCTCCACTGTTTCTGCATCTGCCTTAGGCTCTACCTTTCTCTCTAACTCAGGCTCTGCCTTTTGCTCTACCTCTGGTTCTGCATTTTTCTCTGCCTCAGGTTCTACCTTTTGCTCTATCTCTGGCTCTGCCTCGTCTAGTTTTTGAACCGTTTCTTCTTTACTGGATTCAAGACCCTGTAGCTGATTTCCTTCGTTATCCTCCTGCTTTCTTTCAGGTTGCTTTTCTTCCTTGGTTTCTTTAGTTGTCTCGTCAGTTTCATGTTCTTCTCCTTCATGTTCAATTTCTGTTGTCGCCTCCTGATCCTTAAGAGGTGTATTTTCCTGCTGAGAATCATCGCCAACAATGATCTCTTCGCTTTGATTCGCCTTGTCCCCATCATCATGTTGTGGAATATGATCAGAGTTTACTTCCTCAACCTCATCTTCCATTTTCTCAGTATGGGGCTCAGGTTCATTTTGTTGTTCCGAAACTGCACTAGAGATATCAGTTCCATGTTGTTCGGAAACTGGACTAGAAATATAATCAGCTTCTTGTCCTCCTTTGTCAACAACACTAGTGACTTGAGTACTATGTTCGTCTATAGCTATAGCTACGACCTCAGCTTCGGTGTTGCGAATCTCTTCAACTTTTGATGTTTCAGTGTCATCTGCTTCACCCTGATCAACTTTTGGTGTTTCGGTATCATCCATTTCACCCTGATCAGGTTTTGGTGTGTCGGTATCATCCATTTCACCCTGATTAGTTTTCAGTGTTTCGGTATCATTCACTTCACCCTGATCATCTTTAGGTGTTTCGGTATCATCCACTTTGCTCTGGTCATCTTTAACAACCTCCTCCGCCTCATGCTCAACTTGATGGTCCAAATTTTCTTTATTTTCATGCTTGGTTTCAACAGACAGGGCTTCCTTTCTATCAGGACTACTTGGAGGTTTCCTTGAATCCGAAGGAGGAGTTGAAGGTCCCTTCCTAGTCTTTGTGCTTGTAGTAGGGGATGGGGACTTATGCGAGGTCCTAGAAGAAGATAACGTTTGTGCCTGTGGTTTCGCTGGCGCATTTGTCTTTTTGGCAACCCTTTCCAAGGGTGCCTTTGGAGCAGCAACAGGTTTTGAAGTAACAGAACGAGCTGTGGATATTGTTGTTGCTCCTGCTGCCGTTTTAGGTCGAACGGGAGAGATCAGTGCCTTCTGAGCTCGAGCAGCTGATGGAGGCCTATCAAAGGATCTTCTTCTAAGAACACTGGGGTTCTGGGAGGTGTCTTCGGTCTCAGGTTTCTTCAAAGTCTTGAGAGCAGCATCAGTGCGCAAGCTCTTTGTAGGCTTGAGATAGTTCGGTAATTGCTTTTCAGAAGCAGCAGCTGTAGCTGAAGAGGTAGATGAAGGTTTTCTAATAGAAGGCTTCGAATTTGCAGGGGAAGTGCCCCTCTTCACCGAAGTGCTAACTTCTCTCTTTGTGGTTGACATAAATTCTCGTTTTCGGTTCTCTAAATACTGAAACTGTAATTCAAAACCTGCATTATATCGAAAATAAAATAAAATAAAAAACAATCAATCAAATTCATGTTTAAATTTCCACCCCAATCATCCTTAGCCTCAAGAAAATGTCTATATGAATACATATATGAACTTATGAAGGAGAGAAAGAACCAAGTACCTTGAGAATGAAATCGAATTTTGTGTATGTGAACAAATGATTTGATCCAAAGAAGAGTTGTTGTATATGATGATAATGAAGATGAGGAGGATCATGCTAAATTGGTTTGTTTTGTGAAGGGAAACCATCGGGAAAAGGAACGACAACATCGCACAACTCAGTGGTGTACATACAAACCGGGCGTTAAAACCATCCCACAAATTTGGGAATCTTTTGACCTGTTCAACCAAGTTTCTTTGGTTTTAACCCATATTGGCTCAGCACATTACCACCTACCTTTATATTATACGGATAATAATAAAAGTTATATTTTAATAATAAATTATATAAAAAATTAAGATTAAAAACTAAATATTTATAAATATACGTATTTTTAGGGATGGGTACGGACCAAACCCGACGGGTTTCGACTAGAATCGATCCGACCGGGTCAGATTTTTTTTTAAAAAATGGGTTCGGGTTGGGTCGAGTCGGTTTTTTCAAGGGTAGTTTCAGGTCGGGTTCGAATTTAGGGTGAAAAAAAAATCTGACCCGAGACTAATAATGTAATTTTTTCAGGAATATTTGCAATAATGATCCCTCTTTATATATATTTTATATAATTAGGTCACTAAAATTATTTTTTTACAATTAGATTACTAAATTTTTATTTTTTATAATTAGATCCCTAAATTTTATTTTTTTTACAATTAAGTCTCTAAAATTTAATTTTTTAATCATTCGGGTCGGGTCAGATCAGATTTTAAAACTTAAAAATCAGGTTGAGTCAAGTTAAATTTTTTCACCCTAAACTCGAATTAGATCGGGTGACGGGTATAAATTTTCGGGTCAAATGCAAGTGAACAGAAAATTCGACCCGATACGACTGGTGTACATCTCTACTCGTTTTACCATATTAAATATATGGTTTTTAATATTTTGTAATATTACGAATATGGTAAAATTTAGTACAGAGTCAGCAGTCAAGAAAATTTAAGTGATTGGATTGGTTGGCAACCGCGGCAGTTTGGATCTTTCTTTCACTTTCCAACACGTTTTGTTGTGTTGAGATGAAATAAATGAAGAAAGGGAAGGAAGGAAAATACTTGCCATATTCTTTTATATTTCCTTCTCTCCCCATTGAAGAAAACCCCTTTTTCTTCTTCGTCTTCATCTTCTTTAAGACTTTAAATCTCCCTCTGCATATTCGAACAATCAAAAGGAGAAGACGGAGAAGGAAAGAGGTACACCGTTGTTGCTTTTTTTTCTTCCCTTTTACTGTATTTCTTTTCTTTTCTTTTTTACCTCCATGAATTCTCTTTTTACCACTTATTTTGAAGAAAAAGGAAAAAGAAATCCCGGTTCTTTGTTTTAATCGAACTTCTTTATTCATAGATAATTACATATGCATATTAAAGTTTGATCATTTTGATGCCTTGATCATTCTGTTTTCCTAGAACATTTTCGTACGGTAGCTCGGGAAGGGAAAGACATGGCCAAATCTTGAAGAAATCTTCATTTTTTTTCTCTTTTCTTTTTGGTTTCCTTTTGTCTGCTATACACTTTTTTTTCAGTTTATTTTCTTTTTCTAAGGGTGATAAGCTTTTTCCACGCTCAAATCACGGACAAAAGTTTCTTTTTTTTTTTTTTATAGAATAACGAAGAAATGAAAACGATTGTGCGTAGAATAATTCAAGCAGAGAGAGAGAGAGAGGGAGAGACGCACTTTTCTTGGGAATAAATTCAGTGTTTTGACCCTTTTGATGACAAATGTGTTTCTTTCTTTTATTATCTTTCTTATTCTTTCATCTGTGCTCTCGAGTAATCTTCTATCTTGTTGCTTCGATTTAGTTTCCGAGCTGCATTTTTTCGTTTTGGGGTTTCTTTTCTTTTGCCTCCTGATCTAAATTTGTCATGATTGAGGATCTTTGTCACTAATAGGGTGCATTTATTTTGTTCTTTTTTCCCCAGAAGGATACTTCTTACCTACATGGATAGATATACTGGTAAAAGAGCTGTTAATGGGCTTGTACCTGGCAGGGGATCAAGCCTTGTCTTGAAGGATCATGTTAATTTCAGAGAACAAAATGTACAGTTTTGCAGCCGTATTGGATGCAGTAGGAGGGTGAATTCTGTGAAAAGAACACCGAATGGTTACTCCGAAAAGGCCAAATCTTCTAGGCCTTCTTCAAGTGAGAAGGAAATTATTGGATGTTCCTCTGGTGTGTGCCGTGCTGTTAGAAACACTAGAAAATCCTCTACAAATCTTCTCAGAAAGCTACCATCTCAGCTGGAAATTGATTCATCTGAAACTAGTAGTGTTGAGGATGAGCCAGAAGTTTTAGAGCTTGTATCCCCACCTGGAAAGAGTCAAAGAGGGCGGCAGCCTGAATCTGAAGATGATGATATTGGGGAAGTTACCATGATGGAAGTGCGAAGCTCTAGTCTAGCATCAAACACAAGACAAGGGACTCGGAGTGCTGGCTTGGGCAACCGGGATACTCTGGTCAGTCCATCTGTTACTTTGGCATCTCAAAGTGCTTTCCGTGCTACTCAAGGTATCTCAAGCAGGTATGGCTTGAGAAATCCAAGATTTTCTGTTGTCTCTTCTGGTTGTTCATCTTCAGGTTCAAGCCTCAGCAAAGGGAAAGCTGCTGTAAAAAGGAATAATTCTGAAGGAGAGGGCAGTTCCTCCACCTGGGGAAAGAAGTTGAGTGGGTCATCTTTGGAGGGACTGAACAACAGTTCCAGTCTTGGTGTTTCTATTTCTGATTCAAGGCAAGCCAGAAATTGGTCTTATAATAGGGATTGTGGTATTACTTCTTCCGTTAGGACTCAGAGATCAAACAGTAGTTATGGTAGAGGGAGACCCCGTAACCAAGCAAATGGAAATAGTTTAATCTTGAACAAGTCACCCATAGTCATCCCGCAAGTAACTCAATCTGATATACATATTGATTTGAGTGCTCCTGTTTCCACAGAAACTGCCTCAATTCGTGCTAGTTCTTACAATCGACCAGGTAGTGAGAGTTCACACAGTGTCATGCCTTCTAGCCCTTCAGAAGTTGGCATTTGCCACTCTTCATTGAACTTGGGTAGATTCCAGCGCTACAATATGGATGGAATTGTGGAGGTATATTAACAGGATATTCCAGCCTGAAATTTTTATTCACGGATATATAATTTTCCTCTCTTTCTTTGCTGGAACACAGGGAAGGGGCTGAGGTGGGGCTGTGAATACAGTTTTACCCATTAATATTTTAAATCATCTGACGTTATAGAGTCTCTCTTGGGAGAGGCAATAAGAAACATTAGCCCTTTTGTTGCATCATTAAACTATCGAAGCTTCATCTGTTACTTTTGCTTTGTGTTTAAGCAGGTATTATTAGCACTTGAGAGAGTTGAACAAGATGCAGAATTGACATACGAGGTAACTAGCTTTGAAGAGCCCTAGTTTTCCTGATTATTCCATGTTGTTGATTCTGTTTCTCTCTTGCAGCAATTACTTGTTCTGGAGACAGGCTTGCTCCTTGACGGCCTAAGCTTTGATGACCGGCATAGAGACATGAGATTGGATATAGATGATATGTCATATGAGGTTTGTTATTGTTTCACTATGTGGGTTCAACCGTTCAAGCCTGCATTTTACTTTCTCCATGCGGTGCTTGT
The DNA here is from genome assembly GCA_035048815.1 of Abelmoschus esculentus. Lineage (NCBI taxonomy): Eukaryota > Viridiplantae > Streptophyta > Magnoliopsida > Malvales > Malvaceae > Abelmoschus > Abelmoschus esculentus. Next base: position 1,719,964 of record JAUCBN010000025.1, read on the forward strand.
TAGATAAGCTAAAGGTTTTAGCCTTTCTTGCCATTCATGACAGGAATTATTAGCCCTAGAAGAAAGGATGGGCAATGTGAGCACTGCCCTACCTGAAGATGCATTAACAAAATGCCTTAAGAAAGGCATCCATGAGCCATGTTTGGAAGATGCAAATGTCTGCTTCAAGGGTGAAGTAGATGATATCAAATGCAGTATATGCCAGGTCTTTTGCTACTTTAACCTTCCACTGTATTAATGAAAATTTTGTGCTACTGCTATCTTTTTTCCCGTGTGCTCATCTCCAGATGTGGTTGCTATGGTTTCTTTACTGGTTTCACTTCAAACTTAATGGAATTCTTTGGTTTTTTTCTCCTCAGGAAGAATATGTCATTGGAGATGACGTAGGGAGTCTGCATTGTGAGCATAGGTATCACATTGCATGCATACAGAAGTGGCTACGGATGAAGAATTGGTGCCCTATTTGCAAAGCATCAGTAGAAGCCACAGAGTCTTGTTCACCTGCCTCATAATGAAGTTGAATTTTACAGAAGCAAGAGAGTCGGTTTTCTTTTTGTACAAATGGATGACATATCTTCAGAATTTCTTTGATGCTATGCATGTGAATATCAAATCAACTAATCACCAGGTGCCCTACTCTCTGTACTGGAATTCCTTCCCCCATCAAAAGAAATGTGAAGGAGAATTAAGAATACGCTTGTTGGTACTGTTTTAGCAAACATCAGTTACGTTCGTGGTGTACTTGTTTTCATCCTTTCCTTGATTGGTAGTAAAACAGATCATTATGGACATCTGTGCCCCTCTCAAGACAGTATATGCAAATGTTATATACCAGTAATTTGAAAGTTGGCTAAACATAGTAGGACTTATTATGGAATATGGTGCCAGAAGTTGGTAAGTTTTCTCAAATTGGCACTTAAACAACAATCAATTAAATTGGTTAAAATGCGCAATTATGTTTCCCATTTATACAACATAATAAATTACACTGATCATCGGCAAACATCATCTAGCACAAGGTACATGCTTTTTCAGGTGCTTTCCAAATATGAAAAACATCAGTCACTGGTTCAACAACTGAACCTTGGCATACCTGCCGTATGGTCCGGATAGAGGAAATGGCTAACAAATTAATGATGATAAACAAAAATCAAAGTGTCGCGACCCACTACACTATGCTACATGCTAGTACAATGGAGACCAAAATACATATCCAATCAACAAAATAAGAACAGTAGCTTGAGCACTATGGAAAATCGTATGCCGCCAAATCTTTTAAATGACAATTAATTACAATTAGCAAATCATAAATCCACAAGAACATAGAATCAAAGCCTCGCTCAGTGGTCATTTAACAGAAAATCTAAATATAAACCACATGGACAATTTAATGGATGTCAATTGGTTATTAATATTGAAATTCAATCAAATCTCAGATTTTAAATTACATATAGAGCAATGATGCAGCTCTTTCACAAATAATTTTACCTTTCACCAAGCTACAAGGCAATGTCTCTGCAAAACTTTCATAGATTTCCTCCTCAATGGCTGTAAGTTACAAGAAAAGATTGAGAAATGTAAAGACAGCTAACAACAATGCTAATTGTACAACAGAGCAACGAGTTGTAAGTACTTCCTTATAGAGCACTTTAGCTCAGTTGCTCAAAAATAATAATCTGATTCATCCCAGCTCGGCAGCAAGGGTACAGCCATCCCAACACTCAAACCCATAATTTAATCTCGCAAGGGTTGGAGCTTTATCTGACTGGGAACAATCTGGTTCATGTCAGTAAATGTAAACAAACTGGGAACTTCAACATTTGTCAAACACATTGAACCAGAATGAACATATCATTATAACAGCTTCATGGTAAACAATTTTTTGTTGAGCATTCATTCTTCAAACGAATGCATACAGATTTTTTCCAGCAGCAATGACCAATCTTCACCCAGCTGCTGGGGATTTAACTCCATTGCTACTTTGAAATCAAGCAAAGAAATTGAGCACCTCGGCGCCTGTTCCTGCAAAACTTCTGTAGGCCCAGAGTTATTCTGCATATGCAAGTGATTACTTGGCCAAAAACCATTAACAAGCTTGCTTTGAGGCTGCAGCGTGTGGGCAGAGTGCTTTCTCAATTCTCGTGTAGATCTTGACCCTACCAGGTTGACACATGATCTAATCAGTCGTTTCAAGTATACATCCAACATGTTATTCAACATACCAGCACATTCCAATGAAACCCCTCCAAGACCCTGCACTGCTGCGATCTGTTCCATACGTTTCTTCAATGTCTCAGTATCAGACAAACTACCACTGTCGTAGTAGCTAATGAAGTCGCCAGTGCTTGCCACAGGCAGAGCTCTGTGGGACCCACCAACACTAGCTGAGCAAAATGGAATCCCAAGAGGTGCAAGCAAAGGATTTCCGGAGAAACCAATGTGGTTGGCTTGCTTCACCTCCTCCCTGTCTTTGACAACAGCTCCTTTAGTCGGACCTTTACTAAGCACCCTTGGTTTTCCTATGGAAGGCCACAACCCTTCCCTTTCAATTTCAGGCTGCTCGGCAACTGCTTGAGGATGCTGCAATGGCCTCTGATAATCATATGGTATCAAATCCCCATTTTCCATACCCAATTTATTGCCATTGTCCTCGGTACCCAGGGATTGAAGTGAGAAACTCTCAACCTTTCCATTTGGCCCCAGCGGACTGGGCCGATCCCTTAGTTTTCTATCCTGTATTCCACGTCTAGCCTTTTGCAGAGATGACATTGGCAAAACCCCATTCGAAGAAATGGCCATGTTTGGATTTTGGATGGGTACAAGCGATCCACTTGGCTCATGTCCATCATCTCTAACAACGTAACTTTTCGCATTTTGTATCAAAGATTTAGCAGGACCTGCTTCATGAACTGGTGGCGGAGTCTTAGCTTGACATGCATTTTTCAATATTGCACGTATCAACTGGTTATGCAGTGGCAGATTCTCCCTTCCAAGAAGGCGGCAACATGACTTATCGAACTCACTTTTACTGAGCTTCTGGTTCAAAAACCTACTCAAATTATAAAAATACCTCTTTGACCTCTCAGGCCCAATCTTCTTCACTATCTGAGCTTTTAATTCACCTAAATTGATTCTGGAGCCCTGCTGTGGCTGCATTGCTCAATAACCAGATTTCTACACCATTCACAGAACCATAAAAACACTGAAACCTGTTTCCACCCCAATTTACAGTTTTCTCCAATGCCAAATGCGTCCAAATCCACCGATATGCATGCTATACAATGCAAATCAAACTCTTAATCTCTGCATATTGAGAGAAAAAAGAGCAAGCATGAAATCTCAGAGAAAGAAAGAAGCAAGAGAATTCAGAAGTCCAATTTTCAGACATCCCTAGGACCCACAGAGGAACCGTTCATACAATGCAAACCCATATTTCATCTTGGAAGAATCAAAACCCTAGGGATCAAAGTCCACTTAACTAATAAACAGAAACCCCACACACACAAAAAAAATACACGAATTGAATAAACGCAAAGCACAAATCAAAACCCTAGAGCTGGAACAACACGAACCGCAAATAAAAAAAAGAAAACAGTGCAGCAACAATTGAACCACAAAGGAATGACTTTTACAGGCAATTAAGAAAATAAAAGGGATGTAAATTTGGAAATTGAAGTTGATAGAAATAGATCAGTGGAGTTGAATAGAATAAGAGTTGAGGTATAGAGCTAGAATTTCATAGACAAATTAAGCAAGGTGCAATAAAAAAGATTGATAAACAGGTCAAGTTGCTTCACCAATTGCAGAGAAATCCATCGTCACAGCAGTTGTTGGTTGGTGTCGGGGTTTGGGGTTGGATTGTTCGTAGCGTCTATCGATTCTTTTTTTGGCTCCCTCTAACGATTTCTTTATTTCTCTCTTTCTTTCTTTTTAAATACTAATATATAATGATCTGGATGTGAGTATTTTATTTTCTTTTTCCGAGTTTTTTCTTTTCTCTTTCTCTTTCCTTTTCTCCTCCCTCCTCTTGTTTTACTAATGCTAATGCCAATGCTAATTTGTGCTAATGCTTGTTATATTTTCAGCACGGCTTTGTGTTGCGCTGGCTCCATCTCTCGCTCGGCGCTCGCTGCTATTAGCCTATTACTATTTTAGTTTCTCTTTTTATTTTTTATTTTGACTTAACTCAGTAATAGGTGTCCAAAGTATACCCTTTTTCTGAAATAGGTGTCTAATATTTTTTTTGCCTGAAATAAGTGCCTAAACTATATATTTTTCTGAGATAGGTGCCTAATGTATTTTTTGGCTGAAATAGGTGCCTAAAGTTTTATTCCCTTAGTGTTTTAAGGTAACAGTGTTAAAAGAAAATTGTTTAATTTATAAATAAGTACCTAAACTATATATTTTTTTCTAAAATAGGTGTCTAATGTATTTTTTATTGAAATAAATGCCGAATTTTTTTCTTATAAGATATAAAATTATTTATATCAATGTTTTAATCTATTAAATTATTTATTATAATTGATTAATAATTTATTTAAATTTAAATTATTTTATCTGAGGCCTTGTTGTTGTTTTTTTAAATAATTTATTTATTAATTTTATCTCACTTTTAAATATATATGTTTTGTTCTCAATCCAATTTCATCTCATAGTATCACAATAGTCCTACACAATTTCAAGTAGTATAAACAAATTCCCACCGTTGCTCCTTCCCCGACTTGACCAGTAACTGTAAGTAACTCAAGCTCAAGGTTTCACAACGACCTTCATGCAATTATCCCACATGCAAACAGAATTTTTTTCATCATTGACACCTATTTTCTATCGATTCTACAATCATACGATGCAGCAAATATTTAATCCGCAACAACGAAACCGGATCGAAAACAAAACATAAATATTTAAAAGTGAAATAAAATTAATTAATAAATTGTTTAAAAAAACAAGGTCTCGGATAAAAAAATTTAAATTTAAATAAATTATTAATCAATTATAATAAATAATTTAATAGATTAAAACGTTGATATAAATAATTTTATATCTTATAAGAAATATAAATTACTTATAAGAAAAAAATTAGGCATTTATTTCAATAAAAAATATATTAGACACCTATTTTAGAAAAAATATATAGTTTAGGTACTTATTTATAAATTAAACAATTTTCTTTTAATAGTGTTACCTTAAAACACTAAGGGAATAAAACTTTAGGCACTTATTTCAGCCAAAAAATACATTAGGCGCCTATCTCAGAAAAAATATATAGTTTAGGCACTTATTTCAGCCAAAAAAAAACATTACGCACTTATTTCAGAAAAAGTGTATACTTTGGGTACCTATTATTAAGTTAAGCCTTTTATTTTTATTTTTTATTACATGGGAGTTTAGACAGACCTAATAGAAGTGACCGCATATGATTCTCTAAAAAAGTTTTAAAATTTTGATACACTACATTCATCAGATGATGTTAATCTCGAAATTTATTAAAAAATTTAAAAAGTTTTAAAAAACGATCGCAATAATCACTAGTTTTAAAATTTCTTAAATCCAACAATTGATTATAGAATATTATTGATTATTTCTATTACCATTACTTCTGTAAAACTAGTGAGGTTTTGGACAGACGCAATAAAAACGATCGCACATGGATCCTAAAAAGAATATTACTTCCGAGGGCCATAATTTTATAACTAGTAAAAGTTATGAACAATTATTTTTAAAGATCATATTTTAATAAATTATACAGGACCCCAAAAATCTTTGAACCGTCCCTTACTATATACTTATGCATAAAAACGATTTATAAAAAATAATTGTGTAAAAAAATTATTTAAGGATTTTGAATTCGATTAATTTTATTTATATATTATATTTTTTAAAAAATATATATAAAAAAATATGAATATATGTTTTTCTATAATCATGTGTTCATAAATATATACATAATCAATTACTTGTTTGAGTTTTTTTCTTTATTATCATGCCTGAATTCTGATTTTTTATAAAATTTAAATTACTTATAATTTAATTAAATAAAAAAATTGTACTTAAACACATTTAAATAGCACATTTGAAAGTGTTAACAAAATTAAATTTAATAAGCATATTTGAATTTGGAATGAATACTGAAGACTAAATATAAACTTAAATTAATTACTTAATTTAATGTTGAACTTTGAATTTGAGTAAATATATTTCGTCGTTTGGTTAAATTATTCGTTTATATTCTTTTATATTTTTTCATATATACTTTTTAATATTTATTTAAATAATTTATATTTAGAATTTCTTATTTAAAAATGGGTTAATTTTTCATCAAATAATATGGAAAAAACTAAAAAAAATTAAAATTATATTGTTAAAATTAAATAAAATAAAAATAGAATCAACCAAATAAAAAAAAATCAATGATTTATGAAAATGATTCCCTGAATTGAACCATATATGCTCGAAAAATATTTACAGGCCAGTATCAAGGGATCATTATCCTCTTCATAAAAGACATGTCTGATAGGATGTATAGTGTCACCGTTTATATATCTCAAGACCTCCCTTTTCCTTTCCGATATAGAATTAATGCTCTTTACTTCTTTTCAAGCGTGACATTCTCCCCACTCAACCTCATGATGTTCTCGTCACGAGCTTCCGCTCTCGTGATTGGCCTCTTGTCACGATTGTTCACTTTGTTTACCCCTCTCATGGACGCTCAGCGTGAAATCGGACAGTCAAGGGTCGTTCTGATATAGAATTAATGCTCCTTACTTCTTTTCAAGCGTGACATTCTCCCCCACTCAACCTCGTGATGTTCTCGTCACGAGCTTTCGTTCTCGTGATTGGCCTTTTGTCATGATTGTTCACCTTGTCTACCCCTCTCATGGACGCTCAACGTGAAATCGAACAGTCAAGGGTCGCTCTGATATCACTAGTCACGGGATCATTACTTTCTTCCTAAAAGACATGTCTGATAAAAAGAGGGTAATAGCCTCGTGACACTAGGGTTAAAGATTTGTTTTAGGGAGTGGCTCAATTATTACAGCCCAAGAGGCCCAAAGTGTGTCCTTTAGGCAGCACTGCAACGATCTGTAGAAAAAGCAATGGCCCAATAGCCTGCAAATACAATAACAGAAGAAAATAAAGAAACATATACATTCTCTCTTAAGGCCTTTCCTTTTCCTCCCACCCCTCCCAAATTGTTTTGTCCTTGTAGGGTTAGGTTTCAATTTACAAAGAAAATAGGAAAGCTAAGCAGTCACTTGTGGAATCCGTCTCATCGAATTGTCTCAGATTTCTTGCGCAAGGTTTAATCAAGTTTTCAATCTCTGATTTGTAATTAATTTCTACAAGATAACCTTGTTGTATTATATGGTTTTAATTTATCAAGTTGTTGCTAAAATGCCAGCCTGAAATGAAATGTTTGAAATTTTGTGCAGGTCCAGAAACCTAAAAGCTTATTTCAAGCTTCTGGCGATGGGAGAAGTAGTAATTATTCGTTTCCTACATTTTTAGTTTATTTTAGCAATGCATTGTAGTTCTAAAGTGTTGATTTGGGACAATATCTCACTGTGTAATTGGTACAGAATTTCGTGCAAGAGGAAGATATTCGATTGGAGACTACACGAGCAAGATGTAACTCATATGTTTTCCTATAGCAATTCTGTATGTATACATAAGATTTCTGTTTTCTGAAGGAAATGAACTTTGTTTTGCTACTTTTCAGTTGCAAATGTTGTCAAAAGGCACGCCCAACTTACAGAGCGTCTCTCCAGGTATAAATATAATCTCTATCCTAATTCTTCTTTGATACTGATACGGATAGATTTCGGATAGATTAGACATCTTTGTGTAAGGCAACTGACTTCTTGTTGGTTTTATGAACCTAGAGTGCTCGTATTCTCTTTTTTCTTTTTCTTTGAGTATTAATGCTCCAAGTGGTCGTGATTTGGTAGGGATTCTGATAAGATGATATTTGAGCGTCTGCAAAAAGAATTTGAAACTGCAAGAGCTTCTCAAAGTCGAGGTAAATATATGCATTTGCAGTATGAGTAACTTTTTCATAATTGTGTTTTGTAGCAATCAAACACATGTTCTTTAATGCTTTATCTATGTTTAAAATCTCACTTGGTACTATATCTAATATGAAAACAAAAGTTGCATAATTCATGATTTATTTAACTCTGACAAGGAATCCCCCCTCTTAATCATCAGAGATTAATTTAGACGGTGATCAGTGGAATGATGGATTATTAGCTACAATAAGAGAGCAGGTATATTTGTTTCTCTGAATGCTTCTGAGTATTTGTTTTGTGGTTCTATTTTACTGTTCAAGTCAGAATTTGATGATGGTGGAGTTTGATGTTTCTATTCTGTATTTGATAAAAGTTGTCTAGATGCTGCTAACTTATCTGTTTATTTTATCAGGTTCATATGGAGGCTGATAGAAAGGCCACATCCGGGGACACAAACAACATTCCAACATCTTATTTACAGGAAAAAGTTACTTACAGAGTCGGAAGTAAGGTAACTAAATTCTTCCTCTTAAATTCTTGATTTGGATCATCGTGATTGAAACTAATATCATCGAAGTTTATTCAAATCAAAGATGAGGGGAGATGGGGGTGCTTTCTAACTGTAGTCGGGATAGGATAGGATTTAAATTTTAAGGGGAAGTGCTTTTAGTTTGGAGTTGGAATAAGAAAAGGCTTTTCGTTAGATATATAGTTGGGCAAGTAAGTTTCAGAAAGAGTACGTGTAACTATCAGTAGGTTTTGTTTTATGTAATCAATATTGCAACAACACTTTTATGCATGTGCTTTGATATTGTTGTATCTGTGAAGTCACTTCTTTGGAGCTCAAATTTATAAGTGGACAGGTGATTTGTTGTTTGGAAGGGACAAGAATTGGCATATTGTATGAGACGTCTTTTGCAGGTACTACTGAAGAAGTTTTTATAATCTGATTATTAGTATCTGCAGTTAACTATCTAATTGGCTTCTCACATGTAAAAAGTTATTACCTCAAGCTGAGGAATATACTGTATGGTGTATTTTGATTTAAAGACGAGTCCATATATGTGACAAGGTTACTCTTATAATTCTTGTTTCTGTAATTTTGGCAGGGGAACCTTGTGAGCTGTACCATTGTGTGCTAGAGAGCAAGTCATTTCTTGAAAAGATGACTGTCATTGAGCATACAATTCCTTTCTTTCTGCCACTACGAGAAGTAGAAAATGATCTTCTTTCTTCTAATGCCATGGTAACTTGGTTGCGTATCTGGCTTTTATTTTAAGATAATGATATTAGATTAGCTCTTAATATTTTTCTTCATCTATGTACTTTCAGAAATTTATAGACCATATTGGAGAATTATTGCAGGCTTATGTGGACAGACGTGAACAGGTAATGCTGTCATGCTCTGCTTATATGGAATTGATATTTTTTATTATCTGAAATCAGTAGTTCTCATGTTTAGGTGATGTTTTGTTTCTTGAAGCACTTACTTGGTCCACCATGACAGGTTCGGCTTGTTAAGGAGCTGTATGGAAATCAAATAGGAGAGCTGTATCATAGTCTTCCGTACCACATGATTGAACTTGCGCTCGATGATTCTGATTGGTTGGTCTGCTTTATACTTTCTAGTGCTGTAGTGCATCTGTACTTTCTGTATATTTACATGGTTTAGTTTTATCTTTGGGATGGGATGTTTTGGTTTCTGAAATTATTTTTGTTTTGGCCGTAGATGGATACTTCAGTTTTTCTTAATTTTTTACTATTTTTAAAAAAGTGAATATGGAATAACTGTTTCTTATAGAATAATCTTCGCTATGAGGTTCAAGAATTATCTTAAACATGCAATAGGTGTTAAGTAGTTAGTTTTGTTTGGATTTTGACAGGACTGTTATGTTTACATTTGCTGCAGCAAGGTGACAATTGGTCTTAGATATCCAGATCTTGTTTCTGTTCTTCCAACTCGAGTAAAAGTTCTAGCATGGTCAATGCATCAATTTAAGAAGAATCATACAAGTTCTGGTGGAGCAATGGGCTCCCAACCTATTCCAGCTTGTTTATCTTACGCTGAAGAAGCCTTGAGAACCATGAGCTTACCAGAAGGTATTACTTTTACATTTCCCCCCATCTCCACTTGAAGAAGTTCCTGGTAATTGATGTTATTAGTGTTCAAGTTTGAAGAAAATCTTAATGAGGACGGAATTTTTGTTGCCTTAAAAAACCCCTTGTTACCTTTTCTGCTTTGTTACAAGTGGATTAGTAATATGTGATTTGATTTTCATTTAGTTTTTCCACTCACACTTGGTTTACTTCTTGCTTCTTTGTATCACCAGCATATGCGGAGATTGTGTTGAATCTACCCCAGGCCCTGCAGCAAATATACCAGGTTGGGAACCTTAGTTAGCACTTCGCTTCCCTTACTTTCCTTTCAGTATGTGTGGTGTACAAAAATTGTATGGGTTGTATAGGATCACATACATGCATATATATACTTGTGAAGCATTGGGTACTGTTGGTTTTCTATTATTTTGTTAGTATAGAGGAACATTCCCCAATTTCTTAAACGTTTAGCCCCTGCCTTACTTGCCATTATGGTCCTTTTGGAATAAAAAGGGGCAACAAATTACCTTACTCCATTGCATCTTGCAAGCCCTAGGCCTAGGATGGATTGCCTTTAAGCTTTCTTGCCCACAATTTTGCTTTCGTTTTTCTGTAGTTCTGTTATATGACACTAGAATTTGTGGTTCATATTCTAAACATGTTTAATATATTGTGTAAACTTTATTTTTCATGCCTAATATTTTGGCTCAAATTTAGGTGACACCCCAGGGTTGAGCGAATAATCTTTTATATATATGAAAAAAAGAGGATGGGACTTAGAAAGGTACTGTTATTATGCTGTTAAAAAGAGGACTTCCCTCTGTTGCATTGAAAAGGAGAGTAAGGATGGAACGTAATATTATTCCAACATTTAGGAAAACGAAAATGATCCTAGATCCTCACTAAATAATAATAATAATAATAATAATAATAATAATAATAATAATTGTCCTCACTTTAAACATCTATATTCCCAACGACTCAGATTTGGCACTTTAGACTGTATAATGCTGCTGAATGGTGTCGATATCAAGCCCCTTCAGCTTAACCACCGATTCAACGTGCCCCTTCAGCGTATTTAGCTCCCTCAGCCTACACAATGCCATTAAATAAATATCATAACCGTGAATAAAACACACACAAAAGGAACATTTTTTTAATGTGCCTGGGCATGGGTCTCACCTAGCAACCTCAGCCCTGCGCTTGGCCTGCTCTGCAATCTCTGAAAGTTCTCTGTAACCACTCTTTTCATTGAAGAGGCCTGAGGTTTCAGGTGGTTGAAGACCATGCAGAGTTCTCTGCGCGGCTGCCCATTGTGCTTCTCTTTCCTCTTTTCCATAATCTTTCTTTGTGGTGAATGCAGTCTATCATTGGGGGAGGAAAAAGTTTGAAGAAATCCATGGCCAACAACACTATGGGATTTGGAAATACAGAAGGAAAGAATCTAATAAATACCTTGTTCTCCAACAGGTTATCCCAAGCCTTTCCACTAAGAACGTATCGGATTGCGAATTTGATAAGATCGAGTGGGATATAAGTCACTACACTGTAAAGCCAGATTACACCAGCCCATCCCCAACCCATTCCTTGAATCCTTGCAAAACCCCAATTGGCATACACTGCTATAGCAGTGGCCACCTGCCAACAAATTCATGTGCTGAATCTGTGGGTCTGTTATTCTAAAATCTTCCGAAGGAAATAAAAGAAGAGTTAGATTTTTCTTACCAGCTGAGCAACGACAAAAGCGGTGAGAAGTAGGAGTCCAGGACGTTCGATATAGGACCAGCTGCGTGACCGTGTGACAAAAATGAGGGCCTGACTCACAATACTGACTTGAAGGTATAAAGCTGCCATCATTTCTTCAGGATTATCCCTCAGTGGTCTAACATTAAACATGTTCTGAAATACAAGAAATGGGAGCTTAGCAAAATCATACCAAATCCCACAAAATAAAATGAAAGAAATGGGACATAAGCGTAGCTGTTCTTACTGAGAAGAAATCTGTGTCTTTCATTGCCCAGAAGAATACTACAGTCATTAGTGCTAAGTAACCTCCAAGCACGATGCCGGTCGAGAAAATCTCCTTGAGTTTCCAGCTATCTGGAAGGGGAGACGGTTTTACTCTGTCCTTGGAAATTGTCATGATTGTACCTATTTGATGTGATGATGAATTGAATTAGATTCATCGAACACAATTAGGCATATACTATGGATGTAACAATCTGATAAACATATCATCTTACCGTCGTTTAGGATGGCGATAATTAGAACCATGAAGGGTGCAAAGTCAAACTTCCATATCAAGGCGATAAACATGAAGCCAAACTGCCACAATGAAAATGAACATATTTGAATAATCCATATGTAAAACTTATATGGAATTATTAGAGTTTAAGTCTTAACAGCTCTTTAAATACTTACTACAATACGAATGGTGATTGAAACTGCATAGATCTGCAAAATTGAAAAGAACCAGAGTAAATATTACAGACACTCGACACTGTGGAACAAGGACCATAAAGATGCAAAGAAAGTAAGCTTAAAAATGGCTAACCGTGTAGTTCTTCATCCTTTGGAAAATAGCCCTGCTGGTCAGCACTGCACTGATAATGACACTTAGCCCAGGTTCAGTGAGTACAATGTCCGAAGCACTTCGAGCTGCATCTGTTGCATCAGCAACAGCAATTCCAATGTCTGCCTTCTTTAAAGCAGGGGCGTCGTTGACACCATCTCCTGTCATGCCACAAATATGTTTCCTCTCTTGCAGCCTCTTTACAATTTCATATTTGTGCTCTGTTGTTGACATGAAAAGGATTTGTTAAGGGAAAAGGATAACTTAGAGGACCCTATAGCAAAGAAATTTATCCAAGGTGTATGGATAATGTGCATGATAACTCTTTTCTTTTAAAAGCAAAGAAAGTAAATCTATAGGTGCTGCAAGCATATAATCTTAATTATCAACAAGTTCAGATTTTCTGGAATATCGTAGATTTTGGATACATGGCAAGACTAAAACATACCTGGAAAAACTCCTGCAAATCCATCAGCCTTCTCAATCAATTCATCTACAGGAAGAGCAGCAATTGAAGAATCCTTGTCTCCGCCCAGCAAGGAAGAGGAAGGGTACATGTTTGTTCCCATTCCAAGCCTCCTACCAGTTTCTTTGGCAATTGCAAGCTGATCCCCTAGGTATAATTAGAAAATTTCAATATAGAATTTACACATGAAATTATAGACATCATGCGATATTAAATAATATTTAAACACCTCTTACCAGTAATCATCTTAACATTCACCCCAAGGTTTAGGGCTCTTCTGATGGTTTCTGCACTATCATGCCTTGGAGGATCAAACAGTGGCAACAAACCAATAAGCTGCCATGGTCCCCCAGGAGAATCTTTTGATTTCTCGGGTACTTCCTGGACGGATAGATATTAAATAATATGATTTTACCCTGGATTTTCTCGTTTAATCAAAATGAAGCAAGCTAAATTCAATTTGCTTACCTGTCTTGCAACTGCTAAAGATCGAAGTCCGCGTTCAGCAAACTTATCAATAACTGCATGGACCTTTTTCTTGACATCTTCTTTGCAATTGCAAAGAGTTATGATCTATTTCAGAAAGAAAAAACAGAAGCATGTATGTTAGAAGTTATCTTGCTTAACTTTCAAAACTGATTTTAAAAAATGAGAAGTAACATTACCTGCTCTGGGGCACCTTTGCTAGCACGATGCCAGCTTCCAGAAGAATCAATGTAGGTTAGGGCAGTTCTCTTGTCTACTGGGTTGAATGGTAGAAAGTGAACCTCTCGAATACCAGCTCTTGCCTGGACAATTAGCATGCAAAATGACTTCAGAATTCTCGGACCAAATCCTAAATATAACCGAAAAAAGACCTGGAAGAAAATAATACCTCCTTTGGATCTGCAAGCATTCCTACAATGGCAGCATCAATAGCATCCTGGTTTTCGGTCCTTGAAGCCCTTGCTGCATAAAGCATAACATGCTCTTTTTCGACCCCCTTTGCAAACACTTCAATTAGGTTTCTATCAACAGTGAGTTTGTTTAAAGTCAGAGTGCCAGTCTTATCACTGCAAAGAACATCCATGCCTGCCATTTCCTCAATGGCTGTCATTCTCTTTGTGATAGCTCCTTGTTGAGAAAGCCTATGGGAACCGATAGCCATGGTGACAGACAACACAGTTGGCATAGCAATTGGGATTCCACCGATCAAGAGAACTAGTAAATTGTCAATTCCATCCCTATACTTGCGGTGTTGTATTGGGTACATGACAATTAACTCAATGAGTATTCCAACAGCAATGGAGCAAATACAGAAATTACCAATGGAAGTAAGCACTTGCTGGAAGTGCCCAACTTGATTGGTGCTGTCCACTAGGTGGGCAGCTTTACCAAAGAAGGTGTGAACACCAGTTGCAATAACTACTGCTTCTATTTCACCTTGTTTACACGTTGAGCCAGAGAACACTTCATCTGATGGATTCTTCGTCACAGGAAGGGACTCCCCAGTGAGAGCAGATTGATCTATCTTCAAAGGATCGCCCTCAAGAAGACGAGCATCAGCAGGAACTATGTCTCCCAATTTGATAGTGATAATGTCCCCTGGAACCAGAATTGCTGCTTCTTGCTCACTCCATCGACCATCTCTAAGAACCTACATTATAGTATAAGAACGAAATACTGAAATCGTGACTAAAATTGAAAGATACTCTATGAAATGTTGAGTTACTGAACGTTTCATTTTCACCTTAGTTTTTGGAGCAAGATTAGCCATAAGAGCAGCAGCAGCGTTTCCAGCATTATTTTCTTCAATAAAACTTATGGTGGAGTTAATCAGCAACAAGGCAATGATACCAACAAAGTCTTGCCAGTCCGGAGGCCTTCCATCACCATTTGCCAAGGCAATAGCCATTAGAGCAGCAGCTTCCATGACCCATGACAAAGGGTTCCACATAAAACCCAAGAACTTGAGGAATTTGCTCTCCTGTTTGTACAATATCATACCATATTGATTATACAACATACAAACTGAAATTTTACAAACTCATACATACGGAAGTGATAAGTGGTTTATGATACGGACCTTTTTCTCTTCTAGTTTGTTTGGTCCAAAAACTTGAAGGCGATTGGCGCCTTCCTCGGAAGTCAAACCTGCTCTTGTACATTTCAGCTGCTCGAAAACTTCCTCAATAGGAATCCGTTCCTGCAAACAATTATCATTTATCACTACGTTAGCCAACTTAAACGGCAGAAGAATGATTTTTTTGAGTATGCTCAATGGTGTAGTTTTCTCGTAGAGGAATAAAGTGTAGCAAAACAAAAGGAGCTCCAAAAATGACCGGTGACAACCAATCATCACTTTGTGATGCAAATATAATAGGAATCTACTTTACGATGGTAATTTTATCCGCACAAAGCTTAAAGTTTCAGCGAAAATTATCCAAGCAAAGCATCTATTCGTAGAGAATCTGAGAAACCACCGATGGAGTGGAATCGATTCTTTTTTGAAGTAACTCACCTGATCTCAGGTAAAAGAACAAACCAATTGCTAACAGAATCGATTCTAAATTCTAATGGTGAGCTGCTTCAAGAGCTCCTAAAACAAACGCCAGAGCAGTGAATGGAATAGGAAGCGGACTGAACAAAAACGATTACTAAAATATATGATTGCATTTCAGAAAACTAACTGCCTGATACGGCTACTAACCCCTCGACTCGTTAAGATATCCACGTTGATTTTATTAAAAAACAAAAAATATTCTGCTAAAAATGAAATTATAAATCACAATATATTTTAGAAAGAGCCCAAAAAAGCCTAAAAATACTATAGAAATACCTCAAAAGCGAGAGTCTCCACCAATACAGCAAGAAGGCATATATGTCAGAACTATAATATGGTAAAATTATTAAATGGATTTTCAAAATATGGAAACTATGCATCGGCCATCAATTATAGATAGGGACATTTGGCAAGCCTTTTGGCTTAGTGGCGCGTAGCTGTTGTAAAAGGCTGTATAACGAATTGGTTGGTTTGGTTATATCAGGATTCATGTGATTCGGTTACTCCAATTTTTTTAAATGAAATAACTTCCAAAAAATGAAAATCGCTGAATTTTCAAAAACAAAATCCTGAAACAAAGCATTCAGCCATAGAATCATTGGAAACTTGGATTACTTTTCAATAGCAAAATCATCGATGATTGCGAACAGCAAGATTTGTGGAGAAAATGATGATTCCTACACTCATTATGCTTGATCTTTGCTAAATCCAAACCTACCAATCTCTCTTTTTCCGTTCAATAAACAGGGAAGTGAAAGAGAAAAAGATGCAGTTATTAATTTGATAAAGCTTTAAGCGAAAAGCGAAAAAAATGAAGTTACTAGAGAAGAATAGCGAGATTACAGAGAGTAAACAGGATATAACCACAGCACACGGATGCATATCGATATGAGAAATCTGATACGCTAAGCAGAACTTGCATCAAGCTATGAGAATCAAAGAAAATGAAACAGAGTACCCGCGAAATGCACGAAAATCATTGTTGGAATGAATCAACCATGATTTTTTGAAGAAGAAAAAAAAGGATCGAAAATCAATTCCAGAAGTAAGAACACTATAAAAGCAACTGATTAATATGATTGAAGCAATCAAATGAGAGAAAATAACATACCAAATCAACGGATTCGTTTTTGATCTCCTCAAGGCTGATTCCCTTGTCGTTTCCCATCTTCCAAGCTTAGTAAGAGAGCAGGCAAAGGAGCAAACAAAGCTTTTGAAGTATATAAATCAAAGCAAATACAAATGAAAACCCGAAACCTTTAAATACTCGTTTTCAAACCAATGAAAACAGCAGCACTAAGGGAAGAGAACATAATTTTCTTCTTCTCCTTTGTAGATGTAAATGAATGGAGGAGTCTCTGTTTCTGCGTTTGTAGACGTGAAATGGCAGAGGAGCCTATTAATCCCTGCCCTCGATTTATAGTAACAATACAGAACAATGAGCGCGCCAGAAAAGCGAGTGCGAGGCTGTGACCCGCTTGGCCTGGTTCTTCTTGAGACGCCAAAACCACGCGCTGTTTCTTTTAATGGACTTCACACCGCATGTTTTATTTATAATTGGATTTACCTAAATCGCACTGCAAATTCAGGGAAATAACCTAAATTTAATTATTTTTATTTTATTTTTTTACTATCATATATTTATATTATGAAAATTTTAAATTAATATTTTTTTATTTTTATCTCATATTTATATTTGTATTTATATTAATTAAATTATATTAAAAATAATTATATAAAGAATAAATTAATTTATAGATTTTTCAAATATATTTAATAATATTATATTAAAAAATATTTTTTATATTTTAATTAATATTAATAAATATAATATATTGATAACTAGTAAATTATTTAAACAAATATCGATTATAATTATATTTTATGTGTTATTTTATTTTTTATTGTTTTGTCGGTTTTTAGGGTCTTTCTTGATTAATTCGGACCGACCCGTGTCGTATACTTAGCTTTGGTAGGTAAGCCTCTCGGTAGAGATTTTTGCGTACACAATATCTCAAATCTAAAATTTATTTAAGCGAAATCAAACAATTTATCACTTAAACCGACCCATATTAATTGTTATTTTATTTATTTAAATAATCAAATAACTATCGTTTAATTTTATTAAAAAATCTTTTTACAATCAGTTAATATAATTGATTAATTTAACCAGTAATAAAATTAATTATTAATTATCCGTTAATCGTCTAGCATGGCCAATATTTAAATAGTTTTTTTTAATAATAAATAGGTTTTATTACTTTTACGGGAAAGGGAGAAGCTGAGGTCGTGCAACGGACGCAAGTGAAGTGGCGAGTGATAGCATCCTTGAACGAAATTAACTGGAACTGCAAAGTTCCGAATTTCCTCATCGTCTCTAAGTTTTCCCGCCGTATAAAAGAAAAGCTACGTGTCTCAACGGCTTTTTATTTTATTTTGAAATTGATTCTCTTCTTCTTTCAACCAAATTCTCCTTTCTTTCGGCCGGAACATCTGCAATTTTTCAATGGCACATGATTTGTTTTAGGCTGTTACAGTTTTGTAATAAATACGACCGACCTAAAACTATACCATTAATAACATTAACACAATCATATGTGTTTAATTTATTTATTAATTAAATTTAGATTAGATATTACCGTATAAAAATTTATTATGAATAATTATTTTAATTCAATTTACTTTATTTAAAATCAGGGATATATGATATGAGAACTCTTTGAAGGGGAGATTATATCATGGGTCCGACTTATCATATCAGTCGTGATCCTCAACTAATAAAAACTACCTATTTCACTATTAATTATCCATGTTATTAATTTAATTTTCAAAAAATAATTTTATTTAAATGATATGAAAAAAATGAGTGAAGATTTATTGGTTGAAAAAATGACATGAAAAATAATGGTGAAATGAGTGGTTATAATTAGATGGACCATGGCTGATGTTATAAACTAGACCCATGATATAATTTCTCCTTTTTGAAGTTATATTAAAAAGGTAGAGATATAAAATTATAAATTTTTAAAGAATACGAAATTAGATCATAAATTAAAAAATATAAAGAAAGTACATAAATTATATGAGAAATGAAAAATTTTAAAAGTGTGATCGCACCTCCAGTACTCCTCAATTCATTCATGTTTATAACGCTATAATTATTTTGGTATAACCACCAAAATCAGATTTATTAACGATAAATCCAGATTAAATTTTACTTAAGTTTATTATGAGATGACCCACACAACGAATCAATAAACTCTAAAACTAAAGTACTTTTAATAACTTTTATCGGTGCATGAAATATTTTTTCTAATATCTAAATTCCGAAAATGTCCAAATTCCCATTTATATTTTCCCATCTAAGACAGATTCCAAGAACAGAACTTGAAATTTGGTCACTCCCCTGCTTCCTCCCCTCCTAGGAAAAGGAATAAAGGGAAATCGGAATAGAATAAGAGACAGACAAGTGTTTGGAAGATGTGTAATACAACTAGATGTTCAATCCAATTACTTAACACACCAGATATGCATGTATAAAATGGTCCCTTCTGTTTGTTCCAAGGCTCAAGGGGAAAGCAAAACCAACCATAAAAACACAAGGCAGGCATATCTGCCAGAAGAAATCATTGCCACAAAAGATGTGGCTGCAACTGCCGTGTCCAGCCACAACATCCAAATGTAGGAACCCGACAATGCATTTTGCAAAGGCTTTTTTAATGCATTTTAAAGAAAGGAAAAAAGAAAACACATGCATGGATACCTCATCTCTTTACGGGTAAAAAGGGGGTTTGGCTGAGTTGGTTCAGATGCTCTTTGGATTGAGAAAGACTACCGAGCAATGTGTGTGTGGAATAAAACATGACACATACCCTGTCCTGTTGGTAACCCCAAATAGTGGAAAATGCTTATAGTTTCAAGATTATCATCAAGAGTATGGAGACATCTTCCTTGATTCTTATCACTTTTCCAGTAGGGATGATACATAGATTGTGATGAATCCGAATGATTCACGGGACCTGTACAAGTATAAATTTTTTTAATTAATGAAGTTGGTTAAGAGGAGCGTGACGCTACAGATTTAAAAAAAAAAGCAGCAGCCAAAGTTGTTTGAGATCACATGCAGATGAGTACTGGAAAATGTTGGCGCTCTCTCACATGTTACCCTTCCCCTGTCCTGCTATATATGATTATGTACCAGAAGACAGAAGGAAAATAGAAACCAGGAGACTTGATTTTGAGAGCAGAGTCCTTATGTTACTGTTATTATATACAAAAGAAAAGAAAAACAAAAGGAGAGGAGAGAGTTAAATCCATGTGAGATGGTCACAAGTAGTGCCTCAAAGTCAAAGGTACATGAAGTGGACCATTTCTATGTTAGATGTTGAAACAACTCAAGACCCTTTTTTGGGGATAAGAGGAACACTTGTCTGACTAAAAGATATATAGACAAATTTGAAAACCCATTTGTCTGTCTTTGACAATTTTCTATTTAGTGGGAAATATGAAGAAAAAAATTGGAGGTTTTGAAGATAGAGTTATGGGGATGACTTGTCTGAAATGGAAAGGGTGGAAGCCTTTGAGTTTGGCTTCCATTATTCATAACCGTAATGATTAAAAAGAAACAGAGGTTCACAAGGGTTGTGCTTCCTTTGCATGTGAAAAGGTACTACACCGGTGCTGGGAGTTTAAGAGAGAGACGCTGACTGTCTTTTTCTGCAAGGATTTGTTTCAGCTATCAGATCGTTGAACTTATTTGGTTGAGCTCCTTTGAGTTTGACACATGAAACAGGACCACACAACTAAAGTTTACGTTGTATATCGTTTTTAATTAGCTTGATGATGATGATGATAGT
This sequence comes from Abelmoschus esculentus, assembly GCA_035048815.1. Classification (NCBI taxonomy): domain Eukaryota; kingdom Viridiplantae; phylum Streptophyta; class Magnoliopsida; order Malvales; family Malvaceae; genus Abelmoschus; species Abelmoschus esculentus. The sequence continues at coordinate 1,740,506 of JAUCBN010000025.1, forward strand.
GATGAATGGGGTAAAAATGGGTCAATGGCGTAGAGGATTGTAGAAATTTGCCACAAAACCAATAGGATTGGGACTGGGAATTTTAGTTTACCAGATTCGAAGTAGAGACTAGAAACGGCGATAGTATGCAAAACATGAGGTCGGGCCCAACCTAACAGCAGTTTAGCTCTTTGGTTGTGGATTATACAATGGCCTGGATCATCTGTCAGTCTCAATAATTCCAACTGCAAGTATTTTCAACTCAAATCCCTTGTGTTTTGTAAAGCTGCTAGCCAGGAATCAAATTCAGCAAATTTTATCACACGACTCCCATAATCAGTTTACAAAGGAAATCGACAATTTCAATCTACTACTTGGATTTGATTCCATACTAAAATTAACAGACTTGGGCAAAAAGCTTAGTTCAAAACAGATCAATGGTGACCCCCCGTCCAAAAGGATTCGACTTCTTACATCGGTAGAGCAAGGAAGGGAACACTACGCAGCATGGAGTCCATGCATATGTATTTTCTTCGCGTAAAAACCGGTCTCTCAATCTCAAACTCAAGGTAACCATTTCATCTGACCAGATGTTAGAATCAGGTTTCAACCATAGGCTCAGGACCAGATTGCTCATTAGAGGACCCATTTGACTGTAGTATGGAGTTGAAAAGAATGTCCTTGATGACCTAAAGGTATAAAATGGTTAAAACTGAATGATGTCATAATCAATTCATGGATAAAGTAAGAATTTCTGAGAATATGGAACAGTTACGTCACCTGTGACATCAAACCATGGACTTGCTCCACAGTTATCTTTGCACTATCTCTAGTAATCTTAGCTAGCTGAGATTCTTCCTGCAACTAATAAGGGGGGAGCCACATTGCATTCATTAAGAGAGAAAAATTATCCTAGCTTGGGAATATGGCATAAAAAATAATAATAGACCTTCTTTCGAGGGGGTCCTAGTGGGCTGATGCGAGAGTGAGCCAATTGGTTTTCTGCTTGCTCCAGTTTTTCAGCTGTGAAGAAAATAAACAATCAAGAACTTAGTCACAAATAAATTTTCATGTGCAAACAAGAAAATATACTACTTGTACAACATTAACTGAGAAAAGAAGAGTTACCTAAATCTGAAATTTGTCCTGCGACGTAATCACCATTACCCAGGAGAGGTGAAGAAGAAAGGGTGTTTACCCAGTACTTATTCCATAGGAGATCCAGGAGGTGACAATCAAGAGACGACTTAAAATAAGTGATGTCCAATGCATAGTACTGCAGAAAAACAAACAAATTAATACACATCGAGAGGACAAGCATTCTAGAAAATAAGGCTAGTTGGCTTTCATAATAACCTGTTTACAGTGCACACCGAAGTCTTCAATCTTATTGAGAGGAATGGTCTGATATTCGGAGATAGGGTCATCGACAGGCTTATGTCCTTCAGGGTATGTCCTGAAAGCTCCAATCTCAACTTTTCCAGCTGAAACAGTCCTTGTTGGATCGATTACAACAGCGAGAAAAGGCTCCTGAAACTGTTGGTTAAGCATTTGGGTTGAAACATCAATACCGGATAGCCAGCATCCATACCCGGGATGAGAATGGTACCATCCAACAACATTTTCCAATCGACCAGCCTACAAGACAGGGAATCATATTCTTCTTAAGTGCAATGATTTTCACAGACAACAATGTTACAATGTTTCCTGACACAAGACTAGATAGCAGCAAACAAAAATTGCTGATACAAATACGTATAACTGCAACAATGTAAGTGAAAACAATCTAGTTCAACTTGAATTTGATTAACCTTATTTTTCCTTCCAGAATCTAGATGGTGCAAAATATTGGCTAGGGCAAACTACTTGAATTACTGAGACCAAGTTGATTTAGGGTTTCATGAAAACCTGATTAAAAGCAAAATCATACAAAAAAAAGAGATTTAAAAAAGAACCTGCTTGTTGGTCTGGGAATAGTCGACCATACACTCATAGGCATCAGCCTGAGCGTTAACCCTAGTCTCAGTCCCTTCAACAGGCAAAGCAAAGGCGTCCATAACTATAATGGCGTCACCGTCAGTCTTGCCTTGCATCAGCCCCATCACCTCTATGGTACCGCCAGATCGGGCGTGGACAACCATCTTGAGAAGAGCGAGGGCAGAGATCTTTACACGCTTGAAGTAGTGAGGATCATTGGCCCAAGGCTTCTCTTGCTGGAACTTGGCTTGAGCCGCCTCGTCGTAGTAGAATATAGAATCCGATGAAGGGTCTGGTGTCTCAACTGTAAGGATATTGTTCTCTAATTCCCATGTTTTCTGGGCTATAGCGGAATCCATCGTTGTATTTCCAACTCTTCGCTGAACCACCCGAGGCCTAGGATTCAATTTTATACATCAACTACCACACACCGGAGACGAGAGGACGGGTGAGAGAAATATTAAGAAAACAACCGTCTCCCTCGCAAGGATTCAGGCCCATGTCTATCGTTAGGCTCGAAACTGTCCGGAAATTATTGGGCTTGGCCCTTCATTCATGCTCGTTCCAAAATTACTGGTTTAGCAGCTAACTGATTTTTGGGAACAAGCGTAAGTAGGGGTGTAAACGAATCGAGTTTGAACAGATAAAGGTATGTCCGTATTCGTTTATTTATTTTTGAAGGTGTTCAAACTCTGTACGTATTCGTTTAAATTTTTAATGGTATATTCGAGCTCGGTTCGTTTAACGTTCACGAACGTGTTCATTTATATGCTCAATAATTTGCGTTTAACGTTCGTGAACATGTTCGTTAAGCGTTCGTGAACGAGTTCGTTTGTATATATTCATCAACTTGTCATTTAGTGTTCACGAACATATTCGTTTAGTCAGAGTTGGTTCGCGAGATGATGATGATCAAAATGGCGGTGACGAGACACGAAACCGACGATGAAGGACCGATGGTCGGAGGTTGATCGGGAAAAAAGATGAGGAATGAAGAGTCTTTGTTTCCAGGGTGATTTGAAAGAGGGGTGCGGCTAACATGATGATATTAAACATTAGGGCCGAAAAAAAGGTAAGTACACTACTCAGAGAAAGGGTAAATAGCACACAAAGCCACCGAATTGTTTATGGGTTTGCAAAGAGCAACAAGTTTCACTCACTTTATGAATTAATCCTTAAATTCTCGAATTAAGCTAGACAATTATAAACGAACATAAACGAGTTTATAAACGAACATAAGCGAACTTATAAATGAGTTTATAAACTAACATAAACAAGTTTGTTCGTGAACATAAACGAGTCGAACACATCTATGTTCGTGTTCGTTCGTTTATTAACCGAACATAACATATTTGTTCATACTCGTTTATTTAACTTAATAAACGAACGTTATATGAACGGTTCACGAATAGTTCGTCGAACGCTTTGTTGATTTATACCCCTAAGCGTAAGAACAGCAAAAAGAAAAGCCGAAAGTAATGAAAAATCTTGCATTAGGACTTGTAATGTTAACACAATAACACTAAACAGATGTTTGAAACACAATAAGTCAAAAATAGGACTCATCGTTGTTTTTATTATAATTTTGACGCAAAAAACAATTCACATTCATCCTCAAAACAAAACAATTCCTATACATGACATTGACAATGATCATTTGCAAGTTGATTTTCACAGTTATGGGTCTATACATTTGAATGATAATCAATGTATTGAATGTTAATGGGTCAAGAAATAATGTACCGGATCATAACCCAAAATCTGATACATGGCTAAAATCCGGTGGCTGTCGATGTTCCTACAGTGTAGGAATGTTCTGTCTGTCATGCCATTATGTTTTTCCCCGGCTAGTTTACACAGGTCATTTTACAGTTAGATCGTGTGTGATATAGTGTCATCATCTGTGTAGTCCTCTGTTTCTCATGTTGTATCTGCTCACTTTATCTCCCTCTTCTTCCTGCTGCCGCTGCTCTATAGTAAAGTAGCTTTTTCCTGCTGAATTGTCTTTTGATGTTGGTGTATTCTGGTCTTGTGGGGAGCCTTCTTACTGCATGCTCCAACTGTGTTGGGAAACGGAATCAGCCACATCAGTTTGATTTACCTTTGGCTTCACCTCTGCAACAACTCGAGAAGCATCGGCATCTCTACATGCAACTGCCTTGTCTTCCTTGCTAATAATTGGTCCATGATTTTGCTCTTTATCCACCTCAGAAAACTTACTGAAAAGAGAGACAAGTGATTAAACAAAAATGAATCAAAAGTATACAAAATTTAACTATGCAGGTTAAAAGCTAGATGTAGCCGTATTTACTTGGATCCTGAAGGGAACCTGCTGGGGGTGCCTATTCCAGCAACTCCGTTTGCTGTCCAACAGTTTTTATCTTCTACTTGTGAAGCTGCAGATTATGTTTAGCAGTGAAGCAGACTCATTAGAAACTAATCATTGAATAACAGACCATCTCCTACCCAAAATGTTGCAAATTAACACCCAAACAATATAAATAGAATCTTAACAGTTGAAACTTCTCCTAGTAGGTTCAAACTGAAAGGACAAAGGACCTTTCAAAAAAAATGAAAGGACAAAGGAGGAGTGGTGATGTCTTTGATCATTATGACCTAGAAACTGAAGAGACTAGCTGGATTTTGAAAATCAGGAAACAAAATTTGATGAAAAATACAGAACCTGATTCTGCAGCCAGGTCTGTAGATGCATCTACTGGCCTTCTAGAGATCTGTAAATTGTCTTCCTTAGCAGGTCCCAAGTCATTGGCGGCTATAGAATCAGGACCCTTTTTATGTTCTACAGGATATGAAGGCCAATCAATTTTTGAGGACGATAGGTTCCTCAGCATTTCTTCCGTTGCTTTAGATCTCACTTTCCGTATTTCATCTTGGATGTTCCATGAGCCGGTGGCAAGAGAATTTCTTTTCCGCTTCATTCATGTTAAGAAAACCCAGAAAATTAAATCACAAACAAGGGGAAAATAATTCCACAGACAATCAAATCAACTTATACCCACACCACCCTACATCTGGCAGGCATCTTTTCCAATCAGTTAATCTAGTATCAACAGCTTCAGGTTAGATAAAACTGTAATTTAATTTTTTTTCTGCTATGAAAAAAAAAAGTCTCAACCCCAAAGCAATTGCAAAAGTAACACAAAAGGTCAGCTGGAAAATCATATCATATCCATGTATGATCAAACCACATGTCATATGCCAAAGAAGCAAGAGTAAGCATCAGCCTTTTACATTTATTTGAATAAGATACATATGACTTATGACATAAATTCATGCATAGGAATACGAAGATAATGGCACCTTGGATGAGTACAGGAAATTTCCCCCAATTGAATATGGCACGTCTTCCTTGAAAAGTGGCATCACAAGTGATGATGGAGATCTAAATTCAGCATTGTTCTTAGAAGGTGATGCCCATGGAGGACAAGTTTGCATGTATGATTTCACTAAGTCCACAGGTAATCCCACTTCACCTTCAACATCCTGCAGCAATAAAACTTACTGAGATAGAAATGGGTATATTTTTTCACTATATCAACAATTTTCATTTTTAGTTTTCTTCTACAGCAGTGGTGTTTAAATCAGTACTCCACTAAAAATATATGCAAAAAGCATATGGCATCACTTTAAATTGTTGCCTTCCACAAATGAGAGTAAACTAAGAAACTAACACGTATAAGGAAAAACAATTCTCTAGTCAGGGCATTTTATAACAGATGACATCACTTCAGATTTTTTCTTTGTAAGATCTTCAACAACCGTTTAGGCACATGGCATGACTTATGATGTGTATATCTATAAGTATATATTGGTATTTTATAACAAATGAAACCAGATAAATTTAAGGTACAGGAACCACAAACATCATAAAGACATATGGACATACATGTATTCAGAAAGAGAAGCAAAGAAGACATGAAAAGACAACAGCTTAAAAGTTGCATGAAACCAGATGTAGAGCATAATTTCGTTCTTCAAAGCCGAAAGAGATGAAACACAACAAAGGTAAGAAGGAGAATAAAAGGAACATTCAATACAAATTATCAGACGCAAGAAACACGATAAATATACCAGCATAAGTAATTAGGTTATATGAGGCAAATCAATACCACACAGCCTTACTTAAGAACATTGATGAAACAGGAAACATCATGGTCATAATATAATAAAACCCCTCACAATCTTTTCCTTCTAAGAAAGAATCCACGAGGATCATATGAGAAAAGAGTTACAAACATGTTTCAGAATAACAGAATTCAGAGCAGAGGTCCCATGATGCCCTTCTGACTTCTCCTCCGACAACTTTGTTGCCTGCAAAAGAGCTTTGTTGCAAAAATCATGAATTTTAACATCTGAAAAATAATCAACACAATCAGTCAACTATGAGTGCTGAGAAAATCATTCTTGAAATCTGGTCTGTCAAGTCTCAAGTTTACGAAAGCTGTACTATTTCACCTGTTCTCTCAGGTGCTTCATCTAGTCCCCCAAGCCCCAAGCCACATATTGATGGAGAACCCACAACTCTTGACTTGATAATATCTGTTAGTTTATCACACTCTTGCCTGGTCAAAATAGCATCCATTTATGACTTAAACTATGCTTATGGGGAATAAAAAAAGGGATAATCGGTTAAAACAATAAAAAAAGTCATGTGAAGTTTGCCCAAGAATTTAATGTACATGCATTACTAGGTGTCAATCGCATAGTGTATGAGCAGAACACCATAAGGAGGAAGAAGAAAAGGATTAAAGTTATAAAAAAAAAGTCCAAATAAGAAAGTAAGAAAATTAAGTTCTTACCTTGAGAAAGACTCCTGCATAAGAAGCTGCTCTATTAGACACTTGGATTCAATCTTTCCTGCAAAATATTGGGGATCTCTCTGATGCCCCACAAAGAAACAACTAAGGCATCCTCTAAGATAATTATAATCATCAATTATGTCAGGGCTCAGGAACGTGTACGTTCTACCACAACGAGCAAGCAAAATATGAAAAAAGAATATTATGAAATTAGCATCAAATTTATCAGTACCACCACATATTACAAGAAAAATCAAAGTTCCTTTTGAAGCATGACGTAAAGCAAAAAGGCCAGCAAGCTTACATCTTCAATTGCATGAACCCCTTGAGATGAGACTTCCTGATCATCATTGATATCATGAGTGTCATCTGCACCAAAAATAAATAAATGAACAAACGTAATGCGCTTCATGAGGGAACAGAACTTTTTTTTTTCAGAAGCATTAACAGGGTAGGAATATGGAATGTTCATCTCCTCCAATGTTAATCTTTTAGTCTCTTTCTATAAAAAAAATGTTTAATTATCATTTAAAAGGTTAGGGCCAATTTGAAAACGGACTAGAAAGACAGCCTCAAGAATAAAATTAAAGTAAGCGGCATCCCCGAAATCACGTAGCCATAAAGCGGTTGGCTTGCAAAGCAAAACATTTTGCAAAAGGGAAGCCTAACACAATCAAAATTAATACTAACGTTATTTCCTGCATACATGCCATGCTCCTATTTTGTGTGAAATTAATTGAACAGTTAAAAAAATGCACATACTTCGATTGCAGAGATGCAAAAAACTAGAATAAAAGCTACTAGCACCACCCTGATATCATTAAACTAAAAGGGGTAAATTAGAGGGAAAAGTTGCATTCTGAACCTGGACAGGAACCGCATTCCGAAGATGAAGAAAAGGAGGAGGACTCAAAGCCAAGAACAGAGGAGAGCATACGGCCGGCACCGGTAACAATGGCTCGAGTGGGAGGAAAAATGTTCCTGGATATCCAATTAGGGTTCTGCAGAGCAGAATTGAGAAACCCGGGGCGTTCGTAAGGCGTCTCGGGTGACATGGCACCCGACTGAGGATCCCGGCCTGGGGAAGCTCCAGAAACGGTGGCCATAAAGGATGATGAAGGAGAAGCTGGCTAGTTAGAAAGAGGTCCTTCTTTCATCCGTATTGGATTTTTTTTCTTCTTTTCCTGGAGTGGTTAATAACCGTCATTTCCAAATTCAATTGGCCTAGATTTTCAAGTATTATTATACTTTCGGCCATTTTCAGCGGGACTGGAAATGAATTGGATGGTTAAGCTTTTAAGAACAGAAGGAAGAACAAGAGAATTATTGTGTTTAGGGTAAAGTACATAAACAGTAACTAAAATTTGAGTCTGTCTCTCCTTTCACCATTAAAGTTTGAAAAGTTACGTTTCAGTCATTAACGTTTTCATACTTCAAATTTTAGTGGTGAAAGGAGAAAATTTTCTCGGATTTTAGTAACCATTTATATAGTTTACCTTTATGTTTATGTCCACGATATAATTTTTCCATGTAATAATTTTTTTAATTCGTAACTTCTTGATAGCTTGGATCGGATATTTAAATGTATTTGGTTGGGTAAATAATTAAGGAATGTCTTATAAAGTAATGTGGTGACGTAATAATTGGTTGGGGACAGGAAAGCCATAGAAAAGGAAAACAAACTGTATTAATTCATAAATTGACATATGCTATATGCATACCTACAGGCTACAGTTCTGTACATACAACAATTTGCATTGTCCATTGAATTAAATAAATTGAAAGACGTCCCACGTGCAGTCACCCTGAGACAACATAGACTTTGGTAAAAAAAAAGACATGTCCTGTTGGAACAGTAGCAACAATTCGTGGCTTTGGATCAAGTGTCCCGACCTGCTTCACGTGATTCCCCATATGCCTCACTCCCTCGGCTTGGGTCACCGGCCCCGCACCATCATAATCCACACCCAGTAGGCCAGTACTCGTTCTTTTCTACTTCTCTATGTTTCTATTTCTCCTCTCTCTCTCTATATATATATATCTATCTATTTATCTATCTATCTATCTTAAAGTCAAATCTTGCCTTCAGATATACTTTTGTCTCTTCTTTTCTCCCTTCCATTCGATTCATATTCTCCTAAAGGTTTTAAAGGTATATTTGTCATTTATACAGGAACAACTATGGCTAGCTGGATGACTATCACTGCAAAGCAGTACCCTCAAAATTAATCTCATTAGAGACGGATATAAGATTTTATAAAGAAGCGTAATCTATCATAAAGTTATATTAAAAATGTATATAGTGTGAAATTATAAAAATTTGGGTGAAACACCATTTGGTTGTGTCTGCTGTAATAAATATAGACTGTAATAGATGTTTGAAAGAGCAAATTCTGACAAATCATCATTTCCATAATCATTGGAGTCGACAGTTTTCAGTTTGTCTTGTGTCTTTGACAAACCAAACTGTTGTAGAAAACCTCAGTTGCAGACTGACATGGCAGAAAGTGATGGGATTGATTGAAAAAAGAACTACACTACAAGCATGAAACAAGAAGCAATCCATTCCAACATACAAACCTAGTACAAACAGCAGTCCACTTTATTCTTGCTCAATTTCCTTGGCAGCTTCATGTCACCCACCATGGCAAGCAAGTTACTAAAACTCTAAACATGCAATATTATACACATGCAAAATGCCCTAATAGAGACTAGAGAGAGTTATAAATTGTAATGCATGAGACGTAATAAACATATAGAAAGCTGTGAGCCTGTGACGGTGAGTGTTGTCTAGTGTGACAGTCACATATCTCGTACGTGGAAGACGTTGGGATTCTTAACAACGATGTCATACATGTGAACGGAGCAGAATTTGGAGAAGTCTTTAGGAAGCGAAATGAGGTCAATGGAGGAATGCTTGTGGAACTGGTAGAGATCAGGGTCACCCCCGTAGTACCTTTCCCACCCTAAACCTCTCAAAATACGATCCAACAACGAGTAGGACGACACAACTTCATCCGACGGTAAGTGCACCAAAACCCGTCTCCGGGGACTACTTTCAAGCCGATACACACCATTGTTGAACACCCAAACCCCAGACATTTTCGTTTTCAATGTATTGATGTTCGAGGCCAAGTAAAGTAAATGATTTTCAGACAAGACAACAAAGGTTTTTATGTTGGTGGTGAGGAAATGAAGGATTGGGGGTATATATAGAGATGTGCTGACAGGACACTTAAAATGAAGAGGAAGAACATAACCTAAAAGTCTACAACTAAACTTAATCTTAGGACAAAGTAAAGAGGAGATGATGGGTTTGGTAGAGAATCTAGATATTGTGGGACCTTCGTCCCCATTGTTTTAAATATGAGTGAGTGTAGATAGATGCTTTTAGGATGTAATTTAGGGTACACATACCATTCATCCGTGGGGTATGTGTGTTTCTGTTTACACAAAGAATCTCTTTTTTATTTCTTTTTATATTTTAATTACTAATAACTGTATTATATGTGCGCATATGTAATAAATTAGTAAATAAATGTCAACTCAAGTGTGATTCTTCTTCGGTTTTATAATCCAGATTATGACGACACTATTTTTTTTAATGGCGGACGATAATGATTTATTAGTTGTGTATATGAGTGTAAAGAGTATGTTTTTTTATATATTTTTTTGTATTTTTATTTTAAATTAATGAGTTTATGTTTTAGTTTTTAGGTTTAAGGGTAAGGGTTATGATTAGGGTCTAGGGAGTTAGATGTATAGTGTATTTTTAAGGTGTAAGATTTAAGATATAAAAAATTAGGATTATAGTTTAAAATTTAATTTTAATTTTTTAAGTTAGAGCATGAAAGAATGCACGGCGTATATTTGATGTATTGATGTGTTTAAATTTAGTGTTAATATACGATAAGTTGTAAGTGTTAAAAATTACATAAAAAATATTTATTTTAACTTTTAACTTTTAATCCTTAATTTATAAATTCTGATTTTTTTTATTCACTGAATTTTAAATACTATAAATTTATAACTCTTAAACCTTAAATTAAATGCTAAATATATCATATTATGTAAGATTTTATTCACCAGGTTTGTTGAATAACTTTCCTTAAATTTTAGATAATGTTAATAATAAATAATTTGAAATTGCTTTAACTAAATATATTTATTATTAAAAACATATTTTTATATAAGTTGATATTTAAATTTGATGATTAGTTTTAAATTAATACTAAAATTTTAAAAGTCTTTTGAGACCCTTTCCACTACGTCATCTGTGTCCCAATCAATCAGGTTCGTTTATCTTTAAGTAATTATCTGATAATTATTCACTCATTAATTATACGTAAAAAAAAGGTGATGATTCACCTTAAAAAAATATATGAGATATATAAATTTAGTTGGTTGAGACCAAATGACGTGATAAAAAGAGATCATGATATAATTTCTCCTGTAAATTTAAAAAATATTCTTAAATTGATCTATTTTTTAAAATAAATTAATATATAATATTAATATAATATTTTAAAAATCAATTAAATTATGACACACGACATTTAAAGGATATTATGTCGTCAACATGATTAATGCTCGTTATTATTGAGATATTTAACCCTTATAAAAATTATTTAAAGTCAAACATACACTAGACGTAAAAAATTGAAAAATAAATCCTAAACTTATATATGAGTTTATATAATTAACTTAATTACAATTTGTAATATTTTTTATTATTGATTGAATTGTAACCGATACCTAAAATATGAAAACAATGATAAAAAGTGGCAGGCTTAATCACGAGATGCCCACGTGACCCTGTCATTGTATATGGTTTTTGTGGGGTCGAATTTAATTATTTCATTTTCATTTCTAATTTCCGTTTCGGATTAAATTAAATTAAATCCCACCTTAGGGCTTAGGCTTAATCAATGAATATAACGAGTGAAAGGAGAGACATCTCTCGTCTCTATGTTTCCTATTATTCTTTGCTGCCTACTCATCATTGGATATCAATGGTTCCAAACCTTAAAAAGTAGGTTCTAATTTCTTGCCTTTTTCTTATATTATTTATTGGATGAGTCTACAACGGGCGTCGAACACCGCTGAACATCGTTAATATTGAACATCGCTGAACATTATTAAATTAATTTATAAAGAATAAAAATCTAAAAGACTAATCATATAATTATTAATAATATGTTGAGTTTATCACACTTTTATTAATTACATATTGAGTCCTTGAGATTTTAAATTTTTATTAATTAATTTAATGGTGTTCAACATCAGTGGTGTTCAGCAGTGTTCGACGCCCGTTGTAGAATTTTCCTTATTTAATTTAGTATTTATTATATAATATTGCACTGCTACCTGATGTATAAGATTAGTCCAATTTAAAATTTTCATTATATATTAATTTATTTTGATGTATAATCAAAAATAAAATAAAAAATATGATCTAAATAATATGGAAGTAATATTTTTTTTTACGTATATAACTTTTCTCGTAATACTTTATTAGCGTATATTACATAAAGAGTTATATTTCAATATATATTATATAAATTATAAAGTTTTAAATATAAATATTTAATCTTAAACTTTAAATTATAAACACAATTTAAAATAAATCTCTAAATTTTAACGTTAAAAAATTTATATCATGTTTATCACATCAGAAAATGTAGCTAATAGGTGACATATAGTTAATTTATATATAATTAATGAGCAAAGATAAGGTTTGAGTCATGTTTATCGCATTAGCAAATATATATTAATGCTAATTATAATTATTTAAGTATTTGGTACAAAGACAATAAAACGCACGTGGCATCACATGGGCTATATCTACGATAACTAGTACAGATAAGATGGTCCTCACTGAGTTGCTCAGCGAAAGAAATTATATTACGGGTCAGTTATGGTCCTATTTAATTATAATCATTTATTTTATCATTATTTTTTATATTTTTATTTTAACGAATGAATCTTTATTATTTTCTCGTGTCTTTTAAAAAGATTATTTTTTAAAAATTAAATAAAAAACATGAATAAATAATAATAAAATAAATAATTTTATTGATTAAAAATCACAACTGATATAATAAATCAGATCCATGATATAATTTTTTCGCTGAATGTGAGCCAAGCCAGCTTGGCAAAGACCACAAGAGCTCCTAACTCGTGTTGTCAAAATCTTTCGTAGTCGTTTATTACATCAACTTTGAAACATAGTTCGACTCCAAACAAATGCGCCGCTTATGTCTCTGTCTTTGCTACAAATTAAACGAGTCTTTTTACCCTACCTTTAGGGAAGGTAAAGCGTGTATCTAACTATGTTTTTGTTTAAGTTAAAAGGTTATCGTTTATTTTTAGGGACAAAATTAAAATATTAAATCTGGGAGGGACAATTTAGAAACGGATTTTGATAATTAGTTTAAGAGATCTATTAAATTTTAAAAATATATATATATTAAAATTTTCAAAATTTTAAAAGAATTTAATTTAAATTTCTTTCATAAAAATTAGAGGTTTAACTCAAATTTTCATAAAATTAAAACTTTCAGAAGGTTTTAAATATTTTAGAAAAAGATTTACTAAATCTATTTGTTTATTAAATATAAGAATAAATTTAAAACTTTCTTTAAAAAAATAGATTATCCCTGAGACTCGAAAAATTATATCATGGGTCAATTCTACCACCTGTCCATGGGACCAACCAATAAAAACTGCCCACTTCATCGATTTTTTCATGTCATAATTTTTTTCCAAGTGAATCTTCACTTGAAAAATTAAAAGATAATGAGGTGGACAGTTTTTATTGGTTGGTTTCATGGATGACGTGGTAAGATTGACCCATGATATAATTTTTTCTGAGACTCCAATGCCATTCTCTGAACCAACTATAAAAATAATTTTTAGCTTTAAAATAAACATGTTTGTAAAGCTTTTTAACTCTACTGACGGTTTTAGCAATTTGATGCCATATTCATGTTTAAAGTTTTTAATAGAATATAATTATTGAATATAAATAATAATCGCAAGAATCATTAAATTGTCTCGAATTCGAGTAATATATAAATATAAAGGGTGAGGGCATATATACTCACTAATAAATAAAGTATCCAAATATACAAAGCAAGATCAGGTGACGTATACATTTAAAAATAATCATAAAAGTAAAAGGTGTAATTACCTGTATTTGGTAACCAAGAAATAAAAAATTAAAATATCAAAGGAATGATGCAAAAGCTAAAGGAAAAAATATATATATTTTTAAATTATTATTCGATCGAGTTGAAATAAATGATTTCTTTAGTGATTCCGTAATCCATTTATAATTTTAGTGATTCCATAATCCATTTATAATTAGAATTTCCCTCATGGAACTCGTTAGGTAACGTAAAGAGTTGCATACAATTTGCAAAGCTAAAGGGAATATTATAATTATTAATGGATTGTGTTACAGGGACAATAATTCGGTTGGAATCTCCTTAACAAAGAATTTTTAAGGAATTAATAAATAGCATTGTAAGGGAATATTTAATATTGATCTTTTATATAATAATTTTAGTAAAGTAAACCAACAAGAAAATATTTTTTATCCAATAATTACATAAAGTTTTAGAGTAAAATGGATTAAAATAAGACAAAAATAAGATACAACTAAAATTGTTATAAAAATTATAAAAATTTCAATATCAAATTTTCAATACATATCAAATTTCTTAAAAAAATATGAGAATTTTAGTATATACTAAATTTTTACAAAAAATTTAAAATTTTTGATACATACTACTTTTCTTACAAAAATTATAAGAATTTTAATATATACCAAAAAGTTAATACTAAAACTCTAACTACTCTTATAACAATACGATTGCAGCTCATTTTAAGACACCCACTTACTACTGTTGTTGTCAATTGTAACTTTATACATCAGAGAGTTTGTCTTTAAGCTGTCTGCACAGATTTATGAGTTTGATTTTAAAAGATGCAATTTTAACATAAAATGAAAAAACAACATTTTAGTTTTTGAAAAAAAAGACTTTGAACTGATAAGCTAAAGAAATCAATGGCATGTGCAAAAGCAAAATCCCATAGTTATATAGCATACGGTAATCTAAACCCTGCTTCCACAAACAGAGACAAGGAAACAGAAACAGACCTGAAGTAGCTTAGCCGACGACTACAAGCACAGCCTGCCGATGGCATCAAATGTAGTAACTATACTTGTCTAAGATCATTCTTGACTTGACGGCAATGCATCATTGGTCAACAAAATTAAGATGAAAATACACGAAGTGAAGCTTTGTTTTCACCAACACAGGTTAGTCAATCAGGCCATACAATTACAACAGGCTCCCACTTGGATGTTCTCTTCATTTAATCTTCTTGATGATATCCGAGATCACCTCCTCCATGTCAAGATCCTTCATCCGTTTGAATGGTCTCTTCATGTCCTGAAGAACAAATATAAATCTCTTTTCACAAAACAGAACCAGACTATCATTTCTGTTTTCTGTCAACAACCATGATTACAACCGTGATTTTAAGTAAAATATATTAGCTTCTAATAAATATTGCAAGATAAAGTGTTACCAGCAGACTTATGAATGTCTCGCCACCTTCCTCTCGTATTTCAAAGCATCCCCTTCTTGGCTGTTGGAAATTTGAAAAAGGAAATTAGAGGATAGATCAACCATGAAACAGACACTAGTAGCCAAAGACATGAAACTCAAGAAACCATACATTGATCATGAATAAGGCATCTCCCTTTCTAACTGGAAAAACCAATTTGTTTGAAATATTAAACTAGACTCTTGTAAAATTGATCAATAACCAAATGCAACATTGCTCGTATGTACATAGAAATGTTTGGAGTTTAAGTACAATTAAACACAGAAAATAGTACCTAAAAATGTGTTAGAAATGCAGCCCGACTTCACACATTATGTATGGATATGATTTCAAAACACAACAAGAACAAATGGTCTTTTTATCTTGAATAAGAATGATCTGTGAATCTGAAGGGAATTAAATAAAATCAAATTCAAACATAAGTTAATATACTTGGTTCATCTTATTTTAGAAAACCAATTGTCAGACAGCAAAAGCATCAACAGTTCAGATCCTCAGCACGTATAGTATATGCATCTAAAAGCACAACAGTATGCACACGTTTTACAGGCATTACAACAGAACCCTCCAATGTATGCTTGACAAGAGTTGAAATAACACAACATGAATATCTGCAAACAACATAATTAAAAGATTTTGTCCAGGAAAAAGGGATGTGCTCACTGCAAACCAGATATGTGAGGTTTTATTTTTTAGTCGAACAAAAATTCGAAGAGCAAGTAGACTGAAAAGTGTAATTGATGAAAATATAATATTTAACCTTTTCAGGGTTGAGCAACACTTTGACACCAGGGACACCATTCTCCAAACCATCTTTTACTTGGAAGGCCCTTGTCTTGAATGAATTGCATTGCTTGCTAGAGAAAAGGAACCATAAACAAAAGAAGTCATGCAGCAGAAAAATGAAATATTTCAAACAAAAGGGGAAAGGGTTTGCAACTCTTTTCATATAAATACTTGCTAGTTCATTTTATGCTCCTTACTTAGGAAGCATCAAGCTCCATTCACTTGACCTAACAAAGACCTTTCTTTAAACTACGCAAGAGGATGGAACCAAGTAAAATGTGGACAGTTATTAGTTGTAAGCACTGAGACAGTAAAAGTGGAGTTTAGTTTCAAGACGTTATTTTCTTATTTGACATATATCATCGTCCTAGAAGTTTACAAGCTACGCCACACTTAGGGGTTTGCTTGATGAGCACTAAACTACGAACAATGGTGATTTAACATTAGCCAAAAGTTTGACAATCGTTGCAAAACCCTAAAACTAGAAAAATCTGAGTTAATCAACAAAATAACAAAAATATTTGCAGCATTAACTAGTCATGTCGTGTTCATTTCCCTTCTCGCAAAACATAAATCCCTAAAATTTCAATCCTCCATTTTTGAAGGAAAAACAGTGAATCTAATTGCTCTTTATCCATCCCGACGGCATTATCTAGCAAAAACAAAGGACTAATTACCGCAGTTAATTCTAGTTTAAATTAGAATACAAAAAAGAGAAAAGAGAAACTGACCAGTGTTCGACTACGACGGTTTTGTTGTGGGACCCACCGTCAGCAGCGGTCAACTCCTCAGGCAAACCTGCGGCTTTGGCCTCCTCCTCCACCACGGATTCTTTCTGCTTCTTGGTAGCCGGCTTCGCCTTCGCCTTTGCTTTTGGTTTCTCCTTGTTGGGCTGAGTTTTTCCGTCCGGCTGCTTTGTCATGCTTCTAGTCACTCTTTTCACCGTCTCAACGACTTTAGGCTTGGCTTGCTCCTCGTCCCCCTCCGTCGCCTTTCGCTTCGTGGCTCTAGGCGCCATTTTCCCGTTCTCTCTTTCGTTGTTTTCTTTGTCGTGGCTTGACGTTGTGTTTTGGCAATGAATAGCAACAGATACTATATCCTTTTGTTCCCGCGCTCTACATAGGTCGGGAATTTGAACGGACGACTGAGATCAGCTCAATCGTTTCTTCATTTAATGATCCTGACCCTTCGTACTTAACACTGTGTGTACGAACAAAACATGAGCCTGAACAGATATGGAAGGACGGAAATGTGCCACGTGCTACCTGCTCTACACTACGGATTAATTACAATATTAACCATTAAACTATTTGAAGATATCTATTTTGGTCACCAAATTAAAAACTAATCAATCTGGCAATCAAACTTATTAAATTAACCCATTTTAATCACTGTCGTTAAAAAATTAAAGGATAAATGACGTAACAGTTAACAAAATTTTATAAAATTATATATTAGATCTTTGTTATAATATACAAATCTCTGATATTAAAATTATTCATTACCTGATGAATGATTAATTTTAGTTAATTAAATTAGAATTAGAATTAAATTAATATTATAGGTAAATAACAAGATCAAATATATAATTATATAAATTTTCGCTAACTGACACTTATCCCTTTATTATCTTTTCCGTTAATTTTTTTAACAGTTATGGTCAAAATAAATCAATTTAATAAATTTAATAATCTAATTGATGATTTTTTTAATTCAATAACCAAAATACATATCCCTAAATAATTTAGTAGCCATCCGTGTTGTTTACCCTTTTTTATGAAGATTGTTTTATCTCATCATATTATTTATGATTTTAATTAATTAAAATTATTTATTTTATTAATTTTATATTATCTTTTTACTATGTAATATGTCTAATGATAATAATTAGAGTGGAGTTAAATTATGCATTTTTATGGAAACACAATTAAAGAATATGGCATAGCTCTAAAATTTTAAATCTCACAATTGACATAATTTTCAAAAATAGTATTAAGTAAAACTGATATTCTCTAGCTATATATTTTTTATGAAAAAAATAGTCACGTGTGCTTGGAAAAGAAAATAAACTACTATATTATAAGAAGACATGAACTTTAACTTTAGAAAGATTTTTGTTAAGGATACTTTAAATGATTGCATGAACACTTTTATAAATAACAATTATATTTAACATATTTTTTTTTATAAAATTTAAAATATAAATCTTAAATATTAACGCTTTACGCTTTAAACATTTAATACAAAAGCATTTTAGATACCTTTTTATGAACCAAAAATATTTGGGTAAATTACATAAATGGTCCTTTGACTATACCTAATTATTTTTTACACCCTTAACTATCAAATATTATAAATTGATCCATTAATTAACTTTTTTGATACAAAGTGGTTTTGTACCGTTAAAATTTGTCAAAAAACTGATGTGGACGTTAACATGTTGACTTTGATTATAGAAATTGGGGATGCCACATGGTTATCTAAGTCAGCATGTTAACGTCCACATCAGTTTTCCGTCAAATTTTTAACGATACAGGATCACTTTGTATCAAAAAAATTAGTCAATGAACTAATTTGTAACATTTGATAATTAGTTTTAAAATTAAAAAAAAATAATATATTCTGAGTATTATTATCCGTGTCGATTCATAATTTCAAACTAAATAAAAGAAAATGCATTTTCCTTAAAAAATATTTTGCATAACAAATATGAATCCTCCATCAACATTACATTAACTTCATTTGTATAATTGGGCAAAATTTAAGTAGAAAACCTCTAATATTATAACATTTTCCAATAGAAAACTACGGGAAGGAGAGATTATATCATAGGTCCGACTCATCACGTCAATCGTGGTCTTTAACTAATGAAAATCACACATTCTACCACTAATCAGCCATATCATTAATATAATTTTCATAAATTATATTTTTAAAATGACATGAAAAAGATGAATGAAGATTCATTGGTTGAAAAAAATTGAGTTGGAAGATAACAGTGAAGTAGATAGTTATAATTGGATGGACCATAACTGACGTGGTAAATCGATCCCATAGCCCCAAAGCCGAAGCCTACACCGCTGTATAATTAGAGAAATTGGTTAGCAATCTGTCCAATGTTTCTGAATAAAACTTCCTGGCAAATAAATAACAGGGTCTCTTCACATTGTTCCACAAGCATGGCCCTGTAATCACTCTCCTCTGAAACACAAACACATCCTTGTTACTCTCACATGCAACCAACAGGGCCATACACACATTATATAGTTCACATTTTTATACCTTCGGATCACTTGTGTAACGTATGCTGTCGTCGATGGACTGCACCACAACGAAATCTATTAATAATAACAATAAACAGACTGAAACCGGTAACGAGGACGGAATGAATGTCGATGTATATCGTTACCGCGAGGTTCTTGAGGAACTCAAATGTTATATCTTGGACTCTAAAGGATCTGGGATGCCACTTCCCTTCAGACCAATCTACATATGTTACTGACCGGTTGGCAATTCCACTAGGATCAATCATCTGAAGGATACAGGATACTTGAATATTATTGTATGTAATAAAGAAGGAAGCCATTGAAGGTTTCATACAAGCAGGAGACATAAGTTTGGTGTACTAACATTGAAAAAGGTCGGTAAATAATGCTCGTCTGCATAGCAATTGCGACCCTCAAAATTTGGCTGGCAACAGGTTGAGATGTGTGTCAACAATATGGGAAAACTGATTAAAGGGCTGTTAGAAAATCAAAATAACCATGATGGGAAGAATACCTTACAATAAAGTCTAAATTTTGTGTAATAGAGGGTGTCAGCCATAACTATTACAGCATGCTGCCGCTTCATGGAGAACCACTGAAATTAAATGTGAACCAAAACCAGCTAAATATATCAGAAACATGATTTTTGTTGCAGAAATACAAAAATCTGACATTTTTTGAGACATTTATCTGTACTATTCTAACAGATGCAAACTACAGAAACTGTGGTACTACAAAATATAGTTATGAAACTCATTCCACTTCAGAAATGAAATTAGAAATACCAATCTCATCTTTCTGGAATTGGGAAAGAAGCTCAAAGTCATGTTACTACAGTAAAAGGATTAACCTGTGAACCTTTCCTGAAAGCGTCCTTTTCGATTTCGGGATTCATACGCCCTGAGTACCTCCCGGTTCCATGTGGACCAAGATCAATAAAGCTGATGAGAGAGAGATCAAAAGTGGGAAGATTAGTTTTTATGTACGATTAAATACTTACAAAAAACAAATGAACAAGGCATTTATACAGTTACATGACAGGATAAAAAAGAGTTTCAATATTGCTTACCAGTCAAGAAAGCTCACATTAGTGTGTATGAGATAGTTGTAGACATAGTCAAAGTTGTGTAATGGCACGCAACTATAGGAGAAGATTTTAAAAAAGAGACATGTTAGATCAATACATGTCATATGAATATTATGCATGAAATCTGATGGCTCTAATACCTATCTGACAGCAACACAAACTGCTGGTTATCAGGGTCTAAAAGTGCATTTGCCAACAGTCTCCTCTCAGCATCAACCATGGAAATTTCCCCCCAAGCCACCTGCATTTGATAGCTACTTCTTAGGAGTCACTACACAGTGACATTCAAGCAGACTTGATATCGGTGTTAAAAAGAAGATATAATTCATCGAAAGTTGAGAAATGAAAGGGGTCATCATCAAAATCAAAGTTTCATGTGCACGTTGGTCCTTTAAGGTTTCTTTTTTCCCTTCTTTGATCTTGAGAACCTTTTCAAGGCTTAAGTCCACCTACACTTTCACTGCGAATGTCTCGACCGATAAAATAGTCACTATGGTATACTGGTTTTTCTCTGGAAGCATGTACATAAACAGAGAACCTGCCCTCATGGCCCTGTAGAAAAATATTGAATTATGTGATTTGTGTTAAAAATCCTAGCAACTGCATATAATTTAACAGAAGCAATGGAAGTACTTGCAAAACATAAGTTGCATAACCAATGCCAAGTCGAGTAAAAGTAATTGATGACCGAGGAACAAAGTCTTACACGAAAGAACTTATCCCACAGTGACTCAAAAGGTAGTGTCCCTGGGGTTAAATACATGAAAGCAATTTTCGAATTCTTTGGTTCCGTCGGAGGTGCGTTGAGGATCTCCCTAATTACAACATGAGATATTGTCTCTGCATCACTTAATTCCCTAGAACGAAATGATGTCTGGTGGTTCAAAGAACAATCTCCGGATGAAAAGATATAGCAGGCTGTTGAACTTGATAGAGGGAAGAGATAGGCAGTAATCAATAATATGATCACAAAAGTTACCAATATTATGATCCACAGTGTCCTCTTCAGATCCGGTCGTTTTCTTAAACCAGACCTGACAAGCATATCTTTTACACTTTGCTGCCATGCGCGCAACATGTCAGAATCCGAAAATACCACTCGGTCACCTTATCTCACCATCTTACAGCGTCACTGCTGAGCGCAAGGACCATTCCTATACTCTGATCATGCTATTGGACTCAGACCCCATAATCTGAAAGTAGGAAATAAAACCAGCATCAAATCCATGGATACATGCATTGTAACAAGCCTTACAAAGAAGAGGATGAGACTTAAAATTCATGATAACCACCATAAATATCGAAAACATTGTTGAAAAAACCAGCAGAATTTCATCCGGTGAAACATACTTCCAATAATCTACTATTCGAGTCATGCACATTATAACCAAGAAATGAAATATCAATGTGAGGCTTTAGGAGCGTACATGTGATGCATAGGATTCTAAAAAGCATTATTTACCAGCAAATTTTGGAAAATCTAACTCTACCTATAAAACTAACAGTCTGATAGTAATATTAGTAATGAAGATAATTGGACCTAAGAGGAAAATTCAGATTTATATATGCATATATGTATTCTCAGAAAAGGCATAGCAATAGAAATACAGGGAAGTAAGAAAGCAATTGATATCACAGCAAGCTAAAGAACGAAATCAACATAGAAGGAGGAGTACCTGCCTGTCTCTGGCTGCACCTAGATGTTGTAATTTGGAATTCGGAAAATGCAGAGATATCAAATCAGATCAGATCACCCTAGTGAACAGGTAGATCCAGTAGGAGCTAGCAAACGCCAATGTCCGAATAGCTATGTGTCCTTCGATAGTATCTGTTTTGTTTGTTTAGTGTATGAAGGTGTGAATATTCAGGTTTCCCTTTGTATTGTTTTTTCTGTCAATGTCCATTTTTTGTATTATCACCCCGAAACTCTAGCTTCCAACACCTCCTTTGTCCATACAACATCTCTTTGAGAAACAGTCAAACCTTGGATTGGATCTCCCATTTCCCATCTCTCTTGGATCAAACTTTTCCAATTCCCATGGTTTACCCTGGACGTTTCACTACTAATATTATCAGAGCAATATAATGATGAGACGTAATAAAATTTTGGGGTTGGATTAAGGGTTATAAATATATAACCCTATATTGCATATATGCATATATAAATGTCACGTTTTTTTTTCAAACTTAAAATATTAAAAGTTTTGATATATATCTAAATAGTAATTAATTTTAAAGATATGTATCCATGCGTGAACAATAAATAGTTTTGTAATGAGACATGCAATTTTTTTTATAGATTCTTATAAAAAATACTCAAAATCTTAGATTATTAAAGGTTTAAAATAAAAACATCTTTGCGTAAAAGATTCAAAATCTCGTACCAACTTTTTAGTCTAAGTGATTAACGGAGCGATTGTTGTTCTTAGAGGTCACTTGTTCGAACACCAGTAATTGTAGCAAAGTGATTGAGTGATTAATCTCAAATGGTTGAGAGTATCTTCTAGAACAAATACTACTGTAATCACTGTTAGCTAAATAAAAAAATTAAAATCTCTCTTATATAGGAAAAATTATTAGATGAACATGATTTGTTATCCCATTCATAGAACAAAAATCCTCTGCCCCCTTTTCTGTGCCTCCCTTTGTGTCTCCTTTATATTTTTGTAAAAAAATAAATTTTAAACCTTAAACCCTTATTTTCTATATTTTAAACCCTAAACCCTTATTTTCTATATTTTAAACACTAAACCCTGCACCCTAAAAAATACACCCTACCCTTAATTCCCTAAACCCTAACCAAAACCCCTAACCTAAAACCCTAAATCCTCTAATTTGAAGTGGGGGCATAAATGGAGCATGAGAAAGGAGCATATGATTTGAGTTCCCATTCATAATCTCATCTAATAATATTTTTCATCTTATTTTTTTAAAATGAAACTTCACCCTTTCTTTTATGAAATAAAATTTTATACATATCATTAAATGAATGAATCTCATTAAATGAGATTATAGATATTAAAATCCAACTATAAATTATTAACTATCCGTTTATTGCTAAACTTAAATATTAAAATTCAGCTTTTTATTTAATATTCTTAATTTTGATTATTGATCCATTAAATTAGTATCAAGTTAGACTTTAACACCCGACTCAATCGAAGAGTATAAATATCTTTCTTCTTCACTACTACAAAATAATATCGATTATCCAATAACAATAAAAAAAAAAAGTTGTACGTAAAATCATATGCATAGTAAATAAATTTGAAATTTTTAGATGTTCAGATATTAAAATGTTCTTTTTACACTAGACTAGAGTGATTAAAACATGAACTTACTTTAACCATAGAATACTATTACGGCAAAAACAGCAGCCAAAATCTACAATAGACGCAGGTCATGGAGTCGACCTTTTCCATTTCGTTGTTTAACAAATAATATTTCTAATGAGAAGAATGAGCAACAAAAAAAATCATGCCTTTTGACACAAACTATATCCCCATGGATGTCTTCTGAAACAGAGATGAGTTATTTCATTTTGTGAATCCATAAGAACAAAAACGAGAGGAAATAAAATTACACTAACAAATAAAATACACACAACTCCTACAACTATAAATCTCAAGATTTCAGCTTTGGTAGATGCGAAATAGGGTTCATGAACTATCCCCCCCCCCCCCCCAAGAAATAATAAAACAAGAGACCTTGAGGTGTAAGGGAAGATTTGTCACTTCCAATGGCAATTGGCAACGCCACAGCTCCCTATCCAACATGATGAGTGATGACCTACAGCCTCTAAAAACAACACGTCCAGCTAGCCTGAAAAGCATACAAACAAATTAATTAGCACTTAGTATACCAAGTTCCACATCTATATAGAACCAGGAGTAATGCTACTCAAGATGTACACGGATCAAATCAAAGTTTTCAATTTTACAGTTTCAATGCAAACCTCTTCTATCAACTTTTATGTTGCCCTAAACCTTGGTTTATGAAATTGTAGAAGCATACCTCTAATATTTCCAACATTAAGAGACCAAAACCTAAACGCATGCAGTCTATTTGTCTGTGTGCCCTCTTTTGCCCTTGCGACGACCATGGCCATGGGTTGTATTAGCATGTCTAGCACGCTTCTTTTCCTTTTTGCTGCAGAAATTAAAGTTTTTTACACGGTGGAGACAAGGATATTTGCAGCAAACTAGAGAAGTCCTATAAGAACAACCATGAGGCTACATAGATAATTAAGAAACTGACCTTAGAGTGGATGAAAATACTCTGAACAAAATAATAACAGGTAGAGCCAACAGAGCAGATGCCTGATATTAAAAAGCAACAGTATGTTATTTTGTTCGTGATAAGTAAGAACATATTAGATAATTCGGTTTCAGTAGACAGTAATTGGAAAAGGTATGCTACACAACAAATATACCTACCGCAAACCACTCCAGCTCTTTGGTTGCAAGAGGTCTGGTCAGCTCATGCTTCTTCAAAGTCTCTTGCACAGAAGCTTGAACCTAATATTACAGACAACAATAGTTCGAATAGTCGGAGGTATATAGTGGCAACAATCCAAAAAATACTATATTCACTATTCAGATACCAGAATCCAAGAAAATTAATTAAGTTCTGCCACATGTACAAGTAACTAATATGCTTTACCCTCAAGCAAAACATAACATGCCACAAAAGCTGGGAGACTATCACACCAAAGCTATCCAAAAAATTCAAAGTTCATTTGCAAGTAAAGGAACATTAAACTTATTATCCAGTACTGCAAAAACCAATATAATGCAATTCTTAATCCTCTAAAATGTGAAAAGGAAAATGATCAAGAAGACTTTAAAAGAGTAAAAACTGATGGTACATTGGTTACTTGCACAGACCAAAACAAAGAATGAAGGCAACAAAAATAATTGGCATTCTATCCAAGATTTCAATTTCCATAACTACCATTCCTTCAGAACTTCACTGAGGCAACATCAACAAAACAACTGAATATTAAAAACAGATACATCGTGCTTAGAGTTTTAACGCCCTAGCCAGATTGTTTCCAACAATAGTTATAAAGAGACATCAAACAATAACTAAAAGTTATTGGTACCTGTTGATGGTATGTTGTTGCCGATTCCAAAAATTTGCTATAAGCATTAACTACCTCCTTTGTATATGGCTTCGTCACCGCACAAACTTTATCAAAATGAGGCTTTGCTAAAGTAGCAACCTGATCAATATATGGCTTACTGAACTTCTTTGCTTCCTGTGTTCAAGAAACCTGTGCTTTAGGGCGTGCATGTAAACATGGTGGAAAAGACACAGAGGAGCAGTGGAGCACCACATACCTGGAAGTAAGGATCAACTATTTCTTGAACTTTGACAATATGAGGAGTTACTGCAGTCTTTGATGCCTCATAAACTTCAACAGTTTTTGCTTTTACCAATTGCACATGTGGTTCAGCATGCGTAGTTATCACCACCCACTGATCCTTGATACCTGGAACCCATTTCTTCAAGTGAAAAAATTGGGATCAGAAGAATACACTTATGATTAGAAAGAAAATCATATAATCATACATAAACTTCTGATTTGGTTTGGAAATAGCAGTTTTAAAAGGATCTTACTGTTTTAATTGTTTCCATGTGGGGTTCAGCCCACTTTATGGCTAAGGCCTTTTTCTCTAGAGCCTGCATATAGTATGAACAACATTTAGTTGTAATAGTATGATGTACTTCATAATCTAATGTTGCACCTAGATCTGAGATTTGACACATAAAACGACTAAGCAATTACACAAAAGTTTTAACTAGTAAGATCTAACAAGGCATCACTAGGCAGTAAAGGATATTAAAACAGTACCTTCTGTATCATCATATCCATGGTTGGTTTTCCACGCTCGGCCCAATGAGTCTGAATGAAGGCCTAAAACAACAAAGTTTTTACAATCACGAGAGAGAGAGAGAGAGAGAGAGAGAGATCTGTAAAATACAAAACATAAAAATATTACTCTTAATTTACCTGACCATGATTTAACTGCATAGCAAGCCAAGGTGGGAGCCATGCCCTGTGAACCTGATTGAAATCATTACTAATTATATTATTTGGTATTTAATATGTGCTTGTAGAATTTACTAAGCGCTTTAAATACTTTTGGATTTTGTAGCTAAAATATCTGCAGTTAATAATCAATAACGGTCAAGTGCTAACTATTTTGACCTAGTACAGGTAATTTGATAAAATAAACATCATAATTCTAATTAAAATTTTCAATTTACAATTCCAGATATAAAAGATAACTCAAAAAAATCTCTTAAAAAAACTCACCAAAATAAAGGTTGTAAGGTACAAACCAAACTTAAAGCAACCATTGCCTTCCCTAAACAGTAACCCCATCCCAAAAAAACTTACAAAAACAAAAGCATAGCATTTAACAGTTCCTTTTAGATGAAGAAAGACTACTTCAAACAGCAAACGGTTTACACAATTTACTAGCTAACTCATAAAATTTTGTGAAAAGAAACTTCAAAAGAATTCCAAACAGATAGCATAGTATGATGAACTAAGCAAAATACCTCCATCAATTCATTTCCCTTTGAAGTGGCCTCAAACTTTGTCTTAATCAATTCCTCCTATTACAATAATAATAATATAGTCAGAAAATTAGCTCCAGGACCATTGTCTAGCGCAAAGTATGACACTGCAGCTAGATGACAATAACATACCTCAGCAATTTTTAGAGCTCGCTCAGTTTTTGCTATTTTGTTCACCTGCTCCTTACTGATCTTTTCAAGCTGTAAAATGAAGAAATGCATTCATACCGGAAAAAAGGATAGCAAAGCAAAACGACAAGACAATTGGAATCCTTCACTGTTCTAGCAAACCAATGAAAAAGAAACTTACATTCTCTAGCTTCAAATTCAATTCATTGAACTTGTTCTCAGCTTTAATTGCACGGGCTTCCAAAGAATCTTTTTCCTTTGATTTTGCTTCTAATTCAGTTTTAAGGTTATCAACCTGGACAACCAGAAGTACAGAGTACTATCAGAATATTGAAAAGAGTATATTTATCCTTAAAACTAGAAACATCCTTGATGAACAACTACCTGTTTCTGCAATTCAAGTGCCTGTGCATGAGCTTTTCCCACCCGCTCCTCAGCATCCGAGGTTCCCTTTTTCTGAGAAACAACAAAGTAAATATTTTAGAAGCCAAATCTCTTTTTCATCATCATACTATTAATTTGTTATTAAGAAAAGAGAAAGTAAAGAACTCGTACCTGAAGAGATGATAATTCAGTTTGCAAGGACGTAATGCTGTCAGATTTGACTTGAATATTTTTATCCTTCTCCTTTATTTCCTCTTCCTTGGTTTTCAGTTCTCGATTTTTCTCCTCGACATTTGATTCTTTATAAAACAAATTAAAAAAAGATTCGTAATTAGTCAAGAAAGATTAACCTAAAATACGCATTTGAAAGCGAGTGGAGTTTCACCGATATTAAAAAAAAAACTGAAGCTTAAACCGCTCTAATCGATATGAAAAAAAAAATGATAAACCAAAACTGAAAAAACAAATTCGTAACAAGAATTAGTACTAGAAGTATAAACAAGATTCACTAATCTGTATCTGTGGGCATAAAGTAAAAAGGCTTTGAATCTTACAAATAATCGAATGGAGAAGATACCGATATAGATAAGTAAAACATGTAATCATGCCGATAAGAGAATCAAGAATAAGAAAGCTAACCAAGAAGACGGATCTTGGACTTCAGTTGATCCATCTCCGCCTTCAGAGCAGAAGAATCGGAGGCGTCGGATTCAAGCAGTGTTTCGGTTGAGACATCGGCTCTAATCTGGTTGAAAATTAGGGCCAAAAAGAGGGAGAAAATCACAAACCTAGAGACTGCCATTCGCCACAGAAAATCGCCGCGAAAAAGAACCCCTAAAGATACACCCACACAACCCAAGGGGCTTCAACTTCCTTCCTCGTCGGTATTAAATGTATTGCGTTTGTTTCTTGTTGGTTGTTGTCTTGTTGATAATTTTGATGGGAGCAGCAGATCTGAATTATTGATTCTAGAGAAATGAAAAGAAGAAAATAAAATACCAATCTTGTCAGTCTATTAAACCGTGGTGAGTATTTTATTGTTTTTATTATTATTACGTAATAAAAAAATAATTGAGGCTCTGATTTGATTACTTAATAAAATTAGATATTTTGGTAAGGAGTAGGTGAAAGTGATTGACAAGATGCAGCCGTTCGTGTGGAAAATTTTAGGGTAAGATATAATGGGTGACACTCAATTATTGTTAAAATTATATTTAGATCATCTAATTATTAAAAAGTATATTTGGGTCATTTAATTATAAGTGAAGTTATATTTGAATCACTCTTTATAGGGGTGAGTATTTAATCGAATTGAGTCAAAAAATTTTGAGTTATTCGAGTTGACGAGTCATATTTTACAACTCAAACTTTATTTGAAATTTTTTCGGTTCGAGTCGAGTTTAAGAAATTCGAATCGAGTCGAGTTTTTAAATTCCTATAAATATTTAATTGTAATTATTTATCATGCTACAATATGATTTAATTTCAATTTAAACAATTTTTTCTAATCATATAAGATATGCATATATATATATATTCATATGTAGTAATATTTCTTTATATTTTTATATATCAATGTATATATTTCATAAAAAATTAAGAGATTCGTCTTAAACTTAAAAATTAATCCTTTAACTATTAAAAATTTCGAGTTATTTGAGTTATTCGAATTTTCATTTTATAACTCAAACTTTATTTGAAATTTTTTCAAGTCGAGGCTATAAAATTTCGAGTCGAGTATTTTTGCCTCGAGTCGAGTTATTCGTTTTTTTCGAGTCGAGTTTTACTCGCCCCTAACTCTTTATATTTAAAATATATATTAATTTGTGTATTAAATTAATTAATGATCAAATATAACTTTATCCATAATTGAGTGATTTAAAAAACGACCAAATTGATATATATTTTTTAAATATGAAGATAACTCAAATATAACTTTACCCATAATTGAGTGATTCAAATATAATATTTAATAATTGAGTAACTCAAATATAACTTTATCTATAATTAAGGTGATTTGAGTGTAACTTTTAATTGGGTAATCATATTTGAATGACCTGTATTGTAGTTTACCCAAAATTTTAACGAGTCTCCAAAACGAAACACATGGTGTTGTGTGAGCAGAACAGAGGGTTGAGATTTGTAGTATCTGTTGAAGTTCGAGTGGTACACTAAACGAGGCGAGATAGGGTTGGTGAGACAATTAAATAAAATTTCTTTCTGATTGCATTTGTCAATATATTAAATCATTTTATTATTAAAATCGTTATTTTAATTATTAAATATTAGTACATCATGTTTGAATTGGACTATAATATAGTATATGTAGTATTTTATATCCAACATGTAGTTTTTTTTTAATATTTAAATTGTGTTTTCCATTTTTATAAAAGATTTGGTTTGGATGGATTTTTTTAAATTATAGTTTAAAAATAAAAGTTAGAATCACTATTGATCGTATAAATAAAATAAATTAAATATTATAGAATTAGGGATTTATTAAATTAAAAAATTATTACATATAGAGATTAAAAAAGATATTGATTCTTTCAAAATAGAATTCGACTTAAAAAAATTGAATTGAAAGATTAAATAACAAAACAAAGGATTAAATTAAATTTAACAACACGAATGAAAGTGTATTTGTATTGAGTCGTTTAATTTTAACCAAATAAATAAACAAATACGAACATAATTTTTTTTATTTGTGTTCTTTCATTGAGGAATATAGTTTATTCGTGTTCGTTCGTTAACATTATAAACGAACACAAACAAATATATATAACGTGTTAAATATTTAATGTTTTGGGTTAGTTCGATTAATTCAATTAATTAAACAATTTTAAACCAAATTTATCAATAATTGAAATTAAAAAAATATATGAGTCATTACCTGAAATCTAAAATTATCTAATAAATTAACCAATTTTAGTTTAGTTTGATTTAATCGAACAATGAATATTAACAAACGAACATAAATAAATAAATTATCGAATATTTAAAAACATAAATAAATAAACAAACCTTTTATTCGTATTTGTTCATTTAATTAAACGAATAAAATAATTATTTATTTTATTCATTTAATAAATAAACGAACTTTTTATTAAACATTCGATTCGTTTTACGGTCTTACGTGAGTGCTATGCAATAATAAAAAGGACATCCTAACGGTTATAGTATAGTTGCTCGAAGAATAAGGGTAGTAGAGTTTCAATTATAATTAAGGTTTTTTAAGTTCTGGACCTAACAAGCCGACTTGTGTGTATTTTTTTATATTTTATTTATTTAAATAATAATATTTTGTTTTAATTATTTTAATAATAATTAATATATTATTAATAATTATTGTTAATAATAATGACGATAACGAACTTATTAAATTTTCATCATTTGTTCAAGCATAATAATAATACAATAATAATAATACAATAAAAAAATAAAAACAATAATATGACATTGACAATAATAACAAATACTATAAGAAATGATAATTAAATAGATAATAGAAATAATAAAAAATGAATTTAAGATCTGAACAAAATTAATAATTATACAATAATTTTTTTTAATGTGGATTAAATCCACTCCACCAATTGTCTTACAAATTTTATTTGAAATGTAACGTTAATTAAAATCATAACACTAATTATTGTTATATTCGTTTATAATATCAATTAATATTATAATTAAACCTTAGCCTCAGTTTAATCATAAAATTAAGTTTTCAAATAAGGATGAGTATTCGATCGAGTCGAGTCAAAAAATTTCAAGTTATTCGAGTTGATGAGTCATATTTTATAACTCAAACTTTATTTGAATTTTTTTCGGTTCGAGTCGAGTTTAAGAAATTCGATTCGAATCGAGTCGAGTTTTTGAGTTCCTATAAATATTTAATTGCAATTATTTATCGTGTTATAATATAATTTGATTTCAATTTAAACGACTTATTCTAATCATATAATATATGTATGTATATATATATATTTCATATATAGTTATATTTCTTTATATTTTTGTATATTAATATATATATATTATAAAAAATTGATAGACTCGTATCAAACTTAAAAATTAATCATGTAATTATTAAAAAATTTGAGTTATTCGAATTTCCATTTTACAACTCGAATTTTATTTGAATTTTTTTTAGTCGATTCGAGTCTATAAAATTTTAAATCGAGTCGAGTATTTTCGCCTCGAGTCGAATCAAATTATTCAATTTTTTCGATTTAAGTCGAGTTTTGCTCACCCCTAATTTTAACTATAATACAAGTCGAAGATTATTTTCCTCATATTAGGACCTTTAGATAGTGACACATGTCCTTCTTACCGAAAATCATTCAATTACAGTTTTTTATCCTTCAAGTGACTAGATTGATAACACCTTAAAATTTGGGTGATCATTTGAATATTTTTACCCTTGATTTAATGGATTGATAACACCTTAAAATTTGGGTAATCATAAATTTAAGGCTCGCCTAATACATGTACAATCCAACCATCCCTCAACTCACATTTTCATGATTCGACCACCACAACACAATATTTTCATGCTCATTTTTTAGTTTAATTATCATTTAAAAAAAGTGTCATAAAAATTAAAATTTCATTATTAAATTCTCTAAAATGTGTTTAGGTTTAAGTGGGAGTTTTTTTTTTAATTTATCTTAAGGGAAATTTTATATATAAATTATGTAAAATATTTTAGGCATAAAGATAATTTTCACCCTTAACGTTTATAATTTTTGTCATTTTGGCCCTATTCTTTTTTTTTTTTTGATAAATTTAGTCCTTGACCTATGTCTTTTTAACAAATAACTCATTTTTTAACTATCATGATAACTGAACCGTTAAAAATTTAATAATGATGACATGTCATATATATATGTAATAATATATTTTAAATGACTTAACATCTAATATATCAAATATATACATGTGGAACATAGTTTTATTTCAATCTAAAAATATAAAACAATTAAAATTTAAATAAAATATTAAAAAATAATTTTTTATTCATTAAAAATTAATTAAATCTAAAACAAAAGGCTACTAAACATTCTCAACCTTAACTATAGTAAAATTAAAATTTTATCTAAAAAGGTATTTTGATAAAGGATTTTGATAATAATCAATTGAATTTTTCTTATTTTGATAAAATTAATTAGATCAAAATTTTATCGGTGAATCAAAGATAAAGGATTTTGATAATAATCAATTGAATTTTTATTATTTTAGTTTAGAATTTAGGTATTTTAGTTTTAATCTAAATTGGAGTTTTAGGGTTTTATAAATATATTTTAGTTTAGTTAGGGTTGAGAATATTTAGTAAATTTTTGTTTTGGATTTAATTAATTTTTAATAATTTATTTAAATTTCAATTATTTTATATTTTATACTGGAATAAAATTACATTATATATATATATTTAATATGTTAGATTCTATGTCATTTAAAATATATTATTACATATATGACATGTCATCATTGTTAAATTTTTAACGGTTCATTTATCATGTTAGTTAAAAAATGAGTTATTTGTTAAAAAGACATAGGTCAAGGGCTAAATTTATCTAAAAAAAATAAGGGCCAAAATGA
This sequence comes from Abelmoschus esculentus, assembly GCA_035048815.1. Taxonomy (NCBI): domain Eukaryota; kingdom Viridiplantae; phylum Streptophyta; class Magnoliopsida; order Malvales; family Malvaceae; genus Abelmoschus; species Abelmoschus esculentus. The sequence continues at coordinate 1,773,760 of JAUCBN010000025.1, forward strand.
CAAAAAATATAAACGTTAAGAGTGAAAATTATCTTTATGCCAACATTTTATACGTCTATCAAAATCATAAAATTTAAATGTGATGTTATTCAAATAAACACGTATTTATTTTAAAATATTATCCAAAAAATATTGTAACAAAGAGCACTTTAAGACACATTAAAAGTATTTTAAATAACCGGTAAACAATTGATTTTGCAGAATGAGATATTATATCCTTTAAATAAGGTTAAAGATTTGAATTCTATCAGGGTCTCTGTTAAATTATATCTGAATTAGATGTTTCTATTTATAGAAAAATTATATCATATGTCATTCTTGCCACGATATTCATATGACCAACCAATCAAAGTATTAATTTAATTATTTTTTTTCTCCTCATCTTTTTTTACTGAATGCATTTTCACTCAATAAAAATTGTTTTTTAACTTAATTTACAGTAAATAGTGAAGATTCACTCGGTAAAAAAATAAGATAAAAAATAATTAAATGAATACATTTTATAAGTTGATCATATAGATGACGTGACAAAAATAACTCATGATATAATTTTTCATATCTATAACCTACATCGTCTATTTTTTATATTAGTCTTAAATTTGTATATTTATTTAATCATTAATTGCATACAAAATATTTATTAATCTTTAATGTATACCATTAAATGACTTTTTATATAAAAAGTTACCATCTTAATCAAATTTAATTTAAAAAAGTAATTATTAAAACTTAAATCGAATACAAATTTCAATAATCATCTGAAGAAATATTTCGTGTGAATTATAGAAAAGATAGATTGTGCGCGAATATATATCAGATTCTTATACCAAAAGTAAAAGTAAAAGAAAGTGGAGAATTTTGTAGGAATTATGTGTTTCCAAAGCAAATGAACAGCGAGGTGAGAACTGGTGGGAAGAGTAACGAGAAAAGTCGTATAGGAACGCACGCCGTTGAACCAACCTAACGTTTATACCAAAGAAAAAGAAGAAAGGGACGTCTAACCAGGAAAAAATAAACTACTAGAATTTTGTTGAAGGAGTTGCGAGTTTCCTAGCATTTGATGAGTGTTGAGGTGAAGGAAACTAGAAAAGTATTAGGCACGCCGTTGAACCAACTCAACGGCTTGGATTGGGTCTCGGCATTCTCATCCAACGGATATATCCTTCCCTGAGATTCCATGCTAAACGCTACGACAAACGAGTGGTCGTCGTCTTTGAAAAATTTGTTGATGACGTGGTCAATCTATGGCGGTTTGGTTTAGTCTTGTGTAGCTATTTTTTAATTAATGAAATGAAGAAATAAAGAATCTAGTGGGTGGTCGCGGCTGTTGAAAAGGGAAAGCAGATTGAGATTCTGATGCCAAGATCGCCACTGACATAATTACGATTTACGATTGTATCGTATCGATCCGATTTGCAGGAATTTTGCTGGCGTTGCTTGTCTTGGCTTCTATTCTCAAGTATTACTGCTAGTGCTGTTGTGTACGTTGCTCGGGTTCCACTTTCCAAAATTTCCTGTTTCTGAATCTGGTTTCGGTAAGTACATATATACGCACGTTCGTGAATGTTTTCGCCTGGGTTCTTATTGTTGTGAATTGTTTATCTATTCATTTCATTGTAATTTCAATCCGAGCGTGTTAATTTGTACTCGCTTTGGTGTGGGGAATTCCAATACTTAGTTGTTGTGTGCGAATTTGCTTAGAAAATTGTGGAAATGGATTTTGATTTCTTTTCCTCCGCTACTACCACTGGAAATTTCGCTTCCATGGATCGGAGAGAAGACTGGTGATATGATAGTAGTTATCTGCTTTGTTGCTTGAGTCTCAACACTACTGTATCTCAAACATTAATTTTGCAATTAATTATCGATTTCTTGTAATAAGCTATTGTTTCCCTACATGTAATTAAATTTCAAATAACCCATTCTTCCCGAAAGAGCACATAATATATCAATATAGAAATTAGTATTATTGAATGAGCGAAAGATGTGGTTTGTGTTTGTAAATTCAAGCTTCAGGAGATGGTTTAGAATTTAGATGCGTCTGGGTGTAACTGTGTGTGAGTGGAGGATGAAGAAAACAGAAAAATCAAATTTAAGTAGTTGTACCGATAGATGTCGCGATAAATGCCTTCATTTTATTCCTGCTCTGTGATTTTTGTTGATAAAACTTCCCACCCATGAGTGCTCATGCTGGTGTTCGTTCATCCAATTGTGTGCTGTAGTGTACTGATCATTCTTTTTCTTCCCCAGAAATCCGTGAGCTTCATTGTATTGGCTTCATTTTGCTCCTCATCTGATGGGGTGGGGAAATATTTATAGAAGACGCGCGAAAGTATTTACGGTTGCTTTGATAATCTACTTGGATTATAAGGTAAATTTCTTGATTCTTACATTTACTCTGAGTTAATGCTTGGACTATCTAATTCACCTGCATTCTACTTTTACTGAAGGCTGTGCAGCAAAGAGAGAAATGGACTAACAAATCAAAAAGAACTGCTTTATGGGAAAAAGCTCATGAGCGCAATGCTAAGCGTCTTCTCAGTTTGATAATAAAGTTGGAAGGACTATGGGTGAAACTTGGGCAGTACTTATCAACACGTGCTGATGTGCTTCCTGAAGCATATATATCCCTTCTCAGGCAATTGCAGGACTCTCTTCCTCCTCGTCCCTTAAAAGAGGTAATAATATCTCTATATTTTGATGCTCAGAGATGAATTTATTATCCAGATTCCAGTGTTATCACTCTGACTATGAACAAAGAAAATGATATTTAGTGGTTAGAAGTTCACCTCAATTGATCTGGTTTTGAGGTTGTAATTATCATATGAGTTCACTTTGTAGTTTGTGTATCTAAGTATTACAAAGTATCTTTTGGTGATGATTGATGACAAGTTTGCCAACCCAAGATATGGAAGCTGTCCTGCTTAATTGGATTTTAGTCACCATGTGCAGTGTAATATACTAATATCTGGATGTTATTGCCAGGTTTTCAGTATGCATATATGTCACCATGACTGGATATATAACTATGTTTCTTAGTGCTTTTGCTTATACAGATTAACTTATATTTGAAAAATTATTAGCTTGGAAGAATTAAGTCTTATGTATATATGGCTTTGGGGATCATCACAATATGCTCAAACTGGTTGGATTTTGCCACATTCATCCACTTTCCATTTTGTTTGAGTAAAAGCCCATGTTTGTAAATTATTTAAAGAAATCATTATGCGACTGTTAGTAAAATTTTATTTCCGAACTTTAGTTTACATGTAATTGGGAGTATTTTTAATTCATAAAAGACATTAACCTCTTTGGTTCAGAGAAGGATAAAGACTGACATGGTTTCCTTCCGACCAGAATATTGGCAAATAATTTTTTTTGATTTAATTCTAAGATTTTGATCTAGAGTTCCAAAACAAGCCTGTACAAGATGTAGCTTGGAGCATAGATGATCTCCAAAGGCTTCAATAAATGAATTGTAAGAAAATCCTACTAAGATGTGGATAAAGTCACAGAGGAGTAACATGAAGAATAATGAAGTTGAAACTTATTTATGTGTATCTTTCAATTGATTCTATACATATCTATTGTTCAATGTAGAGTTTATATATGATTGTTTTTGTTTGTCATCCTATCAATCCTTCCTTATGCATTTATTGACGGGATTTTGTTTAAAATTTTATTTGCACAGGTTTGTCGGACTATACAAAAGGAATTTGGCAAGACCATGGATGATCTCTTTGCTGATTTTGTGGAAGAACCTTTGGCTACAGCATCAGTAAGGAGGATCATACTTGTGTTTTTTGTTCTTCCGAGGGAATAAATTAATTTCCTTCACAATCTTATTGACAAATGAGGACATATTTTATTCTATGCAGATTGCACAAGTCCATCGAGCAAAATTAATCAATGGCCAAGAGGTGGTGGTTAAAGTTCAGCATGAGGGCATCAGAGCAATCATATTGGAGGTTTTTATGCTTTGTCATTTTAGATAATGGGTTTGTAAAGTAGAGTTGCTGTCATTATACGATTGTTCGATATGCTTTCGTCTTGCAGGACTTAAAGAATGCAAAGTCAATTGTGGAGTGGATAGCTTGGGCAGAACCACAATATAACTTTAATCCAATGATTGATGAATGGTGCAAAGAAGCCCCAAAAGAACTTGATTTCAATCATGAAGCTGGTATTCACTGTTTAACACGATTTATCCTACATCTGATATATGTAGTTGGGAAAAAGATGGATTTTATTTTCTACTTAGTTGGGGAAAAGTGGTAATGGTGGTTGTACTGGTGATGAGCTGCTTTGATAGTGTTCAGTGACAGTAGGCAACAGTGATGTTCGACTTTAAAATGGCATTGGAAGTTGCTCAGCCGGTGGCAAATTGGTGCATGAACTGGAAAATGAAATTGTGGCAATAATGCTGGCCATGGTTGTAAACCAGTGACAAATGGAAGTTTTTTGGCATGAGCATAATTGTAATGATAATAGTGGTAGCTGTTATGTGATTGACATCAGTTTAATGATGTTGTCTCAATGGTTGCTGGTGGCTGGTTGTGTGGAGATCTAAATGTATGTTTGACCATGAAGTGGTCATGCATCCAACCAACAGGAATCATGGGAATGGAACACCTCATTAGGTTTTATACCTATACCGGTTTTGGGCCGTAAAAATAAGGAGGTCAAAAAGAGAAAGATGGACAAGTCTGGTTTACAATTTGTCTGCTTTCCCATAATTCCTTTTTCTGTCAAGTCATGCAAATATATTTTCAGACAAATTTAGATTTATTACCTTCGTTCTTCCTTTCATTGTTGTTATTGCATTCATCTTTGTAGAGAATACTAGAACCGTGTCCAGAAATCTTGGCTGCAAAAGGGCACCTGGTGAGAGCTACTCTTCCAACCGTGTGAACGTATTGATTCCAGAAGTTATTCAGGTATATTCTTAGCTAACCTTTGAACGTGAATACTGTTCTTGTATATTCCAGAGTGCTTGTGATCTGAGATACTTACAAACTGTTAGAATTTCTGTCATCTCAGCATCCAAAAATATTCTTCTTCTAGTATCATGATTTGTCTTGTAAATTATAGAGGAAGCGCTGGAATATGAAAGATCTAGCTTCGGAAATAATTTTGGTTTTTGTGATCATGTGGAACTTACATGTAATATCAATACTTATGAAGATCCCTTCAAACTAGTTACTCCTTAGATTGTTACCTCTTTGAGGATCAAAGAAACACCTGGATAATTTGAAAACTGGAATAGCAAACCTTACAATTAGAAGTTCTACATTAACTTCATATAAACAAAACAAAATTGAACTAATGTCAGATATAGATATGGAGATGTTTTTATATAAAACAAATCGCAATGCTTTCAAATCTGTGTTTTTATGATCTCTTTTAAAACAAGAATGGTATTAGCACCCTCACTTATCTTTGAATGCGCCTCTCTTTATAATGCCCGGTTCTTGGCATGTGGTAGAGTATTAGTAGTGTGCACGAATATTCTAGCTTTTGCTTGGTGAAATCTCCATGTGAGGAAGAATTTTCCTTGTAGTTTTACCGTTAGCATGCAAAGATTACTCCTTCATTTGTGGGTATATGCTGTCATTTCAGTTTATATAGCTCACTCTGATCATGTTGTCTTTAATGACAGTCAACCAAAAATGTTCTCATCTTAGAGTACATGGATGGAATTCGTCTGAATGACTCTGCATCTTTGGAAGCTTTTGGTGTTGACAAACAAAAGATTGTTGAAGAAATAACTCGTGCATATGCCCACCAAATATATGTTGATGGATTTTTTAATGGCGATCCCCATCCTGGTATCACTTTCTCTTGTCTTGCCAATTTTGTTGATGGATTTTTAATGGCTATCCTCATCCTGGTTCTATGATGTGTTGTTTATAATCAATTTATCTATCACGAGTCTATGTATCTATATATTTTATCTATCCATCCATGTATATTCTGTGCTTTAATCTCTGTTAAAATTATTCACCAGGATTATTTTCAATCTTCATAATGCGACTTGAAATTTCCCCCCTTTTAAAGTAATACTAACTGTCAACTTATTTGTAGGAAATTTCCTTGTAAGCAAGGAAGCTCCTCATCGTCCAATTTTACTTGATTTTGGGCTTACAAAAAAACTATCAAGCTCTATAAAGCAAGCACTAGCAAAGATGTTTTTGGCTTCTGCTGAGGTTTGTGTCTGTCTGTTATAAGTATATGTTTTATAATTTTTTCCTATAGTTCTTGGTTATCTGAAATTTAGATCATTATGGAGATAACTGATGTCTCAATATTTTTCCTTGACCCGTAATATTACCTTATTGTCTTTCATTACTTTAGCATTAAACATTCTGTTATACCACTATTCATTTAAACTGTATCTTATCCTTGTTTCTTTTCTTTGGACTTCAAATATGAGGATTATTTTTTCACTGTATTTCATATAAATATTTTTTACCGGTCTCGACAACTCTAGACCTTCAAATATAATATAGTTCTCCAAATTCATCTTTGCAAGGTGAATGTTTTTGTCAGATATCATTCACAGTTATATTTTGACATTTCTATTATTCTAGTCTCAATTATACAAACTTTTTTATTGTCCCCAGTGTTTGAAATGATTGCAACTGATTATGAAATAGTACACGACTCTTTGTCACAGGGTGACCATGTGGCTCTTTTGTCTGCCATGTCAGAAATGGGCCTCAGGCTGCGCCTAGATATGCCTGAGCAGGTTATGGAGATAACAAGTGTATTTTTCCGTAGTTCTACACCAGCAAATGAAGCTCAGGTAAGTATCCACCTCTTGCCTCTGAAATTGTTTGTGAACTTCGCCCACTTCATTTAATGCTAATTCTTTTTGCATGAAGCAAAATTTGAAATCTTTGGCCGAGCAAAGAGAAAAAAACATGAAAGCTATACAGGAAAAGATGCAGCTCAACCCAAAAGAAGTTAAACGCTTCAACCCAGTAAGTTTATTTCTTTGTTTTTTTTGGTGCTAATGCAGTAAGTCCATTACGTCTCCTGCTATTATTCCTTTGGCATTTTCATCAACTATTTAATCCATCATTAGGTTGATGCGTTTCCGGGTGATATTGTAATCTTTGCACGGGTTTTAAATCTTCTGAGAGGTCTGTATTGAAATTTCTACCTTCACCTTGTATTAATTGATTGTGAACTTTGATTATTTATCGCTTATGTTACTTAAGTTCAGGGCTCTCATCCACTATGAATGTCCGAATAGTATATCTAGACATCATGAGACCATTTGCTGAATCTGTTCTTCAAGGGTGAGTCTATCTTAAAATTTACAAGGTCAAGGTCAAGTTTATGAAAAAAAATTCTCATATTTAGCGTGATTACATTATCAGAAACATTAGTAGAGGACCAGCGGCAAATGTACAGTGGATCTACAACACCCCAGTACATTCTGATGTAGAAGCTAAGCTGAGACATCTCTTAGTTGAGTTGGGAAATAATGATAAAATACTTGGGATCCAGGTCTGCACTCTGCTCCACTAACTATTATTAGACTGTGGTCTGTGGATCTGACAATCCTCTGTTTTTCATTTTCTTATTAATTTATAAGGGCAATTTTTGTGTAATATACTTTGCAATAGTGGACATCATACTACTGCCAATCTACAATCATATAGGTCGTCTTTAGCTTAAAAGCATATTAACTTCTGCTGATTCTGGTAATATTTTCAATTTTTATCTCAAGGTATGTGCATACAAAGATGGGGAGGTTATTATTGACACAGCAGCTGGAGTGCTTGGAAGATATGATCCTCGCCCAGTTCAGCCTGATACACTTTTTTCCGTCTTTTCTGCAACAAAGGGTATAGCTGCAGGAATGTTACACTGGCTGGTAGACAATGGGTAAAGTTTAATGTTAAAAATGTCTTTGGATGCACTATCCTGTAAAATCCAGAAATTAGAAATTTTCATATGCAGGAATAAGTGGTTTAAACTGCAAATAACATGCAGCCTTTTCCGTATCTTTGAAAAAACCAAAGTTACGAAGTTCTGTTTTAGTCTCTAATAAATGGTAGCTTGTCTTGCAGAAAACTCAAACTTGAAGAAAATGTTGCAAATATTTGGCCAGAATTTAAAGGAAATGGAAAGGATCACATAAAGGTTATAATTCTGTGCCTAAAAGCCTATCAAACTCGGATAACCACTATTTACAATAATTATTTTAATATACTAATTCCTTGAGTTTTTCCCTTTCAGGTTCATCATATACTTAACCATACGTCTGGTTTGCATAATGCATTGGCTAACCTTAGAGAAGAAAATCCTTTGATAATGACTGAGTGGGATGAATGTTTGAAACGGATGGAAACATCAGTACCTGAGACTGAACCAGGGAAGCAGCAGTTGTATCATTATCTTTCTTTTGGTTGGCTATGTGGTGGAATAATCGAGGTATTTCCGCTTGCTCACTCATTGAATTATGTCACTGTACCTCAATGCATTTGAGATAAAAAAAAAAAAGGTACTAATAGTAAGTTTGAGATGGAAGTGAAATTTCCCTTCCCATATACTTCATTTAATTCCGTTATGATACCTATTTGGGAAGATGAAAAGGTTAATGTTTCAATATTGTTGGGGATGAATGGAGCTATATTGCTACGACTCTTCATTTTCTTAAGAGTTTTATTATCTGGCACACATATCTGAATATTTGTTTGGAGATATGACCCTCCAAGGACCCCAAAATTCGTGAAAAGACCCTATAGCCTAACACAATCAAAACCAAAACCAAGAGACCCACCATCTCTAACCCCGGGTTCTGTGATTGAAAGTTCTTTCAACTCCTTAGGACTAAACTACTCCATACAACAAGTACCCTTTTCTTTCTTCTTCAAGCTTCACTGCTAACACAGTATTGCTCTAATTAAACTTGATAAAAAGTTGAACATATCTGTATTCTGCATTCACGCCAGAGTTCGAGTAATATAAGAGATTAGAGTACTATTGGAGTTGGTAGTCATAATGGTTCATTATTCACACAAAACCTTTCAATCAAGTCAAATCATAGTATTGTTTGAATTCTAATGAAGCTATCTGGAAATTCTCATTCCTTCCATTGGAGGAAAGCTCAAAACTTTTAATAATATTTTTCCTTTGAAGTTTGACTTAGCTTGGAGATGTAAAATTCTTTTGGAAATTTTAATATTGTAGGCGTTTTTTCTCGTAACTCTCTTCCTTGAATTTCTTTTAGGGCGATTGCTTTCCTTCGTCTCTTTTTTCTCTGCAACACATTTCATACTTCCTACTTGATTACTCTCTCATATAACCTGGTTTTAATTTATTTGCTTGGGTGAAACAGCATGCATCCGGGAAGAAATTCCAGGAGATTCTTGAAGAGGCTTTCATTCATCCTCTCAGCATTGAAGGCGAGCTATATGTTGGAATTCCTCCTGGTAATTTAAACTCGTGTCTATGTATTCTTGATTTATTACGTAGAAATGCCTTAATATTCTCATTCCTTGCAGTTCCTGTTATTCTTTCTCAGAATAGTATTTTGATGCCTTCTTTATGTGCTACCATCCAGGTGTGGAATCTCGACTTGCTACACTGACGCTAGATACGGATGATTTGAAGAAGCTCTCAGAAATGCAGAATCGACCTGACCTGCCATCGACATTCCAACTAAACAACATTGGAGAATTCGCAGGACACTTGCCTGCTCTCTTTAACATGCTCAACATCCGTCGTGCTATTGTACCCGCTGCTAATGGACATTGCTCAGCCCGCGCACTTGCACGCTACTATGCAGCCTTGGCTGATGGTGGTGTGGTACCACCACCCCATTCCTCTCTTTCAAATCCACCACTTGGAAGCCATCCCCACATCCCCAAATTTCCTTCGAAAAAGCTCAATGAAAAGCAAAAAGGTAAGGCAAATGGAATTAATGATAGTAGGCAAAGTAATTACACTAGGATTGAGGACGATGACGATGATGATGTAGAGAAGTGTAGCAGAAGTAGCAGGGTTACAGGCGAGGGCATTGCAGTCGCAGATCGAGAGAGGGTGGGAGTTTCTGAAATCAAGAAGAGCAAGATATTTTCAAACCCAAGGGTTCATGATGCATTCATGGGAGTAGGTGAATATGGTAATTTGTGTTTGGGAGATGGGTCCTTTGGACTAGGATTTAGGAGGTTTAAATCCAAAGATGTGGATGAGTCGTATACTGGTTTTGGTCACTCTGGAATGGGTGGATCAACAGGTTTTTGTGATGTCAGGAACCGTTTTGCTATGGCTGTGACTGTGAACAAAATGTCATTTGGTGGCGTCACTTCAAAGATTATAGAGCTAGTTTGTTCGGAGCTGAATGTGCCATTGCCGGAGGGGTTATCAGGCTCTCGTGATGTTAGCAGACCACTGATTAATTAATTTTAATTGTGCTACTACCTATATTATGTTGGCTTCCTTTTACCATTATTATTACTTATTATCACTCTTATACCCAAAGGCTTCAACTTGAAATATATGTATAAGGATATATTTATAAATAAAAAGAGGAAACAATTATGATATTTATATTTTTTACGTTATTACGTATAGTAGAAATGAATTTTGTTGGTTGGTCAGACTATTTATTTTTATTTTTTTAATTATTTAGGATTTGTAAAAAAATAAAATTTTCATTTATTTGTATGCATATTAATTTAATTGTATGTTTCTCAACCTATCAATTTGTTAATAGGATGAGTCTACAACATGCGTCGAACACTGCTGAACATCGTTAATATTGAACACCAATGAACATTATTAAATTGAATAAAAATCTAAAGGACTAATCTTATAATTATTAATTATATGTTAAGTTTATCACTCTTTTATTAATTACATACCGAGTCCTTGAGATTTTAAATTTTTATTAATTAATTTGATGGTATTCAACAATGTTCAACATTAGTGATGTTCGACGCTGTTCAAACAATGTTTAACCTTACAACCTTAGTGATGTTCGACACTATTCAACACCCGTTATAAAATTTTCCTTCACCAATTTTCTATAACAATAATATATATATATATATATATATATATATATATATATATATATATATACAACAGTACACGGAAACCCAAAACCATTTATAGCAAGCCAATACTTTAAACAAAAATGTTAGCCCATTTTTCACCTTCAACGTATCCCAATTATTTTGTGAAAAATATTTTACAATGACGTTCTATTTCACCTTATAACTTAAAAATTAAAATTTATGCTAAAACATGAATCTTAAATTTTAAAATTTAAATTTTTACCATAAACTTTAATTTTTAAATCATAAAACTTAATTATAAGCCAACACTAAATTTAACTCATATACCTTAAATAAAATGTCTATGAAAAAGTTTTTTCATTAGAATATTTGTAACGACCCTGATTCGAATCCGAGGGTCGGGTTAACCCGAGAGTGTGAGCCTTGTTGATGGACTTTTGGGGGCCTTGTTGGGTCTAAGTGTTGTTGTTGGGCTTGAGTTTAAATTAAGGGTTGGGGTAGAATGGTAAAAGACTAAATGAGATGTTGGAAAGAGAAGAGAGGGGTTTAATTTTGTGCATCTTTTGCAGAAACATGATCTCACCTCTTCACTCCTTTTCTTCATCTCTTCTCTACCCATTTTCTTCCTCAAACACCACCATCAAAGGTTGGTTTTTGATAGTCAAGCTTGTAGAATCCCGTTTTAAGGTAAGAGAAGTTTTTGTTCAGCTTCATGTGATCTTTCTAACAAGGTAAGTTTGGTTTGAAGTGGTGGAGGTAAGGTTTTAGAGAGGGTTTTTGAGGATGAACGGGATTGGTTTTGTAAGAGAGTTTTAGGATGTTTTTAAGGTTGTTTTAGCTTCCTTAAATCATCTAGATAGAGTGATAATGGTTTGGTTATCTTCTTTGTAGTTGGAGAGCAAAGAGAGCCTTCAAGAAACTTAGGAAAGGAGAAAGCTTAAGTGGGAAGAAGGAGTTTGTTTTTGTTGTTGCTTGCTAAGGTTGGTACTCCCAATTTGTTCTTACATTATACATGTCATGGTAGATTGCATAACATATAGATTCATGTATGTATGCTTGATTTTGCTTGGTTTGAGCTTGGCATGCTTTAATGGTAGAAATGATATTAGTGAGTTAAATGGCTGAAAAATCGTGCTAAGACATCCTAAACATCCCTAAGAACTGATAGGAACACTTTATAATCAAATAGATTAATGCTGGGGAAGAACCCTTAGAAATTTCTAAGTGCAGACCTGTTTTTCGTGCAGGGGTATCGATACTCGGGCTACCGGTATCGATACCCATAAATGGATTTTGGCTAAGTGGCCAGGTGTATCGAACCATAGTTTGATACCGGGACCTCCAGTGGCATAATGGCATCGATACCCGTATCGATGCTGGAGGGTTCCCTTTTGTTGACTTTGAAAATGGTCAAAGGGTATCGGTACTGCTATCGATACCCATGGTTCGATGCCTTCTTTGGGTGGGTATCGAGGCAGGGTGGTTCGATACCCTACATAAGGGTATCGATACCCCTGCGAAAACTTGGCAAGATAAGTATTGTTTAAGGTTCGAAAAGAGAATTAAATGTTGTAATGAATCTTATAATCGATGCAATGAATTGTAAACATGAATTTGACGATATTAACCTCGATAGTCTAAGTTATGTAAGCCTTGATATGTTTTGTTGTGAGGATCCCAAGTGGATCGTTTATGCGTTTCGAGTCCTTGTTTGTTGGAAATCCGGATATCCATAAGTGTTGCAACACGTAGAAGGCCATCCGATGTAACATGCCGGATGATGTTTGAAGACTTTTATTCCGAGTGTTGGGCGGCCTCACTCGAAGATGTTCGATGTAACATTCCGAGCATGGGGTTGGTTGGGCGGCCTCCACCCCTTTCCGAACGTTGGGCGACCTCGTTCGAAGATGTCCGATGTAGCATTCCGGGTATAGGATTTGAGGGCGGCCTCAATCCTGAATGCAGGATCCCGATGCTGTGTGAACGCGAGCCTCACTCTTGTGTGTTATTTGTGATGTGACATGTACATACTATGTGCGATAGTATACATTGTTTATGCCATGTGGTAGGCAAGCATGTTAGATCATCATACCATGCACGATATTTTATATGTTATGTTTTACTGCTTATGATATGCATGATGTTGGCTGAGTTCGGCGTATCCACTGAGCTTTTGTAGCTCAGCATTCGAAATATGTTTTCGTGCGTAGGTTAGGTGAAGCTGGTTCGTGGAGCACCATCAAGGTTCGGATTTCAGCATCGACCGTGTTGTTAGAGTACATGTATTAGATTTAGTGGGCTTGTACTATGTCGAACCCTATGTAATGTAACTCTGTTTATTTTAATTTGGGTCGAGTGTTTTAACGGGTTGTAATATTTTGGAGCTCCGATTTCTTTATACTATTTGGGCTTGTGTTTTTAACTTAAATGGATTTTATGAATCGTATTTGGACTTGTATTTGATTTTATTTGATGGACTTGAAAAAAAATTTTGGAATATAGGTTTTGGGCTGGAGGCCCAATGTGCCATGAGGGTCGGGTGTTACAATATTTTCAAAATATAGATAAAAATTCTCTATATTCCTTAATTTTGAATTGAATTATTTTAAAGTGAATAGAAATTATCGCGCAAAATACGTTCAATGTTTCATCACAGATATCGATGTGACGCTTGAATTCATGGAAAAGAAAAATATGAAAATAGATCCACCTTATTAAATCTCAAAAATATGTGCACTTGAATGCAAAATCAAAATTAACAAATTGAAACAAAATCTATTAAAATATGAATAAATTTATAAATTTTTATGTACTCGTATTCATATAAAATATTTTATCTTAATGGTACTTGACTTGTAATTAAGATCTATTTTTAAGCCACTTGGATATATTCCCCAAAGAACTCCATCCCAAAACAGTCGATACAACCCTCTTTTGTAACAATTTTCAGGAATTGTAACAAATATGGTTTTTAGTGCCATTTAAAAAGAAACCGAATCCCAGTCAAGCTACACACACATAGTTCTAAAAGTCTGAAGTGAGAACAAATGTAGTGCTACAGTTGAAAAGTACCTTAGAGGTTAGTCCCCTTTGCCTTGATCACATGTTCATGGGTTCGGGGCTAGGAGAATTCAGAATATCCAGCAACGAATTCTGCGGCTCCAATTCCTCATGCCACAGCTGCAGTTTGTCACCAGGGTAGAAGTTCCTCGTCACCCCTTCAGAATTGATCTGCAACACAACACAAAAGACAATCCGTACACAGAATTCACATTGAACATGCGAAGTGCAAAAGATCTTACCACCACAGTGCGAACAACACCCCCACTTGCACCATCACGAGCAATGGCAAGGGAAACTGCCTTAACCACTAGTTGCTGCAATGAATTTTCATAAACCAACTCATAATGAAGTTAATGGTCAACCAACCAATAAGTACTTCTACAAAATATCCATAAAGCTGTTCAAAGAATTAGAAGAAAACATTTGCCAAACTTGACTAAGATAAAATTACCTCAGCTTCATCCTTAGTCATTCCTTCCTTCCAAGCCTGATCAAAAAACCCATAAAGGTAACTGGAGCCAGATCCTGTACAATGCACGTCAATCAAGATCATAACTAATTTTAGTTAGTACACCACTTGCTAATGGTACCCATAGTTTTCTTAACCAAACTGGCATTGAACCTTCTTCAGCTTCAATTTCTCATGCTGAACTAAGGAATGCGTGCAACCCAATCTTAGCAATATGCAGAGAAGCGGGGAGGTGAACATTTAATGAGAAGTAACGTAAAACCAGACATGCATCAAGCTTCACTCCTAATGGAAGGAAAGGATGCCTAAATTAAAAGATGAAGAGAATAGCATACCTCCGATAGCAAAAGGCTGCTCAATCAGTGTTCCACTGAGAGGAATTCCATATATTTTACCACCCTCATACTTATCCCATCCACCGACAATAAGACCAGTCTCGAGCATTTTCTACTCAAAATATAATAAAAATGAGTCAACCACATAGATATGGATTACAGGGAAAAGATAAAAATATCATCACTTGCTCCTAAAATATAAATTAAGCAAACAATTCAATGTATAATGTTTTGAGAGAATATAGACTAGTTTCCATCCTCAACAGAGTTTTAGAGACAATTCAATGTTGCCAGTTTTACTTTCAAAAAAATGTTACTAAGCTTTCTTCTATTTTCTTTTCTTTGTTTCTACTTTCTTCTCTTTGGGCACAGCAACAAAGGAAAAAGAAGCACCACTAGCAACAAAGGACTCCTAACACCTAGAGTGCTTGCCCCGTTGACTACATTGCTATCAAGTAGTACTAAAATCTGTATATAGGCAGAGATGCATAAACAAGCACTAAAATTACCATGCACACACTTTAAAAAAGGACGAATAATAGGATGGGGGAATAGGTTGACGAACGAAAAAGAAGTAATTTTCTAAATCGTAAGCTCAGACCTTGTTATTGTAGGATAGTAGTCTGATAAGGTTTGCAGCGACTTTGACAGTTGCAGGTTGCCCAAGCTGAATCCTGTTCGTGCAGGGGGAAAAGCTATTAAACAATCACTCCTAGTACAAGTTTGAAAAACAATCCACAAAGAGTAGTAATAAGAAATGTGAAAAAAGAATAATAACCCAATAATCAGTGATGACTTAAACTTAGCACAAATAAGCTAAAGCATATTGTATATAAAGGGTGCAAAGATAACTGGTATGTAGGAGTATGCAAACTGGAAGCAATTGCCATCTCATTGTGTGGGGATGGTGAGAACTAAGTTTATGAACTACAATTAGGAGTGGAATATATGAGCGCATACATGGATGAACAAAACCTTTAATAGCCTCTTGAAATTTTAGCATCCAAGCCAAGTACTAATACCACCAAGAATGTCCCAAAAGTCTCAAATGGCCATGGGAACAAACTTGAATAGGAAGGAAATATAGCAGAATTAACATTAATTAAAAATAAAATAAAAGAATAAAAGAAAGGCAAATAATAAGAGGAAGCATAAGAAAGAACTGACGTATGTTGGTGAAGGAAGTAGCGGACATAGTCGGAAACAAGTTGAGAATCAGCAGCCTACAATATGACAGTCATTTTAATCATCGTATCTAAAAATATCTAAACATTCTTTCTTTTACCTCCTTTGCGAGCCTAAAAATACTACTAAACAACAGAGTAATATATAGGGAGGAAAGATGAGTCGAAGTAAAAGTAAGAATTACGGATCCAGAGCGGCAAACGTAGACGTTATCAGTGAGCTGTGTAATTTTGTCAGATGCCCGGTTAGCAACATACATCCCTAATCAACCAAATCAAAAGAGGACATTGTTTATTAATTCAAATCTCTATTAATAAGAGTAAAAACCAGAGATAGATAGAAATACCAGTGCTGGTACGAGAGTCGGCGCCGAGGACGACACCGCCGTTGTAGGTGACTCCAATGATGGTTGTGCCCATGGAATGAGGGGCGTTCAAGTCCATATTCAGATCCATTTGATTCTTGTTTGCCTTTGCTCGTGTCTTCCCCCAAACCAAAAACCCTAATCCCAACTCTGCTCTGCTTCAAATCTTGTTAAGATCCTTCTTCAACAATACCACCAATAGAAAGAGAATATATACAACTCACCTGACCTGATCGAATGGACTTGTTTCTCAAGTTTTTTCTTTCCTTTCTTTTTATCTTGTTAAAATTAGAGGTGAGCAAAACTCGACTCAAAAAAAACAAATAGCTTGACTCGATTCGAAGTGAAAATACTCGACTCAAAAAAATTTCAAATAAAGTTTGAGTTGTAAAATGGAAACTCGAATAACTCGAAATTTTTAGTAATTAAAGGATTAATTTTTATGTTTGAGACGAATCTCTCAATTTTTTATGATATATATACATTGATATATAAAAATATAAAGAAATATTGCTATACATGAAAAAAAATATATATATGCTTATCTTATATGATTAGAGAAAGTTGTTTAAATTGAAAACAAATCATACTATAATATGATAAATAATTATAATTAAATGTTTATAGGAACTCGAAACTCGACTCGAATTTCTGAAACCCGACTTGAACCGAAAAAATTTCAAATAAAGTTTGAGTTGTAAAATATGACTCGTCAACTCGAATAACTCGAAATTTTTTGACTCGACTCGACTCGATCGAATACTCACCCCTAGTTAAAATTATTTTGTTTTTAATCGTTCCTCACTTTGATCTATCCCTTTCATCAGTGGTCGACAATCAATTCTAGTATTGGTTGTCGACCATTGGATCTATAAATCCATTGTTTTTATTTTCAATTTTAATAAGAATCTCTGCTTTTATAGCACGTTTTTTCTGTCCTTGTGACACGTTTTTTTTTTGTCTTTATGATATGTTTTCGTTTTGTAATTTGATTTATCTGCTCTTGTGGCACGTTGCAGCATATCTAGCGATCGATTGTTATTTGCCGGTGGTTTGATTTATCTAATCTTATGGTTTGATTCAATCAGCGTTAGTTTCTGATTTATATTTTTGTCGGTGATCTTTCGAAAAGTTTTATCCCCACTCCGTTTTATTACAACTCCTTCTTTATGCGTCTACAACTCCTTCTTCCTTCTTTATGCTTCTCGTTTGGACAGAGACAAGGAGATTCAAGAAGCTTCTTAATTTTATTGGTATATTTAATTCTATAAGAATTTTATTTTCTCTGTTTTTTGGGTTGTAAAATGTTTGAATTGTTTAATCCAATTTTTTACTTCTTAAAGGCGATGTAATTATAATTTTTATGGATTTAATAAAAATTCAGTAGCATTTATCAAAAAAATATTTTATAAATAAATATTGGGTAAATTACATGAATAGCTACAATAATAAAAGGTTGGTATCAAAATGGTTATAATACTTTAAAAAGCGTCAATTACATCGGTGTATTTAACGCTTTTTAAAGTATTGTGTCCATTTCGATCAATACGATAATATTGTGGCTATCCGTATAATTTACCCATAAATATTTTATAATTTAATAGTCTAATTAACAAAATAAAATCGGATTAATGATTAAAAAAAAGCGAATAAACGACACGCGCGTTATTAGAGGATGGAGTCCTCGAAAATGAAAAAACAAAGAGAGTTCTTTACCGACACGTGTATTTTAAGTGACAGGAAAATGAGGGGGAGAATGGTGACGACTGGTGTTGGGTCTGGTCTGGTCAAAATAAAAAACGAAGCTTTGAAAGTAATTGAAAACCAAATACTCCTCTTCTCCTCTTTCTCGTCTTTGTTGGGATTTTCGGTCCTTTCTTTGTACTCAGATCTTTTCTCTTCTGTTTGCTAAATATTTTGCTCGCCTTGTTCGGGAGGCATTTGAAGAATTACTAAATTAAGCATCTTGATCGGTCGTTATCCGAATCCCCGTCTACTTTTTTTTTCTTGATTATAAATTTCAGGTATGTATTTCATATATCCATCTAAATCCGATCTCTTAGTCACTTGTTCTGCTGATGTTTTTGCTGCTTATATGCAATTTTCCCAGCTTCGTTATTATTTTCGGTGTTTTTTCATAATCTGATCTATGTCTGCTTGCTGGAATATTATATTCTTTTTGATAATATAGATTTCTAGGGTTTGCTAGCGGGTCGAAGGATTATATTTTCCATAACCAAATACGGTTTGACTTATTTTTTTGTTCGATTCTTTTAAAACTAAACTTAGAAGAATCATTTCTAAATTATCTCCTTCTCAAATCGTACAAGTTTGAAACAAACCCCAAGAAAAAATGGAAGGACTTGGATGTCTGATGATATCCGAAAACTCCTTCTCGTCGTATCTTCTTGTAACATTACTTATCCTCTTAAATCTCCATGTATTCGTTTACTTACCTTTGCTTGTTAATGGGTACTTTTGTTTGGTACTTTTGGATTTTGGTCTCTCTTAATTCTAGTTATGTTGTAAAACCTGGTCACTGTTCGTGCATAATCTTTAGCACTTAATGTCAGGCGGTAATTCACAAGGTTTAATTTTTGCTGCGTTTAGGGCAGGTGGTTTAGAGATTGTGCCATCAAATGAGTAACAAGAGTTTGGGATAAGGAAATCTTCTTATTCTGTTTTTTATCATTTGGGGTTTCATTCATGATTGGGAAAATGGTCGAGGGTCCCAAATTTACAGGACTTATTGGAGGAACCAACAACAATGATAACAATTACTATGATTTCACTCAAGGGTTTTACCAAAAGCTTGGAGAGGGCACTAACATGTCTATTGACAGTTTACAGACAAGTAATGCTGGTGATTCTGTTTCCATGTCAGTTGAAAACAGTAGCGTCGGTTCTAATGATTCTCTAACCCACATTTTAAGCCATCCTGGTCTGAAGCCTGTGAAGCGCCACAATTACTCTGTCTCTGTGGGACAAAGCGTGATTCGTCCTGGTAAAGTTGGCCATGCGCTTAATGATGATGCATTAGCGCAGGCATTGATGGATAATAGGTATCCAACTGAGGGATTGCCGAATTATGATGAGTGGACTATTGATTTAAGGAAACTTAACATGGGTTCAGCTTTTGCTCAAGGAGCCTTTGGGAAGTTATACAGAGGTACATATAATGGTGAGGATGTTGCGATTAAGATATTAGAAAGGCCTGAGAGTAGCCCAGAGAAGGCTCAAGTTATGGAACAGCAATTTCAACAGGAAGTTATGATGCTTGCAACACTGAAGCATCCAAATATTGTGCGATTTATTGGGGCTTGTCGGAAACCTATGGTTTGGTGCATTGTGACAGAGTACGCCAAGGGTGGCTCAGTTCGACAGTTTTTGACAAAGAGACAGAATCGTGCCGTGCCATTGAGATTGGCAGTTAAGCAGGCATTGGATGTTGCAAGAGGGATGGCCTATGTGCATAGGCTTGGGTTTATTCACAGGGACTTGAAGTCAGACAATCTTCTAATAGCTGCTGATAAATCTATAAAGATTGCAGATTTTGGAGTTGCGCGTATTGAAGTGCAAACTGAGGGCATGACACCGGAGACAGGGACATACCGTTGGATGGCTCCGTAAGTCTTTTGGCCCATATATGTTGAAGTTTCTACCCCTTTACAATATGGCATTTATATCTCTTTTGCTATAAAAAATATTGATGGTGGTTTCCATTGTTGTTAGATGATTCTTGGTAATTTGCATGAACTCGGATTTTTATTTAAAAGAAGACCCAGGTTGTGCATTATTTCTGTGTCGATTTCCTACCCCTTTGTTTAATTAACTTTAACGATTTGCAGATTATCTTTGATATTCTTTTGTTGTGAATTATTTTGAATTCTGAATTTGATTATGAAGTTCTTCAACTTTGTTATGCATACTAGCAGCTTCCTTCTAAAATGGCTGATGTTTTTGTTTGATTATCTAAAGGAAGAATGTCTTCATGACAATGATTTTATTTAGATATTTTGAGTTCTCGTTCTTATTGGTTGCAACATTGTAATGATCTCTCTCTAGATTTGGGTGCAATTTGAATGTATGGAAAGATTTTTCTAAGAATCTAATTCTAGTATTCTTCCACATAGTTGCACTTTTTCTTGTGTTCTTGACTTGATGTCCACTGCTCCTCACTGGGAAAGAAAATAGTTGAGAACACTGCATCACTTGATCTTGTTACACTCTACTTTCCATGTTAATTAGATTTGTCTAAGGCAATGAATAACTATGTACCGGTGTTTGTTGATGCATTTGTTTTGACATTGTTTTACTGAATTAATTTTTACACGAAACTGCATTCATTTGCTGACCAGCTGAATTGGTGTGTGAACTGTATCTGTTAAGAAGTATATTATACATTTTTGTTCATCATTCACAGTAGTAATTATCTTTTGATCTTGCAGAGAGATGATACAGCATAGACCCTACACGCAAAAAGTAGACGTGTATAGTTTTGGAATAGTCCTTTGGGAGCTTATCACTGGCTTGCTTCCTTTCCAGAACATGACTGCCGTGCAGGCAGCATTTGCTGTAGTGAATAAGGGTGTAAGACCAGTTATTCCAAATGATTGCCTCCCCGTACTGCGTGAGATCATGATGCGTTGCTGGGACACTAACCCAGAAGTCCGTCCTCCCTTCTCCGATATCATTAAGATGCTTGAGATTGCTGAAACAGATGTCCTGACAACTGTTCGTAAGGCCCGCTTCAGGTGTTGCATGGTTCAACCTATGACAATGGATTGATCCAGAATAGAAAGAGTGAAGAACAGCGAATAAAGTAAAAGAGGATGTACATGGCAATGCAAGGGAAGCAGTAAGATTTTATATTTGAATTCATGTCGTCTCAGTATTTAACATTCCCTTTCCACTTTATTTTCCAGGTAGAAGTTAAGTTATTGGGTTGAGAATGGTTGTTTCTGGAATTTGGTGTGACTTTGTACGTGGGACAAGTGGTGTTGTAGTTTTAGTCGTCAGGGGATCATTGATGTGGTTTCCTTGTGTAATATATACTAGTATATGGTTCTCAATTGGATGAGCTAGAGAATATATGTAGGTATAGGAAATAACGACGGATTCAACAGGATAACTTGACGCTTGTACCATCGGTGAGAAGCTCTAAACGTAGATTGGGAGCGATTGTATTGTCTAAATAGACTATTAAAATAATCAAAAGTGGACGTAAAAACGTTAAAACATTATTTTTTAAAAGGAAAATTTTACAACGGGCGTAAAACATCGTTGAATATTATTAAGTTAATTAATAAAAATTTAAATTTTTAAAGACTCAGTATGTAATTAATAAAAGAGTGACGAAACATATAGTTAATAATTGTGTGATTAGTTCTTTAGATTTTTATTTTTTTTAAATTAATTTAATAATATTCAGCGATGTTCAACATTAACAATGTTCAGTGGTGTTCGACACCCGTTGTAAACTCATTCTTTTTAAAAAGGCCCATCATTTTATTTTAGTGATATAAGTATGTTAAATAAAAACAAGTAAAAATACTATAATATCATATATTGAATTAAATTATAAAAATTTAAAATAAAGAATTTTCAATATATAATAAAATAAATTTTAGAATTAAATTTTTTAAAAAATAAGATACGAATGAATTAACTTGCCATTAATTTTTTTATTAAAAATCAGATTTTTTTTATTATAAATATCATGTAAAACATTATGATCTCCGTTAAGAAAATAAAACAACTCCAATAACGTTTCTCAAAAAAAAATAAAAATAATAAAGCACAGCTTCATTAGATCTGTAAACATTAAAGTGAAAATGCTTTAAGCTAAAAGAATGGGATAAAAGCGTATATTTTTCATTTTCCTTCTTTATTCCTTTCCTCGCCTTATAGCTGTCAGCCAAGAAACCAAAAGAACAAAAAGAGTCACATTCTCAACCTCTACGGTGCGTAACGCACCTTCCACTTGAGATATATTTACACATTCTAAAAATGTTAAAGTTATAGCATTCATTCTAGGATAGAATAATTTTATTTTTTCTTAAGAAATTCTATTTTAATATAATATCAAAATTCCATAAAAAACGTCAAACATTAAAAAGAAATCACTCACCATGGTTACCGACACTTTACTCAGCACACTTTTCTTCTATATTTCTTTCCAAAATTGAAGTTAGCTAAACGAATCTTTCTCGAAGGCCTGCTAAAGGTCATCTGACTGAGTCCGAGCCCGAGTACGACATAGGGTAGGTAGAATGCAAGGTGAAACTGAAACATAGGGTAGGTAGCCTGCAGGATTTGCTGGGAATCAACGCAAACTCGAGGAGTTCATCTCTGCATGCTAACAAGGGGAATGATCATGATAAGACTTTTCTTTTCATATATTTCTCAGCAAGGCAAAGCAGATCTCAACTATGTCAATTTAGTAATATAGATAGAAAGTATCATATAAATCCCATAAGTTGGCAATTCATTTGACAATAAGTCTGTTGATTTAGAAGCGAGAAAAGGGAATGATCAATAATATATATCCCGAATATTTTTCTAAAAGATACAAGTGAATAGTTTCATACTAGATAAATATGTTAAAGAAGCTTCAGTTCAGGACATTATGCAAAGCAAGCACAAATACATCAAACACAAATTTACCTTACATTGATACTAGAATGTTCTTTTTCAAACAGTGAAGAAGTTGAAATCAAATCAAACATGTCTGTAACAAAAGAAAGAACTTTTATGGATAAAACCCTCATCCAGCTAAACAAATACTGTTCCTCTTCCCCACACACCCCTTTTATCCCTTTCCAAACCAAAAGGAAGATAAGAAGAGAGGGGGAACAGAAAAAAGCCAGAAAGGATACCTACTTCCTAGAGCATATGAGGGCAGTGAAAGGAGAGCAAGGTCCATGCATCCTCTCCTTACCCTGTAAAACTAAGAAAATGTAAAAACAACGCTTAGAACTGTACTACACTAAATCTACTTTGGCCTCATATATCCAGAAGTTGCATTTTTCAATAACCATAATCCAAAGATTCCCATGTCATGCATTACCCTGGGCAAGTTAAACCAGTCAGTCAGTCACCGTTGCCAATGTTCTTCACAAGTGCACTTCCTCTTTCTTTGTTTCAGTGTTGTGGGCAGCCTCATTGCTAGTTTCTTCGCACTTCGACTCAACCTTATCTTCTTCAACAGTCTTCTCCACAAATTCATCCTTGTCTTCTCCGACAGTCTTCTTGTCCACAAATTCACTGCCTCTAGTATCATTTTCCTTTTCTCGAACTATTCCCTCCCTTACATCTTGGGGCTTTAACTGATCGTTCCCTTTTGCTTCATTATTTAGGTCATTTTGTCTTGCAGTTACAATCTCATCCATAAAGACATCCATTACAATTTCATTCTGTGGCATTCCACCATTATTGTTCTCCTCCATAACAACATCAACGTTTCTAGCATTTCCAGCAGCAGAACCCAGCATTTCCTCATTATTATGAGCAGCAGCACTGGTAACCACCCTAAGATCAGAGCCACCATCCTCACTCTCGTTATCCGACCCATTCTCCACAACCTCCTCATTAACATCTTCCACAATCTGACTCTGCCTCTCTAAAAACTGTAACCTCCTCCGCAAATCCCCCAATTCCCTCTCCATCAAAAACAACCTTTCTTTTAATGTCAAATTCTCTTCTTCCAATTGAGCTATATGTGTATCTTGGTCATCTACTCTGTTTTCCAAAACATTGTTATAACCACCTCCATAACTAGGATATATCATCTCAAACCTACTTAAATCATGGTCCAATCTCCTCTCCACTTCCACGTGTTCTTCCACATCACTCTCACTTGAATCCCCGCCATTTCCACCATCCTCATCTTCCTCATCATCATGACCAGTTTCTGGTGATCGAAGCCGAATCAACCCTTTCATTGACCCATAACCATCCACACCCCATTCTTCCTTGGCCATATCACCCATAACCTCCCTTGATGGTGAAAATATTGGCGTAGGAAGAACAGCGGGAGTCACAGGACATGGCGACACCAAAGATGCTATTCCACCGGACTTTTTTGCTCGGATTATGAACGAAGTTGTATTCCTCGGAGCATAGGGAGCAAACCGGTTGTTGCCGTAATTAAATTTCTTCTTGTTGCCGTAGAATTTTCTCGCTTTTAACCGGTTCTGATTTTGTAGCTCGTTAAGAGTTGGAGGCTTGTATCCTTGTGTATTACTACCTGAAGCAGGGGTCACAGAAGAAACAGCAGGACCAGAACCCACGGATAAAGGCTTATTCTCGAACTTCCAAGAATCTTTACCGAAAGAAACTTTTTTGCCCTTCCAATTGTTATTACGACTGAAAGAAGAGAATTTCTTGTTAGAGTTAGGGTTTTGGTTCGGTTCCTGAGATTGCCAAGGCTTATAGCTTCGATTCAACATCATCGGAGGAAGCGGCTGAGTCATCATCTGAGTGCCAGAACTTATGGGCTGCGACTGAGCCGCCGCAAATTGGTTCATCGTCTGAGTGTAAGCCGCCGACGCCATCAACTGATGAGACTGATTCATCATCTGCGGCTGAACTGGAACTTGAACCTGGACCGTGTTCATCATCATTTGCGGTGGTTGATTCATCATCTGAGACTGATCGTTCATTTTTTTTACAAAATAAAACGAAATCAAATAAATCTAAACAGAGAAAGAAAGGAAAAGAAACCCTAATTCCTCAGTTTTAGAATTGAAATTCGTCGCCAGATCAAACGAATTACTACTGATCCGTTAATTTCTTTTGGTTCTTTTAGTTTTCTCAATTGCTTTGAAATGGAACCCTTTCCCCTATGTTCCGCTTACGAATCCCTAAATCTGGAAAACTCTGATTGCCCGACGTACTGAGGCCAATGGTTGCTTTTATCAGAGCCGAGAATAGCATCTGGACGGTTAGATTTTTAGGATTGGAGATTAACGGCCAGATCTGATTTGCGTGTCGATGTAAAGATCGACAAGTAATCGGTTTGTTAGATAGGAATTTCTTTTCAGTCCTTTTTTTAAAAATTTGTATATATGACCCTATTCTTTGAAGAAATATCTTTTTTTGCTACATATATTGTACTAATTTATCATTTGACCCCTTTGATTCAATTGCTTAGTTTTCAATTCCTTATGTTTTCTTGTGGTTGTGGTGGACAGCAAGATTCCAAATGAAAAGCATAAGATTTTAAAGTTATTATTTCATGCACTAACAATAATAAATTAATATATTTAATTTTATTTTAAAATTTAAATCTTAACCCATATTTTTTTAATATCCACTAAATAAGATAAATTCCTTATATGGCTATGTTTATATGAAATTACAGGGAAATCTCAGGGGCTGGTTTGTAAAATAAAAATTGCTTTAAATTATTTAAACTCAATAAATTTAATTTAATTTTATTTGAAAATTGAATATATGATTATTATGCCAAAAAGAGATTGGTAGGGTTATATTCAATCACTTGCCATATGTATATAAGGTAATAATGTTATCAAAATAAATGCTGAATCAAAAATTAGGTAAAACTTATGTATCATTTATTATTTTAGATATAAATTTAATATATTGACACAAAATTATCCATTTATTAATGAATTATAAGATGCCATCTTTATTAAATAATATTATTTTATATATTTTAATAGTTGGAAAATCAAGGCATAACAAGAAGGGTCGGAAAATCATACTAGTTAGGGCACCCTCCTCCGAGCCCATTCCATACATGCATATATTTGAATTATTTTATTTTTATGATTAAGGAAATGATTATTGTTTTTAAAAGTTATAAATTCGAACATTAATATTATCACAATTATTGAATTATCAATATTCAATAATTGAAAAATATATTTTAAAACATATATTACCTAACAGTCGTAGCTGAATATATATATATATATATAATCATATAGAGAAAATCATTATCATCTAATATAAGAAGAAAACTGTTGCACTCAAAGCTACCTTTCCAACCCGGGAAATACAAAAAAAAAAATACAACAATGGCTGAAGCAAGAGTTCTTAAACAACACAAGATCATTGAGGAATTTATATGCCTGCCTTGCGCAATTCTTCGGATCCATGGGCAAAGTGGCATCTCTCACCAAAAGTACAGGATCCTTTAGAGAAGTTCTCGCATAGCTTAGTCTTAAAGTTGTTCCCTGAGCTGGACAGACTCCTAGCGGCGGTCTTCATGCTACTTCCGGTACCAGAGACTGAACCAATATTTAAAATCAGTTCGTGAACCATTGCACTGGCTTGCTTGATCTGATCAAATGTTCCCTCCAGCTCAATGTTTCTTGAACTAGGATCTGACTCGTTTTCCCTTATAGAAAACTTGGCTCCCGTGACCCGACAAATATGTTTTGAGTTTACACCATTTTTCCCGATGATAGCTCCAGCAAGGGATGTATCAATGCTGATCTTGGCTGTGGCAGATGCTCCGAAGCTGGCTGCAGCACCAAAATCAGGTGAGGGAGGCTCCATTCTGCCAGCCATCCTTCCAGGCATGGCTACCATGAAACGAGGATCCTCGTAGGAAGGACCAGTTCGCTTGCCAAGCTCCCACTCACCATGAGCAAAATGGCATTTATCTCCAAACTTGCAACCTTCAGGAGTGCTGAATTTGCTGCACAAACGGGTCTTTACAGCTGGAGGAGACGAGCCATCAAGGAAGGATGGTGGGGCTACTGAATTTCTGGCAGCTGCAGGGAAAGCCGGGTTGTTACCAAGCATCTGAGACACTGCTTTGATGCCACCCGGAACATAATGCAAGAAGTGACAGCTCTCACCAAATTGGCATCCAGAAGTGCTGCAAAATAAACAGAACTCAAGAATGTCAAGCTAATGTCAAGGACATACTGTTTTGCTAGCGCTATAATACAAATACTAGTTCATGCGTACACCAGCTGATGCAATACTATGAAATAAGTATTACTGCATGTAACATCAGGAATGACAACAGCAACTTCTGCATAACCATATTGAATAACAAGCACCAACATGACACAACCCTTTATTATTGTTCAAAACCAAGCATCAGCAATTCTGCATCCTACTTTTAGCTTTCATTTTTCAACCATCTTCATGTTATAAAAATATGACATTTTCACTCAAACAATACTCAGAGCCTGGAAAACAGTAAATAGGCATTCTTTCTGTCACCCCAAGAAAAACATAAAATTTATTCACAGATAAATGCAAACAAAACCAAGTAATACTTCCCCGCAATATCAAAATTTTCATGTAAAAAAAAGGGGAATCCAGCTTGTTCCATTAGTTTCTCTTAAAACATTACTGTTCATAGGTATGACTTCTAAAATTCTTGTGTGAGCCTACAATATGTAAATGATTTTGATGTGAGTATTGAAGAGTAAAGGAATTTATATACCTGACTATATTGCATATACCGCTTAGAAATTAATAGCCCACAATTTTGAATCAGATAAAGAGTCCTCAAATGCAATATGGAAAAATATATTCTAGGGCAAATTTAGGCACTGATCACCCCGTACCAAAATTGCTGGTATTCACTCAACATTTGACATAGAGTAGCTATGTTTACTTGAAAAGATTATAGAAGTACACCGAATGATAAAAAATGTTTGAATCCTGCATGGTTGCTTTCTGTTTACATATGGTCCAGCATGTACTTAGTCCAAAAGTTCACCAAGAAACCAACCATTTTTATCTGCGTTTCTTATCATGATTAGAGCCAAGAGCATTACCTGTATAATCATCACTTTAAACGACCAATTAATTAGTCATAATAACATAATGTTTACCTCAGAAGGTTGTTGTCAAAGGAAAAGTTTACTCAAAACTTATAAAAACTAGAAAATGGTGGAAGTGCATTAGACCATTTATTTTGGATAGGTTAAGATTTGAACCTGAAAAATTTTGTGCATGGCTTTGATTTGCTTCCTATACCAGTTGGAAAGGACTCCATTTCTGTTGCAGAACATTAATTAATTTCACTCAGTTACAATTTCAGGGAGTCATTGATTTTTGAACTTTACAAAGTATTCAGTACCCTGTTAGTATTTTTTATCACGACTATAAAAGAAAATATGCGCTTTATTAAATATGAATAATTGGTTCAGATCATTTTTATCGAATACAACCATAACGTTACTAATAAATTGAATAGTGGGATGACAATTTTTGTTTTCCATAAAAAAATAGCTAAACTTAGTGACTTTGAAAGTAAGTTCTGCTTCCAACTTCCCCAAGAACTAAATTTGAGATGATTAAAAGAAAACGGAGTTCTTCTCCCCACACCCTCCCACCCCAAATAATTCTGTTGAAAAATCAGATTAAGGAAAATATCTCTACACTTCATACATCAAACCCAAAAACTTGTACAGGAACTACCATGCCAAATTTTCAAAAACAAAGATACATATGAGAAATCAAGACTTTAAAATTGCAAGAAAGTATATCATCACTGATAATCATGTAAGAAAAGCTTAACCATAATAAACTATGGATCAGTGTACTATACAGTCTTTACTCTTTTACCCAAATGATAGAATGATATAGGAACAAGAGAAGGAGAATGAACATTCATCACCATCACCAATATAAACCCCGCTATGCAATAACGAAAAGATATAAATTACTATCAATAAAGGGCAAGAACATTCACAAGCAAACTCACTACCATTTAAGCTCAGGAAACTCAAACTAAGTGAGATAACAAACACAATGGGGGGTGGGCAATGCCCTACACATTGGCAAAGGATTCAAAATGTCTACAGTCAAGTTTAAGTAGTTTCTACTTTCTACAACCATAAATGTCTATAGCATATGTTGTTAAACGAAAGTGACAATCAACAAACCATTTGTGGAGTAATTAAATTCCATGTTCAGAGTCAGAGCGATAGATAGTTGCATTACCCAAAGAAGAGTTCAAAGTTCTACTAAAAGCCAGGTAATTTGCTAACTTAATACTTTTACATTGATTTCTAAAACTCCACGCAGCAAGCATAAAGCTGCTTGTTAGAGTATTAAAACACCACAATTGTATTTATGTGATCAAAATTCAAATGTGACATAAATAAGCAAAATCTGAACTTCTGAAGTGAAAATGTCCTCTTTTTACTTTTATTTTTATAATGCTTCATTTTTTTATCCTTCCATTAAGTTTACATAACTAAATTAAACTAGGGTATAAATCATTCCATTAAGTTTATAATGCTTCTTTTAGTACTTTCTAAGTAATGAAACGCTCTTAAATTACACAATTCCGAAGCTTGCTAGTTGTTTCTCAGTACCTCAAGAAAAAAAAAAGTTAAGAAATATTACAAACGAAGAAAATGAAAACAAAAACAAAACGAAAGTTCTTCAAACCCTAGAAATCACCATTCCGTCACATATATATCACAAACAGTCGCGTAAGCATAAATATAAACAATAGATAGACATATGAGTAGCAGAAAATTCGCACCTTGCTTGGATTTCTTGAAGCCGCCATTGCCGTTCAAGGCAGCCTCGGGCCTCACTCTCTTGCGTCCACCACCAAAGTCCATTGGGTGAGCAACGAGAACTAAGAGGAAGCAAATGAAAGTGGGAGAAAATGGGAAGTTAGGGTTGGGAGAAGAAGGGAAAGGAAAAGGGTCGAAAAGAAACTAGGTTTTAAACGAGGTTGATGAATGATGATTATGAATGAATGACGTTCGAAAATTATGCTTCCTCAGATTATAAAAAAATACTATATAATTAAGTTTTATAGATTTATTCCATCTTGAATTTTAAATAAATATTCAGGTTAAATAACATTTCACTAGAAAATTTATTTAATTATTATCTAATTTAATGAGATTAGTTTATTACATGAATCTAAAAATGAAAGAAATAAGGTTTAAATGATTAGTTTATATTAGGGTGATGATATATTCTCCATTTTTATATAAATTTTTTTTTTTGAAAGTTTTGAAAAAAGGTTTAAATGATTAGGAAATAATTGTAGAAATTACTATTTGAATATTATTAAAAATGTATTTTTTTTATTTTTTAATATTATATTTTATGGTATGACCCGTAGATAAAAAGGAGATTCTTTTAGTTTAATTTATTAATTAATTAGTTCAGACCAAATTTTATAAAAATCTAATATAAAAATGACACTTTCAACGTAAATTTTATTATTTACATAATCACAATTTAAATCCATGACCTTAATTAAAGGATTTAGTATAATATATCCTTGGATCAATTAGTAGTCATTAAATAAAAAAAATTGAAATACTAAAAAATTATTTGATAGAACCTTGATATAATATTTGAGTTATTCACTATATTTAAATATAAAATAATTTTTACATTATAAAACAATAAATATTAAATAAAATTTTATTCAATCCACCTACCATTGTCCTCACCCCCATGTTTTGGATTTGAAAGCACATTTGACAACAATGCCAAACTCACCCAAAATGCTTATTGCATTTCCAATACAACAAGTAATATAGTAAGTTAAAATTCTCAAAGATTGAGGCCAAAATAACACTCGAGGTGTAGAAACCAGACAACTCAAGTGTATGATGAGTTACATTAATCAACGAACTTAAACCCTAATTTCTATGCTCCAAATTAGAACAATCAGGGAAATGCATTCACGGATCTAGAATCCAAATTATGCCCCAGGTTAGTAAATAGGTCAAAGAAAGGTGCCACAGGCTCTCATGGCAGAGGAATTTAATACACAAAAAAGATGCTAATAGTTGCCGATTCAGGATTGAGCTACAGCTATGTACATCACAACATTCGAAACAGTCATACCTGATGTGTTCTTGAAAGAAAAAGGAAGTTGATCATTTGAGCTTACGTCTGCACCTACGAATGCCAGGGCCTTTGCTAGCATCATCAGTTTCAGGTGAGTCGTCTATGATGGATTCTTGCAGAACCAACCCTCGGTTCCTAGATAATTTTCGGATTGGTGTTGTTGATACTCCTGAATCATTTGTGGTTGGTTCTTCCTGGGAAAGATTTGAGGGTGAATCTTCCCTGCGAGGCATCAACTCCTCTCCTTGTGGCACCACGTTCATCATTACCTAAAATCCATCCATTCAAATTTTCAAATTATAAGGTGAAACAAATTAGTGTTAACCGTGCTGGAAAAATAATTTTTTGTTAAAACAGGCAACTAGTTAAACTTTGATAAAAAAAAATCTCCATAACCTTGCCTATGCGGCATTAGCTCCTCACCTAAAAACACTATACAAGACTGATAATTTATTCTAACAAGTGAGCAACTAAGATAGTTTAGCATGCTGAGCATAATACTTGCAATATCTGGATTATATGTTTAATGACAGCACATCCCATACCTTCCAGTCCTTGAAATCGAATCTGAACACAAAATGGCTGTAAGCAGCTTCACCACTTGTTATGGACGAAGCAGCAGGGGCGTTTTTAGGTGCTGAAAGAAAACAGTACATGAGACAATAGCATTATCAAGGTAAAATGCTTAGTGAACAGTCTGTTAAGTTACGACTTAATTGTCTTGAAATATACTTACAAACAAAATGAGAACCGGATTCATCCACCACTACTTCAGCTCTCCCATCTTTGACTAGGAACGAAAGGGCAAACAAATTCTCAACAGTCTGAGCAAAAGAAATTCTATTCAATATCAAACTTTCAAGTTTCACTTGTCTTTCTCTCCTTAAAATTCCAAACATCACTGCCATATTTTTGTCAGTGTCGGTTTTCTCTTCGGCACCAGCATGATCAACCTGTTGAACAGGATGATCTTTGTAAAAAAAAAAAAACAGTTGTTAAAAGAGTAGATAAATAATGATTACTAAGCTTATGATACCACATAATATAACAGTCAACCATGCAACAACAACCCCTGCACATCAGGATACACATTTCATTTGCTCACACATCAGGATACACATTCCATTTACTCGCACATCTATAACCAGCAATTAATAGAGTCAAAACAAGAAAGGAAAGCTCGAATGTCCCAAAATATATCATCTAAGAATAACTCAAAAGCACACCGATTCCACAACATACGGCTAGTACCAAGCAACTCACCACCAACTTAAACACCATCTCCATGATCTTGTGTTCTTGTAAAAATGAAGCTTGAAAACTAAAGACAATAGAAAACGTGACTTCACCTCGTCAGGCCGAGCAGTATCAGTTGGTCTAACAGTGCGCTTTCTAGTAACAACAGGCTTACGTTGCTTCAACTCATTATTCATAGGTCCGAGCCTAAAGATCAATAACAAATAACAAAACAATTCAGCAACAATACAATGATCCATATCCCCCAACTAATTAAAGACCAAAAAGAAATTGCAAAATGGTATCTAATCTACAAAAGAACTAACATGGTGCAAATTCCTGTGCAGGTTCTAAGCAACGGTGAAACAGCCATCCCAATATCTTTCCAATCAATCAACATCTGCTCATTTTCTTGTGTTTCGGGGCTCCTGTTAGATTTACCAAACTCTCTAGTTAAACAATTGACAAAGTCTGCTAGACTAATCCCCTCGCAAGAAACGGACTTAACCGAAGTTGCCAATGTATTGGCCAAGTCCAACAATGCCTCTGCATCAGCTACTTGTTCACGTGGCTTCGTCACTACAACCCCGAAAGAGAGAAACACCAAAGTTAATTACCATAATAAATATACATTTCTACATACATACATACATACATAAAATGAGTCAATTTGCAACATATTTTGGCAGGTAAAAAGAAAAGATGAACAAAGACTGCTAAATAATTAAATTAAAATCTTGAAAATCTCAAACACATTCAACGAATTAACAGATTTCCCTAAGAAGATAAAAATGAAATAGGGCAGATTATTATACAGAAATGGTCAACAATAAAAGAGAATAATCTATTCAAGAACATCAAAATGAGACATAACAAATAACTGGAAACAAATTCTGTAAAACTTTTAAATGAAAAAATACAGGGAAACCTTGTTGATGCAGGTTGTCAACTTCATCAATGATGATGTTGAACTTATTAGAATCCACACTCGATATTTCATCCCTCGCATCTGCATCACCCAAAATTTAAGTAAAGAAGTTTTAATTAACTGAAATTTGAAAAGAAAAATAAACAAATATACAATTTGTAGAAATAATATCAAAATAATAAAAAATAACCGTTGATTTTTGTCATCACGGCAAGGTATCTAGAGCGAAGAATCCTCCGGTTTTCCGCATCATCTTCACGATTCAGTTGATTCGAAATATCCGCCGACTCATCTCTGGCCACTCCTGCAACCTTGGCTCGAACCGGTTCAGCTGCAGTAGTACCCTCACCCGTTTGTCTTTCTTTCTTCACAGTTCTCCTCATAATTTCAAATAACTTGAATCTTAAAAACTAACGAATAGACCAAAACCCTAGAGGAAGAAATTAGCAAAGGAAGATCTTCAACCACAACAGCAAAAGGGAAAACGACGACAGTCTGAATCATTTTGATTTTCTCCCTCCCATTCCTTCTTTTCGGTGCTCACTTTCCCGCTACTAATTTTTTAATATATTTTTTATCCATATAACATGGGCTTGGGCATCCAAGTTTATGGGCCAAGGTTTTTTATTACGCTCAATACACAAATTATCGTTTAATGTTTTTCTTTTTCTTTTAATACCTAATATTTTTTTTTTAATTTTAAATAAAATAATAAGAGTTTTTTTATTAGGTGTGTACAAAATCGGGTTCGATTGACCATTAATATATTATTTCGGTTAATCGATAAATTCAATTAATCGATAAATGATTAACCAAAAAAATCGATTCGATTCGATTCGGTTGAGGTAATAGGTTTTTATTTAGTTTATTAAAAATATATAATTTAATAATATATTAAAAAATATATACTTTTAAAAAAATAACACATGGTGTTATTAATTTTTTAAATTTCAACAAGTTAAATATTTAAATTTTATAAAATAAAATTATAATTTTATTTTTGATAATAAAAAATAAAATATAAATTATTTTTTTAATATAAAATATTAAAATAACATATATTATTATAATATATACTACATAACCGGTCGATTCGATTATCCGATTTATCCAAAAATTATAAACTATAATCGAACTGATTTCTATATAAAAATAAAAACTCAAACTAAAATTAATTTTTTCGAATCGATTAATATTTTTTCGAATTTCGAAATCAGTTTTCAGTTTTCGAATTTTTTTTTCACACCCCTATTTTTCATACCTTAAATGTGATGTAATCAAACATTTAATCATTCCTCTATATAATTATGTTTTCTCTTATTCATTGGAGTTTAAAATATTTAAAGAATTATATTTTACCAATAAATACGATATAAAATCAAATCACAATAAAATTAAAATTCATTATTAAATTTTCGTTACCAATAAATATTAAAATAAATTATATCATATTTTAAAATTAACGAAACATCATTATTATTTTTTTGTGAAATTTTTTATTTTATCGGTAAGACTGCAATATTAATTTTAGTCCTAGTTACCAATTGGTGGAGATTTTTGGTATTATTTTTTATATTTTGTTTTTAATTTGTTATTTTCTTTTATTTTTATTATATTTTTAATAAAATCATTTTTATTTAATTTATTTTTATATATTTTAGGTTTGTTCTCGTTTATCTTTATGACATGTTTTAATTTTATTATTGTAGTATATTTTCATTTTGTTTTTGTGATACCTTTTTAACATGTTTTGCATATTTCTGTGATATATGTATGATTGTATAGAGATTCTTACGACGTTTGTATTTTTGTGATTATTGGTAAGGAAAAGGTTTGATCGAGTTGAATTAAAAAATTTTGAGTTATTCGAGTTAATAAATTATATTTTATAACTCAAATTCTAGTTAATTTTTTAATTTGAGTCAAGTCTAAAATTTTTATACTATTTATCATATTATAATATAATTTAATTATAATCTAAACTTCTTTCCTTAATCATATAGAATATATTAGGGCCGAGCATGATTAACCGCAAAACCGAACCGAACCGAGACATTATAGTTCATAAATTTACAAACCGCGGTTAACCGAATTTATTTTTTAATTAATTTTTAATTATTCTTATAAGGTAAAAATATATATTTTATACTTAAAAATACTATAGATGTATTTTTATTTTTTAACTTAAAAATAAGTTTTTAATAAATAATTATGAAAAATATCTCAAAACTTTTATCTTTTAATGTTTAAAAGTCATAAAATAAAACTATTTTGTCAAGATAAAATACAAAATCTTAAAAATTAACGTTAATATGAAAAAACCGAAAACTGAGGTTAACCGAACCGAAAACCGGTGATTACTAAAATAACTTACCGAATTAAACCGAACCCGAACCGAATACACCCTAAAATATATATATTTCTTCATATTTTTTATATGTGATATATATATATTTTTATTTTTATATAACATATATATTTTCTTATATTTTTATATCGATATATATTAAAAAATTAAAATATAAAAATTAATTCATTAATTATTAAAATTTAATCAAAATATTCAAATAAAAATACTCCCGAATAGCAATTAACTTCTCAACTTCTGAATCTCCATTCAATTTCCTACGTCTCATTCTTTCTAATTTTCTTTTACCCCTCCCACAGGCCACAAGCTAAGAACACACACGCATTTTACTTTATTCTTTCGTTTTCTCCTCTCGGATTCTATTCACAGTTTTTCCTTCGGATCTCTCCAAAAATGTCAAACTACGAAGTGGAATATCACACTGTTGAAATCTCTGATAAAGTGAATCTGAGCACGAGACTTTTCAAGCCAAAAGACGAGATCAAAGACAACTTAGTGATAGTCCTTGTCCATCCATACTCGATCTTGGGTGGTCATCAGGCTCTCTTGAAAGGGATGGCTACAGGGTTAGCTGGACATGGTTACCGGGCTGTTACTTTTGACATGAGGGGAGTTGGAAGGTCGACTGGAAGAGCTACTCTCACAGGTTTTGCTGAAGTCAAGGATGTTATAGCTGTCTGCAATTGGGTTTCTGAAAAAAATTATTCTGATAGAATCTTGTTGGTGGGTTCTTCTGCAGGTATTACAATCTTTCTCTTATTTTTTTTGTAAGTTCCTTTGATTTTGGCATGAGAAGAATTGTTGGGTTTTGGGTAGTAATTAGATCCCATTAATAATCTACTTTGGGAAGGAAGAACAGACAACACTGAAACATGGAGTGGAAATTGGTGATTACAAGGGGAATTTTGGTTGTAGGTTATTTGTTGACAGAAACTTTTACCATCTTCCCCCTCCCCTCCTCCTTTTTCTAAATTATAAGGTTGACATTCAGAATTACTTCTGGTCTTGTTTAAGTTGGTAGTTGTTTATGATACATAAACTTTGATATGCTGCAATCATGTATGTAGAATATTGATTTTGATTTATTTGTAAATATGAAACTTTGATCTTTGGTTGAGGCTAAGGCAATGTGAAAAATACTGTATTCTTGGGTTGTTTTGTTAGGTGAAAATCGTCTACCTTTACTTTGGTGTCTACTTTAAATCAGTAGATTTAGGGTTTAGGATTGTGGTTAGGGTTTAGAGAATTAGTGCTAGGGTGTATTTTTTAAGATGTAGGGTTTAAGATATGAAAATTAGAGTTAAGGTTTAGAATTGAACTTTTAAAGTAGGACATAAAAGAAGATACGATTAAGTGATAAGAGATTTCTACTCTGTTTTGTAAGGATGAATGGACTTTTGCTACAGGCCTATAGAAGGGAAAATTGCCAACTTTGTTTACCTCCAATCTTAAAAACTTGCTTAATAACTTGTTTATTAGATAAGCTGATGTTTTTTCTTCAAGTGAGATATGGTATTGGATTTGTAGTTTTCCTCCATGTGACTTGCCTGTAAGGCTGTAATTACTATCTGTATTCATCGTTCATTAATTGCTTTGTTATTGCATTTTCTAGGGGCGCCAATTGCAGGGTCTGCAGTTGATAAAGTCGAGCATGTTGTAGGCTATGTAAGTCTGGGATACCCTTTTGGGATGTTGGCCTCAATCCTTTTTGGAAGACACCATAAAGCTATCCTGCGATCCGAAAAACCCAAACTCTTCGTCATGGGAACTCGAGATGGATTTACGAGCGTCAAACAACTCAAGAACAAGCTCAAGTCTGCTGCAGGACAGGTTGAAACATATCTGATAAACGGAGTTAGCCATTTTGAAATGGAAGGTCCTGATTATGATGCTGAAATGGTCAAACTTATCCTCAAATTTATCGACTCGTTGGAGGGCAAGAAGCCTGTTACTTGAACACTAGTGTTTGATGAATTGCCATGAAATCTGCTTCCTTAAACTACGTTATTGTTTTGTAGAAAACAATCCTTTGGTTTCCATCCTGTGTGATCTATTAAAGTTACAATAGCCTGCTAATTAAAGAGGATTAGGAACCAAAGATATGTTTTTTTAAATATATCGTGTGATTATAAGTTAATATTTGTTTAATTTTTTTAATCCTTTAATAAGGTAATATATTGTACACGAATGATGCTCGAACTCGGGTTGCTTAGATGAATATACTTTTTTTAATCAACTCTTAATCATTAAACATTGATCTCTTAGTCATTATGTTGCATTACTGGTATTTAAATCTGTGACCTTTAGAAATAATAATCGTTCTAAGATAGTTTGTGCTATCTAGACAAAGAGAAATTATATTATGAGTAAGTCTCACCACATCATCCACGAGACTAACCATTAAAAATCATCCAATCTTCACTCATATTTATTGTTAATTCATATGACATGGAAAAATTTATGAGATGGTTGATTTTTAGTAGTTGGTCCCATGAACACGTAACCCATGGATTACGTGGTGAGACTTGCCCATAATATAATTTCTCCACGTGGTGGGACTTACCCAAACTATAATTTCTACTAGATAAAATATTTTATCTTTTATTATTAAGACCACCTTACACGTTTATTTAATTAGATATTTTTCTTTATTATAGTAATTAAAAATTTAATCCATTTAATTTATGATCTAAATTTTATAATATTGCTAGTGTCCAATAATAATACTAATAAACATTTCTGAAAATTCCAAAATTACAACAATTTTGAAAAAAAATGAAAAAAGTTTTGCTATAAATTGAGAAATGTCCCCCAAACACCTCGACTCTCGGTTTCTTCTTGCTCTTTCACTTCTCTTTGCCTTTGCCTCCGCTCTTACTTCTCAACCATTCTTCTCCTTGAACATCGCTTCTCCCCTGTACGCCGCGTTTAGGCCGGCGGCAGCCTTCGTATGGACTCGTCATCACCCGACCCTCCCTCCTCTCTCTCTGTCGATTCCGTTGGCGACAGTTTGAAAAATCAAAGCTTGAGAGAACAAGGTTGCGATCGCATAAACAAAGAAAGTAAAGATAAGAACGTTAAATTGAGCCTTGAAGATCTCAATTGGAATCATTCCTTCGTCAGAGAACTCCCTGGGGACGCTCAAAGCGACTCTACTCCTCGTGAGGTTTAAATTCTACCTTTTTAAAATTCCTTTTCATGTTATAGTTTTATACTTATGTCTCAGCTGAACAGAAATTTGTTGAAAGCAATTCGTTTTTTTGCTCTTTTATTGTAAGTCGGTATTTGTTCGACCTAAACTATACTGTTAATTTAGATTTCATTTTTAGAATTGTAACATATAGGAAATTATATTTATGTTGTCCGAAGAGCGAGGAACTAAAAGTATCTTTGATTTTTATAATTTGGGTTTTCTGATGATTTGCAGGTTTTGCATGCATGTTATACAAAGGTTTTGCCATCGGCTAGTGTAGAGAATCCGGAGCTTGTTGTTTGGTCAGACTCAGTGGCTGATTTGCTTGAACTGGATCCTAAAGAGTAAGTATTGAATTAC
This sequence comes from Abelmoschus esculentus, assembly GCA_035048815.1. NCBI lineage: Eukaryota > Viridiplantae > Streptophyta > Magnoliopsida > Malvales > Malvaceae > Abelmoschus > Abelmoschus esculentus. The sequence goes on from JAUCBN010000025.1 coordinate 1,813,123, forward strand.
ACTGGAATTGTCCTTCAGAAAAATACTTGGGAATGAAGGATGATGGGTATCTGAGTAATCTGTATGTAGACTTGCTATTGGTATTTATATCATTAATAAAATGTCATATGATTATTGATTAATTCGTTGCTCACAATCTGAGTTGTCTTTCATGCCTTGGCTTTGATTGTTGCTTACTGCTGTTTTATGTATCCCCTTGTATTGCATTGTGTTGCGCAAGTGATTAACCTTGCAGCTCTTTGTTGGAGTTGCAGATTTGAAAGACCAGATTTTCCCATTAAATTTTCTGGGACTTCTCCTTTGGCAGGAGCGTAAGTATTTGTCTTCAGCTCTTTCTACAAATTACTGTCAGACATCACTTTCTTTCTTATTTATTCTCTCTTTGGTCTTCATTGGCATTCCCTCTGACAGGGAGCCATATGCTCAATGCTATGGAGGACATCAGTTTGGCACATGGGCTGGCCAACTGGGTGATGGACGTGTTATAACTCTGGGGGAGATTCTGAATTCTAATCTAGAAAGATGGGAATTGCAGCTTAAAGGAGCTGGGAAGACTCCATACAGCCGATTTGCAGATGGGCTTGCGGTTTTACGAAGTAGTATCCGCGAATTTCTTTGCAGCGAAGCAATGCATTTTCTAGGAATCCCTACTACTCGTGCTCTTTGCCTTGTGACCACTGGAAAATTGGTTACTCGAGACATGTTTTATGAGTATGTTCACTCAGTGTTTTTAATTAACTATGGACTAACTAGACACTACCTGCATACGATGTATAACTATGTGGGGTATATTCTCAGTTCTATTTGTTTACATCTTCTAACGCAGTGGCAATCCAAAGGAAGAGCCTGGTGCAATTGTTTGCAGAGTTGCGCAGTCATTTCTGCGGTTCGGTTCATTCCAAATACATACTTCGAGGGGAGAAGGGGACCTTGGTATTGTACGTGCTTTGGCAGACTATGCCATCAGATATCACTTCCCTCATATTGAGAACATTAGTAAAAGTGAGAGTTTATCTTTTAGCACCGGTGATGATGATCAATTGGTTGTGGATTTGACGTCAAACAAGTATGCAGGTAAATAAGGATCCATTATCATTTGTGGTATGAAAGGGAAAATGGCATGACCAATATGAAAGGTGTTTTGGCAAAATTAGATTGATAGATGAAAACTCACTTTGTTAGCCAAGTCTGTCTCCCTTATATTCTCGTCTTTCTGCATTCTTTTAATGTTTATTACTTCTAGATTTCTTCTTTACTTATTTCCATTAGTTTATACAGAGCACAATGCCTAAACCAGCATTCTTGGAGAAGGCCTAGCTTGTTACATAGTGAACACTTGTGCATCTAGGCATTAGGCAATGAGCCAATGACATGTTTGCTATTTAGCTAGTTTAATGACGTACTTGTTTTTTGTCAAGTGATAGAGACATGCTAGCTTCACTATGCTTGGTTTAAAATTTACTTCCGGGTCAATGAGGAAACACTTCTTATTTGTAAGCTTTATGTGTTCATAAAATTCTACCTCCTTGTTACTGACTCAGGGAACATGGATTTAGTTTGAAAGCATGAACCTCATAAGAATTTGAATTAATTATTTTATTGTGAATCATGATTAGTAGTTGTCTTGTGTACGCCTTAGCTGTTGAGCGGGTTTGTTCATAAGCTAGTAAATTTCATGATTTTGTGGTATTCATTCTTAGTTTTCACTTGTTTCTTGTTTATACCCAGCATGGATAGTGGAGATTGCTGAGCGCACTGCTTCTTTGGTTGCGAAATGGCAGGGAGTTGGCTTTACTCATGGTGTGCTAAACACCGACAACATGAGCATTTTGGGTCTCACCATTGATTATGGTCCTTTCGGATTTTTAGATGCTTTTGATCCAAGTTACACTCCAAATACTACAGATCTTCCTGGGAGAAGATACTGTTTTGCAAATCAGCCTGATATTTGCTTGTGGAATATTGCACAATTTGCCTCCAGTTTGATGGCTGCACATCTGATTAGTGATAAAGAAGCTAATTACGCCGTGGAAAGGTATGTCCGGTTTGAGTTATATATCCATTGTAATAGTAAGGTATTCCATGATAGACCATGAATACATTGTCTTGCTGCAGGTATGGAACAAAATTTATGGATGAATATCAAGCTATAATGACCCAAAAGCTTGGTCTCCAAAAGTACAATAAACAGCTTATCAATAAACTTCTTAATAATTTGGCTGTTGATAAAGTGGATTACACGAACTTCTTTCGTTCACTTTCCAATATCAAAGCAGATCCTGGCATTCCAGAAGACCGGTTGTTGGTGCCATTGAAGGCTGTTCTGCTTGATATTGGCAAGGAACGCAAGGAGGCATGGGCCAGTTGGGTGCAACTCTACATAAAAGAGGTACAACAGGTTTTTGGTTCGTGAATATGTACTCACCAAATGTGTATCAACGGCTGAAATCTTACAAAATGTCTTTCTGTATTCAGCTTGTTGCCAGTGGAATCTCAGATGAAGAGAGGAAAGCTTCCATGGACTCTGTGAACCCTAAATATGTTCTGAGGAACTACTTATGCCAGAGTGCGATCGATGCAGCCGAGCTAGGTGATTTTGGAGAGGTCCGAAGGCTGCTTAAAGTAATGGAGCGTCCTTATGATGAGCAACTGGGAATGGAAAAATATGCTCGTTTGCCGCCAGCATGGGCTTATCGGCCTGGTGTGTGCATGCTATCTTGTTCTTCATGACTTTATTAATTGGGCATGTTATGCAAAGCTTTACAAATAGAAAAAATGGAAGGGAAATATTTTTATTTTCCTTCTAATTCTAGAACAAAGCGTAGCACTATTTTATTTTTAATTTATTTCCCTTTGTTGCACCATCCACATCCAGTGTTTAGAGCTTTTACCAGACTAGTTTGCTTTGTTTATGTTATGATAATTACCTATTTTCTCATTTGTTGTATTCGAAAGATATATATAGTTGAGAACTGAAGTAATTGATGGAAATTATTATCATTATTAATATTATTTCGAGAGAATCTAATTTCATTAATCAAAATATTAGTGAGATTAGTAGCATCTTGCATTACAATGTTATTACAGTTGTTTAAACGATTTAAAATGAACATGTCAAAACAGGATCACGTTAACGTTCGTTTCCAAAATAATGTAATGAAAAAACGTCCGTTTACGGCATAAAATTTGGACTTACGGTGATTTTGGGAGATCCGTTCAATAACGCTTCAACTGTTAATCCTAAAATGTCTGAAACATGTAGCTGAAATTGTTAATTAAACTTAATGTTTTTTCTAATATTAAAAATTTCTTTAAACAGGTTTTGAATTTGAGATGTTACGTAGAAAAATATTAAGAGATTTATCTATTAAAATTATGTGATTCAATAAAATTAGATATACGTGATGAGTGCATAAAAGTCCTATTTTTTATATCATTTTCCCACTCAATTATTGCCAATAAAGGACAGATTTAAGGGCAATATTGGATAATTCTGTTTATTTTTCATATTTCAGCATCCGAATACTTAAATCATGAATTTATATATTATTTGACATAAAACATATGCATTTGATGGTTTTCTTTCCTAGGCAGAAAACCATATCATATGAATGGTCGCCACGACAACAGTTTGGAGGCCGCGACAGTAGATTGAAGATGACAACTGGTGCTCGATAGATAGAGAAAAAGATGTCGATTCTAACGGACATAAAGAGAGACAAAGATAGGCTGATTTAAGGAGTCAAGCCCTGGTCAAAGTCAAACGCGGGAAAAAAGAGTTATTTTAGGGCTTTAACCTAGGGCTTGGCCTATATAAGCCACCCATTAGGTTTAGGTTTAGAGTGTAAAGTCAAAGTCGAATTTTACCTAGAAAATACTTTTAGCCGTCGACTACACCATGTTCTAAACTTCTTCGGAGGTTTAGGTTGTTTATGGAGTAGTTGGAGAAGATGGTTGTGTTATGTTTTGATATTTATTAATGCAAAACTTATTTCATAGTTTATTCTCTTTTGGTATTGACTCTACCTGCATGTGAGCTCGAAAGATAGTATGTGAAGAAAAATCTATTTGCTTAGCATTGGGAGATGTAGGTTCACGAAACGAGAGAATACGGTCTTTGCACATGGGCATTAACTAATCCGGTTGAGAGATTAACCGCTCAGGATTTCAGCGAATAACAAGACGCATGTGTTTGGTTGTTGTTCGCCCTTGATTCACTCCGGGAGGTATCACCAAGACGTGGCTTTCAACAGTTCTCTTCGCTTAGGGATAAGAAAGAAGACATATAAGGATGCTCTGTCGAACTATAGAATGTTGAATTGTCGACAAGGCATAACCCCGTCTAGGCAGTTGTGACGACCCTTTGTGCGGCAGTTCAACCCATTGTGGATACCTAATACAACTGGATTCTCCTCTACAAAGCACTCAACTTAGCCTCGTTTTTATCATCTTTAGTTCTTCTTTTTTTAGTTTAATTTTAGTAGTTAATTAGTAGTGAAGTCGATACAGTCCCTGTGGGTTCGACAACCTCAAATATTACAATTTGACAAAGGTGGAAAACTAAAGGACTTTCGAACCTCCATCAATACGATACAATTTAATTTAGATTAGATCTAAATTAATCAAACAAAATTTTAGAAATTAAAAAAAAATAGAAAAATCAAAATACTCACAAATGTGATAAAACTAATATGTAAAGTAATTATGAGCGAGTAAATCTTAAACACACAATAATTTTGTTTTGTACCGACCAAACAAAATTCATTAAACAGTATAAAACAATAATTTTTCATAGACTGTTATAAGATTAGTAGAATAAACTGAAATTTGTCGTGCAGATTATCATTATGCTGCTACACGTGCTAGACTGCAACATAAAGCCGTGCTCCACGTATATGATGATATACAGTACAGTAATAACATCCTTTTCTCTTCCCCTTTTTTCTATTTTCAGAAATTAATTGCTTTTTTACATCTTAAACTGTTGAGCTATTTTAGACATGATAGAATTCTTCTCCATTTCGTCTTCCTTCGCCAAAAACCCTGCTGAATGTAAATCTTCTGGACAAGGACCATATGATGAGGAGTTGAAGAAGGTGATCACCATGGGAATCAAACCACAATACGAGAAACAAGGGAAATGCTGTTGCATGCAGGAGAAATCAATTGATCAAGGTAATCTGTCTTTTTGTTTTTTCATTTGTGGAGACTGGAGTTGATGAAACATGTTTACCATTGTTTTCCCTCTTTTTAGGATATTTGCAGAGAGTAATAACTGAAGTGCGATCGGCAGAGTTAAGCACCCTCGGTTCGAATTTTGATGTTAGGTTAATGAAGCCGATGAAGGCAATGAAACTTGTGTGTCCACCGATCACCATGGGTAAATTTCCTCGTTATTCCTTGTGTAGTAGTCACTGAAGCTGAATTTCGAAGTAATATATTGGGATTAATGTTTATGTTACCTCCGTAGTATGCTCGTGTAGGACACATGTTACCAACCGATTTCCAGCAGGCACCTCTCTCTATATGTTCCTTTGATCTTGTTATATATCTGACACTGTTGTTTCTTCATAGGCAAAGAAAATCAACTCATATAACCTTTATTTTCTGGACCATTGTTTGTAGTATATGTTTTGATACAAATAATGTGTTGAATTTGGTTGAATTTCAAAGTAATATATTCGAACTGATGTTAGGCATGCATCTCTAGATATTCTTTTGGATGCCCCTTTTCCCTCTATATTCTTGCATCATAATGTGCAATGCATAAGCTAGAATTTGTTTATGGATATAACTTGGTTCTGGATTGCTAGATAAAGAAGATAATCCATAATTAAACATTACTAGAAATGAGTTGGAGAAAATGGAAAGAAAGGAAAGAAGAAAGAGATAAAACACCCTTGTTTTCGCCTTTTCGGTGGATAAGTTGGGTTAGATCCTCTTTGTTGCCGAAAACATATTTTATTCTATTTTTCTAATTATATATATTCAGAATCCTATATATCTGCAGAAACCTAGTTAAATACCATGTCTATATCCTAAAATTACTTGACAACTCTAGAGAATGAACTTTTTGAACAGGCTTCAACTTTTGCAGAAATTAGTCAAGTTAAAATATAATCTATATGCAAACATATAAGGAAATAATTAAACCTCTTTGACAAACACAGGCTATATCATATGTTGATATTTGTTTTGCTTTGCTCTATAAAAAGATTGATAAATGGAGTCTATATTAATTTCAGGATGAGTATGATTCGTGTGGTTCATACATTATACATCATTGTTGACTCGGAGATCTTCCGGTAAGAAAATTCCTAGTAACCAGTCCTATGTTTTATCATTCTATGTATCTATAGCCAATGCTGATAGTGCTAACCTGTTGTTCCAAGAATGGATGCTTGTGCTGTGCCTGTAACTGTAGTTATGAGGTTTCCTTATACCATGAATTAATAATATTATTGCATTAATGGTATAAACTTGGTCAGATTCTTTTTCTATATTTAGACTTGACATATAGGGGTAAATAATAAAAGAAATTCAATTTGACAGATAATTAGTAGGGAAAATTTTGACCATATCCTAATTTTGAACTTGGAATATTTATTGTTTTTATAACCGAATGCTACCATGTGTAACTCCCAATTGGATTTTGAACCTTGTATCATGACACACATGTAAGTCATGAAGGCAAATAAGCTGATGCCCCCTTCTTTTCTCTCTCTTTAGTTACACTTTACTTAGTGCTACCAAACTTCAGACATTTGCACGAATTCAAATGCCGTCTCATAAGGTATAAATGATTAGATGATGTCCTTTGCATTGTAAAAATGTTTATAGAGTATTCGAATTAAATAAAATGTGATGGTATTGTAAGAACCGAGAGAAATAAAGGACGTAGTCTGCAATTGATAACCGCATGCACCGTGATTTTACAGAACTACTTACTCGGCGTACATGATTAAATGAGCTCTGAGTGTAGATGATTAACATATGATTGACAGAAAAACTTTCGCATTTACTTGCCTTGGTGACATTTATAAACTAAAAAAATTTATTGCAAGAACTCATAATCATTTTAAATACAGGCTTTCGTTTTCCCCTTTCTCTCTTTAAATACAAATATGAGGATCAGAACGAGATTTCCCTCATTTCCTGTCATACCAAGTTCAGTTGCTTCTTCAACAGAAGCTCCACCTCAGCAAGAAGAGATGGAGGTATCCTCTTCTCCAGCACCTGCTGAAAAAACAACTAGAGAAGAACGTGTGCTCACTGATTTGAAGGATATACTGGCACGAGCACACATGCTGCTTGGGGGTTCATCACATACTGCTAATTCTCGCTCCGTCCAGCCTGGTGTGCCAGAGGAACATTCCACCACCGGCGTGGCCGTTAATGAACCTGCCTCAGAACTTCAGTCAGGGAATGGAAGGAACAAGAGTCTGTTGGAACAAGAAAATCCAACTAAAACAATGGTTTTCTCTTTTTATCTCTATTCATTTCATATCTTTTCCCTTATGATCCCCTCATCATCTTTTTTTCGTGCTTCACAGTTTTTTGTTTCTTGTAGTTCATCATGAAATGTTGATCTATGATCTTATGGGTCTCATAAATTTCCATCATCAGCCTGTTCTAATCTTTATCTTTAATCATGCAACAGTTGGTTTCTTTATGTATTCTTATATCATTTACTGATTTTTCGCCGGTATGATTTTGTTTATAGGTCATCAAACAAGGAGATCAAAATGAAGGAAAACAAAAGTAAATTATTGATTCCTGGCCAACTATTTTTTTTATCCAAACTAGAACTGATAATTTAAACTATACATATGCTTAGCATTCAAAGCATATAAAAAAGCATGAGTTTTATCTTAAGATCATTGATTAATGAGCTTACTTTTTTATGTTCTAGGAAATGGAATTATTCTGGTACTGGTATATCAAAGCAGAAAGGTAGAAATGTTTCTTCATCTTTGAAAGGTATGCTTTCTTTCCTAAGGTTTAAAATGATTCCAAATTCAGTTCTCTTTCTTTTGTGCCTTTGGGATGTTATTAGTTATTACATCGTTCAGGGATAACGGTTTTATCTTCTTCTTGGAAAGCTATGCTATATTTCTTATGGTTTGAAATGGTTTTAATTTTCAGTTTAATTTTTGCGCCTCATAGACGTCAGTAACCGTTAACTTCTCCATTTGTACTTCAATGAGCGAAAGTCGGTACTAATGCTTAGTGGTGATACATTTCCTTTTACAGTAGTCCAACAGAACTTCAATTCAGGATATAGTAGCTGATTCTTAAAAAAAATTATTTATTTATGTTGTTATGAATCAAGGATTTTATATGTACATAGGAGAACCCTCACAAATCGGGACTATACCTAGGAATCTATGACACGAAAACTTTGTTATTAATGTTTCTCTTTATCGTCAACGAACACTGAAATATCTTCAATTTGATTCGTAAAACTAATAGTTTTAGTTTATTTTTTATTTCCCCCTTTGAGTGGCTGCAAAAATAACTGAGGATACAGCTAAATGCAGTATTCAAAACAGAAATTAGCCTATTGTTTTTGGGTTCTACATTAATGGTCAGTACCATACTTATAGCCTCCAAGTATCTTTAAAATATATATTGTATTGCATCTTGAAGGAAACAAAATTCATTTCAAAAGCATGATTTTCCTTTTTGTTCATCATAAAGATGATTTTCTAGTTTTCTGTGTACACTTGATATTCAGAAGACTTTTCTAAAATGGATGCTATGTAAGAGATTTGCAGGAATCTTGAATTTTTTTTATACACATACTCATCGTACATATACGCATGGATGCCTATGTATGCATGTATCATATACTTATCTATTCTTTTCCAAGGTACTCTTTATGGTCTACGAGTAGAGAGCATTCATTTCCTCATTCATGCACGGAACTACTGCTTAGAGTTTCGTAATCTCCATGTGAATGTAAAAGAAAATTACAGTATCATTGCAGTCAAACTAGCATACATGTAGAATTGCAAAGTAAGAACTGCATGTCAAAGTAGCCTAGGTTATGATATTAATTGTTTGGACATTATATACCATGTTACATTCCATTTTTATGCAAGTGTTTTTGTATTCCTGCAAGTCCTTTTACATCTGTGATCTGTAGAATCGGAAAAATTATATTTTGCATGTGTTTAAGCTTTTAAGGTTTGTTATAGATTCGGTTTAGGTGTAGACTGCATTCATTTCCTCATTCATACAGACGTAGATTTGCAGCGAACGAACTGCATGTCAAAGTTGCCTTGGTTGTGGGTATTATTTTTTTGACATACCTTGTGATATTCCGTTGTCAAGTTAAGTATTCTCGTTTTCCTGCGAGTCCTTTTACATTCGACCGTGCGGCCAACTGAAGCTTTATCATAGATTCTTTTGTTCTAAATTGATATTGTTTTTAATGTTCAACTGTGTATACATTGAAACGAGAAAGCTATTCAAAATCATATGCTCAAAGCATTTCACTTTGAAAATCTTGTTTAATGCAATGAATAATGATAATAGGTTCTCTTTAGCTCCTATTTATTCCTCTTCTTACGTTCATGGATTGTCTACTTCAAATTTGTTGCTTAGGTGTTGCAAAGGAGATGTTTTCAGGAAATAGCAAGTACGGGAAAGCTGAAACTGCGACGAGCATCGAAGGTCGGAAGGAAAGGACTAAAGTGAGGCCGTTGATGGAGGCCGAGGATGATGATGAGGATGAGGACGGCTACTCGTCTGGCTCGATTGAGAACAAAGTTAAGACTAGGAGTTTAAAAAGCATATATGCTGACATCCGGAGCCTCATGCCTAACTCCTCATGCCAGGACCAGGACCAGGACAGTGAAGAATCATTGTAAAAATGATAAATTAAGCTTTAAAAGCTACAGATAATTGAATAAATGCTAAAACTCAAACAAAAGCTACAGATATTGGGAAAAAATGCTAAACTCAACCCATGGCTTTGGTTAATTTTGTTTCGTCTTGTTTATGAATCCTGAAGATTGATGTTTCAGGAAGTTTAATTTGCTTATTTTATATATATATGGAAGGATTGTTATAATTGTATGCCGTCTATGTTAATTTTGTGCTTTTCGGTTTAGAATTTTAGTTTAAGGTTAAGATCGAATGATTTAAATTTTAGGATTTGAACAACTGGTCATGGTGTAAATCGTGAATCTACTAATCGTACCTTCATTTTAAGGTTAAAGTTTAAAGAATTAAGGTATGGTGTGTTTTTTAAGGTATAAAATTTAGAGTTGATTTAAAAAATTAAGGTTAGAATTTAAAATTATTTTTAAGGATTTTTAATAAGGTATGAAAGGAGGTATCATTAAAAGGTATAGTATTTTTGCTACCTAACCATGCTTATGTTTTTAATCTCTCTTAATAGTAAAAAATCTATTTTGAACTCTCATGAATAGTGTTAATTAAGATATTAACCATTAAAAATTAAAAAATATTAGTATGATAATTAAATAAAATTATATAACTATATATTTATTCGTTTATATTTATATATTTAATTAATTTAATTTTATTTCAAGAAATTTAATAAATTAAATTTTAATATTTATACATTTTTATTTTTATTTTAATTATAAAGAATTTAATAAATTTATCTCACCGATAAAACGGTAAATTTTTTATATATAACTTATTTTGTCGATGAAAAAAGCTAAAAAATGACATCAAGGTACTTATTTTATATAACTTATTTTTTAAATTGTACTTAATCTAATATATTAAACTACACATATAAATTAATGCATTTTTATAAAATATTAATATTTTTAAATTATTAATATGTTTATTATTGTCGTAATATATTAATACTATAAATTTTAGAAATATTTTATACAATATACATCAAATAATTACTCATTGTTTATACAATTTAACCTTATGAATTAAAATTATTAATACAAAATATATTATTATATTTATATTAAACTAATAAATTTATTTTCTCCTCTCCCATGTTCTTTTGTTTAGCTTGGCTGTATTTATTAAACTAGTAAATTTATTTTCTCCTCTCCGGAAATCAATTTTTTAAATCTAAATAGTAATTAATTAAAATTAATCATTAGGATTTACTACATCATTTTTAATAAAGAAGATTTATTACTTTATGTTAAAAGTTTGGACATTGTTTCAAGACATTTATTTTTTTATGGGTGAAATTGTCTGTATTTTTACAATGCTTTCATTCGTATCTTCGTTAAGGTTTAAAGTTAGGGTTTAGAGAATTAAAGATATAATATATTTTTAGAGTGTAGGATTTAAAATATAAAAATTAAAAGTTATGGTTAAAAATTCAATTTTTTAGAAATTTTCTACGGGAGGTATGTGTGAATAAACGAAACTGAGAAGAAGAATTAATAGAAGGAATTCCAATAGAGAAGAATGGAATAGAATAGAAAATTAGGGAAAGAAGCAGAAGAACATTCATTTCTGTTGACAATCGATATCCCCCAGGTATAGCCCTAACAGCCTCTAAAAGCCCTACACACGAACGGCATCGTTTTACTCTTTGCTAGCTATACAAATGAAACACACCGTTTAATTTAAAACAAACATAATAGAAAATAATAATAAAAAAGTTCAGCTAATTATTCTGGCCATTGACAGTATGGTTGAAGGCATAATAAAGAGACAAGTGATTTTTAATTTATGATGTTTTATACGAGTAGAAATCATCTACCTCTTCATCATATCTCAATTACTGTCTCCTATTAAAAATTCTAAAAAATTATAAATTATTTGTTTAAAAAATCTTGTTAATTTCCGGTGCTTGAAGTTTGAATTACTGTGAGCGGCGGCCAGGAGAATCTCTTGAAAACCGAACTCCAATTGTTCCTCTTTGTCTGTATCTGTTAGCTCGAGTATGGTTTTGGAATGAAACTGGTTAATTGAGTATATCCATTGAAATCTCATCGCTCACTTGATGTGATCTCGAACATAGTATTTTCAGATCACTTAAAAATGGCTTAGGGTTTAATCCAAGTCAATGCACAGATTACGTTCGGAAAGATACGATATGCCGGTATTATACCGTAACGTGAGACGAATATATAAATCTAGAAAGCGAAATTATAAAATTTTAAGATGTTTGAAATTAAAAATTGTTTAAAATATAAGAAATTTTGAATTTTTCAGGTGGAATCGTACCCAGCATCTCTGCGTTCAATTCGTTTTTTTGTCGCTGGTGATGATGTTTGGTTTAAGCGACGGATTTCCCAAGCTTCAACAGTCACCAAAGATACCGAATATTTGAAGCAGGTGAGCATGCTCGGACCAAACGAGGAGAACCTTGGAAACTGTGAAGAACAGTTCTACTGAGAAGGTATATTATGAACAGTGAGATTTGTCGTGTTGTTATTGTAAGCAATTGGAATATGTTGGTGTTTAAATTCGAGGATGATCTCAACAGATTTCATGCATGGAGCAACTGTGTCGTCAGCTTTAAATATATAGCTTTTTTGACGCTTTCCTATATACTCTTTCTCTTCTCTCACGTCGATCATGTGTTCGCCATTTGGCCCCCAACCCTTTTGCCAAATTCTTCTCTAAAGGTTAGATTCTTAATTCTGAACTTAGTACTGCTTTGTGTAGTTTGCTTTTGGTTTCTAGTTTCTGATTGTAACATAAATAAATAACAATAAACTAAATAAGAAACAATGTCTTGTTTTTTTAGTTGTCTGTTGAGGTTAGAAGGAAAATATTAGTGAAGGTTTGACACAGAAGAATGTATGGGCATGGTATGACATGTTTTGTGTTAATCTGACATTGGATGTTTGCAAAGTTTTGATTTCTTACCTTGTAGTACTGGTCGTTCATGTCATCTTCATGGCATTAAGGGAAATGTTTCATAGTTCGTACTGTGTTCCCAAGAGTGTTTCCATGGAAGTCTTGGTTTATTGTTATGTTTGGGGAACTGAAAAATGTTTTTCTGGTTTCTGCATAGACAAAAATGATGGTTTTCAGAAATCAAACTGGGGGTCGGAGTTTGATTTCTTTTTGATATTCTTGGTCTTCCGGTTGAAGTTGAGTACCTAATTTGATATTTCCGGCTTATCGCTGCACTGTGATTGATTCTCCCCAGAAGTTGGAAAGCAGAAATTTATTGGTTTCCGAGAAGATTGGTTCCCTGAAAGTGAACAGTCAGTGGTTTTAGAAGGTCTGAAGTAGTTGAAAATGGAGCAAGCAAAACCAGTAGAAGATCAATTCTCCAAGCTGCATCCATGCCTTCCTATAAATACAAGTATTGGGATCATAGGAGCGGGTCCTAGTGGGATATCAGCTGCTTATGCGTTAATCAAGCTTGGTTATAATAATCTAACCATATTGGAGAAGCATCACACAGTAGCTGGAATGTGTGAATCCGTTGAAATAGAAGGTAACAGAATGAACCAAATTTTTTCCATTCAGTTCAATGCTCTGTATGTTATATGATATATATTTGTGTCATATGTCAACTTGCAGGAAAGGTGTATGACTTAGGAGGCCAAGTTCTTGCCGCAAACAGTGCACCAGTCATATTTCACTTGGCCAAAGAGATTGGTGCTGAATTGGAAGAGATGGACTCCCACAAGCTCGCACTTATTGACAGTTCCACGGGGAAGTATCAGGATATTAAAGTTGCCGATGATTATGTCTCTGTGATCGCCCTCACGTTAGAACTTCAGGTCAGTTGCGCTTTCATCGTTGTTTCATTACCTTCTCATATTAGGAATCAATTTCAGAATCCGTTTTGTTTTTCGGACCAGGACAAGGCTAAGGCTTCAAGTAGAATCGGTGTTCATGCTGTGAGTGATCTGGCTGCAGATTTGACACCAACCTATCTCGAGACTCATGGATTTAAATCTGTTCCACAGTCTGTAGCTTATGGATACACTGCTTCTGGCTACGGATTCGTTCAAGACATGCCTTATGCCTACATTCATGAGTTCACTAGAACTTCAATGGCTGGTAAAATACGACGTTTTAGAGGTGGCTACACGAGTTTTTGGGAGAAGATCAGTAAACATCTTCCTGTTAAAGTCCTTTGTAACACTGAAGTAGTGGCAATAAAGCGTAATGATAATGCTGCTGGTGTCAGCATTAATGTGAAAAATATTAAAGGAGAATCTGAAGTTATGGAGTTTGATAAGATTATCGTCTCAGGTGCTTTCCCTTTCAAGAATGGGAAAACTTATAGATCTCCAGATTCAAATAATACAGGTTTGTCAAATTCTGTAGACTGGTAAAAAATTTATTTCCAACAAGAGGCTAATACCAGGTAGTTTTGTCACAGAAAATGAAACTCAAGTGATGGATTTGAATGATGTTGAAAAGGAGCTCTTCAGTAAAGTAATAACAATTGACTACTACACTACAGTTCTGAAAATCAAAGGGCTAGAACATATGCAAATTGGTTTTTATTACTTTGGTGAATACATGGATGATCCTGCAACGATTGGACATCCGGTTGCAATGCAAAGATTTTATGCCGATTCTGACGTTTTCTTGTTCTGGTCATACGACAACTCCCTGGATATTCAGGGTCCAACTGTCCGTGAGCTTGCAATAAAAACGGTTGAAACCATGGGAGGACAGGTTGAGCAAGTAGTTTTACAACGGCAATTCAAGTATTTCCCTCACGTTTCTAGTCAAGGTATGCAAAATCACCTGCTGCTAGATCATTGAACCTCATGCCAGTTTGATGCTTATATGTTGATTTTACTACAGATATGAAGAATGGATTTTATGAGCGTTTCGAATCCGAACTTCAAGGTAAAAGGGATACTTACTACGTCAGTGGTCTTATGGCATTTGAGCTTACAGAGAGAAATTCTTCTTATTCAATGGCCCTAATATGCAAGCACTTTGCAAACACCAATACTTCACCAGTGTTTCCTTATGTTAAGGTAATGTATGTTATAGATCAGTTAATTTATGTTATGAAGAGATGTAAACCAAAAATCTGTCACATAATGTGATTTTCTTTGCAGAGTTTATTTCCATTTCAATTATACAATGGGAATAAAAATCTCGATCAATTAGGCGAACACCCTGGAGTTGAATTCCCTGATCTTAGAACACTTGATAGCTATTTGAAGCACTGGGGAACACATGAAGTCACTCGAAGCAAAACGCTGTATACCTGGATTAATGAAGAAGGGGAAGCAGTATGCACAAGGACTTATGCTGAACTTAATGCTAATGCTTCCTTTATCGCTCACAAGATCTTGACAAGCAAAAAACCAGTCATCAAGCCCGGTGAAAGGGTTCTCTTAGTGTATGTTCCAGGTCTGGACTTCATTGATGCATTTTTTGGATGCTTAAGAGCAAAGGTGTTGCCAGTTCCAGTTCTTCCTCCAGATCCTATGCAAAGAGGTGGACAAGCACTTTTGAAGATTGAAAATATATCTAAATCATGTGGTGCAGTGGCAATATTATCAACCATTGTCTATCACTCAGCAGTTCGAGCCGGTTTCGTGAAGCAAATGATCTCGTTGACTGGAAAAAATAGAAAGTCTTCAGCTAACTGGCCTAACCTTACTTGGCTGCACACAGATTCGTGGATCAAGAACTTCAGGAAAGCTATTCCATATGCCATAGTTGATCCATCCGAACCGAGCCCCAGTGATCTATGCTTTTTACAGTTCACATCTGGGTCGACCGGTGATGCTAAAGGAGTCATGATCACCCATGGTGGGCTCGTCCATAATGTGAAGTTGATGCGAAAGAGATACAAGAGCACTTCCAAGACTGTTTTAATCAGTTGGCTTCCTCAATACCATGACATGGGGCTAATTGGGGGACTTTTTACTGCTCTGGTTAGTGGTGGATCGGCAGTACTGTTTTCGCCAATGACATTCATCAGAAACCCCCTCCTGTGGCTTCAAACCATGAGCAAATACAAGGCAACTCACAGTGCAGGGCCTAATTTTGCATTTGAGCTCGTGGTTCGAAGACTGGAGTCTGATAAGGATAAGGCTTGGAAATATGACCTTTCTTCCCTTATTTTCCTAATGATTGCTGCTGAACCAGTAAGGCAACGAACTTTGAAGAGGTTCATTGAGCTCACTTATCCATTTGGTCTTTCGCAAGAGGTGATGGCACCCGGTTATGGCTTGGCTGAGAACTGTGTGTTTGTAAGTTGTGCATATGGAGAAGGGAAACCCATCTTGGTTGACTGGCAGGGAAGAGTTTGTTGTGGTTATACTGATCGAGAGAATCAAGATGTTGACATTAAAATAGTTGATCCAGAAACTAGTGTGGAGCTTGAAGAAGCTGGAAAAGAAGGAGAGATATGGATTAGTAGTCCAAGTGCTGGCATTGGGTATTGGGGTAGAGAAGAACATAGCCAGCAAACATTCAGAAACGAGTTTCAGGATCACGCTGGAAAAATATACACAAGAACTGGAGACTTGGGACGAATAGTTGATGGGAACTTGTTCATCACTGGAAGAATCAAGGATCTGATAATTGTAGCAGGAAGGAATATTTATTCAGCAGATGTAGAACAGACAGTTGAAAGCTCATCCGAAGTTCTACGACCTGGTTGTTGCGCTGTCATTGGTGTTCCAGAGGATGTATTGTCAGAAAAAGGAATCCGAGTTCCAGATGGGGCTGACCATGTTGGACTTGTTGTAATTGCAGAAGTTAGAGATGGAAAACCGGTGAAAAAGGAAGTCATCGAAAAAATCAAAACACGAGTTGTAGAAGAACATGGCGTTAGTGTCGCTGCCATCAAACTGATCAAGCCCAAGACCATCAGCAAAACAACATCAGGGAAAATCAAGAGATTTGAGTGCCTAAAACAATTCAGTGAGGGCACTTTGAGCATGGTCCCGGATCCAATCTTTTCAAAGAGACCTTTGGTTCGATCATTCACTACTGGGACTTGTGCTGCAGGAAGAACACCTCGTCAACTTCAGAGTTCTCCTTTACCCTGTCCAAGATTGAGGAACAAGGACATTGTAGAATTCCTCAAAGGCCTGGTCTCCGAGCTAGCGTGTATCCCTACCAGCAATATTTCTGCTGAGGAGAGCCTTGTCTCATATGGAATTGATTCCATTGGAGTTGTCAGAGCGTCTCAAAAACTTTCAGATTTTCTAGGCGTGCCTGTTGGCGCAGTAGATATTTTCACTGCAACCTGCATCGCAGACTTGGCAAACTTCTCAGAGAATCTCTTAGTAAAGTCAAAACCTGATCTTACAATGGCTTCATCATTTCATCCCGAACCTGATCTAGATTCGGAGGAGCCTTTGGTTGAAGTATCCATACATCGTCAAGTAGGCATCTGGTCTTTACAATCCATGGCTCTTATCTTTGTGTCTATCTTGTTGAGTCTGCCTGCATATTTATCAGTTTCTGCATTCACGACTTTCACCTCACTGAGCCATGCAGCAATAGATGGAAACCAGTGGCTTGCTTATTTCATATGTTTGGCCTTTGCTCCCCTTGTTTGGATTCTCTGCATAGCTTTAACATGCATGAGCATATCCTTTCTTGGAAATCCTTTCTTGAGACCAAATTATGCCCTCGTCCATGACGTCTCCATCTGGTCAGTTGATTTTGTTAAGTGGTGGGCACTTTACAAAGTCCAACAAATAGCTTCTAAAGTTCTTGCTCAACATTTGAGGGGAACAGTGTTCTTAAATTACTGGTTTGGGATGCTGGGAGCAAGGATCGGGTCATCAGTTACACTGGATACTATCGACATTACAGACCCATCTTTAGTTTCAATAGGAGATGGAGCTGTGGTTTCAGAAGGGGCGTTAATTCAAAGTCATGAGATAAAGAATGGAATAGTAAGTTTCCAGCCCATTGGAATAGGCAAGAATTCAACAGTTGGGCCATATGCAGTACTCCAAAAGGGAAGTGTATTGGCAGAAGAAGCTGAAGTACTGCCATTGCAAAGGATTGATGGAGGCACTTTGGTGAATAGATCAGCCAAAGCTAACAGTGTCCAAAAAGTAAGTACTTTCACTTTCAGGTTTACGTAATTATGTTTCTATTAGTAAGCAACATAGCTCATTTTTATTGTTTACTATTTCAGAGTACAGTGTTGTCAAATGCTACTCCAGATAAAACCATGTCTCAGTTCATGGGCATATACTTGGTTGGTTTCCTCAGCAGTTTCTCTGGAGCTATTGTCTACTACCTATACATTTGGCTCTCTGAAAAACCTTATTCTCTTCAACACTTTGCTTTCGTTTGCATGGCGGGAGCCTTACATTGGATTCCTTTCACTGTTATTGCATATGTTACCATGTTTGCTAGAATCACTTGGAATCCAGCAAGCTTCGCAATCTCGATTGCCATTGCTTACTTAGCTCACGGCTTGATTCTCAGTTTCCTTACATGTGCTTTGACTCGTCTTCTTACTGAGAGACAACAGTCGAAACAATCTTATGCCAAGGTATTCATCAGACACCGAATTACCATTGCCTGCCACCTTAGATTTGCTAAACTTCTTTCTGGGACAGAAGCTTTTTGCATGTATTTACGGCTTTTGGGTGCAAAAGTTGGTCAACATTGTTCAATCAGAGCTATCAACCCAGTTTCAGATCCGGAACTAGTCGAAATCGGTGCTGGCGTTCATCTCGGTGACTTTAGCAGAATCATTACAGGATTTTACACCCGTAGTGGTTTGATTCGTAGGAAAATTGAGGTGCAAAATAATGCAGTTGTTGGGAGTCAAAGCCTAGTCCTTCCAGGCTCCAGAGTTGAGAATGATGTAATTCTTGGTGCACTTTCAGTGGCCCCTGAAAACTCACTTCTCCAAAGAGGTGGTGTTTATGTGGGATCTCAAACTCCAATCATGATCAAGAACACTAAGCATGCTTTAGACGATCGGATAGAAGAAATGGATGCGAAATATAAGAAAATTGTGGGAAATCTTGCCTCAAGTTTAGCTGTTACCACTTTGAAGGTTAAATCAAGATATTTTCATCGAATTGGTGTTGCAGGGAATGGTTACTTGAAAATATATGACAAGATCGAAGGATTCCCCAATCACAAGATTTTTCATCCTGGAAAGTCCTACCGTGTCCTAGTTCGACATAGCAATAGCCTGAGTGCTGATGACGATGCAAGGATAGATGCTCGAGGTGCTGCTGTAAGAATACATCTAGATGAGAATAATGATGTTAACGCTCCAGCCCTTGACTTAACACTGAAAACAGGCAACGCATTCTATGCTCGAACCATTGCCGATTTCGCAACATGGCTCGTGTGTGGACTTCCTGCAAGAGAAGAGCATGTGAAGCGAGTCCCACATATCCGAGACGCAGTGTGGATGTCCCTTCGCCACGCTAACTCGTATACGGAGCTGCATTACTACTCAAACTTTGTTCGGCTTCTTCGGTTCTCGGATGGGGAAGAAAGGTACGTGAAATTCAAGTTGAGACCTTGTGACGAAAGTATCAGCGAGGACTCTGGGAAGGTTGAACCCAGGGGGATTCTCCCACCAGAAACAGGTGCAATTCCAAGGGATGAAAATGACACCCGCCCCTTACTTTTCCTTGCTGAAGATTTCCAACGCCGGGTGAAATCCGGTGGTGTTCGATACATCTTCCAGCTACAAATCCGGCCAGTTCCAACTGATGAAACCGCACGAGACGTTGCGATTGACTGCACAAAACCATGGGACGAGACTGAGTTTCCATACATCAATGTAGGTGAGATTAACCTTGAACAAAATCTCACCGCGGAAGAAGCCGAAGCATTAGAGTTCAATCCATTCCAAAGATGCCCTGAGATCGACGTTATCCGAGCTTCCTCATCCTCTCAGAGTGCTTCCATTGATCATGGACGCTCCCTAATCTACGAGATTTGCCAGCATTTGCGAAACAAGGAGCCACTTCCCGAGTCATGGAGGATCTTCCTAGAGCAATCTGATGTGAAAGTAGACCTCTCCGGGTGTCCAATGGCAGCAACATTGGAGAAAAAGGACACAGGGAAAGTGACCCTGGAAAGAAACTGGTCTCAAACCTCATGGTCAATCTTCGTTCAACCATTATTACAGACTGTGATTCCTTATTTCCTCCTGGGACTAGCAATCTTCGCACCTTTAACCGGCGTCCTCCACATGAAGGAATCAAACAAATTCCCACTGCATTGGCTGCTTCCATTTCTCTGGGTTTCTTCAGGAATCACAGGCACATTAACATGTGTGGTGGCAAAATGGGTTCTCGTGGGAAAAAAGCACGAAGGAGAAACAGTTCAGATATGGAGCAAAAGGGTGTTCATGGACACAATCTGGCAAGCTTTTAGAACACTAGTTGGGGAGTATTTCCTGGAAATGACGACCGGGTCCGTTTTATTCGTGCTGTGGATGAAGCTAATGGGATCAGACGTCGAACCAGAGCAAGGGATATACGTAGACAGCATGGGAGCTTTGCTGAATCCAGAAATGGTGGAGATTGAAGGAGGAGGATGTATAGGAAGAGATGCTCTACTATTCGGACACATATATGAAGGTGAAGGTGGCAAAGTGAAGTTCGGGAAAATCAAAATCGGAGAAGGCGGGTTTATAGGGAGTAGAGCTGTGGCAATGCCAGGGGTAAGAGTGGAGAGTGGAGGGAATCTCACAGCACTCACACTCGCCATGAAAGAAGAGATTATTAAGTAAGGTTGAAGGAGCTGCTGCTGTTCATTATTATTGGGGTTGACAATGCTACTGTTGAGCTTATATTATGGAAGAAGATGATCTGCTGGTCTTTCCCAATAAATTGAGCACCTCTAGAGAAGTGTAGGAATATAGTTTCTTAGGTCAAATATACGAATAAGCAACATAAAAACAAGTGCTTTTTATTTATTAAAAAGCATGATACGTACGATTGCTGCTAGAGGAAGTTTGTACGGCCACATATTGAATAAATCTTTCCATACAAAATAGTTACCATATTTTATTTATTTATCTATTTCGTTTCATTTTATTAGATGTAAAATATAAAATAATACAAATAAATAAATACTTTTAACATAAGACCAGATTTATCCTTAAGAACAAATAATTATAAAAAAATCTTAAATCATAAAAAAATAAACGATTATTTTTTTATAAAGATTTTTATTTTTATTTAAAAATAAATTTTAAATAAAAAATAAATACAAGTGAACAATTTTGACTGATCAATCATTAATACTAGCTTACAAACATAAATAATTAATTAGCATAGTATAAACTTGTATGAATGTTTTTTATCATTTAATCGATAAATTTGTAATAAATTTGTTTAAATAAAACGGAAAAAAATAAAATAAATTAAGAAAGAATATATTTAGGGGGAAATAAACTATCATAAAATTCTTTAGGTAAAATTAGATGGATAATTTATTTTTTTTATTTTAGAAAATAGAAATCCTCAGTTGAAATTTGAGAATCTAGGCCAAAATCTACAGTGTGACACAACTAACGTCATCTGTGGGTGGCTTTTTTCTATCTAACGACTAACGTCACCTAGAGGTAATATTTTTTGAGGATCTAGGCCAAAAGCTACACTGTAAATTTTCATCTAGATCCTTAAATATCAATTAACAATCTTTATTTTTTAAAATTAAAAAAAAAAAATTGGATTATCCATCCAATTTTTACCAATTCTCTACTTAAATAACTTAAAAAACTAAAAACAAAACAAAACACTTGTAATATTATATAAAATATAATTAAAAAAGAACAGCTAACCCCATGATTCATGAACAATTGAACATGATAGCAGCATTATTCTGGATATTTCATCTCAGTGGCAATTTTGACGCCAAACAACATCTTTGATAATTTTTTTCAACCGACTTTTCTGATTTTTTTAAATTCAGAATATCTCAATCAACAAAACCCATCTGTCCTTCGTTTTCTTAAATCCCTAAAATCTTAAATTCTCTAATTCTGCCTTCTGATAAAGTCGAATAGATATCCTTGTTTTGCCAGTCAGAATCAAAAGATTTTTAGTTTTTTACCCTTTTTTCATGGCCGAATTTGAAGATATTGGAGCTGATATTAGGTAAAGCTTAATATGTTTACCCTTCTTTTTCATAAAAAAAAACGGTTTTATTTTGTTTCATCTAAGCAATTATTTATAATCATGGAGTATTCGGTTGGGGTTTTGCATGATTTATTATGCATGTAATAATTACGGAATTATAATGGGTAAATTTGTTTAGAGCAACTTGAATTATTTGTAGCTTTGGAAGCAAGTTATTTTATGAATAAGAATTAAGAAATTGGGTTTGTTTTTTCTTAATTGATTGATTATATTTTTGTAATTGCTTGCGGTTTAAAATAGTAAGAGATCATCAAGTATTTTTATTGAATTGTAAAAGAATTTTGTGATTGACTGTAAAATATTAGACTCGAATTTTATTGGGATTGCTAAGATAGGAGAAGAAATGTAATTAGAATTTGGATTTAAACAAAAAAAGATTCTGGTTTCATGGCAAATGCAACTATGCAGACTGGTGTAAATGAGGTTTTTCTTTATTGTAGAACGAAAAGGAAGAAGCTAAAGGTAAGGTGTCTGAATTTGGGTGTCTTCTATTTTGTCCTTTCCATCGAAGAAAGAAAGATTTTATTGTTGAGTTAATGGATCATGCATGAGTTGTGACGGTAGTTAATTTTTTATTTTTGGTTGACAGTTCCGACATTGAAGCTGATGACTTAAGATGTGAAAATATAGCAGAGAAAGATGTCAGTGACGAAGAGATTGAAGCAGACGAATTGGAGAGACGAATGTGGAAAGATCGTATTAAGCTCAAAAGGATTAAGGAAAGACAGAAGATTGAGCTACAACAGACTTCGGAAAAGCAAAAATCCAAGCAGGTATCTGATCAAGCTCAGAGGAAGAAGATGTCTAGAGCTCAAGATGGGATTCTTAAGTATATGTTGAAGCTAATGGAAGTCTGCAAAGCACGTGGATTTGTCTACGGCATCATTCCGGAGAAAGGTAAGCCTGTAAGTGGTGCATCTGATAACATAAGATCTTGGTGGAAAGAAAAGGTGAAGTTTGATAAGAATGGACCGGCTGCAATAGCCAAGCATGAGGCAGAGTGTTTAGCTGCAAGTGAGTCTGAAAACAAAAGGAATGGGGATCCGCATTGCAGTCTACAAGACCTGCAAGATGCTACTCTGGGATCCCTCTTGTCTTCTTTGATGCAGCATTGCAGACCCCCTCAGAGGAAGTATCCACTAGAAAAGGGAGTTCCTCCACCATGGTGGCCAACTGGGAATGAAGAGTGGTGGGTAAAACTAGGGCTGCAACAGGGTCAAACTCCTCC
Organism: Abelmoschus esculentus; assembly: GCA_035048815.1. Classification (NCBI taxonomy): domain Eukaryota; kingdom Viridiplantae; phylum Streptophyta; class Magnoliopsida; order Malvales; family Malvaceae; genus Abelmoschus; species Abelmoschus esculentus. The sequence goes on from JAUCBN010000025.1 coordinate 1,836,406, forward strand.
TTATAAGAAGCCACATGATCTTAAGAAAATGTGGAAAGTTGGGGTTTTAACAGCAGTGATAAAGCATATGTCACCTGATATTGCAAAGATTCGGAGGCACGTACACCAATCAAAATGTTTACAAGATAAGATGACAGCAAAGGAGAGTGCAGCTTGGTTGGGGGTTTTGGGACGAGAGGAAGCTATGGTTCAGCAACCTAGTGGTAATAGAATATCCAGCATAACTGAAATGTCGTGTGGTGGTCGTGATGGTAAGAAGCAACCTGCTGTCAGTAATGATGGTGATTATGATGTTGATGGTGGCGACAACAGACTAGGTTCAGTTTCTTCCAAAGATGAGAGGAGAAATCAACCGATAGATGCAGAGACTATAGCTCATATCACTGATGATTCCTATCTAATCCAAGTGAATGAGCCAATGGAGAAACATCCTAGGAGGAAGAGACCTCGTATAAGATCAAACCATGGTGATCGACAACCTCTACCAAGCCATGGTGATAAACAACCTGGATCATCTTGCGATGAACATGTTAATGTGGAATCAAGAAGCACGGTGCCTGACATCAACCAAACAGATGTATCTTTTCTTGAATATCATATGCCTGCCACTCGGCAGGAAACTGATGCAAGCACAACAGCGATGCATGTGGAGAATTGTTTAGATGTTCAGTCTAATCTACCTTCCCCTGAATTATTGCATTGTCCTGCCATTCCTTGTGCTAATGAAATTTCCACTCAGAGCCTGTTGGTAGATGGAAGGCCCATGCTCTATCCAGTAGTACAACATTCTGAGGTGCCGCATGATGGTGCATATGAATTTTATAATCCATCAGTAGAATTTAGGCCTCATAATGATGGTCAACAAAGTCAGAGGGGGATGAATGTACCACAGATTAGGTCAGAGAATGGGGTTGATGTATCAGTGCCTAGTGGAAATGAGCATACGATTACTGGGGGAGAATTGCACCATTATGTGAAAGACATATTTCACAATGAGCAAGATAGTGTTGTTCATAATCCATTTGGTTCGCCAACAAGTGGTCCCTCATTTTATGGTGGCTTTAACAGCCCATTTGAACTTCCATTTGATGGTACCAGTTCACTAGAGGAACTACTTGATGATGACTTAATAGAGTGCTTTGGTGCTTAGGCTGAAAATTTGAGTTGTCTGGTAAACATTTTCCCCTCAACCCTGTTCACTATGAATGGTGATTGATAATTTGGTCTTTTACATTTTATTTGATTTAATTTTGCGGGAACTGTGAAATTATGCATTTATTACAGACCTAGATTAAGGAATTTCACTTATCCATTAGTCTTTCTGGCTATGCTACTTAACTTTTCATTTTTGAAGTACCTGTGTTTGACAAAGATATATGTGAGACATGACCTTCCAAGAACCCTAAAAATACATGGGAAAACTTGAAGAAAAAAAAAAGAATATACCACGTCCGATATGTACTTGTATTAGACACTCACACATCCAAGTCTAAGTAGCATAGTTTCCTAGTAGAAGTGTTAACATTTAAACATGCATAGGCCAAGTCAAGTCACTGTGTCGCATCCCAGCTCCCCTTGAATGGAAATTAGCAATTTAGCAGGAAAGGATGCATGTAACTGTGTCACTTAGAGAAACTGTCCACATGCCAAATTTGTGACAAAATAAGAACTCGTTGCTCAATATATTTTCTTTGTAAATCAATTTCTATGTGTATATAGTTATCACATCCTCAGCTTTTTGTTATTTGTTTTATCTTCAATGTTTTACACTTGTTTAAGGCGAATTTTTGCAAGATATGTCTTGCATTTGTTACAGACCTAGGCAAAGGAATTTCACTTATCCATTAGTCTTTCTTTCTAGTTATGTTACTTAACTTTTTATATGCCTTGAAGTACATGTGTCCGACAAAGAGACGGTGACAGATGTAATTGGAAGGGTGGGTGGGCTGTGCCTACCAAGATTAAGGTATTCGACTTTAATTTTAAATTTTTTTATTAATTAATTTTAATTTTTTTTTTAACTTGTAAATGGAGTAAGGGGGCTTGTCAAGTACTATCAGAAAGCTATAGGTTTAGATGAAGGATTTGAACTGATCCACTCTCCTATATGTTACAAATATATTAGCTAATTACTAACTTTTCTACACTTTTCTATGTCTGCGGATCACCTTACACTTTAAAACCCTTCCCTGAACATAAAACCCTGGCATCACCATGATCTTTACTTTGTTTGGTCCATTAGACTTTTGTCTTTCCACCAACATATCTTCCATGTAATGTGGATCGAAGGTTGTGTTGTCTTCGACCCTTAAAATCCCCAACGGAGAATTGAACGAGAAAGCGAGCAGATGAAGCAACCATATGCATTTAGCAGCAACAAAGAAAGCTTGAAGCAAGTGTTCAGGCCATGGTTTAGTCCAATTCAAAGTCGAAATGATCAGACTCATCTTCTGATCGCAAAACTTGCTGAATTCTTCACTGTAATATTTAGTCCCTTTCTTCAGCACTTCATTCCAGCTTAGGTTTCTAAGTGCAACAAAGGATGAGAATTTAGCTTGGCGATCTTGTTGAGGGTCCAAGAGCTTTGGTGACCCATTCTTCTGAAACACACAGTTCTCAAAGTCTTGGTAGAGGGATAGGTTTATAATTGCTTCCAAATGGTATGATACAGCCTTAGGGTACTTGGAATTCAGTGAAAGCTTATATGGTCGGAGAAGTGAATTCAAATTCTCGGTTAAAGTATTGTCCGACTCTTCAATCTCTCCGACAAGTGTTTTGAGGAATTGTTTCACTGACAATCTCGCTTCCGATACGATCTGCAAGAAACCCTCTGTCATTACCTCCTCGCTGACAGGCATCGAGTTTTGTTTATTCATATCAACAGCTTTCCCCTTCCGAGGACCATCTCCTAGCTTTCCACTGATCTCAGAATCCTTTGTTTGCATAGCTTGCCTCAAGGCCTTCCTCAGCTCTTCGCAATAGGTTTCTAAACACTCCAGCTTCTGCTTGAGCTCTCCTAGTGAACATCTCATCTCGGTAACTTCCATCAGGGCTGCATCTCTATTCTTGTGTGCTTCTATCAACTCTTTCTTCAGCACTTCGATCGACAACATGCCGGTGTCCTTTAGTACTTTCGAAATGTCCTCGGATTCTGTTCGGTTTGGTGAATTCACATTTTTCTGTTTCTTCTTTAACCGAGGGAATAACCGTGAAATCACCCCTCGGTTCCTGGGTTGTGATTGAACAGACAAACGGAAATCTGATAGTGGCGCAACCGTATCCGAATTCTTGACAGTCCTAACCACATTTTCGGATTCAGATGTTATAACAGCAGGCTTGCATAAATTGCAAGATGACACCTGCTTGAAATCCCCCAAACTGTTCCTCCTACTTCTAGCTGAGGGTGATGTTTGTAGGACCGTGATCTGGTTTGGACAAGAACCAGTGACAGATTTTTGGTCTTCGGCAGGACAAATATGGGATTCTATGGCAGCCAATGTCGGAGAAAATCTGTTCTTATAATCTGAAAATACAGCTTCAGTGTCGTTTCCTGCTTCTAGGCCATGTTTATCCCAACTCTCAGATAAAGCTTGTTTATTTGTATGATATCCAGATAAGGCTTCATCCTCATAACTCTATCAAACAGAACATGGCAAATTACTGTCAATCTGCATAATTCCTGGTTAATTTTTCATAAATTCTATTGAATTACTGGGAATTTAAACTCCATGAATATCAACTTAAAGCAATTGTGAAATTTAGCAAAAATCACAATCAATGTAGAATGTATAGGCTAAATTTGTCATGGAAATGATCTACTTTTAAAGTAAGATCCAAGAGAAACATTAACTTACAGGAGTGAAAACAGGGTAATCTTGTGCCGATAAAAGAGAAAGAGGGGAAGCATAAGATGGGTATCTGAGATTTGCAGGGTAACAGTTTCCTTGCACCAAAGCAGCATGTAAAGCCCTAAGCTCGACAGCCTTGGCAATGGCTGCCTGTATCTCTTCCCTGCTCACGTCTATGTTACCGCTGATCTTCTTATTATCATTTCTTTGACGATTTTGAAAGACTTGCGAAGCGGTCGTTGCAGCAGCCATGAATAGAGGATGATGAAACACCCAAAGAATACGCTACAGAAGAAGAAAGAGGATTAGAACGTGGGTAATTAACGGTTGGGTTTGAATTGCAGAGATGAAGATGCTGCCATATCCAGCTTATAATGGTGGAGAACCAGAAACTAAAAAGAGAAAGGAATAAATAGAATGAAGAAGCTGTGAAATTGCAAAAAGCAGAGAGAGAGAGAAGAAGAAGAAGACTTCACTCCATGGACGAGATTCCTTCATATTTCTTCTATCAAATTATCATAGCAAATAGTGGTACCACATTTCGCAACCATCATGACTTCGAGCACTCACTATACCACACTTCACCCATAACTTTTTTCTATTAAAAAAATCATTTTTTCGGTGTTCGATAAGATAGATAAAATTCGATTATATTTTAAAAAATAAATTATTAAATTTTATGAAAATATTTGATTTATTTTAATTTTACTCGAAAAAAATGAAGTTTGAGTTTAAATTGAATATCACAATTTTATTTGATATATATAATATGAGATATGAACAAGTTAGACAGTGTAAAATTCTTTAAATTTTGTATATTTTTTGGATTGTTAGATGATTGAAACGGAAAACTCAAATTAATAGATAATTATATAAAAATTATCACTTGAAAAAAAATAAAGAATTAATTTAAATCAACTGACGAAAAAAAAACATACATAATTTTTATGTTGTACAACTTGATTCTATCTCTAAACATATGAAGAAATGTATAATTACTTTATAGCAGAAAATCATTTAAATTAAAACTAATACTATAAAGTATTTAGAATTAAATTTAAACAAAATTTTCAACCAATCAATTAGTTTTAAAGTAAACAATCATAGTTTATAATTATATGATGTTCGAAACTATTAAGTTTAGTATTAAGCACTCGAATGTTTTATAATTTGAGCATTTAACCTCTAAACCTTGTTTAAATGAAGTCAAACTAAAGTTTCAAACTTTAAATCTAATCTCTCCACCTTCTTTTACGGCTTAGACTTACAAAATTTAAGTTCCTTTTAAAAAATTATCTGTTTGATAATATAAAAATCGTTATTAAATTTATGTATATTCTTCGATAAGGATTTTTATCGGTTATTCAGTAAAAGGAATAAAGTCAATTAATATTTTTTGACAAATTTTAGCAAGCGAATCCACAATGTCTTTAGCCTTTAGCCGCTCTTTCAATATGTCTCACAACTATTTCTTAATTCAATTCTATAAGATTTGATTAACAAGAACTATCGAAATATCCAGTAAAATTTGAGTAGCCTCTAAATTATCAGTTTCAAATTTTATTTAACGAAATCCAATAGACCAAACGTGGCCCTTTAAAAACTTATTTAAAGTGTTGTATTTTTTTATTTCGTAATTATAAGATTATTTTTAATTGAGTTTTCAATAAAAAATATAATATTTATTATAAGAGATTCAGATTTAATTATAAATGAACCACAAATTTCATGGTTACAGCTTTTTTGAATTAATATATATATATATGGATATTTAAGGTGTTCAATAAATAGCAATTATATGTGTTTAATGTCATTTATTTTAGAACATGTGACCAATCGGCAATTAATGGATAAAATATTAGGTGAATCTTGTTTACCACGTCATCCATGGTTCAAGCAATCAGGAACGTTGATCCTTAAATAACCACTTAATAACTACCCACCCACTATGTACATATAGGAAAGAGGTGATGATTCACTTGAAAAAAAATTAAGATCAACGGTCTTGATTAATTAGGATCATGGATGACGTGGTGAAATTCACCTAATAATTTTTCCAATTAATGACTCTTCTTTCCATTTCTGAAACAGGCAACACTCAAGTTACAGTTAATCTCCTCCGGTCACCACACATACTAGATTAGAATAAGAATATGGAATAAGCCTAAGTTTTTTATTCATATAAGAGTTTATATTATAAGCAGAAAGACGTAAAATTTATAAATAAAAATATTCAAATTTAAATTTTGAAGATAATACTTTTTAGAGGATTAAGGAACAATCATTTTAAAGAATAAAAAAAAAAACATAAATTTTATATAATAATACAAATTTCAATAATTCGACAAACGAGTACGGACATCATATTTCATTATCGTAAGTATATCTAGTATTGAACGATCTTGTTTTTTATGATCCTTTTTATTCCTTTCTTATCAAATATAATAATTTAATCTACATTAAACAAGTCGAAAGATGGTTGCTCGTAATGAACGTCCTTTCTCGAAGGTTTATTAATTTTGTTATCGTTGTAAAATATAAAACTATACGTTTAAAATAAATAAAAGAAATCATATTCCCCTGTCTAGTCGGCACACAAATACATACCTGCAACTTGACTATTATAGGCCTAAACTGGTGGGGCTTTAACTTACCCTGGACGGAAAAAACCAAAGGGCCCGACCACATCAAAACAAATTAGTTGAAGCAAAATGAAAGGATGTGAAGCCATTTTATGACAAAAGTAATGGGAGAAAGAAAGAAAGTGGGTTTACTAGTAAAGTAATTAGTGACGGATGAGACGAATGTCACTGATTGTTCCAGGCAATAAAAATGGTAGGCACTAGGCAGGTCCCTCCATGTGTAGTTCCATCAAGTCTTAATGCAAACCAACGAATCCATGTAAACGATGGAGAAAATGACACCCAAAAACTGACAATGTTAAACACATGTACTAACAAAATACAACAGAAAATACGACAAGAAAACTCAAGTACGAATTGAAATGTAAAAATCCTACATAAACATAATCATTACAACATAAAAACAACTTGTTACTATACAGCTGGATAAGTTTTATTACCAATATCTGCTTCAGCTAGTCTGTTCTTTTCCTACACTTCAAACCCACATAATAAATGCGTTTGTTTAATCCTTCCCCCCCTGTTTTTTAGTGCTAAAGAGCTTAATATCTGTTTTTTGCAAAGGAATGGTTGTTCTCAATACATGAAACATAATAATTAAGGTCAAAACAACCACAAACTTTGCTGGTGGTGGCTATTATTGCTGCTGCTGGTGTGAGGCACACGAACACTTTGTGCGACTATCTGAGAGTGTCTGAAAATGTAGAAACATGGGTGAAATGAATGGATTCAGAAGGGAAAAGGGGGTGGGGGATCGTTGGAATTATGTCTTGGTGGGTTTAGGGTTCATTACTACATTACCTTGACCTGTTTCTGGAGGTCTTTGATATAATCAACAGCCAAATCTAGCATGTCGGAGGTGTTTGTTTGCTGCAAGACATGGAAAGAAAACGTGGGTTTTTGCCATTTTTCAACCTAAAGTTGAAATGAAGAACTGTTACCTTATCCATGTTTGGAACAAGGTCTTGAAGCTTCCTCATGCGCTCGCTTATTTTGGTTCTTCTCACCTGAACAGACCCAACAAAAGTTGAAGTAAAGATCATAGGGTTTCTATTTTCGGACAACAAAGCCACGAATTTGCATGTAATGATATAAATTATACATACAGAGGGGAGCAGAGAACTTGACCTAACTTCGTATTCGTATGCAACGACTAACACGCAAAACAATTATAATATATTTTTCGACATGTCTATTCAATAACCTATAGTCTTCAACTTAGTGAAATTCTTCTATTGCCGGCTTAAACAAAATGCAATTAAGGGGAAAATAAAAGAGAAATGTAAGGTGTAAAGATTACCCTCTCAGCAATGCTTCTAGGATGAGTGGCGAAGCCTCTCTTGGCCCGGATCTTACAAGGAACAGAATTCTGATACTGCAAGAACTTCTCAATGGCAGACACATCTGGTGAACTTTTCGGTAAACTCAAGTGATGAGCCAGAAGTGGCGTCGGACGGTGGTTACCGTCATCTGTGTTCTATTTTGACATAGAAGACAAAAAAAAAACAATACAATCAGATGAGAATATGGTTGAATATATTAAAAAAATGTGACATTGTGTTAAATGTGTGCTACCTGAATATCAGCTCCGTCTAAGTCGACGCCAGAAAGCGATCTATCATCTTCCCTGAGTCTTTTTATGCCCGACATGTTATCGGAAATCATCGTGGATTCATCCCAAGAAGGAGCTGGAAACCCTGATGAGTAGTCTTCAGAGCTAATATTTTTGTTCCCCATCTCCGCAATCGGAGCCATCAGCCCAGAGGGCGGTGGTACCGGTGGCCTATTACTGCTATTACCGCTCCCATAATCTCTCATTCCCCTCATTGCTCCATAGCCTGCAACTTTTATTACACTTGCACAGTCATTCTCAGACTTTTTACAAAGTAGTAGGAACAAGTGGAATTGAAAAATTAATTAATCAAATCCTAAACAAAAGAGGAAAGCAAATGGTAATTTTTTAATATGTTTGGTTTATAATTTGATCAGCCTCCTAGTACTGTCTTTGGCTGCTTCATTTGATTGGTTTAGTAGATTAAAAATTCCTTCTTTTTACCCACAAAAAAGAGTCAACTATGAGCTCATGGTACTGAAAGAAGCTTTTTCACTGATTGTTTCTTATATCTAAATACAAAGGCACTTACTATTTTCCATGTTTATTTTGGAGAACCATCCTGCAGGTGAGCTACTGTGTCGAATAAGATTCGATTTACCGCCACCGCCGCTGCCGCCGATAGCTGAACCTGGTTGTTGATTTACCAGATACTGTTGAGGTTGGCTTTGAAATAGATTCTGGGGAACAGAGGAGTAGTTCGCCTGCTGCTGCTGCTGCATGAGCCCTGTTTGATTATCCATTGGCGTCATAATCTGCGTTTGCTGCTCGATTTTCACTGTTGTTTCTTTAACAGTTGAACTCTGCGTTCCGGTGCAAAGATTCTGCTCTGGGATCTTCTCTGTGTTAGCATCGCCGCCGCCAGCAGCAGCATCGTCACCGCTAGACAAAAACCTGGCAATGATTCGTTCTGTTTCGGGACTCGAAGGCTGGTTCAGAATCTCTTGGCAGAAATCCCTGTCCAAGATGCTGGAAAAATACGAACTCGGTGCAGATTGGTACCTAGTCAACCCAGAGTTCATCTGTCTTTGATTGTGCTGAGGTTGATGATAATCCATAAGATGGTGATGGTAGTGTTGAAGATCTGACTCCATTTCTCCCTTCTCAATTTCACTAAGAATTGGAAAACCCCAAATCAGTAACTTATTCCGTTTCAGCCAAGGGTATTTCAACTTCAGATCGAGTCGAAGGACCCACTTAGGAATAACCAAAGCCTCTGTTTGTTTCCCAAGAAAGTAGCTCTAGAAAAACATTTCTCGGAAAGCTTCATCTAATACAACGAAGTAAACACCGAGAAATATGAAACTATTTTACGTGGATCTATCAGAGGATCTAACTCGCTTGAACCCCAAGTTCTATCACCACTGTAAGTCTATCAGAAATTTCTCCAAAAACAGAGGAAAACAGAGACCCAGAAAAGAGATTCCAACACCCAGTTCTTCGCTTCCAATCAGAACTGAAAGAAACCCATTTTCGTATTCATGAAACCAGAGCAGTTGGCTGTAGAAGATAACACCGATAAGATGGAAGTGAGCAACTGAATGAAAAGGAATATAATCATAAAAACAGAAGAAAAACAAAAATATAATCACCCCCTTACCTCTCTGTCTCTCTCCACTTTGGAATTCACTTAATTTATCCTCTCTCTTTTTGCTCCTCGGTTCTATCTTGACATGTGTTTCTGGGCTGATTCTGGTGTTGATGCAAGTCGGTGAAAGGTAAAAGAAAACAAAATTAAAATAGAGAAAAGGGAGGATTAAGAGAGGCAAATTTCCCCAAACTTTGTAGGCTCAGCCAATGGAAGGTAAAGTGCCTACTATTTTTTTTATTTTATCTAATGTTGATGTTACTGGACAGAAATGGCCTTTGTTATTGTTTATTATTACACAAAAGGAGTCTTAATATCCGAAGTATATAATTCATGCTCAAATTTAGTAGTTTCTTTCGATAATATTAGATAAGTTCTATGTAAATAAATATTTTAACGTTAAACTTAATGATTATTTTAATTTTAATTTTTTAAAAATTTAATCTTTAATCTTTTATTTTATGTTAAAATAATTTATTAATAAATAAAAATTATTAATCTATTATCATTAAATAACTTAAAATGATATAATAAATTTATATGATAATCTACATCGATAACAATATCATACAGATAATATTTTAATTTTATAAATATATATATTAATTAAAAATGATTTTTTAAAATCATAGAAAAATAAAAATATTTTTTGATAATATGTCTTTTTGTCAAATTATTTTAAGATATTTATCGTCAGTTATCAATCAACTAACAATTTTTATCTGTAGAATGATATTTTAATTTAAAATAAAATTAAGAATCAAAATAATTCAACAAAAGAATATAAGGGTACAAAATCAAATGTAAATATATTTTTTTACATTATTCTTATTATTTAATATATTTAAAAATAAATTTAATTTAATTAATAAATTAGATAATTATAATTAAAGACAAACTCAGATTTTCATGTAAAAGGGTATATACTATCAAGAAGTTATATTAAAAATATAAGAGTACAAAATTAAAAGAATATGGAGTGTACAAAATTAGATTATCAATAAAAGTATAAAAAATATAAAAAATTTTAAAATTTTAAGAGATATTGTTGTACCCTTCGACACCTCCTAAGTTCATTCTCGATTGTAATTATATTTAAAGATTGTGTAATTTTAGGGCAACCCTGTGTTAAACACACATATTATTGTGTGTGACTGAACCCAATAGAGAGGAACATAGATGAGTCCTGTATTTAAGAGTAAAGATAGGGTTCTTTCCGACTGTGACATACCCCACAAGAGAAAATGGCCTGACGAAACCATGTCGGAATTGTTGGACCACAAGTGCTGGTCAGGAGTTAAAACTTGGAACATAAACTTCATGAAACAAAAAAGGAGAGAAAAATTACTGTTTGAGTGTTTGTCTTGGCAACAGAATATTGGATACAAGAAAAACATAAATTTACCTTTTTAAGTTATGGGTCAACTTCAGTAGTAGGGTACGTCTATAGTTATAGTGGGACGGATTTATGATGAAACCTCCATAAAAATTAAAATATTAAATAATTTAATTTAATTTAATTTTAATAATAACAATACATTATTAAAAAAAATTGAACGACGTGTGTCCCTTTATCTTATATAGAGATTTATTTGTAACGAAATTTAATTAGTGTACTAATTTTCCTTCTTTCAACCTCGTGCACTAGCACGATTATAATTTTGCGGATTAAAACTTATTATATAGTTAAGAAAACATTAATAGGAGTGGAGTTCAAGGTGGTGCAATTGTTGGCTCCAACAAGAAGCATGGACTAAATCAATTTTATTTAGTTTTTTTTTTTTAGATCTCGTTCAGCTAACACTAGATTTTGATCGATTTAAAACTACTCGTATTTTAGATAAGAATTTTTATTTATATTTTTTATTACATTATTAATTAATAAATTTAAATAATTTTTATTAATTGAGATCATAATTAGAGATAAATATGATTTTGATTTGAGAACAAAATATAAATATTTAAAAAAAATAAATAAAAAACAAAATTTTAAAATATATTTTTAAGTAAGAGACAATTATCTCTTTCTACTCTCATTTATCTCTGTCTCTAATCATAATAAAAATTATTTTATATGACCCTACATTTATTATTTAATAACCGGTACCTAGGCTATTAAACCTTAGAAAGACAGTATTGTCCCTTTAATAATTATTTACTTCCAAGATAATTTTGTCATTTTAGTCCCCGTTTGATTAAAGAAACCAAGACCCGTCGCCTTGTTTTGTGTTGGTAGCGGAGTTCTTGAAATAAACAAGGAATTTCCCTGACTTGAAATCCAAGGCCAGATAGGTCTGGCACTAATTTTGATTACAAATTAAGACAGGTTTTAGATCACATCTTATATATTTTAATAGATTTGATTAGATATGTTGATGATGTGTCCTCACCGTCACATAGTTTTATTGTTAATCATGACACATGATGTCTTATTGTTAGGACAACTGCAATATTAAAAAACTAGATCATAATACTAGAATTTAAAGTATATTTTTTAAAATATTATTTTTATTTTATTAAAAAATCTCTAATTTTAAATTTTAAATTTAAAACATGATTTTTTTATCTTAGGTTAAGATATGAGAAATAAATTTAAAACATATTATCATTATTAAATTTTTAACAGTTTAGTTATCATGATAGTTGAAAAATAAGATATTTATCAAAAAGACATAGACTAAAAACTAAATTTATTTAAAAAAAAAATCTAAAATGATAAAAATTATAAACGTTTAAGGGTAAAAAATATGTTTATGCCTAAAGTTTATCTACCAATATTTTTCAATAATAATTATAATTTTATTTATAGACTTTCACCTACTTTGTAGGTGTACGTGGCATATCTGTGAGGTGTGTTATGACACGTGTGTAGTGTCTTGACCATTATTTTCCGGCGGTAAAAGTGTGAGCTTTTGCTTGTGATTGGGACAACCCAAAAGTTGATGCACTCGCAGTCGCACAGGATTTTAATCAGATCCTTATCTCCTTCACTTTCGCTTTAATCATGCAGGTTAAGATTCTTAATGGGAAAGTATATTTTTTTTAGAGGATCAACCATCTACCCTCGTTAGTTAAAAAGAATAGTTGTTGTTTTTAAATTGTTTTTAAAAGTTACGGGTTCGAATATCAGTACTGTTTGTACAGTGATTGAGTGATTAATGTACAATGATTGAGAATATATACTCTACGATACTGCAATCATTGTAGTTAAATAAAAAATATTTTTCTAAAAATATGTCTATTTAATTTATTAATTAGATATTTTTTAATCTATTTTATTAATAATATTAAATTTTAAAATTCTTAATTTTTTAGAATTTAATTTATTATATTACTAATTCAACGAATTGTTGGTTTACTATTCATAATTACTAAAACAAACAATTTCCTCACGACAGTTTTGTTATTTTAAAAATACATTACTTTTATTAATAGCTAGATTTAAAGATTACAGTATAAGTATTTTAAAAATCAATATTAATTTGATTGTTTTTTATTAAAAAAATTTATATCTAACCAGATTAAATAAAATTAATTTTAATATTTTTTATAAAAAATTATATTAACTTCGTAACTTACATGTTAGACTATAGATTTTAACTGTAACACCTGACTCGGATGTCACATTGGGCCTCCGGCCCAAAACCTGTATTTTAAAATTTCATTCCAAAGCCTATCAAATAATTCAAATTCAAGTCCAAATGTAATTTATAAAACCCATTTAAAACATTCGACCCAAATTAAAATAAACAGAGTTACATTACATAGGGTTCGACATAGTACTAGCCCACTAAATCTAATAAATGTACTCTGACAACACGGTCGATGCTGAAATCCAAACCTTGCTGGTGCTCCACGAACCGGCTTCACCTAACCTACGCACGAAAACACATTTCGAACGTTGAGCTACGAAAGCTCAGTGGGTATGCCGAACTCGGCCAACATCAAGCATATCATAAGCAGTAAAGCATAACATATAAATATCGTGCATGATATGATGATCTAGCATGCTTGCCTACCACATGGCATAACAATGTATAGTGACGCACATAACATATACATGTCAAACAACAACACAAGGTAGTGAGGCTCGCGTCCACACAGCATCGGGATCCTACATCCGGGATTTGAGGCCTGTGTCCACACAGCATCGGGATCCTCCAAATCCCATACTTGGAATATCACATCGAGTATCATCGAATGAGGCCCGCGTCCACACAGCATCGGGATCCTACATTCGGGATGGTCTTCAAATCATCACCCGGAATGTTACATCGGATGACCTTCAACGTGTTGCAACACTTTTGGATATCTGGATTTCCATCAAACAAGGACTCGAACCACGCAAATGATCCACCTACGATCTTTTCATCAAACATATCAAGACTTAACATAATTTAGTCGTTCGGGGTTTAAGATCATCAAACTCGTGTTAACAATTCATTTCATCATTTATAGGATTCCTTAAGACTCTTAATTCTCTTATCGAACCTCAAACAATACCAAACTTGTCGAGTTCTCGCAGGGGTATCGATACCCTTATGTGGGATATCGAACCACCCTGCTTCGATACCTACCCAAAGAAGGTATCGAAACACGGGTATCTATACTGGTATCGATACCCTTTAACCATTTTTCAAAGTCAGCGAAAAGGGAAACCTCCACTTCGATACTGGTATCGAATCTAATATGCCACTAGAGAGCTCGGTACCGATACCTGTATCGATACCCCCTCCCTTTTAGCCTAATTTCTCTCAAGGGTATCGATACACGGGTCACCGGTATCGATACCACTTGCAGGAAACTACAAGTTTCACTTAAAAAATTTTATGGATTCTTCCCAACATTAATCTATTCGATTTTAAAGTGTTCCTATTAGTTCATAGAGATGTTTAGGACGTTTTAATACCAATTTCATGCCACAAAATATTTTAGTCCGAAATTCACCATTAAAGACCTCTTTCAAGCAAACCAAGCAAATCAAGCATACATACATGGATTCTATATGCTATGCACTCTACCATAAAATGCATAATAGTTAGAAGAATTGGGAGTACCAACCTTAGCAAGCAACAACAACAAACCCGAGCTCCCAACCTCTTCAAGCTTTTCTTCCTCCAAGGCTTGATGATGGCTCACAAGCCTCTTTCTCTACAAGAGAAAGATAAGCAACGATCAGAAACGTTTTGAGATGATTCCTAGAGCTTAAAAACACCAAAAGACTCTGATTCTAAGCTCTAAAAACCTAAACCCGAGCTCAACCCAAACCCCTCACTTAAACCTTCATCTTCACCAAACCAACCCATTTTACTTCTTTTTATAGATTAAAAACACCCTTATAACTTACCCTTCCAACACAAAACGAGATTCCTATCTTAGAACAACAAGATCACACCTTTAACTCAACTTTTTCAAGAGAAAAAGACGGAGAAGAAGAGGAAGACAAAGGGTGACTTCACCCACTGATTTCTCTGCAGAAAACATAACTCTCATCCCTCTCTCTCATCCTTTTTAGACATTTATTAAAATGTCCTCACCCAAACTCTCGAGGCCCAAACCATTCAAAACCCAACAAGCCTAAGGCCCAAACTACATAAACTCGGGGCCCAAAACCGAAGCCCAAACTTCTCGGGTTAACCCGACACTAGGATTCGAATCCGAATCGTTACATTAACTTATAAGACAAATAAATTTGATGTAAAAAGAATTAATTTATTTTTTATTTAACTCATAATTTTATAAATTTGTTTTGATTAAAAAATTTAAATAAAATTTGAATTATAAAATATATATAAAAGTAAAAATTTTACTAATTAATAATAAAAAAATTAAATTTGTCAAAAACTTTATTTTGTCCTATATTATATATCACATACGTAAAAAATCTAAAAAATTGTTTGTGTATTAACCGTACTTTATATGACTATTGAAAATCAATTAAATTTAATTAATTAATACTATAACATTATAATTGTTTACGATAAATTCAAACAAAAAATAATCAACTCAATTTAACTTTATTTTATTAAATTAAAAAAATTAAATTTAAATTTTATTATAAAATTATTTATCAATTTGAATAACTCAATATTTTTATAATATTCGATTGAATACTTAATATTAATTTGTACTAAAAGATAAACCCATTTCACACTTGCCTACTTGCGTTGCGTAGTTAAATTGGAAAACAATTACCCTAAACGTCAACCCAATATAATTGGGCCAACTCCTACCTTTAGGGGGGGACAATATTGTATTTTTCTATTTTGGATTTTGACTTTTCTGAATATTTAATGTGAAATCAAATATATATTTTCAGAAATACTAACTCTAGGAGTTATGATATGGTT
The DNA here is from genome assembly GCA_035048815.1 of Abelmoschus esculentus. Taxonomy (NCBI): domain Eukaryota; kingdom Viridiplantae; phylum Streptophyta; class Magnoliopsida; order Malvales; family Malvaceae; genus Abelmoschus; species Abelmoschus esculentus. The sequence goes on from JAUCBN010000025.1 coordinate 1,852,446, forward strand.
GACTTTGTTAATCATCTAAATTAAGATCTCCCAATCTAATTATGAATTAAGCATATACTTCAGGTGATGGGTTGTAGCCTTTTAGGAAGAGGAGCGTTGATCCATTGATTCAATCTAAATTAACCAAATTTAGTGTCGTTGACTTTTAATTATATGTTTTAATGACATCATTTATTAGTTTTGTCCGGAAGAGGGCAGTGTGGATCATAAAATCACTATGCAGACTCTACACATTGAAGTAATTGGTTTCTAGCGAGAGGTGGTGGACCAGTGGACACATAAATTCAAAGATAAAATTAAGAGTTTTTTTTTTTTTTTAAATCCGAACAAGTGAAAAAAAGAATGATATTTATTTTAACAGATATGTGTTTAATTCAGGTTAAAAGATCGAGAGTTTGTGCGAGTCATCTAGCCTTAGTAGTTAAAGGAATTGTTGTTGTTCCTAGAGATCAAGGGTTCGAACACCAGCAATGCCAGTAGAATGATTGAGCGATCAATATCTAATAATTGAGAGAATACTCTAGAACAGATACTACTGTAATCACTATTAACTGATTCAAAAAAAAGATTGAGAGTTTGTATTGATAGATATAACCTTATAGCACACGATTATTAAAAAATATTAAGGGTAAATTATAACAAATATCACTCAATTATGGATATGATTATATTTATGTCACTTAATTATTAAAATTTATATATAGGGTCACTCATTTATGGGTAATGTTATATTTGACTCACCCACTTATTAAAAGTTATATTTGGGTCACTTAATTATGGGTAAGTTTACGATTGAGTCATCCATCATAATTAAAAAAAATACATCAATTTGGTGTTTTTTTTCTCTTCAAAATCAATTGTACACCCTTGTTAATATTAAAATACTTCATTTAAAGTCATTAAATAATTTAATATACGAATTGATAAAACTTTTTTTAAATTAAAAAGTTAATCCAAATATAACATTACTTATAATTGAGTGATCCGAATATAATTTTTATTAATTTGATGACTCAAATATAATATTACACATAATTACATGACCTAAATATAACTTTTAATAATTCTATAACCAAACATAATCTTACATATAATTGAGTTACATTCGTTGTAATTACCTAAATTAAAAATTTCTAAATATATAAAAATAATATAACAATCAAACAAAATTAATAAGCCCCGAAACTTCTTTAAACATAATTATTTTTTTATTTTACAAAAAATAACATTATTTTCAAGTTAGGATATTTTTAAATTTATATACATGTGATGACAACTACACTAAAACAACAATTCATTGAGTTTAAAAACACATACTCAAAATTACAAGAAAACATGAAAGAAAAACTCTTAATTAATTATCTTAATTTGGCTTATCAAGTCATAATCTTAAGAATATTTTTTTAATGAGTTACGGTGGTTACAGTAGTATCTGTTTTAAAGTATATTTTCAATTATTGGACACTAATCGTTCAATCACTGTATTGTATTATTGATTTTAGAATCCGTAACCACTAAAAATGATAATCATTCTTTTAAGGCAAGATGATTCATACTTTTAAGGATATTTTAAAGGAAATAGAAATATGGGAATAATAATTAATAAGGTAAACATTCGATCGTGTTGAGTTAAAAAATTTAAGTTATTCGAGTTAATGAATCATATTTTATAACTCATTTTTTTTATTTGAGTGGAGTTTAAGAAATTCAAGTCGAATCAAGTTGAGTTTTTGAGTTCCTGTAAAAATTTAATTGTAAATTTATCATGTTATAGATAGTTTGATTCAATTTTATACGATTTTTCTAATCATATAAGATATGTATGTATATATATATATATATTTCTTCATACTTCTTTTATATGTGATAATAGTTCATATATATATAAATTAAGGAACTCTTCTCGAACTTAAAAATAAATTCTCTAATTATTAAAAACTTTGAGTTATTCGAGCTATTCAAATTTTCATTTTAAAACTCAAATTTTATTTGAAAATTTTTGGGTCGAGTCAAGACAAGTCAAATATTTTCGTCTAGAATCGAATTAAAATAAAACCAAATCAACTATTTTTGTCTCGGATTATTTTTTTAAATCAAATTTTACTTATACCTAAAAATCAGTAAGAATCGTTTAGGGTTTAGGGTCGTCCTCGGATTCTACTCAAAATGTTCCTAATCCGAGAGAAGAAGATGAAATTTTCATTGTTGGGCTGCGTTTGGGAGTTGAATTTGAAGCTGATCGAACAACGGTCACCATCGGTATCTGTATTTAATCTCTCACATTCAAAATTAAAATGGACTAAATTGTTCATATTTTATAATAGAGATCAATTTATCCAAATTTAAAATTACTAAGGATCTAAAAGATATTTTTACTCTTAATTATAAAATAGAATAACCCGAAATACAAACCCATTAATCTGGACATACCCAATAAAGATGGCCCAATTAAATAAGACCCAATTGATTTTAAAATTATTTTAAATTCTATTTTAAATAATTTATTTTGTTATCCTAGAAAATTAATAAAAAAATCCAAATTAAAAAGAAGAGAGAAAATTGCAGGCAAAGGGTTTGGGTAAAAAGCAGACCCATTTCTGATTCTTCCCCAATTTCCGAACTTCACTTTCATCGCGTGAATACCTCTGCTTCTCCATTAAAGTCTGCAACATCCTTTCGAGCTACCCACAGCTCCGCTCCTCTACTTTGCCCTCGTCTTCAATAGCCCAACGCTTGCATTCTCAGCAGAAATTTTAGGGTATGTTTACGTTTTTCCAGTTCCCGCGTCTTAATTTTCTTTTTGAGTGTTTTCTTTTATCGAATTCAGGTACAAATATTAGTAATATTGATTTTGGTAGGTAAGTGGAACCCCTTATTCTAGTTTCAGGCACATCTGTAAAGATTTCTTCAAACTTGGTTGGATATAGTATAGACTCTGGCATGTTTTTATCCTATGGGATATTGTTTTCTTTCTAAATTAGTATTTTGTTTGATCATGTTTTGACTTGACATGTATTACATCAATGTTTTAGGTGCTATCGTTTTGAAATCATGCAATCAAGGGTTTCTGTTTTCTCTGATCGGGGCTATCTTTACAATGCTTTATGGTAAATGCTGTTCGAGTGGACACTATAGTTAAAAGCTTAGTTAAACAGTGTGAATCTTAGTATTCTCCTTAAGATGATGGATTCTAGCATTGGCACTAGTGATGGAATTTTAGCTCCACACCCGGAAATGGAATTCGAATCACATGAAGCTGCTTATTCATATTACAGAGAATATGCGAAATCTGTGGGCTTTGGCACTGCTAAATTGAGCAGTCGTAGGTCTAGGGTGTCCAAGGAATTTATTGATGCTAAATTTACATGCATAAGATATGGAAATAAGCAACAGTCGGATGATGCCATTAACCCTCGGCCTTCCCCAAAAATTGGTTGTAAAGCAAGCATGCATGTGAAGAGAAGGCAGGATGGAAAGTGGTATGTTTATAGTTTCATAAGAGATCATAATCATGAGCTTTTGCCTGCCCAGTCACATTTTTTCCGGAGCCACAGAAATGTTGATCCACTTAAGACCGAAGTTGGAAGGAGGCGGAAGAATCTGGCATCGGTTTCTAAACTATTTAGTGCCTATCAAAATATTGACTTTCTGGAAGGTTATATGAGAAACCAGCATGACAAGGGGCGGAGTTTGGTTTTAGAAGAGGGAGATGCTCAAGTACTTCTTGAACTTTTAATGCAGATGCAGGAAGAAAACCCAAAATTTTTCTATGCAGTTGATTTGAATGAAGAACATCGATTGAGAAATGTATTTTGGGTTGATGCCAAAGGTATGAAAGATTTCAACAACTTTGGCGATGTTGTGGCTTTTGACACTACATATTTCACAAATAAGTATAAAATACCTTTGGCATTCTTTATTGGAGTCAACCATCATATTCAACCCACATTACTTGGCTGCGCTTTGATTGCAGATGAAACAGTTTATTCTTTTCTTTGGCTGATGCAAACATGGTTTATAGCAATGGGGGAAAGGGCTCCTCAAGTGATGCTCACTGATCAAAACAATGCCATAAAAGCAGCTGTGGCTTCTGTGTTTCCTAGTACACGCCATTGTTTCTGTTTATGGCATGTCTTGGAGAAACTGACCAGGCATCTTGAATATCTGAACCTGTGGCATGATAGTCTAATGCTAAAACTTGATAAATGTATTTATCGGTCTTGGACTGAGGATCAATTTGAAAAAAGGTGGTGGAAGATGGTTGACAAGTTTCATCTTAGAGATATGCAGTGGGTTCAGTCTTTGTATGAAGATCGAAAGCAGTGGGTTCCTGTCTTTATGAGGGAAGTATCTTTTGCTGGATTATCTACAGCATTACGCTCGGATAGTTTGAGTTCTTCATTTGACAAATATGTGCATGCAGAAACGTCTTTGAGGGAATTTATAGAGCAGTATAGAGTAATTCTTGAGGACAGATATGAAGACGAAGCCAAAGCTGATTTTAATGCATGGCATGAGACTCCAGAGCTGAAGTCTCCATCACCTTTTGAAAAACAAATATCGCTTGTATACACACATGAAGTCTTCAAGAAATTCCAAGACGAGATTTTGGGAGCTGCTGCTTGTCATCTTAAAAAGGAAAACGAAGATCAGGTGCCCACAACATATAGTGTTAAGGACTTTGAAGATAATCAAAATTATATGGTTGAATGGAATGAATCTAAATCAGATATATATTGCTCATGCCGATCTTTTGAGTACAAGGGTTACCTTTGTAGACATGCTATTGTTGTGCTCCAGATGTCTGGTGTGTTCAACATACCATCAAAATATATTTTGCAACGGTGGACTAATGCTGCCTTGAGCAGGTGTCGAATCAGTCAGAAATTAGATGAGGTCCAATCTAAGGTACGCCGGTACAATGATTTGTGTAGACGTGCCATAATATTGAGTGAAGAAGGTTCACTTTCTCAAGAGAGCTATAATCTTGCTCTTTCTGCCTTAAAAGAAGCTATGAAGCAATGTGTAAGTGCCAATAATTCAGTTGGGAATCAGGACCAACCTAATACCTCTTTGATTCACGCTGATTCTGGCGTTGAAAGAGTCAACCAGTGTGTAAATGCTTCTCTTGAAAAGACTCCAGATCCTAGAGTGACAAATACATCCAAGATTTATCAATGTGTTGAGACTGCATTAGAGAGGCAAATTAATGCGAATAGTGCAACTAGAAAAGGAAAGGTCAGTCAGCAGTCTGCTTACATGTATTATTTCATATTATAACATTTTGATTTATAAAGGGAAAGGAAAAGATAAAAGCTGATAACCAAAATTTGTTTCTGTAAACAGCAGGTATCTCCTGCTGGAGCTGCAAATGTTGGGTCTCAAGATGGCTATCACCAAATGGTTTGTTGTACTTTCATCTAATCCCATTCTCTCTTTTCTATATTGATAATATGGTTTTATTTTCTTGTATTCTTGTGTCATGAAATGCTGCTACTTGTGTAGTTGTGTTAAGGAAGAATTCAACATGATATGTTTGGCATTTTCTGGAAATTATTGGTAACACACTGCACACATCGCACGTAGTATTTTCTCAGGATTTTGATGCCTTTGAAGAGTGTAATATCTGAACCATAGCATATGCCAGAAATTGTGTTTAATAATTGTCTGCATAATATGCTAATATAAGGATCAAATTAGAACCTGGATCAGCTTCACTTATGATTCTAAGAGTGAGTTTCGTTCCTTAAATTTCTATGAAAAAGGAAGGAGGTTTGTTCTGTAAACTTGTAAAGATGCATCGATTCATGCAGTCCATACATTGCTTGCAGTTGATATAAGGTGTTCAAATCTAATGGAGTTTGAACTGTAACCATTACTAGGTTTACTCGGGCAATTTTTATGATTTCTTATATCTTCATTTTCATTAGTTAGTATGTGTTGTTTTTATCTGGTTTTGTGAAGTCAGAGTGCACGGGTGGGAAATGAGTCGTACTGTACTAGGTACGGTATACATTAACCACCCTAGGTTGTACCCTTCAAATTCATTATCACCATCATCTATGCTTCGTTAAAAAGTTCTTCAAATGAGTGTCAATCAGTCTGTATTAACCAAATTACAACGTTTTTTTAGCTGCATGCAGTTTTGTCACCTTCAATCTGTGTATTCTTGTTGCAGGAGCTGTCAGACATGAGGCCTACGCCTATGCATAATGTGATGCCACCTACGCAACTGCATGATATGGTTCCAACCATGTTCACAAATGTTGCATCGACACATTTTCAAAACGTGGCTGCCGCACATTTGCATGACAACCGACTCCATCGATGACTGTATGTTTCTACCTTCATTTTGTAAAGCTCATGTAAAGCTACTTTAGGGTTGCAGGAACAGCACATCAGTTTATTATCATGCAATTGCCTTGACTCACTCTTTGACGTTTTCGTCCACCGACGATCCTTTTTTACACATGTATGTTAGCTTTGCTAACCAGATCCCTCCATTAAACCTTATAGGCATGGATAATAACCTACTTTCCTTTACACATAAAATCCCCAACTCTATTATTATTATTATCCCATGGCTCCATCAATCTCATCTCTTTTCTTTTCTTGAAGATATGCATTGGGGAACACTGAAATCTACACAGTATTTTGTTGCCACATGACTTGTTTTTCATTTTGATTGGATGGCCCACTCTGTTTTCCTTGGCATTGGATGATTGAGTGGTTTCAACGGTCTAGATGCATGAAAGAGACCAATTCATGCATCAAATGGGGGGTGTATTAGCTTCGTCGGCCGAACCAGTGGAACAGACACAGGCTGAGGTGTCAGCAAATCCAGTTAAGACACTGACGTTTACTAGATAGTAACATGGTTCATACTGTTTTCTTAGCTGACATTTGCCATCTATGCATGCGGCTTAACCACTTGCCTAAACTATCATCAAACTGGTAGTTATCTAGCCAAAACATCCACTTTTTGGACCCTAAACTCTTCCGACAGTGACCTCAGCTGCATGACGGTGAACAGAAATAAGGTTGCGATGTGACCTTGTACCTACAGATTTGCTGCTTCGCAATCATACTTGGTTTCATTGGATTCTAAACTGGGTTGAAATGAGCTAATATGAATATCAAATCGCCATGCCTCCAGGGACATGATTATGTATTTATCAAACTAATTTGGACTGGAGTGTAATAAATCATGGGATTGGGACATCCAACTTATACTAGGAATGGTATGAGAGAAGCCACGTTGCTCTGCCACCGTATGTTTCACAATCTTTAACATCCAAAGCTTATCCATTCCCATGTCGGTAGATGTTTCATACTCAATTATTAGGTTATTTAAGAGGAAGGAAATTAATTTATTTTTTATATTTTTTTCGTATTGTGTTTAAGATTTAAGTTTAGATGGTTTTGTTAAGCCCCAAAGTGGAGGGTGACAAGGGCCAATAATTAGTCCCCTAAAATAAAATAAAATTTATATTACACCCTTCAAAATTATTAAAAAATTTAATTATGTCCCTTGAAATCTAAAATTCTTAATAACTCTTCATATTTTTTAATGTTTTTAATTGAGCCCCTCAAGCTTATTTTCTTAAAAGCTCCTAAACTTTTAAAAGATCTTAATTAGACTATGTTGTTTTTAAATACTTTTATTAACTCCTTTAAAATTTTATTTATTTTACAGGGGACCTCAAACAATTATTATTTACCCCTCAATAAAGCTCCTGTCTACCCTTCTCATGTGTAATCCGGGTAAAATAATATAATCAAAAAATCATTTTGATATTATTTATCACAGAATCATTATTTTTAAAAAAAAATCTAATAAAATATATAACATTATTGTTTAATTATCATAAAACCTTTTTTATTTTTTTAACGTGAGATTAATATCTCCTACTTTATTAAGCTTGGTAAATAAACTAAAGCATGAAATATTGTAACATAATGAACTACTATGCGTTTTCGTTGATATTGACACGTGGGTTTTTGTTGTTTATAAAAAAAAAGTCAATCCATCTTCCTTCCGTTAGCGTCCAACCTGTTCGCATTATTTAAAAACGACTCTTACTATTATTGCTGGCTTGCGTCCAGGGTCAGATCAAAAATTCAGACAACGGTGTTAAATTGTCTAAAATAATTATACGGATTTTTTTGTTAACAATGTGACGTTAGGGGCAAAATCGTAACACAAAATCAAAACGATCCCTTTATAAATAAGCAACGTAAAACCATGCTCACTTCCCCATGCAAACCAATAATGAAGACAGTCTTCATCCTTTTCTCGCTAGTTGTATTTACCACCGTCTCCGCCGTTAACAGCTGCCCTCCGTCGGACCGGGCGGCACTGATAGCATTCAAGGCAGCTCTCCACGAGCCGTACTTGGGCATTTTCAACTCATGGACGGGGACTGACTGTTGCCGCAACTGGTACGGCGTTAGCTGCGACCAAGAGACATATCGAGTCGCGGACATCAATCTCCGCGGAGAGTCCGAAGATCCCATCTTCGAGCGAGCCCACCGGACCGGATTCATGACAGGTTTTGTCTCTCCTGAAATATGCAAGTTAACTCGCCTTTCCAGTCTCACCATCGCTGATTGGAAAGGAATCACGGGCCAGATTCCTAAATGCATTACCACTCTGCCATTTCTTCGTATCCTTGATTTGATCGGTAATAAGATCTCGGGAGAGATTCCTACCGATATCGGGAGATTGAAGCGTCTCACGGTTTTAAATGTCGCCGACAACCAGTTAACGGGGAGAATTCCCGCTTCATTAACGAGTTTATCAAACTTGATGCATTTAGACCTTCGAAACAATAAAATCTCGGGTCCGATCCCGAGCAGGGCCGGGGATCTCAGTATGTTAAGCCGTGCTTTGTTGAGCGGGAACCTGATTAGCGGATCGATCCCGGCGTCGTTATGTCGAATTTACCGTCTCGCCGATTTGGACCTCTCCATGAACAAAATATCTGGGTTGATTCCTCCTTGTCTCGGAAAAATGGCGGTTCTCGCCACCTTGAATTTGGATTGCAACCTGTTAATGGGTAGACTACCGGCTACCCTTTTAACTTCCGCCATCGGCAACTTGAACCTTAGCCGAAACGCTTTGGAAGGTAACATCCCTGATGTTTTCGGTCGCAGTTCTTATTTCACGGTGATCGATTTATCTCATAACAAGTTCAAGGGTCCGGTTCCAAGGAGTTTATCGTCGGCGTCTTACATCGGCCACCTTGATTTGAGTTACAACCACCTGTGCGGGAGGATTCCAGCAGGATCACCGTTCAATCATTTGGAAGCATCCTCGTTCATGTACAACGACTGTCTTTGTGGTAAACCCCTTCGAGCTTGTTGATCCTGTCATTAGTATAGTATCTAATTACCATACCATCTGTATGTTTTGTATTATTTCCCTGTAAACCTTAATTAAACAGACAATTATAAAAGTATATTTTGTTTCATTAACTTGTTTCTGTGTTGAATCTATTGTTCATTATGGGATCCTGATCCTGTCTGAATTCGTACCAAACATCACATGTTTGATGTTTCAGTTATTAAATTCCATCTTCTGCAAATTGATGATTCAGTCAGAAAACAGGAAGTCGGTGAGTTCAAAAGAAAAAGAATATCACTTCTTTCTCTTTCAACAATTCCTCTGTCTTCTCTTTAACATTTATCATCAACGTTCCGACATTCTCTCCTTCAGCATCCTAATCCTTTCACCAGTGTTAAGGATCCCGGGATCTTTCTCATACTGATAATGACCTCTGTTTTTTATGACAGTTCCATCTTTATTATGTGTTTTTTCTATGTTGCGTTTTTTTAAGAAATCCTCTATCTCATCCTTCCTTTATCTATATCTCTTATTAAAAAAATTTAAAAAATTAAAGTTTAAACCTTAACCATACACGGTACATCCTAAACTTTACATCTTACCCCTATTCTCTAAATCCTGTCCAAAACCCAACCATAAACCATATACCCTAAACCCTCTAATTTAAAGAGGAGGTACGAATGGAGGCATGAGAAAAAGGTAAACGATTTTCATCCGTTTTTTTAGATAAAAATCGTTTGTTTTTTTCCCATGCCTCTATTTGTGTCTCTTTTTAAATTTGTTAAAAAATTAAAATTTAAACCCTAACCTTAATTTCCTATATCTTAAACCCTACACCATAAAAAAATACACCCTACTCTTAATTCCCTAAACCTTAACCACGACTCTAACCTTAAACTCTAAACCTCCGATTTAAATTGGAGACACAAATTAAAACATGAGAAAGAGAAACGATATACATTTTTTTATATATTTTCTTTTTTGACCAGACCTTTGGGGTGCATATAAAATCCAAGGGTTTTGTGATTTGTGTATATACATAAAACCCAATTAATTTCTTAGCTTCATGTGTCCAAAAAATTAATGTTGTTGATAGAATTGGGTCCCTGAGTTCGGACCAATAATTTCATAATCTGAATCCTCAGCACACTAATCCAAAGAATAGAAATGGTTTGTCCCTTAATAATGCTTCTATTAATGTTTTTATTTTAATTTAGTAGATTTAAGATTTAAGTTAAAGATTATAGTTAGATTTTAAGAAATTATAAATATAATATTTTTTTAAAATATAAAGTTTAAGGTTTAAAATATAAAAAATTAAAATTAGGATTTATAAATAATTTTTAATTTTTTAATAAAAATATATGAAAAGAGACGTAATTAAGAATAAAGAATTTTTACTCGATACAAAGGACCACCCAGTAAAACAGTTAAAAGATATAATCATAGCCATGCCCATATGGACTAAAAGATTCCCTTAACCAGGTCCAGGGAAGACATGAAAAGGCGAAGACTTTTTTAAACATAAAATTAATAATCCTACAAGTAGGGATGATAACGAGTCGAGTCCGAGTCAGATCAGGTTCAGCTCGGCTCGAAAATAAGTATATCTGGGTTCGGTTTGGTTCGAGGTTCGTCAAGCTTAGAATTTTAAGCTCAAGTTCGGTTTGAAAATAATATTATTGGGCTTAGCTCGGGTTCAAAGCTCGTCAGGCTCGGCTCGAAATGGACAATTTTCTATATTATTGTATTTTATTATTTATTTATTCATTTATTTGTAGTTTATTTTTTATTTGTAGTTTTGTAAATTTGTTTTAGTTGATAATATTTAATTTATTTTTAATAGATTTATTCTTAATTATTTTATTATTTTTTTGCTAAACAAATTATTTTTAAGGTATATATATATATGTTTATATATAATTATTCGAGCCTGTTTACGAGTTTTTTGAACCGATTTTGGCTAAATTCGGCTCGACTCGTTTAGATCCCGAGTCAAACCCGAGCCCAAATCGAACTCACTCGAACCGAACGTTGATTAAGCCGAACTCGAATAACTCACGAATCAAACAGACTCATTATCACACCTACTCATAAGAAAGGCATCGACCAATACAGAGTCATTCTACCCAAAACCCAAAATTAAAGCCATGGACCGTCGCCTGATCTAATTCTGAAAAAAAGCATGCCCTTGACCAATTGATAGGTCAGAGTTAAGACTATGACAAACTGATGCAGTCTGACTCTAAACTTATTTTATTTTAATATAAAATCAATATTATGAATTATATTTATTTATGTTTTTTTAAATCATTTCTGAAATTTTTTATCATATATTTCGTATATATATTTTTTTAAATTTTGTATATAAGATAAAATTATAAATATTGAGAATTAAATTTAGCATTATACCGATTATAAAAACACATGTTATACTACCATCTGATGTTTAACAGTTCGACAACCCAAATTTCAGATTTATTCAACGGAGGTGAATGAATTGAATTTTTTAGTGACTGAAATGAAAACATTCTAATAATTAGGGGGACTAACGGGACAGTTTACCCTTGTATTTTTGTATGTATGTGGAAAAATGTGTGATGAGTATCGTTCGGCTTAACTAGGTTTGTGGCGAAGATTTTCCGGTTCATAAATAAATAAATAAAGTTTATATATTAAAATCTAAATTTTAAACTCTAACGTCTTAAAATGTAAACTACAAATCTTAAAATTTAAATTTTAAATCTTATATTATATATTTATATATTAAATTTAAAATTTTAAAATTAAAAAAAAATATGTAAACTAAAGTTTATATAAACTTATATAATACTTATTTTTATATACATAAATAAATAATATTATAGTTAGGGTGTAAATAAACCGAGCTTGAACGGATAAAGGTATGTCCGTGTTCGTTTATTTATTTTTGAAGGTATTCAAACTTTGTTCGTGTTCGTTTAAATTTTTAATGGTATATATGTTCGATCTCGGTTCGTTTATTTTTTGTCGTATTCGGGCTCGATTCGTTTAACGTTCACGAACGTGTTCGTTTATATGTTCGATAATTTGTTCGCTTAACGTTCGTGAGCATATTCGTTTATATGTTCGATATTATATTAGTGTTCCAATATAGTTTATATACTTGGAATTTAGGGTTATTAAAGAACATAAACGAACTAATAAATTGCGAACATAAACGAGCTTATAAACTAACATAAACAAGCCTATAAAGGAGTATATAAACGAATATAAACGGGTTTGTTCATGAACAAAAACGAGCCAAATGCACTTATGTTCGCATTTGTTTATTAATCAAACATAAAATATCTGTTTATACTCGTTTATTTAACTTAATAAACAAACATAAATAAACATTATACAAACAATTCGTCGAACACTCTGTTCGTTTACACCACTAATTATAGTTGAAGTTGTATGGATATGGTTGATTAGACAAAATCCCATGCAGTCGGGCCTCGGCTGGCAGCACTAGCACGTGCGTGCCCTCGGCTGTTGCGTGGGTCGAAGGTGATGCCCACAGTACGAAAAATTATATCATGGTCAGTCTTATCATGTATTTATGAGATCAACTATTAAAAACTACATATTTTATTAATTTTTTCATGTCATATTTTTTCTCAAGTGAATCTTCACTTGAAAAATTAAAAAACGATGAGGTGAGTAGTTTTTAGTGGTTGGTCTCATAAATAACGTAATAGGACTGACCCATGATATAATTTCTCCCGCAATACATATTCAATGCTTTAAATAATAAAAATTAAGGTGTTTCTTAATAGCTTAAAAATGTCAAGAATCCATATAAATATTATGGTTATTCGGCCTGATTCTCCCCTTAATTCTTTTATTATCAAATATTTATTTTTTATTTTTAATCTTTAATAATATTTTTTAAAAAATTAATTTTTCTTCGACAGTTATTTCTCAATCTAACTCATGAGTTTGACAATAATATCCAAGAGACCTTTTTACTTAATCAGTTATAATGCTTACAATAATATTTTTTTTAAAATATATTCTCAAACATTGAATATTAATCTCAATCACCGTATAACAATATTGATACTCTAACCCATAACATTTAAAAACAACCCGCATTTTTTAATCTTGTAAAACAAGGCAGTGAGACTACAACAAGATAAACCGGCCAAAACATTACAGTTTACGAGACCATTAGAAAAGATAGCAAATAGATGGTTTATATGGTGGGAAATAAAGGTGGCATGGGACCATATGTTGGGGGATTGTGTTAAAAAGGAAGGGAAGGTCCATTCTATGAGCTGGTTGGTTTCCTAATTGAAGTAGAGTGGACAGACTCTAGACTCATGGAGTTGCAGTCACACAAATATGACAGAAGACCCAGGCACAGTCACGGGAAAAAGAAAAAACACAGCATGCATAGTACTAGGATGAAGTTAATACAATGGTGGAGCTTGAAAGATGGCGCCAAGAAAGACAGTATTGTTCAATGGAGGTTGATTTTGGGTTTCACTGCTCATGTTAGAAAGAAATTATTCATAATAGATAGAGTAGGGGATGTTTATGTACACTAATCCTACAAAAGGAAAAAGGAAAAGATATTTATGTAACTGAGACTGAGACTGAGACTGAGCCTGGCATGTGCGTTAGTACGCCGGGAAAGAATTGTTTCGTTGATGCTCAGATGACGACGGTGACAGTATTGCTGATGGTGGCATCGACGACGGAGTTTTCAAACTCTCATAATATTCCCTTATATCTATTTGTTCTGCTATTACTTTTACCGTCGAGTCGTCGTCTTCTGTTGGCGGAATAAACGGCGGTCGTGATACCTCTGTTAAGAGGTCCCATCTGACTCCTTTAAAGAACGTGTGCTCCTTGATCTCGCACGCGCCTCTGTGATATCCGAGTCTTTTTGTCGGATCCTTCTCTAATAACCGTCCGATGAAATCCGTCAAATTGTTTCGTGGTCCCATGAACTCCGGTTCTTTGCACAAAACGTTTCGAAACGTCTCCTTGCGACTCTTCCCTTTGAAGGGTGTCGTACCGTAGAGCATCTCGTAGGCTAGGATCCCCAGAGCCCACCAATCGACGGAGAATTCATGTCCTTCTCCGCGTACTACTTCAGGTGAGACGTATTCCTCGGTGCCAACGAAAGAGTTCGAACGTTCCCCGTTTGAGAAACTGAGCTTTCTCCGACTCACAGGGTTGACTCGGGATGATTTTTGTTTCTTATTATAAGCTTTGCTATGTTTGTCGGGCAATGAATTCGGATCCTTTCTGTCGTGAAACACAGTTTCAGTTTGTGAGACTTGCTTCTTCTTTAAGTAGCGTGAAAGGTCGAAATCCGTTAAAGTGACGTGACCGGAGCGTTGAGTGAGGATGTTTTCAGGCTTGAGATCTCGGTAAACGATGCCCAGAGAATGCAGATGGTCGAGGGTGCAGAGAATCTCAGCCAAGTAAAACCGGATGACAGCGGCTGAGAAAACTCGGTCGTGTTGACGGTGCCGAAGGACGTTGAGGTCTGAGCCAGGGCAGTAAGGGACAGCCCATGCGATAAGCTCTGGAGTTTCAAGGCGACCCAAAAGACAGGGGAGAAATGGGTGTTGAAGAGTAGGGTCGGGAGATGAAAGCCTTGTCAAGACCTCCATTTCCCAACGGGCTCGTCGGTCAGCATCAGGGTGTGATCTTTGGACAACCTTGAGGGCAAACGGGGAACGAGCGTTTGGATCGTAAGATGTGTGGTGTACGAGGAAGACACATCCCATGGCTCCTTTCCCCAGGATTTTAATGGCTTTTAGGTTATCCAAATCCAACTCGGGTGTAGATGCAGGATTATCCATAGCCATTTCAGAGGGAAAGGGAGAACAAAGGAGGAAAAAAAGAGAAAGATAGTGGGTAGTGGTGACTGGTGATGTCTGAGTTTTGTTTTTTTGGATATATGTGTAGATATAGAGACAGAGATAGAGAGAGTTTGTTTTTCGTTGGTCTAAAGTACCTGTACCCGTGTGTTGGGTGAATTCGTCCATAGCCATTTGTGTTTTCGTTTTAAATTATAGTATTTATAGTTTAAAATTTAGTGTTATAGATTAAGGATTATGATTAGTGTTTAGGGAATTAAGGTTAAGACATATTTTTTTATGATATAGGGTTTAAGATTTAGGATATTAAAAATAAGAGTTATGATTTAAAATTCAATTTTTTAAAATTTTTTATCGGGAGACATGAATAGAGGCATGAGATAGAAGATTTCTACTCGTGTTTGTTTTCGGTGAAAGTAAGGTGCAAATCGTCTATCTCTTTCTTATGCCTTCATTCGTGCCTCCACTTTAAAATAAAGGGTTTAGAGGTAGGTTTTAGAGTTTTAGGTTAGGGTTTAGAGAATTAGGGGTTTAAGGTTTAGGTTTAGGGTGTAACGTTTATGATTTAAGATATAGAAAATAAGGGTTAGGGTTTAAAATTTAATTTTTTAGAATTTTTAATAGGAGACATGGATAAAGGTATGATAAAGAGATAAATGATTTCTATTCGTGAAAGTGGGATTTGTAAATTTTAAACCTACAAAATAAAGGGTTAACTATTATAGTAATTATCTTTATTTGTTTTTAATATAAATTTAATCATTAATTTTAAAAAATATCAATAAAATTATTTACGTTTTGCATATAAATTTCTAATCACTTAACTTATTATTATCGTTAATTTAACGTTTGAATAATTTCAAAAAAAAAAAATTAAATTACTACAAAGGTCTTTTAAATTTATCTATGATCATTTTTTTCTACCCATACCTGTAATCAAAGGGCTGAGTAGGATCGTTCGTGCATCTTCATAGTGCCCTTTGTTGGAATGTTGTCATCTTCCATATTAAAAAGACAAAAAAAATATTTTATTTTTTTAAAATAAACAAAAATTTAAAGATAACCATCCAATTTGAATTTAATTTATTTTTAAATATAATCTTACATTTCATTAATCATACGAATTTTTTTAAAAATTGTTTTATTATTCTCATAGGTTAATTATGTGGATAAATTTAATTGGTTAAGTTCGTTCAAAAAATTTTGAATGAAATATTCACTTATATTAATGTATGATTGATGCAAATGTGATGGTATGTCTCTAAAATAATTAAAAAAAATGAAAAATCAATGTACAAATTTTATTTTAATATAGAATCGAGTCATTACAATAAAGAATTATAAAAAATAATCCTGATTAGGCAGGGTGGATTTGCTTGGATTATATATGGAGTGGGATTTTAATATTAGATCAAGGTTAAGCGATATTTGAGAGAACAGGGAAACGATTATTAGTTAATCGGTGAGAAATCTAGTTCTGTTTTTGTTTAATCATTATGGTTTTAAAAAATGAATTATACATAATTTTTTTTAATAATTTTTAAAATTTTCGGTTAATATATTTTCTTTTATATTAAATTATGAGTTTAAAATTTAATAAGAGTAAAATTTTTTTTTGGGTTTTAAGTTAAATATATAATTTTTAGTTTAAATTTTAGAGATATAAGATATAGTGTCCTATAATTAGGATCTACGACAAAAATTATAGTAGCTTAAAAATGTTAGGTGCAAGTGACGTTTTGAGTTAAATTACGAAATTTGAGTCATGAATCAGCCGTTAGAATGTTGGATTATATGCACATTTTATCTTATATCATAATTTGATGGCTCAAATTTCGTAATTTAACTCAAAACGTCATCTAGATATAACATTTTTAAATTATTATAATTTTTATAGTAAATTTTCAATTATAGAGCATTAAGGCTCCTAAAATTTAAACTAAGACCATATTTATTTAAAAATACCCTACTTTTAAGTAAAAATTATTTAAAAAAATCATTTTTACTGTTTTCTTTGCCTATCTTTTCCGTCCAATTGTACCGTGTCTCCCCCACCAACCTCATTTTTACTGTTTTGAAGATCTCTTATGATGTGTCCATGTGTGTCATCATTTTGTGGGAGAAAAATGTCAGGTTCCATCGACTCTCAAAGTAAAAAATCACAGAGACAATTGAAAGTTGTAATTATATTCCCTCCAGGCTCCCCCCACCCATGACATGTCAATGATAGGAATATGTGTGTACTTTAAAGGAAAAAACACCATATATACTTGTATCATGATCTTGTTGCCCATGATGCCACCAACTATACTAAGCCTTTGTTTTCTAAATTTTAACTTCTAATTCTATTGCATCAACCATCCACCTACCAAAGCCAATATTCAACAGACATGAACATGGATAAGGATTCAGTGAGGCTCATGAGTAAGCTGTGTTTATATCTAATTTGGCCCCAAAATAAATATCCACGTTTAGAAGCGACAATTTTTAAAGCTATCCAAAGAATCTGTTTTTCCTTGATAGTTTTTTGGCTTTTTTCTGAGATGGACTTTCCAGAGTTTCCTCATTCCAATGCTTTTTTCCCACTTTACAGGCCCATGGAGAGAACATAATGTTTATGGTTACCAGGTGTTTCTCTGTTATTTTCTTTGTTGAATACAACTCTTTCCTTGTACAATTCATGCCTTTTGTATGTCGGTATTAGTGTCTCTATGTTTTTCCAAGAATTAGTACTAGTACAGTTATATAGGTTTAAATCAAGGAATGAGAGGTACTACATATGCCTCTTCTGTCATCCCTGTTAAAACTGCAACTTGCTTTTTTCAGCTGCTGCTTGAAGTCATGAACAGATTTTAAATTGAAATACACAACCATACTATTTTACTGGTTTGCACTTTGCAATGTCTTGTTTGTATTTGTGATAATGTGTGAATAATATGCATGCTTGCATATTCTTCGAATACCATGAAATTTTCAGCTTGTTTTAGTATTTGGATCCTCCCTCCCCCTCCTTTGCCAGATGGAATATAAAGAGCCGAGAGACGAATTACCCTACCTTGCAAACATGTCTACCATGCTGGATGTGGCACCAAATGGCTTAGCAATTAGCATCAATAAGGTAGCCCAAACCCACTGACTTCTCCTTTCTCGTGATTGGATTCCCAACCAGGGAAAACATGGTGTTTCAGAACATGTATCTTTATTCCATTTATTTAGGCAGCCTTTTGGGAAGCCTGCTAATTGAAGCTTTGTTCCCCCAGGCTTGTCCTATATGTTATACAGAGGTGTTTGGCGATGGATCGAAACATTAAAGGGATAATCACGATGAACATAAAGAAAAAAATATGGTATATTTCTGATCCATGCATGTACTACTACATCTATAAGCATAGACTAGTTGACATGAAAATTCTTTCTAGTCCTCTTCAACCCCAAAATGACAAGAAGCAATCCGAAATAATCGTAATTGTAACTATCCTCCAACAGTTCCAGCTTATGATTGTTCCATGGAGGGAACCTGTACCAAAAATCAGTGAAGAAGCTTCTTCTGACCACTGCCTTATAGTGTGTAAATGTGTCAAAGGTAAATTTCCCATGATATTTTCCCATCCCACTTTCACCTATGCCCCCAAATGGAATTGTGTCTGCTGCAAACTGCATTAGATGAGACATTAATGATCAGGTTCTGTTTTTTAACAGTTTGGTTGCTAACTTAAAACACATTGTAAATGTACCTGAATGATTGCATCATTAAAAATCACACTTCCGGATGATGTTTCGGATACCATTCTCTTCTTCAGCTCTTCATTTTTGGTGAAAACATATACTGCTAGGGGTTTAGCCCTTGACTTAATAAAACCAATACTGTCTTCAATCTTATCCAACTGCCAAAAAAAGCTCTGATCTTTTCAAGAGAAGAGAAGGGACCTTTCCCTGAAAACTACTACTACTTTGAGCTATTAGTATGTAAATGTGTTTTAAGTGTGCCTAGATGTTTCTTACTGTGATTATCGGAAGCAACGGGCCGAATATCTCTTCTGTCATTATTGCAGATTCAAGCGGGGGATCCACTAATATTGTCGGCTCGATGAACCTGCACAGATTTTTTTCAAACAAGGAGCATGGGATTATCATCATTCATGATGCCCCTAGTGCAAGAAACCATTAACTTTGTATCTTCACCAGTTACAATGAAAAGATTTTGATATCAGAGGTAAACTAGAAGTAGAGTGGAGGAATTACAAACTGTCTTCATCCATTGAACCTCCAAAGACGATACAGTCTTTAACATTTTGATCTGTTAGAAGTTTTTTCAGTCTCAGGAAATGATGCTTGTTAATTATCCTGGCAACACTACGTGATTCTCTTGGGTTATCTCCATACATAGTCTTGATCATGGCCTTCATCAGGTCCACCTGCAAACAGAGGTAATCTGTATTTATTATTATTAAGATATACGCGAAAAAACGGATAGTATATGTATGATGTATAAAAGAGATTCACATACCACAGTAGATGAAAATGACTTCTCCACTAATACATAGTCAATTGATATACATGCTTGACCTGCACAAGATCCATATTTTGCCCCAATGATTCGTTTTATAGCCACCTTGATAGAATGAACAAACTTGGATTAGCATTATTCAAACATCGGAAATCGAATCGTTACCGGCTTCTAAGCATGTAATAAAAACCAAATTTAGTAAAAAAAACACCACCTCTTTGTCGAAAGACGAAGAGAGGGAATCAAGAACAGCAGGGCATTTCTCACCCAGCTCTAGAGTGACCGGCGTTAGATTCTTTGCAGCTTCCAACATTATTATCCGCCCCACTTTCGTACTCCCTACCATTAGTTTTACACACTTAAACTACCAAATACTTTACTTATAAAGCAAGCTAAACTAAGGTAGAAGAACATCTGGTTTACATTGATACCTGTGAAGAAAATCTTGTCCCACTTTTGTTGAAGCAGTTGTTGACCAACAGCAGGGCCACCCTCAAAGACCTTGATTGCTTGATTATCAAGGTACTGGGGGAGTATATTAGCAAGAAGAGAAGAACAAGCAGGGGCCAGCTCTGATGGTTTTAAAACCACAGCATTTCCTGCAGCTATGGCTCCTATCAAAGGCTCCAAGGATAGTCCTATTATACATGCAACAAAACATAACAATCTAGAATCTAGATCGAGTAACCAAAGATGTTCTTGTTGTGACGTCTCATCTTATATGAGCTCGAATCCCGACATTTGTATATATGGGAAAAGAAAATGAATGGAAGAAAACTAACCCAAGGGAAAGTTCCAAGTTGAGATAACGAGGACAAGGCCAAGAGGCTCAGGAACCAATTCAGCAGATGAAAGCAGTGCAATTATAGGAAGTTTAGCCTGTTACTGCAACATCAGTATATATAACGGAGAAAACAAGAAACGATAATATGGGAAGAATTTTTACCCCTGTGCTTGTCATCCATCTCTTCAAATTGTTCAAAGCAAGATTCACTGATTTCTTCAAGAGTCCTACCTGTAAAATAAATAAAACATTCTGGTAAATACGAACAGAAATATCGAAAAACAAAACAAGAAAAGAATGTTTGTCCGTACCTCGTCTCTAAATGCTTCGACATAATGCTTCCCTAAATCGATGTTTAATGCCCTGAGCATCGGAACCTCGTAATCTTGAAGGAAAGATCTCAATGCCTGGAGCTGAGACCTCCTCCAGGACATAGGTTTGGTGTTGCCATTCATATAACACTCCCTCATCTCCAGTATCTCCTTCTCTAGTCTTTCCATTCTTTCTATTGGACTGTCTTAGGCTGCAGTTTACCAGTTCTGTCAGGTCGATATATATATTAATACATGTCCTTGGACAGTGATGGTGCAGTGTACGGACAAAAATCTTCTACCCAATTTTATGTTTTTAATGTATTAAATATTAAAAAAAAATTAAATTTGATATCTTAAATCATAAACCGTAAAATACTCCAATTTTTGATTTTTAAATTTTATTCTTAAATTCACTTTAAACGTGGTCCCTAAATCTTATACCTAAGATTAATGTGGATATACAAGGGTGGAGAACCTAGGGGGTTTGGAGGTCCAGTCCCCTCGGATTGTTATTTTTATATACTAAATATAGTTTAAAAAATTTAAAAATACAATTTATTTTAAAGAAATTATTTTTTAATTCGATTAATTAAAAAAATTAAAATACATATTTTTATCTCTTTATAAAAAAATTTTAATTCCTTCCCTGTACATAAAAATACACCATAAAATGATAAGAGATTTTTATGGAAGCTTAGGCATAGCCTGTTCGGCCGATTAGTTGGGTCCTTGATGAACCGTCCGCTTCAGTCCTACTTATTTTCCCACCCACTTCCCATTATAGTGTGTCCTTTCAGTTGTTCCTACTTCCTAACCAGACTACTAATCAATTGAAAATGAATGACATAAATAGGGGCGATTCAAAGATTTTGAGACCCTGTATAATTTATTAAAATATAATCTTCAAAAGTAATTGTCCATGATCTCTCCTAGTTATAAAATTATATTCCTTAGAAGCAAATATCCTTTCTAGGGACCCTTATACGATCGTTTTTATTACGCCTGTTCAAAACCTCACTAATTCTATTGAAACAATAGTAATAATAATAAACAATAAGATTTTATAATTAATTGTCATATTTAAAAACGATTTAATAATTATAATTCATCTTTCTTAATATTATTTTAAAAAAAATTCAATGAATTTTGAGATTAACATCATCTAATAAATGTAGTTTATCAAAATTTGTGACCCTTTTTCAGGAACCTTATGTGATCGCTACTATTGCGCCTATCCGGTCGGCATAAACAACAATTATAGTCATGGTCTTTCAATGTTCTTGGAAAATAATGTTTCAACCACACCGATAAAAGCCGACAACCACCCACGATAATCACACGTGGAAATATGATATCATAATAAAGAACTGTCGGGACTACGGAAAACGACCACAATTTCGTAAATTTTATGTCGTATTTGTTTTATTAGGACAAGTTTGAATATAAATTTAACTGATAGTAATAAATATTGATGTTAAAAATCATACATACTAGGAGTAGATAAAAATGTTTATCTAGGATTCCATGTTCTAAAAATTATTAAAAATTATATATAAATAAATTGAGAATGTTTCGTACATCATTGTATAATAAGTAAACTTAATTTTTTTTTAAAAAGTAAAGATTGATTTAAAAATTATATATATTATAAGTGATCGACTATGAATATATAAATTTTAAAAAATATAGATATAAAAATATAATCACACCCGTTTGAAGGGACAAAGTAACATCGATAGTAGGAGAGGCTTTTGTCCCCCTTAAATTTTTTTTAGTATAATTACATTTAAGGTCTTTTTTAATTTAAATAATAATAAAATAAAATTTTTATCCATCTCAAGTTTTAAATTTAAAGACTTAATAAATCTTTATCCCTCTAATATTCGATCCTGACTCTATCCCTATCGGTCGGCTCCGTTTACCAATCCTAAGTCCTAACCTCAACCATCACCTTAACCATCACAAGAGACACATAAGGTCAAATTATTGGTCTTAAAATGTAGATTTCATTTTCCTCCTATAAATTTTAAAGGCCGGAAAATTTCTCCCTTATATTTTCTGAATTTTAAAAATTAATCTAATTAAAACATTATTTATTACACGTCATTAAATTCCTATGTTAGCGTTGATGTGGACCTGATTATTAATTGCATAAGTTAGAGCTGATGTTGCCCTAAACCTAAATCTGTTGAAGTATTAATTAATATTTATTTTAATTAATTGATATTTAATTTTTTTTATATTAATTGATATTTACTTTTAAGTATGCTAGAATATACCATTACCTACGAAAAAATTAAGTTCTGAATATAATCTCTATACTGAAGAAGAGTAAATAAAATTATTCAATTTTTTTTAAAAATCGGTTTAAATTAAAATTCTATTTATAAATCGTTAAAAGATAATTTATCAAACATTAATGTATTTAATTATTTATATTTTAATCATGTTTGATAATTTAAAATTTAATAATTTTCTTTTAATTTTTTTAATTAAGAAATATATTTGGAGGTAACTTTCAGTATGCTCATGATAGTTATAACCATTATATTACACGTGTCAATATACCATTGGATAATAGCTATCCTCTATGCTTCCAAAAGAAAAGAAAATAAAGCAATTACTTTTTTTTTATTATAATTACATAACATGCATGTAAAGCATTTAAGTGTTTAGGGCACGTGTCATTTTCAAGATTCATTTACATCTTAAATGTATATTTATATTTTAAATAAATAATTTCTCTCTAGTTGGTATCTAAAGAATTTTTTAAATTGATATTTAAATTAAATATTTTTTTAATTTAGTATCTAAAAATTTTTTACTCCCAGTTTCATACTTAAATTAGACGTATTATACCAAGTTATATTTAAGAATTATATTAATTTAGATATAATTTGAATAAATTTAGTCAATTTAATCACTCATGTTTAAAAATTCAATCAATTTTAAAATATTGTTAATCAAGTGAGTTTATTAGATAAAAAATATTATATTTTCTATCATAAAATAATAAAAAATTATTGTTAAAAATGTTATTATATCCAGTAGGTAATATGATATTTTTAGAGAGAAAATAAAGAGAAAATGATAAAAATTTCAAATATAATAGGTTAGATTTATTAAATTATTTCGAATTAAAAATAAATTGATAGAATATTATATCTAGTTTAAATATTAATTTGAGAATGAAAAATTTTAGGTATCAAGTTAAGAGAATATGCATAATTCTATATCAACTTAAAAAGAATAAATAACCTAAACTCATTTAATATAAAAAAATATTTTTTAAAGTAATTTTTTAAAAAATTATCTAATCCAGTTTTACTTGTTTAAAGGTGTATTTTTATAAATAATCATAAATAATATTATTTCTGAAATAATTTATGTGTTAGTCTAGAGACACCTGACACAGCCTGCTCAACAATTTAAGGTTAAAAATACATCTTAATTTAAGGTTAAAACAGCAGATAAGTTTAATAATTCATGAGCTTAGGGTAAGTTCAGTGTTGTCATTGTTGAAGGATTTTTCTGCAACAGTTTCTGGTCTTGTCAGGATCTTAACTGGTTTCCCAAGTTTTGATTTGTTTTCCATTCTTGCAATCTCAAGAGCCTTTGCACAGACAGGAAAACCTTGATCATCCCATGACTCCAAAATTACACCGGAACCTATACAAGTTTGTCCATCATAGAAGGCTGCAAACTGCCCTGCAGCAAGACCTTGATCATCTTCAGATAAGTGGACAACGGCAACATCGCCATTGCCGTCTTCACCAGGCACTATTTCATAGCTGCAGTTATAAAAGCCAGGACCATGTCTGACCTGAACAGTTCAGACTAGTTAGCTACAAGCAACGAGACTCTAACCATTGTACCAGTAGTAAAAAGATTTCTGCAATCTCATTTCTAAAGACTGTCACTGAATACTAAGAGTACAGGATTGTTTTACCTTGCATTGGAGCTGACCAACATGGTTTGGAGGTGACCCACCAAACCACTTCAAAGAACCAACACGAAACACTCGCCTTCTTTTGTCCAATGAGAAATAATTTCTTGATACAAATACAACATTATTTTTTACATCCTTCTGAACAACATACCTGAGAAAAAGAAATGATATATGGTTGGAAACAAGAGCAGAAGGTTTTAAAAGAATGGAATTTTCCGAGTGCTTAAGGACTTAAAATATCTGAAAGAACATAACAATGAAGTCTATCAACAAGTTGTCAAAGTATACAGTGATAGGTGGAGGTTCTCCAGGAGTCCTCAAATCAAGGTGAGCATCATCGCCTAAGGCTAAGTACTTTATGCTTGGTTTCCAACTTTAAAATCATATCAAAACAGACCTAGCCTGTCATCCATGATCCTATTATATGATACAGTCTGAAGACAAGTTTGGTTTAAAAGAACCATTCCTTCAAATTCCGAAGTTAGAACAAAGGGGGGAGCACTGTAGAGCATTGGATACAAAAACATTTCTTTACCCAGGATAAAATGATGATAACTAGACTGATATGAATAGTCAATAGATATAGAGCATACCAAGGTCCTCCAGGGAGACGTAGGCCTTGGCGTTGACCAATTGTGTAGAACCAGAACCCCCTATGTTTCCCAAGGAAGTCTCCTGTCTCAGCTTCTAATATGATACCTTCCATCTCCCCAATGTGCCTAGCGACAAAATCACTAAACCTTATCTGTAACAAACCAACATATCAAATTAGCAAAAAGTTTCATACACAAACTGTTGGCCGGTTCCAATTACGTGCATAAAAGACCACTAGAAAATTTTCTAAATTTCCTCAATTATCTCACCCAAGGCATTTCCTTTTCGATGAATAAAAGAAAAAAATACTAAATAACATGAGCAGAACTTGAGGGGAATGAAGTGTGAATTTCCAACAAAGTACCAAACCATCATCAGAAGGGTCTAAATAACTTCGATTATATGTTTCAATGACAGATTTTAAAATGCATGGAAATGTGATTTGAAATAGATGCTAATACGATATAATATATACCTTCCCAAGAAAGCAAATTCCTTGTGAATCCTTTCTATCTTTGTTGGGCAAGTCAAACTTAGCAGCAAGTTGGCGAACTTCATCCTGTAGATGATAAGGTAGTAAATAGAAGAAAAGGCAGAACAACAATCTGGCTTAACCGCTTAAGCATAATAAGACCAGAAAAACTTGAAGCAAAATAGAAAACAAGTTCTGTTTCAGAGAAGGTCATAAAATCAGACAACTAATTTAATGAGTTCTGTAAAGACAGTCAAACATCCACATCATTAAAAATGAGAGCATTGGACAACCTGCAGATTAATGGGGATGGCATCAATCTAGTGGCCATCCTGTTTCCCTTTCTAATAACAGCAATTTGAGATCATTTGAAACTCACCAATTAAAATAATCATAACAACAACAAAGTAGAGGCCACCTTAAGTGACAGAGGGTATAGTGAAAATAGCATCCAGTTGACCAATTTGCAATCAATCTAGTGCAACTCACCTTTGAGAGACATCCAAGTGGAAAAATAAGTCGTTTGAGCTGGAACTGCGAGAGATGTGAAAGGAAGTATGTTTGATCCTTGACCTGCAAATTTAAAATTATAGATCTCAGAAAACATACACAACAAATTGTACTTAATCTATATATATGACTGACATGTAACAAAGAATTAACTAATAATTTTGATTAAGAAATGCAAAGTACTGATTATAGGTCAAAAGCATAAATAAAACACTAGAAGAAAAAGGAGAAAACATGTTTATAATGTAATGCTCAGGCATTGTTTCAAACCCTGGTTTTCCATATCAAAGCAAATTCAGCATCATATTCCCTTAGGTCATTGGTTCTAGACCCTCTAGGAGCACCCCCCTCCTTCCCGTAGAGTCCCATGTTCCCCTCCCCTCTATGTAGGACTAGGATTAGGATTAGAATTAGGATTTGTCGGGAAAATTTTTTTTCAAGCACAACCCTTATGATCATATGACAGCCTGAGAGGTCCCTAATAAGCAAAGAACATTTGAATAAAAGTTAACATAGTCACACTTTCAAGACAGCCATAAAAATTGAAAAGAATTATTTCACAAGTACCATGTCCTTTGATAGTTCTAAGATAGAAGCCTTATTTCTTTGATCAGCAGATGGGTGAACAACATTGGCGTAATGCCCAGAAGCAATATAGTCATAATCCAAATTGTTGATGGCGTCCATGAAGGCACCTGGAATTCACTATAAACATAAATGCAAAATGAACATAGCACGCATATAAATGTCACTACAAGTTTATCAAACCCAAAAAAGAACAAAAGGAGCCAAAAAACTTCAACATAGATAAATGGCTAAAATTCAGCTGGATTCCATACCAAATTTTATTCTCGTATTGCAAAGAACATCAGGATTTGGAGTACGGCCACATCGGTACTCCTCAATAATGTAGGAAACCTGAGAAAGAAATAACTTTCATGATAAATGGAGGAAATCAATAATCAGAATGGCTAGTTCAAAGTGGAACTGGCGAAGAATTCCATTAACATATATCATGCCAATTATGTGAAAGCCACTTGAAGCTGGTAAAATGGAATGAACCGAAGAGGGGACAAAAAACAGAACCAGATAATGACTCAATTTATTCTATTTGTCAAGCTTTTTCAATCCAAATTAAATGGAATCTTAAAACTCAATCAAAATATGTTAAATATCAACCTGATCCAGTCCCAAAACATTTTTCAAGCTTTTTCAACACAAACTAGATGGACTCTTAAAAGTTAAATCAAAATATGTTAAAACCAGCTTCTTGTTGTGCCCCTGCAGTGTGTTCTCTCTAGTCTTCAATTGGTGATAGATTATTTCTTCCTTTATCGTGCATCTTAGATTTCACATTCTTAAAGCTCATTGATTTCTTGTATCTATTCACTCACATGGTTTGATGGGTATTTGAGTATTTCTGTGATAAGAGTGTCTACTGCTGTAGTTATTATGTCCTTGTGGACTGGTTGCACCTGAACTTTATGCGTATATTGTGTTTTGGTAATAATATCGAGTTCTCCATATTCAAAATTTTACTGACTTTTCTTGTAGTTTTTATTTTTTTCATGTAATTTATAAAAAGTTAAACTTGGGGTACTATTAGTACAGCTGATAGAACCGATCAAATTGTACCCATTTTATTAAATTCATGTAAAGATAAGCTAGAAATCCACTCAAAAGGTAAATACGTACCACATTATTCCAATATTCATCGGTTAAATGCACAACTTCTAAAGGGACCTCAACCTGAAAATCAACATGATAATGCATTCAGTCGAAGTATTAATGCTGCAATTCAAACACCAAGAAATAGAAAGAAAGAAAAACAGTTAGCCAATCATGTTAACTTTTCACAAATACAGAAGCAAAAAAGCATAATTCGAGCAAACAAAGAAATGTAAAATGCAGTACAGCAGATGAAGAAGATGTATGACATATGAACAAGGAGATGAGAATGAACTATTTGAATTATACAATAAAGTCAACAACAAAAGAAGTGCATGTCCGAAGGTTTTAGAGGATTTACATTCAATCCAACTCGGCCGATCCACTATGAACCAAGATAGATTTTTTTTTTTTTGAAAAAAAATGGAACTTCATAAAATAAAATAACCTGATCACAAACAGCCCTTGCATACTTCAAATCATCTTCCCAAGGGCATTCTGCCCAGTAGTTCTCAAAGTCTTCCTACATAAAACCAAGCATCAGAACGAACATAAATTATCATTAGAATAGGCAACTCTTCACCTTGACCAGATACATTAAAATTTTCACATTTTTTTTACTAAAACTAAATTTAATTTAATTTTGAGGATTAAAAAAATCAACAACGTGTAATGTAATAACCCTTTTTACTTGTTTATACACCGTAAAAAGGACATTTTTTCCAATGCAGAACAAAGTCGCCCACCAGCAAACCAAAATATGAACCCTGACAACCCTAAACACTAACAATAAAAAATGAATTTTTTTTGAAAAGGTTATTACTTGGAACCAAATTTTGAGGTAGAAAGCAGTGCAAGAGTGACCAGCGGCATGAAGGAGACGAAGGGCAACACTGCTATCAACACCGCCACTGAGCAGAACGGCAACTTTATGACGTTGATGAGTCATAGAACAAGATAGAAAACGAGGGTCGAGTTTAACATCATTGAAAATTGCGGCAGTGTTAAGCGAAGGAACAGGTTTAGGAGGAAGGGAATAGGAAGATGTTGGGAGAGCTTGTGGAAGTGAAGCAATGGAAAAGAAGCTTGGTTTTAGGAAGCGGGTGTGAAGGAAATGAGGGGAAAGCGGCGAGGGAATTGGCGTTAGCCTGGATTTCAATCTCATCATTTTGGATGAAGTGATGAATTTGGCCATGTTTTGGAGGAGTCGAGCTCGAGTCAAGGGATAAGGAAGAAGGAAGGCGTTCTTCTTTTAACAGTCCGTATAAATGGCTTTGGCGCTTTGGGCATTTGATAATTCACAAACCATTGTCCAAGCCGATGGCCCAAGTCCGTAAAATTTATTTTTTAAAAGAAAAAAAAACTATTTAATTTATACGAATATAATTAGATGTTTTGAACCTTAATTTTAAATTATAAACCTTAAAATTTAAAATTTAAACTATAATACATTTTTAAATTTTGAATTTTAATCACAAACACTAAAACTCTTATACTAAACCCTAAGCTATGACATATCTAAATCCTAAAAACTAAACGAATATACGAGACAAACTTTTCACTGAAACTTAAATTCCATAGACAAACTTTTCACTGAAAATAAATCAAATAATTATATTTAAAATAAATAATTTTAAGTATTAAAACTAAAAATACAATCCATTTGAAATTTTGGATTATTATGTAAATAATAAAAATGAAATGTACACAACAGAGAAGAAAGGAAATATTATTATACACATGTTGGTAGGGTAGACTAGTAAGTTTTTTCAAATTTTGGTTGAATTTAAGTTTTAGAGTTTAATTTTTTTTATTTTAGTTCGAATAATTTAAGATTTTGAGTATAATTAATGGTTTAAATTTTAATGTTTAGAGTTTAAAATTTGAGATTTTATAAATTTATAATTAAAGATTTAGATTTAGGGTTTAGTATCCTATTCTAAATTTCTGCTGCTACTAACTTGCATGCAAACTGTTTTTGCGTTTTATAAGTCATCTTGACCAGCTTGTTAAATCACATCGAGCAATCTCAGCTTCAGTTCCTTCCATTAGAACCATATGAAATTATAGGTAGTATTACTATTATATACAACATTCATTTGGGACCAGACAATTAACGTGTTGATTTTGCAGAGAGAATGTCTAATGCTAGTAAAAGAGAAGAAAGAAAATCAGACAGAATCGTGTCCCTCAGCTAATCTTCTCTGTGTCTGAATCATCGGAAGGCCAAACCACAGTCTCCATGAGCCGCTCCCGCATCAGTTCCAAGTTCTCGTCCGAAATCTCTTTGTATATTCCAGCATGATCACATTTCTATACCAACATAAGTATATATTCAATTAGTTAAAGTAAAAACCTTTACATATATACGTACATATGCTAAGAGATTTTTCATTACCTTAATCCATTTCCCATACAAATGAAGCCTTGTTATCATCACTCTTTCAGCAAGCTCCTGCCTCTCCTGTCATTGCCAAAGATTAATAACCTCATTTCCCTTCATATCAAATTCACAGTTCTACATTGACACTGCCAAAACATTATGCAGAAAAGACTCTTTCAAGTCACCTTGCTAAGGATGCGTAGGAAACGCTTGCCATCAGTGGGATCATTTGCTGCTGCAAACCTGCCAAAATCAAAAACAGTTAAATCTGACATCTTTCCCGACATCCCCAGTAGACAATTAAATGTGTATAGAACACTGGCCAGTGGCACCAGATATGCCACTTACTGATAGAACCATGTATACTGTGGCGCATTCATCTCATAGAGTTGATTCAGAACTGTCCTCACGGCTTTGTACGTGAAATAGTTGAGTAATTGCTGCAAAAAGAAAAAGCATGGTCATTAAGGAACATATGCCTATTAAGTAGAACCGTGTTACTGCAGATTGCAGAAAATTTTGTATTGTAACTAGACAGTATCTTACCTTTTTAACATCCCCGAAAGTATCTTCATATTGTCCTCCTAGATTGTCGACAACCACGAGTCTTCTATCCTTACGTTGCTTCCTTGAACTCTTCTTCACGACACCTGGAATCATCTTGTAAGAACACCTCGAATCATGCCATGATTTTACAAACGAGCTGCCTAACTCCAGAGACCGTGGTTTTGGCATCGGAAAAACCTTTGTTTTCATTGAATTCCTCTTTTGCATGACCAACTCCCCCCCAATGTTGAGGTTCATGTAGGTGGATGACAAACATGGACCGGTTTGAGAGTCCAGAACCGATGAACCCACCAAAGATAAAGCTCCCACCATCTTTTCTTGATGATCTCACCTCTCAAACTAGCAACAGTTGGAAACTTCAAAATCCCTCCTGATCAAGGTTATTTGCTGTTGGTCTTGAAGATGGTGGAGGGAGTTTGAAGATGGGAAGTCAAAGATTCATGAGCAATGGAGATGGGGAAAGAGGAATTAAATGAAGAAAAGGTCTTTTTCTTTGGTGCAAAGGGAACATATGGCGAATGAGGTGTATTTAAAAGGGTAGGTGAAGCTAAACCAGACAAAGATTCTGAGGTCCAAAATTGTTCAACTCGAAGTGGTTAGAGAAACAGACCAAGCTTGCATGTGTCTGATTATAGGTTCCAACAAGTAACAACCACCTGGTCGTACGGTTGCCTATATTTGGTGTGTCTGTTCGTTATTGACATTTCTTTGAATTGCCCTTCGAATGAACTTAGCTGTATAAACGTGTTAATTTAAATTAAATAATGTAAAATTGAAGCCTGCTTTTTATTTAGGACAGGCCAAGTCGACTCATGGTTTTTTTATTCTCTAATACTGCTTAGGTCAACGGTCACACCCTGCCCAAAACTTCTGCAATGAATATTGAGACACAATGCAGATTGGTAATTTAATTATGTTAATTATGGGGTTAAAGTTAATCTTCTCAGCTTTTCCAACTTTTGTATTATCCTAGGTTGCCTTAAACAAAACACTACTGTAATAAGCCATTTAATTTTCCTTAATCTTCAACTGAACTGTGAGTTTGTTTAAGACGGTCTCCTAGGTTTAGGTAAAAAGACAGAACATGCAAAAAGGTTTAAAAATCCAACAAGGTTGATTCACAGATTCAGGTGTTGCCTGTGTTGGGATTTTTAGAGGTTTAAAAGGGTCATTAATAATAGCTTCAGACTCCAATTAGTATTATATTAATATTATGAAATCTTTTTAAAATTAAAAAAAAATGGATTCATAAAAAATTGTAAACAGATATTTTTTTAAGAAAAATATGTATTTTAACAATATTTTTAAATTTAACTATAAAAAATATGAAACTACACATAATCTTCTCTCATAAACTTTGCAGTCAAGTGCATATCTTTTTAAAATCACATTTTGAAGAAAAACTTTGGGCCACATATACCCTTTGTTGAACAGATTCTTCCTAGAAAATAAAGTAGAACTTTGTCTGAAATTCATTACATACGTAGACACCTCCTCTACAGTCTACTGTATATTAACCCAGATGAGCAAAGTTTGGTGACTGTTGTCTTGAATCTTCAGTCCTACTGGCTACTGTATTAGTATATCCTCCATAGCTGAATATGAAGGGAATTAAAGGAACAACTTTCATTTCTTTTTCTGGAAAAGCATTGATTCTAATTCTATTGCCATGGTAGACATATTTTAAGTGCAGAAGAATAATGCTCTTAAGACTGTAATGTTAGCTTTGGTCCACAAATCCCCTTTGTTGAACATTCTTTGTATATATATATATGGTATATATATGGTACTGGTATATCCAGAAATATCCCACCATAGCCATAGGAAGGACAGGGACAGGGTAGTGTTGATTGATTAATTAATATGAAACAATTCCATGTCATGCATGTTTTAAACCCTTTATTCTCCCGGTTGGACTTTTGTTTTCTGGGTGGGGATAACCTAACCTGGCTAGAACAAACATATGGCCAAATTTTTAGATATATGATGCTTATTCTATATAATTAATGATATATATCATTTATCCGCTATGATGTTTATTCTAAATTCGTCCATTGAATCAAATTAAAAAAATATTTTTTATTGTTTCTTTTCATTATTAAATGTACCATTTATAAATGAAAAATACTTTAATACACAAATTTATATAAATCTTAGTTTATAAAAATCTTTTAATTTTAGACTTTATGGTTTTAGGTTAATATATATAGGGTTTTAGTGTGTAGGTAGTAGAATTTAAAATGTAACACCCCGACCCGGATGTCACATTGGGCCTCCGGCCCAAAACCTGTATCTCAAAATTCTTTCAAAAGCCCAACAATTAAAATCCAATTCAAGTCCAAAATACTATTTATAAAATCCATTTAAGTTAAAACGCAAGCCCAAAATAATATAAGATAATCGGAGCTCCAAAATATTATAAACCATTAAAACATTTGACCCAAATTAAAATAACAGAGTTACAAAATACATAGGGTCCAACCAAGTACTAGCCCACTAATCTATAAATGTACCCTGACATAGGTCGATGCTGAAATCCATACCTCGATGGTGCTTCACGAACCGGCTTTCGCTAACCTACGCACAAAAACACATTTCGAACGTTGAGCTACTAAAGCTCAGTGGGTACGCCGAACTCGGCCAACATCATGCATATCATAAGCAGTAAAGCATATAAACATCGTGCATGAAATGATGATCTAGCATGCTTGCCTACCACATGGCATAAACAATGTATAATATCGCACACAGCATGTACATGTCACATCACAAAATAACACACAAGAGTGAGGTCTGCGTCCACACAACATCGGGATCCTACACTCAGGATTGAGGCCGCCCTCAAATCCTATGCCCGGAATGTTACATCGGACATCTTCGAACGAGGCCGCCCAACGTTCGGAAAGGGGTGGAGGCCGCCCAACCAACCCCATGCTCGGAATGTTACATCGAACATCTTCGAGTGAGGCCGCCCAACACTCGGAATAAAAGTCTTCAAAACATCATCCGGCATGTTACATCGGATGGCCTTCAACGTGTTGCAACACTTATGGATATCCGGATTTCCAACAAACAAGGACTCAAAACACATAAACGATCCACCTAGGATCCTCACAACAAAACATATCAAGGCTTAACATAACTTAGACTTTTGAGGTTAATATCGTCAAATTCATGTTTATAATTCATTGTATCGATTATAAGATTCATTATAACATTTAATTCTCTTTTCGAACCTCAAACAATACTTATCTTGCCAAGTTTTCGCAGGGGTATCGATACCCTTATGTAGGGTATCGAACCACCCTGCCTCGATACCCACCCAAAGAAGGCATCGAACCATGGGTATCGATACCAGTATCGATACCCTTTGACCAATTCCAAAGTCAACAAAAGGGGACCCTCCAGCATCGATACGGGTATCGATGCCATTATGCCACTGGAGGTCCCGGTATCGAACCATGGTTCGATACACTTGGCCACTTAGCCAAAAATCCCTTATGGGTATCGATACTGGTAGCCCGAGTATCGATACCCCTGCACGAAAAACAGGTCTGCACTTAGAAAATTCTAAGGATTCATTCTCAAACTTGATCTAATCAACCCTAAAGTATTCTCATTAGTTTCTAGAAATATTTAGGATGTTTTAACACCAATTCCAAGTTATTTAACACACAAATCCGAATTTTACCATTAATGATTCTTAAAGCTCCAACCAACACTAATGCATAAAAATCTATATGTATGCACACTACGATGATATGGATGATGGTAGGAAGAGTTGGGAGTACCAACCTCTTGCACAAACAACAACAAACCCGAGCTCACTCCTCTTCAAGCTTTCTTCTTTCCAAAACTTGTTGATGGCTCACAACCCTCTTTCTCTACAAGAGAAGGATGAAAAACGGATTAACAACACTTTGGGATGATTCTAGATCCTAAAACACTAGAAAAACTCAGATTTCAAGCCCTCAAAACTTAAACCCGGATTACACCCTAAACCCTAACAAAACCTCCACCAAAACCAAACTCACAGATTTTTACCTCTTTTTAAAGATCACAAACACCTCTACAACTTACCCTCTAGGCATAAACCGAGATTCCCAACAAAACTTACCAAGCTTCCACCTTTTGCTTGTCTCTTTTCTTGCTACAAGAGTGAAGAAGATGGGAGAGGAAAGAGAAGAACTGATGAGATTACCTCTGCAGCAAACCCCTCTTTACTCACTAATGGTGAAATTACCAACATGCCCTCAACTCACAACTTAGGCCCAACACAACACTGAAGCCCAACCAAACAAGTAGCCCAACAAGGCCCAAAACATCTCACTCGGAGCCTAAGACCGAAGCCCAAACCCTCGGGTTAACCTGATACTCAAATCCGAAATCCAGGTCGTTACATAAAGATTATGGATAAAATTTAGAGTTTAGGGTTTAAGGTTTAGGTTTGAGGGTGTTAGGGTTTGAAATTTGGAGTTTAAATTTTATAGGATTGTGTAAATTTTTTTTATACAACTTGTGTATTAAAATATAACCTATTATAAATATAATTTACAAAAATTATGTGTGTCCTTACACAATAATTTTTTTTTGTTGATGTCCTTCTGATTACTAGAGATTCACTTTGACTAATCTAGACTAACCCATATCATATACTTAATTTTGTTAGTTAAAAATTTCTATTTATACAACACTTCAAACTCAAAATTTACTTAACGAAACGAAACACTTCAAACTCAAAATTTACTTAACGAAACCAAATTACTTATAGTAGTCTAAATTATAGGTCTTTTCTTTATTTATATATATATATTTAATTTTTTTATACGTCTTTTCTCTTTATTATCAGATCGTTTTAACATGTTATTTCTCTTATGTCGATAAAAAAAATTTATCGTTTGGATTTTGAAGCAATTCTTCAATTTATAGATAAATAGATGTAAAATTCAACATCTAAACTTTAACGAGTAAAATAAACATTTTTTTAATAATGAAAACATATTTAAAAATAAAATTCAAAAATAATTTATATAAATTATTTTTTTATCCGAATTTTGATATGATATTTTTTTATTACTCTTCTGATTTCAGAGTCTAATTCTAACTAATCCAGACTGACCCCGCGTCGCATACCTAACTTTCATGGGTGAGTCTCCCGACTCCAGCGTCAGAGTCGCAAGATACTGCAGTTAAATGATACTGCGGAGATGTGGAAATCAGTTTATGAAATGTTACCAAAACATAAAACACATCAAACGTTTTAATGGACGTATAGTTTATAACATCCAATGACATCGCTGGCCTATACTCAGTGATGGAATGGAAACTACACTTTAAAAACAACAATTTCAGAAAGAAAAGCATTATTTTGTTCTCAGTTGATATAACACCTTTTTTTTTTGGACAAAGGCCAACAAAAAAGCACTATAATCCATCTACCAACATCATCTATCACATGCTATCGGTCTCTTGTTGATCGGATTCTTCCAAACTATCCGTTTCGTCGGCAGAAGTTACAGTCTCTGAATGCGAGGTTGTGTTGCTTTCGCTTGTAAGATTGTTGTTTTCTGTAGCATTGAACGTCTGTTTCTCCATCATCCCAGACAACGCCAGGCTAGGGGACCATTCAAGGACATCGTCGATTATATTCGACATTCGCTTCTGATATCTGAAAGGCAAGTGTAAATTCAAAAAGTTCAGATGTATGGTGGCAAATGATTCAAAGAACAACACTGGTCAAGAAAGATTGAGCCGTGCAACATGCCAAACAGAGTGCAGAAAAAGAGGAAAGCTGTATCATTTTTAAAGCAATAAGATGCTCGAACTGTTGCGTCAAACAACAGAAAAAAGATTACTAATCCTTCTGAGTAAATATTTAAAGAAGAGCAGATTTGGAACTGACCTTGCTCTAGCAGCCTCATCAGGGGCATGATGCCTCAGCAATAGTATGACCAGCATGGCCACTATTGCATAGAACAGCCTAGATGTCCATTTTGCTCGCTCTTCTTCATCTTTCTTGGGCCAGAAACGGAATAATTCTCGCAATGTTGCTTCCTCGGCAAGAATGTTAGGGAAAAACCAAACACGCTTTCCTAGAACGATCCATACAGCACCAAATATTGCAGCTCTCACTGCAAATTTTATAATTAAAGGAAATAGTAAGGAAAGGCAACTGTAATAGGAAGGAACAATGATCATATGATCCTAGCATAACATACATTAGAATAGGATTCTGTGACTAAATCAAGGGTTTAAATGTACTGCAATTCTTAGGCAGCAAACAAAGCCTTGAATGGGGGAAAAAAAGGCCGTGATAACAACATATCCTTGCTCAACCTGAAATCAAGCTAACTACTGCCTTCTTCAGCCAGCATCATTCAATCAAATTTCTTTTAACACATCAAAATGCACTTAATATAGTAAACGAACTAAACAAATAACATAAAAAAGGGTCTAATATATATTAATATAAAATAATATAAAAATTGAATACAGAAACACTTACATAAAAGCAACGAGAGAATAAGAAGAAGCGCTCCTGCGCAACAGTAGAGTATTATTAATTTGCATCGATGTGGATATACAGGAAACAAGCAAATTGCAAGTGTCAACACAGGCCAGATAAATGAGAGAATTGTTTGCCATAATGGCCGCCGTTTTACGAACGTCCATGCAAAAAATGCATCATTTTCAGAGAACACTTGTTCCTGCAGAAAGGTCAGGGTAAATCCACAAAACAAGAAGGCATTAGTTTCAACAAAATATTTGATTCTGATTTTTGAAAAATAAAAAAAGAGAAAAATTTGTTTCTGCAAAATAACCACAACATGGATGATAGAACAAAGGCAACATAAACCAAATGCCCATGGTCAATTGCAAAAACAAATAAAATACAAACTGAATGCCAAAGTTAGCATTCCGAAATTCAAGCATATAGGGTCTGACTCTTAGTTATATTTGACAGAAATCTTCATTTGTAATAACTAGAAGAAGTTATGATGAGATAACATGAACAATGCAAGTTTAAGAAAAACATATATTATTTTAAGAATTAATACGAAAAAAGGAACCAGAACATCAAAGGTGCAAAATGAGGGGAAGGGTAACTATTTAAAATGAACATTGTAAGGAAGCAAATGACAGTGGATAGTTATAACTATAACACTGTATGCCATAGAAAAACTCAGACCCCACTACACAAAAATTGTCAACTTAGTAAAGACTAGAAAAGAGACCATGTCAAATATAAGAGACTTCAAGCTTGAGGAATCACTCAATAAAATGGAACGATCTCCTGGGACTTCTCTTAAATATATAAATAAAATATAAAATACCTCATATATATATATTATATTTAAATTCAAACAAGTGATATCAAAAGGCAGACCATGCGTACAAGTCTAACATAAGGTATTTGTAAATACTAAGCATAAAATCTTATGGATTCTCCTGGAAAAAAAAAAAGGATAAACAAAGAGAGAGAAAAAAGTTCAAGCAGAAGCATCATAGAGAAGAGTAGCAGTACAGGTCTAGAGTGCATTTAACAATTGTGGAGGAATAACCCTTTGAATATATCAATAAGATAAGTTAGTAACACAGATATGCATATAACAGAAATAAATGTCAGTGTATCAGAAATTCAAGCAACTACATCATCTAAGAGTAAAAACATAAATGGTTTAAAGATAATTTTAAAGTTAAGCAAGTAAAAGACTCACAGGGAAAATTTCTAAATGTGCAGGCCAGGTAGACAACTTTTTCTTCCCTGGACGAACAGTTTTCACAACACGGTCACAGCGCACCAACAGATTTTTTTGTAACAAAATATCAGCAATATCTTCAGTCTCTAGATTCCTATCTGATTCGAGTGTCTCTTTAAGCTCAGGATGACTTTTCATAAAGCTTACAAAATCCTTCCCTCTAAAATATTCAACACGAGTTTCCTGCAAGACTGCCCATCTAGAAACCAAATCTTTGTGGTCCCTCACTTTCTCAGCAAACAACTGAAACACATCTTTTTTTGCAGCTTGTTTCTTGTCAGAAAGGAAATTATACAAAAATTAGAAAACAACCAATAGAAAATTCATGAATTATGTTCAATAATAAGTCCTCCGAAGTACATGCAAATTGAAAAACTAAGTAATTCTAAAATTCATATCCCAAAGACCAAAGTCAATCACAAAAAGCAATACCATCAGTTAGTAGGGAAAATTACAGTAAAAAATCATATTTAAAAAAATCCCAATAGCATCATAGACAATCAAGCTGTTATCATAGATATTTTACTGCATTAGTAAGTTAAATTGCTACTTTGTTCCACTGTAAGCAGCATTTTTCTGAGTTTGTAGGCCCAAGTTATCAGAAACTAAACGCACAATTGATACTTTAATTCTATCATATCCTATACATTAAGTTATATATATACGATCAAACTCTTCACATAATTTTAGCAAAAGTTGAAACATATGATACCCGAAAATGAAACATTCTAAGACAACATAACCCTTCCAAGTTCCAAATGTAATGAATAATTCTAACATTTGAAACACGAGCCAGAGAATCTATCCCTTCTTTCCCTCCTTTGCTTTAGTGCTAAAGATAATTAAACAGAACATTCCAAATAAATAAAGGAACCTACAGAATTTCCTGTCCTGGTAGCTCAAAAGAAAGAAAAAGCAAAACAAAAAGGAAACGGTAGCGCACCGATTGAGCTGGTGCAAACAATTAACACGAATCCATATCCATCTTTATTTATTTTTTACTTTAGAAATATATACATATGTTTTCCTTTGATCAAGGAAATGAGCAGTATTTGTACTAAAATCCATGACATAAAAAAGCAAATCAAACCAAAACGTCTACCAAATACGGGAAAAATGTCAAATTAAAGACTAAAAAAACTAGATCAAAGAAATGATAAAGGAAAAAGCAAACCCTAGGAGGAGTGTCGGAGCCGGGATCTCTGCCGACGTTTTGTACGGACGCCGAAGATCTTCGGGCTTTCTTCTTCTCTGCCCCTGATTTCTTCATTCTTTCCCGTTTTGCTTCTCACGTTTTCCTGCTAGTAATATTTTTCGTTTTCGTTTTTCTTTATTGTTTTTCTTTTGTTTTCGTTTCTCTAGATGTTATCTAATTTAATATAACAAAAATAAATAAAATGATTATATCAAGATATTAATATATAATCTAGAGAGTAAATGTATGAAAACATATAATTAAAATGATTATTTTATAGATTTGTTTATTTTTCATTACTAATTCAAACACTTATTTTGTAAAATTTTAATAATTTAATTATCACGACCCGGATTCGGATCCGAGGGTCGGGTTAACCCAAAGAGTTGGGTTTCGGTTTTGGACCCCGATTTGAGTGTTTAGGCCTTGTTGGGCCTTAAGTTGTTGGGCTTGAGTTAAGTTTTAAGTTAGGTCTTGTTGTAAGAGTATTTTGATAAACACCAAATGAGATGAGAAGAGAAGGGTTAGGGTTTTAATTCTCCTGTAAAGTGAGCTCATTTTTTCTCTTTTCTCTTCACTTCTCCATCTTTTTGGTAGTAAAGAAAGAATAAGTTAAAGGTGAAATCTTTAAGAGTTTAGATTAGTTTTTCGTTCTGGTGTTTGAGAAAAGATTTGAGAGCTTAAAAGGATCCATAAAACAAGGTAAGAAAGTGTTGGTTTGGTGATGATGGAGGTTTAAGAGGGGGTTTAGGGTGTAGTCCGGGTTTGAGTTTGGAGAGCTTAAAATCTTTGTCTTTTTGTGTTCTTTAGCTCTGTAAATCATCTCTAGGGTGTTCCTAATCCGTTTTTTTTATCTTTCTCTTGTAGATAGAGAGGTTGGTGAGCTCTCAAGAAGCTTGGGGAAAGAGAAATCTTGAAGAAGGAGGTGAAGCTCGAGATTGCTGCTTTTGTTTCTAAGGTTGATACTCCTCCAACCCTTGATATCATGCATTTCATAAAATTAAGCTTGTTGCATGTTTGATTGCTTGTTGTGTTGTATGATAGCTTAAATATTCTCTAATGGTGGATTAGATCATAGTTGATGAACCTTTATAAAAATGGTGTAAACATACTTAGGATCACTCCCTTGGAGTCTAGGATCGATTTGGGAGTGAATGGATGATTTTTGGATAGAGTTCTAAGTGCTAGAAGTCTCAAAATTGCATTTTTCGTGCAGGGGTATCGATACCGAAAGGTCGTGTATCGATACCCCTGAGAGAAAATTAGGCTAGTTTGGGCAAGCTATCGAAACGCCTAGCCTGTGTATCGAAACGAAGGTTTACAGTGGCAAATCGTATCGATACCCCATATAGGGTGTATCAAAATGGGTAATCCTCCTTAGTTGACTTTGAAGTTTGGTCAAAGTGTTTCGATACCCCTTTGGGAGGGTATCGATACAAGGTGTTTTGATACCCCTTTGGAGAGGGTATCAATACAGGGTGTTCCAATACCCCATGTAGGAGTATCGATACCCCTGAGTATTTTACACAAGTTCTTAAGGGCAAAGTCGGAAAGTCTCATAATGTTACCCTAGGGGTCCTATGGGTCGTTTAAACTATAAAATGAACATTTAAACCAAGATATAGGATCCTAACCCCGTTTAAGAGATAATCGAATAATACTTGGAATCTAGTGGTATAAACCGATATTTGAAACCATTAAGGATTCGGTGTGACATATTCGAGTCATGTGGTTTACTAGGAACCTTGCTTAGTGTTGATGAGTTGCCTAGAGTATATTATGAGATAACCTAGTAACCTTGTTTAGTGTTGATGGGTCGCTAGAGTAAATACTATATGAAAGGTAAAACTAATAACCTTGCTTAGTGCTGATGGGTTATCGATATTATATTATGCGGAAGACCAGTTAGAACCTTGCTTAGTGCTGATGGGTCCCCTACTTTTATACTACTATGTGGTGATATGGACACCGATATATATATACATACGAGATATAAATACGAGATAAGAACTTGAGATGATGTGTGGGCTTCTTTTGTCATGCATATGCTATGTGCCGATAATATGTCATCATGATATCATGTGTTTAGGCGGTTATGGTAGCGCCATCGTACTCATGTCATGTCATCATTCATGTTACTATGCTTATTTTATGATATGCTTGATGTGAACCGGTTGGTTGAGTATCCACTGAGCTTGTGTAGCTCAGCGTTTCGAAATGTGTTTTCGTGCGTAGGTTAAAGAAAGCTTGTTCGGAGGGGCATCATCGCGGTGGGTTCAGCATCGACATCTGTTGTCAGAGTACTGTTATTAGGCATAGTGGGTTTTGTACTTGTAGGACCCTATATGTGTAATTTGTAACTCTGCTTTATTTATTTGTCGAATGCTTTTAAGCGGGTTGTAATATTTTAGAGCTCCGCTACTTTAACTTACTCGGATTTTATGTTTTTAACTAGATTGGATTTTATTATCTTATGATGGAAATGGATTTAGATTCATCTTATTGGGCTTTTGAAAGAAATTTTGAAATACGGTTTTTAGGCCGGAGGCCCAATGTGACACCGGATTGAGGGTGTTATATTAGTTATATTTTATTAGCAACTTAATTAATTTAATAATTATTTTATAATTATTTGTTAAATCCAATAATTATTTTATAATTTTAAATAACTAATAATTATTTGTGTATTTTAAGAGATCATTGTTAAAAATTGTTGTTATTTTTTTTGTCTGACTTTATTTTTATTTTATAATTTATAATATTTTTATTATATCAATAGAGATAATGTTTTTATTGAAATGACATAAAAAATTGATATGTCATATTTTTTTTATTTATATAAAATTAATATATAATATTGTAAAACTAATATTTTGATATAATAATTGAAAAATAGTTTGGACTAAATTGAAAATATTTCAAAAAAAAGTTTTATGTCCAAACAACTTAAAAATAAGTTTGAGACATTTTCAAGGACTTGTTAATGTGTTTTTAAATGTTTTAAAGAAGCCAAAGAACACAAAATGTCCTAAACGTTTTGATACACTTCCCAAGTGTTTCGAAACAACTTATCATTTTAAAAGAAAATGTCCAGATGTTTCGATACTCCCCCAAGGCGTTTCAATACACTTTTGTCTCTAGACATAATGGTTTCGATACACCTCCAACGGTCATTTGAAAACCTCAACGATTTTATAAAAAAAAACGGCTAGGAGCAGTATCGAAACGACTAAAGCCTGTTTCGATACCATGAACTAATGGTTTCGAAACGCCCCCAAGGTGTTTCGATATCGGTTCTTAAATGCAGGTTCAATGGCTATTTCCCAAAGCAGTTGTATCGAAACAACTTCCACGTGCTTCGATACCGTTCATACTAGAAGCAGAAATAAGCCTTAAAATCAGCTCCAAATCAATCCCAACGGTCACCAACGGCTAGAAGCTCATTTGGATGATAAAAGGAAGCATCAAGCATTAAGAGAAGACCAATGCTTCAATTGTCAACAACATACGATGAAAGAATTGTCTTAGAGCTTAAATTCCTATTAGTTGGGTAGACAAACACTTGTGAGCTTAATTGTCAATATATGCTCAAGTATAATTAAGAATTGAGTGAGTGCTTAGATTGCAAACATTAGCCTTGTTAGAAGGATTAAACAAGTTTGCTAAGTTTCTCTTGTTTGAGTGAATTCCCAAAGTTCGGGTTGTGAACTTTGGATGCTTGATTCGGGTTGTGAATCAAGGTTGTAAGGTTATCCCTTTGTTCCTCAAAAGGTTGAAATTTTTAGTGAATTTAGGAAATCTTTAGTGGAAAGCTAAGGTAGTGGATGTAGGTGCTTGTTCGAATGTCGAACCACTATAAATCCTTGTGTTCAATTTGTTCAATTTTTGCTTCCACACAAGTCCACCTAAATTATCATCTCTCCATCAACTTGGCAAGCTAAATCGGTTATCCATCGAGCATCTTCAAGCCTAACATATATGATCGACTATACATTTTATCGTAAAAAAATATAATAAATCTAAAAATAAAAAGGGAGTCCACTAAATTCAAAAATACCTATTTTTTTTTCTCTAAGCAAATTGCATTGAGAGAAATGAAAAAGACCTAAATAACCCTCTGAAACTATTATCCTCACAAGTTCAAGTGACAGTGCTTCATTACCAAACATTAAAAGAGAAGAAGAAATGCTCTCTTTCCAGAGCAAGCATCCATCACCATTTCTTCCGCTCTCTCTTTTCAGAACCAAACATTCGAACCTTACCGCTCGATTGGTTAATTTTCAACATCAACATGACGGAGAAATCACCATTAATTTCAATGCCAAAGGAAATACCAATTTTCCATCATCGTC
Organism: Abelmoschus esculentus; assembly: GCA_035048815.1. NCBI lineage: Eukaryota > Viridiplantae > Streptophyta > Magnoliopsida > Malvales > Malvaceae > Abelmoschus > Abelmoschus esculentus. The sequence continues at coordinate 1,896,708 of JAUCBN010000025.1, forward strand.
TTCTTGGATTGTTCGTGCAGTAGAGAAAGATACAGAGCAGTTTGAAGTAGATCCAGAAAAAGCTAAGGAAGCACTACAAAATCTTGACCAGCAGTTTCAAACCCTGTCCAATAAACAAGTCAGCACTCCTAAGATCAGAGGTAACGAATATTTTCCCTAACATTTTTCTTTATAATCTTCAACTTTTGTTGTTGTTGCTGCAACGATAAGGAGAAATCTATTGGTTTTTAGCTAATAGTTAAATTCATGGATGCAGTTTGGGTTTTATTTTAGAGTAATTAATCTGTTCTGAAACAGGTGATTTCTCACAAAGAAATTAAGCGAATAGCTTAATCAGTAGAGTTAAGTAGTCTGCAAGTAGTAACATCAACTAGGGTTTAGTCCGATTTATTCATCTAATCTCCGTTAGCGATGAAATTGATCGGATTTACAGTTCGAATCTCAACATCCACAAATCTTTCTTTAGACTCTGTGACGTTCTTTTTGCAAATAATAGTAACAATGGCATCAAGTTTGCTTCTGCTCTGTTCAATAACTCTTTCCTTGTACTTGCTTTTCCTTTTCCTTTTCCTAAGGAGTTCCTGATTACTTGTTTATAGGCCTTTGATTGCGTGATTGTCTTCTAGCTTTGAACTGCTTAGAATCGTATCGGATGGGCCGTCTCGGAAATTTTCGAGATTTTGAACAAAAACTCAGGAATAGGCTCCTATTGAATGAAAGTTTATCTCGTACTTTAAACAATTAATTTAATATTTTATCAGAACATCATCGAACATGATTAAATTTTGTCAAATACAGTGAGATTCTGGATAGGCGCAATAAGAGCGTCCGCACAGGACCCTCGAAAAAGAGGGACCCAAATTTTAATAAACTACGTCATTAGATGATGTTAATCTCGAAATTCATTGAAAAATTTTGAAAACAAAAAAGATGAGTTATAATTGTTAAAACATTATAATTATTTCTTAAATATGACAATTAATTATAAAATCTTATTGATTGTTATTATTACTATTGCGTCAGTAGAACTAGTGAGGTTTTAGACAAGCGCAATAGAAACGATCACACAAGGACTCCTAGAAAGGATATTTGCTTTTAAGGGCTACAATTTTATAACTAGTAGAGATCATGAATAATTACTTTTAAGGACCATATTTTAATAAATTGCACAGAGCCCCAAAATCTTTGAACCGCCCTTGATCAAACATATTTTCACCGATTAATTAACATTTTTCGGGTGAGTGATAGATACGAGTAGTCGAGTATGTTCTAACATCAAGTTCTTCTAAATTCTATATATGTTTGAAAGATCATAAACTTGCAGCCATGTCCAGATATGGATGTCACTAAGCTTATTTACTAGCTTGTTACTTGTTAGCAAAGTCTGTTGACAACATTTAGTACCATGTTTACTTTTAACTGGTTGCAGCTTCAGATGTAAAGCTTACAAGGGACGAAATGGTAGAAGATACCCCAGAAGTTTCAGGGTCTTTCCTAGCATATTTAACTGTTGCTCTCCTTGTTTTCACAATCTTCTACAATGTGTTGTTTTATTCGGTGATAAAGCCGTCCATCGATGGACCGGAGTCGGCTCCGGAACCTAGCATCAGCCGGACTGAATTGGGAGGTGGAGCAGGTTTACAGTAGTCGTCCACTCCACCATTAACATCAGTTAATGTTGGTTTGAGTTTTAAGAGCAAATTTTTATGTATGTAGTTGAAACTTAAAGCATGTTTTTAGTAAATATTAAAAATATAAACTTGGAATCATTTGATGGAATCCTCGAAGTTTCCTTCAAAATTCAAAGATACTTCTTCATTTACGTTTCATTCAATTTAGTCCTTATTAAATTGAGTTTAAATTGTGAAAAAAGAAAACATGAGGTTGTATTTCGAAACTTAACTGAATGACATTAACACGTTTTGGTAATTTTATTTTTTTTATAAAATCTAATATAATTTAATTAATTATATTCCCAAAATTTTGTGTTTTATTAATTTAGAGTGTTTAATGTAATTATACCATAAAACTCTAAAACAAATCATAAATCTTAAACCTTAAACTCTAAAATCTCAATATTCTCCTAAATCATAAAGACTAAATCATAAACTCTAAACACAAATCTTACATCCCTCATAAATAACAAATCATAACCTCTAAATTTTAAATCTTAAAATTAAAATCTCAAATTGTAAATTCATATCCTAAATTTTAAATCCTAAAAATATATAATTAATAACATTTCATTAAATTTTTATTAAAAATAAAATAAACATTAATTATTAAAATTTATGTAAACTAGCAAAACCCTTTAAAAATTGTTAGCTCCTTATAAAAGAAACGAGTTCAATGGCAATGATGAATGAGGATGTAAATCGTTTAATTTCTCGTTTTAATTGTGTCTTTATTGGTGTTTCTACTTTAAATTAATAAGTTTAGGTTTAGAAAATTCGGTGTATAATATATTTTTTAAGGTGTAGGTTTTAAGGTTTAAAACGTATAAAATTAAAATTAGGGTTTAAAATTTAATTTTTTAAAATTTTCAAACAACAAATATGAAACGAGACACGAAGATTAAGATGTAATAGATTTTTAGTCGGCCAATGGCTAATGGTAAGGGTAATGTGGGGTTCCCTCTACAAGGAGGTTTGTTAAATATAGCAAACGCAAACACAGCATTTGAAAACGCAACTGTCAGAGAGGAGGAAGAATTAACGATCTTCAATTCCCACACACAAAACAAACAACAATTCCCCAAGAAAAAGAAAAACAAGGAAAAAAATTATGAGCACCGGAGAAGGGAAAACCGTGTGCGTAACTGGGGCGTCAGGATACATTGCTTCATGCCTTGTCAAGAACCTTCTCCTTCGTGGTTACACGGTCAAAGCTTCTGTTCGAGACCCAAGTCTGTTCTTTTTACCACATTTCTTGATTTTCTTTGTTTCAAGATCTATCATTTGTTCATGTTCTGTCTGTGCTTTGAATCTTTCTGCTTCTTTTCTAATGTTAATTCTTGAATCCTGAATCCTTCTTGTGATTTGTTCTCGTGCATGAAACATGCAAAAAGAATTGCCATTTTGTACACATTTCTACGTGTGATACCCGGACATAGATATAGGATATAGATTCTCCAAAAATAAAAAATGTGAATAATATATGTTTCTTCATTTTGCTCATCTTACCTAGATGTTTCTAAACCATTTTAATTTGCTATTGTGTGCAATAGGTGATCCAAGAAAGACACAGCACTTACTTGCACTTGAGGGTGCCGAGGAAAGGCTGAAGTTGTTTAAAGCAAACTTATTGGAAGAAGGTTCCTATGATCATGCTGTTGAAGGCTGTGAAGGTGTTTTTCACACAGCATCTCTTTTTTATCATGATGTCACAGATCCACAGGTTGATGTTCGATCCTTACCGTATCCAATGTGTACACTGTGTTGTTTTCTAATGCGATATGGTAAAAGTTTCATTAAGAGAAGAAAGAACTTACTGCAAGTTCTTTTTTATTTATCATTATCCATTGGGAAGCTGTTTATTACAGACATTCTAAGCTTCATAGTTTCAAATGTTAACAAAGTGAAACTGATGAAGGCTGAGGGAACCATACGTGGGTTCTGATTGTTTCTTCAATTCTTAATTCTAACTGCTTTCGTGATGCTCTCGTTTTCGGGGAACGAACTTCATTGTAGCAGTTGGTTTCATTATTTTTTAACATTTCATTTTGTTTCTTTTTGGATCATTTAAAGTGTTTTCCATGGTTTTGATGATGATAACAAGTCACCAGCTTTGATAACCATTTGTTTTTGAGAACACTAGTCTACCAACTCCTTTTTCTTGGCTGGACTTTATACTCTCCTCAATTAACAGGCTTTTAACTCTTCACTCCTCGTCTCAGACAGAATTACTTGATCCTGCTGTGAAGGGAACACTGAATGTTCTGAACTCATGTGCTAATACCTCTTCTGTCAAACGAGTGATCTTGACATCTTCTATAGCTGCAGTTACTTACAATGGGAAACCTCGAACTCCAGATGTTGTGGTTGACGAAAGTTGGTTTACCGATCCTGAGTATTGTAAGAGCCTAAAGGTGAGTATACGCGATATACATCTGATTGTATAGTGAGATTCGTGTTGTGTTTTATATGTAACTTGGACTATACAATCTGCTCATGCTACAACATAATATTTCAGCACATCAAACTGTTTTTTTTATAATAAGAGGGTATTATTTCTGAATGTCATCTTTTTAATTCAGCTCTGGTATGTAGTCTCCAAAACCATAGCTGAGGATTCTGCCTGGACATTTGCAAAAGAGAAGGAGCTTGACTTGGTTGTCATAAACCCGGCAATGGTGATTGGTCCTCTTTTGCAGCCAACACTTAATACGAGTGCTGCAGCAGTTTTAAGCTTAATTAAAGGTAATTTTTTCAGGCTACTATTTGCTTTCACATCTTGAACATGCCATTTGCTTTGAGGCGATTGAGTGAATAACAAGAAAAAAAAATCTTTAATGATCTTCTGAAATACACACTTAACCCTGCATATTAACCTCTTCTTGATCCTCTGTTCTTTCCGCAGGAGCTGAAACGTTCCCAAATGCAACTTTTGGTTGGGTTAACGTAAAAGATGTTGCAAATGCACATATCCAAGCATTTGAGATTCCATCAGCTAGTGGAAGATATTGTTTAGTTGAGAGAGTTGCACATTGCTCGGAAGTTGTAAATATCTTAAGCGAGCTATATCCTTCTTTCCAACTTCCAGAAAGGTAAGTTTCCAACTTCTAAATTTTAAAGCATACTACATGACTACCTATGAGCCATGTGCTTTTCTTCCTCTCTCTATATGGAGCACTTCCCTTCGTTTTCGAGCCAAAAAGTGAGCGATTTTGATAAATTCATGGCAGATGTGCAGATGACAAGCCTTATGTGCCAACATATCAGGTATCAAAGGAAAAAGCATTAAGTTTGGGTATAGAATTCACTCCCTTGGAGGTGAGTCTCAAGGAAACAGTTGAAAGCTTGAGGGAAAAGGGATTTATCAGTTTTGATTCTTAGTAGCTATTTTTGCAGTCCCCCATAACAAAATAAATGGTGAATAAGTTTTTTTATGTCTGGTTTTGATGGCTTTTTCTTCATTTTTTTCTTTCAAATTTCTTAGATATTGACCCTTTTGCAGTTGGATTCTGGTTATAATTGTTTCAGATACTTTACTAGGAAAAGTGATATGATTTAATACTTAAAAACATCCATTCTTTGTGAGTTCCCATCTGAAATTCTTGTTTGGCATGGATGAAAATCACCTTAACATCAAACATTTATGTAGGAAAAGAAACAAAAATATATATGAAAAAATCAACACATACTCTGTATTTTCCCCAGTTTTGTTGTATAAGCAGAAACATTCAGTAAGCTACACAAACTTCAGATATTCAACACAATAATCAACAATCATATACTCCATATATAGCTCTGGCATACTCTCAATGCCTTAAGGTAACAGAAAAGAATTTAGTGTAATGGAGAATTAAGGCCCTCTTGAGAAGAAAGAGAGTGGAGAGGCTGGTGTCTCTTCGAAGAAGACAATGAAGGTATCTTCCTGAAGGAAGGCCTTTTATCAAGATGCTCGATCGTCTTCTTTGCATAAATTTCTTGAAAAAATGGTGATGCTTTCTCTTTTAACTTCAGAATCAAGAAGAAGATGAGGCGGTAGCATACGAGTATGACCACCACTGCAGTTAAATCCAACCACTTGGACCGATCTACCGTCACACCGAAGTACTGTGTAATGATTTGTTCGCCGGTTAGTTTCTTATCACCCGGTAGCAATGGATCGAATTCAAGGCCGATGAAATCGTTCTTGTAGGCTCCCTACATCATTGTTACGTTCAAAATGAGAAAGAACACGCATATGTAGTATTGTAGTTAGTGATTGTGATGAGCAAATTCACATACCTGAAGTGCCCATGAACTAAAACTGATATATGAAATGGGGTAACGCCAGAATATCTTAGGAAGATCAGGCAGCAACCTGAAGAATCCTGAAGTCATCATTAGGATCCCCTGAAAAAGATGAGAATTGAGAACCTTGGGAGTTAAGAAACAAAGATGAGACTTGAGAGAGCTTCAAAAGATGACCGAGTAACTCTGTTTGATTACTTACGATGATTCCGGCACCGGTGACGATTCCCATAAGGTAATTAGGAACCAAAGAAGCTACCACCATCATGAGGCTCTCAATCACTGTGATGCTGAAGAAGATATTGAGGCAGAAGAATGCATAATGCGAAAATCCGGATCGGAATTTCACCAGGTAAAATGTTATTGTTCCTGTGATCAGTGCAATAGCAACCAGAAATGGAAATGAAGACAAGAAATTGGAGAGTGTATAAGCTGCAACTCCATAATATCCATTCAGCCTTTCTTTGTTAAAAACCTGTTTGAAAACAATGGAAACGTATTACATGACAATAGCAATGTTATTACAGAATCACACAGACTGTTCCGTTTTACCTTCATTTCTTCGATGAAGGAAGGAAAGCCTCCGATTGACATGAAGGTCATGAAACCTGTGATGAATGCACCACAGGCTACTCGGGCAAGAATTGCAGTATTTCCATAACCGACATCGTAGAAGACAGTTCCGACACAGATAGATACAAGTATATATATCACAATCCTTGCCCAGTAGTACCCTGCATCTCTGCACATGTTGAGAAATGATCGTTTTGTCAATGTTATAAGTTGTTTCAACCATGTTGCTTCACTTCCACTGATTGCTTCTACCTCAAGTCCTTCCTGAAATCACAGCAACTTCTTTCAGACATTGTTTTATGTTTTAGACATCAAGTTAAAAAGCTATAGTTTTGAATTTGATTGCTTACAATTTTAGATATTTCTTGAATCCTGGCTTTTGCCGTTTTTGCATACTGTGAGCGTCGGTACTTTTCGACCAGGGCAGCCTTGATTTGTGATGTTTCCATACTTGTGAAAGGATCTGAACTTGAAGGTTTATCCTAAAGAAATCATACACAAGCTTAACTGTCAGTTTCTGCACATTATCTGTAATCCTAAGTCCTAACAGAGTAGAAACACTGTGGCGCAATACTTACACGCAGTCTTAGAGAACCTTTCAGTGTGGCTGTTACGGCATCAAAGTCCGAATTTATACATCGTAGGAAGTGATCCGAAGGGTTTCTTCGACTCGGGCATGGGAAACCAGCTTCAGCAAAGAACTGTAAAGATCAAAAGTAAATAATTAGATTCCAAGCATATCAAAACACATACAAATACAATCATGCAACATTGCAATGCTTGTTTGTTCCATGTTCCTATACCTGTACAGCCAATTTCGCCTCTCCAAAGTAAACCGTTTCACCACCGGACAGCAAGAAAAGGTCATCAAACAGCGTGAAAACTTCACTACTAGGCTGATGAATCGAGGAGACAACGGTCCTCCCATCCCGAGCTATGTTCCGAAGAGATTGAACAACAAAGAAAGCCGATGCACTGTCAAGGCCACTAGTAGGTTCATCAAGGAACAACAATCTAGGCATTGTGAGTATTTCCAGTGCAATGCTGAGTCTCTTCTTCTCCCCACCACTTATTCCTCTTAAATGCCAGTTCCCAATCACTGTGTCACCACATTCTTGAAGACCCATCTCCATGATCGTTCCCTCCACAATGTCTATGACTTCATCTCTGGTTAAGTTACTAGGAAGCCTTAAATGAGCCGAGTAAGTTAGAGTTTCTCTTACTGTTAGAGTTCCCAACATCACATCCTCCTGAGTCACATAAGCCTGATCATTCAATCACATGCATGTGTCAGCATCAAGCTAAGTGAACATATCCCAAGTGAAGACTGAAGAGAAGAAATACTTAGAGAACTTACAACACCGCCATACTCGATTCTCTTCTTTCCATTTAAAAGGATATTTCCAGTCATGACAACATTTCTGGCGAGTCTACCTGCACAACAGGATCAAGGTATTTTTCAAATCGTTAAAGATATTTATATATAATTATATAATCTATTTTAAATAAATTCAAATCTCGATATTTTTCTAAATCCGCCTCTGATCCGTTACCGGAACTTTTGACTTGGACACTAAAGCAGTGAAGCAAACCCCAAGAGAGGAAAAATCCAAAATAATTGAGAAGAAAATTCAATAGAAATTCCAATGGACCCACTTTATTTAGGTTAATTGAAGGCGGATGGCAGTTCGTAGTTAGCGATCATTATCTAAATGAAATAACATAATAAATCTTTACACTCATATGTTATATTAATTTATCGATTAAATATACCAATATTTTAAATAAAATATATGTTATATGTAAAATTATATTGCTAAAATTTTAAATAATTAAAAAATACTTGTTAGATTCAATTATTTAAATTAAAAAAGAATGTATATTAAATTTCAAAAAATAATATTAAATTTATTGCATTAAATAAGAATTGAAAGATAACTCCTTTGGTGCCGTGCCATTAAGGCGGTGGATAAATCACTTTAATTTTGCTACGGTCCATGAAAATACGGACCAAACTGTTTCGTAGCTAAAGGTTTTGTCCGACTTTCTCTAAACCCTAATCAATTAAAAATCAGAATTTGGGGATTGGACAAGCCATGCCTAAACGTAAAACATGGAAGTTTTAACAAATATAGTCTTGTCCTAAAACAAAACAATGAAATCAAACAGTTTCTTAGAAATGGTATAGCAAGAATCCTTGTACTCCAACTGTTCTTACTAATTTATTTTATAAAATCGAGATCTTAATTCCGAATATCGATTCATATTCGTATAATTTTTATATAAAAATAAGCTAAGACTAAGATGGGTGCAGATTAAAACCTGCTAGAGAGTCGAGCAGTGTTGATTTCCCTGACCCTGAAGGTCCCATAATCGCCATGATTCTTCCTGGTTCAGCATATCCACTGAGTCCTTGAAGCAACCTCTTGGTTGGTTTATTACCAAAGTTTGGCAACACCACCGTCAGATCCTGCCACACCAAGTAAACACCCCTGACCATCTCCTCATCATGAGCCTCCGCACCGCCACCAGAACCGCAGATATCTCCGGCGGTGGCAGCAGCACCTTTAATCTTACTACAGCTTGCCACCTCTATCTCCATGGCATCAGAAGATATGACAGGAAAGAGGAGAGCAACAAGAACATATATGCATCAACTGTTATTGGTGAGTTTAGGGTTTGAACAACGATCACCAAACAACTAACCATTAATGCTGTTCCTGTGAATGTAGACTCATACCACAAGCATGGGACAGAGAAAAATAAATAAATAAATAAATAAATAATAGAGATTAATGAGGTGGTTTTCATACAGATGAGCGGCATATGGGTAGGCATCGGCAAGTGGAGGAAATAAATGAGTTTGAATACAATCACAAAACTAGCATTCATGGCTGAGTACGACATGTATGATTTTAGCCCCGGTTTTAGTTGCGTTTAATAATTTAAACAAGTATTTATTTATAATTTATAAATTTAATTCGATCCATCGTATTTATAAGTTTATAATTATATATGTGATTAATCATATTTATTGCACCTCAGATAAATCTATTATTATCAATGGGTCATATTTTTTAATTTTTCACTTAAGTGATAAAAGTTGGACGTAGTTTTGACGTTACAATTTTAATTAATTTTTTTAATGATAACTTCTTTAATTATGAGTTAAACAATCATTTTGTGTTTATAAAAGAATTAAAACGCAATTAATAATTTTTTTAACTAAAAGCTTTAAATTACAATAATATATCATCATATAAGTTCATAGTAATTTAAAAGAATTAATTATTTTAAATATTTTAAATGTCATAGTAATATATAATATGAATTATGATTTGACGGTCACATATATATTAATAATTCTCTTTTTTTTTAATACTTTTCCTACCTCCGTTTTCCTTTTTATTATTCTTTTATTATTATTATTATTATTATTTTTATTTATAAAAGATATTATAATTTAAGGATAACTTTTAAATTTACAATTAATTAAAAAAATAATTTTATAAAAAAATATTTTAAGTACAAGTGTACAGTGAATATTAAACCCAATCCATCTGGCCCATTATCAGCTAAACCCACCGTCAAATTTTGGGCTTCCATGCCACGTCAGAATTCCAAAGCCTTCGTTAACAATGACACCATGCTGACGTCATGATGGTCGAGAATTGGTCATTGGATGACCTAAGATTTGAATTAATGCAAAATAAAATAATATTAAATATATAATAAATTTTAACTATTAAACTAATTAATATATCTCAATAACATAAATTATTCTATCAACAGAGGTTAGTCCAAATGATAAGCAGCTTGGTTCCGCTTAAGCAAGTCTCAGGTTCAAGACGTTGTGTACGCAGAAGATCCGTGTTGAAAAACTTACCACCAAAACTAAATATACAACCCAAATTGATCTGGATTAATCAAGTTTAAACTCAGGACGACTTATTCAACCACTATAATTTTCCGTCACACGGTATCGCATCATAACAATTCTTCAACAACTTCAAACAATGGTCGTCATTCCAATCATGAAGAATCCACTGTAAAATTTTCGCAAAATTTTCTGTAAGCTTGTATTATTATGAAAAAGAATTATTAATATTACCATTTACCACAAATAGTATAATATGTTACCTTCATAAAAATTGCATCTCCTTTGGGAACACTTTGGAACATATCCCCGGCTACATGTTCAACACCTGTGGACCATAAAAGCATAAAGTTGTTCGAAGTCGAATTATATGTCTCGGGTCTAAAGCTCGAGCAATTGCATGGACTCATGGGGGTTAGTGATTGTTACCGGGGATGGGTGGGGCCGGGCATGTTGTATAACATGAGGCAGGTCATAGTTAATTCCCTTGATGGAGGGATACTTGGAAGTGATGAAGCTGAGGGAGACTCCGAGTCCGCCTCCGACATCCACGACCACTTTGTCGTGGTGGTCGGAGAATCCCTTGTAGGCGTCCAGGATGTTCTTCATCACCAAAGTGGTGTAATTCTTCATTGCAGTATTGAAAACATGGTTGAACCTAGGGTCTTTCGCCGGGTATTCGAATGCGTTCATCCCTTACACTCTGTTGAATGGTATTCCTCCTTCAAGAATTGCATCCTTCAGCTGCGACCTACACAATTATTGATTTTTCATGCAAGATTTTGTTACTGTATATTATTATATTTTTAAATAATTATTTCTTAATGTAAAAAATGGTTAAAATATTTAAAAAAAAAATAAAAGGATAGGGATAGAACACATACCAACTATCAAGGAAAACCTTATCTTGAATCAAGTTCATCACAGGAGCCAATGAAACCCCATCTTCATTCCTAACGAAGAATCGGGAGACCGGCGTCAGGGCATATAGTCTCCTAGGATTACCCTCGTCATCGGCATCAGAATCGGCAGCCTTCGAGCAACCAACAATACCATGGCTGGCTAGGAGTCTAAGTATGCGGTCCAGCATGGAGGGTGCCTCAGGATTCGTGGTGGCTAACTGAGCTGCAATCTCCTTAGGGGAGAGCTTAGCATCCGGACCAGCTTTAGCCATTATTTCGAATATGTCCAGCTGAATGGCTGCATGCATAGACATCGGCAACACACAAGAGTTGACGATCTGGGAAGCATATGTGAAGCTCTCTTCATGTGAAGATTCCATTGCAGAGCAAAGCCTTGTTCTCCTCTCAATCACACTTTGGTTGAACATAAATAGAGAAAAGTAGGACCAGGGAAAGATAAAAGACAAAATACAAGACAACAGATCGTTGAAAAAAAAATTTATTAGACCAACCTTATTCATCATGTTACTCGTGATCTCAATTAATCAGATTCGTTCATTTTATTTTTTAAAAAAATAATTTTTCGTTAAAAAATTTCACACTATAATCGGTTGACAAAGATTCTAATATAATATTAAATTATATTATTTTAATTTTAATTAATATTAGATCTACAAATCATTTTAAATAATTTATCTCTTTCCTCTGCCCAATGTTTTTTATACGTTTATTGATCAAGCATATAATTTTAAGAGATCCAATTAATCACATGATAAGTCATATTTTAATATGTAAATGACAAAGTTATCCCCTAAAATATTAAATTACTAGTTTATAACGAGAAACAATAAAAAAAATAATCCCATTAAATAATTTACGTCAAATTAAATTTCACTAAAATTTTATTTTAAATTTTATCATAAAAAGATTTTAAAATCTTTTGAAGCAAACCTCTTACATCTAGTTTTGTTTTTATGAGAGAGAAAAAATATTTTTAAATAATTAAATTGAAATGTATAAAAAGTACAAAAAGAAATATTTTAACGTATTTACTTATTTTTATATTTTAAAAAGTAATAGCGACAGCAGCCGCTCTCTCCCCAAAATTTCATCTTTTTCGTTTTTTATTTTTATTGTTCCTTTGATCGGTGGTCGACAATCAATTTTAGTATTGGTTGTCGACCACCGGATCTATTATTTTTTCTTGTTTTATTTTAATAAGAATCTCTATTTTTCTGTCTTTATGACACGTTTCTTTCTGTCCTTGTGACATGTTTTTAGTTTTGTTTTGGGGTTTGATTCGTGTGTCTTTATGGCATGTTGCAGCATACCCTAGCGATCGATTGTTGTTCGCACAAATATTAAATCGATGCTAGTTTCTGATTTATTGTTTTTGTCGGTGGTCACTTGGAAAGATTTATCCCCACTCGGTTGATGGTTGTTTGCCGATAAAATCAGTCCTGGGTAGTGGTACTTTTTGCACGACAGTATGGATCGCCTACAACTCCTTCTTCCTTCACTATGCGTCTCGTTTGGACATAGACAAGGAGATTCAGGAAGCTTCTGAATTTTATTGGTATGCTTATTTTCATAGGAATTCTATTTTTTTTTGTTTTGGGTTGTAAGATTTGTTGGATTTTTTAATTCAATTATTTTACTATTATAATGTAATTGTAATTTTCTATGAATTTAATAAAAATTCAGAAGCATCTGTCAAAAAAAGATAACAGCGACAATTGGAGCTATGATTGAGACTAGAAATCACAAGATCTACGAGACTATTTTATTTATGGGTCATTTTATGTTTAACAAAAATATGTATAAAATTACAGAATATATTTTAAAAAATATATAAATATTTAACAAAGAGAGACACCATTATTATAAGTGAGTTCTTATTAACAATTATATTATTTTTTCCTTTTCTTTCCTTAATTTTAAATTTTATATTATCCTTTAATATATTTTTTTATTTATTTATGACAAAACATTTTTTTAAAAGAAAACATGTTTGTTTCATTATTGTTAAGAATATTTTATTTATGGTGAATATCCATGTATTATAGGAAGGTTTAATGGGCTTTATTATTAGGGTTTAATACCCATTGGAATTAGGGTTTCCATCCACGCTTATAAATATAGACTTTTGGAGAAAGCTTTGTACACAACTCAACTTTGAGAATACAATAAAATCTCTCCCTTTTGTCTCTCTCTTGTCTATTTTCTTCTTTTCTTTATTTTATTCATAACATGTTATCAGCACGAGTTTGCTCAGAAGATTTTTATTTCAAGTATCTTTAAAGATTTACCTGGTATGTTTTTTTTTCTTCAGCTTATATATTTTAATTTATAAAATAATATATGCTGATGATGATTATATATTTTTTTGTATATACTTGTTTTTGTCTAATGTTATTATGTGTTTATTTCGTGCCATTAATATTTTTTTTTGTTTTGATAATTTAATCCGAGTATATTGGCTGGACATCCCGTTCTGCGAGGCTACTGGTCTCAAAGGAGGTTCTTTTATTAAAGGACCTTGTGGACTGGTTTAACAACGCCACGTATGAGGATTAAATCTTTGTTTGTTTGTTTGTATATATATATATATATATATATTTAAGATATAGTTGATCTAATTTTTTCATTTGTCTTTTATAGTATATCGATGGCAAATATTGCAAAAATTGAGTTTGCGGCTCTTGATATTTCCGGAAAGAATTATTTATCATGGATCCTAGATGCTGAAATACATCTAGATGCAAATGGCCTGGGAAATACTATTAAAGAGGGGAATGCAGAATCTGCTCAAAATAAGGCCAGAGCCATGATACTTCTTCGCCGTCACCTCCATGAGGGGTTGAAATCTGAATATTTAACGGTGAAAGATCCTCTTATTCTTTGGAATAATCTAAAGGAACGATATGACCACCAGAAAACCGTTATTTTGCCTAAAGCTCGATATGATTGGTTGCATCTAAGGTTGCAAGATTTTAAATCAGTATGCGAGTATAACTCTGCTATGTTTCGAATTACTTCACAATTGAAGTTTTGTGGTCAAAATATTACTGATGAGGATTTGTTAGAAAAAACATACTCCACTTTTCATGCCAACAATGTTGTCCTTCAGACACAATATCGTGAAAAAGGCTTCAAGAAATATTCTGAGTTAATTTCTTACCTTCTTGTGGCTGAGCAAAATAATGAGTTGCTCATGAAAAATCATGAATATCGCCCAACAGGCTCTGCTCCATTCCCTGAAGCGAATGTGACATTATATAGCGGAAAAAATAAAGGCTATACCAATAATCGTGGTCATAGTTATGGGCGTGGGCGTGGGCGTGGTCATAGCCACAGTCGAGGACATAGACGAGGTGGTCGTTTTAAAAGTAACTATACCCACCGCAAGTGGAACAATAAGGATGACAATGATGCAAAAGATCAATCCAAGAAAAAGGAATCAACGTGTCATCGATGTGGCAGCACAAATCATTGGGCCCGTGCTTGCCGTACTCCAAAACATCTTGTGGACCTTTACCAACAATCAATAAGTGGTAAAGGAAAAAGAATTGAAACAAATTTTGTTTATATCGATGACAAAGATGATTATGGCATTTCCGGTAGTGGCCAGGGCAATTATGGCATTACAAACATAGAAGTTGATGATTTTCTCATATCCCCTGAGAGAAATATTTGATGCCTTTTAATTAATTTTATATTTACTTTATGTTATTAATAAGATGTTTTATTTTATCATGTATTTTCTTTCAAGAATAAAATTTATGTTTACTTTATTAAAATCATTGATGTTATTTATTTATTTCGAATATTATTGTAACATTTATTTATTTATTCTTTGAAGAATATGATTACGTCACAAATACAATCTGCAAAATATGGTGACGACTTATGCTTAGCAGACAGTGCAAGTACTCATACAATACTTAAGCATAAGAAATTCTTTTCCATTTAACAATGCAAGGGAATAATGTGAGTACTATATCCGGAAGTGCTAATATCATAGAAGGCTCCTGAAAAACGCATATGTTATTGCCAAATGGAACTTTATTCCATATTCAAGATGCGCTATACTCTCCAAAGTCAGAACGAAACTTATTAAGTTTTAAGGATATTCGCAAAAATGGATATCATATTGAGAGTATTAGTCAAGGAGATGTTGAATATCTCTACATTACGAGTATAACTCAAAGCAATAAGAAAGTACTAGAAAAATTACATGCACTATCATCCGGATTGTACTACACAAGAATTAGTGCAATTGAAGCACATGCTATTATAAACTATAAGTTTACTGATAACTTTATTATTTGGCACGACCGGTTAGGCCATCCCGGTTCGATTATGATGCGAAAAATTATTGAGAATTCATGTGGTCACTCATTGAAGAACCAAGAGATTCTTCAAAGTAATGCCTTTTTATGTGATGCTTGCTCTCAAGGCAAATTAATTACTCGATCATCACCAGCTAAAATAGATTATGAATCTATTAACTTTCTGGAACGGATACAGGGTGATATATGTGGGCCCATACACCCTTCTTGTGGACCATTTAGATATTTTATGGTTTTAATTGATGCATCGACTAGATGGTCAAATGTATCCTTGTTATCAACCCGCAACTTGGCATTTGCGAGGTTACTTGCTCAATTAATTAAACTACGAGCACATTTTCCAGATTCTCCTATAAAGACAATTCGTCTTGATAATACTGGTGAATTTACTTCTAAGGCTTTTGATGATTTTTGCATGTCGATTGGAATTAGTGTTGAACATCCTGTAGCTCATGTTCATACACAAAATGGTCTTGCAGAATCATTTATTAAACGACTTCAATTAATTGCAAGACTGTTATTGATGAAGTCCAAACTACCAATTTCTGCTTGGGGGCATGCCATTTTACTTGCGGCATCACTGATTCGCATCAGGCCAGTAAGTTATCATAATTTCTCTCCATTACAAATGGTTTTTGGTCAGGAACCAAATATTTCCCATCTTAGAATTTTTGGATGTGCGGTTTATGTTCCGATTGCTCCACCACAACGCACAAAGATGGGTCCTCAAAGGAGATTGGGGATATATGTCGGATTTGAATCCCCCTCGATAATTAAATATCTTGAGCCTTTGACGGGAAATTTATTTACAGCTCGATTTGCCGATTATCATTTTAATGAATCAGTTTTCCCGATATTAGGGGGAGAAAATAAACAACTGGGAAACGAAATAAGTTGGAATGAATTATCGTTATCTCACTTTGATCCACGTACCCAACAATGTGATCTAGAAGTTCAAAGGATAATTCATTTGCAAAACTTAGCAAATCAATTGTCAGATGCTTTTGTTGATCCTAAAAGAGTGACTAAGTCACATATTCCAGCTGTGAATGCTCCTGTTAAAATTGATGTCCCAGAAGGACAAACTTTAGTTGCTAATGAGTCAAACGCACGCTTGAAGCGTGGTAGACCAATAGGTTCTAAAGATAAGATTCCTCGAAAAAGAAAAGGAGCTATATCCTGTGATGGTCTAATTATGGAATCAACGAATCATGAAATATCTCGAGAAGAGATTAAAAGGTCTCCAGAAGAGACATCAGACATGAATCAGGTACCTGATAATGATGAGATCTCTATAAATTATGTCATGTCTGGTAACAAATGGAACCGAAATAAAACTGATGTTGATGATACTTTTGCATGCAATATAGCACTAGAGATTTTGGATGATAATGTGGATCATGACCCATCGTCAATTGGACAATGTAAGCAAAGAGATGATTGGCCAAAATGGAAAGAGGCAATTGAAGCGGAACTCAAATCTCTTTCAAAAAGAGAAGTCTTTGGGCCTGTAGTCCATACACCAGAAGGTGTAAAACCCGTGGGGTATAAATGGGTCTTTGTGAGAAAGAGAAATGAAAAAGGGGAAATTGCGAGATATAAAGCTCGTTTGGTTGCACAAGGATTTTCACAAAGACCTGGAATTGATTATGAAGAAACATATTCCCCAGTAGTGGATGCAACCACTTTTCGATTTTTGATTAGTCTGGCAGTAAAAGAAAGACTTCATTTCCGCTTAATGGATGTTGTTACAGCCTATCTATATGGGCCTCTTGATAATGATATTTATATGAAACTTCCGGAAGGATTTAAACTGCCTGAAGCAGTTAATTCAGGTTCTCGAGAACATTATTCAATTAAATTGAATAGATCCCTTTATGGATTAAAACAATCTGGGCGCATGTGGTATAATCGCCTCAGTGAATACTTATTAGCGGAAGGCTATAAGAATGATCCAATTTCCCCATGCATTTTTATTAAGAGGTTTAGCTCCGGATTCGTCATTATTGTCGTGTATGTTGATGATTTGAATATCATTGGAACTCCTGAAGAGATCTCTTTAACAGTGGAATATTTAAAGAAGGAATTTGAAATGAAAGATCTCGGAAAAACAAGATTTTGTCTTGGATTACATATTGAGCACTTAAAGGATGGAATCCTTGTGCATCAATCAACATACATAGAAAAAATGCTAAAGAGGTTTTACATGCATAACGCACATCCGTTGAGCACCCCCATGGTTGTTAGGTCACTTGATGTCAACAAAGATCCATTCCGTCCTCGAGAGAAGGATGAGGACATTCTTGGTCCAAAAATTCCATACTTAAGTGCTATTGGTGCTTTGATGTATCTTTCTAGTCACACACGACCTGATATATCATTTGCTGTCAATTTGTTGGCAAGATTTAGCTCATGTCCAACCCGAAGACATTGGAATAGGGTTAAACATATATTTCGTTATCTTCAAGGTACGAAAGACATGGGATTATTTTTCCCTAATATATCCAAAACAGAATTGGTCGGTTTTGCAGATGCAGGATACTTATATGATCCTCATAATGCTCGATCACAGACTGGTTATGTATTTACATACGGTGGTACTGCAATTTCTTGGCGTTCAATGAAACAAACTATTACCGCCACTTCTTCTAATCATGCTGAGATTTTGGCTATCCATGAGGCTAGTCGTGAATGTGTGTGGTTAAGGTCTGTAACCCAACATATTCGAGAAAATTGTGGTTTACTCTCTCGAAAAATTTCTCCGACAGTCTTATATGAGGATAATACAGCATGTATCGCCCAACTTAAGGAAGGATACATAAAGGGTGATAGAACAAAACACATTTCACCAAAATTCTTCTTCACTCATGATCTACAAAAGAATGGAGATATTAATGTGCAACAAATTCATTCATGTGATAATTTGGCAGATCTATTTACTAAGGCGCTCCCTACTGCTCCATTTGAGAAGTTAACATACAATATTGGATTGCGTCGTGTCAGAGATCTTGTCTGATGCATTTATGAGGGGGAGTAAAACACGTGTTGTACTCTTTTCCTTATCCATGGTTTTGTCCCATTGGGTTTTCCTGGAAAAGGTTTTTAATGAGGCAACATATTTTGTGTATTAAAGATATGTGTACTCTTTTTCCTTCACTAAGCATTTTTTTCCCACAGGGTTTTTATCTTAGTAAGGTTTTAACGAGGCACGATATCTTCATGGATATTCAAGGGGGAGTGTTAAGAATATTTTATTTATGGTGAATATCCATGTATTATAGGAAGGTTTAATGGGCTTTATTATTAGGGTTTAATACCCATTGGAATTAGGGTTTCCACCCACGCCTATAAATATAGACTTTTGGAGAAAGCTTTGTACACAACTCAACTTTGAGAATACAATAAAATCTCTCCCTTTTGTCTCTCTCTTGTCTATTTTCTTCTTTTCTTTTTTATTCATAACAATTATTAATATTTGTATTATTCAAAAGATATTTATATAATTGTGTTAGAATTTTTTAGACTTTAATTTAATACTTTTTATTATGTTATAAGTTGTATTAAAATTAATTTTTTCTTCATTAGAGATAAGATGTAAAATTAGTCGATAATAATTTTATTATGTGTTGAATGATATTTTTTAGCATACCCATTTTGAATTATATTTTAAAATAAATTTAGATCCAGAATATAAAAATAGGTCTGGATGTAGATTCAACTGGATTAAGTCCAAATCTGACCGTCTCTATTTTGAACCTTTTTATAACAATAATTTTCATCGTTTCCACCAAACAAGCTTTCTTACAATTTCATTTTTTGTGAAAAATAAAAATAGAGAAAAAAATCTTCCATTAAACCTATTTAAGACCGAATAAAAAACATTTGTTTTATAATCATACCTCCTATATTTCACGTCTAGCATCTAATGCTTCGGCTTTAAGGGCTTTTTACGCTTCGAAACACCCAGCGCCCTTTAAAATGAAGTCCTTAACCTTAAATTTTAAACTTAAACCCATTATTTAAAGGCGAGTACACACATTTTTAAGACCCCACTTTGTTAAGATTTTTTGTGTGCGTTTTGCTTTCATTCCTTGAAAAATAAGTACTTTGAAGAACAATTTATTTTAATCAGTACTGGGGAAGTAATTACAAAAATATATATATATATGAAGGAATAAGAAGCAACAAACCAGTAGGTGGAGGCGGTGAAAGGCTTTTCAAGGCTTTAGGCATGGCTACATGGGAGTGTTGGAAACACCGATTTCCAGTGAACTTCTTCCGACGACAACGCAACATTCCTTCCAGCAAATGCCACCTGCATGCAGCATGCAACCCAACAAACTTGATTGAATTTTACTAACGAGAGAAGAATTTGAAGAAAAAAAATAGAACATCACGACACTGATTATCTATGTAATATTTATTCACAGTACCTATATTCTTGTAGGGTCATGTTTATGATAAATAACCTTTCAAAACATGTTCTCATCCATCCATATTCCATTGGTTAACGTTTTAACCATGGATATATGCATTTCAAGCCAAATAACTAGATATACACTGTTCAGACCAACCATGAAAAACATCTACAAATATTATGACACAACAGAGAATTCGCATTAGAATGCAGAGGGAGACAAAAGATGATTGGATACAATAATTAAAGAGTAAAGAGTAAAGAGTGTGAGGTAGCACACTTGATTTTGGAAACATATTGCATACTTCCAATTCAGTCCCCGTAGGATCCATATTACCAGCAGATTTAGAGAAACAAGCGAGAAAAATACAGAAAATGATCCCTTAGAATACCACCTATACTAGCATCATCTCCAAAGCTGCCCCAAACTGCACCATCAACATTGAATTTAAGGGTTCTGACAGGGGGCAATCCAGGAACCAACAATAGGCCTTCTCAAGGGAATGGAGAGAATGGCCACTGCCCAAAGGATTGAGCATGGTATCATACACAGAATTAAAAGAGTCAGGCCATTTACATTTGCTTTAGGCATAAAAGAACGTTCCACACCCAACAAACTTGATTAAATTTTACTAACAAGAGTTTTTCATGGTACCCATAGTCTTGTAAGGTCCGGTTTATGATAAGCAATCGTTCAAAACATTTTGTCATCCATCCATTGGTTAACGTTTTAACCATAGATATATAAGCACTGCATTTCAATCCAGATGACTTGATATATATTGTTCATGCCGCATGAACCGAGGTCAATCTCAGCCTGCTCCAGCAAACATTTTGGCATATACTTTATATACCTGCTAAGAAATATTTAAAGATCATACAAGAACTGACCTTTCAGGCCAGGATTTGAATTGGACAAAATTCATGATAACAGTATAGGAATCCCAAAAGACCACCATTCAAGGCTGTTTTGCAAAAGAACTCCTTAACGCCGACAAAATGTCAAATTCGTGTACTAATTTGAAACCCAAGAGACAATTTCAGTTACCCAAGAGGCTCGAAAAGTTTTTTAAGTACCAAATTTGACATTAAAGCCATTTTGATGCTAAAAACATGAGCATAAAATGAAGATACATACTACAATAAGTGAACATGTCACCAAGTACTGGATTTGAAAAGCTTCAACAGATGGGAAGCATCTTTTTTTACAGAGTACCTTGAAGCAAGAGGTAGAAGAAACGTAATTACATGCATTACAGATTCATTAAACCCGGGAAGGGATCATAGGGATGTTGTTTTGCAGGTATGCGCAGGCTGCGGCAACTCCGCTGCCGAGCTTAACCGGATATCCGACATCTTTAAGTATCATCTCCACACCAGCTAGGCAACCCAACAGTTGCAACTGAAAAGTATGTCAATGGGGTGGTTAATGTTGGTAATACAGCTTGTTGTAAAGAAGCAAATAGAAAAAGGGGTACTAGTTTGAAGATTATTTAGGAATTACCTCATTCAGGTTTCCAAGATGTCCTATTCTGAATACTTTTCCGGCCACTTTGTTGAGGCCGAGACCTAAGCTCAAATTGTATCTCTTCCATGCCCTTTTAACAATTTCTGTGCTATCGATGTATGGGGGAACAAGGACAGCCGTCACGGTGTCACTGTACCATTCCTCCTTTTGTGTGCAGTTCTTCAAGCCCCAAGCCTCCACGGCCAGCCTGTTTCATGGTCATGCAGCCGACGAAATCAATCAGTTATTCACAAATGAGTAAATAGATGTGTGGTGTGGTGGAGATTTATGAAAATGTCACATGTGTCTTTCAGTTGGCTCACCTTGTTGCTGTGCCTAAACGACTATGCCTTGCAATCACATTGTCGAGTCCTTCCTCGAAGACAAGATCGAGAGCGGCTCTTAGGCCATACAGTAGTTGGATTGAAGGAGTGTATGGCCAAAATGTTCCTAGTTTGTAGAACTTCAGGTAGTCGTTCCAGTCGAAGAAAACTCGAACTGATTTTGCACTTTTGGATGCCTCCAGGGCTTTGGGGCTTGCACAAACAATACCAATTCCTGTTGGAAGAGAAAGTGCCTTCTGAGAGCCAGTTAGTGCCACATCGACTCCCCATTCGTCCATACGAAAATCAAGGGCACAGATTGAGGAAACTCCATCAACAAGTAACAGTGCTGGGTGCCTATAGTGATCTGAGAAGAAACAGAAAGTATGAGAACCATGTTTTAAAGTTGATTCGAACTTTGTTTCGGCTTTCACTGGGGTCCCGACTCAAGTTGAGTTGGTGAAAGAACAAAATATACACTTACCAAGTAGTTTCCTCACTGTAGCCAGGTTGTTGGTGACTCCAGTTGCAGTCTCATTGTGAACAATGCAAATGGCCTTGATTGTGTGGGAGTGATCAGCTGCAAGTTTTTCTGCCAGAATGTCAAGGTTCGCGCCTTGACCCCACTCGCTTTCAACTACATCGACGTTGAACTTGAGACGTTGTTGTTGATCGATCCACAGCAGACTGAATTGTCCAATAAGGAAAGATACAATTCGATCTCCGGGGGACAGGGTATTAGTAAGTGCACTCTCCCATGCACCAGTTCCTGCATTCCAACAGCAACATTACCTTCATAAGCTAATTCGAAACATGTAAGATGCTACTATTAACAACATAGTACTTATGTGATCAATGATATTAGTTTTCAAGCTAATTAACCCTATAAACACCTGTAGTTGGGATCATAAAGGGAGTTCCGGTTGTGGTCTTGAAAATCTTCTTGACATCTTCAAGAAGAGTTTTTGTCATTGCAGGAATGGCAGAGGAACGGTAATCCTCATTGTTTCTGTTCATAGCCCGAATAACCGGTTCCGGGATGTTAACCGGACCTGGAACAAAGAGATGGTTCTTTCCGGGTCCATACACATAGTCCATGTTTTCGCCCTCCTAGAAATATCACAGATAACTTGAATTTCCACTACTTTTTGGAATTTAAACTTCAACATTGAAAACAAAATCACAAACAATAAATTAATCTGTAATCTCATTCTCTAGACTTCAAAACACATCATATAAATAAGCACAGAGGAAGAACACGAACTAATATTCGATTTTAATGCTAACATAAACATAAACAAATTATGGTAACATGGAGTTTTGCCATTACAAACCTAATAGAGGCTAGCAAATTATGGTAGCTATCTAAATATCAGGTTAGGAACATGAACTGTGATCATCTTTCTTGTCTTTTTTTCACATGTTTGCCATAGATTTCTCGATTTCTAAGTATAGAAATCGAGATAAACCCTG
Organism: Abelmoschus esculentus; assembly: GCA_035048815.1. NCBI lineage: Eukaryota > Viridiplantae > Streptophyta > Magnoliopsida > Malvales > Malvaceae > Abelmoschus > Abelmoschus esculentus. Next base: position 1,920,089 of record JAUCBN010000025.1, read on the forward strand.
TTTTTGTTTCTTGTCATATGTCTAAATACATCTTTTTTGATCAATTTATTGCTTGAAAAACTTAAATATGATTGCCGACATATCAGAATATAAAGAAAGAAACTGAAATAAGTGTGTCAATTGGCATACCTTTGGAAGAGAAGCTTCCCACGAAATTGGATGAAGAAGGATTGCAGGCTGTTATATGAGCCTTAGAAGTATATCTGATGGTTTGGCGTTTTTATAAGAGAGAAGGAGAAGCACTCAACATAAACATGGGTCCTAAATGGCTCCAACGTGGCAGATAAGAGCGAATTCATTTGGAATCTTGCGGCTATCAGCCACTCTGACTTGGAGGATGAATTCATCTACCTCTACCTCCTCCCTTGGATATCCACTCTTTGTCTGTTTGTATTATTTATTCATATCTGTATTTTTGCAGCTAAGTCCCTGTACTTTTACATAATTCCCTTCCAACCCCAGACAGCTTAATCTCATGCACGTTGGTTTCATTACATAGGAGGGTATATCTAAGAAAAATTAAAATTGAAGGGCCGAATACAGGAAAGGAAAGCCTGAAAGCGAGATGGGAGGCTGAGAAAGCCATGCAAAGAGATAACGTGATAAAGGGGTGTCAGCCACAGCCTTCCCTGTTGCAACCAATACCACAGATCTTATTCTATTTGGTTCCTGTTGAGAAAAAAATAACTTGGATTTGCTGTTTTATCCCTTAATATTCTGAGGCTGTCTATCAGACTTGTCACCTGCATGTCTATTACTTTGTTTGTATTCCACAATTTGTCCAGGAACTTTCCAACCACACAACAGTTACTGGTTCAACTCTAACTGGTAATGTTCATCAGTTACACATGAACTCTATCGATATTTGATTCAGCAGCAACAACTTTAATCACCCCTAATTACCAGTATGAATTTGTTGGGACCTGTTTCTGTCTGTGTCAGTAGAGCTTGTAAGAAATTTCCCAATCTAAGTCATGTTTGCCTCACAAGTTCCTGTCACGGGAGTAAAAACAAAAGGCCTCAACTCTATCAAAAAATGCACATTGTTAACTAAAAAGGAAATTGTGTTGCTAGGCCCCTGCATGGCCTGCTCGGTTTGGTTCTTGCTGGACCTGGTTTTTACATGGATACCAGTCCCATCTGGTCCAGCCATAAACAGCCTGATTTAAGTAGCAATCTAGCCGAGAAATTATATCATGGGTAAGTCTCATCACGTCATCCGTGGGATTAACCACTAAAAATCATTCATATCATCATTTTTTTCATGTCATATATTTTCCATGTCATATATTTTCTAAAGTGAATATTCACTCATATTTTTTGTTAATTTATTTTAAAAACAGTTTTTTCAAGTGAAGATTCACTTTAAAAAATATATGACATGAAAAAAATAATGATGTGGATGAATTTTAGTGGTTGGTCCCATGGACACGTGGTGGGACTTACCTATGATATAATTTCTCCAATCTAGACGTAATTATATTTTCAAGACAAATGACAAGATTTTTTTATATATATACTGAGTTTTTATTAAATTCATAGAAAATTTATAATTATATCGTATCCAATAAGTAAAATAATTGGATTAAGTAACCAAAAAACAATAAAAATTTTTTATGAAGATAAGCATACCAACAAAATTCAAAACCTTTCTGAATCTTTTTGTCTCTGTCCAAACGAGACGCATAAAGAAGGAATGAGTTGTACGCGATCCAAACTGTTATGTAAAAAAGATCACTATCCAGGATTGATTTCATCGCAAACAACCATCAACCGAATATAGATATAACTTTCCAAGTGACTACCGACAAAATCATAAATAAAAAACTAACGTCAATTGAATCTTGTGTGAACAATAATCGATCGTTAGGTACACTAAAACATGCCACATGGACAAATGAATTAAATTACAAAACAAAAACATGTCTAAAAAGCGTATCACGCAAACAGAAATAATATGTTATAAAAACAGAAATTCTTATTAAAATTGAAAACAAAAACAAAGAGATAACAGATTCAGAAATCAATAACTAATATTAAGATTAATTGTCTATCACCGATTAAAAGAATCGATAAAAATAAAGAGCAACCAGAAGAAGAAGAAAAAAACTTATAGAAAGAAAGGAGTGGTTAAATTTTTAAAAAGGAGCGGCTACAAACGACCAGATTCTCATATAGGCACCAACCTAATTATAAATATTTTTAAATTTAATTAATTAATGCGATAATATAAGTATTTTTAATCAATTAATCGATTATTTAAACTTAATTTTTCATGTAGCAATTTTCTCATATAGCAAGGCACCACCCTAAATTGCATTCAAACAAACAACTTGAAACATTTTTTTTCTTTCTTCCTTTAAGTAAAAATTGTTAAAAAAATAATTGATTAGTATAAATAATATTAAATTACTATATAACCTTATATATTCTATATTTAATTCACATGTAGTTTTTTATATTTAATATTTTAACATTGTGATCGTGTGTTTGAATTTTAAGCCGCGAATTTTATTTAGATATTCATAAAAATATAAAAATACAATAAAAAAACTTATAATAAACAAATTTATTTTCAAAATATTTTATAAAACAATAAATTTATTACTACTTGTAATAAATATAGAACTACTAGAACTTGGGCTTAATTTTATTAGTAGTATTCTCCCAACCCAATAGTGGTTCTGAAAAGTAGGCAGCAGCTACTAAAACGGTGCCGTTTAAAAAATCCATATTTAGTCTTCTTTTCGGTATACAGAAATTAAATTAAAATGTAAATATGATAATCAATTAGTCTAATAAGATTATATGTTATTTTAAAAATAAAAAATAAAAAATTTAAACTATAGTATTATAAATAAAAAAGATTGATTAAAAACATCATTTTATAGTAGATATTTATTAAGTTTAATTTAAATTAATATATCCATAAATTAAACAAAAAAAATTCGTTCCTCAGTAGAGGTTCTACGTTATTACTAGGTGCGGGTAATATCGAATATCCGGTCAATTTGAATAAAATTAGTTCTGATCTTGATAACCATCGATTTTTGAAAATTGAAATCAGTCTCGATTCAGGTCACACTTGGTCCTAAAATTTAAGAATCGGTCCCGTTATTGATGGAACCGATTCCAATACCGTGTACTTGGTTAATTAGTTTATTCTTAAAAAATTGAGTAATTAAAGAAAAAAAAACTTTCAACCATCAATAATAATATTAAATAATAAAATTAGAATATCGTAAGCTTGAAAATTAAAGTTTTAAAAATAGTCATACTCATAAAATTCAGAAAGTTTGATATAAAAAAAATTAATACTGGATATTTAGTATTGATCCCGGTCCTATTGGGTATCTACCGGGTACTGGGTCCAAAAGATCAAGATCCAGTCACGATCCTGATTATGATTAGGATATAAATTTTAGATCCAGTCTCGATCTCAATAAAACTAATATCAAATAAAATCTATCAATTTTTACGAGATCCGAAACCGAGATCGGATAATATTTTTTTTTCATCCTTAGTTATTACCTAGACAAATAGACATGTTCCATAACTAGGACTTGTCTTTGTTTGCACGTGGTTGGTGGCCTTTCGTTTCTCATTTCTAACAAGATTGCCACGTGATTTTTCATATACTCGTAGACCCCACATTGCATACATTTAAGGTAAATAATATAAAACTTCATTAAATTTTATTTACTGACCTGTTTTGATTATTAAATTTTGAAAATAATTAATTTAATTTTATATTTGATTACTAAAATATTAATATTACTAGCATTGTTATAAGGTGTTATAAATAAATTATAGATTATAAAATATATATTATGTTCATAAATTAACGGTAGAATAATAAAAACAGATTAATATATAGAATTTAGTAAATAAATTAATAATTTTTAAAATTTAACAATAAAAAAATAAAAATAAAATTCAGCGATAATTTATATGATTTATTTTAATTTTAATAAAAAAATATAAGTTTTTATGGGGTAACGATATTAAACCGTTTATTGTTTAAGGTTGTTCCAGATGTAATTAATAATTAGTTAATCATATATGTATTCTTACGGTATAAACCGATCAACATAATTATAATTGGAACGATAAAATTAAAAAACTTGAGATTAAATTCGAGTTTAAATAATTTTTTTATATAAGTTTTAATGCTTAAATTAAAGTTATTCATGGCAAGTAAGATGGATATTTTATCTGGTCTAATCGGATTTCAACTCAACTTGGTTCGATTAGATCAGACTTTTTTATTTATAAAAATTGGGTTTTGGTTGGGTCGGATTCGAATTTATAATCTAAAATATTCAACTTAATCTAAGATTAAATATGTAATTTTTATAATTTTTTAAGGATACTTATTTTATAATTAAATTCTTAAAATATATATTTTTGAGTTTGATCAAATTAAATTTTAAAAAAAAAATCAAATTCGATCAGCTTTTATTTTAAAATATTTATGTTCAGACCAAATTCGTATGGACTGAAAATTCGACTGAAGCCGTAGTCGTCTCTAATGACAAGAGAGCCTATTGATTAGTGATATAATCGGAGAGTGACATGTCATAATCAACGGTGACAAATGTTATTGTTTTTGTCGTGGATGGAGCAGGCAATCTCATTGATTCAATCTCAACCACCACTTTACTTGCCACAAATATCTTCAGTAGCGCATAGGATTTGTGGACGGTAAAAAACCCATTCTTAAAATCTTATTTTCTAGTCTTAATATATAAAAGTTTTCTACACTTATATCAGATAAATTTATTAATAAATAAAAAATAAAATATATATTTTTAAAGTTTCAAATATATAAATAACAATAAAAAAATAATATTTTTTAAATAACAGAATGTTTCGACTAAATTAGATATACTTTTGTATTAGAATAAAATTTTAAAATTTGTTGTAGAAAGAATTTTTGAAGAGTTATTAAAATATAAATTAAATGAAATTTTTAATAAAAACTATAAATATTTTTTACGTTAATTTTATAGATTTAAATCTACTACACAATTCTGATTGTATTGATAAATAATCGTAAAATAAGATTAAGCTATATAAAAGTGCGTGTTTTATCGCACTACGTGCGAGTTTATATAATATATTCATATTATTTTTTAATTTTTTTTAGCAAAATATATAAATATTTCTAATTAAAATCTTTTAAACTAAATATTATTTTTTAACGTTTACATTTATTATAAAAGTTAATAAAAAAATACTACTTCATTTGAAAAAGAAAAACTTACAACTCTATAGTTGTCTATATAATACTCAACGGTCAAGCTGAAACCACTGAAAATCAAAGGCAGCTCGCTCCGCAATACACAGACAACTCCATCCAGCAATGTCTCGCCACAGACGCCAAGCCTCTCGAGTCCTCCCACCGGACCTAACATGGGAAGACGAGGAGCAGCCACGCAAATCCACCCAACCAATTGTCATTGCCACTCCATTCGGTCGTCAAGGTTCTAATGCTTCCCCCGCGCACGCCTCTACTAACCCATCCACAACTCTTCATCAGGATTACTCTACCGTGAACCAATCCCTGCAGCAAGCTCCTCAAAATAACCCTACTGCAACCACAAAACCTTCTTTGAATTAAGCCTCCAAGACGAAATCATGAACCCAAGTAGCCATTTTAAACCTTATCCTTGCGTTCGTTTCTTCTTCTTCTTCTTCCGGTGTTGTCTTGCTGAGCTGAAAAGCTTTTTGTTTGGTATAATCTGTTGCGGCAAGTGTTGCTTAATTAGCTTTATTATCTGGAGTGTGTTTCCTTTCCTGCTTGCTCTGTTTACAAGTTTATCTAGTTTTTAAAACTTAAAATGGAGAAATTACTAGGTGAATCATGTTCATCACGTCATTCGTGATCCTAAGTAATCAAGACCGTTTATCTCATTTTTTTTCAAAAGAATCATCAGTTATTTCCTACATTTAATTAGTAAATGGGTAATTATTAGACGATTATTAAAAATTAACAGTCTTAATTAACTTTATTCGTTAAGATTTTATATGATTACAGTTTAAAGTAACTAAACTGAACCAAGTATGAAAATAATTTCGATAAATGTGGTATATTAATATTTAAAAAATTAATTACAATATATGTCTTCTGATTCTCATCTTAAATTAGTTTTTAGTTTTTTTTTTAAGCGATTTAATTTCATCTCAAATTATAAATTATTTTAAATTTCTTTTTAAATTTTAATTTCAATTCTAAAATATCAATACATATAAATCAATCTTATATTAATAAAATTGTTATAAAAATTATCAATTTTCATCCAAATGACATCTTAATTTAAATATATGTACTAAAATGAACCGTTATAAATAATAATTTGATGATAAAATTAAAATATTTTAAAAATATAAAATTAATTTAAAATAAATATTGTAATTTAAAGACAAGTGAAATGACTAATTCAAAATTAAACTATTAAAGTTCAATTTATAATGAAATGTCATAATTATAAAATTGTTATAAATATATTTATTTATGGTGGATATCCATATATTAAGTTAAACTTTAATGGGCTTTATTATTAGGGTTTAATATCCATTGGAATTAGGGTTTCCATCTTATGCCTATAAATATAGACTTTTAGGCAAAGCATTGTATACAACTCTACTTTGAGAATACAATAAAATCTCTCCCTTTTGTCTCTCATCTTTACTCTCCTATTTTATTTTTGTTCTTACTTTATTCACAGCACGTTATCAGCACGAGACTCTAACCAACGGAGGTATTTTTCGTTCGAATCTTAAAGGAGTTATTGACAAGAATTTGTTACTAGCATAAATCAAAGATAAGTTTTCTCCCTCAATTATATTTTAATTACCGATTATTTTTCTCTCTTGATCTTTGATTTGATTTTTAATTTATTAAAAATCTTTGGTTGTTTGGTGTTTATGTAGCGATAAAGTGACTCAATTCCCGTGGTGCTTGTCGACAATTCCCAAAAAGGATTTTAACAAAATATTGGTGATTAAACTTTCCATATATTCAAATTAGTGGAAAGTCAGGTATGTTTTATTTATTTAATTTGAGATTTTTTTATCTTTATTTATAATCAATATTTGTTTATTTTATTATTATGACGAAAGTTTATGTTTTAATCATGTTTTAAGTATTACATGATATTAGAACAAATATTAAACCTTTAATAAATTAAGATGTTTTTGTTATGTTGATTTAATCCGAGTATATTGGTTGAACATCCCGTTCTGCGAGGCTACTGGTCTCAAAGGAGGTTCTTTTTAAAGGACTTTGTGGACTGGTTTAATAACGCCGCGTATGAGGATTAAATTTTTATTCTTTGTATATATATTGGTTGATCAATTACTATTTAATAGTATGAATATTATAAAGTCTATATTTGCTTGGAAGCAATATTTTTTTGTGTCGAAAAACTTGACTATAGACTTCTCCCAAGTTCAAGTTACGAAAATTGCCTTGATCAAAGAATTTTTATGGGAGGCATCCCCTGAAGTGAATGCATGCATGATGATTATTCTATGCGATTATTGGTTTTATGACATTCCTTAAAGTGAATGCAAGCATGATGATTATTCCATGCGATTATTGGATTTATGTCATTCCCTGAAGTGAATGCAAGCATAATGTTTATTCCATGCGATTATTGAATTTGTCTCATTCCTTAAAATGAATGCAAACATGATAATTCACTATATGGTTAGTGAATAAAACTCAGTTATATGCCAGAGTATCATTAATAAGGATATGTTGGAAAAACATACTCCACTTTTCACACATTAAAGTTGTTCTGTAAACACAATATCGTGAAAAGGTTTTAAAGACCTATTGGCTCCGCTCCATTCCCTAAAATGAATGTGATATTTTATAGCAGAAAGAATAAATGCTACATTAGTAATTGTGATCATGATTGAGATCATAAAATAAACATGGATAAGATGATTATTTTGAGAATACTTGTATCCACAAGAAGTGGAATTATAAAGATGACAAGAATGATAGAGATCATATTAAAATCTTTATGTTATCAATGTGATGGTATAAATTATTGATCTCGTACTTGTCAAACGTCGAGATATTATGGATTTTATTCATAATCATGAATGATAAATTAAAGAAAATATAATCAGATTTTCTTTATGGCGAAAATAATGGCGTTATTGATCCAACTCAATTGAATATTGATAATTTTTCTCATAGTCCTTCAAGAGAATAATTCGCCATTTATTTTATTTTCCTTATAACATTTAAAAGAAATAATTGATCTTTTATTTATTTTGTTAATTTATTTTTATTTATTATATATTTATGTTAATTTATTTTATATATTATTTATTTACATTCTATGTTAATTTATCCTTTGAAGAATATTATCACTTCCGGAATGAAATCTACAATGAATTGTGGCTATTTATGCCAAGCAGACAGTGCAAGTACTCATACTATACATAAGCATAAGAAATATTTTCCCATTTAAATACAAGGGAAAATGTGAGTACTATATCTCAAAGTACTGAAATATCAATGTTTCGGAAGAGATTTTGAGAGTTTATCTTTGATAGATAATCGATTTGATATAATGTCCTATATTTAATATTTTCTATTCCCCGAAGTGAATGGCACAGAGCACATATTTTTCATTCCCCGAAGTGAATGAAATAAAGCACATATTAAAATGTGCATAATTATGCATATTTTCCCATTTTAAATGCAAGAGAATAATGTGAGTACTATATCCGGAAGTACTATTATCACAGAAAGCTCCGACTGAGCAAATATGTTATTGCCAAATGAGACTTTATCTCATATTTACAGTGAATTATGCTCGTTGAGCAAATATATTATTGTCAAATGAGACTTTATCTCATATTTACAATACATTATGCTCGTCAAAGTCACAAAGAGACTTATTGAATTTTAAAGATATTTGCAGAAATATATTGAGAATATTAGTCAAGGGGGTGCTGACTATCTCAATATTACGAGTATAACTCAAGGTAATAATGAAATCTTGACAAAATTACATGCATTGTCATCCATATTGTACTACATAAGAATTAGTACAAGTTGAAGCTCATGCTATTGTAAACAATATGTTTACTGATAATTTTATTTGGCATGACCGGTTAGACCATCCCGGTTCAATTATGATGCGAAAATTTGCTGACACTTTCATGTGGTCATATATTGAAGAATTAAGATTTTCTTCATGGTAATATTTCACGTGATACTTACTATGAAAGCAATTTAATTATTCAATCATCAACATCTAAGATAGAGTGTTATTAATTTTTTAGAACGGATACAAGGTGATATATATGGGCCCATACACCTTTCTTAAAAACCATCTAGATATTTTACGATTTTTTTCGATGCATCGACTAGATGGTTATGTGTATCCTTGTTATTAACCCACAACTTGGTGTTTGCGAGGCTACTTGCTCAGTTGATAAAATTACGAGCACATTTTCCAGATTATTTTCTAAAGACAACCAGTCTTGATAATGTTGATGACATGTAATTTTACATGTAGTATCACAAATTCGCATCAAGCCAACAAATGATCATAAGTTCTCCCCATTATAAATGGTTTCTGGTCACGAACCAAATATTTCTCATCATAGATTTTTTTTGTGTGCGATATATGTTTTAATTGCTCCACCATAACGCACAAAGATGAGTTTTGTTGGGAATATATATAAGAGCTTCTGATAGGGGATTTATTTATAACCCGATTTACTGACTATCATTTTAATGAGTCAGTTTACCCAACATTAGGGGGAGAAAATAAATAGCTGGGAAAAGAAATAAGTTAGAATGAATTATCATTTTTCTCATTTTGATCCACGTACTACACAATGTGAACTATAAGTTCAAAGGATAATTCATTTAGCAAATCAATTGCCAGATATTTTGCTGACCATAAAAGAGTGACTAAGTCACGTATACCAGCTATGAATGCTCCGATTAAATTTGATGTCATGGAAGACAAACTCTAGTTGCTAATGGGTCTAACTTACGCTTAAAGCGTAGTAGACAAGTAAGTTCCAAAGATAAGAGATCCTCGAAAAAGAAAAGGAGCTATATTTTATGATGGTCTGATCGAGGAATCAATGATTATGAAAATCTCTAGAAGAGATTAAATGGTCTACAACAGAGACATTGACATGACTCAGGTACCTGATAATAAAGATATCTCAATAGATTATGTCATGTCTGGTAATAAGTGGAACTGAAATTAAATCGACGTCGTTAATATATTTGCATGCAATATAGCACTAGAGATTTTATTTGATGATGTGGATCATGAATCATTATCAATTGGGCAATGTAAACAAAGAAATGATTGGCCAACATGAAAAAAGCAATTGAGGCGAAACTAAAATCTCTTTTGAAAGGAGAAGTATTTGGGACTATAGCCCGTACATTGAAATGTGTAAAGCTCGTGGATATAAACGAGCCTTTGTGAGAAAGAGAAATCAAAAGGGGAAATCATGAGATATAAGCTCATTTGGTTGCACAAGGATTCTCACAAAGACATGAAATTGATTATAAGGAAAATCTATTCCTTGGTGAAGGATGCAACTACTTTTAGATTTTGATCAGTCTGGCAATAAATAAAATTACTCGGTTTCTGCCTAATGGATGTTGTTACATCATATTTGAATGAGCCTCTAGACAGTAATATTTACATGAAACTTCTAGAAAGATTGTCATAAGCAATTCATTCAAGTTCTCGAGAACATTATTCAATCATATTGAATATATCTTTTTATGGCTTGAAACAATTTAAGCGTATTTGGTATGATCGCCTCATTGAATACTTATTAGCATAATGTTATATGAATTATTTCCCTGAGCATTTTTATTAAGAGATTTAGCTCTGAATTTTTATTGATTGTGTATGTCGATGATTTGAATATCGTTAAGACTCGTGAAGAGACCTCATCAAATCATTGTGCATCTATCGACATACAGAAAAATTTTGAAAGAGACTTTACATGCATAACACATATCTATTTATCACCTTTATGGTTGTTGTTAAGTCTCTTACTGTAAACAAAGATTTTTTCGCATCACGAAAAGGGTAATGATATTCTTGGTCTAAAGCAAACTATATACATTATTTGATCTGGAAGCATCGTATCTTAGTTGGTCCAGAAATATTATTTAAGTGCTACGAGATCATTACCTTTAAATAATTGTTATGCAAGAGGCAAAGCCGAAATATGTGTTTGGCTAAACATATCCTGAAGATATGTGAATGTTTTTTACAAGATAAGATGCAAGTTATCTTGTACAGAGATAATACAAAATTTATATCTCAAGGTGGATATATCAAATATGATAAAACGAAACATATTTCTTCAAGTTTCGTCCCTCATGATTTTCAGATGAATAATATCCAATGAATCATTTCAAGCAATGATTTGGAAGATTTATCCACTAGTGCATGATCTACTTCAACATTTGAAGATTGTATTCAATATTGAATTATGAAGATTCAAAGATCTTATGTGATATTTTCATGAGGGGGAGTAAATACGCGTTGCACTCTTTTTCCCTTAACCGAGGTTTTTCCCAATGGATTTTCCTGGTAAGGTTTTTAATGAGGCAACATGTTATGCGTATCAAAGATGTGTTTACTCTTTTCCCTTCACTAAGAATTTTTTTTTCCCATAGGGTTTTTACCTTAGTAATGTTTTAACGAGGCACATTATCTTCATGGATATCCAAGAGGGAGTGTTATAAATATATTTATTTATGGTGAATATCCATATATTAAGTTAAACTTTAATGGACTTTATTATTAGGGTTTAATACCCATTGGAATTAGGGTTTTCATCTTATGCCTATAAATATAGACTTTTAGGCAAAGTATTGTATACAACTCTACTTTGAGAATACAATAAAATCTCTCCCTTTTGTCTCTCATCTTTACTCTCCTATTTTATTCTTGTTCTTTACTTTATTCACAACAAAAATGAGTTTTGAATTTTAAATTAGACAAATAAAAAATTCGAATTAAATTTAAAAGGGATAAATTTAAAAATCTAAAACTTGAGAGCATAGTAAGACCTTCTGGATATTTACCTCCTACCATCTTGTACAGAACTCTAGTCCATATTTGACGGGTCCCACCTACGATTAAAATAATTATATATTTAAATTTTAATAATAAAAAATTAAATATTAATTATTAACTTTAAATTTTAAATTACTTGTAAATTTCTATTAGTTTCTGTTCCCCACTTACTGTACTTACAATGTCTATCTATATATCTATAAAAACTCTTTAAACCCTTTAGTTTCTTCTACATTCTCTCACATTATAGCCGCAGCCTCGCAGGAGCCCACATAATGGCCGATTACGGCGGAGCTATCTCACTTTCTCAAGCGCACATCTCCGATGACGACTCATCCGAGCACAGTCCTCGAAGTATCCCAGCTTCTCCTGGTGGATGCGATGGCTTTTCTTCCAAGTCTAAATCTCCAAGCAACATGATCATTACCCTTGATCACCCCCGCCAACAGACTCCGTCGTCATCCGAGAACACTGCAAAGAAGCCAAGAGGTAGGCCTCCAGGGTCCAAAAACAAACCCAAACCTCCCATTGTCATAACAAGAGACGCAGATTCAGCTATGAAGCCGGTGATTCTGGAAATCTCCGCTGGTTCAGATATCATTGATGCTATTGTTAGCTTTGCTCGTAGAAACCATGTGGGTATTAATATTGTCAGTGTTACTGGCTCCGTATCAAACGTCACCCTCCGGCATCCTGTTTCTCAAGCGGCGCAAGCTCTCTCTTTTCATGGACCTTTTACTCTACTCTCTTTGTCTGGATCATTCATTGAATCTGCTACTTTATCTTCGTCCAACGAAGCACCCCAATCATCTTCATCGTCAAGCTCTCCAATGCCTAGTGCCTTATCTTCCACTCTGTCGTGTTGTTTTGGTGTAACTCTTGCAGGTGCACAAGGACAAGTATTTGGAGGGGTTGTAGAGGGAAAGTAATGGCAGCAACGCAGGTGATTGTGGTGGCTACTACTTTTGTAAACTCAGCGTTTCATAGGCTGCCATGTGAAGGTGGTAATGATGACCATCATAAGAAAACCAAGTCTTGTATCCACGGTAACGTTAGTGGCGGTGGCGAAGCTGTTAGTGCAACCGAGTCGTGCTCTTGTACCGGAATGTCCATGGCTGTTTATGGTGTAGCATGTCCCACTCAACTCAATTGCCAGATCTCACCTGATGTCATGCCTTGGGGTCCTTCCTCACGTCCTTTTTGAGTAAATAAGGACGTGTGAAGTTTTCACTTCTCTGCATACGTTACACCATCATCTGAAGCTCTATCTTGGGGGGGTTTGGCCATGTAATCATTTAATTCCCTTGCTATGATTTAAACGATAACTAGTTTTATATATGCAGTTTATAAATATAGTTATCTCCATTCTCCAATGCTAGTTACTTAAATCATAAAGACCAAGTTTAAAGTTTTCCCCTATCATGATATTTTCTGGCACGTAGTTATCTTCTATACATGTTTACAGTTTTGAAAACTGTTTTCACATATCACAACTCAACAAGGAAAAGGCTTCAGGCCTAGCAGTAGGCATAGTTCAGCTCTTGAGGGTTCAAGTCCAACCTCCAAAGCTTTTCGAATCTCAACCTTGAAAGTTGAAAGGCTATACGTAGTAGACTCTTTCTGGGGTATTTTGGGTTTTGTTTTCAAAGGTAAATCTTTCATTTTGCAATCTGAAGACAACAGTAGAAAATGGAGTCGATATGAAATGAGAGTGATAGGGGTAGGGGTAACTTTATCTGGCTTATGGAAATAATGAAAGATTACTGAGGTGAAAAAGAATACCTATGAGTGTTCAGTGTTTATTGAGATGGACCGACGTCAGACCAGTGAGTAGAGGTTTGCACGCGAGATCAGAAACAATGTTGGTTTTGCCCGACGTGTAGTGTCCGTATTAGCCATTGGTTTTCACGAGAGCAATGTAAAGAGTGACAACTGAGTTGAGTTATTTTTGGAGTGAAAAGGAGTGAGTTCGGTCATCTTGCTGAATCCAGTCATAGTTTGTGGTTCCAAAGGAAAGGTAGTGGCAGTTGAATCAGTCTGCAACTTGAAACTTTGGGTTCCCATGGGTCAAGTCAACAAGTCAGAAGCAAGCATCGCAGCAGCAGCAGCAGGAAGAGGAGGAGGGTAGGTAGGTAGGTCCAGGTCTAGACCTTCTTGGTTTGAACCAGAGGTTATGTTTAGGGCAATCAATCCAATTTGAGAATGCCAAAGGAGAGCATATCATTAGAGATTGTTTTTAGTGAGCGTAAATCTTCTAATTTTTTTTTATACATCATTTTATATTGTGGTTTTAGTTTAAGATTTAAAGTTTAAGGTTTAAAATTTGAAGTTAGGGATTGTGCTTAGGGAATTAGGAGTAAGATGTATTTTTTAAGTGTAAGATTTAGGGTTTAAAATATAAAAAATAAAGATTAGGGTTTGAAATTCAACTTTTAAATTTTTTTAATGGAGACATAAAAAGATATATGGGAAAGAGGCAAAAAAATTTTACTGGTTTTTAGTTTTCGAATCAATTTTTAGTTTCAAAAATTGATTTGAGATAAAAATAAATAAAAAATATACAACTTTGTAAGTTAAAATTGTTTTTATTTAGTTTTAAAAATGATTTTTAGATTCATTTTTTTTAATTTTAAAAATTTTAAAAATATTTTTAAATAAAATTAATCAAATATGATCATTAATATCTAAAATAAATATTTTTAATGGTGTCGAAACTAGTAATTTAATTAATAAATAATAAGAATTAAATAATATAATTTATTAAATTAAACATTTGTATATATAAATTAAAATGCATATTAAATTTAATTATATAAATTGCAATTAACCTTTTATTCCTATTAAAGACTTCCCTACGACCAAAGCTTAAAAATGACACTACCAATGTTCGTTGGGTAATTATTTTTCTTGTACCACAGAAACTGCAAGAAACTTGGGCTTTAGCCTGAATTTCAATCCCAACAGCATCTTAAAGAAATGTTGGGCCCAATAGTGATTTTCACACA
The DNA here is from genome assembly GCA_035048815.1 of Abelmoschus esculentus. Classification (NCBI taxonomy): domain Eukaryota; kingdom Viridiplantae; phylum Streptophyta; class Magnoliopsida; order Malvales; family Malvaceae; genus Abelmoschus; species Abelmoschus esculentus. Next base: position 1,935,195 of record JAUCBN010000025.1, read on the forward strand.
AAAAATATAATAAAAATATCATTAATGTTTTATTGTGTTTTTAAATTACGTTCATAATTATTTTTTGTTAGAATTTTTTAATCATTTACGTTTATAATTTTTATTAATTTTATCCAAATATTATATATATATATATATTTGAATGATACAATTTATTAGTCATCTGTGTTTATAGAATTTTAAGTGTCAAATTTATATAAAAACCTATTAACCGGTCTAAAAAAATGGTGCGATAGACATCTTGAGTATAAAATAAAAAATTTAACACCTTTATCCAAAATCGACTTGACTTGAAATTTTATGATGCTCAACACATTATAAATTTTAAAGTAAAAACTTAAACTCTATCCGATCGACATTATCCAACTTTATTAGTAATTATACTTAAATATTCAACTTTTCTGTAACTCAATTTAAGTGATAGATTGTCGATAAAATCAGATTGATATTATCTTTTATACTTTATTATTTTATTAAATCGTCTTCTTCATCTTCACTCCCTCACTAGCTAATTATTATTTTTAAAAAACACATTCTTACAAACCAACATTCTTCATTAAAAAAACTAAATCTCTCTCAAACTCCTTAACCGCGGTTCTTCTTTCTCAAATTTCATCTTTTTTTAGTTTTTCGTTTTAATCGTTCTCTTTGATCGGTGGTCGATAATCAATTTTAGTGTTGGTTGTCGACCACCAGATCTATTTTTTTTTTTATTTTAATAAGGATCTCTTTTTTCTATCTTTATAACACGTTTTTCTTCTTGTAATATGTTTTTATTTTTATTTTGGGGTTTGATTTATCTGTCTTTATGGCATGTTGCAGCATACCCTAGCGATCAGTTGTTGTCGCACAGAGATTTAATCGATGTTAGTTTTCTGATTTATTGTTTTGTCGGTGGTCACTTGGAAAGATTTATCCCCACTCGGTTGGTGGTTGTTTGCCGATAAAATTTGTCCTGGGTAGCGGTAATTTTTGCAAGATAGTTTGAATCACCTACAATTCCTTCTTTCGCTATACATCTCGTTTGGACAGAGACAAGGAGATTCAAGAAGCTGTTGAATTTTATCGATATCTTTATTTTCATAGGAATTTTATTTTCCTTTGTTTTTAGATTGTAAGATTTTTTGGATTTTTCAATCCAATTATTTTACTTCTTGATTACGTTGTAATTATAATTTTCTATGAATTTAATAAAAATTCAATAGCATTTGTTAAAAAAAATTCGATTATAATTTTAAAATTAAATTTTTAATAATAAGTATTGAAAAGTTAACCATATACGACTCTAATCCAACATAAATTCCAACACAACCCCAGGATTAGGGCATTGCAGAGTGGACAGAATCTTTGTTTGAGTCATGTCAAATTCCATCACCAGACCACAACTCCCTTGAATGTAATAATTACATGTATAGCGGTCGGAGGAAAATAGTCTACCCCATATGCATGCAAAAGCTAGCTTCAGATTGCTAACAAGCAAGAGAATCACACTTGAAAAATGTCTGACACATGTGCATGCTAACATCACCGAAACAACTAAGAATAACTTCAGACATTAAGACAAAGACCTGTTACTGTTACTGTTACTGCTAACTGCAATCTCCAATCCATTTTGAGTAATAATGGAATGGATCAGCTAATGCTAATAAGTTGCAGAGAAAATGTTGATTTTTTTTCTGAGTGGACGATAAAAAGACAGTTTGCATGTGAAGTAAGCACATAATTAAATTCCAAATCATTAGACACTCACCCTCATTGATCGGCCAGTTGAGATGAAACAGACAATCCGTACATCATCGGTCTGTCTGCTGCTTTGTTCATGCATGATTCATTTGGATCACACAAAACCTCAGCAACAATTGCATCAAATCATAATACTGTTAGAGATGCAGATTAGAATGTCAACAAAAGGCAACAGACAAAGGAAAATATATTAAACCTGAGAGGAATGGAAAAGGCTAATCAATGCCTGATTAATGCTCCCTCAGCAGTAGGTAACATGACAGAAATACTTAAAACAAGGGTACACTTCCTGCCCAGAATCAATGTTTTATCATTATTTTTCTCTAAATACTCATAATTTGATTAAAAAAACATGTGCTTGCATCCGACACTCACACTTATGTCCAAATAACACAGATTAAATGTCCATTTTAAAAAATCATCTAACTTTCAAAACTTTTCATACTCTCAGCCTCATCTAAAAGAAACAACTTAAATTTTTAACATCTTCAATCCTGTAACCAACATGATCTTGCAAGTAGGTAATGAAAAACAGGTACTCCCTATGGCTTCTACCTTTTCTTTTTACTAGAACAACAATACCATTTTTCTGGATAATTGAGCTACAGTCGTATATGCAGACAAAAACACACACAAGGATCAGGCATGTGAAATGTCAGTTCTTGGCATGGTAATAAAATATAGCCATAGCCTACCCTTTGATCAAAAGAAGCAAAAAGTAAATACAATCAGCCGAAAGTAGTTTAGGTTAGTGTCTGATAAAGGTATGAATTGCTTTGAAACAACAATGAGATTGTCCTTTGTCAACAAACTTGTGTATAAATGGGACACACGACAACTGAGATCAGCAGCATAAAACTACAGACAATTATAGAAAGAATAAATATTGCATTCCACATGGTGAAATCCATAGATTATTATATCTGCAGATACAACACACGGCAATGAGCCGAAAGCACTGCAGGAAATAATTTTAAGTACATGTTTCACCTTATTTTAATTACCATCAGTCAACATTTCTACACAATAGTTTGAACAACAAAGATAAAGTTACAAATGTCTGCAGCATCTTGGGGAATAAAGCATGATTAGATGCCACAAACGACATCTCCAACATCTATTGTCCTGGTTTTCACAGCAAAGATTCAATACATTGCATATAGCTAATTCACAGGAAAACCAAACAAATATACAATTAGCAATTCAACTTGATCATGTGCTGTTGTGCATGAATGTCCATGCTTTTCACGAACTAAACAGTGTGCTTAGACACATAAAAAATGGAAGTAATTAGAGGGTGAAAAGCACTTTACACTGTAGATTTCACCTTCGCAAAGCACACCAAAAGGAGTCGGTAAAAGGAAATGAAAGCAGCAACTTCAAGAAAGCAATGTTTTTAAAAGCACTAATTAATATTGTACTCTACTGGTGCAGGATCTCGTTTCATATCATTTATTTACTCTGATTTGAAATTTAGTACAGAACATATCCTAATATTGTATGGAAGGTAGGCTGATAAATGATGATCATGAGCAATTTCAAAGGCGAGGAGACATGAGAAAACATGAAAAGTCGAAGAAAAAATACGTTAATTAAGGATACATGTCTATAGGAAGAATTTACCTAAACCCTATGAAGAATTAATAGGGCAGCAGAAATACGAATTTGACAGCACTGGATGGATTTGGATCACTGCTTTTCGCTAGTAATTGGTAAAGATGGTATCAGTTTATTGGATTACCATAAGTTGAGCCACCGTGGAAACCGCCTCCTGTGGTCGCTTCATAAACATGGGAAGGGTCAAGCATAGGAGATGAGTGTGACCCCTCATTTCTGCGGCACTCTCCACCACTACCATTGGCATCACCCAGATGCAGTTCGGATATATAAGGAAACCTATCTCTTCTGTCAACTCCTTGATCATAAAGCAACCCTTTGAACACATGTCCACCAATCTTAACAACTGCTTCATATGCAAACTCATCCTCACCGGCCTCCACCGCCGTCACTTTTACACACTTGAATACTGCCGGTGCACGAACTTGCGCCGGCAATGTCTCTTTAAAACCCGCATCTGCAAACACAAAATTCAGCAGAAAAAAAAACCCTACTCAAATTTCAACCTCCAAAAACAACCCTAATGTTTTTTCTAAAGAGAGAGAAAACCCAATCTTAAAAAACAGACAAAGGTGAAAAAAGAAACAAAAAGAAGCACCGAAAGAGAAAGTAAAACGAACTTTGGGGACTGCAGCTAGTGTCAAAGCTTCTAGGAGGAGTAGCGTTTGAAGTTGATGTATGAGAAATAGTTGTGGTCTGTGATGTTGTAAGTCTTGGCTTCTTAGGCGCAGCAGTCGACCCTGACAATCCAGCAGCAGCAGCAGCAGCAGCTCCAGCCGCCATGATCTGACGCTCTCTCCGTCTTGCAGCAGGTACCCATGTGCTCTTCACGTGAGTATGGCAATCAAAACTCCGACTTTTACAACAAGTTCTACATCTCCTATAGGCACAATCTTTCTTAGCTTGATTCCCACAATCTTGACACGTGACCCCGGAGCTTGAACCCGAACCACCACTCCCGCCTCCCGTCCCACCTCCACCACAGCTTTGCATCAAATTCATGGAAGTGGAGTTGTTATCTGGGACTGAAGACGATTTATTAAGATAATGAGGAGAATCTTGGTTCTGCCATAACTGCATCCTGGTGAATTTGCTATGACCATTACTATTCAACAATTCAGGGTCTTCCCCATTTTGTGGAGCTAAGCATTGAGATGCTGTAAGAAGTGGGATAACGCCGACACCAAGAGCCGTGGGCGAATTCGTGGCGTTGATTTGGTTGTTTGCCATGATGGGATCTTGAGCATGATGATGGTTAAAAGACGCAGGAGTAACAACGACGAAATCTCGGAGACCAACCATCCCCATTTCAGGTGGAAACCCGTAGTTAACTGGACGACCCAAGGGTGTCCATTGAGTGTTAGTTGACACAGAGGGAGCACCCGCTGCGGCAGAGTTAGCGTTGAAGCCAAGGGAAAGGTCATCGGGGCCAGCTAGGAAAGAACTGGAAGACGGCGTTGCCCAATCAGCAGTGGCTCCTGAGTCTGATGCTAGTTGCCGTCTCCTGGTAGCCACAATTACAACGATAGTAACAAAATTATAGATGTATAATAAAGATGTCTCCTCCGATATCTAAAATCTCAACCTTTACAAACACAAAACATATGTACAAGAACAAAAAGTTAAGTATTTTATACTCCAAAAAAGCAGATGAAGTGGAGAAAGGGAGTTAATCTAAAGAAGCTATAGCCATGCGGGTGTTATATGAGTTGGAGAGAAGAGAGGGAAGGGTGGGGTCAAAATCTCTGAAATTGTAGCAGAAGATAAATAAAAAGAGAGGCGGTCATGAACACAACACAAGTTTATTGTTTCCTTGTTCTGCCAAAGTTTTCTGCCTAGTAAAGCGAGTGTTTCTGTCAGCTTCGTAGTAGCTACTGTCACTTCGGCTTTTAATTCATTAGGGTAAGACAATAGAAGATTTTGGGTTTTGAGATGGAGTGAGACTGAGCTTCCTTCTGCATAAACCAATAAAATAGTAGGAAAATATAGAATAAAATAAGGAAATTTTAGTCTTAAGCTGAGGGCCACTGCCCTTCTTCTTCTTCTTCTGCGGTTCAACTCTATCTTCTTCCTCTGCTATTTGTTTCTTCCTGTAAGGTAGGGTAAGGGTTCCTTTCTCTCTCTACCTCTCGTTTCTTTTTTCTTTCTGTAACACTTTCTCTCTCTACGAATCACAGAACCATGAAAGATGAGAGAAAGTAAGAAAGGAACATGCAACACGGTATAAAAGACTTCAGTTCTCCTCTACTCTTTCCCTAATTTTATTCTTCTTTTCAACCCTACTTTTCTTTTGCCTTACGTCTGGACACCATACAAGTTTATTTAATTATAGAAATAATTAAACTATAATATAATATAATATAAAAATATTCATTTTTTATACCCATTTTATTCTGTTTTAAAAATATCCTTTACAAATATATTAATATTCGTCTAATTTTAGATTATTCTTGTTTATTGGGTATTTTTTTATTATTTCCAAAAGGACTAGTCTACCACGTGCGTCGAACATTGCTGAACACCACTGAATATTATTAAATTAATTAATAAAAATTAAAAATTTTAAGGATTAAATATATAATTTTGAATTATTTAAAATAAAATTTTAAACAGATTATATTTTAATTTTTTAAATAATTTATTTAAATTATTTTTAATTTAAAAATAAAAATATTAAATCTAAAACACTAAATCATAAACTCTAAACCCTAAAATAATAAAACCATAAACCATAAAATCTAAAATATAATCAAACCCTAAACCCAAAAATAAAAAATTTGAAATTCTAAAAATCGTAAACCCTAAACTTGAAACCCAAAATTAGTTTAAGATTTAGACATAGGGGTTTTGGTTATTTTAGGGTTTAGATTTAGTGTTTAGGGTTTAGTATTTTTAGGGTTTTTGATTTAGGGTTTTGAGATTTTTAGGGTTAGAGTTTAATGTTTAGTGATCTAGGTTTTGAATTTTGATTTTAGGGTTTAGAGTTTAAGATTTTTTTTAAAATTAATTTAAATTAATATTTTATGCAATTATTAAAAAAAATTAAATAATATATATAAAAAATAATTTAATAAAAATATATTTTAAATAATTTACAATTATATGTTAAGTCCTTAAATTTTTTAATCTTTATTAATTAGTTTAATAATGTTCAACGATGTTCATCATTAGCGGTGTTTAACGGTGTTCGACGCCCGTTGTAGAATTTTCCTTTCCAAAATTATAAATTTTAAAGAAACTTAACTATCAGAAGTTTAAGGGTAATTGACAATTACCCTTAAACTCTAAACCCTAACCCTTATTTTCTATGTTTTAAACTCTAAACCTTATAAAAATACATCATACCCCTGATTTCTATGAATACTGCATCAAGGTTAATTGACAATTACTAAGTCAAAAGTTTAAGGGTAAGGTAGAGAAAGAGGGAGCAACACGTGATAAACAAGACAAACTCACTTTATGTTTATATTCGATGAATTCAATGCATATAATGTTTGAAGCTAATGACCAGACCAAGCTGTTATTATTGTTGTTGTTTTTCATGCTGTTAGAATTCAAAGAATATAACGTTTAAAACTAATGACATTTATTTATAATTTTATTGATTTTTTATGTTTTAAATTTTTAGATTAAATTTAGATATGTATTATATTCGGTGAAGATATTTTTATGATGTTCGATTTTGATGTATGATTTTTGATAATCTATCAATAGATTAATCTTTTTTTATGATTCGTTTGTTGGCACTGTCGATTTGTTCGTATTTATTTTCGATTGAATACTTTGAATGAATTTTTAACTTTTATACGTATGATAATTTATTTCATCTAAACTAATTAATTTTAAAATATATATATTTAAACTTACCATAATAATCATAAACTTTTATTAAATTTTAATTACTCTCTCATTTAATAAACTAATTTTTTTTTAATACAGAGTTTAATCTGTCCGTGTCATCTTACCTCACGGGCAAACATGATAGATATGTCTTCCCAAATCCCATACCTAATTATTGATTAATCACCGACCACCCTTATTTATGTTTTCTAATTATCCACGTTCATATTGTTAACTAACTGTCGGACCTTTTTTCCCTCTTTAAACCAGAGCCATGTTCATGCACCTGAACTCTTTTCTCTTTTGGTTTATTTTAAAATTTAAATACTAATTTCTTTTTATGAATATGATTCATTTATTTGATGTGAGAATCAGATAAACAGATACTTTTATAAAATAAAAAAATAAAAATATATAATATAATATACGAAGAAGCATTTCATTTCTTATAATATAATATAATATAATATAATGATACGGAATAAATTGTTAGAAGATATTTTTTTCTGTTTGAAATTTCATGTCTTCTTTGAGATTAAAAAATTTAAATTATTATTTATATAATTTTTTATAATAACTCTTTTTATTTATTTATTTATTAGTGTATGTATTTTATTATCTCTCCTATAATTTCAATAAAATCAATATTTTATAATAAAAAATCCTTTCGGACCGAACTCCATACGGTAATGTAGAGATGGGGAAAAAGTAGTTGCGGGCTATGTAATGTGTTAGGTTTGTCTTGGGCCATTCCCTTCCTGTCATGCTTGGTAATTAGGAATGACTTTTCTTCTTAAATGATTTTAACGTGTATTTTTTATCATCTAAATAAATGAGTAATTCTCAAAATATAAGAATAAATGTAGTTTCCCTTATGATATCACTATTTTTATCAAATATATCACATAATTATTTGATATATAAGTAGAATATTTCTTATTTATTTGTTAACAGTTTAAGATTAATAGTATAGAGTTGTATAAAATTAAAAACACATTTTTATGAAATAATTTTTTTTATGAATTTTATTCATCCAAAAAACCTCAAGTTATATCACCTAACAGAAGAAATAAAATAAAAATAAAAGGCTTATGCCTAACCAACAATCAAAAAATATTAAACACTATTATGCTTCACTGTGTGCTAATCCTCCCGTGAGTATCCAGTTTGCAACTAGATGACTATCATAAGAGATTTTTTTTACAATCTACTAGTCTGTCTCTAATATCCTGCTTTATTATAACAAGAATTTCAGAATTTGAACATCCTTGTTTTCTATGTACTCATCTATTTCTTTCTTGCCATATGTAGTTATTCGACCCACACTAGGCTAACCGAGGAATGGTAGTTCTTAACGAACGGCTTCTTCCCTACTATAATATCCACTTAAGAACTTCGGTCCAACAACTATGAAGCATATCCAAATCACAATCTCATAATTGTCTTGAAAAAACACAATCACCAAATAAATGATCTCGTGCCTCTACATTACTTTGACAAAAAAGGCAATGAAAGAGTGTCGAGAGATAGAAAGCTTATTCCAAACAATAAGAATCCAATATACCTTTTCACGTTTATATCGGACCATTTCCTAAACTTTCTTTACTTTGAACTGTGCTTGTAAACTAAATATAAATTCATTTTTTTAAATCAGGAATATTAATTAAATTTGAATAAGTCGTGCCAATGATTCGATAAGATGTCAACACTAAATATAAATTCATTATTTAAAAATATATTAAATAATTACTTGATTAAAAAAACTACATTTCCAAACGGTATTACTTTGTTCAACCTTTTCTTTTCTCTAAAAGAGTGGGTCGTCTGAATTTAATGCAAAACAATTATTAAATTTGTTGATAATTCGAAACAATTAGATTTAATTTAGAATACTATTCCAATCAAGAGTATTTTTAAATTGATTTATATTAACACAAAAATAATTTTTTGTATGGATCAACAAAGGAGACATCAAATTTTAAAATCATATTAAATAAATATTTCTAAAAATAAGTAATCAAACAACTATTAATTAATTTTATCAAGCATCTTTATATAATCGATTATTACAATCCGCTAACAACTAATTTAACATGCTATCAACTATTTCTTTATTGTCCATTTATTGATTTTATAATTAAAATATTTGATCTGAAATACCAATATTTTTCTTATTTATCACTGAACTAAATAGTATGTTTCAGATAAATCTCTTTTCTTTCCCTCTAATTTGCATCTTAATTAATACTTGGATAAATATCTGTTCTTTCGCTCTAATTTACTCTTCATTAATTCCACATGCCTACGGCAAAGATATATAATTCGGGTTAGGACTTGGGAGGGAGTCGATAGATATTTACATATTCGATCTAAATTAACGAGTCATAACTTAAATATCCATGGTTATATCTAAAAAGATGCAAATTGCAACTTCCATCTGGCTTCTGCTACATGCATGTTTTGCATGGCCAATCAGTGTAATTCTCACTCAATTGTTGTTAATGAGAAGTAAACCGACAAATACATTGATTGAAACTTGAAGAACTGAATCAAATAATTACAGGTAAATCAAAACAAGAACAATCCCAGATGAAGTACCAAGCATAGTTTCCTCTGTATTAAATCAGTATTGATTAATTCTCCCTTTGTTTCCATTCCAAACCTATGAACCTGCAAGGTGAGAATCTGACCTTGTTCTCTGAGATTGTCTCAAGTTTAGGCGACCAATCTTGGTGTTTAGACACAACCAGTGTCTCGTAATGTTTCTTCAGCTCCGGAGTACTGCACAGGAAACCACTCCCGCTACAGCTCACGATTCCATCTCCTTCCTCGTTTTTAGTAATCAAACTTGTTATAAACTCCGGCAACACTTTGATCAGAACCCTACCGTCGGCACATTTAACGTACTCGAAAGGGCAAGCGCCGAAGTTGATCGGAGAAGGTTTAGGGCTACAGCTAGAGGTATAATTTAAGTCGGCAAGAGAAGAAGCTGTCAAGACCTTGCATGCAAAACGATCGAGTGGGAGAACAAAGTAAGTCCGTCCCGGAATGAGATCATCGTCCATGGATAAAGCTGGGATGGGTTGACCGATGAAGAAGGCTTCTGCATGGCAAACCATCTTGTCGGGGAACTCAAACATGACCTCACCGGCGGTGTGTTTTCCATTTAGGGTTCTGGTGCTTCCTTCCCAGAATATCAGCTTCACTGAAGACCTCGGATTTGAATGGAAACGTGGAGCTACTGAATTTCCCATTACTATAATCAGAGAAAACATAGAAGATGAAAGGGTTTATAAAACAGAACCGAAAGGTTGAAGATTTGACTGGGATCAAGTCTTATCTTTCATGGTCAACAATGGCTGCCGTTTGGGAAAACTCAGCTCCTGCTGTCGCTATCAGTCTCATATACAACACATTTTTTGTAACTTCGGTTACTGTTCTAAGATATTTAGATTGAAATATGGGAAATAGTAAAATTGTTTAATGGAAACTTCTGATTTTTATGTTAATTCTTTTGCGTGACATTTTAGCTTATTTTTAAGTTTAAAAAAAAAATTCTACGACGGGCGTCGAACACGCTGAACACCGTTAATGATGAACATCGTTGAACATTATTAAACTAATTAATAAAGATTAAAAAATTTGAAGACTCAACATATAATTATAAATTATTTAAAAAATATTTTTATTAAATTATTTTTTATATATATTATTTAATTTTTTTAATAATTGCATATAATATTAATTTAAATTAATTTTAAAAAATTAAAAATCTTAAACTCTAAACCTTAAAATCAAAATTCAAAACCTAAATCACTAAACATTAAACTCTAACCCTAAAAATCTCAAAACCCTAAATCAAAAACCTAAAATCAAAAACCCTAAAAATACTAAACCCTAAACACTAAATCTAATCCCTAAAATAACCAAAACCCCTATGTCTAAATCTTAAACTAATTTTGGGTTTCAAGTTTAGGGTTTACGATTTTTAGAATTTCAAATTTTTTATTTTAGGGTTTAGGGTATGATTATATTTTTAGATTTTATGGTTTATGGTTTTATTATTTTAGGGTTTAGAGTTTATGATTTAGTGTTTTAGATTTAATATTTTTATTTTTAAATTAGAAATAATTTAAATAAATTATTTAAAAAATTAAAATATAACCTGTTTAAAATTTTATTTTAAATAATTCAAAATTATATATTTAATCCTTAAAATTTTTAATTTTTATTAATTAATTTAATAATGTTAAGCGGTGTTCATCGTTAGTGGTGTTCAGCAATGTTCGACGCACGTGATAGACTCATCCGGTTTAAAAACGTATACAGTATCTGTTTTTATATAATAATGTATTTAATTTTTGATTTATTTGATATTGAACATTAAATTAATCAACCGTTTAACTATTAAATTAGATTTAAGAAATAATTAAAGAGAAAACTAAACCATATATTAGATTAATAATTTAATCCGTATATATTTAAAAATTTACTATTTTGATAAAAATATTAATTAATTTAATTTTTTTATTGCTCTTCTAGTTTTAGGGTTTAAACCTGACTAATTTAGACTGACCCGGGTTGTACACCTAATATTGGTGGGTGAGTCACCCAATAAGGTTTTTCTGTGTACAGAGCGTCTCGAACTTGAGACTTGTTTAGGCGAAACCAAGCTGCTTACCACTTAGACCAACCCCTATCGATAATTAATTTAATATTTTGATTTAAGCGCCTTTTAAGTCATTATCAAATTTTAAAATTAAATAAATTGATTCTTAAAAAAGAAAACGTAATTTACTCTCTCTATATTTAATCAACTTTATAATTTTTACTGAGATGATGATTTATTACTTCCTCCGTCATTTAAGCAATTCAATATTAACTTTTTAAAGTTCATTATTAAAATTTTGATCATAATTATTTTAAATATTTTAATTTATTAAACTTTGACCATAATTTATTAATTTATTTTTAAACAATTTGATTATAAGTTTTTTAAAAGATACATATTTTTTATTTTATTTTTATCAATAATAGATTTAAAATTATAATAAGTTAAAATTAAAAAATTTGACCAATAAAAATTAATACTAGACAAATAAAATAGAACGGATGGAATAATAAATAACAAAGTGGTATACATTTTTCATCTTCATTAAAAATAAATGCATGAATTATAAATTGTTTAATTTATTAATAAATGAATTAATAGTATAAATAACAAACAATAACGGTACATAAACTTTCCTTTATATCGGTATTAGATAAGTATATTAAATAAATTAAATAATTTATAAATTTATTAATATATTAACATTTATTAATAAAATGTACGTTTTAAAAGTGAATAAATAATAAAATTTACAATAACATTAATTTTTTTATCAATACATCTTACAACAAAATCTTAATTCAACTTTTAATTAATCTAATTTTTAAAAATATTAAATAATTTAAAATTATAGTTTCTCTATTCTTTATAAAAATAATAATTATATTTTAAATTGTATAATTTAAAAATATTAAAATAATTAAAAAGAAAATAATTGTGTTTGTTCCAATTTCCGGAGAAAAGTGACACGTGAGAAGGCAGATATTTTTGTGTGATGACGTGGCTGAATCTGATTGGAGATGGCACCTCATTAGAATGTCAACTTCTCTATGACTCAATACGGTGCATTTTCATTTTTTCCACGTAATATATTAATTAATATGCCTTTACCGTAACAGTAACGCACCAATGACTTGACAAAGCCCAATCACATTGCGCCACGAGTCAAACAATACCCGCAAAATCCCTCTACTTCAAAATTTCCAGCCGCATTTTCTTTTTCTATTGGCTCTGTCAGAACTTTTAGATGACAGCATCGTGGAGAATAGCAACAAAATTAACTCCAGCGTTGAGTAAAAACTAGTAAAAAAAACACCCAATATATATCCATAAAAGAAAACAGAAATCAAATTCTAAAAAGAATTAAGAAAAATATTTTTTTTTGTTCTCCGATCTGTGAAACTTCATCGACCGTTAGAGAGAGAAAGAAAGGAGACCAAGATCAAAGGTTATAATCCCTAATTTCACTTGGAAATTCATCTGAATCTTGATTTTCTTTTAAAGAATCTTTATTATTTGATTAAATCGTTTCGGTTTATTTATTCTTGTTGTAGGTGCAAAGAGGCTCTAGTCTTGTTTGCTGAATTAATAAACGACGACGATGAAGAAAACTGAAAGAATCGCCAATTTGGCATTAGCAGGTTTGCCTGTTATTGTTATATTATTGATTAATTTTAGTTTGCTCTCGACAGAATTCTTTTCTTATTTGGATAATCTCTTTCATTTCTTTATTCAGTTGTTCAATTTAGTTGAGTTGGAGCTGAGAAGATTTAGTTAGTTAATGTGTATCTTGGTCTGAGTTGCAAAGAAAATAAGAGAACTGAGGGGAAATAAATGATTTGAGGGTGAAATTTGGGAATGTGTAGTTTGGGTAGAATGGGTTAGCTTTGTTATTTCAGACACGTGATCTCTGTATTATTTATAAAGTAATGATGGATTGCATGTGGAAAATTTAATGGAATTACATTTCATTCGATCTTAATCTTTGCAGTTTTCTTTTGAAGAAAAGAAACAGAATTTTATGTTCTCTTTGATTGCTGTCTTGGATGTAAAATCTACTACTTTATTAGTAATTAAGAATTAACAAAATCCTTCTGTGTTGTTTTCTAATGGTACAATCATGTTAGAATTTGTGTTATTTTTCATCTACTCGCATTTTTAATTGTATAGGATTTTGTTCTTTACACTTTTGTTTCCTTGTATATACTTTTTTTATGAACCAAAAAGTAATCACCATAAGTATCAATCAGTATATGCACTCTGCATTACATACCTCCATCTCTTTTAGTTCAAATGCATTATTATGTATCTTTGAATATGTTAGATTTTATACATCATAGATCTTGCTTAATATACTGGTGAGATGATAGATATTGGCCTTGCGGCTGATTTTTTTAAAGAATAATTGGAACCAAGTGTGTTGTTATCGAGTTACTGTCAGATTTGAAAAATCTAAGGAGCCACATGTGTGCTTAAGAAGCTGGACTCTTTTTCTAATAGCAGCATTGATTTGCTAAATGTAGGGTTGACACTGGCACCGCTTGTCGTGAATGTAGACCCTAATCTGAATGTTATTTTGACTGCATGCCTCACAGTATATGTGGGTTGCTATCGCTCTGTTAAGCCAACTCCACCATCTGTGAGTATTTTTAGGATTTAAATTAATTTTTGCCGACTGTCTTTTATTAAGGTCTACGGATCAAAATTGGCTGACAATGTGATATGTTTCATACAGGAGACAATGTCTAACGAGCATGCTATGCGTTTTCCATTTGTTGGAAGTGCAATGTTGTTATCACTTTTCTTGCTGTTCAAGTTTTTGTCAAAGGACTTGGTTAATGCTGTCTTGACATGCTATTTCTTTGTGCTTGGAATCATCGCTCTTTCGTATGTTCTTTCCATTTGGATTCACTGCTACATTTTACCTTTATACAACTAATGTCCCTGATGTCATATTTGTTTGTATATTCATCTTATTTATTCTTTTTGCCATCATTCTAAGGGCAACGATTGTGCCTGCCATAAAACGCTTCTTGCCGAAGCATTGGAATGAGGACCTTATCATTTGGCGTCTTCCGTACTTTCCTTGTATGACCCTTTCATTATTCTTTTTAAGTTTTCATATTCAGTTTTATTTGTAAGAGGATGTTTTTGTTAAAGTTTTTGAGCTGGATGTAACCTTTTTTACTTTTGTTATAATTGTTGCTTCAACTGTATCTCCTTGTGACATATTATGCTTCATTTGGCTTTATTACATCTTACATTTGATCAGAAGATTCTGGATATACCCATATTCTTGAGTGTTTCTTCCTGAGTGCTTTTATGTTATTTGCCTTTTCTATGGATATACCTATTTTTTAAAATTTCTTTTCATCAGAGAGCACTAGGTGCTTTAAGTTTTCTTGGGGTTATTTTTTAAAGTTCCTGTTCAATTTTGTTCAAGTATTTGCGTTACGAATTTACTCAGATCCAAAATGGAGTTAATTCTTTGATTGTCCTGACTCCTGATACCTTTTCTTTGGGACTCTATGTTCCTTTGGCAATTTACGAGTGGTGGCACTCTATGTCCATGATTGACTCCTTAGAATTCTTGTTTGATCTAGTTGACATTACCTTGCTTGTATTATTCAGAATGATGTTTTTTCCTTATGCCTTTCTTGAACATTCTTAAACAGCTTTTGAAATCGAGTTTACAAGGTCTCAGATCATAGCTGCAATCCCTGGAACATTTTTCTGTGCATGGTATGCTTCGCAGAAGCATTGGCTGGCTAATAACATTCTGGGTCTTGCTTTCTGCATTCAGGTTTGGCTGAATACTTATTATTTTTTTTTTTTTGCTTTTCGCTATTAAGTTAATTTGGTGCTTGATATCTAATTCCATTTCTATGATATTGCCATGAGACCCGGACTAAACAATATTTTTAGGTATGTTCCTTGTCACGAATCCAACACTGAAATTGGAGGTTCATATTTTTGTTAGCTGAAAATACCTCTGGATGAGCAAATTACTAAAAGGAAAATATGTTCCTTTGCCCATGCATTTTAAGTTGTCTAACAGATTTTGATTTGTAATTTGCTTCAGTCTGTCATGTAACTTCATATATTGACTATGAAACAATTTATGTTGGCATTGTTGCTCTGATAATTTGATACAGTTGAATTTTTGGCTAGGGTTTAATTAAGCAGCTCCAAGATTATGAAAATATTCATATTCTTTATGTTTTGATAATTTTATGATGACGATATTTATCTATATTTCATCGCCTTGTTGGCTTTTTTCTCCCATTTATTGAAGTTTATGGCTGTTCTTTGTCAAGTTGGCATACACATATTAGCTAGGCTCTGTTTGAAGGCTTTGATTGTTGGTCTTTGCAGGGTATTGAAATGCTTTCTCTTGGATCTTTTAAAACTGGTGCCATTCTCTTGGTAAGAAATTGATTTGCGGTATTAGTTGGTTCTTCATGGGAAGTGTTTATTCCATATTAGTGAGACAAATTAGCTTCATAATTTATTTATTTATTTATTTTAACAAGTGTAGTAATGTTTGCATCAGCTGATTTTGATCTTTGAATAAAGCATTTTTTTATAGTTTTTTAAGGTTTTATCCATAGACCCAGTTTTTTTCTTAGCAATCTGTTTTTTTGGCAACTTGAATTGATCCTTGTAGCTTCTATTTTATAGTTTGCTTTGATTAGCCAAATTGGCAAAGCTATATTTTACTATTATTTATTTGTCTTCTCGTATTTAGCTATGTTTTCTTTGGTATAATTTCCTCCATCTTTATGCGGTGCAGGCTGGGCTTTTCGTATATGACATTTTCTGGGTTTTTTTCACTCCTGTGATGGTCAGTGTTGCAAAGTCTTTTGACGCTCCTATAAAGGTCTGTTCTTTTTTCAATTGAAATACATAGATCGGTTTGTTTCCCCCCTGACATATGTACTTTGTATTTTCAATGTATTATTAAATTTGTTACCAATGGCGATCTGATTTCTTTTGAACAACTTTTCTGCAGCTTTTGTTCCCAACAGGAAACTCTGCACGACCATTTTCCATGCTCGGTCTTGGTGACATTGTAATTCCTGGTATATGTTTGATATCTTGTTTTAGTTGGTAGGTATAATATTAATACATGCTGTTGTTGTGACCTTTACTCTTGTTTAGCATTTCTTGTTTTCTTAGAGAAAGTACTCTAACATCTTGAATTTTGAAGCAGGAGGTGTCTAAATAACTGTTTCCTTTCCTTGCCGTATTTTGTTGTATAACTAGAGGTCTGATAAGTTATATGCGTTGAAATTTTAAGGCTTACCAATCATTTAACTTCAGGCAGAGCCTGTTAAATTAGCTTTAAGAAGTCCATAAGTTATATGCCCGAGTTCTATTTAATACGGTATTCTATTTGTGGAGTATGATCTCATTTATTGTTGTAGGCTCAATTGATTTGCGTTGTTTGGTTATGAAGTTTTAGCCAATGGCGCTGCAAATTTTGTGCAGCAATATTCTGAGTATTAGTAATGTACACAATATGGTTAAATCTAAATTTACTTGGTTAACTAAATGTTTTACTTTTACTTTCATTTTGATCGACTATTATTCCCTTTAACAGATATATTATGACCAATTATTTTCTGTTTTTATATTGATTTATTTTTCCCTTACAGGTATTTTTGTAGCACTAGCATTAAGATTTGATGTATCTAGAGGGAAAGAGAGCCAGTATTTTAAGAGTGCATTTTTGGGATACGCAGTAGGAGTGGTCCTTACTATTGTTGTCATGAACTGGTTTCAAGCTGCGCAGGTAAACCCTGTATCCACCCTCTGTTTTATCATCTCTTCCTGCTAATTCCTGCACAAATGTATCAAGTGGAAGTTTAATCCTGTGAGAATCTGCTTTTAATATTGTTCTTTTCAGCCTGCACTTCTGTATATTGTACCGGCTGTTATCGGGTTCTTGTCTGCTCACTGCATTTGGAATGGAGAAGTCAAACCGGTTTGTCCTCCACCCTTGTTTGATTCTCTCTGGCATTATGTTCTTGGCATGAACTCTTTAATTCAATTTCCTTTTCAGTTGTCTTTTTGCTTAACATTCTATAACCTGAAGAATGTTTTAAAAATTTGCATCCTGAATGATATTTATAGTTGTGGTGTTAGAAAAATTAGTCCAAAGATCAGGTCAAGTATCTTCCTTAGTTATGGCACATAACATTTTCCACCATTCAGGTTATCCACGAATTGATTATCATGTATATTCAGGATTACGATATGGTTAACACGATCTAACATGATGTGCAGTTATTGGAGTTCGACGAGTCGAAGATTGTGGTAACGTCTCAAGACGATAGCAGCGACGACAAGTCTAGCAAGAAGGTGGAATGAGTTCAGAACCAGAGAAGGAGATATAGTGTTCACTTTTAAGGTCAATCTTGGCTAACTTTGTTCTCTACTACTACAAAACCGTGGTGACAGATTTCGGAATTAAGTAAGAAATAACTACTAACTTTGTTTTTAAAAAATAGATATTTTGAATCTCTCTTGTTTATTTCTTAAAAGGTTAGTTGAATTTGTTTATTTTTTAATAATTATTCGATATATTATTAAACAATTTAAAATATATATAAACATATATTATTTTATAATATTTTTAAATTAATAAAAAAATTATTTACGATGCTATGCAAATTTTGCTGTAAATTTGTCATCAAAAAGTTGGAATTTCAGTCTCGTCAGAAAAAACTTCCAGTTTTAAGGATTAAAAATTTATATAAGTATGTAATTATTAAAATGTTAGGATTACTAATCATATCACACAAAATAATTTAAAGAATAAACTTTTTATTCTGTCTAATTCACGAATCATGTGAAGCATCGAAAGCACAACAAATAATAACACTCTTACTAAATATGAAATAAAAAAATTAAAAAGAAAACTTAATAAAAATATTATTAATTAATAGAGTGATAAATATATTTATATTATCTCATCTAAGATAAATTTAAATTATAATATTTATTTTTTAAAAAAATATAAAAGTTCAGTGGTTAAAAAATTACATGTAATAAGAGGAAAAAACAAGAAAAAGTAAACTATACGAAGATAGAATTATGGTGTGTTTAACATTGTTTTTCAAATCAGCTTTTAGCTTTAAAAGCTGGTTTGAGATCAAAAGCAATACTATATAGATAATTTTTTTTAAAAAAATTATTTTTAAAAAGTACTTTTCAACCAAACAAAAGTTAAAATTTTAAAATTCAAAGATATTTCTGTAAAAAAAACTTTTTTAAAATATTTTTTATCATATTTTTTAATAGTTATGCTAAATTGACCTTAAGTAAAGGTGATTATTAAGTCTGTCGTTATACCATGATTTAGAGAAGAATTTAAGTTAGTTTTGGTCCCAAGCCCTTTTAATTAGTTATGAGCCCAAATACTTATTTTTGTTGTTGTTCTTTCTATTTCCTGCCGCTCACTACTCTTTTTCTTCAGCCGCCCGCTGCTTCTGTTCTTCGATTAGTTCATTTTCCCATTTCCGCCATATATATTCGCAAAAATCTTCCTTTTCCACGATCCAATCTTATGTTGTTATTTTCCCGCCTGCCGACATATCCTGTACGTATTCCGACGTGTCCGTGCTTCATAGCGGTTAAGTCTCTCTCTCTCTCTCGTGTAAAGAAAACAGAAATCTTTACAAGTATTGTTAAACTCTATCGAAACCTCAATTTTCCTGGTGTAGATTTAAGCAGCGGCAAAATCCCACTTCGGTATTTAATAGAGTATCCCGGTGGCAGTGCCATAAGGTGATGAAAACTACACTTTATGGCATCGAAACTGATTAGAATCGCTTCCTATGAAGCTCAAAACCAACTAGAAACCTCTTTAAGGCAAGCTTTTGAACTTCTCAAATCAAAACTAAGACCCCCTTTTTCGTTAGCAATCCCAAACCCTCAAGAATACACTCAACTTAATCAAGCTATTCTTTATGGTCTTTTAATCGAACCCCATTTCGCCAAGAGTCATATTAAGCACTTGCATGCTATTGTCATTGATGGGTATAAGCTGTTTTTAAGTTTACTGGTTGGAATTGTTAATGAATTGTATGCAAAGCTGGTAGACTCGGTCAAGGAACAGTTGATTTGGGTTACTAAAGAAATTATTGATGTTTCCGCTATAGGAATTGATAGTTTGTTGGTGTGTTTATTGAGGCAAATTGTTGGTGGTGATTTTAGTGATGGGAATCTTTGGTTATGTTTCGAATTAGTGAGTCTTTGTTTAAGTAAATGGGATTGTTTGTTAGAAGAAAAGCCTGTAGTTTTGACTAGTGCATTATATACATTTCTTCGTTTATTAGCTGATCATTGTAGGGTATTGAATAATCCGAAGCTAGAGATGTTAAGGCGATTGGAGATTGAGTTTTGTGTCAAAATGTTGAGGGATCAGTTTCATCTTTGTTTGAAGATAGGGAGGGATCTTGTTCGATTATTACAAGACCTCTTTCATGTACCCGAGTTTAAATCTATATGGAAAGATCTGGTTCTGAATCCGAGTGTGTTTAGAACTGCTGAGTATTTGGATGTTTCTCAGTTGTATTGCACAAGGACTTCAAGTCGTTACTTTTTATTGCGGATCACTCCTGAAATGGAAATACAATTGCGATTCTTACTCACACATGTGATGCTTGGTAGCCAGAAACGATATCAAATATGGTTTGAAAAGAAATTTCTTTTAGGGCCTGAGAGAGAGAGTGTTATAGTTGATATTGTGCGGTTCATATGTTGTGCACACCACCCGACAAATGAAATTCTTCAGTCAAATATTATTCCTAGATGGGCTATTATTGGTTGGCTACTAACATGTTGCAAGAAGAAATATATTGAAGCTAATGGGAGGTTGGCATTGTTTTATGACTGGCTTTTTTTTAATGAAAAAGTGGACAATATCATGAATATTGAGCCTGCAATACTGTTAATGGTCTGCTCCTTGCCTAAATATATTAACTTTACTCACTCCCTTCTTGAGTTTTTACTACTTCTTGTGGACAACTATGATTTGGACCGTAAAAACATTATAGTCGGGGGTGTTTCATCAGCTTTCAAGGCACTTGTCCAGAAAGGTGTCATACATTCATTGGATGTTCTGATCCATTGTGATGCACTTTCTTCTCCTATAAGAGAAAGGCTTCAGAATTTATTGTTAAATGATCAATGTAAAGTTCCTAAAGATTTGCTTCCAATTGATCTTCCAAGTCACTCTACGGCAGCCTTGAGTTTGCCTGATGTTGCATGTACAGTAAACCCTATAGCATTCACGAATGAACAACTCACTTGTGAAGGGGGAGCTGGTTTAAGACCTGTGGTAGCTTCTGTTCCAGTTTTAGATGATTCAGTTAATACATCTACTTTGCAGGTTGTTGCTGTTGACATTGAAGTAGATGCTATTGAGAGGTTAGCTGAAAATATTGGAGAAATTATCAAGGAGTCATATACAAGGGGCCTACAAACTTTGGAGGCCATTCTATTGTCAATTATGAATCAATGTAATCACGGACAAACTAGTTACTCTTTTTGCTCACAGAATCTAGTATCTAAGATCGCAAAGGAATTTGAGTCAAATGGATACCAACTCTTTACTTCACTGGGGACTCTTGCAAATATTGTTCAGTGTGATGATGAAATTGGTTCTGCTACGGCAATAATAACCCGCACCTTCATCTTTTCTCAGAATGAAAGGATACAAGAAATGTTGTTGCTCTGGGCAAGGAATGGTTTTCCGGTAGGGGCACGTCTACTATCATATGCATCCAGAGTAGCAAATGAGGTGTATGCAGCAGGATGTTTTGGAAATTCAGATGCGGAGGCTAAAGTAAGTGTGTCAAGGATGCCATTGTTGGCATACCATTTGGATGGATATTTTACTTTTCTGAACAAAAGACAAGGAGATTCCTCTAAATCCTTCGTTTCCGTTTCAGAAATGGATGAGAAGGTGATTGCTAACTTGGTCAATGGTGCCTTTTCTGCTTACAAACATTTCCTTTTATCCTCAAGAGCCATCTTACACAAAGAAGCGGATACCTCTCCATCAAAGCTCCTGTTTTCCGACTTAAAGGATTGTTCTGATTGGAAAAGAATAAATACGAAAAACTTATTCCGCAACACCTTTTGTTATCTTTCAGATTTATCCCTATGTGAGGAAGACATTATTAGATTGCTTGTAGAAAAACTGGATTATGCCGAACTTACAGAAATGCAGTTTGAAGTTCGAATGAAGAAGTTCTGTTTATGTGGAGACAATCCAAAACTTGTTTTCCATTTAATTAAGAACTCTCTCAACTGGAACCCTGTGGAGCAGCATAAACTCTGGGGATTGATTGGAGCCGAGCTTTCAGTTTCTAAGGTTCAGGTTGAGAAGATCATTGTAGAATTTTTTGGCTCTGGGGAAATAGATGGAAACCTTAGTGCAATAGCAGTCGGAGGTTTTCTGACTCTCTGCAGTTGCCGTGCACCAACACCAGACCTCATTGGCACAATCATGTCATTGCCTAATAATTTCTTTGAGGACTTTACTGCAGCTGCTTTGGCTACATGGGCTGCGTCTAACACCTCAATGCTATTCGAAAGTTTAACCAAGTTTGCTGAGAAACTTAAAATGAAAAACACATGTCCCAGTTTCTTGAATTCAACCGAGATTGAGATAAACCAATCTGCCATTTTCTGGTTGTTGAAATACTTTAATGCAGAAGGGATGAATGTCTCTGACATGCTTAGCAACTTTAACCCCAATGGTTAGAGATTCCAAGATGGAGAATTTGAGCCAGGAATGCACCCTATCCCTGCTTCTGCTTCCATCGGAAAATCACCATTATCGAAGCTGAATTTGCAAGCCAGGGACGAAGCAGCTGATCTGAAAGGTAATTCCAATAATCTCGAACATGAGTGATCCTGATAAATTATAGTACATACTTTTGTTGTAAAATTGCATGTAATGTTTATGAATATGTTTAATTTCTACACCTGTGTTAAATTGTGCATTTATGCTATATATAATGTTCCTGACTAATTTGATTATACATGTCAAGTGTTTTTTAGTTATTATTTTATGTCTAAAGTATTTACTTTTGTGGGATATAATCTACCTCCAATCCAATTCTTTGTGTTTGTCGTGCCATATTCATGTCTTAGATATTATATATTTCATATAAAACTTAGCACATTAATATCACACAAGTGAAAAAATTATTATCCTAGAAAGGGAAAAAACCATGGTTGTTCATAATTTCATATGACTAGTCCTGCTCTGTTTCACAGCAAAGACAAAGTTATCATGTTTAAACTTGGATCCGTGCTAGCAGGTAAAGGTCATCTTTACTGAGTGTTTCAAACAGATGAAGGTCTTTCCCTTTCTAGTATAAATGTACTTCAGTTTCCATAATGTATCATTCGAGTTTTTTCTTGAACCTTTATAAAAATATATTTTATTGGTGCTTTTCTGTGAAATTTCTGATTTGTTTATGCTGATCATAGATTAAGTTGTGGTCGAATTGGTAATAACTTCAGATGTTGCGTTCAGTCTAGTAGCACGCTGAACTTTTAGCTTTACATGTTCTTACTTTAACCTGGTAAACAGGTTGTGGTGACTGTGGAAGGTGGACCAGGCAGGGGGGAATTATTTGGTGGCAGAGACTCCATGTCTTTTGCTGCCGTGGGTGTTGCAGCCCTAACCAGTGGACTGATGGCAATAACTTGAAGTATTTGACTGAAGATGAAGGTACTATGTCTCCTTGGATGCCTATTTTGGCTTTCGATGCTCCCATGATAACCATATAAACGCCCTTTGGTGTTCAGAACAGATCCATATAATTCCAACTGTTATCGAACAAAGTATAAAGATTCTGTCGCTGTAACTCATCATGATACAATAGATTCTCTCTGACTTTTTATAATCAAAGATAACCCAAAATATGTTGACAAATACCTGTAATGTAATCGTATATTTCTGCTGTTTTAAAACAATGGAATTTTGGTAATTTCAGAAAGCACAGATTTTCAGTTGAAACCGTATATCGTATAATTTAGATTTATCAATATATCTGGGTTAATTGATTGTCTTAAAAGATGACAGCCGCAGCCAAGTGGAGAAACATGGTAGATTTTGCTACTCAAATGGTTGGAGTAATGCAGATAAAGTGCTGTATTGAGATGTTTTCTTTAAAAAAACAAACTAAAATGATTGATATTCAATCATCACAAGAAGCAACAACACCAAATTCAAGCACATTTTGTCTTTTCATTCTTTCATTTTTATTTAATAAAATCTTTTCCCCACCCTAGAGTGTAGGAGAAGAAACATACTGCCTGGGTAAGCTAAATAGATCTTTCCCTTCAAATGGTGAAGTCCATTCATGAGAAACTGCACTCGAAGAAGCTTCTATAGTCGTCACTCCGCCATCCTGCAAACCCGGAATTGGTAAACCACTCCCATTAGGTGTAAATCTCATTGCTGGTTTAGCACTTAGTCCATTTGTTTTAGGATAATACATGTGAGCGCTCTTCAACGGAGATGTTGGTCCTAGCCAAATTCCACCAGGTTTAGGAGAAGAAGACAACCCCCGATCCAAACTCCAATCAATATTGGTGTAATCCAACTGTGCCATCGAGCTACCACTGCTCCAGTCAACTGGAGAAGTGGATCCTGATGAATTCGTAGAACCTGAGCCAGCAAAAAGTCCAAGTGAAGAGGCAGCTGCTAGCGTAGGTGATGCACCTGTTCTACTCCATAAACCATTTCCTCGGCTAGTTCCCGGAGAATCTCCTGGACTACTGCCTGTGAAGTGTTGCAGCTGAGGATAGTAATGCTGATGATGCATCTGATTTGAACTCAAGTTGTTGGAACTATAGCTTCTAGCACTTGCAATATGGGGTGTAAAGCCATTAGACTTTGTAAGTTCAACACCACTGGTTGGATACATATAGGGGATCGATCCAGGAGGAGATGAACTTATACTAGTAGCTGGAACCTGCTTTGTATTTACAGATTGGGGTCGCTGCATCACTATAACTGGTTCCCTAATTGAGGGCTGAAATTTCTTAAAATCACTTTCAAAGGCCACATTACAACTTTCTGTCTTTGCTGGTGGTGAGGTTTGCAAAGGTGAAAGGGAATAGGAAACCGAGGGATTTGATCCAGAATCTGGCCACCTTTTCTCAGCAGGCACAGCACTTTGTTGGGGTTTTGTGCATTCCAACTTAGGCTGTATTCTCTTCAAAGGCTGGGAACTTTTATTTATTAATTCTGAAGAACTTCCCACTGTAACGGCAGCTTTTGCATAGTTGAAATCTTTCTCATCCCTTCTTTGCAGTGTTGCAGTACATAGATTTGGTTTTGGTTGTGGCCTTATGGATATGTTCTGACTACCTGCAACTGACACCTTATTGGTACTAGCAGTCAGTGGTTCATAAGTTTCTTCTGGTTTTGGTGGAACAGGTGGGTTCTGCTTTAAAGATTTTAAGGATTCTGCTGCTTTCTCAAGGTCACCTTCAGCCGTAACAATTGCTCTTTCAACCTCCTGCTTTGTGCAGGCATATCTGATTTCCATGTCCGCAATTCGTGCAAGCTCTTCTGATATGTCAATTTTCAAGTTCCCACCACCAATGGTTGATTCATTATGCTTAACTGCTGCTGCTTCACTTCCTTCAAAAAGCCATGCCACAGATTCCTCCACTTTGCCTTCATTCAATACAAGAGCCATTGTAGCCCGCTCATGCGAGAATCCCATTGCTACAAGCTGCTGAGCAAGTGCTTCAAGCTTTCTTGACATGAGATAACCACTGCACCGCTCATGCAATTCCTGAGCTCGCCTCTCCTTCTGACGTTGATGTTTCCTCTCATTCTTTTGACGAATTTTTTCTCGCTTATCATTGTCAGCTCCTGGTATTATTTCCTGTTGGGCAGGAAGATTTGAAGCTTTTTCTTTGTGCTCTTCTGACTCACCTGACCAACTACCATTATTAGATATAGAATCATACTCGAGCCCAACTCCAAGTGAGACCCCCAAATGCTCATCTGTTTCATCTATGTTCCGGAAGCGACCATTACTTTGAAGAGGTGATGCAGATGATGATGGCACCGTTTCAATGGTATGGAATGTTCCCAAAAGTGGATTATATGCACTAGCCGGAACACCACTAACAGCATTAGCAGGTCCAGAAGACTTTGAAGAAGCCTTCTGAGATTCCTTGCTGGATTTTTTATCTTTAGACTTGGACTTGGATGCAGGAGACATCGTTGTGGCCAGATAAAGTCCTGAAAGGTTTAAGACAATAGTTAACAAAATCAACGATGTATGAAAAAGGTTAAGCAGTCAATTGACAGCAAGAGCTGTGGATATCTCATTTGAGTTATTCTCACAATTTCTTATCAAGCAAACTCAGATAGTTTTCACTGAATAAAGTGGTGAAATCCAAAAAGCTAACAAGTAAATTGATTCGAGGACTCCAGTCTTATGTGACCAAAATTTACTATCTTGTGCGTGGACTAAAATTTACTTCAGAGGGAATATTAACAGAGTATCAATGAAAGTACACCATATCAACAGTGTATCAAACTCCCAAGACAATTTCCGCAAGAAAAATTCCCTTCACAGAACAT
Organism: Abelmoschus esculentus; assembly: GCA_035048815.1. Classification (NCBI taxonomy): domain Eukaryota; kingdom Viridiplantae; phylum Streptophyta; class Magnoliopsida; order Malvales; family Malvaceae; genus Abelmoschus; species Abelmoschus esculentus. The sequence goes on from JAUCBN010000025.1 coordinate 1,961,642, forward strand.
GGCAATAATTGCAATTTTTTAATCAATTAAAGAACGATTCAAAGAATGAAATCACAATAGAATAGACTTTGAAAACACATACAAAAATGGTTTCTCTTTGTTTGGCATAATATGATCTCCATTTAGAAAAAAATTTAATGAAATGATTTTCAAGCTCATTCTGCGACCATAAATGTTGCAGCAAGTGCCTAATTCTAGCATATTCGCGAAACTTAGCTTCTGGGGTCTTTTTTTTCTTCCTCCTTTTAGTATATTTTACAAAAAGAAAGCCAATAAATTCAATCCTCATTGATTTTCAACGAACTCGAGAAAACCAACTAAATCCTAGCCAGAATGAATTGCAAGGCTTCTAGGGTCGGCAATTCTTAAAAGCAAATAGAAGAATGGAAGCCAAATGAATCACACGGCATTGCAAAGTCTTCCAATGGAAGACTAATTCTCTAATCCAAAAAATTAAAATTCACCCAAACAAGAAAGAATGCATAGATAAGATAAACTGCAGGTTAACACCCCATGTTTTCTGGATTTCGATCACAAAGAAATCAACTCCACCGCAGCCAAATTTACAAGAAAAGAGGCTATAAAGGACGCCTCCAGCTCATAAAAAATGTTTCCAAAAGCCCAAATTTAAGGTAAAAAGAGAAAACGAGAAATTATGGATTCAATGTCCCTGAATAATAAGACATACATCAAGACATCATATTTCAACCGATTATATTTCTTAATCAAAAAAAGCATTCAAAAAAGACAATCCAATCGATAAAATCACCAAAACACCATAAAAGGGGAGGCAATTCACGATTCTTCCGACAGAACAATGGAGATTCGATATAAATTTTAAATATACACAAAGAAGGTTCCACGACATGATAAATCACACAAAAAATTCCTAAAATAAAAACCGAAATTCAGAAAAGTTCTATAAAAAAAAGAAGGAAAAGGAAAAGGCAGTAATCAAAGAGGGAAAAGAGAACACTGGAGATACCTGGTAGAAGGGAAGTGAAGGATGATGGATCGAACGATGGAGATCGAAGGATCGAAGATGGGGAGAGATGGATGCGAATAGATAAAAAGGGGGGAGAGATGTCTTTCGAGGCCCAAACTGAATCGCTGGAATTAGGGTTCTGAGGTGTGAAATTTAATTTAGACACAAAAAAAGAGAAATATAAGAGATTTCTTAATAACCAAAATTCACTCGTTTATAACGGAAACCCATTTATACCTAGCCCCTCCTCTTACCCCTTTTTTTCTCATTTTCTTTCTTTTTTATTACATACATTTAGTCACGGATCACGTATTTAGGTCCGATATATTAACACAAACGGTAATTAAAGAGGTTTTGAGTGATGTATCAGACTTATTAAGATCAACAAATTTAATCCAACAATTAGAGAAATATTAGAAAGATTACAAACACATTAAACTTAACCCATTCTAAAAAAATTCTAGAGGATAATTTGATTAAAGCATCATCCATTTAAAATTATTTAAGATAAATTATTTAGATAATTGTTATGAATATATTTATTTACGGTAGATATCCATATATTAAGTTAAAGTTTAATGGGCTTTATTATTAGGGTTTAATACCCATTGAAATTAGGGTTTTCATCTTATACCTATAAATATAGACTTTTGGACAAAGCATTGTATACAACCCTACTTTGAGAATATAATAAAATCTCTCTCTTTTATCTCTCATCTTTATTCTCCTATTTTATTCTTGTTCTTTACTTTATTCACAACAAAAATATTTAAGATAACTAGAAATTTAAAAAAAGATATAGTTAATCTTAATCGTCGATGTAATTTGAATTGGACCGTTAAATATAGGGGCTTCAAATATAAACAGAGACCTACTCCCACCTCATTTAATCATCTTGTAAATACACTTACATTTTATTCTTCCATCACTTTAAATAATACAAAAAGCATTTACTATAAATTCTTTTAGTGTTATTGTTATTCTTGATGTTAATTATTTTTAATTGTATTTTTATTTAGCTTTTACTTAAAATGATTTTGCGTTCGAGGGTTTTTAGAGAACTTAATCTTCTAAAATAAGAATTCAGAATGACTTAAGCGTTTGTCAAGATTTTGATTAAGGTCGTATGATTTAGATAGAAGAAGTTTAACCTCCTGACGAGAGATTCAGGATGATTTAGTCGAGTTTTGACCGATAAAGCGACTAAGACCACACGAGTTGACTAACAATAATCTAGTCCCGTGATAAAATATAAAATTATTATGTACACTTCAAATAAAAATTATTACATATAATACTAAATTATTATTTTTTATACACATGTTATATAAAATATATAATTTTTTTTAAAAAAATTAAAAATTAAAATATTTTATTATTAACTTATAAATTAACTTTTAAAGTTATAAATTAAATCTCTAATATTAAAAAAATTGTATAATAAAAACTGTAAAACATATGTGTAAATAATTTTTCTTATATAACTTTTCTGTTTTAGTATTTATTAGTATAATTACTCTTACAAAATTTTATTATCAATATATATTTTTTAAATAAAATTATTTATATTATTATATTATATATTATTTATTTATTTAAATTTATTAGACGTAAGAATTTAAAATTTTAAATCGTTTTTTTTAATAAAGGGCTTTTATATGGTTTTAATTAGAGATGAGAAAGATTGAGTACTCAACTAATTTGATTAAAATTAATTTTGGTTTCGATAACTATCGGTTCTTGACAATTGAATTCAGTTTCGGTTATATCGGGTCTAAAATTTTAAGATTCAGTCCCGTTATTAGTGTATCAATATTGGGTACTCGATCAATTGATTTATTATTAAAAAATATAAATAATAAGAGAATTTTTTAACCATCAATAATATTATTAAATAATAAAATTAAAATATTATAGGCTTAAAAATTAAAATTTTAAAAGAGTCGTACTTATAATATTCATACATAAAAAAAATTTGATAAAAAAAATAAACAAAAGAATATTATCTATTACAAGTAAGAAAATTAGTATTGTGTACTTGTATCGGTCCCGATCTTATTGAGTACCCACTGGGTACCAGGTCCAGAAAATTAAAATCCAATCCCGGTTATAAACGAGACTTAAATTTTGGATCCAACCAATATCGGATAAAAATCTACCGGATCTAGGATCGGGTAATCGAATTTTTGCCTACTCCTAATTTCAACTCACCACATCCCTTTCAATTAAAATTCAACTAAATAATTTTTACATTTTTATAGAATGAATCTTATTACATACATTTTGTCACGAATCACGTATTTTGATCCGATACATTAACACAACCAGTAATCAAAGAGGTTTTGAATGATGTATCAGATTTATTAGGATCATCAAATTTAATCCAGAAATTAAAGAAATGCTAGAAAGATTATAAACTCATTAAACTTAACTCATTCTAAAAAAATATTAGAGGATAATTTGGTTAAAGCATTATTTATTTAAATTTATTTAAGATAAATTATTTAATAATGTTTGAGATAACTAGAGATTTGAAAAGAGATATAATTAATCTTGATCGTCGATGTAATTTAAATTGGACCGTTGAATGTAAGGGGCTTTAACTATAAACAGAGGCCTACCCCCACCTTATTTAATCATCTTAAGCATGTAAATACACTTGTATTTCATTCTTCCATCACTTTGAATAATACAAGAAGCATTTACTCTAAATTTTTTGAGTGTAATTCTTATTTTTGGTGTTAATTACTTTTAATTGTACTTTTATTTAGCTTACGCTTAGAACGATCTTGCGTTCGAGGGTTTTGAGAGAATTTGATCTTCTAAAGCAAGAATTCAAGCGTTTGTAAGGACTTTACTTAAGGTCGTATGGTTCAACCAGAGAAAGTCTATCGTGACAAGCCTTGTGATAAGAGATTCAGGATGGCTTAATCGAGTTTCGATCAATAAAGCGACTAAGACCGCACGATCCGATTAACAATAGTCTAGTCTCGTGACAAAATACAAAATTATTACTTATATTTTAAATAAAAATTATTATATAATACTAAATTATTATTTTTTATACACATGTTATATAAAACTATATAAATTTATTTGTTTATTTTTAAAAATTAAAAATTAAAATATTTTATTATTAAGTTATAAATTAACTTTTAAGTTAAAAATTACTTATTTTAACACTAAAAAGTTGTATAATAAAAATTGTAGAATTACTCTTACAAAATTTTATTCTCAATCAATATTTTTTAAATAAAATTGTTTATATTATTATCTTATATATTATTTTTTATTTACTTTTTTAAATTTTATTTTAAATTTTATTGAACATAAAAATTTAAAAATTTAAATAGTTTTTTTTAATAAAGGGTTTTTATATGGTTTCAATTAGAGATGAGAAAGATTGAGTATTCAACCAATTTGATTAGAATTAGTTCTGGTTTTGGTAACTATCGGTTCTTAAAAATTAAATTTAGTCTTGGTTACTCGGGTCTTAAATTTTAGGATTCGGTCCCGTTATTAGTGAAAACATGTATCAATATTGGGTACTCGATCAATTGATTTATTATTAAAAAATATGAATAATAAGAGAATTTTTTAACCATCAATAATATTATTAAATAATAAAATTAAAATATTAGAAGAGTCGTACTTATAATATTCATACATAAAAAAAAATTGATAAGAAAAAATAAACAAAAGAATATTATCTATTACAAGTAAGAAAATCAGTATTGTGTACTTGTATTGGTCCCGATCTTATTGGGTACCCACTGGGTACCAGGTCCAGAAAATTAAAATTCAATCCCGGTTATGACCGAGACCTAAATTTTGGATCCAATCTCGGTCCTACCAGAACCAATATCAGATGAAAATCTATCAGGTCTAACCGAGTCCGGGACCGGGTAATTGAGTTTTTTGCCCACCCCTAATTTCAACTCACCACATCATCTGTTGTCCTATCAATTAAAATTCAACTAAATAATTTTTATATTTTTTAAGAATGAATCTTATTTTTTTGTCATATAAATAAATAATGAGTAATTACATAAAAATTAATTATAAATAAAAAACATATAAAAAATATTAATTAATTAATTTTTAGTGGATGATAATCATAAATAACGTGATCAATTGAATTCATGGATAAAACTATTAAAGGGAGAGAGATAACTATCTTACTAAAAAATATTTTTTCCATTTTGATTTTTTAAAAAAATTATAAATTGTACCTATTGTTTTTTTTATAAAAAAATAGTTTAAACATTTAAATTTTAAAATTTTAAATTACCTCCCTTAAATTGTTTCACTTTATACGACAATTTACAATAATATAACTTTAAAGTTTTTTTTTTAAAGTGCAGTACATCTTATCAGTATATTTAATGTAAGTTAATTTCGTATAATAATGATAAATATTTTATTAAAAATGATTGTAATAAATCATAGACTTTATTCTAAACGTTTTAGATATATTAATAAATACAAAAGAAATAGGTCGATATAACATCATTTGAAAAGAAAAGAAACAAATCGTGAAAAAGAACTGAAAATGGTTTCTTGTAGCAGAAACTGTCATAATTAATACTAGTAGTTTATATAACCTAACTTAGTTAGATTGTCTTAAGACGCAATCAATGAATCCAAACAAACCCCTCCTTTATATCTCAAAACAAGGGTATTATAAACACGTATTGAGTTGACAAATCAATAATCAATTGAGTCATTAAATACTAATTATCCTGTTAATCAAATCAGCACCAGCAATATGTCTCGTCTGACAGAGGTAATCTCTAAACTCACACAACCCATGCAATGTTCTGTTTCAGACATTCATACAAATGTGTTTGCATTGCCAGAACAAGAACAACGAAAGGGTGTCCATTCCTAGATTCGGAGGGTGGGGAGAGAAAGGTGACACAAATTATTCAATGGTTTTCATGCGAGCTCGGGACAAAAGGAAGCAATGTAAGAGTGATGTTATGCATGGCTTAGGGAAAGATCATGTCTTAGTTGTTGATAACTCAAATGAAAAATACGACTCAAGTTCTGATCGAGACTCCAGACAATCTGATTGGGTATATATATCTTTTTTATGTTATAAATAATTTTTAATTTAAACATATTTTAATTGTGTCTTCACATCTCTTGCAATATTTATACAGAAGATAAACAAGTTCATGAACTACATTAACCGTTGTATCAAGCCATGATCCCCATCAAAGGGTGTTGGCTCAACTCAAGCATGAGGGAGGATCATTTTCATCTAACTTGTGGATATTCAAGGAGTCAATGACACCCCCCAAAAAAAGTAGTGGATATAAATAATAATGTTATACATGCATATCAATTAGAATTTATTTATATAGCGTAAAACTCACTTTTTGAATGATTTAAAAAATATGTAAATTTTTCGATCTTAACGAATTTTAACTCATTTGTATTCTCTTTTGCCTATGGTTAAGAGCATTGACATTTAAAAGCTATATAAATATGGAGAAATTATTCATGAAATCGTTCTACCACCTAGAATATAACCCTAACCAATTAAATTAAGACACATCATATATTTTTTCATATCATATTCACACATAAGCATCATCCAAATCATTCACTTTAATGCCTTTGATTTAAAAAAGAAAAAAAATATTATCAAAGATTTTTTATATTCCTCTCTATTGTTTAATTTTTTAATTATTTTTTTAAACCCTAACACTAAACTTTAAACCCTAAATCATAACCATAACCTTAAATTTAACCCTAAACCCTAAACCTAAACCATAACCTTAAATTTTACTCTAAACCTAAACCCTAACACTAACACTAACACTAATCATAAACCTTAAACCCTAAACCCTAACCTCTAAACCATAAACCCTAACCCTAACCATAAACCCTAACCCTAACCATAAACCCTAACTCTAAACCTTAAACCCCATAAACCCTAACCCTAAACCTAACCCTTAAACCATAAACCCTAAATCTATAAAAAAATTAATTGAGGAAAATTTTAAAAAACAAAGATAAAGATGACACAAGAAATCTTTAGTAATATTTTTTTAAAAAAAAATTAAAGATATTAAATTTGATGATTTGGACAATGCTTATGTGTAAATATGATATGAAAAAAATATATGATGTATCTTAATTTAATTGATTGGGGACCATATCTTAAGTGATGGAACGGTTTCATGTAATAATTTCTCATAAATATAAATTTAGATCATGTGGTAAAAATAGAAAAAGTAAAAACAAAAACAAACGATATCCAATAAATTTAGAAAACTTTTTTTATTCCCATACTACTTTTATACTCGAAAAAGTAAAAACAAAAATTCATCAAATATTAGAAATCCTCGAATCCCCATCAAAATTACAATTAAAAGGAACCCTTAGCCATGTCCTAAATATCATCATATCCTGATCCTCTCCCAATTTTGAACTGGAAATCACAAGAATTTGCAGCATTAAAATCTGTCCTTATTCTTCTTCGATATGAACGGACAACTCTCGCCGCTTCTTGGTGTGTGCTTCAGGGTTTCCTTTCCTCATCATTGCCACGAACTCATCATAATTGATCCTTCCATCCTGTAAAAATATGCCAAAACCACATAACCCCATGCCCTGGTTTTACTTTGAAAAGACAATGAATATGAATTACTTACATTGTCTGAGTCAACTTCAGAAAGGATTTCCTTTAGGTTTCCGTCAGCCATTCCATGTTCACGTAGAGCTTGCTCTAGTTCTTCAGTCGTGATGTACCTGCATGGTAGGCACATACATGTATATGTACAGTCGTATGCAGCATGCAGAAACAAATTTGGAAACTAGGTGTAGACTTGTAGTGCTCATTACCCGCTATTGTCTTTATCAAAGTGTTGGAAGGCATGGTACAGATGATCTTCCCGGTCCATTCGATTCATATGCACCGTTGCCGTGATGAACTCGTCGTAGTCTATGATTCCATTCCCGTCTGCATCAGCCTATGTATTTTTTTCAAACAAAAACCGTATGTTTATTTCATGTATTATGAACAATGGAAAGGTGAAATTGATGTTTGGAAATGACTTACGGCGTCCATTAGTTGTTGAACTTCGGATTCAGTGAGTTTTGTTCCTTGCTTAGAAAGGCCTTGTTTTAGTTCCTCGAGAGTTATGGTCCCGCTGTTGTCGGAATCCATGCCCTTGAACATCTCCTTCAACCCCATGATTTCTTCCTCTGATAAACATCCTGCAATGACCTGCACCGGATTTTTTTTCCAGGAAAATTTGTGATGAACTCTTTTAGGGAAGTGTAATCAGTGAGATTATGCATGGGGGTTTAATTAATCATACCCGCAAAGCAACTTTCTTGAAGTTGTTCATTGCTTTGAACTGTTTGAGTCTAGATATCACTGCGTTGTCCAGAGGTGTATCAGGTGCTTCTCCATCCTCTTTGATCCATGGATGACCTGTTAATAATGGCCATGGCCATGGCCATGGACACGTTAACCTTGCAATTATATGTAATGAATTTAAAGCACAAAAAACGCTGAGCCATACTTACTTAGAACCTGCACTGCTGTTAACCTCTGCTTGGGATCCGAGTTGAGCATCTTCTTCACGAGTTCCTTTGCTTGGGGTGAAATCGAAGGCCATGGATCACTCGAGAAATCGATGTGGCCGCGTAATATCGAATTGAATATCCCATTTTCCGATTCTATACATCAACGTAATCATCTTATTAGCTTCAAGAAATGAGCTTCTGGTGAATACAAGGACATGAGAATGATATGATAAATTGATAATAGCTTACCAGCCCAAAAGGGAGGAACACCAGATAGAAAAATATACAACATAACTCCAATACTCCATATATCTGCTTCTGGTCCATATTTCCTTCTCAGGACTTCAGGAGCAATGTAATATGCACTACCAACTATTTCTTTGAATTCTTCACCTGTTTCAGCAAGTCCAAATACCAAAATATAATGAAACTGAGGGGATTAAGAAGGAATACAAAGAAAAGAAATCAAATTTGGTCGGATAAAAATATATCAACCAGGCTTGTAGAAGACTGATAGGCCAAAATCCGTGGCCTTGAGGGGAGAATCCTCGTCCTTGTTCAAGAGCAAGAAATTCTCAGGCTTGAGATCCCTATGGATGACCCCCATAGAATGGCAAGTGTGGACAATCTGAACAACGGTCCGAAGCAACGACGAGGCGGCACGCTCGGTGTAATGTCCCTTAGCTATGATCCGATCAAACAGCTCACCTCCCTCGCATAGTTCCATGACCAAATGAACCGAATGCTTGTCCTCATAAGCTCCCTTGAGCTCCACAATGTTAGACTGACCCGTCAAATGGTGCATAATCTGAACCTCCCTTTTAACGTCCTCAATATCCTCCTTGTTAGAAAGCTTCCTCTTGGCAATTGTCTTGCAGGCGAATTGTTCCCCGGTTGTCTTATGAGTACACAAATGTGTAACCCCAAACTGTCCCCTACCCAATTCCTTGCCAACGTTGTAGGTTTGATAAATATCTTCCATAGGCCGGCCAAGGACCGGACCGATGGGGTTCCGTTTCGAAGAAGTCTTGGAACCATTGGAGAGTGACTTAGTTGGAGCATTGGCTCCACCATTTTCATCGGCGGAACTGCTAGGATTATCTGTGCCATTTTCAGGCTCGGATTCTCCCTTATTGTCGGTCTCCCCTTCGGGGTCACTTTTAGAACATAAACTCCCCATCGTGTAAGGGAGATAAAGAGAGATGAAGTTGAGGAGTGGTGGGGAAATGGCCTTACGCAGAGGTAGAATGAATTTTCCAGGTTGAATTCCTTGTTGGACGAAGTAAAAGCTTTGAGGAAAACTGGTTGAAACAATAGTATTGACCAGCTTGGATTCGGGTGTAGAAATTGGAGGGATTGATGGGGCGAGGTTTTAGGATTAAGGCAGTCTAATAATTGTTTTTGAAACAGTTATTGGGCATGCGTTCCAAAATGTTGGACGATGCATGTTTTTTAGACATCATCCTATGATGCTCGATTGCTTTTCTCTTCTCAGCCTTGTATTGGAAAACCGTTTTTTCCTCTCTGTTGGGGACTTCCATGCATAAACGCCTCAAATATCATAGAAGGTGATTCATTCGATTTGGATTATTTCAGATTGGATATTATTCGGTTTAGATTATTTCAGTCATGTATACAAGTGGAGTGTGATGCAGAACTGATGGTAGGGACGAAACTACACCTATGTGGGAGGGGTAATCGTCCCCCACACTAGAAGATTTTTTTTATTTTTATATTTTTATTTAAATTCTTTTAAATTTTTTTATAAATTTATCCCCTACTTTTAAACATTTATATTTTACTCCTTCAATCTTAAATCCTGACTCCGTCCCTATGATTGCTTAACCTTTAGGACATAAAGAATCAAATTTTCGATTGCATTTGGAAATTAATATAATAAACAAAACTAAGAAAAACAGCTATTGGATTTAATAGAATCGGTTAGTGTAATTGTTTGTTAAATTTTTTAAAATATGTATTGAAATAAATTTAATGAATATTTTTTACATTTCATCGGTTCATATAAAAGTAAACACTACCCATATTAATATATGCAGTTTTTTTATAATATATATATATATATGAGCGAATATTGTCTTATCACTTTAATATTATTCAATATGTATATATATGGGATGAGATCAAGATACACCTTATAAAATTTAAAGAGTTTTATATTAATTCACGGTCATTGATGAGTAAAATAAATGAATTATATTAATAATAAAAAATATAAAAATTATCACTCAAAAAAATCTTAATCATTTATTACAATCATTTAACAATCTAAAATTAATATAATTTTTTTTTAAATTTTACATAATATAAATCGATCATAACTGTATATATACAATTTTTTTAATATCATCCGAGTATAAAGAATTGGACAACTTTGTTTAAAATATTTGTACGCTCTAATTTGCTCCATAATGTATGGGGGAGAGAGAGAAAAAACCACATAAAAGTAATAATTGCAAATTTATATATTAATATTTAGATTGATATTAATATCTTAAAAAATATTTAAATTATATATTTAATTTACAATAATAATCTTAGATTTTATTATAAATTTAAATATTATCTCTTTTAATAAAGTTAGTTTTTTTATTTAAAATAAAAAAAATGAAAGTGGTGTTTGTTTCCTTGAACTATACTAATGAGGTCAAAAACCTTATCCACCGGCTTTCAAGAAATCTCTCTTACTTTCCGACCCACCGATACCAATAATATTATTATTTATTGTTAACCTTTTTCTAAAAAAAAAACACAACTTATATTAATAATTTTCAACGATCAAAATCATTGTTTTAGCCGAAAATGTTTATGTATTTTAATCTTAATTTATTGCTAAATAAAAAATTATTCGGTGAACGTTGTTCATCACGTCATCTGTAATATCCAGGGACGGTTCAAAGATTTTGGGGACCCTGTGCAATGTATTAAAATATGATCCTTAAAAGTAATTGTTCGTGACCCCACTAGTTATAAAATTGTAGCCCTTAGAAGCAAATGTCCTTTCTATGGGCCCCTGGGCGATCGTTTCTATTGTGTCTGTCCAAAACCTCACTAGTTCTACCGAAACAATAATAATAATAGTAATAATCAATAAGATTGTATAATCAATTGTCATATTTAAGAAATAATTATAATATTATAACAATTATGATTTTTAAATTTTTTTTAATGAATTTCGAGATTAACATCATCTAATGAACGTAGTTTAACAAAATTTAGGGGCCCTGCGGTCGCTCCTATTGCGCCTGTCCAGAACCCCCATTGGTAATATCAAACAATCAAAATCATTTATCTTATTTTTTTAAGGTAAATTATCATCAGATGAACGATTTTAATTTACTTAAATTATAAATGACGTGATGAACAAATTTATTTAATAATTTTTCTTCGTAAAATTTGTAATCCTATTTGTTTATGTTGTCATTTCAAAAAAAGCAAATGTCATCGTGGCCAAATTTTATATTTTTTATACACTTAAATAAGTCATTGACTTTTTAATTTATACTTTAACTATAAGCTTTTAATTTGAACTTATAGGCCTTGACATTTTATTTTTACTTAAATAAGCCATCAACATTCCGGATCAAAGAAAAAACAATCCCTTAACCTTTGGTTTATATTTAATTAGGTCCTATGTATTAGGGATTAGTTAGTACAAGTCGGAGTTAAAGGTTTATTCAGGTGGGAAAAACTAAAAAGTACAAGAGCTTGCATAAATAAAGTTGTAAAATCAGGGACCATTTTTATAATTTAACCAATTTATATTTATAAATTTCATAATATTTGTGAAAATTTTCATTTTTTTTTGGATATGCTTGTGATTACAAGGTTATCTTTTACATTAATAAAAAATTTTGTATGTAAAATAAATCCAAATCGAACAAACAAAAATTAATCCAAGTATAAGCATAAATATTAAAATATTAAAAAAATTTTAAAATATTAATATCCGAATCCGATCTATAAACTAATCTGCCATCGAAAAACATCAACAACACTTAACATCAAAATTAAAAAATAATCATTTCATTACAAGTTACGTTGTTGTAAATATAAGGACTAATATATAATTTTCTAAAACATTAAGACCCAAATAAATTTTGATTCTAACTTAAGCACTGGACCAAAAGTAAATCCAAAAATTGGTGTCTAAAAGCCTAGAAAATCAAAACTAAATTATAATAAAATGACAAAATTACCTTTTTTATTTTTTAATATAAAAACATTGTAGATATTATTAAAATGTAAAAGAATAGCTTCGAAATTGGAACTGCTTTTCAATTGGATCGAGATAAAGGAGATATATTTTTCAAGGAAAGAAAGCAAAAAACACGTGAAAGTCACGTGTTGGATAACAAGTTAGTGGTCCAGATGTGTCCTTATTGGTGGACTAAACTGTCCTTTCCCACCATCACAGAGATTATTAGGTGAATTTTAATTTATAGTCTAAATAATTAAGATTGTTAATCTTTAAATAATTATTTAATAATTATTTATCTATTAATTACATATAAAATAAATATAATAATTTACTTAAAAAAAATTAAAACTACGAATAATATAATGAATATAATTCACTTAATAATTTTTCACCTTAAATTTACCATCATTTGTCCGAGCTTTTAAGTTTTACCGCCCAACATTAAAATAAATTTTCCTGTGATTGACGTGGATACCAAGGCACGAACAGTTGTGTTTATATATTATTAAAAAAATATTAATCATAAAATAAATATTTAAATTATATATTATTAATAAATATTTTAAATGTTTTTATTTAAAATAGATATTTAATTTTTTTATCCAAATAAACATCTAAGTTAATTTTAAATAAGTTAAAAATTATACATTTATTTTAATTAATTTTTTAAAAACATATGTATTTTGATGGCTATGCAATTTGTCTTTTAAAGGACAAATGATGATTTTAGTCCCTTCCCCATTCTCAAATTTAATTTTTATACTTCAATCGCAGGGGTGTAAACGAACCGAGCTTGAACGGATAAGGGTATGTCCGTGTTCGTTTATTTATTTTTGAAAGTGTTCAAACTTTGTTCGTGTTCGTTTAAATTTTTAATGGTATGTTCGAGCTCGGTTCGTTTATTTTTTGTTGTGTTCAGGCTCGGTTCATTTAACGTTCACGAACGTATTCGTTTATATGTTCGATAATTTGTTCGTTTAACGTTCGTGAACATGTTCGTTAAGCGTTCACGAACGAGTTCGTTTGTATATATTTATCAAATTGTCCATTTAGCGTTCACGAACATGTTCGTTTAGTGTTCATGAACATGTTCGTTTAACGTTTGTGAACATGTCTGTTTAACATTTGTGAATATACTCATTTATGATTTCTAGAGGTGTATTAAAAGTCTAGTTAATGTCATGTATAATATGCAGGTATATCTGCATGTACACGTGTTAAGTCTGGTGAAATAGTCTGTTAGTCTAACTGTCTTGAGTTAGTTAGCTGAGTAGTTTCAACTCGTATTTTGTGTATAAAAGAGTGCTGCTATCATTCTTTGTAATCATCCAGTTCATTGTAAATTCAATATAGTTTTGTTTTCATTCTCATTTTTTCTGGATATTCTAATATGGTATCAATCGCCAAAGTTTCTAGGAGTTTCTTTCGCTGCTAAAGGAACGACACTAAGAAATGTTGAGTACTGTGGAGGCATCTGAAGAAGCGACTGGTGGATCTTCTCGATCGGGTCCGATGTTTACCAACAAGAAGGTAAATATTGTTCTGGATGAAAGAAATTTTTTACTGTGGAAGCAACAAGTGCTTCTTACAATTCACAGCCATAAGTTGGAGGATATGCTCTATGGAGAAGTCGAGGTTCCTCCACGAATGGTGGATTTATCCGATGGTCGACAAGGCAAGAATCCAGAGTTTGCAGATTATGTTGCACAGGATAGTGCCCTTGCCTCTTGGTTGTTGTCCACCATCAGTCCTCATCTTCTTCCGCAGTTCGTTGGTGCTGAAACAACAACCCAGGTATGGAATACAGTGGTTCAAATTTTCTCGAATAAGTCTACTACTTCTGTGATGAGTCTTCATTATAAACTGAGGTCTATCAAAAAGGGAGATGATGAAAGTATGATGTTGTATTTGTCTCGGATTAAAGAAGTTTGTGATGCTCTTGAATCTTGTGGTAAGATTTCTAGGGTTGAACATATAGCTAGCATATTAAATGGTTTGTCGAGGGATTTTCAACCCTTTATGGCTGTGATAACTGCTAAGAAAGATCTGTTATCTGTTGATCGTGTCTGCAATTTGTTAACTGATGCTGAGACTCAGTTAGCGGGTTTTAATTCACAATCTGAGTTTCTGCCCATGAGTGCTCATGTTGCCAATGTAGTTCATCCTCAACAGGTGTTTTCTAACGTACCGGTTTATAGTAGTCAGAATCAGGTTTATAAGGCCAATCGACCATTCAACAATGCCGGTAGAAGTGGTGGTCGTGGTCGAGGAAAGCCCAGATTTCAGTGTCAATTATGTGGTAAGAATGGGCATCTAGTTAATCGATGTTGGTATCGGTTTGACCAAGATTTTGCTGGCTTAGATG
Source organism: Abelmoschus esculentus (assembly GCA_035048815.1). Classification (NCBI taxonomy): domain Eukaryota; kingdom Viridiplantae; phylum Streptophyta; class Magnoliopsida; order Malvales; family Malvaceae; genus Abelmoschus; species Abelmoschus esculentus. The sequence continues at coordinate 1,976,756 of JAUCBN010000025.1, forward strand.
CTATTCAAACTACTGATATGGGTCGTGTACAATATCCTATGTACATGGATAACACTAAGTTAGTTTTGGCTAATGATGGAGCTCAGACGCACATGGTTTCAAATTCAGCCACAACCAGTGGAGATCAGTGGGTTGTGGATTCAGGTGCTTCACACCACGTGACTCCTAATGCAACAAACGTGGTGAATGGGACGTCCTATCAAGGTCCAGGTATGTTGGTAGTTGGTAACGGTGTGAGTTTGCAGATTGATAAAACTGGTAGTTCAGATTTTGTAACAGCTTCTAGAACACTTGTTTTGACTGATTTATTACATGTGCCACAAGTGACACGTAATCTTCTTTCGGTGTCTAAGTTTGCTAGGGATAATCAGGTGTTTTTTGAGTTTCATGCTCACAACTGTTTGGTTCGTGATGAGCACACAAGAGAGGTGCTTCTTGAAGGAAGAGAACAAGAAGGGCTTTATCATTTTACAATTCCTTTAGTAAAAGATAGAAGGTTGTGTAATGTAGGTGCAAAAGCCTTTGTCAGCACATATGAATTGATGCATCAAAGGCATGGGCATCCTGCCCATGATACTTTACTTCAGCTTTGTAAGGATGCTAATGTACAACTTGACAAAGAAATGAATAAAAAGGATCTATGTGTTGCTTGTCGTATTGGAAAAAGTCATAAGCTTCCATTTTATGCTTCCACTACTGTTTATAATGCTCCGTTTCAATTAGTGTTCACAGACCTTTGGGGTCCCTCACATGTGGTGTCTAATGGATTCAGATATTATGTATGTTTTGTTGATGCATATACAAGACACACATGGCTCTACTTATTGAAGGAAAAAACCCAAGCTGTTGCAGCTTTCCAACAGTTTCATGCATTCATAAGGACACAATTTAATGGCACTATACAAGAGGTACAAAGTGATTGGGGAGGTGAGTATCGAAGCTTGTCTCCTATTTTAGCTAAGGAAGGGATTAAGCATAGGCTTACCTGCCCACACACTTCTGAACAAAATGGTGTTGTGGAGCGTAAGCATAGGCATATAATTGAACTTGCCTTGGTATTGCTTGCTCAGGCATCCATGCCTATGAAGTTCTGGTCTTATGCAGTGGTCATGGCAGTGTATTTGATTAATCGTTTGCCTACAAAGGTTCTCCATGGTCGATCTCCTTTTGAGGTTTTGCATGAAAAAAAACCAGACTATGGTTGTGTTAGGGTCTTTGGATGTCGTTGCTTCCCACATTTAAGGGATTTTCAGAGACATAAGATGGAGTTTAGGTCTCAAGCATGTACTTTTCTGGGAATCAGTTCTCAACATAGAGGGTACCTATGTATGGCAGCTAATGGGAGAATTTATGTGTCTAGGCATGTTGTATTTGATGAGTCATGTTTTCCTTTTGCAGATAAATCCTCTCTAAAGTCTGCTGATGATAGTATAAAGCATGAAGTTCCTTCTTTTCCTAATATACCCAGGCGAGGGGCAACTTGGTATTCCTCGGTGGCACCTGAGCATTGTTCAGAGTCTGATCCAGCAAACTGTCCGAAGCAGTCTACTCATACTGCAAGTTCTGAAGGGCCTTTAGTGGATGAGCAACCTCCTGTGTTTGGAGAAGAGGTAGCACAACAGACTCAACAGGTAGAAGCCAATCTTCAAGGGTCAGATCAAGCAGATGAGCCAGCACATCAGACTGAGCAAGTGGAGTTCGAAGCTGTTGTTGAGCAAGATAAGTGTGCTGAGCAAAATGAGAACAATTAGATGATGGAAACACAAAATGAAGTGATGGAACCAGTTTTGAATAATGAGTCAGATTTAGATATGGTAATTGAGGAGACTACTGGCACACAGGAAGTGTCTAGTGGTGTGGTTGATACAAGCTCACAGGTTACTAAGGAAGCTGGTCGAAATAAGTCTGAGGGTGCTAAGACTGTTGTAAATAGACACAACATGATTACTAGAAGCAAAAATGGAATTTTTAAACCCAAAAGTTATGTTGTTGATGTTCGCGAGGTAGATGTGGCTGAACCAGATAATATTAGACAAGCACTTCAATCAGCTAAGTGGACAGAAGCAGTATTAAGTGAATTGGAAGCTCTTGAGAGGAATGGCACCTGGACACGGCTTGTGGCTCGGGGATATTCACAAATACCTGGTCAGGACTATCAGGAAACTTTCAGTCCTGTTGTAAGAACAACTACTCTTAATGTGGTATTTTCCTTGGCTGTGTCTCGTGGTTGGAAATTAAGGCAAATCGATATTAATAACGCTTTTCTCAATGGTGACTTAGAGGAGGCAATGTTCATGGAGCAACCCCCTGGCTTTGAGAAGTATGGAGAAGATGGTAGTAAGCTGGTGTGTAGACTAAGAAAGGCTCTTTATGGCTTGAAACAGGCTCCGAGGAATTGGCATAACAAACTTAAAGAATATCTATTGAGCATAGGATTTCATGTGTCTAAGGTTGATATGTCCTTGTTTGTCAAAGAATTCGAAGGCAAGCATACATATATGCTTATATATGTAGATGATATTATAATTACGGGAGATTCAGAAACCGAGATTGAAAGTGTTGTCTTGTCACTAAACACAAAATTTTCTCTTAAAGATTTAGGGAAGCTGCACTTCTTTCTGGGAATAGAAGTTGATAGAAGGGCGGATGCTCTTGAACTGAGTCAGAAGAAGTATCTTAAGGAGTTATTAATTAGAGCTGGAATGGAAGATGCAAAGCCAACTCCAACTCCTATGCTGCCAGGGGCAAAACTTGTTAAGAATGCAGGCAGTGTGCTTTCTGATGCTTTTCAATATCGAAGTGTTGTAGGGGCCTTGTTGTATGCTTGTCACACTAGACCAGACATCTCTTTTAGTGTAAATAAGGTAGCACAATTCATGCATGAGCCTTATGAAGAGCATTGGGCTGCTGTTAAGAGGATATTAAGATATATATCTGGAACTTTGGATCATAAGCTGGTATTCACTGCTGGAGGTTCGGGCAAAGTTCAAATTAATGCATTTGCAGATGCTGACTGGGCTGGTAGTATTGATGATAGAAGGTCTGTGTCTGGGAATTGTGTGTTTCTTGGAGAGAATTTGATTTCCTGGTCCTCTAAGAAGCAGAAATCAGTGTCTAGGTCCACTTCTGAAGCCGAGTATCGTAGTGTGGCTGATGCTGCCTCTGAGGTAACTTGGGTGTGTGCCTTGTTAAAAGATTTAGGAATAAAGCAAGAAGAGATGCCAGTTATTTGGTCTGACAATACAGGTGCCATTGCCATAAGTGTCAATCCTGTTTATCATGCCAAGTCAAAACATGTGGATCTTGATATTCATTTTATCAGAGAGAAGGTTGCTGGAAAACAAGTTTTGGTCAATTATGTTCCTGCAAATCATCAGGTTGCCGATGGTTTCACTAAGCCTTTGTCCAAATCATATTTTGAGGAGTTCAGACAGAAGATTGGTGTTGCAGCAACAGGAGAACAGAAGTTGCAAGGAGCAGGGAGAATATTAAAAGTCTAGTTAATGTCATGTATAATATGCAGGTATATCTGCATGTACACGTGTTAAGTCTGGTGAAATAGTCTGTTAGCTGAGTAGTTTCAACTCGTATTTTGTGTATAAAAGAGTGCTGCTATCATTCTTTGTAATCATCCAGTTCATTGTAAATTCAATATAGTTTTGTTTTCATTCTCATTTTTTTCTGGATATTCTAATAAGGTGCAAATGAACCGAGCTTGAACGGACAAGGGTATGTCTGTGTTCGTTTATTTATTTTTAAAGGTGTTCAAACTCTGTTCGTGTTCGTTTAAATTTTTAATGGTACATTCGAGCTCGGTTTGTTTATTTTTTGTTATGTTCGGGCTCGTTTCGTTTAATGTTCACGAACGTGTTCATTTAACGTTCACGAACGTGTTCGTTTATATGTTCGATAATTTGTTCGTTTAACGTTCGTGAACATGTTCGTTAAGCGTTCGCGAACGAGTTCGTTTGTGTATATTCATCAACTTGTCCATTTAGCGTTCACGAACATGTTCGTTTAGTGTTCATGAACATGTTTGTTTAGCGTTTGCGAACATGTCCGTTTAACGTTCGTGAACATGCTCGTTTATGATTTCTACAATTTTAATTAAAACAAACATACATGAATTAAATAAAATAAAATTAATCAACATAAATATTCGTCTAAAAATATAAATATATAACGTACCACAACAACAAAATAAAAACATAAACAATGTTTATTTTTAGAGAGATTTGAAAGAGGAGTGTGGCTGTAGAAAATTATGGAAAATGGTAATTAGGGTTCCAATATGATTTATATACTTTGAATTTAGGGTTATTAAAGAAGATAAACGAGCTTATAAATAAGTATATAAATGAACATAAACAAGCCTATAAACGAGTATATAAACAAGCTTATAAACAAACATAAACGAGTTCGTTATAAACATAAACGAGTGGAACGCACTTATGTTCGTGATCATTCGTTTATTAATCGAACATAAAATATCTTTTCATACTCGTTTATTTAACTTAATAAACGAACATAAACAAACATTATACGAACGGTTCACGAGCAGCTCGTCGAACGCTCTGTTCGTTTACACCCCTAATGATTTCTACAATTTTAATTAAACAAACATACATGAATTAAATATCATATATAAACGAGCTTATAAATGAACATAAACGAATTTGTTCGTGAACATAAACGAGCCGAACGCACTTATGTTCGTGTTTGTTCGTTTATTAATCGAACATAAAATATTTGTTTATACTCATTTGTTTAACTTAATAATCGAACATTATGTGAACGGTTCACAAATAACTCGTAGAACGTTGTATACGTTTACACCCCTATTCAATCTCTAGTTTCAAAAGATAATTCGTGGGTCCAGATAGTTATGGAAGGGTTCAAGTTGATTGTACTTAAAATTAATAATCCTCTAAAAGACAACTTTAAAAATAGAGGATTGGGATTTAATCTCAATAATTTAAAAATTAACAATTCTTAAAAAATAATTAAACCAGAAAATCTGATAAAATTTAATTCTATTAACTTTAAACCCGATAGGTTCTAAAAAATTAATTCAAAATTTCTTGAGAGACTTAAACTTAAATTTAATAATTTCGAAACTTCTAGGTGTTAAAATTATTAAAATTAATTTTAAGTTTTAAAAATTTGGAGGATATTCCACCCATGTTAGGTATCGCGATTAATTGTTTATCAATTTATTTATTTAATAAATTAAGTTATTTTCTAAAACAATAAATAATATACTTAAAATAACTGATTGAGCGATAATATCAACATGTTATTGAGCGATCAATGTTTAATGAATAAGAGTTTACTCTAGAACAGGAAAAATTATATCATGGGTAAGTCGCACCATGTCATTCATGAGACCAACCACTAAAAACCATCGATCTCATTATTTTTTTTTCATGTCATATTTTTTTAAGTGAATCTTCACTCATATTTACTGTTAATTCATTTTACAAACTGTTTTTTCCAAGTGAAGATTTACTTTAAAAAATATATGACATAAAAAAAATATAATACGAATGGTTTTTAGTGGTTGATCATATAGATATATAATGAAACTTACCCATAATATAATTTTTTCTAAAACATATATTATTGTAACCATTGTAACTTATTAAAAAAAATAGGATTTTCATTTATTTTAAAAAATGTGTATTTTTAAACAAAATAAATAAATAAAAATAATACTAGACGATCAAACATAAAACTAATAAATATGTATATGATTTTTTTTTCACTCAGCATGTAAACATTTGTTAAATCAATATTTTAAAAAAAATGTTTGCTTTTCGAGTTAAGAAATTATAAATAAGATATTTAAATATCCAATAATTTCCCCTCCAATCCTACGATATCACACATATATATTATTTCCACCAATCATAGACTGCCACGTGGTGAAGAATGAATGGTCCCAAACAGTAAACAAATCTGGTAAGCATGAAAAATTATATCATGGGTCAGTCTCACCACCTGTCATGGGACCAACCAATAAATTTTTCTATGTCATAATTTTTTTCTAAGTGAATCTTCACTTGAAAAATTAAAAAATAATGAGGTGAGCAGTTTTTATTGGTTGGTTCATGGTTGATATGGAGGGATTGACCCATGATATAATTTCTCGGTAAACAGGCAAGTTGAGGCTGAACACATCCCAACGGTAGTTTTTGTTGGCAAAACGGATTTTTCCCATCCTCATAATTTCATTTTCTAAGAAAAAAAAAAAAGAAAAATTGATGAACAATGTCAGAATTAGTAAGGTGAGTTCATCAAATCTCTCAGTTTCTTTCAATCCCAAAGGAACCAAGATTTTTTTTGTCTTTCTGTTCTTTCTTCCACCTTATCATCTTCAAACAGAACATGAATTTATGTTTTTGTTTTGTTTCCTGAGCAAAAAGGAACAGTTTTTGAGAGATTTTATGGATATGAGTCTTTGTATCTAGACTTGTTATCTTCCATAAAAGTTATTTGGAGGGCATAATTTTCCAGGTGTCAGAAACCCATATCAGATCTCAGTATCCCCACCACCATCTTTCCTTCATTCAGCTGTTGCTGCCTGCTGGGTGCATACAGTCCACTAGACCTTGTTCTTATTACAAGACAGCTATTTAGGTTGTCTGCACGATTCACTTCTTTTCTTCAATTGGGAAAAAAGGGGGGAAATAGCTCTTTGTTATAATAGTACTCGTTAAGCTCTGCTTTGGGAGAAGTTTTAGATTTGGTTACGAGGTAACTTTTGTGTTAACAAACAATTTTTTCTCATATAATTACAAATCTTTATTCTGATTAGTCCTTGACAAAGAAAGGCCCACCTTTTGAGGTTTGGTGGGGTTTGATTATTAACCAATAAAATCCTTTCTCTTTTTCCAAACAAAGTTTGGTGTTCACTGTTGTTATTTTGAAGATCTCACTTTGTTTTTTGAAGGTTTGTTTTTGTTTTCCTATATATCATTGAATTTGGACCCATAAAAAATTTCACCTTCTTCTTCCCCCTATAGTTTGGAATGCTATTTTACTTCTTGATCACTTGTTTTCCCTTCATTTTCTTCTTAAAGCCCTTAGCTTTGAAACCACTCTTACCATGGGCAACTGAGATGAGATTGTTGTCTCCCTGGTTTTGGAAAGACATTTCCTTTTTTCACAGTTCCAGGTTGATCAAAGACATTTTTGGTCTTGGTCTTGGTTTTTTCACCATAATCCCTTCAAAAATGTCTCTCAAAAAGATGTCTTTCACTTCAAAAGTTGATAACTTTGAGGAGATTGAAGACAGTGCCATGACAATTTTGGACCTACCAGATTTGGTCTTGGAATGCATTCTTGAACGGCTATCACCTGCTGCTCTTTGTAGCATGGCGGGTGTTTGCAGCTCTTTAAGAAGTAAGTGTATTAGTGACCATTTCTGGGGAAAACATATGAAAAATAAGTGGGGTAAAATTATTGGTCCTGGTGCTTATAGAGAGTGGCAATGGCATATTGCTTTAAAAACAAGAAAGGATTCATGTCACTTGAAACAGGGGAAACAGAAAGGTTTGATGAGGATTTTTTCAATTGTTAAGCCATCTTGGTGGATTCAACCAAAGGTTGATGGTGGTAGTACGCAGTGTTCTTTGCCGGATGATTCAGTTATGGCCTGGTTTCTGGCTCTTGAAACTGGCAGATTCTGGTTCCCTGCTCAGGTCTATAACCGTGAGGTATTTTTCATGAAGTTCCAGATATGCTATACCAATTTAAACCAGCAGATTTCATGCTGTTTTGTCATAATTTTGCTTTGATTCTTAATAGCTGCTATGCTTTTTTTTGTAGAATGGCCATGTTGGGTTCATGTTGTCATGTTATGATGCAGAACTGAGTTATGATCCCCGTTCTGACACTTTCCAAGCCAGGTAATTTAGGACATCAACATAATTTTGATGGTGGTATGTTGGTTTTGTAGTTCTACTTAAGAGGTGGCCTAATGCTTGGAAACTAATCTTAGATTGGTTTGATAATTTTAGGTACCCTCCGCATGGAAGGAGGCCGATGGCCATAGAGAACAACGTGCTGTGGGAAAGGCTCCGAGCACCGCCTTTCGACACTTCACCGCATGATCTTCATATTTCCGATTGTTTAAATGAGCTACGTCCCGGTGATAACATTGAGATTCAATGGAGAAGAAACAAAGAATTCCCTTATGGTTAGTTATTTTTCATATCATTCCCTTGCAATGTTCCACAAGTTTTGTTTCATTTCTCTCCGAAGGGACATGGTATCGGACATCCCCGGTGACGTCTGATATCATCTTTCATTTCTCAGGTTGGTGGTACGGCGTAGTCGGTCACTTGGAATCATGCGACGGGAATGAAAATTATTGCCGATGCCATACTAGTGGTAAGTTTTATCTAACCTTTATGTTCCATAGAATTACCCATAGACTTAGAGAGACCAAAGGAGTTGTTTTGTGATTTGCTTAATATTCCTTAAAAGAAGGCTTTAGGAAATAGTGGATGAGATGAATGTAAAGTTAACTTTCATGGAAGACAACGAGTCGGGGTAGGTCGTTTTCGTGAACCTCATTTTTTTTGCGATTCATGGTTCATGACGACATGACGAGTTGCGCGATAGCGTTAGTCCCGAACGACGGATCGCTTTCGTTATGTCATATTTCCCACCAGCATGTTGATAACCTCTATCTCAGAAGAATAGTTTTGGCCAACCACACTGAAAGAACCCAATGTCTCCTATGGACTCTATTTGTTTTGCTTATTTGGAATCTTTCAGCTATGTGGGGCTGAAATGGTTGTTCTACACTCGTGTATTTATCCTTCGTTTTTTGTCCTTTTTCTCGAGTTCGGATACCGACGGACCTTAAACGTCCCACTAGTCGACTTAACATCAGCACTAATATCCTATCCCTTTCTCCATCAAAATAAAGAGAAAAAAAAGGGTCTCTTTTGATGATCATTTTCAACTTGAAAAAAGCTGAGAGCAATAAAAAAGATAAATAGGAGTATACTTTAAGCAGACAAGAATTCCTCGGTGCATAATTGCAAAAGCTTCTTGCTTTTATGATTGTGCACCAGTTCCCGACTGAGCAAAAGACTTCCATTCAGTATTGAATTGAATCTACACTGCATCATATTCATAGTTATTGATGTTTGAGTCATTGTCTGGTTTCTAACAGTTTAAGTGATGATTGCAGACACGGTGGTGTTGGAGTTCAATCATTACTCCCCTGGCTCAAGGTGGAGGTGCACGACAGTCCATCGGAAAGAACACCGAGAGGAAGGAAACGAGGCAGATGGGTTTTATGGAGGAATCATAAAACTTTGCAATGATGAGGAGATTTCGACATGGAAACGCCTTTGGCCATCCCAAGTCCTGGAATAGCCTGCTTTATTATTAGCAATGCAAGCTAAAAAAAAACTCCCCATTTCCATACCTGAGCAAAAACTGATCAAGATTTTGATGTATAAATGGTCAAACTCGCATGAATGTACTTGTAAATACCCCTATTTGCTTGTTGAAAATCATTTAAAATGTTTCAACCATAAAAGGGATTAGAACATACCAACAATACACAACCAATGTTCATGTTGTCACAAATCTTCTGTCGTCATCTTCTCTGTAATTGCATCTCCATTTGTCAGTAATAGAGCAGCTGAAAGAGGCTAAATGGAACATGATCACAAGTCAACTAGGTAATGCTACTCAAACAAATAACAACTTACCCAAGCTACCTGCACCTGTAACAAGTAAAATGCCAGTAACAGCAAGAAAACCAAACAATTAAAAATTATAATCCTAAGACCTTAGACCCATCTGCTTTGCTTAACACATTCGAGAGAAAAACAAATAAACTGAACTCCACTTCTCCAGAGCAAGGACCATAAACATGCCTGCCAAACCGCTGATTATAACAATTCCTTAAATTTCTAACAACGGCACTAATCAAACTATTGTAGAACATCAAGGAATTTAAATAAACCGAAAAAAAGAGAGGTGAAAATGTTAGTTACTTACCATGTGGCAATCTCACGGATAGCATTCTGTCCATGTTATCGAGACGCCTCTGAATCGATTTCAAAACCAAATTCAATGACGAAACTCTCTTTCTGACATTAGAAAACTTGACGGCATGCTGCATTATGAACGGCAATGGAGCATCTTCTAGTAATTGATCAAGCTCTGTTCTTTAGAAAAAATAATTTTTTTTATCTTATATCAATATTCAATTTAGTCCAGAAAATAAAACATGACAGAAGGGGGGAAAATTAACCTCGAGTAAGACGATCAATTGAGGAACTAAGGAGATCTTGAGTGTCGAGAGTGTCGTGGGCTTTAGAATCGAAGCCTTTGATGAGAGAAGTAAGCAGGGAGGATAAAGCTTCGGCTAAAACTTGGGTGCCGGGGTCGTCGTTGGATCGAGAATCTGGGTTTTGGGGTGGATCCATTGAGGAATCGGAAAAGATTGCTTGGTCTGAAACGCCGCTAACGGTGGTGTCGTTGTGATTTGAACCCTGGTTCTGGTTCTGGTTCTGGTTCGGAAAAAAATCAATAATGTCTATTTAATATTTATTATTTTTATATAATTATTAATATTTAATTCATTCATTAATTAATTAATTAATTAAAATTAAATACTATAAACATACTTTTAATTTAATTTATTTCATTTATAATATTAAAATTATAATTTTTAATATTACTTAAATGAACTAAAATATTCAAAAATCATTTAACTACTATATTTTTCAATAATTAATTACCATCTTTTTTATTTAATGTGTCATATTAATTACTATATATTAGCTAATTAATCATAGTTATTTAGATATCAAATCATGACGGATCAGTACGTAGAGTTTGACCAGTAAAAAATATAACAACAAAAGTGAAAAAACATGATTAAAGATGTGAAACATTGCTCTTTGCCTGCCCACTAATTGACATAATTCTCACCCTTAATGATGCCTAAGATTTATATTATTCAAATCAAGAGGAAGATTACACATAATTCAATACATATTAAAAATTATAGAATATAACTACCAATAAACTTAATATTAAAAAACTATCAATAAATATATTTTTCTAAAAAAAAATTCAAACAGAAATAAAAAATTATAATTATTATTTATATTGAATATTTTTTAATACGCATATGCAAAAAAATACATCAATATATATATATATATATATATATTTTAAAAAATTAAATCTTTAATTCTAAAATCTAATTATTAAACTATAACTTTATATTATAATTATTATTTTTAAAATTTTAATTTATATTATGAGTTTATTAAACTATTCTTTGAAATCTCTAATTAAAATGTCTGAAAAGAGCACGGGTATTTTAGTCCAAGTGGTTAAAGGAACTATTGTTGTTTCAAGAGGTAACGGGTTTGAACACCAGTTATGCCAGCAGAGTGATTGAACGATCAATGTCAAATGATTTCGATTATATTCTAGAACAAATACTATTGTAATCACTATTAGCTAATTCAAAAAAAATATCATGAAAAGATCAAATGACCGAACCTAAAGCATCCCTCCTACACCTATGCTAGAATAGATCAACTATTGTGGACCAATTGACATGGAGAATGGACCCAGAATTTTATTTAAAAAGATATAAAATATATTAAAAAGATATAAAACTTAAAAGAGATATAAAATTAGATATAAAATATATTAAAAAGATATAAAACTTTATCCCTATTGTCATGAGTTTGAGTTAATATTATTTCCAATGAAAATAAAACAAAAAAAAGTTCACCAAGACAACATCATGTTCTCCTTAGAAGAAAAAATATAGGAGAGAAATCATTCCAGCCCATCTGTCAAGTCAAAATTCCTACCTTTCCTACCTGTTTGAACATTCTGATATAATTAAATTTTAGTTGGTTGGATGATTTCATTTTTTAATAAGACAATGGTGTATACGTTGTTATGGTGGAGTTTCATTCATTATAACATAAAATATGCAAACAAAAGAATAATCAAACTCGAATAAACATTAACCCGAAAACAATATAAAGATAAATAAGAGTTGATCTAAGTGATAAGCAGTTTGATTTCGTTTAAATAAGTTTCAGGTTTAAGACGTTGTGTACGCAAAATATCTCTGCTAGGAGACTACCCACTAAAATTAAATATGTGACGCAGGTCGATCTAGATTAGTTAAAGTTAGACTCTGACAAAAATTAATTCAAACGAATATGAATAAAATTAATCCGATTTATTAAAACATTTTGTACTCCCAATGTTTTCACGAGTGTAGCAAGCTTCTCCTTGAAGCCAAAAAGTTAGAAGTGCTTGTTTCATGTAGGGGGAAAAGGGAAAGGAAGTGGCATCATGAGATGGGAAGAAAAATTACATGTATGCTGTATGCAGATGCTTACAAATGTCAATCATTCCACACAATTATATATGAGGGAAAGATAGTTATTTACAAAATGCACCCTTTCTTTCATTGTTTTTAGTAAGTATTTTTTAGAAACTTATTAATTTCGTAGTTAATTAATTTTTCTTTCGATAAGGACCTAAATCGTCTATTTTTTAATCATGTTTCTATTAATGCATTCACTTTATATTAGTGGGTTTAAGGTTAGGGTTTGTGATTAAAGTTTAGGAAATTAGGGGTAAAGTTTAAGATTTAGGATATAAAAAATAAGAGTTAAGGTTTAGAATTTAATTTTTTTAAGATTTTTTAATATGAGACATAAAAAAGAGGGAAGAGATCTCAATGATATTGTTAATAAAATCTTTTAATTTAATTTCTAAAATACCAAAAATTCTTTAAATCTCTAATTAAATTTTAAAAAATATTTTAGAAATTGTTACAATAACAAGTAAGACTTGGTTGAGAAGATAACCTTTTTTTCCTTGTTAATTATGGATTTTCTTTCTAGTTCCTAACAACTGTCAGTTTAACCCTATGGCTTGATGGCAGAAAAAAGTGAAAGCTGAAATGCATAGATACATTATATATCACCCAAATTCTCCAACACAAAACACAAGTTTTGTATACACATTTCCCATGTCTAGGATGATCTCACTTCAAATTCCAATCCCAAATTCCTTCTCTATTGCACCAAAATCTATGCATTTTGACTACCCTTCAGCTTAATATTACATCACCATCATTTCAGAGCTCAAAATCCCAGGTTTTCCCATCACAAGATTTGGGAACAGAAAAAGAGTGTGGGTTTGAAGGGGATACCAGTACCAGTACCAGCCATGCATGATTTGTATGTGTTGCAGCAAATGGGTTTAAGCAAAAAGTTCATTTGCTTTTATCTACTCCACCTACTGCTTGTGTTCTTGCTGTTTCGGTTGGAATTTTCAAGTTCGAGTTCAAATCATGGCAGCTTGAAGAAACCAGATCTTTCAGCTTCGTCTCAACGGTTCAAGTCGCCTGTTCATGGCGACTTTGGAACCGGAAAACACGAAGCTAAAGATGGTGCAGCGGATGGGGATGGAGTTTTCGATAATGAGAAGAGAAAAGTTCATACAGGTCCAAATCCTTTACATAACAGATGACGATCTAAAAAAAATACTCCTTAAAGATACGTAATTTTGTTCTCTTGTTATTTTATTTTATAAATAAAAATATTGGACGGATCATTGATAGGATCGTTTCGGAGGATCATTTAGATTTGATTTTTGTTTTAAGTTTTTTTTTTTTCAATATTTAATTAATATTTTGTATATAATTAAGCATTGACAATGGAAAATATGAATGTTCTGTTGGCATGGTTGGATTGGTTGGTGTATTATCATGACAAATTGACAATTTTGTTATGTTAGGTGAATGTTTGTTTCGTGTATAAATCGTTTGATTCTTTCTCATACTTTTTTTATGTTTTTGTTTTAAATTAGAGAGTTTAAGGTTTAGAGTTTAAGATTTAAGGTTAAGGATTATAGTTAGGGTTTAAAGAATTAGGAGTATAGTGTATTTTTAAGGTGTAAGGTTTAGGCTTTAAGATATAGAAAAAAAGGATTAAAGTTTAAAATTTAATTTTTTAAAAATTTTAACAGGAGACATAATAAATATGTAAATGATTTTTACTCGTTTGTATCATTTTCTAAGGCCGTAAAAATTAACGAGTTTAACATTATTTTTAAATTCGGATTTTATTTGATCATCCTCCAAATCTATATTTAAATTGTTGTATTTTGTAAAGAATTAAATTTAATAATATTAAACACGATAAGATCATATGATATGAACATGTGAAATATTAGTACCAGAAGTAGTATGTGAGACGAAGAAAGACAGTCGTACAAGATTAAAAAATTATTATTTTTTATATTTTATATTAAAAATTAGTTCAGATTAAATTTTAAAAATTTAAAGGTAGAGTATATTTTCTAATATTTAATATTTTAATATTAAATTTAAAGTTTAAAATTTTAATATTAAGTTATAGAAAGAAGGACCGAAAATGGTTTGGAATAGGCAGAGATGAGTACGGGTCGGATCAAATCAGATTTTTTATACTCTAAATACGAATTTGACCCGACCCGATGTCACCTTAAAAAATCATTCAACCCAACCCGAATCTGATTTTTTTCATCAAAAAATTTGATCCGATCAGACTAGATCGAGTCAAAACCTGATCGGGCCGAATAAAATACCCTAGGAATAGGCTTTACTATAAAATTCATTAACCGAAGAAGAAAGCCTTCAAAATCTGATCGTGGGCTTAGATCAGATCCAAACTCAATAAAAAAGTATTAGTTTTGAATATAAAAACCTCAACCGGCCGGCTTAATCTTTTCTGCAAGGACCTTTCACATACCCACGAGTTTTTGAATCAGAGGTACCTACAAAAAGATACGCACGATGGCCAACGCTGATGTAGAGGCCGTGGATTTTGAACCGGAGGAAGATGACCTCATGGACGAGGAAGCTGGCGGCGACGCATCCCCTCAGGCACCCTTACCCAAGCTCAAGTCCGCCATCACTGGCGCCGCTTCAACCTCTCTTTCTGGCCCTAAGAAGACCAAGGGACGTGGCTTCCGTGATGACGACGCTGACCGAAACTCCCGTCTCGCCTCCCGCGACTTCCAGTCTCTCGGCACTGAAAGCGGCCCCGGTCCCCAGCGATGTTAGTCATTTCACTAAACCCTAATTTTCTCTCCACCTTTACTTATATCCTCTCCTTTTGTTTAATTTTCTAGGGTTTTATTCTTCATTTTGCGGCCTATAAAACATGATAATTTCGAAAATGATTTAATTTTTGCTATACGAAAATTCCTCGATTATTTCAGAACAAAATTTGATCGAAATTATAGTTTTGATTTGATGTTGAAGTTTCAGCAGGTTTCTAATTCTTTTTGGCTGTTGGTATATCTTTACTCTCTTAATATCATGTTAATTTTTGTACAAGTTCCTTATTTGCTAACAGTTTCTAGTAACACTAATTCATAAACTAAAGATCAAAAAACTAATATCCGTGATAAAATTTTCATGAAAAGATATTTTAAAGGGTCAATAGAAAATATTTACATCATATTGAAATTTCCTCTTGATTTCAAGGGGTCGCATATGTATGTATGTGTGTGTATATATAACTTTGTTTCATTAGCGAAACCATATGACATTTTTAAAACCAATGGACTTGCTAAAGTCTTTCCTGCAATTTTTAAGGTTGTGGGCATCCTTCATTTCCTACACGATGTCAAGTTGTATAACAATTAACATGGTAGATAATAGCAATTGTGTCCAAAAATGAAATGTTTTTTTTCCCTTTATTGTTGTGAACTCTTCTTGTGAATAGTATTAGTAATATATAAGTTTTGTTCTTATTAATAAATGTGCAGCTATTGAAGGATGGATTATTTTGGTCAGTGGTGTACATGAGGAAGCACAAGAGGATGATTTGCACAATGCATTTGGTGAATTTGGAGAGATCAAGAATTTGCATTTAAATCTTGATCGCCGCACTGGATTTGTCAAGGTAGTTAATGCTTCTATATGTATTATAGAATTTGTGCTTCTAACCATTTTATTTTGTATGTTAATGCTAGCTTGGCGCATGCCAATGTCTTTATTTCATAGCATTGGACTATTGTTCGTAGATATTGATACAAAGGACTATTCTTTGACAAACTTTTGCCCTTGTTTACAGTGTGTTCTTTATAATTTTGTAAGTTTTGTTCTAGTAAGATTTAATGCAAGTGTTTTCAATTAGGGATATGCATTGATCGAGTATGACAAGTTTGAAGAAGCAAAAACCGCCATATCCACAATGGATGGAGCAGAACTTCTAACACAGACAATCAATGTTGATTGGGCCTTTAGCAATGGACCCAGTACTGGAGCCTTCAAAAGAAAAAATATGAGGTTCGTCTCTCTTAACATGCTCTGCTGAGTCTGGATTGGTTGGTAAAATATATCAATAGAGCATATCAAATTTATGGAAACATGTTAATCCTTGAAATTGAATCAATCCAAAATTGAACTACTTGAGTCTAGATGAGTGAAACTAGACATGACTTACCTGGTCACAAACCAGCTTAACATGAGTACGTTGACCCAAATGTCAAGCACCAAACTTGGCTTGATTTTCTGAAAATTGGAACTTTTTTGTTGTTCTTTTCTTGTGCAATTGCAAAATTAGCGGTGTACCCGGGGACCTAACAATACACTTTGTAAAATTTGCAGATCTGGAAGGACACATCGCTCAAGGAGTCCTCGGAGAAGATACTGATTTGTTGAGCTAAATTTTAACAAAAGATGGTGTTTGAAGTTTAATTTACTGAAAATTTGGATTTGTTTTTGTCAGATGAGTGATACCCCCTCATCCTGTCTTTTTTTCTTGTATGGTGCCCCGTGTCAAAGTGGTGATTGTGCTTGGTTTTACAGTGCGGCTTTTTAGCCTTTGACATTTGAGTTTTAACTTGGGAGTAATGGTTCTTGCTATTTGCTAATTGTGATTTTTTTTCTTCTTATGGGTAAACTACGTTTTGGGTCACTCAACTTTGTCCGTGGCCCAACTTCCTGAGTTGAGTGATCAGTTTGATTTTTCTCAGTTGAGGGACCAAAAATGGAATATACATTTTTTGTTTATAAGATATTTACTAGTAGCCTTAATAGTTTGGAAGAAAAAGGGGAAATTTACTCCTACTAAGGTCTATCCATTTGAAGTACTTGTTTAGTTATCTGGAAGATGATTGATTCTGGGAACAGCGGTGGTCTAACACTAAAAGAGCACCCATCTTGCATTTCCCCCCAAGGCTTTTGCACCATCAATGAACACTTCGGGAGGATGAGGCTCAACCTTTTCGTTTGTATTTAGTAGTAAAGAGATGATAATATACAAGGTAGTGCTCAAATTATGAAAACTAATCTTATTCAATGACGTTCATTCAGGTAGAGATAGAGATACATACCTCTGGAATCCATATGCTATTGACACAGTTCCAATCACCTTCACAATCACAAAAGAGAGAGAGAGAGATGAGTTTGCATGCAACAACTTAGAATGTACAAACACCACATGGCAACATTGTTACTCCAGGTTCACTGGTTAGTTCCATGGGAGTGATGACGATGGTTTGCGTAAAAAATTCTGCGAGGATGTTCCATAGTTCAGATCGAGGTTGTTAAGCTGTTCTATTAGTTGGGAATGCCTTTCCTTGAAAAAATCAAGACGGCTGGTTAATTCTACCAGAGCTGACGAAGGATGTCTTGGATAATCAATCACCTACAGATCACCAGCCACACAAGAATTGATCAGGTTTAAATCAGTTAGAAAGGTTCATAAGCAATAGTTAATGTTCGTATAATTAGATTCTGAGACAAGTCTTTCAACGCTCAAGGATTTGAAATAACCAAGGCAGAATAGGATCAGGCAAATTACTCGGTGTTACCTCTGCCTCTGCTGCTCTTGAAGTGGATGGGATAGATGCCGAATTAACCTCATCCATAGACGTATTAGCCGACAGCTCAGTACTTGTTGAGTCACTCAAGCTTGATGACTCCATTAATTGTTTTCGAGTAGGTAGACGGCTTCTGTTGCTAACTGCCAATTCCTGTCCTTTAACATTCCTCCAATCGGGCCCTAACAAACTCTCCTGCAGATAGTTTTAAAATGCATATGATAGCATTAGCTTCACGGCACAGGAACTGATTCAGAAAATTCTCTACTCATCATCAATTTACTTTCTTAGTCATTACCGATAAAACTCCTTAATCCATGCATTAGTCAGTTTTATATGTTGAGGAAATATCTCCAGAGCAAATGGCGCTCTAGTTGATAACAAAGTAAAACCTTAATGAAGCAAAATTTGGTTAAGAGGGAAAATGACACAAGAAATGTGCAACTGGGAAGCTTAATTTGAGCTCAAGCTCGAGTATGTAAATCGAGTGACAAAGTATACTGGAATAGTTTGATTTCATCTCGAGCCGAGCTTGAGATTAAAACATGGTACTCTATCAACAGACCTAAAAGTTTCAAGTTGAGCACAAGCCTGGGTCGGCAAAATTACACCCAAAGTATATTTTCCTACAAAAAGGTATCCTCTGTAAGATGAAAACACAAAATTACGACCATTTCCGAGGAAACCATATAATGAGGAAACTTCAGTCTCAACTAAACAGGGTCTCACAGAAGCCAACGTGATCAAATCTTAAAATTTCTCCTTAATGAAATTCCATTTCATTCCACCGAGATGCATGGATTTCTTCAAAAATGCAATGAAGACGTACCTCTGTTCTTTGTTTCCTCTCATGATTACAAAAGGCGAGTGTTGTATCAAAATCTTGCTGAAGAAACCTCCTTCAAAAATTATATTACATAAATTTACGAAAAAGGAAAAGAAGATGACTAAATTATTAAGTTGACCCTTTAGCAGACATATTATACACATATTGTTTACTATTTCAGGTAGTTAAAGAATGCATTGTAAAAGCTTCACCAATAATTTATAAAACAATACATTAATTATGAATCAGAAGAAACCCTTCAAAATTACCATATTACATGTAATAACTACAACTTCATGACAATAAAAACTGCTTGTAACCATGTAGCAAAAGCTTCTCCTCCTCCCTGGGATTTAGTCACTGATTTTTTTAAATAGTAGTATCCACATCCCTTTCAAAAATCGAATCCAGGAATTAGTAATTAGCTAAGGATTTTGGCTTTAATGATTCAGAAACCACTATAATGATGGCCCTCCTCCCACAATCCACTCAACAAGACCCGTCTATAAGAAAGACATAATATAAGTCTCTCCTCTTAAGTGCTTGAAATTACCTTAAAAACAAAACAACTTCAAAAGACCTTGGCTGAAATTATATGTCGGGTTTCAGAATACCCAAGAGGGAACTTGAAAGATAACTCCTAACGCAAGGAAGCAACAGTCAAAACATGTCGCATGATTTTGTGCGCCAATACGCAAAGATAAATTCATCTGATAAAGTAAGTTCGAAATCTTAATCCACTACTGACATGAGTAATTGCTACGTTGATAACAATCATTATGACCTTATGAATCTGCCATGCAACTGCCAACTAAGTTTGGACAAATAGAGCTTTAGAAATAAATGAACAGAAGATTCATTAACTCACTGTTGAGAGTTATGATTTTGGATATGTTGATACTGGTCACATGCATTAGATAGAGAACCAAAATGATGCTGTCGTTGCTGATTCAGCTGATGATGGAGTTCCGCAACTTTCTGCTTCAAGCTAGCCACATCAGCTTCAGCAAGAGCAATCTCTTCTAGCTCAGCCCTTGTCTTCACATCATTTCAAGTTATAATAATAATAAGGAATGCTAGATTTATAAAGAATAATGATTCTTTTGACGTCAGTACCAACCTTGGAATCTATTCCACGGGAACTAGAAAATTGTCCAGATGACATGCTCAATCCAACTTCAAGGGCAGCTCTAAGATCCCTTTCAGCTTGCAGCTGCTCTTGCAATCTAGAAACCTGCACAATCATTTGAAAGTAAGTAGGGACAAAACTACTACCATAATTCTTCACCAAAAGGTTAGAAAAACTGTCCAAGAAGAATCATTCCTTCAAAAGAAAGTACATTTAGCTCAGTGTTAGAGATTCTGCACAACAATTTACAGCTCATAAAGTATCCAATTATTACCCTTTTGCTCTACGTCCGCAAAAGTTGCGGTAAAGAATTTTGATATAAAACTATTTCACAGAAACTGCAAGCCACAAACTCATCAAGTTAGTATGACCCTTTGCAGATTGGATTTCATCCAGTCATCTAAGCAAACCACCATCAATCCAAAAACACTCACGTACCAATGGCATTTTATATTGGATGTAAGAAACAGCAGAAGAAAGATATTTTCAACTGAATGAACCTGTTCAGTTGTTAGTGTCCAGAGAATTCTAAAAACTTCTCTTTCTACAGGTAAAGGCAATATAAACAAGACACAATTGTCGTTCTTGTTGATAGCGTCAAATTTAAAATCAACGATGAACCCTAACTAGCAATACAGTTAGTCTCTAATTCCTCACAAAAGCAGACAAAGAAATATAGAAACAGGACTTAATAAAGCAAATGGCACGAATCCAAAAGGATTGCAATTCCTAACACTCAATTACTTGCCGAACATATAGTACAAATATCAGCAAACAGATTAAGAAATAGAAATTTCTTGGGAAAAATAAGTGTTGAATAGGTTAGAAAGAAATACATCTTGTTCAAGTGCCAAGCGACGTTCATGCAAGGCTTGTTTTCTTCTTTCCAAGCTAGCTTGTAAAATTGCATTTCCTCTAGCCTATAGAAGGATGAGAGCAATTTGTTAGGGGAGACAATATATTTTGGTAGAGCATATTATGATTTCAAAAAAGTAGTGCTCAATGCTTACCTCTTTTGCAATTCGATGTTGTAGGTCATTCTTAGCAATCTCAAGCCTCTGTATAGCAAGCCTAGAGAGGAAAAAAAAACCCAGCAAATTGATTTTGCAAATATAATATGGTAGACATCATATGCAAGCTATATTTAGACAGTTTTACTAAAATAGTTCAACTGCACACTGTTTTAACATATGAAATCTTGCAACAAAACCAAGTTAAAAATAGATGTAGACAGATTTTTAAGATGGATTAAAATTCATGCTTGTGCTATAAGCAAGTTTTCAAATGCAGACTATTATAGTTAAAAGAAATCCAAATAATAAAGCAGAAAGCTATAAGGTCTAATGAGTAACCTACTCTTCTTCACCAGAAGAATCAACAGACTCCATTGACGGTCTCTTTCTGGCCTGTATAACAAAGCGATTGAAGATTCAATAGAGTATGATTTTATTCTATCAAAAAAAACTGTAAAAATAAGTAAAACATCTCATCGTGTTTCTGAGTGTGAAACCAAAGCACACGTACATCCACCAACAAAATAAAGAACCAACATTTAAGATGGACTTATGCTTTACTGAGGAGTGCGGTAACAGTTTCTAGAGACATGTTTGTTCCCTTATAGTCTAAATACAGGGGAAGACAGACAATGAATGAACTCAATTATGCAATTTCTAAGAAAAGACAGGATTTCCATTAAAGTTTCTTAGCTAGTTGATGCAGCAATCATATTTGTTATCCGAGTGCATGAAAACAGAGCAGCCTTCGACAAATAAGTCCAGGGCCAAAAGAATTTGACGAAAGGTGGTACACATTGGAGAAAGTAGATGAGAGTAAATTTATAAATGAAAGACTCTGGAGCAGCCTTCCAAACTGGTTCGATATGAGCAGAAGTTACCACCCACAAACATTAAAATGAGAACAATAAATGCAATGTTTCTGTGGCTTGGATCTTTATCTAATGAATGATGAAATACTTATGACCTCAGAGTTATTGGCGTGAAGTTTGTTTGTTAAACTTTGCATGTTGGGATTATCAAAAACAACAGAAAAAGAAAGAAAATAAACTGAGACATGTATGCTGAAAAATCCTAGAATGCAGCAGTGAAACAGAAAGTGATGACGCAAGAACTAAAAACCTTCAACTTTATTCTAAAGACTCCTTCAAAGATATTTTTTTCTTGCCTCCTTCATTGGAAAGCTTAACTCTAATGCATGTAAATGGACAGAATATATCCTCACAATTACGAATACATGACAAAATGGTAGCTTACATTGCTTCTTCCCCAAAATGTCGATTTCTTCGCATTAATACTGGAGCCTCTAGCTTTACCAGCTGGCTTCTCAGAAGAAGATTCAAGTCCAGGCGCATATATATGATGGCCAGGATCCATTGAAGAAAGAATCTCACCCATTGATCGGTAAGATTCACCACTAGGTGACACACTTGAGACACCAATCTCATTAGTTAGGATTTCATTTCCTTTATTTTGCTTACCAAGTTCTTCCAGTTGAGGTCCTTGGGGATCAGGATATCTCATCTGCAAAGGGTCTACAGCCAAGCTTAAACTCGCAGCCTGAGTATTATTGTTTCTAGGCGATGCAACATCTGGACCATCATACCCAAATGCCTGTACACAGAAAATGAATAAACCATCATACCCAAATGTCTGTACACAGAAAATGAATATATCATTTAGTTAAAGGATTATCACTCAAGTTTTCCTACTATTTGGACAGGAAGAAATGATGGAATCAGCATTAAAATTAGCATCCACATTGTGACAGAGTTCACAATGATGATGGGGGGCTGGTGTTATTGAGATAACATGGACATTGGAACGCCAAACAATTTATAACACAAAAACAAGAAGGATTAGTTCATTCAATTTCCACTCTTTTACCAAGCTAAGGCTGGATGAGTAGCAGAAACCCTAAACTAAATGAGTAAGTCACGTGCATAAAGGCATGCTCTTCTTATAATACAGGAAGGAGTCTTGCTTTACCATATCAATTCCCAATACATAAGGTTTTAAACTTAACTCTTTTTTATCTTCTTAAGGAAGAAAATCATTACTTAATATAGTTCACATAATGAAAATCATTCCTAATTAATCCTGACTGCTTTCCCATGACATATAAATACTTCTTTTTTCAATTTATCCTCGTTGAATAGTAAGCAATTCCAGATCTCCATGGATAATCGCAAGCCTAGGTACTTTTGTAAGTTATCCGAGAAGTGTTAGAGTTTGAGGGGAGTGTAAGTTGACGAGGAGTGTTAGAGTTTTTATTTAATGTGTAATTAAAGTTTATTTCTAATTAGTAGTTTTTATTTAAATTAGGAATAAGTATTATTTAAATTAAAGATAAAAGTTTAGTTTTAGTTATATTAAAACTTTATATTAGCCTATTTAAAGGCTTATTCTATATACATTTGAGAGTGAAGAATAATAAGAAAATACATAGAAACACATTGTTCTCTGGAAAATATCCTACTCGAACAACAAATCTCTAACCGTTGATCACACACAAACCATCATCATTCATTACATCTACGGCCACCATGGCCCCTTTCTCACAACTTCTTGTTTGTATGACATGATTGTTCAAGTTGCATAATCACAAAGAGAAAGAATCAAAAGAAATTACCACAGCAGCAGAGTATGCACAAAAGAGCAAGAAAATGAAATGTTATCACATGTAAAATTCATCATCTTCTCAAGTTCAACACAAGAGTACAATGACACAATCAAAGAATCTTTAACTACTTCCCATATTCAAGATATCATAAAAATCATTGCATGTGTCTGTCTGGAAAGGTTTCCATAGGTTGGGCCCGGTTAACATAATGAAAATGTTAACAATACCTGAGTCAGGTCAGACCTGGCCCAGCAACCCAGCCATTTGTATTTTAAATTAAATAACTGTTTTTTAATATAATAATATAACAATATCCTCAGGCCAGACTCCAGCCTAAAGAATCATTTCCAAGCTCAGCCCAAGTGAGTTAGACCAATGGCTGGTGAACAGTTCAAGTGTGCAGAGTCATTGATGTATAATCTCTATGTTTTTATATTAGAGAAAAAGGGGAAAAAGAACCTTGCTGTCATTCGGATCACTGTCTGCATAACTGCTGCTGCCTTCACTTAATTTCCCACTGAGAACTCGTTCAGAGTTTTCATCTGAGTCTGGACTGGCTTCATTTTCTGCATCATGGTAGCCATTGTCTCTCATACCTGGATTTTCATTATCAGTTGAATCTTCACTACCACTATTTTCAATCCGAGAATCAGCTGAAATAGAGCATCTTAGTAGATTTTCATCCTGAATCACCACAAATAGCACCATATGAAATGAGATCACGAACATAGGGCTTTAATAATGTAAAGTTTGACAATATTTGAAACTAGAATTATGAGAAAGAAAAATCACGATCATAAGAAACATTCCAAGGGAAGAAAAAGCTTCAAAGCTTTCCAAAGAATTATGACATTGTCATCACATTCGTGACAGCTGTACGAGCTTACTACTAAATTCATCCAAATAAAAAAACATAAGTTTATGCTTCACTAATTCTGTGAGGTAAATGTTATGATATGACTCCACGCATCCAAAGTATATATAACTTTATTTTCATGATATATTATTTGAAAACAAACTTGGGTGTGAATTATTCTAAAACATTCTCTTTCAAAAAAAAAAAATAAAGCATACACTTAGCATTAAGAAATTATAGAGGAAGCATTTAGATTGATATGCCACAATAAACAATGAAGCCGAGAGCATCTTACATCAAAAATATTCTCATACTCCTCCAAAAGAGTTGCAATGATGGCTTGAGCATTGTTAGCAGCATTTGCAGCAGCGAGAAGCTGTGCAGAATTATCACCATTTACATCAAAGTCATCCTCCAACTCACATTCACCAGCTAATAGAGGGCGTAAAAGTAAGGGAGCCATGCAAGCAGCTACAGCAGATGGTGTCATTCTATTCTCATGAGATTCGGATGAGATTGTATGCATCATCTTCAGAATCCTACAAATCATGAAGCATATCAAGTTACATAAAAATTAATAAATACTAATATCTTCAGAATATTTATACATAAAAAATGTTGGGAAAAGCATTTCTACCAATTTAAAGCTCCGCAAAAATAGATATTCATGTGGATCAAGTAGCTGTCTCTCTACTTTGTGTACCCTAAACACTTAATATTGCTTGAACCCTTCCCACAAATCTCATGTTTTCTATCAAATAAAGTGAGATAAACAGACAGAAAGTCAACACTTTCTCATCAAAGGATGACAATTTAGCATCAGCTTACATGTAAAAGCAATGTGCTAATTAAACATCTTTTCTGGTTCATGTTTCATGTCAACAAGATGTCTACCACTCATGCAGTCAGAGACGAAGACAGTAACTTTGTGGGTGGGTGGGGTCTGGGGGATAAGACTAAAAAATTTTAGAGAAAAAAACATTTACTGTATAAAATGAATAGTTTTTTGAAAACTAAAAGCACGATCATAAGAGTTTTAAATTACAAGAACAACACCATAAAGCACATAATGCAAACAAGGAGGAAATATGAAACATGTAATGTTTGAAAGCGACAGGGACAATACCTTTGTAACAGGCGGCGGTTTGGTTCAGGAATTGTCTCGAATATTGCAGAGCACATTGCACTTATCCGAGCTTCCTTCCGATCAATTTCTTGTCCAATGAAAATATAAAGCAAAAGTATTTACTATTACAGACACATTAGCAATTATACCACTAAAATGCAAAATACTTTTTAAAAAATATATATTATATATAATCTTTCAATATATATACATATAAATATAAAGGTTGTGAATTACAGATGATATATTAGACAGTGTAGCAGTTGCACTTGTACATCCCAAAAAATGTACCAGTTGCAGCAGACTGGAATGAAACAAAAACCATACAAAACTGATTAAAGTTCAAAGGCACAAAAAAGTTTGTTAATTCAAGTCCGATAATTTTAAACACAAACAATTAGAGAGTGGCAGTGCCAACATTATAATAACAACATTAGCAGATACAAGTCCCATCATAAAGTGATTCAGTTCCAGTAACTGCAAAATGAGCCACTTTGTCACTCATGAAATTGAGAATGCTAAGTTGCTAACATATAAACAGAAATCCAGTTTGCCATGTCAATATATCAACTCAACATGCAAAAACCCGTGAGTACAGCTGTACAGGGTAAAAAACTTATGGTTACAGGGTAAAACAAGCATGTGAAGCATCATAACTTCACGTACTTTTTGCTTTAAATATACATATAATGCACCAAATTTCCCCCCAAGAATACATACTTAGATTTTTAATAAACAGTAAATATCTTTTGACATCTTGAAGAGATATTATCAAAATTAAATAAAAAAGAGGGGAGAAAACAAAGCAAAGAATTAAACATACTGTAAGCCTCCATCAATGCAGTACAGCAGGATGCCGGAACTGGAGATGAGGGTAGCTCCCTTAAAACAAGCTGTGGATCATAAGACTTTCATGATAAAGGAACATGAATATCAATCTGATAAAACATGATATAATGTACTGGCAGAGCTACCTTTACACAGTCTCCCACAACATGAGCATCCTCATCGGAACCAAATTCAGTCTTTCCTACATTGAAAAGATTTGAGAGATTGACATATGCAAATATGTGGATATTCTAAAATAATCAACAATTTGAAATGAAAAGATACCCTGTTCATATTCTTGAACTCTACGATCAACCTCCTCAATATCAGCAGACACGCGTAGAATTCCCTCAACTTTTGTTCCTATAGTAGAAACAATATTATGAGTGAAAAGAAAATAAAAACGAAGTAAGAAAATACTTTCTCCACTTTATCCCTTTGAGGTCTCGTCTTGTAAACACAGAAATCTCCCAGTTTATCCTTCCAGAATAGCCTTGCTAGTAATAAGTTTTTCAAGCTCATCCAGCTAATGAAGTTAAAACACATATCCAACTTCTAAATTGATGACAAAAAATGCAACTGCTAATGGGTTTGAGCAATCTAGTCAAGATGATTACTCAGAAAATCTGACCTGGAACAATGTAAAAGGTAATAAATTATCCAAAGGGTGTTCGTGCATTGAAAATTTTGCCCAAGTTCACCAAAATTTCACATTACAACTGAAAATACAAACTGCTATCCTAGCAAAGGATCTTAATTTGCCACACGCAGGAAGGCTGACAAAAAGAAAAAAGGAGTAAAAAGAAATTGAATTTCCAGTTTCGTTTTACTTGAAGCAAAACCAATCTTACAGCAATTGCGATCTGATCATTTGAGCATGTACAGGTGTTTGTAAGGTCAACCCAAAGCTCCACAACCACATCTATCAGACCATTCCCCATCCAATAGTAGTATATTAAAAGAAAACTTAAATATCAGTCAGAGAAGCTTACAGAAGCATACAGTTTTACTACATAAAGCTATAGATTCCTAAGCTCTAACAAAACAGATTATCTGACATCTTCCCCAATATTAAGATCGCATGGATAAAACCTTTGGATGCTTAACAAAACCAAATCAAAAGATTAATAACACAATTTTCTGGACAAGTGTATGTGCCAGAAAAACTTCACTTTCCATCAGACCTAAGACAACAACAGAAGGGTTAGCTCAAGTAATATAAGTAATAATACATACAACTTACCAAACTTCTCAAGAAATCGCAGAGCTTTCTCGAGGAATGATGGGCTGCCATCAATATCTTCAAGTGCAAGCAAAATTGGTCTTCCAACAACCAACGATTTAGAAGTGCGTTTGTCTCTCCCTAAGAAAAATCCAAAAATCAAATAATAATAAGTAAAGGTATTGCAGAAGAATCAGTGGACAAGGAACGATGATCATCAAATAAATTATGAAGAAACTCTAGGGAACAAACATTGATGGAATGACCCTTCAATTTTATCAGTTGTGTCACTTCTGAAAATCCCATTGTGTCCCATGACAAGTGCAGCACTTGGCGCTTGAGTGAGGGCATTTCTAGAGCTGTCTTCCACTCATACAAATCTTCTGATGTCTCTGCCTGAAATTGGCAAGTAACAAGTATTAAAATGTCCTAAAAAACAAAAACATAAAATAATAGCTGAAAAAATCCTCAGCTAGACATGATGCACCTTAAGAGTGAAAGCTCGTCCATCACGCCCATCAGGAAACAATACAGTCAACAACTTTTTATCTTCTCTAACAACAACACTGCAAAGAAGAGGAACTATAAGCAAGACTATAATCGCAAAACCATAATAGAAAACAAGTGAATGCTGTTCATGCCTTCCAGAATTGTTCAAGTCAATACCCCCCAAAGTCAAATTAACTTCGCCACTTCTTTGTGGTAGGGCACTCTGCAAGAAAATTAAAGCAATAAGCATTTGTTTTAATTAATTCCTGGAAATAAACTTTTAATGATTATTCAAAACATTAAAAGGAAAACACTGATCAGATTGCCCTTCTCTTTAAAAGGCAAAGCAAATCAGGAAGTGAGAAAATCTAAAATATTCATAACATTATGGTCTACAATCGCTTCTCCAAATTCCTATGATGACTGTCCCATGGTGTTACTATCAAACCATGTACTATCAAAACCATTCCAACAGCTAAAGCATTGAAAAGACAAGGTGCACGCATATGTATAAAAAGTGAGGGGAAAACAACTAAAAAACTGAATATGATACAACATAAATAAACATTTTACAACCATGAACTTAATTATCAGACAACAAATACCTAATGACTTTGGCATCACATAGAAGTTAAAAAACAGTAGAACAGAAGAAATTTGAGGAAAAATATGTCATACAATAATTACTAAAATAATGGAAAAGGTGGTAAGTACTAACAGGGTCACTTTTAAAGAACACCAAGGATGTGCGTGTGAGGATAAACCACCTCTTCTTCCAAGATTTCCATCCGATCCCTGCAGAAGTTCAAAACTTATAAAATATTTTAAGACAAACTATGTTGATAACTGAATCAAAGGAGTATTTAAAAACAATGTCATATAACTAGGATCCACACATCAGAGAAGTGATTACAGGGGGAAACGAATGCAGGAGACCTCAATCCAGATCATGATTTCAACAAATATTAATATGAAAGATGGACATCCTCCAAGATTTAAAGATTATAATTTATGGAGCAAAACATGATTCTTCACTTCAAGAACACATACAGAAAAATAATACCGATACCACCAATAAAGAAGAAAAAAATACTATAACAAGGTTTGCCAAGAAGATAAACAAACATATGTATGTTAATATATAGATACATACATATATACACAAACACGGAGGGAGAAGAAATTTACAGATGTAATACTGATATGTGCATATACAAACTACTGATGCAACTTATACACATAAAGCTACTCCAAATAAACAGCTTGCTTTTCTACATCATTATAAATAAATAAATAGATATAAGCATTAGTTATAGATGTAGAAGCTATGGACATATAGTAAGTAAACTATTGATGCAAGTTATATCAAAATAGTTTAAAGGGAGGGAATGAAGGAAATAGTAGTCAAATACTTTACGAACCTTTGGATGATATGAAAAGAGGGCCACTCTTGAAAACCTGTGAAACTGTCACGTGTCAAAAGCCAAATGCGTAGTGTAAAACTAATTATACTCTTGCAAAAAGAGCTTTTAATCAATTCAAGGGAGCAGATGCAGCATATGCATCATTGGCAGTACCACCAAAACCCAAAATTGTATTGTTGTACTATCAGTTGCTGATATGCAAATCAATCAATTAATGATTTAAAGCAACACTTAACTACCGATTGAATTGATTATATAATTGATTATTACTACTGGACTATGTTGTTTTTTCTTGAGAATTATGAACTACCTTAGATTGTGGACCCTAAGTTGAGGATATCTTGAACTAAGATCTCTATGACAATGTTGAACAGTTGAAGAATATATTAGGCCTTTCAACTCTAAAACTTATTTATTTATTTTTTAAATGTAGCAATGGGACAGGAATGAAGTGTAAATTCATAGATTTCCAAAAAAAGTTGGAAGAATTTTCAATTCTCCTCCACGTTTTATCTATTACTTATTTTATGTATCTATCCATTTTATTTTACACAATGCTTTTTAACTCACCCAATTATATACTTAATAGTATGATAGCTTTATCTTTGTAACATAATTAAAAGCTGATTTTGCAGAATTCCTCTGGATCCAATTAAGGAGATGGAGATTAAAGGATTAGGCTCATGCATGCAGTTACAGTTTTTCGTAAGGGTATATAATTCTTAACCTGAAGAAAAAGTTATATGGTGAAACAAGAAAAGTAAAAAATTTATTTTAACAATTTACATATAGAAAATTCAAAATTAAAATGCATAGTGCTTCCAGTGACGCCTATATGAACAGAACAACATTATTGGTCTATTTTATTTCAAGTTTTTTAATAATAATAATAATAATAATAATAATAATTGAACTGAAGTTCAATTAAAAAATCTCAAAGTAATGTACGGCCTTAATCAAAAGCTCGTTATCTGTAACACCATACAATCAATTCAACAATCCACTAAACAAAAGATCCCTAAAACTTTCTTTTTATTCACATTCCATTTCTCAGCAAATAAACTAAAAAAATAAAATAAGAAAAAGAAGTAAAAAAGATGTTACCGTGTTGGAGGCTCCCCCTCGTGGCCGCTCGAATTCCGCTAACGAGGCCGACATTTCCGCAGATTAGCATTGAAACATGCAATCAATCAAGAAAAACAAGATTCCTCGGCATTTCAACTTCTCAGCGAACCAGTCGGTGTTCGACATTGAGTCAACACAAAAGATTGACAAGATTACGCCAATCGAGTCAAGATCTAAAATCTTGAAGCAAATAATAAGCGAACCTTTAAGCTTAGGTTTTTTTCTTCTACAAAGAAGATTCAATCAAGAAAAACAAGAATCCTCGGCATTTCAACTTCTCATCAAACCAGTCGGCGTTCGACATTGATTCAACACAAAATATCCACAAGATTACTCTAATCGAGGCAAGATCTAAAATCTTGGAGCAAATAATAAGCGAACCTTTAAGCTTAGAGCTTTCTCTTCGATAAAGAAGATTAATGGAGACAACAAAGAACAATGAATCTCCAACCAGAAGAACTACCACACTCCATAAATATAAAATTATTATCTACCTAAAGAATACCTTACCTTCCATCTCTTTCAATATTTCAAAAGAGAAACAATAGTTTAGTATATGCTTAACTTAGTAATAGGTAATCAAAGTATACATTTTTTTTTGAAATAAGTGTCTAATGTTTTTTTTTTTGCTAAAATAAGTGTCTCAACTATATATTTTTTCTGAGATAAGTGCCTAATGTATTTTTTAGCTGAAATAGGTGCCTAAAGTTTTATTCCCTTAGTGTTTTAAGGTAACATTGTTAAAAGAAAATTGTTTAATTTATAAATAAGTACCTAAATTATATATTTTTTTTCTAAAATAAGTGTCTAATGTATTTTTTATTGAAATAAATACCTAATTTTTTCTTATAAGTAATTTATATTTTTTATAAGATATAAAATTATTTATATCAACGTTTTAATCTATTAAATTATTTATTATAATTGATTAATAATTTATTTAAATTTAAATTATTTTATCTGAGACTTTGTTGTTGTTTTTTTAAATAATTTATTTATTAATTTTATCTCATTTTTAAATATTTATGTTTTGTTCTCAATCCAATTTCATCTCATAGTATCACAATAGTACTACACAACTTCAAGTAGTATAAACAAATTTTCACCGTTGCTCCTTCCCCGACTTTACCAATAACTGTAAGTAACTCAAGCTCAAGGTTTCACAACGACCTTCATGCAATTATCCCACATGCAAATAGAATTTTTTTCATCATTGACACCTATTTTCCATCGATTCTACAATCATACGATGCAACAAATATTTAATCCGAAACAACGAAACCGGATCGAAAACAAAACATAAGTATTTAAAAGTGAAATAAAATTAATTAATAATTGTTTAAAAAAATAAGGCCTCGGATAAAATAATTTAAATTTAAATAAATTATTAATCAATTATAATAAATAATTTAATAGATTAAAACATTAATATAAATAATTTTATATCTTATAAGAAATATAAATTACTTATAAGAAAAAATTAGGCATTTATTTTAATAAAAAATACATTAAACACCTACTTTAGAAAAAATATATAGTTTAGGTACTTATTTATAAATTAAACAATTTTCTTTTAATAGTGTTACCTTAAAACATTAAGGGAATAAAACTTTAGGCACTTATTTCAGCCAAAAAATACATTAGGCACCTATCTCAGAAAAAAAATATATAGCTTAGGCACTTATTCAGCTAAAAAAAATATTAGACACTTATTTTAAAAAAAGTGTATACTTTGAGCACCTATTACTAAGTTAAGCCTTTAGTTTATAGCATCCCGGTATGGTATAATATATATAGTATCATTTATTTTGGATCAGATGTAAAGCAATAGTGGTTGCCGTTGTAATATGGAAATCTGAGGGGGGTTATTTTATATATTTTTTTATAAAATTAATAAAAAATTATATAATTATATAAATTTGTATAATTTAATAGAGGAGAAATAGCTACGGTTATTTTTTTTTTATTGTTCTTCTAATTTCAGGGTTTAAATTTGATTAATTCAGACTGACTCGAGTCGTACATTTAATATTGGTGGATAAATCTCTTAGTAGGAATTGATTTTTTATGCAACGTCTCGAACCTAAGACTTAACTAAGCGGAACCAAACTGCTTTATATTTATATTTATTATAATAAATTTATTAAGTTGGTATCAGATTAATTGTAAACATGATATTAGAAAATTTTAAATATTATTTCTAAATAATAATTAATATGATATTATTTTTTTGTTTTCATATAAAATAAATTTAAAATGTATATTTAATAAAGATTTGTAAATATAAAATATATTTTTAAAATACAATTTACTTTTAGTAATAAGTTAGGAATTAGGTTTTCAGCATCGCAACTTTTTGTCACTATTTATGCGCCAATTCCGACCGTCTATAATTCTTTTTATTTTATTTTATTATATTTCATCTTTATTTTTCTCTTATTACTATTATTATTATTATTATTATTATTATTATTATTATTATTATTATGTAGCCCCCACGTGAAAGAAAAAGGCGGGAGATTGGCATTCATATTTTACCGAATATATCGGTGAAGACATGTTCTGTACTTTTGTCCCTGTTTGTTAATGAGATTTTATGGGAATAAGGTTCTATCTCCCAACCTTTGTCTGTGACCACGAGAAATAATATTACGAGCCTTTCTCGTTGTTGTGTTATGTTTGGAATAAGTTTTGGACCACTATTAAGCGTGATAATGAGTCTAATCAGTTTATAAGTTATTCGGGTTTCGTTCGGTTAAAGTTCGGTTTAAGTGAATTCGACTCGGGTTCGGATTCGGTTCGAGACTTTAACGAATCGAGTCGAACCGATTAAACTCGGCTCGAAAAGCTTGTGAACAGGTTCAGAATAATTATATTATATATATATGTGATATTACATATACACTAATAGCAAAAGAAAAACAATAAAATAAAATGTGAGAAATTTACTAAAAATAAATTAACTCAAATAAATTAGACATTTTTTTCATTTTGAATCGAGTTCGACGAGCTTCAAACCTCAAACGAGCCAAAGCCGAACCTAAAATTTTGAACTCGCTGAACCTCGAATCCGAACCGAGCTTAACCAGACTCAAGTTCGACTCGGGTCGTTATCAACCCTAACCGCTGCAATTGATTATTTATTTATTATTATAAAAATAGAACATGATTGATACTTGGAAATATAGCCAAAAGAAATAGCACGATTGATGTACCAAATCTATTTAAATTTTAATTAATCAAAATTTTAAAAAAGTCATTCCGCTGTTTATTTTTTAATAAAATAACGATATAGTTGACGGTCAATGACGTAGAAATTAAATTAAAATAATATATTTTTAATTTGATTATTTTGATATTCAAAACAATTTAAAAAGACATTATTTTGACGACAGATAAGGTTTTGGCTCTTGGGACCTAGTTAATCAAATATCTGAATTAAACCACCAAACTAACTTATAATTTTGATAATTTATTAACACAAATAATATATCTTAATTATACTCGTGATTAATTTAATTTTTTATTAAAGTTTCTCAATTCAAATAATAATAAAACCGGTCTATAATGTTTTATTTTTTTAATTTCACTTTTATTTTTAAAAATTCTAACTTATTGTTTAAAAAATTTACAAACAAACCTTTTTATTCTTTATTTTCTCCTAATATAATAATAAAATTAATCCTTAATATTTATTATTTTTTACAATATCAATCTCGTAATTTTAAATTCTAACCTTAACAATAATGAAATTAAAAAAATGAGCTTTAAGAAAAATAAACAAATAAAAAGATTTTTAAAATTATAATATCAAATTTTCATCTATATGAAAGGTAAAAGAACAGGGAATACAAAGTAGAAGACTGACTTAAAAATCCAAGTTATTGAAATGCTAATATATAAGACAGAAGGCAAACAAAAAATAATGCCTTGGGTTTGCTTTGCACAAGAGATTAATGGAGATGAAGGGGGAGGAGAATGGTGGAAAACACAATGCAGAATCAAACCATGTCATTTCCTAAGATCACCAACATTATGATACAATGATGAAACTCGACATAATTACAATCCGCAAAAACATAATTCTGAGGAGATCTACTTGGTTCCTATGGAAGATCCACCGTCTGGTCCGGCGAGTGTTATCTACCATTTTCAAAAATAAAAATAAAAATAATTCATTCGAACAGTGAAAGAAAAGAGCAGACATCATAGAACTGGATCATAACTTACATTGCAGTTGAAAGCGTATCTCCTGGCAAGAATGATGGCTGCATTTCTGTCTCTCTCTGATTCGAAAGCTAGTACAACTGAAATCCCTTTCTTTGCTTGCCAAAACAATGCCTGGGCGGCGGCGTTTCCACCACCTCTAACTCCGCACAGCTAAAGAAAAAGCACAAAGTGTAAAAAGAAAAATAGTACTCATACTGGATGAGTGTCTGTAATTTAATGTTTAGTACGTTTTTTCGGACTATGGTGAGATCGTTATCCAGATATTTGCATGCAATGCTCTTTCTATGCAAAAGTATCCTCAAAAAACAAAAAATTCTCCTTTTGCATCTTTAGCATTAGACCTAAGCATATTTCATAAATGAGAAACTTACAAGACTTACTATACCTGCATTGAGCTGGAATAATATTCTTTGGCGATTGTCGCCTTTCTTTTACATAGCTTCATCCTCATCTTTCCAACATGTAGTACATGAATAGATTCAGATGGATGATCCACACCATTCATTTGGGTAACAACTACCTATTAAATAATAACATAGTAATGATATAATATTAGAATTCCAAATAGATAAATTTTGGGAAATCATAATGGGAATATGCCTCTCATGTATCCGGCTGCACCTCAAACTAGTGGGAAGCACATGAGAAGAAAAATAAGTCAGTTTACCAAATGCAGAGATTTAAAACAATTCCAGTTCTTGAGTTCTCGTATTCGGATTCAAAACCAGAAGTTGCAAGACATTGATGAAACGAGCACTAGAATGATTGTAGAGCCTGTTGGATCAATGACAGCTTGATTGTCAACAAGCAAGTTCTGGTTTAATGGTAACCAAGCAACTGACACTTCATTAGAGGTCGCCATACAGGAAATCCTGCTTGGTGTAGGAACTCTAAAACACTTTTTTTTCCCCACAATTTCATGGCTTTAAGGTCTAAGGGGTTGTTTATGGCTTCAATGCTCTAATGAGCAGAAGCAACAAGTTAGACTATTCATATAACATAATATCTGGTACAAGAAATAAACAGAGAAGGGATCATTTCCCCAGAAACCACAGCAAACAAGATACCAATCACAGTGCATCTTAATTACGTTGAAAACTGAATTTGTTAGTTCAAAGTGGAAACTCTTATTACTATCTGCTCCAAATAAAAAAAAAGTTCAGCAAAACTAAAACCATGACTAAATAAATCAAATATAGAAAAGACTCAAGAATGAAATTTTAATTTGAGTAACAAAACCAAATAGAGGGGGGATTAAGTAGGATAATGTACATTGAATTTGACATCATGTTTCCCCACAAGTGCCTCCACATAGTTTCCCAAACCAGCAGCTGTCTCACAAAGGAACAAATGTTTTAAATTTCAATAAATAAAGAGAACTAAAATTTAAAAGTAGTCAATAAAGAAAAAAAAATAGAAAACCTGGATCGATGGGACCGCTAGTTGTCAGTAGGATTAGATGGCCATCATAAGTAATCTCAACCTGCAGGATTCGACCAACATCAAAAGGCTCTGGAGCATACACTGATTTGCTAGCACCTATATTAAACAAGGTAGATTAACAAAATCAGATTCCAAAAAGAACAGGACCGTTACGTTGCCCACAAGAGTAGGGGACTACCACCTGTTCAGTAATCATAAGCATAAAAAAATTGCTATCATTACCCAATATAAGCTCCTTTTTGCCACCTTCAGATGAAACACGATACCACTGAATTGAGCATTGTGAAAGCTCGGGAGCAATATCAGAGCAAGGCTTAGTTCGCAAATATGAACCTAAAGTTTCAGCACCATCTAATTCATATATATGAGATAAATTTCCCTCAATTCGCTTGCTTCTTGCTAGCTGCAAAAAGAGTAAAGCAAAGCAAAGCAGAAGATTTAAGAACTTGATGATTAAATAAGTTTATAGAATATATGCACCAGTCTATCCTACACACAAATGCATACAAGAAATTAGGAAGAAGGGTTAAATTGACAATCCTTTGGGAATAATACCACATAGCACGGGCAAACTAGAAAAAGGAAATGAGACCAAACGAACCCTAAGTATTCCCCCTATTTATGCTTATCTGTATTGAAATGGAATAACAATCTTGCGAACTTAGCAGCTGATGTATATATAATAAATTTGAAAAATCAACTAGGTATGGACTTTAATTTGGATAGCAAGAACCATAAGATCATGTGCATGGAGTATGTATATCGTGAAACATGAAATTGTAGCCTTCCTTTGATGTTGAACTAATTTACAATCTTATTTAAGCTGTAGATAGTATACAATTCGTGAATTTAGTCGTACTTTACATTTCTTATGAAGACAGAAATGACATTTAAATAGGTTCAAACATTCGAAACATGCACCAGAATCCCAAACATATGAGGCCCTCTATATGCTAAAACATGAGAATTACAGATCAATGAATTATCAAAGATGCATAGACTTTGCCATACTTTCAGTTTCAGCCAATGTTCCTACAACAAAACACATACCAATATGCTAGAAGGAACGGAAAGTGAAAAATAAATGAATGACTATTTTGTGGATCAACATTTGCACCATAAAAAGTCAAAAGAAGAACCGAGAACAAGCTAAAAATATATGAATATCCATTCAGCTATAGAAACTATAATGGCCGAAAAACTGATTAGCAGAACCTACAAACAAAAAGGTAAAAAGGCAAACCTCTTTTTGAAGAAGTAATGAATGCTTAGACTTCTCTGCAAGTTGAATCCTTAATGCACGAAGCTCATGCTCCATATCCATAACCTGCAAAACAATATTAGTAGTTTGACTCATCCACTTTTCAACTCTAATGACTTGAAATGGATATTGCAACAGTTTTGATAATTTGATCTGTCATGCAGCAAAACATACATACAAAAGGATACCTCTACAAATACTAATACAATATTACCTTTTTGTTCATAAGTTAAACAAGCCCATCCGTATCTTTATTCATTTTGTCACAAAGACAAGCCAGAGCAAACCATGAACCCAAGAATGTAACATTTCAACAAAATTTCTAATCAATATAGACCCAAAGGTTACCCCGAGAATCTGCCCCCCAGTTAGCCAGAGTCCAACATTCACGTCCAAGTCAAATTGCATCATTTATTAATAAACATCCTGCTGTGTTTTCATTGTTTCCTCACCCAGTCAGTGGAAGAACTCCTTAGAAGAAATGTCTAAATTGATGTTCATCTCAGGAAGTATGGTATTCATCACAGGCAAGAGCATTTCCCTTTTTCCTCTAGATTTTGTTTGGGAAAGACGCAAAGTGGAGCCATGGCAATAGTAAGGCTTGCCATTTAGTAATCATATCTTTAAAAGCTATACTTGCTGAATTTTTCTCTTTGAGAAGAATGGTGTTCATCACACAAGTCCTTTCCTTTAATTTCTTTACTTGAAGAGCAAGCAGCAGCAGCTCTCAAATAATAGGTACCTTACCTCAGCGTTGACCAGCCCTCTATTTTTTGTGGATTGTAATTTGTAACTATGTAATTAGAGTTTATTCAAAAGTCAGTAACTAGTAGTTTTAGATTTACTCGAAGTTTTATTTAAATTAGAGATAAAAAGATAGTTTTAGTTATACTGAAACACTATATCAGCCTATTTAAAGGCTCACTCTTTATACATTTATGAATGAGAAAATGCAGAGAAACATATTATTCTCTGTTGAAAACACCTTGTTCTCGGCTGGAAATACCTGTTTTCAACATTTTTACCTTAGCGATTCATTTTATGATAAAAAAGGACCTATGCTATCAATATACCACAAAAGGTTAGTTCTAGGAAATGGGATCTAACAAAAAATCCAATCCAATTACCCCCAAAAACCATCCTGAGCTCCAAAAGGATGATGAAAGTACTCTAATAACAATGTTCTCCATCCTTAATTTCCATAAGATTATGAGTTTTAAGGACTAAAATATTTTGAATTTATAAAGCAACCACATACAACTTGAATAATATATAAAAAAATCAACCATTTTTTTCATGGATAAAAAATGATATAACACCATAGTAGCATGCTATAAATCATTGAGCTACTTAAATAATTTAAAATAATGTTTTTGAATACTTGTGATATAATGAAAGGGGAAAAAGAAAAGAAAACAGTTACAGATATGAGATAAACCTTGCTTGGTTGGTGCAGCATTTTGATCCGTCTAGCCTCTTGCACCTCCTTCATTAATTCTTCCAGGTCCTGAAATCCGTGCAAAAGATCCGTTCTCAGAAAAGTATAAAATAGAATATAATATATCCACATATAGAGAGACAGATAGATGAACATGAGAGGCTCAGAAGAAAAAGTATGTGATTTGTACTAATTGATGGTAAAACTGAGAACTGTCTAAGGAATAGATTTTTTTACCGTTAATGCATTTACCAGATAGATATTTAACAATAGAAATTCAATAATTGAACTTTAAATATCAATAAACAGAATATTTAGAAAACAAAATAACAAAAACCTGTTTGCCCGAAGCTCGAGACATTTGTTCTTGCTCCAGAAGGGCCTCTTCTACTCTCCGAACTGCTGCTCTTGCGCTCTCAATTTCAGCTCGAGCAATTGCTCTTTCCTCATCAACAAGTTTCTTAGCATCTTCAGAAGCCTATATGAAAGACACAAGTACACAAAAGTAAAGCAGTTAAGGAAAAATTACTGTATTCAAAGTTGAAAAAAAAGGAACTAAAATCAACTTATGGACCCTGGACTAGCTAGCAATTAGAATCAGCCTTTCACTCTCAAAACAGATTTTCCAGAAAACAAGAAAAAAGCTAGGTTTGGCTATTTCTCATCTAAAACTAGATTTAAGTAACTTAAACTTAAGAACCCATTGAGTGGTCCCAGTGGAAAGGGAGTGTTGTTAGACCTG
The DNA here is from genome assembly GCA_035048815.1 of Abelmoschus esculentus. NCBI lineage: Eukaryota > Viridiplantae > Streptophyta > Magnoliopsida > Malvales > Malvaceae > Abelmoschus > Abelmoschus esculentus. Next base: position 2,016,429 of record JAUCBN010000025.1, read on the forward strand.
GGTTCATGCAGCTTGTCTGCAGGGGGGTATAAAGGGCTAAGATTAAATAACATATACAGCCATGCAATCACATCAGAATTTCAAAAATAAAAGTAACTTGAACTGATAAAAAGAAAAGAAAAAAGAATCCACGTGAATACAGATAAAAAGGAATTAAAATATTCTATTTGGTATTCATCAGCATTTTCAGATATATTATGTAAATATGCATCCTAAAAAAATAATAACTTATTATGAAATCCAAAAGAAGGGGGATTTATCATAAGCTCTATTACCTGCTTGAGGAAATTTGCGAGTTTCTTCACTTCTGTCTTCTCTTGAAGCAACTCCCCTTCTCTTTGAGTCAGTTGAACTGCCAGAGCTTCCACCTGGGGAAGAAACACAATTAAAGGTCGTTATCACCTCACTTGAAGTTAGTAGGCAATACGCATTAAACAAGAACACAACTTAATACTTTAGATGAACCATAGGAAGGGGAAAAGATATAACCAAGGATGAAAAGAGGACATGTTAAGCATTGAAGATTTATCTTCCCTTTTTTGTCTTATCCATCTTTTCCACCCAAAAGGTCGGGGAGAGACATACGTTTTCAAATCGGTCATAAAATCTTGAACCCAACAATGCCAATATAGAAGCAACAAACTTAAAACTCATGAACTTAAAGTTACACCATATTTTTTTCCTTAACTTTCACCCTAAGCATTGTTTCCTCTATGCATCAAGACTAATAGAAAAGTTTTAATACATAAAAGCGTATCAATGCAACTTAAATACTAGCAATTAACCTTATCTCTAATATATTCAATGGTAGAAAAGAAGTCTACAACACTAACCATGACAACAGCTTCCTCTACGTCATCCTTGTTTCTTCCAGCTACACGCCCTTTCAAAGATTCCAGGGCATCTCTAAGCTTCTTCAAAAGGACATGTTTCTCCAATGAAGCTGCCTCTCTGAGTCTTGCCTGAATCCACTGAATGACTAGCTTATAAATTTGTTCAAATGACAATCCATAGTGGTTAGGAATTAATAGAAGTCCCAATTCTTATCAACTTCGAATGGAATCAACTGAAAATGACAGAAGAATCACTCGCACAAATGGACTACTAAGAGACCATACCTATTTCTTCAATCCAGTGGCATTTCTAGATGCATAAAAATGATGAAGAATCCATAAAATAAAATCGATTATTGTACTGATCTTAATGCCATTCGCCAACAAGCTGAGATAACCTTTTTATTACTAAATTAAAAGACAAAACAACTTATAAGAAGTTCCCAACAACCTATCTTTGATTCCTAGAATTTTTTCATAAAGCTAAAATTGGTCCATCTAATATTAGGCAATTTAAACAAATAATTTTATCAGTCTATCTAAAATAATCCTGCAATGCATATATAAATTAACTTAGAATGAAGTTGACCTCTTCAGACAACTTAGTAGCAGCAGCTAACCCCTTCTCAAATTTACTAGCGAGGTCACAAACGGAGAGACGTTTCTGCTGCTCCAATAACAAGGTGGTCTCACGTGCAACGACCTCCTTCATGGTCAAAACTTTAGGGTCCTCTTTATCCTCCACAATCTGATTATTTGCCCCAATTTTGTAATTGGGAAAACGACTGGAAGCAAATATCACATCAGCTGATACAGCAGAAACTGCTTCCTTTAGCATAGTATTGCTGAACTCACGACTTACCCTCGTCATCGTCCCAAATTTAAACTCTGTTAAATAACCCAAAAATGTTTTAATTTTGGGTTCTGTAGTAGGATTTAAAACGAGGGTCAGTGTTAACCAACTTAATTACTTCAATTATAATCTAATTAATTATCAAACATTAAAAAAAAGCAACCAATTTTAATCAGATAATCTGAAGTTTAGCAGAAATAAAACAAAATAATTGTACAATCATGCCAAAAACTAACCAGAAAGAGAAAATAATTTATAGAATTTTTTAAAAAAAAAATCTAAACTCGTAACCAAAACAAAACATAACACCACCACTTTAAACAAATGCAAATAAGATAGAAAATGAAAAGGGGGAGAAACTATACGGTTATCTGAATTCTGAAACCTCATTCAAGACATTAAAAAAACTAAATGGAAGAGGGAAATTGAACTTACAGATCAAGAAAATGTTGAAATTAAATCGGAAATAGATTTCTGGATCAGCTGAGATTAAATTGAAGACGAGCTTGAGGACTGTGTTGGAAATTTCTAATGGAGTAATATAAAAAGTTGACGTTGAAAAGAGGAGTGCGTACAGCGTAAAGAAGCAGAGAAAATGAAAATGCCGCCCTCCTAATCCTATGGATTTTACCCTTTTTGAAATCTACGGATTTGTTACTTTTTCATTTATATAAGGAAACTTTAGATTCCATTTCAAAAAAATATTTTTATTTAATTGAATATAAAAATATTTGAATAGTTAATTTGACTCTTATTTTTATAATTTCAATTATAAAATTTTAATTTTTTTTTAAACGAAAGAATACTATCATTAATCTCATTACAAACTTTCGTAATCCTAAACGAAAAAAAATATCATATAAAAGTATTTATAAGATAAATACAAGTTTAATTTAAGATCAAACTGTAAAAGATATTAAAATCAAGAAAACAATTCTACTCAAAACACCGTAATAAAATATTTATTTATTTTTGTAGAATAATTTATGATTAATACAAAAAATATTAATAAAGGAAAAAAATGTGTGAAAGATAGAGATGAATATGGGAAGAAATGAAATGGACGGAAATTTTATTGAATTTCGCTTTCATTTTATTTATTTATCTATTTTCATTTTATTTCCTTTCTTTCTATTTTCAACCTTTTCATTTCTTTATTTTTCTTTCTATTCCTCTCTAACTATTAGACAAAAGATAGGTTAGTAGAATATTAATTTAAATGGTTAAAGTGTAGTAGAAGCCCTTGTACTATACCTAAAAGTTCAATTTAATCCCTCTATTTTAAAAATAAATACTTTAGCACTTATACTGAACCTAAAAGTTCATGTCAGTTCCTGTACTTGTACTATACCTAAAAGTTCATTCTAAGTCCATCTACTTTAAAAAAGGAATATTTTAGTCCTTGTTTGTTTGAAAAGTTAATATTTTTTATATAAAAATAAATATTTTAGTCGTTATACGTTTAAAAAATAAGAGTAATTTTTTTGAACAAGCTAATAGTGATTACAGTAATCCTCATATTTGACATTGATCACTCAATCACTTTGTTGACATCGCTGGTGCTCGAACTTATAACCTCTAAAAACAATAATTGTTCCTTTAACCTAGGTTTGTGCAATAATTTTTAATTTATATAATAATATATATTTTAATTGAGTAATTTATTAATAAATGATAACATGATGTACATTTTTCCTTTACATAAAATTAAAATAAATAAATAAATCCAATATGTAATTTTGATTTACATGATTTAATACGGTGATTAGTTTACTGATAAATGAATTAATAGTGTACTTAACTAATTATACTATGTATTTTTCATCTATATCGATATTACATAAAATGTATTAAATAACGTGAATAATTTATAAATATATTAATATATTAACATTTATCAATAATAAAAGTGTGCAATTCGAAAGTAAGCAAATAAAAATATTTTGAAAGATTAATTTATTTGAATTTAAAATTGAAAAGAAAAACCCAAAAAGTATTTATCTAAAATATTTAAGTCAAATATTAATAATTTTATTATTTTGAACCAAAATGTTAACCGGTGTCGTTAGTCCTTGGAAAGAAAAATATTTTTGGAATAATTTTAATATATAAAGAGAACATGCTTGGCCGGTGTAGATGTTTGAGAATGACTGTCTGCCTAACCACGTAATCTAGAAAAAACATTTCCCAAGTTTATATAAATATATAGCATGAATATAATATAAATAAGATTATTTATTTTCAAGTAACGCCCACGAGGCTTGAGAAGGGAAATTTGATAGGAAATTGGTCAAAGCCTAGCATGGACACAATTTTTTTATTTAGTTACAGTGATTATCGTAATATCTGTTTTAGAGTATATACTTTTAATTATTGGACATTGATCGTTTAGTCATTATGTTAATAGTACTGATGTTCGAACCCGTGATCTCTAAAAACAACAACCGTTTTTTTAACCGATGAGACTAGATAATTCATACCTAGCGGACAGATTATTGATGTGATTTGGGTCTTTGTGTTGAGTCATTTAAATGTGTCCATTATCCCAAAACATCAAACTTCAAGGGTCCAGTATTATTTTATATTTTTCATATAATAAGATAATAATAATATGTATCACTAAATTATAAATAATAAAAATTAAATATATTATTATATAAAATTATTTAATTATCATGACAATAATTTTATTAATGATTAATGACTGATGATTTGACTGAAATTAAATTGAGATTTTAATTTATAATCAACATAAAACTGAACAAATCATAAGACTCAACTGGGAAGAAGCAATTATATATAATAAAATAGAAATGGAATTTATTATTTTATCTAAACAGATCTAACCAATTGCCTTTCAAGAATTTGGGGAACTAAAAAATAGATTCCAACAAAATTCAGACAGCCTTGGCCTCTCAAGTCTAGGTTTTCTGAGTTAAAATAATCCATGCATATTCCAACCTAGTGAGATTTATGAGTTCAATCTCACCACCTCCTTTAGCCAAGACTTAATCTCTGAAAAAACTCTAAATCACTTAGCATCATCATATTCATTCCTAGAACATGCATCAAAGGTGAGCAAATGTGTTGCCATACTTGAACTACTGATTGCTTGCAATGCCTCTGAACAATTCTGCAACTGTTATGACTCGTGACAAACTACAGCTCTGCAGGAAGAGTCATTATCTATGACCCACAGGCTCATTTCCTGAAGATGATTCTGAATGGAATCCATATCCAACTCTTTAACCCAGTAAACCAACTTTGTATTGGTCTCCAAGGTTTGATTGACATTTTGGTTACCGATTTCCATGCCGAGGCTTTTCTCATCAAATCGCTTATATCTAATTACCTTCTGATCCATCAGTTTTGTCATTACAGATGTAAAATTTCTGCTATCTCTTGGTACCGAATCTTTATCCACCATAAATGCAATATTATGCAAAAAAGCATCAGACCAAATTTTGTGAGCAGAAGGTGAGGTCTTGACAAAGAAAAGGTCCAAGCTCTCTCCTGCATGGAAGTCATCTGCCGGATCAACAGGCTCATGAAACAGGTCATTATTGACAAAAACCATGTTTCCATTAAATACCCAAGTATTATAACTGAATTCTAAACTTTTTTTGACAACATAAGCCTTCAATAGACTCTCTTTCATAAACCTGGATTTTGACTCTTGAATTCTCTCTGATTCAGATGATCTTATATTGTTGAGGAATTGGTCTGCATCAATCACAGGATATCCCCTTCGAGCAAGATCAAACAGAAAGTCTGTTGCAGGACCTAAGAAAATATAATTCCAAATATTCAATCTCTCAAAGTGGCAAAGAAGGTTTCTAATTACTGTGTCCGGCACCCCAAATAGGCTGACAAGTAAAACAGTTTCCTTTGTCTGCACGGAAGGAAGAATACACCCCAGATCATTCAAGTATCTTACAATTCTTCCCGGAACTACTTCCCTGAAACAGTAATCATACCACTTCATAGAACTCAAAGATTTCATTTCCGGAAAATGGGAATCAAAAGAATTTGCATCCAATAATTGAGAATCTGGCCCTGCTGTTTTTCCATAGTTAACACCAGCATCCCTGTGGGAGACGCTAAGTGATTTCTCATCTGGAAACTTAGTGTAGATATTAAAATAGCCATGAGTGTGAATAAATTTAATGAACCAAGGAGACCATATTCTTTCTCCCATCTTTTTATACCAACCCGTGGTAACCTGTATATAGTTTCTATATTTTACTAAACTGAAAACAAACACCAAATATATGAGCAATGAAAGGTAAAAAACAAACTAAAACAACATAAATTTACCATCCCATCAAGAAATGGCTTGATGTCTTTCGCCTTGTGATCATCGTACCACAACCTGAACTCTTTCCAAGGCTTTGGAAAGAGAAGCTGGCCCCAAGTGCCTACCAGTTGGTAAAAGAAAAGTCCCGAGATGCTCTCCAGTAGCATCTTGTTTCCATGTTTACCTGAAGATGCAACCAAATAATGAAGGAACATGGAAAACTCATACAGAAAAAGAAAAGGATCATGTTTAGGGGTGGTTGAGTCAATAATCTTACTATTTTCTTTTTACTTCTTAAGAAAGAAACCATAATCTTCTAAAGCTGAACAAATGAAGTATTGTTTTCAAATGAAAATTTTCATCACAGCAGCCACACTTATGGATAAGCTTCAATTAGTAGGTCATATTTAAATTAGCACTGCACTAATTAATATAATTCATATATATGGAGAACTTCGAATTTGATCATCAAACGATAACAATTATTCATGTCCAAATAAGCAGAGAAGTAAAAGGTTCACCTAAACTAGAAGAAGAAAAAGGTACCTGGAACAAACCTTGGGCGCTGAAGGGAAGCTCCATAAACAGAAGGATTAAAATTGGAAGAATTGTAATAATAATTCAAGATCAAAGCTTTCAAATACTTAAAATATAGAGGAGAAAGCTCCAAATCATCTTCCACAACAAAGGCGAACTCATCATCAGAAGTAGGCCACCAGGCTTCTGACCATTGAGCCTGAAGACCCACGTTGGCGGTTCTGTAATGAACGATCTTTTGCCCCCATTTCCACTCAAACCCATCAGCAAACCGCAGAATTCCAAGCGACTCCTGAAGTTTGAGGTCGATATCGGATTTGGATTGGTTTGGGAAATGGTCGACGAAGATGTGGAGGTGGACCGGGAAGTCGGTGTCGTAGTGGGCTTCTGAAAGGGAGGTGAGGCAGCGGGTGAGGGAGGCGAGGCGGTTAAAAGTGAGGACTTTGATAGTAAGGGAAAATGTTGGGGTGGCGATTGAGTGGGGATTTCGAGGAAGTGGAATCTGGGTAGAGATGGAATCTGGGTGAGGGGAGTAAAGTAGGAGGATGACGCAGAAGGCAAGGAGGAGGAGGAAAGGGACGAAGTGTTTCTTTGGACGTCCCATTTTCTTTTGGGGTTAGAAATTTTGGAAATGATTTGAAGAATTCATAGATCTCTTCGTCTTTGTACAACTATACAGAAAGCTTTGTGTCGGGCGGAAATGGCGGATTCTGGTTCGATGTCAACATCTAGGATTCAAGACTTGTAGCAAAAATTGATAGTGTTTTGATGAACAGACGAAAAAAAATAGTGGAATAAAGGAGAGGTAAAATTCAGGTGAAGGGGATTGCAGACGTGGATCAAAAACAATTTTCCGGAAATCGGGAAATTGAACCCGACGTGAATCGAACACGCAACCTTCTGATCTGGAGTCAGACGCGCTACCATTGCGCCACGGATCCGGCTATTAAATGGAATGATCATTATTTATTAAATTATTTTAAGAAATATGTGTTCAAATTATTTTGTTTATAAGATAAATGTACATCGTTAAAGGATTTAAATATGTATAAACATATATAACCTTGTAATATTTTTATAAACCCAAATTCTATAATTTAACTTTAAACTCTAAAATTAAAACGTTTTCTTTAAAAAAAAACTATTATTTCCGCAAACCGTATATAAGATAATGACCCTTTGGTATGTAGGTATATGGAGTAGTAGACATAAACAACAAAATTTAAATGATGGAATAATAGTAGAAGCAAACACATAGACCAACTCGGGTTTGTTTCCAAAATTAGGAATATGATCGTCTTAGGCTCCAAGAATAAAGCTGAGGGCTAGAATCTGTTGCCATCCCCATTCCCTTAATAAATACCACCCCCAATGCCTTGAACTAACCAACACAGCCTTGCACTTCAAACTTTCTAAGCTCTCTCGAGCCTCAAAAATGGTAATTCCAGCTCTATTTTACTTCCTTCCAGTTCCATCAACATTCACTATGTACTAAGCATTGCCTCTTGTTTCTTGTGTTTCTGAATTCAGGATGGAAAGAAAGGTGGATTCAGAGCTTGTTCCTTTGTTTTTGGTAAGAAAATGGTCTTAAAATGTTATCCCAGATCAGGGTTTACAAGATTTACTTGACAAGGAAGTAATCTCATTCATGTTTTTTTTTTATCCTTTTGATTTTGTAGTTCTTGGGGCACTTGAGAATATTGGGTTTGTTGCTAACATGGTTAGCATGGTTCTTTATTTCCATTTCTTGTTGAAACTTGATCTTCCAACTTCTTCAAATACTCTCACAAACTTCTTGGGATCAGTATGCTTGCTTTCACTGTTAGGAGGATTTGTTTCAGATACTTACTTGAACCGACTCTATACGATTCTGATATTCGGATCGCTGGAAGTAATAGTAAGTTTTCACAGGAAATTCAAGCTCTTGATGTGCTTACTTTATTTCCTCTGTCTGATTCAATAAACCAATGCTTTTAATTTGGTTGCAGGGTCTGTCAATGGTGACCATCCAGGCTTACTCGAAAGACCTGCGACCGGACATTATGTGCCAGAAAGGTTGTGTCAAAGGTAAAATAGCACTGATGTTCTATGGCTCGCTTTCGTTATTAGCAATCGGTGCAGGAGGAGTTAAAGGAGCTCTTCCAGCACTTGGTGCTGACCAGTTTGATTCCAAGGATCCAAAAGGAGCAAAACAGCTTGGAAGCTATTTTAATTGGTACATGTTGAGCACCACTTTCGGAGCAATGATTGGCGTCTCGTTCGTCGTTTGGGTCAGCATAAACGAGGCTTGGTACTGGGGTTTCTTCATGGGAACTATGGCTTCCATTGTTGGATTTATTGCAATTGCCCTTGGGAAGCCATTTTATCACTATCCACCTCTTGGGAACAGCCCTCTACTGAGAATAGCACAGGTTTCCTTTCTCTACCTTGTGCTAAAATATGGTACATGTCTTTACATTTGACCCCTGACTCAAGAATCAATTGTTTGATCCTTCAGGTTATAGTGGTTGCAGTCAAGAACAGAAGATTGCCATTACCGGAAAACCCCAACGAACTTTTCGAGATCGATGATAACGACCAACATCAGTATGATGAAAAACTACCTCATACAAATCAGTTCAGGTGAAATAACATGAACAAATAAAGAGTCAAATACTCTTCTTGACAGTAATTTAGAAGTTGTGTGCTAATTAATGACTAAACCAGGTTACTAGACAAGGCTGCCATTGACCCTCAAACTATTTCTCCAGAGCCTTGGAAAGTTTGCACAGTGACACAAGTCGAGGAAGTCAAGATTTTAACACGGATGTTGCCCATCTTAGCCAGTACCATTATAATGAACACATGCTTGGCACAATTGCAGACATTCTCGGTGCACCAAGGGACCACAATGGATCAACATATTTTCGGAAAAGAATTCCCTTCAGCATCGATACCAGTGATCCCTCTAGTTTTCATGACATTCTTAATACCAATATACGAGTTTCTTGTCGTCCCCTTTGCTCGAAAAATCACAGGACATCCATCCGGCATCACACAGCTTCAACGAGTCGGTGTTGGTCTCGTCCTCTCGATCATATCGATGGGTGTCGCCGGCATAATCGAAGTTAAGAGGAGGGATCAGGCAATAAAAGATCCACCTAACCGCATTAGTTTATTCTGGCTATCCTTCCAATATGGAATATTTGGACTAGCAGACATGTTCACCATTGTAGGACTAATGGAGTTCTTCTACAAGGAAGCTCCATCAAGGATGAAATCACTATCGACGTCATTCGCTTGGCTATCACTATCGTTCGGCTACTTCTTGAGCAGCGCCTTCGTCGACGTCATAAACGCGGTCACCAAGAAGATTGCTCCGAGCAAGAAAGGGTGGGTTGAGGGTGATGACTTGAATGCCAATAATTTGAACCTCTTCTATTGGTTCCTAGCTGTTCTCAGTGCACTTAACTTCATTATCTATCTGCTATGTGCTTCATGGTACAAGTACAAGGAAGACACCACAGAATCCGAATCCGAACCCAAAACAAGAACACAGAGAAGATATGGGTGAATGAATTGCTTGAAAACACAAGAATCTTTGAACTTAGTTGTTGGATGAAAGGTTTAAAGGTTAATTATAAACAATAAGTATCAAATAATCTGTTAGTGATTTCTTGTTTTCCAATTTAATTTATATTGCTTAAGTTTATAAAGATGTATGTCGTTGCTGTTCTATACAGATATAACATCAAACATTCTTGTACACCGTAAATAAATTTGGTTAAAGGGTGTAAAAACTCATTTTTTATTGGGTAAACTACATAAATAGTCCCTTGACTATACCTTAATTATCTTTTATATCTTCTGACTATTAAATATTACAAATTGGTCTATTGATTAACTTTTTGGATACAAAATAATCTTATACCGTTAAAAATTTGATAGAAAACTGATGTAGATATTAACATACTGACTTAGATTATAGATATTTGGAATGTTACATGGTTATCCAAGTCAGCATGTTAACGTCCACATCGTTTTTCTATCAAATTTTTAACGGCACGGGATCACTTTGTATCAAAAAAATTAGCCAATGGACCAATTTATAACATTTGATAGTCAGATAATATAAAAGATAATTGAAATATAATCAAAAAACCATTTATGTAGTTTACCTTTTTTATTTGTATTTAAATGCAGTACTGCAGTAGTATTGTTTTGGTATAAACACTGTCCTTCTCAATTTTATATATTAATTTCTTAAAAATATTAATTTCTTCTAAAATATTTTTTTTTTGCAAAATTTTATATATTTTCTTAAATACTTATAAAATTTAAATTTTAACTCTAAACTTTGTTTTTACTTACAATAATATTGCCATCACAAGACAAAACATAAAAAATATTTAAAGGGTACATCAAACTGCATTTCTTGGGAATTATCAATGCTTTCCAAACACTAATAACATGGAAAACAATTGGAACAACCATGGCTGTTTAGTCCTACAAAAGAATGAAGATATTGGAACAAAACAGGAACATAAAAAAAAAAAAAAAATGAAAACAAAGATCAAATGCATTTAAATTCAGAAACATGGATGACTCCAATGTTCAATTCACTTCTTTCATGTCCTCCTCAGTTTTCCAGACAACATCTTCCAGACAAGTCGAAAGGCTTTTGTAGAACTGCCGAGAGAGAGAAAAAAAAACACGATTAATCGGCCGGCAAATATAATCTGTCAGTAATGACCAAGTGAATTCGGGAACAAAAAAGAGCCTATGTGTTCAAAATTATTGAGATGTCTGTGCTTTGTGTTGCCCGAGAACGCTCGAACTCGTATAATACGATCTAAGGACTAATCCGAAAACTATAGCAGGAACCAATGATATGCCATTACATAACTCTCAACCATCTGTAATGAAATTATAAGGATAGAATTACAGGGTACCTTGTTGAATTCCAATGTGTCCCCCTTTGCTTTTCGAACTTCAACCATATGTAAACAAGGTGCCACTTGAAATATCTGATTGACAAAACAAACAGTTTGATCACTAGAAAATACAAGCCAAGCTTCAAACGAATGTTACTTTAACTCCAAGTTACCTCGGTGGCGACGTTAAGGTTCCCTTTCCTTCCTGCTTTCAGATTCTCGAGTCTCATCTACATAAAACAATACAAAGTAAATAAGCTACATATACGTGAAATTCGATAATTACCTTAACTATATCGTGTGCAGGATTTGTTCACCTTGTAGTTTTTCTTCTGGACATCAAACCCCAGAGGCTTTGCAGCTTCTTCGATTTTATGGATAATCTCATTAGCAGGACATTTAGATGTAAACCTTGTTTCTTTCTTAAATCCCTGCAGAAAATCGAACCACCAACTGTTACTTTTAGTACAAGATTCGAATATTAGAAACACTTGATACTTTCATAACACAACTTTATAAACTTCTAAATCAAGGCTAGATCATTATCGGTTTTAATAGCTTATCAATGTATCTGATAATATTCTATCTGGCATTTAACATACTGTGGATTTCAGATCGAAAAGCCTCTTAAGATACAAACCTCTTCTGCATCAAACAGATTCCCGAGGTTTAACCCTTTTGACATGGAAATTAACTCGAAAGCATTCATGGCTGTTGGTTGTTCTTCTCTCCTTTCTGACACATGGTGTTCCTGTTACATAACCAAAACTTAAAGAAGCACCAAGTGTAACAGCACCTTCTACAGTATTAGATGTCAATTGTTCTACGACTTAGAGAAAGACTGCATCAACTTACATCATAATCCTTAAAAACAGCTTCGACGTCATCTAAATTTGTATCTTTCTCCTCGAACACGGGAGGCTTGTAATCCTTTTTAAACCATTCATCCTTCAAAATTTCAGGAATCGTAATGCGCTGCAACATAAAAGAGATACGTAGGCATTAATATCATGCCAAGCAGATATGATTACAGAAAAAACAAGACATTTGTGAAGGAAAATAAATTCATGAAATTAAATGCCAATATAAATATGCATGGATACATGCAAGCAGATATGAACCTTAGAGCCAAACCCTCCTGATGGGAAAGGCTTTATTATTTATTTATTTGTTTGTTGTTGTCATTAAGAATTCGGAATAGATGATCGATATAGATACACAGTAAAATCAATGGGTGGATTTGATGAAAAATGAATCACAAAAAATGATAGAGGTGTAGTGTAATTATCTTTCTTTAGTAATTATATTCAAGATTGTCTAACTTGCCATATTGGAATCTTTTCCCCACTTCCTATTCGGTCAGTGCACACATAATTTAGTATTTAAGCTTGAAGCATTCATGCATAATAACTTACAGTCATCGGGTTTGGATCCAAGATTCGAGTTATCAACTTCATTGCACTAAAAGATAGCCAAGGAGGGCAAGTGAATTCTGCTGCGGAAATCTGTACATCCGGAAAGCAGAGTGTAAAACAGGCAACACAAGTAATAACGGATAACTGCAACATGCAGTAGTGAAATGCACACCTTTTTGTACAGGTTCATAAGATTAGAATCATCAAAAGGCAAGTAACCTGCAAGCAACACAAAGAGTATCACTCCGCACGACCACAAGTCTGCGGTTGCCCCATCATAGCCTCCATCATCGAGGACCTATGTATAGGAAATGAGAAGATTGTTCATAACCGGGGGGTGTGTGGGTGGGTCAAGGGGTTAAACTAACGGTGAAAGAAAAAATAGTGTGCTTAAACAATTGTCAGCACCTCAGGAGCGACGTAATTTGGTGTTCCACACGTAGTGTGAAGGAGACCATCATCCTATAAATTCCAACTTCGGATTAGAAATATTTCTCAATGCTTTAAAGACATCAAAGACACACAAAGACAGAACCGGTCTTCCACATTTACAGAATCAGTAACATCAGAATTCAGGAGCTTAAAAAACTTAAGATTTCAGGTATCAAAGTTTAATAATTAGGTATTGTGTAGAAGGAAAAAGATGTCATAATTACCCTGACTTGCTTAGATAGTGCACTCAATCCGAAGTCTGAAATTTTGAGGTTACCATAAGCATCCAACAGCAAATTTTCAGGCTGCAATAGAGTCAAGAGAAAGTATAAATGAGCATCATTTCCTTACAGCATAAAATGCATGCGTGCAAGGAGACATGTATGTATCAAGCATAAACATAATGTCCTTAAAGGATGCCAAGTTAAAATACCTTCAGATCCCTATGGTAGACACCCCTGCTATGGCAATAATCAACAGCATTGATGAGTTGGTGTAAATATCTCCGTGCCTCATCTTCTCTCATCCGTCCATTGTTTACCTTCAGAATCAAGAAATGATTGAAGGCAAAGATGTAAAGTTAGCTACTTTGAAAACAAGGTAGACGTATAAAACCGATAGCGAAACTAGGAAATATATTAATGCTGCTCAAGGATTAAAGATACCATGAGCACAAATCAGATTCCAACATGATATGCAGAACTTGTAGTTAAATAATAAGAAACAAAGATTCACCAACTCACAATTTTATCAAAGAGTTCTCCCCCGGTGACGAACTCCAAAACAATGAATATCTTTGTCTTGCTTCCCATCACCTGAGTAAAAAACAATCAAAACAATTTGAGACAATCACCTCAATATCGAGATATCATGAATTCATGATGCCACCCATTACCCATGTATTGCTAATGCTACATAAAAGAATGAAGAAGGGAGGCTCAGTTTGAGAATACATTTCTCGAAAATGATTCCAAAGCCCCAATCCATTATTGAGGAATATGGATTCCACTGCATAAAACATAATCCTGTAATGGAACAGGAGAACAAGAATAACAAGTAGATGGTGCATAAATCAACCCCCTGCCCCCACCCGAACCCAACCGGCCAACCCGAACACAGAGAGAGAGATAAACCTCATATAAACGGACTACATTCGGATGCTGTATCAACTTCATTGTTGCTATCTCTCTCTTGATCTGCAAAAGCAAGTAGGAGGACAACTAAGAAATCAAGTACAATATCTGAAACATAGAATTTCCATTCTTTAAAATGTGGTTATAATACATCCAATGAAACTTCCTTGACAGGTCATAAAAGCAACATAGTAGTAGTTACGAGATGAGGAAGCAAGCAGAGGAAAAAAGAAACCTGTTCAGCCATCTTGTGCTTGAGAACCTTGTCTTTATCAAGGATCTTAATAGCCACAGGTTCACCAGTCTCATAATTTCTTGCAAACTTCACTTTAGCAAATGTTCCTTCCCCTAGAGTCCTTCCCATCTCATATTTACCCACTCGACGCTTAATTTTAGTTTGACTCATTCCTCTCAATACAACTTCAAATCACTTTTAGCAAGCTTTGAAAATCTGTTCCTGAGAAAAATGTTCAGACATAAATCCCAGACCAACATCAACAGTTTCACGCAGCATCAATCATAAAAAGAAGGCTTACAACACTAAAACATGAAGCAAAAATGAATGTTGAAAAGTGAACATTCAATTTGAAGCAAGAACATTGATTTGTATCCAAAGAAGAAAAGCACCCACTATTAAAACTCAAGTGATTTTTTTTATAAGAACCTTAAAAATACAGATGAATCTCCTTTAGTTTCTTCAAACGATAGATTCCCTGGAAGCAGGTGAGGGAAATTCAGCTAAAATAAGAGGGAAAAAACAATACTTTTGAATCAACCTCATATTTGATAATAACCAATAACTAGCAAATTGAAATAAACAAATGAATTAGTACATAAAATATCCCCCACCACCCCTGAGGGATCTTTTCCCCTAGCTTAAAACCATAAATTTTTTGTTGGTATTAAAAATATATATAAAACAATGAAAGCTTTTTAGCTGAGGAAAGCATGCATTACTCCCCCAATGCCATGAACTTTTAAACTAAACCACCCCCACAAAAAAACAAAATCAAGGAAGATAGATCTAAGTCTAAAGCTTTTGCTGGTTTAAGAAACCCAAGAATTACCCAGAAAAGCAAATTAAAAATTGGAGCTTGAATTGATTTTCACAAAGGCTGAGCCTGAGCAGCTAAGACCTATCTCAGGGTCTAACTCTAGCTAGAAAACAAAACATCAACCTTGTGTACGAAAAACGTACAGGCTTGAAAGCAAATTCTATGACGGCAGTACAAAGTAGAAAACATAGAATTTCTACATATATACCATTACCAAATACCAAGAACAACTAAATAATATGTATGATTGAAAGAATGAAATTATTCGGAAAAAGGGATATACTTGAAAGATTGGATAAGAACGAAGGGCAGAGAAGAATGATGGAAAAAAGGCTGGCTTTTGAGTTAGTTCAAGAGGCGGATATCAAGGCAAAATAGCCGAAATGAAAGACCCTGATGAAATATCATACGAGAATAAGCTGAGATTATATAAGCAGACAAAGTTTTGCCACCTGATATTTATTCTTCTTTTTTAAAATTAAAATTGAGAAATTCAGGTTATTAACCTCTGAAATTCTTAGCCATTAAAAATGGCTACCAGCAATTAATAGTAAACATTGATTTGGAAGCATCTTCACGTAGATACTATGATTTATTGATGTTATACTGCGTTACAAGTAAAAATAGAATAAAATCAGTAGACTGTAAGTGAAACGTGGACAAAAACAAGTAGAAACCGGTGGCGGTGGTGGCGGTGACCGCGGTGATGACGGTGGTGAAAGTTAACCGTTGAGACGTAAATGACCGTAAGTGACAGGAATCGCCGTGGTCCACGACATGTTCCTTCCTGTCTCGATCAAGTCATTTCTGTCTGAAAGAGACCCCACAATTACCCAAACATCGAAAGTTACAATTATTATTTCATGCACATTATTTTAAGATATTATTATTATTTATTACGCCACTGTTGTTGTTATCATTATAATTACTCATTTGCATTAGTTTTGACTATGATGCTACAATTATTCTAAGAAAATATTTAAATGTATATAATAATTGAAATTAAATTAATTAGAATATAAGATAAAAAATTATAATCATTATCATTTAATTTATTAATTAGCATATAGAAGATTTTTAATTTATTTTTTTTATAATTATAATATTAAATATATGATTCTTCCTAAGAGATTTAGTAATTTATTTATTAAATTAATTAGATGTTAGTATGATTTTTTAATATTATTTATAAAATTAAATTGTATTCTAATTTTAAATGAAAAATAAAAAGAAAGAGTTCGGGAGCAAAATTATTCACTTGTTTTATTTTTTAGGCGATTATAAAGAGTTTTTAAATATTTTTTTAGTTATTTTTTTTATGACGGTCTTTGATCGATTTATTGATTTTGTATATAAATAAAATATTAATCTTTATTAATGAATATTATTTATAATTTTTTTTTACTTTGTCAATTTTATATTTTATCTGTTTTTTATAATTTTTTTGTTTGTTTTTATGGTAGTTTATTCGTCTGTTTTCATGGCAGTTTTAGTCTGTTTTTGTGACAGTATTGTCTGTTTTTTAGCAATTTAACATTCGTATAATAAATATCAATCGAACGTTGCTAACAACGATGATCGATGCTCTATGAAGTTTTTGATTCCCTTATGTGATTTTGCTGATTAATTATCAAATAACGAAATAATTTATTTTCTTCTTAGAGCACTCCGATCAAAATAGTAGATCTGTTAAAATATTATTAAAAGATTATTAGATCTTTTGTAAGTAATAGAATTTAGTATTTTAATATCTTTTACAATTTTAAATTTTATTATTAGATATTTTATAAGCGATATTTTTTTATTTTTAATATAAATCCAATTTAAAAAAAATTGAAGCATAAATACATGTAAACAAAATAATTCAACAAATAATAATTGAGCCTTTAATTGAAGTGTGATCATTTAAAAGAAGGTTCATGAAAAATATTCGGTTGGTTGGAACAATTTCCTTCACAAATGCATAATCGAAATATTATATAACAGAAAATTCTCTTTAAAAAAATTATCTATTAATATTATTATTATTAAATATTTGACATAAATTAATTTAAATTAATTAAAATAAAATTTAAAAAATATAAAGATAAAATAATTTATTTTATTTAAATGAATTATTTTAAAAAAACAAATATACATCTTAATTTGACTGAGTAGAAACAAGAAATTTGATAAAAATATAAAACTCAAATATTTTTAAGGTATATAATTTTGTGTACGTGTATATCTCCATAAATACGGTGGGGACCCCATGTGAGTGAGTGGTGTTTACTTTCCCATCCCATCAAATATATAAAAAATTATAATTGAGGTGAGTTGGGGTAGGAGAATAATTTTTATAATAAATTTATCATTTATATAATATTTAAATTAAATTAAATGGTTAAAAAAAATAAACATCAATAATTATATAAAAAATATTTTTATAAAATTAAATTATATTATTGATACAATTATATAAAAAGAATATTAAACTATATATTCAAAGAATCTTATTATATTATAACTCTTATTTTGAAATCGTTTATAATTTAAATCATTTAAAACCTTGTTTATAAATATTTTAAATTAATTATTGATATGAAGTTTTTATGGCATGAAATTCTTTTAGGTTAAATGAAGTTGAAAATTTTGAAGTAAGACTGAATTTGACATCCGTAATCGACTATTTTTTTTGAACATATGTAATTAATTGACTAATTTCAAGATGAAGCATTTCTTCGGCAGAGAAGTTTGCTGGCTCAGCCCAAGACTAATTGGTCCCGGCTTCAGGCCCTTATCATCCAATGGGAAAATATAGCACAAGACTATTTTTTTGGATTTAAAAAATATATATATCACGTAAAATATTTTTGTTGTTTTTCTAAATTTCATATATAAAATTAAAAGGTTAAAAATATCAAGTAATCCATGTCCCTCTACTGTTGTAAATAATAAAGTGAGCAACCGTTCCTTCAGTCCTCCCGGACCATTCTTAAAATTAAAAGATTTAAGTGGTATTTTATCGGAGTTTCGGTCATCGGTTTCTCTGTTATCAGGTCATTAATTTCTTTGACCTTTTAATACTGGACAGGCGTTAGCCCCTATACATAGGTCTTACGATTTTGTGGAGACTTGTGTTTTTGGTAAATAGTCGTCCGGGCCTGATCATTACGACCCCTTTGTGAGGAGGTACCTCTTCTCCCGAAGTTATGAGACTATTTTACTGAATTCTTTAGAGAGAGTTGTCTCGTGCTCCTATATATTCTTTACCTACCCATCTGTGTCGGTTTCGAGTACAGGTACCCTTTTGTTGAAGGTCGTTCAAGCTTCTTTTAGAAATATAACATGAGTTACTTCAGCGTTGTAGCATCTGATACTCAAACATTGGTTGAGGGTATTTTCTTTACCCTTTCTTATCCTGAAAAAGCAGGGGTACCTTGCGTCCTTGAACTGATAATCATCTTTCGGCTAACCTAGTCTCCTTTGTCTCTCGTGACCAATAAGGGGTAGTACAGAAATATTCATCGGTTGTCCATCGACTACGCCTTTCAGCCTGATCTTAGGTCCTGACTCACCCTCCGTGGACGAACCTTGCGGAGGAACCCTTGAATTTTCGGGGCATTGGATTCTCACCGATGTTTGCATAGTCAAGCCGACATTCTCGCTTCCGTTTCGTCTACTCTCACTCACACGGGTGCTTCACCCTAAGGCGGAACGCTCCCCTACAAATGTATTTTTACATTCCACAACTTCAACTGATCGTTTAGCCCCGTTCATTTTCGATGCAAGAGCGCTCGATCAGTGAGCTATTACGCATTCTTTCAAGGGTGGCTGCTTTTAGGCAAACCTCCTGGCTGTCTTTGCACCCATACCTCCTTTATCACTTAGAGGCCTTAGCTGGTGATCCAGGTTGTTTCCTCTCGATGAAGCTTATCCCTTATCGTCTCACTGGCCGACCTTGACCTCTGTTATTTTGAGGTCATATATAATATTCAGAGTTTGTCTTCATCTGGTACTGCTCTCGCGGCCCACCAAAACAATGCTTACTCCTAAATGTCCAGTCAACTGCTGCGCCTCAACGCATTTCGGGAAGAACCAACTAACTCTGAGTTTGAGTGGTATTTCACCCCTAATTGCAACATATTAATTTAAATAAGGTATTACAAACATCTATTATAGGGGAAACCTTTTAACCAAAATTTTTATTAAGGACTTGAACTTCTAACCTTGTTAGTATATTAAATATAAATCCTATTTATATTATTCTAAACATTAAATCATAATTTTTAAACTTTAAAATCTAACTATAAATATTAAATTTTAAACCTTTAAATAATAAATTTTAATTCTAAATCCTAAATCTAAAATAATTATAAAAATATTTTTATTTTTACTTACAAGTATATTGTATATAAAATTATAACCCCTTCAAAATTATCTACAAGAAAGAGAAATGGCAAAATTGAAAGAATAGAAAAGGTCAGCGCATGTATTCGTGTATTGTAAAAGTCAATAGTCAAAATACATTTTTTGGCGGGGACTTGGTAAAGGGTCTTCCAAAATATTTTCTGACCTTGAAGACATTTGTTGGCCATTTCCTTCTCCTTATTGGACTTTTTCCACTTCAGTTGCATCCCTTTCCATGGAAAATTGAACTTTTGGGCTATTCCTTCTCCCACTATATATTTTCTCCACCCCTTTACTTGACCATTTCCTTCTCCTTTACTGATCCACTACCATGGGGATTTGTTGGACTAAACCTGCAAAGTGTGCTCATGTTTCTTCCACTAACCTTTCAGGTCAGTCTCATTTCATTCCTTTCTTATAACACTCGCTTCTTTTCTTCTTGGTTCTGTATGTGTTGTCCTATGAATGATCTTGCAGTTTTTATAAAAGGAAATTCAATGAGCAATGAGTTTAGAATTAGATGGATATTACAATAGTTGAATGTACATTCTGTTCATTTCCCCAATTTTTTGATGGCATTCTGCTGGAAACTTAATTAGAGTGAAGATTGTTATTAGGCAAATTTGCTTCTAATCTTGAATTTACTTGGTTTATAATGGATTGGTCCCATTAAATTTCTTGATGGAATCATCAATTCTTAGTATTTAGCCTGAATTTTGCTAAAGGGGTTTGACAGATGTGTGTTTTAAGCAACTAACTATGAATTCTGAGCACAATTCAGAGTTTTATTAATAAGCGGTGCAGCTTTGATATGGTTTAGAGGGCAATAAATTTATGCTTCAGCTGCTTGTTATTTTAGGTGGTTCAAAGACTCATAGTAAGACAAAGCAGGAATTAACTTCTTCCACCCGGAAATCGCCTCACAACAGTTCAAACAAGCAATTTGTAGCAAGTAAACCTTATACACCAGTTTCTAGCAATCTCAAAGTTGGTTCATCTATCTCGAGCAATCTCAAATCGTTTAGCTTCTCTGATCTTAAAAATGCCTCCAAAAAGTTCCATTCAGAAACTCTTATTGGGGAGGGAGGATTTGGATGCGTTTTCAAAGGTTGGATTGATGAGAACACGTTTGCTCCTACAAAGCCAGGATCCGGAATTGTCGTAGCTATCAAAAAACTCAAAGCAGAAAGCGTTCAAGGCCACAAGGAATGGCTTGTATGTTCTCTTCTTTTACAAGCATTATTTCCTCCTTTAAGTTTGTTTGTGTGTGTGTGTACATTCATGTTCATATGTGAACCTGATTTCATTCTTATAAACTTTGTAGGCTGAAGTTAAATATTTGGGTCAGCTTCACCATGAAAATCTTGTGAAACTCATTGGCTATTGTGCAGAAGCTGAGAATAAGCTTTTGGTTTATGAGTTTATGCCAAAGGGAAGTTTGGAGAATCATCTATTTGGAAGTAAGCATGCCTCTGCAGATTTTGCTATCCCCCCCTTCTCTTCTTATCTATCTTAAACCATATAGTTTGCACTTTGGACCAATGTCTCATAAAAGTATGGGGTTAAACGGCATGGGCTCAGTCATATCCCATTCGCAAAAGCCTTATTCACGGTTGCGGTAGTGATACAGTTTGGTTAACCATTATTGTTTTCTTGTTTCAGAAGGTGTTCAACCCATTTCCTGGGCTACACGAATGCATATTGCTAGGGGAATCGCACGTGGATTGTCCTATTTACATAGTTTAAATGCTAATGTAATCTACCGTGATTTGAAGGCTTCCAACATTCTTCTTGATTCGGTATGCTGATGCCTTGAAAGTTTTGACTAATGATTGAGTTGTATAACTGAGATCGTCGTATTAATCAAACATTTATTTAATGAATAATGTTGTCGCTGTTTAAACTCATGTAGGACTACAATGCAAAGCTTTCAGATTTTGGTTTGGCAAGAGATGGTCCAACTGGTGATAACACCCATGTCTCAACCAGAGTTATTGGGACTCAAGGTTATGCAGCTCCCGAATATGTGGCAACAGGTGTGCATCTCTTTTCTCATGAACACTATCGATACTTTGACCATGCTGCATGCTGCATGCTGGTTGGCATTCTTTGTCCATTCTCCTTAATTTTTTTAATGAAAAACATTGAAAAACAGATCATATTTAGCAGGGATTTGGGAAATGAAACGAGCATTGAGCAATAATTAAACTTTCTTAGGCCTAAATGGCATTTGGCATGCCTTGATTCCAACAAACATCATTTTTTCCTGAGGCTGTACGTCTCTGCTTCTTCCTTTCTAAATCACAATTCTGGATTTTCGAGAGGTTCGGAGCGATTGAACATGATCATAACGGTTACCTGTTTGTTTCTAACTGCACTCTGCAATACATCATACAGGCACTATAGTAAACTGGACTGGGTTTTGGTTGAAAATCGAAAGCAAAACTCCTTTGTTGAGAAAGATCAAACTAGGCTTTGAAATTTAGTTTTCTGATATTCTCAGAATTCTTTGAGTTGCAAGCTATAGTGTTCATGATAGAGATAAAATTAGGAATAAACACCATCTTGGTACACTGATATGATCCTTATTTTCTCAAACCTGTTTTCTTACTGTGGTTTCAAGTATGGGATATTAATCCTACTAACGAACTAATTTAATCTTCGCAGGTCGTCTGACCCCAAAGAGTGATGTGTACAGCTTCGGTGTCGTATTATTAGAGTTACTCTCAGGACGACGGGTACTAGATGCGGAGGTAGCTGGTTTTTCGGAAGAAACACTGGTGGAGTGGGCAAAACCCTTCCTAAGTGACAACAGGAAAATGCTAAGGATAATGGACACAAGGCTGGGGGGACAGTACTCTAAGAAAGGAGCACAAACAACTGCTGCTCTTGCATTGCAATGCTTACATACAGATCCGAAGAAACGGCCTTCTATGGCCGATGTTCGGGTTTCGTTGGAACAACTCCATGCAACAATAGATACACCAAGAACACCACCTCAACAGTCCCTAGAAAAGCTGGAAGTTCATGGGATTAAGCATGTGAATGGCCCTCGCAAGACAAGAATTCCAACGGCAAATTCACGTTGAAAAGTATAGTTTTGTTTTTTTCGGACAGATTCGCTTATTGTATCCCAAGTTTGCTAGATTTTTGTTGGACACACACGTGATCGCTTACTGTATCATCAAAATATATTTTAAGTCATAGCAGTATATTTAGATTAATTTCATGTTCAAATTTTTCAAAAATGTTATTTGAATTACATTTATTTGTGTGGATTTGAAAACTTTAAACCCTTATTTAAGTAGATTTGAAACTATTTGTTTGAACATTTTTAAAATTTAAACATTATTAAGACATAAAAAATCAGACTATTACTTAATTATTTTGAAAAATCGAGTCTCGAATAACCCTTGAAATATTAAACCTTTTATATTTATTTTTATCCATAAATGTAATTATATTAGTAATTAATAATGCATAAGAAAAGAACAGTTCAAGGGTGAAAATTGATAGATGAAATTATAGTAGAGGGTTTAATTGAAAAAATAAGTACTAAATTAATAATCTAACTATAGTACAGGGGCTAAAAGAGCTATTAAGCCTTTAATTAAAATGGGAATATGCCATTGCATTTGCAATATCTAGGGTTTTGGCACACTCCCAATATTACTCCACCATATATATACCATTCATTTCATTCGAGGAACGTCTCTCCGGCTGTGCTTCAGTTTTGCTCAGATCTCTTCTCCTCTCTCTCTTTTTTCCCTTTCAATTCCCAGAAATGGCGGTCACTTTCTCTAATCTCCACACTGAGTCTGGTCTTAAATCACTTGATGACTTCCTCTCTGGCAAATCATACGTCTCTGGGTAGGCCCCTATTACCTTACAATTTCCCCCAAGCCCAATAATTTCTGAATTTTAGGAGTACTAAAGATGAAATCTTTATGTTTTTGTTTTTGTTTTCAGGGATAAGCTGAGCAAGGATGACATAAAGGTTTATGCTGCTGTTCTGAAGAATCCTGGTGATGCATTTCCCAATGTTAGCAAGTGGTATAATTCTGTTTCATCTCAACTAGCCACCAGGTAATGTTTCTTATTTTTTTTATTGTGTTGTTTTAATGATACCCTTTTGAAGGATAAAGTTTTTTTTTTTTATTTGTAAGATCTGTCTATGGAATTTTTATTGAATCTGAAGATTATGTCTTAGAAAAAATCCATTTTGTTTTCAATGGTTTTAGCTTCCCTGGAAATGCTGTTGGCGTTGGATTTGGCGGCCAGTCTGCTCCAGCTGAATCTACCAAAGTTGAGGTGCGGTTAAAGTTTATTTATTGGACCCAATTCATAGTTCTATTTTAAGATATAGTTTTGACTGTTTCTTATACTTTGGTAGAGTGAACTCATAGGTTGGATAGTTGATTGAGTAATTAGTTAATGAACAGTGGGATTTTTCCTAATATTCAGTTAAATCACTGATTATATTATTCTATTTATGTAATCTATTCAACAAGCATCATCAGGTTTAGTTATGATTCAATTTCTATGAATTTTGAACTTCTTAATTGTTATTTAGATAACTATATGTAGCGAAAAATTGGGTCATTCACGCCATCTATGAGACCAACCAATAAAATCACTTGGATAAGGAAAAAATAATGAGATGGTGATTTATTGGTTAGTAGTATGGATGATGTGGCTGGAATGACCTCTGATATAATTTCTTGTATGTAGGTCTTCTTTTGTCTTATCAATGTTTTATGTTTTGAAGCTTGAATTCTTTTTTTCCTTGGCTTCCTCAATTGTATTCCAAGGAAAGGAAAAACAATTGCCTTTAAAATAGTGCTGATAACTTTGAAGTTTTTTTTTTTTTTTCTTTTTTTTTTATAATTTCAATTTTTCAATGTTGGGAATATAACCTTTAGCATTCTTCCTCTTGTTATTGGTTTTATTATTTAATTGTTTGGTTAATTCTTTTTACCTGTTTTATGCTGACAGGCTGCAGATGATGATGACGACGACTTGGATCTATTTGGCGATGAGACCGAGGAGGAAAAGAAGGCAGCAGAAGAGAGGGAAGCCTCTAAAAAGTCAGCTAAGAAGAAAGAAAGTAAGTATTTATGTTGGTTAAAGTAATTTGATCCTTTCATATTCATTTCATTTGAAGGATGCATATTTTCTGCTTTTGTGTTGGTTAAAGTAATTTGATCCTTTCATTTGAAGGATGCATATTTTCTGCTTTGATTATTGTAATCTTTTGACATTTGTTGATTCTTGCAGGTGGAAAATCTTCTGTACTTTTGGATGTTAAACCATGGGATGATGAGACTGACATGAAGAAGTTGGAAGAAGCTGTTCGATCTGTCGAGATGTCTGGGCTCTTGTGGGGAGCATGTATGGTTTGGTTTAAAACATCTATTAATCGTTGCATCTATGTTACTCTGGTCTCTAAGATGGCTGTCAGATATCTGTGTATCTGATACAATTATATTTGTATCTTCATATTTATGTTCAAATATGCTAGCTTGGGTATTTTAGATTAACTGAGGAGTCATAGTAAGTAAATCATAGATGTATTACATACAGAATACAGTGCCTATCCTAATGTTTATATTTGTTATGCTTTAAATACTTGCAGCAAAGCTGGTTGCCGTTGGTTATGGCATTAAGAAACTACAGATCATGCTTACTATAGTGGATGATCTCGTTTCGGTTGATACCCTTATCGAGGAGCACCTCACAGTGGAGCCACGCAACGAATACATCCAGAGCTGTGACATTGTTGCGTTCAACAAGATTTAGACGAAGATGTTTTGTTCTACAGTTGTTAAAGAGCCTGTCATTGGCATTGTTATCAACGTTTTCCCTTGTTTCCCCTCCATAATATATACTTTTTGCTTTTGATCTTGTGCTAGATACTGCTTCTGCTCTAGATTGAGCATAGATGAAAAAGATTTTTGAGTGTTTAAGGATGTTCTATCTTTTGATTTGATTCAAGTTTTTGCAAAACAGGATTTGTGACATTGCATACTGCGTAAGCTGTTTGACAGTTATGAACAAATTTAGGGGTTCCATCCCAGCGCAGACAACAGAAAATATGGACTACTCTTTAACCTAAATGAAGCTGAGTTGTGAATAAACAAAAACAATTTCACTCATTCTTGGTAAGATATATTAAGATTCAAGTCCAGCATCTTCTTAGGATGAGTTTGTTCAGGCAACAACGTTCTGGTGACATACTCTTTGACTTCTTCACACGGTTCCTGTTTAGTTCTTTCCCAAATTCACCTTGATTGGATCCTTCACTCGATGAGATGTTTTGTGGTCGCCGAGTTCTTGACCCGTTGGGAAAGTCTTCTCACATGGATGCACTCTTTTCAGTTCACCACTAATCTTTGTCTTGTTCTTGATTGTTTCTATGGGAGGATCTGCAGGTCCGTAATAAAACCTCAATAGCACTGCATCGTAAATTATATCATCGTCACTAGCAGTTTTAGAGCTGCTTTCTTGAGACATTAATGTAAGTTGTCGGACACCTATGGAATCTGTAATAACCCATTTAAGCAATCAAAACCCATTTTATTCATATCCATGTCCAATATACAAAACATCTGACCCAGCCAACTATAAACCCAATTGTCTAAAGCCCATAACCGGTAGCCCAACACTAAATATTACAACCCATATCCAAACCCAAAAATAAACCCTAATGCCCTAATGGAACCCTAACTAAACTCTAACCCCTCCAACAATTAGACCGGCCGCCGCTCATCCCCATGCTTGCCAGCTCATCGCGCGTGGCCGCCACGCGCGGCTATTCGAATCGCGCGTGGTGGTCACGCGCCCTATGATTCGTCCTCCTGGCCGGCCACCGCCCAGACCACGTGAAGGGCCAGACTTCACCGGCAACGTCCTCTCCACCTGCAAAATAAGAGAACAAACATGATTAGATCTATGGAAAAATAGGATAAAAATCCTATTTCCAGTTTTTAATACACTGTAAAAATTAAGGGTATAAATACCCATGCATGTTCATGTAAAAACCGGTTAGAAACCGGAGCCAAAAATCAATGAAAAAGAATACCATTCGAAGCAAAATCAGTCCAACATCATCGCAATATTCGAGTCAGAACAAGAGAGAATAGCAACAAAAAATCGGAAGCAAAAAAAAAGAAGCGAAAAAGGTAAAAAAAAACAAAAGAACCCGAGTACTTATCTTTCAGATCTACGCTGCTAGGAGCTTTTTCTCGAAAAACCGAGTCCATAGACGAATTCCCCTTGGCGAGACGCTTCGGAAAGTACCATTCTTTCTCCGTTCCGGTCGCCGGTGCGGCGGTCGGCGCGGTGGCCGGCGGTGGTTAGTGGCGGTCCGACGCCGGATTCACAGAGGAGCAGAGAGCTCCATTATCAGTTCTTTGAACTGATTTGAGAAGAATGAGAACCGAATGAAAAAAAGAGGAAAAATGGGTATTTAAGTCACTCACAAAACGGCACCGTTTTGGTGCCGGTTAATCGGGCCCAAAACGGTGTCGTTTCGTTCTAGGGGCCCCGATCCAAACCCGGTTTAATAACCAGACCCGTGCTTGACCCGGACGAGTGGGTAAATTACACGCGTGGTCCTTGCATTCCCAGACTATTCTTACTCCGGCCTCCCAGCTTGCACCGAGTTCCAATTTGGTCACTGTTTTTGCTTAATTAAGCATAATACTTTTAATTATTTTCAATTTCGTCCTTATTATATCCTATTTAACCCCTAAATGTTTATTTTTTGCAGATTAAGCCCTGGAAAATTATTTTTTTTCCTATTTTCCTAGTTTATTATTATTATTAAATATTACTAACCGTTTTTTTTACAGATTCGATATCGGATTGTTATTTTCGATCGTATAAAATATTGTGTAACCGATAGGTGCCGATTTTGGGCGTTGTAGGGGTGCTCGCCCTTCCCTACGCGTAACAGACTCCCGGACTCGACTCTGGTTCGTAGACCAATTTTTGGTGTTCCAATCGCACCCGTAAAAAACGATTGGTGGCGACTCCCCGGACGAATTCTGGTGATTATAGCTGGCGACTCCGCTGGGGACCATATTTTTGCGAGTCGAGCCGCAACATCGGTTACATTTTATTTAACGATCGAAAATATAAATTCGGTTAACTTATTTTATTTTATTTTATTTATTTATTTTAAAATATTTTACTAGCATTTTTTTAATCCTTTTCAGGTCCTTCATTTCATTAACCCCCGACCCGGGTTCCGTCCAAGTTAAGTGGGAGCATGAAACCACTCCTTCGTGAGGTTACGCCTCCGTGTAGGATGGTGAATTGCTTTCGGGATATTTTTCCCTTTGTCTTCGTGAGACCTACGTCTCCGCATAGACTTAGAGAAACGTATCCCCCTGAATCGCGTTTACTATCCTTAGCAGGATAATAAATATCGTTCGGGTACCTTCTAGAACCACACTACATATAGTGAGCCCTAGAAGCCCACCTTTAGAGCCGTCATGCCGGACCTCTGCCCATTTAGGGAGTCACCCTATAAGTTTTTAGAAAAAGAGAGCGGGGGGTTTATTTATTTATTTATTTATGCCCTTTAATTTTCGCTATCTATTTCTCGTTTATTATTTCTGTTATTTACTTATCATGCCATTATCCATGCAACATGCATCATGTTTATTTCGTTTATTCTTTATTGGATTCGATACTAACGATATTTGTTTATCTTGTTTTGGTTCTTGTTTTCATGAAAATTTTTCTTAATAAAATAAAAAGGTGTTGATAACAAAACTGTTAGAAAGGTTCAGCCATGGAGAACTGCTTTCTAAACAAGGTGGAAACCAACCTCCGCATTCGACGATGGTCAGAAGAAGCCCAATATCAGAAAGGGGACGATATAATGGAAAGTGAAAGGACCGACCTCAGTGATTTTACACGCATTGCTTCGACACAAAATCAATTACAGGAATTGAAATATATATGGGATCAGTGGGATGATGATACTAAGAGTTTATTCTTCGCCAATTACGGGGACCTTCCGTACCTACTCGATGTCAGCATCGATAAAGCATTATTCCGAGCCCTGGCCCAATTCTGGAATCCCTCGTATAGTTGTTTTACGATGGGAGATGTTGATATCACACCGACGGTGGAGGAGTATACCGCCCTAATTCAATGTCCGAGATTCCAGCCAGACAAGGTGTATTTTAAATCGTCTGACTCGCCTATTTTCTAGAAAAGGTTATTAAAACTGACCGGGAAAAATGAGCAATGGGCAAGGTCCCGAATCAAGGAAAAGGGGAAAACCAAATGCATCGCCTGGAGGGATATTAGGGATCTGATTCAGACAGAAACTAAATGTGAAAAGCAGGTAAAAATGTTTGCATTAGCCATCTACGGGTTAATCGTTTTTCCCAAGTCACTCGGATATATCGATGACGCTGTTATGGAGCTATTTGATTACCTCGATAAAGGTATTACTCCGGTTCCTGCCATCCTCGCCGAGACTTTCCGGTCGCTTACTGCCTGTAGAAGGAGTGGTGAAGGAAGATTTATTGGTTGCGCTCAACTATTGCTCGTATGGTTCCATAGTCACTTTTGGAAGCCAGAAAGGTCTTCATATAGGGCCTGCTTCGACAATTACTCACCGATAAGGGATTTGGCACATGCCCAAAGACCTGAGAATATTCCATACGACCAATGAAAGACCATTTTACGCAATTTACGAGAGAGGGATATCGTATGGAAGGCTAGCTGGTTTTTTCCTAATGAGATCACGTATAGTTGCGAGGGCTATGACTGGGTCCCTTTACTTGGTATATGGGGGGCAACAGGATACGCGCCACTGATGGTCTCTCGCCAATATAGGTCAAGACAATTCATCTCGGCAACAAGAGGACTGGCCACATGTGACTTCCCCTATAAGGGAAGGGATTACAAGAGAATTGTTGCTGCCATCGCGAAGGCATGGAAGCACCCTTTGAAAATGGAACCATTTGACGAGAAACCTAGAGTTACTCCAGAGTATCGCCGGTGGAGGAACCGGAGAATCAACGATGAAGTACCGATTCGAGACTCGGAAGTCAGTATACCGTTAGAGGAGCAACTCCGAGTAAATCCTTCCAACATGGAGATCGTCAGGCAGGACTTTGAGGGAAAATATATTAACATGGAGATGAGGTTATCAAGATTGGAAAATGAGAAAAACCAACTAGAATTCGGTATCCAGTCTCAAGAGCAGGAAGTGCAGAGGTTAAAAAAGGGCAAGAGTAGAGCGGAAGAAGACCTAAGTGACCTACAGGGAGGATATAAGAAGCTTCGAGAGGCATCAAAGTACACAGACCTCAGAAGTTCGTTTGCAGACTGGAAGCTTGAAATCCGTGAAGAGAAAAGAAAGGCACGGTATTGGGAAAGCAAATTTAATGAAGCTCAGAGCCAACAGACACTCGATCAAGAAGAATTGGCTCGAGTTAGAAATGAAAATGTCGACCTAAGAGGTCGGATCATCACTCTGGAAGAAAATCTGCAAAATTATCACCAGAGTTTGGCAGCTCAGCTAGAAGTAAGTCGAGAAGAAAATAAGAGTTTGAAAAGACAAATCAGAGAAATAGAGTCAGCTATGCAGGCTTGCAGAGCCCAGTTGAATTACATGGAAGAGTTACGTCAGTGGGATGAGCAGCAATGGAAAGCTCGGGTTAACGAAGCGCAAGAACTGGTCCAGAACAGAGACCGTACAATGTCAGAGGCCTTAGTGCAAATCCGGGAAGTAGCCGAGTATTTACAGTCATTAGCAGTCCAGGCTGAAGTTCTTAGCCTGCAATTTGAAGCGGAATCGAACAAGGGCAGAAAGCTCGCATCACTCCTAAAGAAGATCAAGGTTTGGGGAATAAAGGCCAAACAGTATATGTAAAGCGCGGCCAGCCTTGTATATAGAAAGCCTTGTTCTAAAACGAGCTTCCTTTTCAAAGTTGTATTAAGATCAACACCTTTTTGTAAAATGTTTTGCAATG
The DNA here is from genome assembly GCA_035048815.1 of Abelmoschus esculentus. Lineage (NCBI taxonomy): Eukaryota > Viridiplantae > Streptophyta > Magnoliopsida > Malvales > Malvaceae > Abelmoschus > Abelmoschus esculentus. Next base: position 2,047,286 of record JAUCBN010000025.1, read on the forward strand.
TTAATATAACGTATCGGTTTGCATAAACATTCCATCATTTTTAGTTGCATTCATGCATTGTCACATTTATTTTTATTGCTATGACTCTAATATTCCAAGATACTATCGATGCAGTAACACTGGAACCTGATCAAATCCAACATCCACATTTTACCCGATTTAGATCCAAAAGGATGGAAGAAAGACTAGCCAAAATCGAACAAGCTTATGAGGAAATGAAGCGAGAGATATGGAAAGCAAATTGGATAAAGCACAACAGGATACGCGTACTCACATTTCTCAAACTCAGGATGAATTGCTCGACAAGATTGCGCAGTTGTTGGCAAGAAAAGAGCCAGAGAAAATGAAAGAAGTCGCTGTGGAACCAGGCGCGGTAGCTGAACACTCGGAGAGTTCTCTCCCCACCCAAGGATCAGTTGAAATTCCCAAAGGACAGACCAGTCAGACTGAAACTCATCTTCAAGGGAAGTTGGTAATCCATAATCCCAATGATTACACAGTACCCGATTTCAATGAGATAGAGAAAGCCAGAATCGAGTTACCAAAGGAACTCGAGGATCGATGCAAACAGTTGGAAGACAAGTTTAAAGCAATGGAAAATGTCGACCCATTCCCTAGAATAGAGGCTAGGGAACTAAGCTTGGTACCTGATCTTGTGTTGCCCCCAAAATTCAAAATATCGGATTTCGAGAAGTACAACGGGACTATCTGCCCGGAGGCCCATCTAACTATGTACGTCAGACGCATGACCGGGTACATAGACAATGATTCCCTGTTAATACATTGCTTTCAAGACAGCCTAACAGGCTCAGCGGCAAGATGGTACAATCAGCTAAGCCGCTCCAGAATTAGTTCCTGGAAAGACTTGGCTCAGGCCTTCGTGCGTCAATATAGCCATGTAATTGACATAACCCCTGACCGGGTCACTCTTCAGAATATGGAGAAGAGACATGATGAAAGCTTTCGACAATATGCACAGCGCTGGAGGGACGTTGCTGCGCAAGTCCAACCACCACTATCGGAGAAAGAGACAATAATGCTCTTCGTAGGGACGCTGAAAAAGCCCTTCCTTGGTAGGATTCTGGGAGGTGCAACAAAAGATTTCTCGGACATCATCATGAACGGTGAGATGATCGAACAGGCCATTCGCAGCGGAAAGCTCGAAGACGAGGAGTCGTCAAAGAAACCCTATTATAAGAAAATGAATAATGAAGGTGGAGATACCGGCGTCCATAACGTCAATTACTCCAGGGCATCAACATGGCAGCCCAAGGCCGCGTCATCAAGCACGCAGAAACCAAAGCAAAATTAGAACCAGAAGACAGAAAGAGAATTCACGCCTATTCCAATATCATATGGTGAACTTTTTAAAAATCTGTACAATGCGCACGTCGTATCACCTTTCTATATGAAACCGATCCAGCCACCATACCCGAAGTGGTACAACCCGAATACTCAGTGCGAGTATCATGCTGGAGCAGTAGGACATTCGATTGAAGACTGCATTGGTTTTAAAAAGCTTATTGAAAAGCTTATGCAGATTGGAGTAGTGCGGTTTGATGATTCTGTAGAAACCGCCGAGACAGGTAATCCGTTACCTAACCATACGGATCCCGGGGTGAACGCGATTGTGGATCAAAACAGCAGGAGGACCAAATCCCGAGTGGATGAAGTGAGATCTCCGCTAAAGTGGGTATGGAAAATGTTAGTGGCCAGAGGCATGGTACCCTCATTATCTGGAGGTATAGAAGACCTTAGCCAATCTTGTCCCTATCATAATACGATGGACCATATGATAGGAGATTGCATAGAGTTCAAAGCTTTAGTGCAAGAGTTGATCAACAATAAGGAAATTGAATTCTACGAAGAGCACGTATCCGAAGCAACAGAGGTTTGTGCTTCGGAGCCAAACCATTCCAAGAAGGTCCCGTTCTTGGTTATTTCAGAACCCAGAAAGGCTGAAGGAAGTAAAGCTGCGAAAACCAGATTGTCTGTTCAAGCACCGGAACCTTTCCCTTTTCATGATCCAAAGAGAGTCCCGTGGAAACACGATTGTCAAATCACTCATCACGAAGACCCGCTGAAAGCTACTTCGGAGGCTGTAAATGATGTGACGTTCCATACGAGAAGTGGAACACAATATGGCTATAAAGGAAACAAAGACCTGAAAGGGAAGGCTCCAATTGTGGAACCGCCTAGAAACGTTTTTCAAGAACCTGAATCACCGGTCAACGAGCCGGTGAAAGAAGACGAAATGAAAGAATTTTTAAAATTCTTAAAGCACAGCGAATATAACGTTGTTGAGCATCTCCGCAGGTTACCTGCTCGTATATCCATACTTTCATTGTTGCTTAGTTCAGAAGCTCACAGAAATGCGCTACTGAAGGTGCTTAACGAGACTTTTGTTCCTAATAACATATCAGTGAATAAGCTCGATAGGCTAGTGAACAATCTGAACGCAAACAACTTTATTCACTTCAATGATGATGAGATCCCTTCAGGGGGCATGGGATCTACCAAGGCTCTACACATCACAACTCGCTGCAAAGGGTATACCATGCCAGGAGTGTTGATAGACAATGGATCCGCCTTAAACGTGATGCCATTACGCACATTAAATAGGCTCCCGATAGATAATACCCATATGAAGGCCTGCAGCACCATTGTACGCGCCTTTGACGGGACAGAGCGAAATGTAGTGGGTAGAATGGACATACCACTACAAGTGGGACCTAATACTTACAATGTCGATTTTCTAGTAATAGACATCAAACCCAATTATAATTGCCTACTGGGAAGGCCATGGATCCACTCTGCAGGGGCCGTGCCATCATCGTTGCATCAGAAAGTAAAATTCATCTTTGATGGGAGACTGGTTACGATCAATGCCGAAGAGGACATTATAGCCTCTATTACAAGTGACGCACCTTATCTGGAATCCGATGAGAAGGCACTCGAGTGTTCTTTTCGATCATTCGAGTTTGTTAGCGCCACTTTTGTTGCTGAGGGAAATAAAATCCCTACACCCAGATTATCCAGAACTACGAGGATGAGAATTAAATTGATCCTGGGGCGAGGTGCTCGAGTGGGTAGAGAGGGCTCGGAAGACGTCTACAAGGACGAGCTAGGGCACCAGCCGTCGTCAATAAACAGGACCGCTTTGGCTTGGGATACAAGCCAACTGCGGATCAAATGAGAAAAGAAACTCTGAAAAAACAAGAAAGGAGAAAAGCTCGTTTGCAAGGAAAGGAGGTTAGCTGGGAACCTATGACATTTCCTCCATTGTCCCAGAGTTTCGTCTTTGGAGGAACTATGTATCCAGAAACCGCAGAAGCCGAGCTAAGGAAATTGATCAGCAAATTGGACATCAACGCTATTTCTGATGAAGGAAACGTCGGAACACATCCTAGTAGAATTACGCCATCTACACCAGGAACAACTCTGAATAACTGGACTGCAGAAGAGTTACCTGTGGTTTTTAGGAAGTTTTCAGAGTAATGTTCGAAACATTATTGTTACTTTAGCCCGAGAGTAGCAAGAAACTTTTGTAAAAGGGCTCCAAACTACTATGTTTATAATAAAATAAAACTTTTTGCTGTAAAGTTTTCGGCCACTATTATTTTCTATTTTAACAATTCAATTTCAATTAAATTTTAGATTCTAAATGAGTGGGTTCAAATAAGATTTTATTTCAGGTCCCCTGATATTGAACTATCAAATGACACTGAAGCTGACTCAGAGCTTATCTTCAAAAAAGAAGTGTGTCTAGGGGAATCTTCAGAACCGGATGAGGACCAAGACTACGAATTGCCTCCTGACTTGTTGAGACTGATAGAGCAAGACGAGAAACAAATCCAACCTCACAAGGAATCAGTAGAAATTGTGAGTCTAGGGGACGATGAAGAAAACAAGGAAGTTAAAATCGGCACGTGCATTACAGTCGAAACTAGACAAGACTTGATCACTCTACTGCAAGAGTTTAGAGATGTCTTCGCTTGGTCCTATCAAGACATGCCTGGTTTAAGCACAGACATTGTGATACATAAGCTTCCCATAAGAGAAGGTTGTAAACCGGTTCAACAAAAATTACGAAAGAATGAGACCTGATGTACTGCTAAAAATAAAAGAAGAGGTGAAGAAGCAATATAATGCTGGGTTCCTTCAAGAAATAAAATACTCAGAATGGGTAGCTAACATAGTACCAGTACCCAAGAAAGATAGGAAAGTCCGCATGTGTGTTGACTACAGAGACTTGAACAAAGCCAGTCCGAAGGATAATTTCCCGCTACCTCACATCGATACTCTAGTCGATAATACAGCAAAACACTCTCTGTTCTCCTTTATGGACGGATTTTCAGGGTACAATCAAATCAAAATGTGTCCTAATGATATGCATAAAACAACGTTTGTGACACAATGGGGAACCTTCTGTTATAAGGTAATGCCCTTCGGACTTAAGAATGCTGGGGCAACGTACCAACGAGCAATGGTGGCCCTATTTCATGACATGATGCACAAAGAAATTGAGGTCTACGTTGATGACATGATCGCTAAATCACGGACCGAAGATGAACATATAAGAGTCTTGAGAAAGCTTTTCTTAAGATTAAGAAAGTTCCAATTGAAACTGAATCCTGCCAAATGCACATTCGGAGTTGCATCGGGAAAACTGCTGGGCTTCATAGTCAGCGAGAAGGGCATCGAGGTTGACCCTGACAAAGTTAAAGCCATCCAAGAGTTATCGCCCCCGCACACACAAAAGCAAGTAAGAGGTTTCCTAGGAAGGTTGAATTACATTGCTCGGTTCATTTCACAACTGACTGAAAGATGTAATCCTATCTTCCGACTCCTGAAAAAGCATAATCCTGACGAATGGGATGATGAGTGTCAGGAGGCTTTCGACAAAATCAAATATTATTTGACCAACCCGCCAGTTTTGGTGCCACCAGTGCCGAATAGACCGCTAATTCTATATTTAACGATCTTCGAGAAATCCATGGGATGTGTGTTGGGCCAACATGATGACTCAGGCAGAAAAGAAAAAGCGATCTACTACCTCAGCAAGAAATTTACAGATTGCGAAGTAAGGTATTCGTCAGTTGAAAAGGTCTGTTGCGCTTTGATCTGGACAACAAAAAGACTGAGACAATACATGTTGTATCATACAACGTGGCTGATCTCAAAACTCGACCCTCTCAAGTATGGAAGATCCTTTTGTCTGAATTTGACATCGTGTATGTCAATCAAAAGGCTATAAAAGGGAGCGCCATAGCAGACTTCCTTGCTAGTCGAGCTTTAGAGGACTACGAACCTCTAAATTTTGACTTTCCTAATGAAGACCTAATGTGTGCCGAGGAAAATGCCACAGACGTCGGATACTGGAAATTGAATTTTGATGGTGCTTCCAATGCCACTGGTAAGGGAATTGGAGCAATACTAGTATCCCCAAAAAGCGACTATTACCCCTTCGCAAGTAAGCTTGACTTTGACTGCACTAACAATGTAGCAGAGTATGAAGCATGCATCATGGGAATCCGAGCAGCCATCGATCGTAAGATTAAACAGTTGAAGGTATACGGAGACTCAATGCTCGTGATCTACCAACTTCGAGGAGAATGGGGCACCCGAGACCCCAAGTTGATGGAATATCAAAATTTGGTCCTTGACTTGATCAAGCCATTCTACGAAATAACCTTCCACTATCTGTCGCGAGAAGAGAATCAAATGGCAGACGCTTTGGCTACATTGTCATCATTGATTCAAGTGAATCAATCCTCAGATTTGAGGCCGATACAGATGAGTATATATGACTCTCCAGCCTACTGCTACAATATTGAAGAGGACGAAAACAATGAATGTCTTTGGTATCACGATATCTTACAATACATAAAGAATCGTGAGTATCCAAAAGAAGCTTCAGAAAATGAGAAAAGGACGTTGCGAAGACTGGCAATTGACTACGTCCTAGATGGCGAGATATTGTATAAAAAGAGAAAAGACCAGATATTGCTACGATGTGTGAATGCCACCGAAGCCAAGATGATCCTTGAAGAAGTACATGAAGGTGTCTGTGGAACCCACGCTAACGGATTCACCATGGCAAGACAAATTATGAGGTTCGGGTACTACTGGCCCACAATGGAGAGTGACAGTGTTGAGTACGCTAGAAAATGTCACAAATGTCAAATATATGCAGACAAGATTCACGTTCCTCCATCACCGTTGCATGTGATGACATCCCCTTGGCCATTTTCCGTATGGGGCATGGACGTCATTGGGCCTATCTCACCAAAGGCTTCCAATGGTCATCGATTCATATTCGTCGTCATCGATTATTTCACTAAGTGGGTAGAAGCAGCCACTTATACGAATGTCACCAAAGTAGGAGTAAGCAGATTCCTCAAAAAGGAAATCATTTGTCGATATGGAATGCCAGAAAGCATCATATCCGATAATGCGTTGAATTTGAATAATAAGACCATAGCTGAAGTCTGTAAGCAATACAACATACGATATCATAATTCTTCACCATATCGTCCGCAAATGAACGGAGCAGTGAAAGCTGCCAACAAAAACATCAAGAGAATTGTGGGAAAAATGGTAGAGACTTATCGAGACTGGCACGAGAAACTACCGTTTGCCCTGTTCGCATACAGAACATCAGCTAGAACTTCTACTGGGGCAACACCTTTTTCCCTGGTATATGGGATGGAGGCAGTTTTACCCATAGAGATCGAAATCCCTTCCTTAAAAGTTTTGTCTGAACTAAAATTGGATGAAGCAGAATGGGTTCAAGCTAGACATGACCAGCTCGCTTTAATCGAGGAAAAAAGGTTAAGGGTCATCCGACATGGGCAAATATACCAGAAACGGATGATGAGGGCCTTCAATAAAAAGGTTCGCCCACGAATTTTTCGAGAAGGGGATCTAGTTCTGAAAAAGATTCTCCCTATACAGAAAGACTTCCGAGGCAAATGGATGCCGAATTGGGAAGGACCGTACATAGTGAAGAAAGCTTTCTCAGGAGGAGCACTAATCCTGACAGAAATGGATGACAAAGATCTACCCAACCCGGTGAACTCAGACTCAGTCAAGAAGTACTTTGCCTGAAAGCCCCTAGACACATGAATATACCCCGTCAAGATAGCTCTAAAATGCTGGATAGTCAAATATCTGGGGCGTCAAAATTTTGTCTTTTTGTATTTTTACTGTTATCAATAATTACTTTTTGTTATCAATGAAACTTTTGCTAATAAAAAATATCAAAATTTTGGTATTCATACATTGTTTCTGAAATTTCCTAAAAGCACAGGAACTAGAGGCAACCCTACACAGGATAGTGTACCTTGTTAAGAGATGCTATGAAAACAGAAAGTACATCATCCAAACAAATTGGAATCAGATAATCTCGTCTGGTGACAGAAACACAGTTGTCAATGTGTCAACAAACAATCAAGACAGTTGATCAAGCAATTTCGGAAAAGTCATTGTCATATGCATCTCGCATCTCATGCTAGGAACATGCATGCATACATCAAACATGATAGGTTAGGATCATAAAATGCACACTAACCTTTACATTTTTCAAATCGCTTGCAAAGGAATTGCAGGTTTTACCGCTACAACAAGTAACGAAATATGAAATGTTTTCCTACTGTTAAAACACTACAACCGGTGGGTGCGACCTTACCTCAAGATCACTACCCTGCATCAAAAAGTACAGGTAAATTTGGCACCGGGCACCTTTTTCTATTCAGTAGAAAGGGTGAGACCAATCGATGAGGACTATTCGAATGTCCATCCAAATCCATTTTCACGAATGGTCAAAGGAAATCGATCCCTTTGAATAAATCCAATCTCAGGATTGGTATCAACTGATTGTACCCAGGGGAATGGTACAACTAGCCAGGGCAAACGGCCACCGGTAAAGGTGAGTCAAATCCGTTGACCCCTGTGCATTTGGGAAAAATGCATAAAAGAGGATTATTCAAATATCCTTTAAAATCCATTTTCACAAATGGTCAAAGGAAATAAATCCTTTGACAAATTTCAATCCCACGTCCGATATCAACCAATTGTACTCAAAGAAATAGTACAATTAGCCCAAAGGAAACGGCTACCAGTAAGGATCATGCTTCTTCGTCAGTGTAGCAGCATGCAAACTCATTCTCAAATAGTGCTTCTTCGTCAGTGTAGCAGCATGCAAACTCATTCTCAAATAGTGCTTCTTCGTCAGTGTAGCAGTATTAAAACTCCTTAGATCATGCTTCGTCAGTGTTGCAACTAAATCGAGTGTCAGAACTCAACGTCCTCAGATCTCGCTTCTCCAGCAGTGTTGCAAGTAGATCAATGGACGTGTCCCATCTCACGGCAGTGTTGTAGATGGATCAGACAAACCATGCCTCTTCGTCAGTGTTGCAGCTTAAGAATGACAAAATTCGTCGTCAGGTCTCGCTTCTCCGGCAGTGTTGCAAGCAGATCGAATGTTGTTCTCAATCTCAGCGTTAGTGTCGCAGATAAACCGAATAGATTGTGCTTCGTCAGTGTTGCAGCTTAATTGAGCATCAGAATTCCTTGCCGGATCTCACTTCCTCAATAGTGAAGCTAGATCAGACATCAGTGCTCATACCAGGCCATGCTTCTCCGACAGTGTTGCAGCCAGGTCAAGTCTTCGATAGAAATGATAATATCATCAGCTCAAGTTTTGTGTCGTCTTCTCCAACAGATCCTCAAGTTTTGAAGGTTTTGTCAACAAGGTCGGTGGAGTAGATCAAGTTGAAGCTCTAGAAGAAAAGGCGATGGTCATCGAAAACCAAAACCTTACTAAAAGAATCCTCAATCACACCAAAAGAGCCCTTACCTTACCAAAGAAAACCCCCTAAACCACTCCAGATGAAATGAGTTATTCTTTATCTTTGCTCTATTGCTGTTACACAAAAATGAGCAAAGAGGGGCAGCTGTAATAACCCATTTAAGCAATCAAAACCCATTTTATTCATATCCATGTCCAATATACAAAACATCTGACCCAGCCAACTATAAACCCAATTGTCTAAAGCCCATAACCGGTAGCCCAACACTAAATATTACAACCCATATCCAAACCCAAAAATAAACCTTAATGCCCTAATGGAACCCTAACTAAACTCTAACCCCTCCAACAATTAGACCGGCCGCCGCTCATCCCCATGCTTGCCAGCTCACCGCGCGTGGCCGCCACGCGCGGCTATTCGAATCGCGCGTGGTGGTCACGCGCCCTATGATTCGTCCTCCTGGCCGGCCACCGCCCAGACCACGTGAAGGGCCAGACTTCACCGGCAACGTCCTCTCCACCTGCAAAATAAGAGAACAAACATGATTAGATCTATGGAAAAATAGGATAAAAATCCTATTTCCAGTTTTTAATACACTGTAAAAATTAAGGGTATAAATACCCATGCATGTTCATGTAAAAACCGGTTAGAAACCGGAGCCAAAAATCAATGAAAAAGAATACCATTCGAAGCAAAATCAGTCCAACATCATCGCAATATTCAAGTCAGAACAAGAGAGAATAGCAACAAAAAATCGGAAGCAAAAAAAAAGAAGCGAAAAAGGTAAAAAAAAAAAACAAAAGAACCCGAGTACTTATCTTTCAGATCTACGCTGCTAGGAGCTTTTTCTCGAAAAACCGAGTCCATAGACGAATTCCCCTTGGCGAGACGCTTCGGAAAGTACCATTCTTTCTCCGTTCCGGTCGCCGGTGCGGCGGTCGGCGCGGTGGCCGGCGGTGGTTAGTGGCGGTCCGACGCCGGATTCACAGAGGAGCAGAGAGCTCCATTATCAGTTCTTTGAACTGATTTGAGAAGAATGAGAACCGAATGAAAAAAAAAGAGGAAAAATGGGTATTTAAGTCACTCACAAAACGGCACCGTTTTGGTGCCGGTTAATCGGGCCCAAAACGGTGTCGTTTCGTTCTAGGTGCCACGATCCAAACCCGGTTTAATAACCAGACCCGTGCCTGACCCGGACGAGTGGGTAAATTACACGCGTGGTCCTTGCATTCCCAGACTATTCTTACTCCGGCCTCCCAGCTTGCACCGAGTTCCAATTTGGTCACTGTTTTTGCTTAATTAAGCATAATACTTTTAATTATTTTCAATTTCGTCCTTATTATATCCTATTTAACCCCTAAATGTTTATTTTTTGCAGATTAAGCCCTGGAAAATTATTTTTTTTCCTATTTTCCTAGTTTATTATTATTATTATTAAATATTACTAACCGTTTTTTTTGCAGATTCGATATCGGATTATTATTTTCGATCGTATAAAATATTGTGTAACCGATAGGTGCCGATTTTGGGCGTTGTAGGGGTGCTCACCCTTCCCTACGCGTAACAGACTCCCGGACTCGACTCTGGTTCGTAGACCAATTTTTGGTGTTCCAATCGCACCCGTAAAAAACGATTGGTGGCGACTCCCCGGACGAATTCCGGTGATTACAGAATCCATTCGATGATGGATTCTCATATGCTGGCACAACAACCGTGTCGGTGAGAAACTTCCGTTGCAAACTAAACAACCTAAACATTCATCTTCTTCGGCGGGAGGGCGTTTTGTTTCACGTTTCCGACTGTTGATGCTGAGAACCCCGGTTTTTGATCTAGCTTGAGTATTGTGTATCCGAAGATGGCCATATAAGGCCTTGCTCAACGTAAACCTTTGGATACAGAGTTGAAGGTCTTGATCATTCGGGGCTTCATCACCTCTCTCCATCACTTCAGTTTTGTGGGTGATTGGAGCAGAGAAAACAAAGGAAACGGCGGCAGGATCACGACCACACATGACAGAATAGTAAAAGAAAGAAGATGAAACATTAAACCTACACAACTGAGGATATATATAGTGGTAGTTCATGTAGGATTTGGAAATTATGTAATTTTTTGTTGAAATTTATAGAAAGCTTGATTAGCAAGTAACTTTTAAACTTGGTAATTTCTTATTCGTCAAAAAAATTAATATGATAGTTATATATCAAGAAACACGGTTGATATTAGATAATTTTTAACTCGACTGATCCAACCTGATAACTTAAAAAAAATAATTTTATAAAAATTTATGTTTTATATGTATATTTAACGTAAAATCATTTTCACATATATGACAATAAAAAAAATTCATGCATAACATTACACATTGATAAAAACTTATGTTATCAAATTTACTTTTAGAATCCAAAAATTATAAAACCGATTTACAATTACCATCGAAAATATATGATTTCTTGAACCAAATTGAATGTTGGGAATGTTAAGTTGCTCTTTTGCAAGAAAAAAAATCAAGTAAAGAGACAAAACATTAAATGATAATTAAAAAAAGTCATGGGACTTTCCGCCTCTGTTGCCCAAAGACAAGGTTTTCCCTAAAAGCTGAAATATCGACACTATAAGATAATCTAGGCAGTTTATGTCAACTGAGTTCCGCTACTCCCATTATATCTTCCGTCAGGTAATAGCCATTTCGCATACACCAACAAAAGTACTGGGGGATCGGTCGGTCTTCTCCCATAACCCAAGGATGCTCTGATACGGTATTCAAAGTCATCCTATGTTTTGGGTCTGAAAAAAATGTTCACATTTCCGGAACCACCAAGACTACGTGAGAAACAAGTGGTGGTGGGGAGATTGATGAACATTAGTGTTAGGTATTAAGGACCCTGATCTCAGAAAGAACAATTTCACTAACCTTTGCAAAGAAGGCTTTCGAGTAAGTTCCTCAACTCCCGGTTCATGTTACTCGGCAGAATTAGAGGGTTATTAACAATCTGCATAAAGAAAACGAGCCATGTTGTTGGCTGCAGGAGAGATAAAATATAGAAAAGAGCAACTACAGAATACTCGTGCATGCTAAGTGTAAACCTTGTCATATGTATCTTGTAGCGTTTCACCAAGAAAAGGATATCGTCCAAGTACCATACAGTACAAAGTAACTCCTAGGGCCCATGTGTCTGCAGCTTTTCCGTGATATGTGTTAAACCTGTTGCTCAATTTCAAACATGTAACAAAGGGTTATTATGTTCTCAAATTATTTCTCCAAAACAAGAGCATAGTATCAGCTAACAGACCAAACACTGACCTAGACAACACTCCGGTGCAGTGAAAACAGGAGTCCCGGGAGAACGGCGAAGCTCATCATTATCATCCTGAAAATAATTTAATTGAACTTACTTTCCAACGGAAAACATCCAACTAGAATAAATTCTTGTGAAAAATTTCGACTGCACCATTTTATGTGTGCCTCAGCCACAAGAAGCTTGCATGCACTAAACTTATCAATGCAATACAATTGCAAGTACCTAACTCGCAGACGAAAAAGAGCCTATTCATAAAATTTGTAGTAAAGATCATATTATATAGACCTGGCAATTACATGATATGAACATGACACGAGAAAAATGATATTAAAACAAAGAAAATAACATAACACGACACGAGAAAAATGATAATTAAAACACAGAAAATAACATAACACGACACAAGAAAATAGCACAAATATAAAAATGACAGTTACATTAAATGCTGGGTTCAATATGTGTACATATGCAAATTTATGAGTGAAGTAGTGTCACTATCATTACCTCAAACACCTGGCTGACACTAAAATCTCCTATCTTCACAGTACCCGAGCTTGTAATCAACAAATTATCAGGTTTTATATCGCCATGCACAATATTCTGTTTTTAAAAGAAAAGATCCAAGTAAGCACAACAACTAAAAGATGATTTTATTGTCTACCACAGGAAACAATATACTGGATATAAAATGTAAAATAAATGGGAGCACGTTAAAACTTTCCATGCAAGTACTATTCAGGATAAAGACGGTATGAGGCATGCAGGAACATGCTGCAATATACATCATAGATATCACAATTCACAACTAGCCAACTCTCTTCTTCATGATGTTGCTTTAAACTGTCAACCTTAACTTGTAAGTGTTGTGTTTGTGTAAACACAAACAAGGAACAACAGCACACAGAGGGATAAAAAATTATCTGAACTAATTCAGGAAAAAAAAACTTGTCATATTTATATAAACATGACTTTGCAAGACATCACACCCAAAACACACACCCCAGATAGAGATATGGGGAAAATGAAGGAAGAAATGAAATGAAGCAAAAAATGGTTTTTAAATCATACATGAGCATGGAGGTACATAAGCCCAGATACTATATCCCGCAGGTGCTTCCTAGCAGTATCTTCTCCAATGCCTCCTCTAGGACCAGAATCCTCACAAACACATTTGCCTTCCACGTACTCAAGAACTGAACAAAAAGAAATGCTAATTCAACCCCTATTTTAAGCACATCACTAGCTAGAGAAGAGAAGAAAAAAGGAAATATAAATACCCATGTAGAATTGATCCATTGATGGGTCATCAATCACCTCAATGAGATTAACTATATTGGGGTGTTCCAAAATTTTCATGATTTGAACCTGCAAGGGAAATGGGTAAGATAGATATGGCCACTCAGCCAAATAATAATTACTTCGCATGTCAACAGTAGATTATAAATGCATCTCTCTCCACAAACTATCAAGCCAATACCTCGCGAAGAACATCAGTCATTGCAGTCTCTGATGGACCAACCCGCAACTTTAATAACTGAGATTTATGGAAGGCCTGTAATTCAATGAAAATAATTCATGAATGAAAGGTGAACTTATTCGGCATAGATTGTACTAGTTCCACAAAACACAACCAAATTTAACCTATATGAACATAATGAAACAAACCTATCTCGAATTTTAAAACATATGCTGTCAAACAACTAAATGCAACTGAAAGTCTGAAACAAGCTACTAACCTTAATAGCATAGTGTTTTCCATCTACATTGTTTCGATAAAGAACCTGCCACAAAAGCAAACAAAATAGTTAACATTGGAATTTGGAATCCTTTATGAAAATTATGTAAAAAGTGAATTTCAACAATATCTTTACCACTTTTCCATAGCTACCAGAACCAATCTTATATTCCCGCACATACTCATTAATCATCTTATTTCCATTTTCATCCTGAAAAATGTAAAATTTTTTCATAACTTCATATGCATAAGAGAAGGAAACAATGAAATAAAGATTACTTGTAAGCACGAAAGATATTTCACATGCTGGAAACACATGCACAGGACAACAATGTTAAAATACACATTAGCGTAAAGTGACAATGAAGTGAAAAATTAATTTCAATGCTTGCCTCGGTGCGTATAATCATGTTGGTTTCCTTGACAGGGAACTGCCTGCAAGCAAATCCACTATTAAGTTTAAATCTCAAAATCTCTTCAGATCGCATGCCACGACCTAGAGATTCAGCCTCATCTCCAAGAGCAGTGCAAGTAACATCACCATTATATGAGCAATCGTCATCATCTTCTTCTATTTCTTCATCTAACAGACATTCCTGGGACAGTGGAAAATTTGAACTGCAATTGGACCTGGCGGATTGTTTTGGCTTTGTTGTGAAGCCAAAGCAACCAAAGCAGCCCGTTGCTCTGGCAAATGAAAAGCTATTACTAAACATTAGAACACTTGAAACCTTCAACCTTGAAAGTAGTAAAGTTACAAATGAAGAATGATTCTTAACCCTGCAAAGAGAGCATAAGCTAAAAATCAATACGCCGTCTACAAGAATTTGCCAATAGAAATTTCAGGTTCATATTGAAACTAACTAAAACAAACATACATACTACATTAAAAAGGGTACAAAATAAAAGGGAAAATCGGTTTAAAAAATACCTGATGTAAAAAAAAAGGGGGATGGAGGGCTTGAAGCCCTAATCAGCTTTACTATTCCAAAGGATGCCATTCAGCCAAATGAAAGGAACAACTTTCAACATCAAAACCACAGCGATCGACGCCCAACATCGTAAAACCTCCAGTTTTTTACGTTGACTTTTTCCTCCCAATATTTCTCCAAAATATCTAAAAATTCATTATAAAAAAAACTAATTTTGAATTCGATTGAATTCGTAAAAGATGGACAAATAAGCCTCTGTAACAGGGGAAAATAAAATCACAAATTCCAAAGCCGAATAGAAAATTTGATAACCCCCAAGAATTTGAATCTTGATTCCGAAGGACGATTTCGGGCTCTGTTTTTCCAAATCAAAGCACGAATCCAAGAAACCAGAACTCTGAATTCCTAACTATTTTTCCTTGGTTTTGATTTTGCTTTTGGGGTTAAATTCATAAAAGACAAGGCGACGTGTATCGACAAAACAACAACAAGAACAACAGAAACGGTTTCTTTTTCCTTTTTTTCTTAGTTTTTACGTTTTCAATAAGTTTTTCCCCTGATGGGTATTTAGGGTATAAGTATTAAGAAAAAAAAACTGTTTGATTACCCTAACACCATCCGTTTAGGAGTAATCATGTCCGTCAATAGAAAAAAAAAGGTTATTTAGTGCGTCTGATATTTTTTTATTACTTTTCTGATTTTAGGGTTTAAATTTGATTAGACCGACTTTGATGGGTAAATCTTCCAACAAGTATTTTTAGATAACAAGCGGTACCAAACTGCTTACCATTTGGATCAACCTCTGTTGATAGTGTGTCTAATATTTTAATAATTCTTTTGTTCCTAAAATTTTATTTTATTAATTTTATATCTAATTTTAGAGAAAAAATATGTAAAAAATAGTATAAGGTTATTAATATAATAATTTTATTAAAAAGATAAAAATTATGTTATTAAAAAATTAAAAAGTGAGAAAAAGTAATTTTTTTTAAAAAACTAATTTAAGAAATATAAGTTTAAAAGTAAAATAAATAAATTTTATGGGACATATAGATTATTTTTTAAATAATAAGATTAGAGGGTTTTTTAAAAAAATAGGTAGAATTAGGTGAAAAAAATTATTTGTCTCTTCATTATGTCTCATATTAAAAAAATTTAAAAATTAAATTTTAAAGCTTAATCCTTATTTTTTATATGCTAAACCCTATACTCTAAACAATAAACTTTACTTCTACTTTCTTAAACCTTAACCATAACCCGTAATTACATAATAACTTTACGTTGATTTTAAAATTAATAAATTATATTTAATTTAATTATATAAGTGACGTCAATTTTAAAAAATTAAAAATAAGTATTAATTTTTATTTTGTTTTAAATATTTTTATTATAATTGTTCGTATTAGTATTAGACTCCCATTTTTTTTTTTTTTATAATTATTTTGATGCGTAAGTGGGTGCTGGGTTGGGTTGGTGGCAGATACGCCAACGGCGCAAGAGCCTCCAGTTTTCTTTTCTTTTTAGCTTTTTTCGATTATGTTTTGATTGGTTAACATTTCAGCTGCTGAAGTGTTAAAAGACGACCATAGAACGAAAAGGGAAGAGAACAATCCAATTGCTCGACGTTTCTGTTTCTCTCGTCGAGGAAAGAATCAAGCATGGGCGTCGTCGGAGTATTAGCTTTACAGGGATCTTTCAACGAACACATAGCAGGCAATGATCTTTTAAACCTGAAATTCCAAAGCCTTTTATGGATGAGTTTTTGTGTTTGGATGAAAACGTTATATCTCATTATCTACTTTTTGCAGCGTTAAGGAGGTTAGGAGTGAAAGGAGTGGAGATAAGGAAGCCTGAGCAGCTTCAAAGTATCAGCTCTCTGATCATTCCTGGCGGAGAAAGCACCACCATGGCTAAACTTGCTGAGTTTCATAATCTTGTATATTCTCTCTTTTTAATTATATGTATGTATGTATGTATGTATGTATGTATGTATGTATGTATGTATGTATGTATGTATGTATGTATGTATGTATGTATGTATGTATCTGTTTTAGCTTTAGTTACAGTATAAGCGATTAACTTGTGATTCATTTCGAGAAAAAAAATGGGTTCTTTTTCTTTTCCCGTAATTTTAGTTTTAAAAGCACGGAGACCCATAACGCCAGAACGCCGTTTTGGCTTGTTTTGTTCTTGCTTGTTTTTTGCTAGTAGTTCAAGCAAAAAACGAATGCTGAGATTTGAGGTCATTTTGGTTGAGAACGGGTAAATAATTTGAGCGAAGTAGTAATTCAAATAAAGATAAGTGCAACTTTGGTGGATTTTGATTATGTGTATTTTGGATTTTGAGATGCTTTGGTACCCGCGATTGACTCCTTTGAGCTGTGCAAAAGGATTGGATGAGTTTGGCATTGTTAGATCTTTTGAAGTATATAGAGCTGAGGGTTTTGCTCATGAATGAACTAATTGCTAAGACTAACTCTGATTCGAGCTCTTATAGTGTTCAAATGACTTATTTGCAAAGAGTAGCTGATCATACATCCCCTTTTATTTCTTGTGTGTCATTATCAGCCAGTTTTCGTAGCATCCTCAGCTGAAAATGTCCACCATTGTCTCCTTTGCATTTGTTTGGTTAATATTTTCATTTTTGGTCAGTTTCCAGCGCTGCGCGAGTTTGTGCAAATGGGGAAGCCGGTTTGGGGGACTTGTGCAGGTCTTATATTTTTGGCAAACAAAGCAGTTGGTATGTTTATGTTCTTTGTCCACTCGCCCCTTAGATTCTGCACATTGAAATTGTAAACTCTATATAGTTTGCACCAAGCAATTTTCCAAGATGAGATTATTCATAAGGTTTTGAACTTGAGCTTGTGCAACCTTTTCAGGACAGAAAGAAGGGGGACAGGAACTAGTTGGGGGTTTGGATTGCACCGTCCATAGAAATTACTTTGGGAGTCAGGTAATATCGTACCTCGATGATGCTTATAAATATACTGGTGTATTGCATTGAACTTGCATCTCCAAAAGTTGTGTTTATATTAGTGAATAGAGAGAGATGCATTTAGTAGAATGGAAATCCAGAAAAAATGCAAATCTTCCATCTTTTCTAATCAGCATTTAACATACAAGTATGTTCGTTAGAGAAAGACCACACACAGAACATGGATCCAAAACCTCAAATGAATGTGGGATTAGTTAAATAATTATGGGTATGATGATGCTATAATGGTGTTGTGTCGATGTACTGAAAATGTTTTATGTCAAATGGGAAGGGGATGATCGGAGAAGTCTAAGAATAAAGTTTGCTTTCACTTGCCGGAATCAAATTTACAGTGATGAAGAAGATATCAACATCCCCGTATCTTTGTTTCCCACTTTGTTTTAAGCAGCCTTTTTTAGGGTTTGTTTTAAGCTTCTAATATTGAACTAAATTGTTTCTTTTTTGAACAAACCAAATTTTATTTAGATCCAAAGCTTTGAGGCAGAGCTTGTAGTGCCAGAACTTGCATCCAAAGAAGGTGGCCCTGAGACATTTCGTGGTGTTTTCATCCGTGCTCCTGCCGTCCTTGACGTAGGGCCAGAAGTTGAAGTGCTTGCTGATTATCCTATCCCATCAAATAAGGTGCTATACTCGAGTTCAGCTGTTGAAATTCAAGAGGTATATTGACACTCTTTGTATTGAATTCTTCATCTCTATAGTTGAAAACAAAACAATAAAATTTTTAGACATTCCTTTAACTAAAGGAGTCTAGATTTGTTAATCATGCTTTCCTATAAATTCCCAAGTAATTGACTGCACATCCATTTCCTTTATTTCTTTCATCCCTCTGTTTCTCGGACTTCAACTTCAGCTGTGTCAGTTCTTGTCATCTAAATTTTCGGGCATTTGCATTTCAGGAGTCTTCTGTGCCTGAAAAGAAAGTGATAGTTGCCGTGAGGCAAGGAAAATTGCTTGGAACTGCATTCCACCCTGAGTTGACTGCAGACACCAGATGGTATAAAGATAACCATCAATTAAGTTCTTCAGTTTTGCTTGTGATCTCATCTGGTATTTTAAATGTTTCTCTTTTCCGTTGTAAATGTTTTGTTTGTGCAGGCATAGTTACTTTCTAAAGATGGCAAGCGACCTCGGAGATGAAATCTCGAATGCCATAGTTACAGTCAGTGACGCAGCCTCAAGTTCCGACCCACAAACAAAATACGATCTTCCTATATTTCGATAATCAATAGTGCCAAGGAGATTATTTCGAGTCTATTTCAAACTCCTTTTCTTTTCCTTTGCTTCCTCATTTTGTTTTCTCCTCATCACTTACAGTGTCTCCATATTTATGGACCTTTAATCATTTATTCCAAAGGTAAGTTACTGTTTGACTAGTATTCTTTGCTTGTTTTAAGTGCCAATTGTCATAAGACTCGAGTCATTTTGGGCTTGGATTGATGTTTAAATATAAACTGAAGCAACTTTGATTTCTTCAAGTTATGGTTGTTTCTATTACAAGGTATGTGTGCTGCTAAAAGATACTATGCAGAAAGGCTCAGGGATAAACATTCGATCAAGTTGAGTTAAAATTTTTTGAGTTATTTGAGTTAAAATATCATATTTTATAATTCAAACACGGTTTATAGTAGGATTTTAACTAGTCTAACTTTAATGTCATTGTTCAAAATGTAATATTTTGGGAATTAAAATGATTTGTCATATTTGAACAAAATTTTTTAACAATGATATTTAAGTTAGTTTTGTAACTAATTAGATTATAATTTATGCGTCAAGTCGTAAAGTCAATTTAAATAATAAAATTATCGGTTAATTTTAAGATTGATATAATATAATTTTTATCGAGTATTTTTTATTCGAAAAAATGTGAATCGATGCAGAATTGCTTCTTCCTACAGTTTTCTTAGGATCGACGTCAAATTTAACCCTCACTTCCTACTACTCACTCTCTGACTTTGACTTGACTGACTGAAGGTTTACAAGCAGGGCAGCTTGGTTCGAAGAGCCATTGATCTCTTAAGCCTCTACAGATACAAAGACTTGACGACTGAACTAGAACTTCTTTTCAGTATGGAAGGTCTTCTAAGCGGCCTTGATAAAGGGTGGGGGGGGGGGGGGGGGGGGGGGGGGGGGGATGATCAATGACAGTAAGTCTCACTCTCATCGCTCTAGTTTATTAAGCTTGTTGGATGATAGCAATTATGCACATTTAACATCTTGGTGGCAATGTGTAATTGAGAGTACTTCAGCTTGTTGCATCATAGCTTGTTCGAAAAGCTAAAGAACATTGAGAGTACTTCAGCTCTTTTTTTTCATTTTTACAAACGGAGCTGCAAGTAATACAAGAGAAGACGACAAAATGATTTAGGATTCAGACCAAGTCTACTAGATGCCACCTCTAACTTCTTAGCGATGGCTACATGATCCAACTGCAACATTCCAGGGTCCACGATTTCTCCCCTTTAGCTCCTCATTCTCCTCGCTAAGCAAATCTATTTTTGATCGGAGAATGCTAAACAATGCTTGAGCCCTCATCAGTTCAAGCTTCAATGTCTCCTTCTCAGCAGAAATCTTGCGGACCTCATTCTGCAATTCGTTTATAAGTTTCATGCAGCCAGGAGGGACCATCGAATCCAGATTAGCAGTTTCACATACTGGTGGTGGAACACGCCGTGGCTTCTTCTCTATGGGTTCTCTAGATTCCGTTAAAGAAAATTCCAAGAGTGCAGAAACTGCTGTTGTTGTATCCGATGATGGTGAAGTTGTGGTTGTCGCTGCTGCTGTTGTAGATGAACAATGATCCTGAATCGTTCTAATTGAGTTCTCGGAAACATTTGCACGGTTAAGTCCCCAATCAATCTTTCTTCTCTTGTAACGAATTAGTGGTAAGTGTGCTTCTCTATTAACCAAACATAAAGGACCTTTATCCGGTCTCTCAATCTTGGATGGAGGTAATGAAGTACAATCATATGTTCTCTCATTCGGCGACTTCCTCAGAACTTCATCATCAGCATTTTGAATCTCCTGCGTGTAAAAGAAATTTCAGAAGTAACACTTCAATCCAGACTTAAGAATAGACTGAGAACGTGACGGTTTTAATATCTGTAACTATCATCCAAAATATAGATGAAAGAAGCCTTAGGTAGAGACAATTACTAAACAAAAAACGTGTCTTAACTATCTGCAACAATGGCATATTTATTGTTTTGAACTTTACATTTGATTGCAAATAAAACATCTTAATGCACAATTGCACATAAAACCTTGAATACATCTTTCACCACTAGGAGAAACAATCATATTAATAGCAGAATCACAAGCAAGCAATATTTACAGTTTCAAGTACAAAAAAATGACAAGAAAACATGGTACACAGCACATGAAGCGGCGTAGAACCAAAGAAGTTCGGTTTAAACAACACTAATCACATAATTTATTGTCAAGGTGCTTCTTAGAATCATACTATTATTACTCTGGGAATTTTGGTACGTGTCTTCTTCGAGATACAGCACAGGGAAAAAAGGCAGCTGCATCACTGCATGCACATGAGTCTTTCTAAAGTGGAAAACCATGCCAAGATTACAACACGTGACAATTAAAATTTACTAGCTATTGGGACCAAACTACTTAAGTGGCTTTAGTCTGTAGACTGGTTGTAAATTTACTCAAAAGAAACATAATTCAATTAGCTTAATATAATAAGTAAAAAGCCTAACCATCCTTGACTTAAATAGTTTTGCAGAGTTAGTGGGTTCAATTCCCTAGTAAGTTAAACAATTGTGAGACCCGGAGTTTGAAAGTTAAATGCTTACGATATCAGTTTGGTATCAATATTACCACCAGGGTTCATAATTTATCTCACATTATGGGAGCTAACTCTTAATCCACCAAGTGTATTTAAGCAGAATCAATTTTGTAATTTCATTACTCTTGAAACACAAGGACATTGTATAAGCTATTATAAAAGTATCCCTGGAGGTGAGAGCTTGGCAGGCTATGCCTGAATTCTTTTGTTGCCATTGTAGAAGAATTTTTAGAGACGGAGAAAGGAATAAATGAGAGGTTCTTAGGCATGAAATCTTTCATTTAACGAAAAAGTGAAATAAGCATAATATTACCCAATTCTGTCAGGACACACAATCAGTTGGTGGAAGTATTATATGATGCTTTAAAGATTAATGTGAAGTCATCAAAGCAAAAAACTATATTAACTTCCAACACTGAAAAATAAGAGCACCTACAATACAGTTCTATAAAAAAATGCAGTAGCAATAAAAATAAAGACAAACCTGCTCTAAACTAATCCTTTGAGCACCATTGCTTGCAATCGTTGCATTCTTAGCTGCTGCCACTTCCTTCCCATCTATCAAATTATTTCCACTGACAACGGCATTACCAACATCTACTCCTGGAATCAATGCTTCTGAACCATCATCCCATTCTGCCTCGTTGAAAGGGGCATACTGGTTTCCATTGGGAGGTCCAATATTATTCTTATGAAATACTCTACATAGCACATACCCCTTCAACACCAAAAGGAGAGAGAAAAAAAGAAGAGAAAGGAAAATAAATAATTCTTATAAGATTAGTTTCCATATATGTACAATAGTAAAGTTTGGTTTAGAGAAAATTGTTGCACTTCTAAAGTTAAAGTTTCAAATACTTACGGCTCTAAAGAATAGAGTCTGAAATACCTACATCAAGTAAGGTGCACATGCATTTACTGTATCAAATGAAACATCATAATGCATGAAAACCACAATTACATTTATCATTCATTTTCTAAATTTTCTCAGGAACCGCATTGTTCTGAAATCAAAGCAGCTGAACTACAAACAGTTCATCTCATCATACCCCAGATGTCATATGATCTAAATACAGAAAAATGTGTTCCCAGTATGTCGGTTCTTCACTATAATCAGATCAATGCAGCACAATCCATCACAGAAGGCATACTGTACTTAAGTATTCAAGTTAAATTTCTATATTTTCATGTCATCCAAAATCTTTAACATAAAAAGAAATATAGACCATAACATCAATACTTGCAGCCAAGCATTACAGATCACCACCAAGATCAAGATCAAGATCAAATTAAAAGGTTTCAGACCTGCAATGCCCCAATTCTTTCCAATTCTTCTTCAACAAGCCGGTACTCGTGCATAACCCAGTTGGTCCTCAACCCACCTGGAGCTCTCCCACTATGAAATACTAGTGTCTTTTTCATGCCAATAAGCTGTTCATTGTGGCAGATCTCTCGGTCCTTCCCTGTGGTCTTCCAATACCCTTGGTTTGTGGCTCTATTCATTCTTCCTCCATTTCCATACTTCTTGTCCAATAAACTGTAAAAATACCACTCCTGGTCTCTGGATTTCAACCTTGACTTGTCTAAAAACAAAACACCAGAAGAAACTTTTGGTACCTTAGTTTAAAATGAACTAAAATCCACCAGTATACATCAGCAAAACAGTATATGGAAGATATCCAAGTACTTACAACAACAAAAGAAAGAAGAAAAATAAAAAAGGAAACAGAAATCCACAATGGCTACATAGTAAAGAAGAACAAGAAAACTTAATATCCAAGAATCTAATTTCTTAGAAGAAAGTGAACTGATAGCAAAAGATACTGCATTAAACTAGTAAAGGCACTGTATTTGTTATTGTCATAGTTTCTTGAAAAAAATTGAACAGAAATTCTTTCAAAATCTAAACCAACTTTGAATGATACTGGACGGACCCAATAAAGAAATGTTCCAAAATGAAAATATAAAGAAATCTACTATATTCTCGAATTTTCGACAAAGAAACGTTCCAAAACACATCTTTAGCAAAAACAGAACTTTCAAAAGCAAAATCGTCTAAAATTTCAGCATACTATCTATATAACCGCAGAATAAAAGAATAAATAAAAAACCCAGAAAAATCAACCTGAAAGGTCCCAAGGCTCATGCTTGTAAATATCAACTTCAGCCATAGCGTTAAATCTGACTGGCTTGTTTGAAACTTTTCTTTTCAAGTAATAGCTAACCAACTCTTCATCTGTTGGGTGGAACCGAAACCCAGGTGCTAATGCAGTCGCTGAACCCCTAGAATCCGCAGCCGCAGGTGGTACTGTAACAATGGCCAAAGATTTTTCACCACGCATGGCGATAAACTTTTGGGTGAAATAGAGAGATGGTTTTCGTGGGCGAGAGGGAAGAGTTGAAGAAGAAATGAGATGGAAAAAAAAGAGGCTTTTTGACTGATGATGAAGGAATAAGGTACCGTCGATTGCAAGAAAATTTCAAGAGAACATTTTTGGGGTTAGGAAAGCGACTATAGTACTCTAAATTTTATTATTAGGGTAAATTATTAAAAATGTATTTTTTATATAAGTAATAACGGAAAATTATTTATGATTTTATTATATTTTATTTTATTTTTCAAAATAATTCTTTACATCTTTTATATTATTAAAATTAATTAATTAAATAAATATATTTTATTAGATGATAATAAACTGAATTCATTTAATAATTTTTTTATAATATCAAATCATCAATCTTAAAATAATTTTGGTTGATTAACACTTACCCAAAAAAAAAATCAAAACTTTATTTATTTAAGGTGTAAAAAATTAAATTTTTCTTCTTCTTTTTAACGATAAAAGATAGGGAAAAACGATAAATTTACAATAATATTGTTGTTGAAATTTTTAATTTTAAATATATTGTTTAGTCAACATTATTTATCAAAATATAGCAATATATAATCCGACTTCAAACAATAACCACCCTCTCCAATACCTTCTACGTGTCCCACTTACTGGTCTTGTTTGAAAATGGGTTACAAACAACCCGTCTTTGAATAAAAAAATATTTTTTTTTATTTATTTATTGTTTAAAATTAGATTGTAAATCATTAATTTTTATTTTTAAACATAAATTATTATATTTTAAAAAATAATATGGACTGAATAATATACTTAAAATTAAAAATTTCAATAACAATATTACTGCAAAATTATCAGGAAAACATTTTTTTAAAAAGAAATGTACAAAACTACGAGGTCTTAAGCAAAGCAAACCCAAAGCTGAAGCAAGTTTGCCTACAAAATTAATTTTCGTTTTAAATAAGTATGAAATTAAGTGCTGTTATTATTAATGCAATATAAAAGTAGTAGAATTAAGCATATTTAAATATTTTTTTGAATTATAAATACGTCTAGATATGGATTTAAGGTTGGGTTGCCTTCACTTTACCTTGTAATGAAAAAAGAAGAAGAAATCAATTAGTATCAAACTGCAATCTGAAGCAACAAGTTTGTTTTTTGTTCCAAATCCAACGGTCATTTCCCCGTAAAAAACTCATCGTGTCCTAAACGATGACTGAGTCGTCTTCAAACACTCCACATTCAGATTCCCAACCAGAAACGATTCCTAGTATTCCAATCGAGTTCGTGACTGAAGAAGAGATGGCTCTAATTGAAGCAGCTTATGCCGCTACTCGTTCTTCTCTATCTTCTTCATCCTCCATTTGTTCTTCAATTTGTTCACCTGGTTCCCGCTTTCAAACCAACACGAGAACGATCCAGTCGATTACCCTCTTATCTAAACGAGCTTTAAACGGTTCCGGCGAGCTTGATATTGAGGATTCCGACCGTTCGAAGAATACCCAGAAGAGGATTAGAGTTGCTCAGCCCTTCTTGCATCGGTTTAGAAGGAAACAGGCACTATCGGTTACTGATATTACTGCCACGGTATTGAATTTTGCTTTTACTTTTCAAGGATATTTAGACTGTGGGTTTGGGTTGATTAAAAAATTTAGTTTGTAATTGAATAGAAATCTTTCGTAGGAATGGTGTGAAAAGCAAATGGAATTTTCCCTCCTCTTTGGAAAAGGAAAAATAAGTAAAGCTATGAAAGCTGGTAGGGCTCGCCATGTGAAGCTTGAAGAAGAGGTATTCTTTTAAGACCCTGAGTTTTCAAATTTCCTTTAAATATGAAAGCTTTTTTCATGTTTGTCTAGCTTACTTGAAAGATCTCTAGTTTTTGGCATTTACTTCATATTCTCAAACTTGGGTTAGATTTTCTCTTCAATTTAATTGTTAATTTTGTTTCCTTATGGTGTGTATTGTATATCAAATGCTGGGTTATCCAAATTCTTCATTTTTATTAAAGAAATCTCGTCCCACACTTGTTTTTGTATCATTTCGGCATTCATTCATTACATAGATATGAGATATGATCCTTTAAAAACTAAGAAAAAAGTTGAACATACACAATATCTGGAACTGGATCCGAGTCCAGGTAATCTAGGCCAAACGTTCTCCTTCTCCTTTATTTATCCTGGTTAATTGTGAAATTGAATAACAAACTTGGGTTGAATGGAATTCAGCCAACACATGGCTCTGTGTTTATTTTCATTCATTTTGGTAATCCGCTCTTGAACTTCATTGTCAACCATTTTTTTCCTTTAGGTACACTTTGTGCAACTGTTTGACATTAATAGTGCTCCTCTTTGCAGGTTATTAAAAAGGTAAAAGTTCGTGTGGAGTCAGTCGAAGATAGCTGGGCATTAAAGTTCGTTAACTTCATAACTTGTGCAAATCAATTACTATTTGAAGGGCTAACACGTGAGCTACCACTGTAAGTTCAAGTGTTTATGTTATCTCCAAATTCAAAATCCATCTCTGGCTTGTCAGATAACTCTTGGCTTTAGAAAGAAAGAAAAAATACTGTGCATGTAAGAGCAACAGTTTGTGCTTGAGCTCTAGGTTATTACATCTTTAACGTCACATTTTTTTCTGACAAATCGAGTCTAAGAATATGGTTTTAAGAACTTACCAAGATTTTGTTTTTAGTTCCTATGTTACTTGAACCCAGGTCAGGTATATGTGATTATGTGTTTTAACTTTTTTTTTTTAAAAAATTCTGTGTATATGACAAGTCCTTTGAGGGTCATGTTCCTATTCTCATGTTTGGATCTGTGTCGGACACAGATAATTAAAGAAAACCAAGGAGTCAAAGCAACATAGTTTGTCCTTATTTCAAAATTTTCATGTTCTGATTAGCATCAGCTGATTCTTTTTCTGTCAAGCATGTACCAAGGGGAAGTCTAGATCAAAACCTTTGTAAAACTCATATCAGATAGCAGAATAGTAATTTTAATGAAGTTTGGCTATTGATTTTTCATTTTAATTTCCCTAATAATGGACTTCGTTGCTTATATGACATCAGAGTGGGTTTTGTGGAAGGCGTGTGGTTAGTAGGAATTATCGATGAGCTGAGAATGCCTGAAAATGAAAGTGATGGGAAACCAATATTAGTAGACACAAAGACCCGTGTACGAGACTCTCTCCCTGCTGAACCACAAAGGAGAAATGGAAGGTATGAATATATTTTTTTTGGATAAGCTTTATAATCAAATTAATCCAAAAAACAAAGAAGCAGGATAACCTGCTACAACCAATGGAGCATGAGTTTCAAATCCCCCATGCTGCTAGTAATGTATGCTTGAATTTACACTTTTATTAAATTGCTCCTATAAAGTTTCTCAAGATTTCATGAATCTAAGCATCTAGCCTATTTTCTTCCACAGGCTTCAATTAATGTGCTACAAGTATTTGTGGGATACCTTGGTTGCAGATAGCTTCCCTTCCAGACAGTTTTTTGATTTCTTTTCGTTGAACCGTAACTACATATTATCAGAGGATATCAGAGAGAGAACTGCTAGTTCAGGTTTTCCAGCTAAGGTAACTTTATATCTTCATGTCATCATGATGAAGTGTGAGGTGAAACGGAGAGTTACAACTTACAAGTAATCAAGGTAACTAGTATATCTTCATGTCATCAAATCTGACCCAAATGGTTGCTTTTTGCTCTTCAATTGCTGTGCAGACACTTGATGACATGATTCAATACTACATAAATACATGTAGCTTGCTTCCCTCCTCTCATGACCAGCTATTATTGAGGTAAGTGGAAAATAAAATTGCCTCTGTATTTAGTTTGTTTACCTTTGGTAGCTGAATATTTCTTTTACCAATACATGAAGGCCAACATTTATGACATGATAATTTTTCTGGTCTTAATTTGATAATATGGAAGAGGCTTGAATCAGTTTGGAAATATACATGACATTATAGTTGCTTTAATGGATTTGGTATCCAGGGAACTTCATTGCATTTATTGCATAGAATGTATTCTTTTTTTGTTGCAAATATCGATCGCGATTATGTGGTTGCTTTGAAGCAGATATGAACTACAAAAAGATCAGTCATTACTGGGTGAAGATCAATTTGCATATGATCCTGACTGGCTCAAAAATCAAATTCGACGGAATCTCGAGTTCTGGTTAGGCGAACGAGAAGCCAGCTACACTCCGGAGGAAGAACGTTGGAAGTGTCGGCATTGTCAGTTTGCTTCAGTTTGCCCTGGAAACCCGAATCCTAATAGCCCTCGCAGCTCTTCATTGAGCTCTGATCATAACAGTTCTTCAAGCTAGAGATGATATTTTCTGAAAGTTCCTAATAAGCTATTTCTTTCTGCATTTTTTTTCTTATTTACTGCGTTACTTTAACCATTCCTGTAAAATTTTACACCAATGTATGTAGGATTAGGTAAATAATTGTTGTAATTTGCTGTTAATTATTTTTGTGAATTATAAATAATAACTTTCACATTAAATAAAGCTCTTGAATTTTTTTGAACATAAAAATAAAGATCTTGAATAGTTCTTTGCAACTTATACATCATAAAATTGGACATCCTAAAATAAAAACATGTGTATTTAATAAAATTCAAACATCGTAAATTGATTTTTATTTAAATCGATTCAAAATAAATTCAACAAATAAGACTAAAAAATGATTCATATTCTAACATATTTTAAGATTTCTACTAAACGTATTTGCAATTTTGTTCATAAAACAAATCTAATCTGTTTTAAACAAAGAAACAAATATAAATACAAAACAATTATATTATTACTGAATAAAACATAAGTTAATATGTATTAATATTTTTTTTTTCAAATTTATGGATTAGTTAGATATTTATTTAAATTCCTAGTACAAGATTTGAATGCTACAACTAATACAATTATGAGATGTTAAAATAACATGAACATGAAAAATGTGGTGAACTACAGTCGCACAATTTCCTTCCCATGCCAAAATTTGTACAAGAATTTACCTTGTTATGAACACCAAGTTTATTATAAGCAAAAAATTTGAGTTGAACAAAAATGTGGCACTGCCCTAGGCACATTCCCCTTTATTGTGTACCCGAAAAGACTCATGAGATGGGAACTTGGACTAAGCAATTCTATTTCATTTTTGTACACCAAATTCGATCCATAAGCAACTCCCATGAGCTAATGAAGAAAAGGTTATAAAGAGTTCTTCAGTAAAATTCCACTGTACCTGATATGGTGATGGGTGGGTTGATTTCGACAAAGGTTGCCTTTCCTTCCGAGGCTAATTGTTGTAATGTGTTGGCCTCCTTGGGCGGCACTCCTTCCCCAGTCCATATGGTAACATGGGGCCATGCATTTTTCGAGACTATCTTTTCGTCATCAATGGAACCAATCTGTGCTTGCAATGCAGCCATTTTATCAGTGAACAGAAGAGCTGTCAGTTCCACAGGAACCTGACGATGAAGGTAAAGACTGTAACTAGCAACAGATGTGACACCATGACTTTTCTTGTGAGCAAGAGTCACATGAGCCTTCTTGAGGAAGTCGTCCATATTTTTGTCCTTGAGGAATGCCTCAACATGGGTGTTCATACCAGACAACTGCTCCATTCATTGGAACTTCTGTTAATTGGATTTCTGTTCAAGGAATTCAGAGAAGTTTGAGGACAAAAAATTGTGCTCACCTTGTTAAGGAGCCCCTTGATTTCTGCAACAGGTAAATTGACAGCAGCGAAAATAACAGTTCCAAGCTTCCTCTTCTCCGTACTTGGTGGGGCGTAGTCACCCTTTGCTATCTTTCTCAGTTGTTCTAATACCTGCTGAACTGCAAACTCAAATGGAACCTGACAAGAGACCAACCAAAGAAATTCAGCACGTGGGTAAGGACCAAGTTTATAAGTGCCATAAAAGAGGTAGTGAGAGACTAAGAGCTTCTGGAAAACGTAATCATAAAAACTACCCAGCAGTACTATTGTGAGACAGACATAAACTAAGATTTTTCAAGAAAATAGAGATGAAGAAAATCTCCCTTCCTACTTAAAAAATGCATGCTAGTAGATGATGATGATGACCTGAATAGAATTAAGATATTCCGCATTGGCAGATAAAATGTCCCTTAATTTCTTCTCCCATTTAGCCCACTCCTGTGCGTATGAACCTTTATTTGACTCCAATCTAAGGGAAACAACAAGAAAAAAATGTAAATATATCCATCAAAGTTAGTGCACTAGCAAATAATAATAGTGCAACCAATAAAAGAAGCCATGTAATAGAAATCAACAAAACTAGAATCGGTTGAGGGACCACTTAGTAGGAAACCAATTTTCACAAACTGCATATGTCGTTTTGATCCACTAGTTTTGTTTACTGGTATACTGGAAAAGACTACTTGTTAGACAAAACAATATTTTTATCTACCCACCTTCCATGTTTTTTGGTGTGAAGATTGTATAGATTCATTCCCTCTTCCAACACTGATATCAAAGAAGCAGGTAGGGGGCTCCTGCAGTTGGAATAAGTATACAAATCATTAGTCTAATAGATAAGAGATAAATAAATGCCATTCAGTTTCATTTCATATGAGAGGTGAATTTTTATCATATACTGGGTGAAGGGAAGGATGGTATTTTAGAGGATAGTACACTCATTCATATAGGTCAAATACGCTGGTTGCCACCACTTTTATATTGTTCTTTTCCTATTCTCTTTACATATTTTATTTTCTTTCTAATTACTTTTTCTTGGCTTCTCTTAATATACAAATAGATATCCTTGTTATTAATATTCCCTTTATTTTGAGTTTCCCTTATTCTTTTCGAAGGTTCCTTCGTTTGTTAGAATAAAATAATTATTAAAATAGCTAAGTAGTTGGTGCCAATATTCTCACCTGTCAGGTTTCAACAACGGCATTTTGACAACAGAGCCAAAACGTTCAACCAATTCATCCTCAAAATATTTGCGATTCTAAATATTTGAGAAGTTGTTAGAAATGATTTAAATGAAAGAGAACTGAGACCAAAGTTGGGACAGCATAAAGTACCTTTCCATCATAAAGGTGATAAAACATTAGCATGACATAGCCAGCGGTTGGAGAAGACTTGTCAAGATTACCCTAGAATTTAAAGAATTGAGGATTACCTAGATGATAACAATAGTGAGTGTGAGGTTTACTAAACAATTATGCTTAAAAGAAAGACAATCGAGTACCGGATGATTGACTCGTTGAATCACACGAAACATGAAAACAGCTAATGCATCAAGAGCAAATGGATTTGAGTCGGTCCCTGCAAGTTGATGGAGAAATTCATCAAAGCTGAGCTAATTTGTTTTTTTCCTTTTGGAGAAAGTTAGGTACACACAAACAGAAAATTGATAATAATAGTGACTAAAATATGACATCCATATTTGGCACCCTAAATGGTGAAATTTAGAACTAAAACCAGAGAGTGAAAGTTAAAAGGACTTGGTTTCACATTTTTTACAACTAATCCAAATAGTTCAATGAATATAGTAATCTTCTAAAACTTCAATTTACAGGTCTTACATAAAACCTCATGTTTACTTCATTTTATATACCAATATGAGGATATTAAGTCAGACTCGAGTAAAAAAATTTCTTAAGGGAAGAAGAATCAAGCCAGATGTAACAACAAGCCTTACATGTAGCAGAAATGACCTAAATCTAAATTTTTTGAGAGTTGAGACAATCAAAATTAGAACTATGTTCCTTTCCTGGGAAGGGGATGCTATCTGATATGATTGAATGATCTAAGACTCTACCTATGCAAAACAACTTGAATGATGAAATGACCAATTCTAATCCATTTGTTTGTCCCTTAGGCCCAACAAAAGAAACATACTAGTTTATCTGTATACCACTCTAAATTGAAAGATTGATTTGAAATAGCAAGCATAATTTTAAGACAACCACATGCAGACAAAATATATCAGACTAGCAAACAAAAGATGAAAAGCACCCAAAAGATTTAACTTTCACAACAAATATGGGGGGATTCATTGGCATAAGATACAACCTTCAGAATCAGGTATGATAGGAACAGCTGAAGCTCTGGTGCTATGGCACATGTTTTCAATCTGGCATATACGAAAAGGACCATCAAATAAATTTTTGTAAGGTCCTAAAAAAATAACTCCTAGGTAATTATAACAAACAAACTATGAGGCAAAGGAATTGGAGATTTGTGATTGCTAATGTTATAAAAGATAACTAAAGTCAAACTAAATGATCTTCTGAACTGATTCAGTTGTGAGTGAATATATTTTCCATTACAAGGCACGGATATCACCTATAATATGTAGTATTTCGTTTATCTTATAAAAGACAATATCAAAATGTAGTCACTTTGAGGGAGCAAATTCTTCAAATTATGTGTCAACTTCATCCATTTAAACCTTTTGATCATCAATATAGGAATCAAGGTATACCATCATTTGCATTAGCATATAGGGTATATGAATATTTGGTAAGGCTTTGCTTGGTGAAATTTTTTAATCTAATGGTAAAGCTTTAAAATAAGAAAATGACTGAATATCAACCATTTGATTGACAAGTTTTCTATCCTTAGTCTCTCTATCCTTCATACCAAGCCAAGCCTAAAAGTAGACAACTTGGAATTTTTGTAGTGCAGCTATCAAAAGTTGACAATACAGTACTAAAGCAGCTGCTGTCAGTCCAAACCCATGTCGTGTTTATGTTTTATTAATTCCATCGAACATGTGCACAGTAAAAATGTATCAAACAATGAGACTTACCTGTTTCCAAACTTCTTCATTTGGTGCATTCTTATCAGCAAGAATTATAGAATATGGCTTTTTCTTGCGCACGTCAGCAATTTTGGGCCAATATCTTCCTGTTAATACAAATAAGCATAATCTCAATTACATCAGGTAATTCCTAACAAACCAATAACACATCATTCTAACCCACGTACTTTGAGTAAACTCCCAAATAAAGCAATCCCTTCATTTTGAAGCACCAATGTAACTTGTCAAAATCAGAAAAAGCATAACATAGGTTTTTTCCAAGCATATTTTTCTCAAAAGTAAAGCATAAAATTAATATATCACACAAACACAAAAATACTAAAGAGATCCCAACTTTTGCCAGTTTATTACCAGTCAATGTTAAAAAGTGTAATTCTATGCAAAAATTGATAAGACGGATGGAATAGATAATGTTAACCAAATTGATCTAAACTAGGGCATTCATGCTCCAAATGTTATGGAATGCTCATGCACCATGTTATACAAGTGCATTCTGATAAACAATAATTTATTTGGTTATTCCACACATACAAGTAGCATTCCTAATATTGGTCTAACTGAAGCAAGGGGTCTGAATCATATTGAGATGTATCATGAACTACGATATTTATTTGACATGACTAAATATATTTTGTTCAATTGATATATTTTGGTTAGATTTTACTTATATCAACTATGTGATAAAAAAATCTGACAATTTAGATAACTTTTTGCTGAAATATTTTTATCAATTGTACCGTACAAACAGCTTATTATATATACCTTTGATAAGGTCACCCATCAAACTCTGAACTGGTCGATCATCTCCAAGTCCTCCTGCGGTATTTAATAGTTCTCTGCAAAGTGCAGACTTTGCGCAACCTGGTATGCCTGAAAATAGCAATTATATTAAGATCAATGCACAAACACAAACAGGAAATACTAAAAAAACATCAAATCTTAAAACGTACATGAGAAAATGCAATATTAACTAGGTGAGATATGAATTGATACACATATTCATCTGCAAACCATTTTGAAATTAGTATTAGGCAGATTTTCCATGAGATGCATTTACATGATTTGGAACAAACCATAAAACGGATAACTCAGACGAATTTACATGATTTGGAAAACTAAATTAAGAGAACCCCAGTTTGGTCCTAATTCTTTATCTTTTAGGAATATCGTGGAAGTAAATTTGATTACACAAATTTATGCCACTAAATAGTCGATCAAGTTTAAGCAGCAAGTTGGATAGCTAAAGCACCTCGTTATGGTACATAAATAAGCTAATTAGAAAGAAGATTTAATCTAAGAATACAATTTTTGACAACCGTTAACAAATCCCAGGGTCTTATGATCTGTTCTCAAATCCCTGTTTTCTTTCACCACCATAAGGTGCCAACTTTTAGCAAAAACAAAAAAAAGAAATATCATAAAACTGTATAAATAACAGTGAAAAGTATTATCAACGAAAAAGAAAAGTGTGGCATCAACCAATTGGAAAATCAATATTACCTGGGAAAAACACAATCAAACCCTCTTTTTTCTGAATAGTGTCCTTGACCGAGGGACTAAGACTTTCGGGTGCTGCCTCTCGTTCAGTTGCCAGATCACCCTCTTCATCCATGCCTCCTTCAATAACTGCCAAGAAATCTTCGGTCCTTACCAAGTTCCCAGCAGATCCAATTAGAGCCTGATTCTCTGGACTGCGTTTTGCATACTGTTCAAGAAAGGGCTCTGCTTCAGAAAGATATATTGCTGATGATAATTGTCTGTTCCCACATTTCCTTAGAATGTACACAGCCCTGGAATTAAGGAAGGAACTTAAGGGAAGTACTGGAGAATGAAATCACATCCAAGTACACCAAATTTAACTTTCAACAATACCATTCATCAAGCATCTTGCAGAGTGCTCTCTGTTTTCCTGCCGAAGTTCCCCAAATCTTCATTTGCCTAAATACCAGAAATGCACAAAGTTCTCCATAAACGATCTTAATTGAGGAATATTATACAGATTTGATTGATATATTGCGTGCATGGAATTAGAGAGGGAGAAAAATTTAATACTTAACATGGGAGGGAGATGATTGAACATCTAACTATGATTACCATCTAAAACCAAGAACCAATGCCTCATAAATCATTACACCAATTCCCCAACCCAAAAAACACAAAAGAAAAAGATTGCTACTTACTGCAATTCACTAAAAAGAAGAGCATCACACTACTTTCCTTTCAAAACTTACCTCAGGTAGTAAGCCTTGTAAGCAGCTGGACCATCCTTGAAAAGAATCGACAACCCATTGCGGATCAGAAATGTTCTCAACTGAAAAGGGAAAAGCATGATGAAAATCAGACTTAAAATGAATAAAACTTTCTTGTAACGAATGTTCTTCCTCTAGCAATCTCTCTCATTCAAATTATGGATACCACTTCCAATTAATACGATGAAGAATCATGACACCCTATCTCTATAATAATTAAACAAAAGCTCATTGCATCAAGAGGTTTATAAAGTATACCTTATATGTAAGGAACTTCAGTTTAATCATTAAGTTTGCATCTTCATTGGCTAAACCATCTATTGTGGATGTGCTACTGCCATTATTTACATGTCCTACTACATCATTGTTGTTTTTTGCAATTTCAGCAGCACGTTCCTTGTTTGCCTTGAACAAATTAATATCAAGAAAAAACCCTGAGAATAAACAAAGAGCATGAGGATAACAAACTTTTTAACTCAGGGTGGTATGTTTCTTCAATGCTTTTGAAGGAACGAAGAAAATAGGAAGTAACTTTGCCACACAGGAAACATCAACATGTATGTCATTTCAGTAAGTCGGTCTTTTCTTGTTCTTAGGCCTTGAAGTTGATGGTCATTATTCACAATTATTTTGGCTCTTTCCACCACTGAAAGCCGACACTTATCTAGGATTCCCATGTTAAACAAGTACATGGTCCAAGTGTTACCCATCAGTCCGTTGCAATTCACCATTTCATGTTTTCAGATCTGAACTGCTTAATCAAATTTTGATTCTTATGGTTAACTGAACTATATAATACTATTTTCTTTCTCGATAGAATAGGCCTTCCAATAATATGATTGTCTATACACTTATCAAGTTGTCACAGAAGAGATCCTCTTAAGTCTTAATAAATATTATAACACCCATACTGTAAAAAAATTGATTTTGCAGATAAAATGAATGTATAAGTATCATACAAATCATATAAGCTGAAGTTGCAAAAATTATTTGATTTTTTAACTTGTATATTAGAAACAAAAGAAAAAACTCATGAAGCACGGAGACAAAATGAAGCAAAATGTTTCAAAAATCAAAACAAGGTTATCAATTTTAGGAGCATCTACTCATTAATAACAACCATGCTCCTA
Source organism: Abelmoschus esculentus (assembly GCA_035048815.1). Taxonomy (NCBI): domain Eukaryota; kingdom Viridiplantae; phylum Streptophyta; class Magnoliopsida; order Malvales; family Malvaceae; genus Abelmoschus; species Abelmoschus esculentus. The sequence goes on from JAUCBN010000025.1 coordinate 2,083,398, forward strand.
AAGACTTGAACATAAATCTATTTCTAAAAGAATATACCAGGTATTTGGATAAAATATTTTTACCTCGATAGAGAGGCCACAATCCTGGCTTGTACCTGAAACATTAAAAGTTTTTGTTCAATAAGAAAATGCAAAAGAACATGAATTTTAAGTTCCTATACAAAAGAACAGAAAAAAAAGATGGCCATATATAAGGAAACTAAGGATTCAAGAAATACCTCATCTCCTTATGGTAACGCCTAAATGCCGAGTCACTATGAACATGAATGACCATTTTATAGAAAAGGTTATCACTTGATACAGACTCAACTTTGCGGAAATTATGATAGCATTTGAATGCAGCTGGAAAACGTTTTTCTTTCATCAGACGAATCATTTCCTGGTTTAACAAAGGAATCAAATTACCACTCCGGATGTAAATTAATTTGGAAACAGGATTTAAAAAACCAAACTTCAATCAATGAAGGAAGCTAAATTGGCTACTTAAAGGGAGTGCTCGTTGCCACTACAAGAATGGGAGCCATAGGGCTTCAATTTCTGCTGGGTTGGTTCCTAAGCAAAGATGGTGGTAATAGCTTTTTTCTGCTCTCACAACTATGAAGGCAGGATAGACAAATTGGTCACTTTATCTCAGGAAGAAATTGATTCATTTCAGGTCTTAGGTTGTTGAGCGTTGACTATTGGGTCAAGTAACTAAATATAGGAGGTTGATAGTTCATACAGTCCATTTTTGGGGTTATTCAGGGTTTAATTTCAGTAGGTTGAATAAGCATAAGCTGTATATGCGGAAGAAAAGGAGAAGGGAGAGTAGCCTACCTGCAACTTCGCCGTTGAATAATCAGAAGGATGAGCTTGCAAAAATTTAGAAAGTACAGATCTGTCTGCATTTCTTGAATGTGAATCATACCAGTCTGAATGATTTGGACAGAAGGAAGAACCAACGTTATGAAGGAGGGCCTTTATTTGCTGCAGTGATTTCAACAAAAGAAAAAGGGTTACAATTAAAAAAATAGATCCTAATTAATAAGAAAGTATTAGTCAAAAGTGTAAAAAAAATAACCAGAAGACAAGTATAGCATTCCATAAAGGAAACTCCACGTCACCTGTTTTTCATCAGACCTATTTGCAGCACAAATTTCCCTTAGACTTGGTACCAAATCTCCAGCTGAAAGAAGCACAGAACTCCATAATTCAAAAGCAGAATTAATTATTTTTGACCAACCAAAAAATAACAAACTTGAAAGGGAGAGACCAGGAGACATTCATATAACCATGCAAATGAAGGAATATGATGATTCAAGAAGATTGCTTATTTAGGCATAGGTAAGTGTGTTTGTGAAATCAGGGTTTAACGAAGTAGGTTCATACAACCAGCCTTGATAGATGGCATCTCGCGGATCTGAGACAAACCCTTCTCTATCTCCAGTTTACAGCCTCCTCTGTACAAAAAAAGGGCACGGCCATAAAGGTGCTTGTGCATTTGGACAAGGAATTATGCTATCTCGACCAGGTCAAACCATATTAGTCATCACGGGTTTCTAGATAGTTCATTCTGCTTCTAACTATAAATCAACATGTTCTCTTCAGAACATGTAAGAGTGATTTAAGAAGAAAAAAAACTTGATGAAAGGCAGAAGTCTTCACAAGAAAATTCCTTAAGCAACAAAGAAAATAAACAAAATGTAGGAAAAGATACGCCATTATACCTCCATCAGCTGGTGGAGGAGGATGATCTTTCAAGACCTCCTCCATGTGTTTTGAGCTCTCATGACTTACAATACGAGCTACAAGACCCTCCAAGATTTCTCCTTGCACCTTAATATGATCCTTTGAACCTGCAAGTCAGTAAAACCGCGATTAAATGCTGCTCAATTACTTCACAATAATTCAGTTTAAGTTACAAGAGAAAAGTACAACACGAACTGAATTCAATAACACTGTACCTAACTTTTGAGTGCACTAAAAAGAGATTTTTGAAGAATGTATAACTGTACAAATTATGAAAAATAATTTATATCTTCTATGTATCATGTCTAGAAAGTTCAAAGGATATGATCGATTAATGACATTAAAGGATTCATTACATGCTTAATTTGTTTCAAAGATCAACAGCTGCATAATTAAGCAAAAGTCATCATTAAATACTAGCACAATGCGAAGAAAGGAATTAAAGGGACACTTAAACATGCCTTACAGACGCATTTTGCCTTTTAATTACATTTAGTACATTAAATACCCTCTATTCTTTCATCCTACTTTCTCATTTCAATAACTCCCTCTGGGTGGTAATAGATGGACTTGCTCTACATCATGTGAAATTAATTGTTCATATGATCCTTCGATGGTAAAAGAAAAAATAAGAGAGAAGGAGAGAAGGGTATGTTGCCATTTTTAAATGTAAAACCGCCTCAGTAAGTGGCAATACATTGAATGTAATTGGATTAATTGAAACTGAAAGACATTTTAAGTAAAAAACTCTTACCAGGTACAGATATATCCGCAACTTCATCAAGAGCCCTACATACAGAGGTTGCTGTTCCTTCTTCATATAGCAGATCATAAGCAGCAAAAAATGATGTAACTGACTTCCTACATTTATGAAGAATAATCAGAAGCCGTAAATTGCAGTTTCATAATCTATATGCAACTAAGAGCAGAAAACAATACATAAGGGTAATGCATTTGTACAAAGAATATGTTGTTGTTTGGGGTTGGGGTGATGATGATGAAGAATGGAAAATAAGATAGTAATGTCACAAGTTTGCAATGAGCAATGTTAAGAAACTCTAAACTTTCAAGTCAAAGCACGGATAAGATTCATTCCAAGTATACAGTAAAGCGCACAAATGTGAATCCGTTCCAATTATAACAAATAGAAATTTGAGATTGTCAAAAAAACTTACGGAAAAAAACGTGATTTTAAAAACTAATAGAAATTTAGAATTTCCGCTTTCTTGTTGATAACTTGATTAAACAAGTCTTCGGCAATCACAAGAACAAAGTAGAACTGAAATACCAGCACACATATCTGGTCCTCAGTCATGACTGTGACAGACCCTCTCGAGACCATAAATTTTAGGATTGTATATCTAAGACAAATAATCAGATCACTTCTTGATTATGGTAACTAAAAATTCCTATACCATCACCTTGTTGAGAACAACCAAATGTGATTGGTTGGTAGACGCCATTTACGACAAAAGCCAATAACTTCAGGAGTGGAGTAGAACTTTGGCTTCCCATTGCCCAATTCAGTGACAGCTGTTACTACCGCTGAAGGAAACAATAGTGTAAACATTAGCATAAAGCAAACAATTTTACATCATGGTGAATATTAACTAAGATGAAACAAAAACCAGTATTTACTAAGATGAAAAAGCTATTTTATTCAGACTTGTTATTTTTACTCAAGTACCCATGTCTGACACATGTCCAAATATGGCCAAATTTTGATATCTTGTAACAACAATGTACATGTGTCGGACACTTATGCATATCCAAAACTCACACCAACTCCAAGAAACATGGGAATAAAAATACCCTCATGGGCCCCATATAATGGACAACACTAATAGAGAGAGATTACATATTAACATGTTACTTTTTATTACTATATGTTTAAACAATGTAGCTAATCATCAACAAATTAAATTGACAGCTAGTTAAACACTTCAAAAATAATAAGAGACAACACTTAACCATAGTCTTCTCGAGGACGCTGTCCATGGTCTCCAAGAACTGCAGTTACCAACTCCATTGATATTGAAATACGATTCCGCTGAAAGACATACCAAAGAAAATAAAACTTTCAATTAAGAAGCCTAAATTAATTTAAAACCATTGAATCAAATTAATAATCACAATCTTCTTTCATGAGCCTTTAAATTAAATCAATAAACAATCCTCTTTTATGAGCCTAAATTAAATCAATAAACAATCCTCTTCATGCCTTTAAATTAAACCATCACCATGTCATCAAACTCCACCACATTAGTAATAAATAAAAACAAATATAACATGCAACAAATAGATAAAGATCATGTGAACTCTAATAGGTTAGAAACCATCACCATGTCATCAACCTCCACCACATTAGCAATAAATGAAAAGCAAATATAACATGCAACAAATGGATAAAGATCATGCGAACTCTATCGGCTAGAACATGAATTAATGACATTTTCATTTGCAGATTTTATTTGCACTTTATGTCCATCAACACTAGGTGATTAGAATGATACCTCAATGAAATCGTTGAATTGCGCTTGCATCTCTCCAGCTTTACTTCCCCAAGCCTCGCGAAACATACGCCCAAGAACAAAAACACCAACAGCAGTGTAACTGCAGCGAAAGAGTAAATTAATCAGCTGGGGAACAACAGAAGAAACAATAACAGAAAGGGAGAAAACTAATATGCAGATTTTACTCGATAAAAGACCTACTCAGACCTAGGTGGCTAATTTCAGCTGCTTCAACCTCCAAGATTATAGATGCCCCAACCCCCTAAAAAAGGTAAGGCGCCTTTACGGAGGAAGAGAAACACCTACACTAAGCATCCATTTTTTAGAGGAGAGAAATGCCTAAAAGGAACATCTCATCAACACATCCTCATATACATTTTTTATATTTAAAAAATTGAAATTTGCAAAAAGGGGATATGCCTTTCTCTCTTTGGTCTATGGTATAATTATTACTCTCTTTTTCTCCAACACACTGCACATCAAATACTGATTTTACACATCAAAAGTAACCACTGTTAAAGAAAAAGCAAAGTATACATTGTACATGTATACATAACAATACCACACCCACTGGTTAATTGAAATATCTATAAGAGCTTAAAATCATTAAATTAGAGAAACAAAAGAATGATTGGAAAAGTAGATTTTAAAATTAAGAGAGAAGGAGAGAAGAGAATTCAGGATTATTTGAGCATACATGTTTCCATAGCTGTTTTTAGCATATGCTCCACCCTCATTACCCGCATACATAAAAAGAGATCCAGAGTGTTTAAGTGAAACCTGCAGTAGTTTCAAATTTATAAATAAAGTTCTATTTTCAGAATAAAAATACTAACATTCCATTTAGTTGTCACTTTCTACTTGCTGCTTTTGGAAAAATTGAACTAAAATCTCGAGAATAAAAGGTAAAATTAATTTAATGTAGAATAATGTAGTTCATATACTTACATTAATAAGCATTTGCTCATTTTTAACAAATAGTATGATTCTGTATTTTGTTTCCTACTCTTTCCATTTCCCCTGTAGTAACTTTACAGGGAAGCAGCAAAATTAACACCAAGAGGAACTTAAAAGAAACCATCTTAAAGTTATCATTTCAGTAGCCTTTTTGAAATGGCGTACAAACCCATTGAGCTGAAAGAAGCATAAGCTTCTGAGTAAAGGACTTCCACCACTATTCCATTTCTTTTTTTCTTTTCCTTTTCAAATAAAGGTAAAGAGTTGTGTGATGCATACCTCCAAAGTGGCCAAACCTTTAGACACCATCTCGATCATCCGCATCCTAATCTAAACACAATATATAGCAATGATCAAAACTAGTACGACAGAAAAATAAAGTTCAAATTGTTTAGTTACCCAGAAAGAGGAATTTTCTTAAGAAACGGTTTACCTCTTGATCAGATTTTTCGTTTTCAAATTTCGGATAAAAAGTAGCTCTGATTTGTGCAAGTGAATAAGTTGAATTATCAACTTTGAAGTTTTCTATCAAATTAGACTTCAAAAAGAATTTACTCAAATCAACATTTCTCTTCTCAGTTTGGAGATCAACAGTGGTAGTGGTAGATGTAGCATTAGTGACGTTGGATCCAGTCACGGTTCCGTATGACTTCGGCTTCCAAATTTGTCCCTCGGAGATAGTCAGCGCACCGAGTTTGGTAGTAACAGCTTCATTGACCAATGCAGAAGCAGATGTAATGGCTTTTGGCTTTGACTTGGGTTTCCATTGTTGTTCTCTATTTCCACCACCCCTTCGCTGTATAAAAAATCAGAAACATAAATTTGTTTTCAGCAAAACAAGGGAAACAAACACTACTTCTTCTTTCTTCTCAGTCAGAATAAGATTTATATTAATAAGGAGAAAATCGCTAACAACAGTATCATTACATGATAAGGAGAAGATCTAAACTTAAACATAAATCCGCATAACACCTGGCAGTCTGGCACTTAAACATTCATACAATAACAGATAATAATCCATTTCAATACTGGTTGAATCAGGCTGAAACACCTAAATAACGATACCAAATGATCTACTCCACTGAAAGGGCAATGCCAAACATCGACCCAAAGCTGCACATACAAATGGCAACAATGACCTGATACAAACAGACGAGCATATCCCCAACAGAGCCTCCCAAATGACTAAAAGGAAAGCTCGCATAATCAGACCCAAAAAACAATCAAAACTTCAATCATTAAAGCCTCTTGAAAATCAACAACCAAACATCAATCATCGAAATCAATATCACTAAAAAAACCAATCGTACAACAACAACAACAAACACAAGTTAAATTCAAAGGAAAGTTGTATTACCTGATTCTGTGACATGATTAGAGCAGAGAACTGACGATAGCGAGAGAAAGGAGAGTAATATAAAGAAAATAGAGTGGTTTTATGAGGATATGAATGGGAGAGAGTGCAGAGGAATCTCTGCGTTGTTGACATTCAATATTTGGAGAAATAGTGAATTTGTTAGATATATATTATGCGTCAGCTATTCTATTTGGTTACACCGAACTCTCTCGAAACAGCAGCACTGCAAAATATCGTAGGAGAGAAAAACAGAGAGGGGACCGAGTCACCCGCTGAACCGGGAAGGAGTTGGAAGTGGAGGTGGAGTCGGGCTGATTTGGTGTGGGCTTGATTCAAATTCGTTGGGTCGGGTCGGGTATATTTTAAATCCCAATCAACTCAATCACCCGTTTCTCTTCATTTAATTAAAAGATATGGTTAAGGACATATTATATTTTATTTGATCCAATCTATCGTACATATTAAGGGTCACAATTCTTAACTCTTAAGTTATATGTTGACTTGTAGAATTTAAAATTAATTATTTTTTAAGTCGAGTTTAAATTACTTTATTTTTAAAGTTGAGAAGATACTATTAGTCATTAGGGATGAAAATGAGGTAAGATAAATTTTTGGTCGTTTTTATGTTAACTTCAAAATTAAAATATTTATTTTAATTTTGACTTGATTAATATTAATATATTTTATCTTTGATTCGATATGATAAAACTAATCCATTCTAATATTTTAATTTAAAAAAATGGTATGAATTATTTTACCCCAGTGATTAAGGGAACGATTAATATTAATCATAAGAAATTAAAATTTGATTCCTTACTTAAAAAACAATTTAACCATCTTAAAATTTTAAAAATTTATATTAAAATTTAAAATGTTGATTATTTTTAGTTAAACTCCCTCGTATAGTTATTTTTTAAATTATTAATTCTCTCAAATTAATAAAAATTTAAATCAGACCCTAAAGTTTCCAAAACAAAAGAGCTGGCTCATAAATGGGAAAACGTGGTGGACCCATCTCTAAAACTCTACCCAATCACAAAAAAATACATCTCCGTCAATATAATCTAAATTTGATCCGAATCTGATTCGATCCAAAGAAAATTTTTTGATCTAAATTCGATTTAAAAGTCTGAATTCGAATCCAAAAATAATGTCCGAGTCTTAATAGGAGGTGGATCGGATATGGATATCGCTATGATCCGATCCGGATTCAATCCAAATCCATATCCGATATGAATTCGATCCATATATAAACCCGAATAAAAATATTTAAAATTTTTATATTTAAAAAGTTTGAGTTGTTACTTTAATTTGTTTTTTATTGGATTGTAATATTTGTTGAAATTTGTTTGTGTTATAAATTTAAAATATTTGTTTGATAAAACATATTTATTTTATTTAAAGATATTTATTTAAGTTGTTACTCTAAAAAATAATTGGATTTTAACTTTTGATTTGGATTTGAATTTTAGATATTTTATTGGATTGGATTTGAATTTACGTAAATGGATTTGGATTCAGACTTAGTTTTTTTGAAAGTTCGATTATTAATTGGATTAGACTTGAATTTTATAAAATCCGATTCAAGTCCGATCCATTGTCATCTCTAATCTCCTTATGTTGTTTTATTTATTGTTATTGGGTAAACTCCCAAATAGCCACTTGATTATAGCGCTCTCTGTAATTACATCCTTAAACAATGCAAAATTATAAAATATCCTCTTGAATTTAAAAAAATTACAAAGTGCTCTTATTTCGTTAAAATTTAACTAAATATGACCTAACAATTTTTAAATTGTTTTCGTATAATTTTTTTATTTCTTATTATTAAAATTAATCGTCTGTTTTATTCATCTAATTATCTTAAATATTTGTAAAATTAACTTATTTTTACTTCTATTATACAAATAGATCACAGGTTAATTTTGAAAAATAATAATGTTTAGAGTTATATTTAGAAAAATAGGTTGGTTTAGAGTAATTTTAGAAAAATGTCAAAATCTACAGGTGACGAGGTCTTTATAGACTATCGGATTGAACTGAAAACATATTAATTTCAATAGTGTACATGGATCTCGCTACATGCAGGTGGCGAGGTCCCAAAAAACCTATAAATTATGGTTTATTTTCCTAAAATTATCTTAAACTCACTTATTTTCTTAAATGTAACCTTAAACATCTTTATAACCCTAACTTTCCGCGGATCACATCAATATGTAAATATATTTTTTTTCAAATAGTGTGGGCTTGAAAACTTCCGCAAAATAAAAAACAAACAAATAAAAATACTGCAAGGCCCGTTAATATTCTGAAAACATATCAGTTTCTATTCAAGTTAGGCTTGTCCCTCACCAAAAGCTTTAAATTTTACATAAATATTCTTCTTTCAAAATTTAGGTATTAAGTTAATCTCAACCTTCTTCTTTGTTCTGTTCTCCGGGATTGTCCAAAAAACGCTGTAAAGAGAGAGTTATTTTCCATTGTCTAGTGTCCACGTTTCACGGCTTCAATGGAGGAAGAAAGTCGCTTCACAGAGATGACAATTAATAACCCTTTGTAGCATTTACTACAGTTAGTTAAGAAACCATGAAAAGGAGGCTGCTTTAATGGAATTTCATCTGTTCACATCCCTGTATGTAACTGTTGGGCACTTGTGATCATAATAATGCCATATCTATGTCGAAATAATAATGTCGTATGGACCATGAAACAAGGTAGCATTGAATCTGGTAAAGAAAAAAAAAGAGTTGCTGTTACTGTCTGGTCTGGTCTGGTTGAATGAACAGCCTTCTAGTCTGAACATTGGATTCTTCTGTCTGAACTTGTGATCTTTTCCAGGCCTTGTGGGACAGGTTAGGGAAGCATCCAAGTTGTGAAGGATAAATAAACTTGGTATTTTAGCTTAGAGATAAGAGTCATTAATTATGCAGACATCAAAAGCAAGGTAACTTCAGTTGTCTTTTATGACTGTTCAGTCTCCCTTATTACAGGTTTCTTGAGAAAGTAGGCTTTAGTCGGTGGTTCTGTTCTGTCAATTAAATGTAATGCATATAGGTGCAAGGCTTCCAGCTAGTCTCAGCCTGTCAATGCTTAGTATTTGTTCCCATATATTATCATCTGGTCTGTCTGAGATGTAAACAATGCTTGAGAGGGCAGAGTGAAGGTCGATGATGGAGTTTATACGAGTAGGGTCATCTTCTTTCTGATTTTGTTGTCGAAGCAGATGTATTGGACTCCCATGATGGCTCCTTCGATTCTATGCTAATCCGAATATCTAATCTTATCTGTTTTTCTTGCATCAGAAGAAACGCCCCAGCAGAATATCAGAGTTGGAATCACAGAATTCACAACTTCAAGAAGAACTGAAGAAGGTGAAGGATCGATTAAATTCATCCGAATCATGCAAGAAGCAAGCTCTGCAAGATGTCAAGGAGTTCAGGAAGCAACTGATGGCCATGTCTGCAACTCTCGAAATGCGTCGAAAGCCACTTATTGAGCCTGCTTCTGAGGGAACTCGTGTTGTTGAACTCAACACGGTATCACAAGGGTGGAATCCAGCCTGGAAGCCAGAGCTTGAAGCTATCCAAAAACGGCAGTCTGTTGACTTAGCTGTGAATGAGATTCAGCGACTTAGGGATCATCGAACATGAAAAACCGGCTAAAGGATGGTCCAGAATCAGAAGTATTGGCTAGTGAAACTCTTCTACAACTTGAAGCTGCGAAAAAGACAGTCAAGGCGCTTCGATCCAAAGGCATGAAGGCCGTTGAAGCATACAATTCCATTGCCTCAGACTTAGATCAATCGAAGGAACGTGTTTATTCACTGGAAGGTCTTTTCAACAAACTTAAGGCAGACTCGACTGATGCTGGTGGCTGCATTTGTTTTGATTTGGATGATGATCATATCATTGTTGAGCATCGAACTCGAGAAAATGAGAAATCTGAGGAATCTCACCAGCATGAAGCAGATATTTCTTCTTTAAGATCTGCTCTTGAAACTGCTGAGATTAAACGCCATGAAGAACAAATCCAAAGCATTATACAGATAAAGAGTGCTCAAGAACTGATGGACCAGATAAAGTCGGAAGCAAACTCGAGAGAAGCCGAGTTGTTAGCTGAACTTGAGAAAGCAAACTTTTATATTACTAACTTGAAGGCAAATCTGATGGATAAGGAAACCGTGTTGCAGGGAAACGAAGAGCTAACCATGAAGCTTGAGGAAAAACCGTCATGTCAAAGAGAGTTGGAACTCGAAAACGAGCTCAAGGCATTGAAGGAAACTGTTGCTGACATGAAGGCAAATATGATGGATAAGGAGACAGAACTTCAACATATAGCACAAGAGAATGGGATGCTCCGGTCGGAAATCCATAAAAGGGACATGGACATAGGTAAATCAAACGAAAAGGTGGCTGCTGAGCTAGTGTTGGCAAAGGCTGCAGAGCAAGAAGCTATTATGAAGCTTGGACTTGCAATGGAGGAAGCAGAAAAGAATCATAGTAGAGCAGCCATGGTAACTGAACAGCTTGAGGCCGCACAAGCTTCCAATTCAGAAATGGCGGCAGAGTTGAGAAAATTGAAGGTGCAATCAGAGCAGTGGCGCAAGGCTGCGGAATTAGCCGCTGCAATGCTCACGGCAGGTAATAGTGGGAAGAAGTTCATTGAGAGAACTGGCTCACTGGATAGCAACTACAATCCAAGGATTAGCTCCCTTTATACTGAAGATCTGCATGATGATTTTCTGAAGAAGAATGCAAACATGCTGAAGAAGATTGGGGTCTTATGGAAGAAACAACACAAATAAAACACCTATACATGTGTGTTTTGCTAAAATTGCATGGAATCAGCTGCTGAGTTCTGAGTACCGAGTTCTGATATGAGTTATCCTTATGTAATTTTTTATAATGTAATGTATCAAATATTCACTCATACTTTATTTTAGATAATATTATTAAAAAGAAATAATTTTAAATATTGAATAATCTGAAGGATAATTTTATTTAAATAAAATTTAAAATCTTACCGATTAGACGATAAATCTGATAGTTTGAAACCTAAACCATTTGATATGAAGAATTTAAATTGGAGAAATTATATTATGGGTTTGACTTATCACATCAATTATAGTCTCATTCAATCATAATCATTCACTTCACCACTATCTTCCAAGTCATTTTTTCTAACCAATGAATCTTTACTATTTTTTCCATGTCATTTAAAAATATATTTTCTAAAAGTTATATTAATGACATGAATGATTAGTGATAAAATGAATGATTTTCATTAATTAAAGATTACGGATGACCAGGGATGGAACCAAAAATTTATTTTAGGGGTGTCATTTTCTTGAACGATATTTAAAAAGAATTAATTATTTATAAAGAGGTGTCAAATTATTTATAAAAGGGTGCCAATTATATATATTTTTATTTTTTTTATATATAAATTATATAAAAATTATAATTTTCCAAAAATTTTGGGTGTCAAACACTCGATTTATACATATAACTTCACTCATACAGATGTCGATACGAACCAAACTAATAATATAATCTCTCTTTAAATTGAGACTTGCTTTGCAGTGTGAAAGTGACATCAAATTGTTGGTGTTCAGATATAAAAAATAAAAGTTAATTAATAAAATAAAATGTTAATTAATTATCCCAGTAACTAATTGCTGTTGAACGAACGCATAAATTGTAAAAAAAAAACAAAAAAAAAAACTGTTGTTTTAAATGGATATTTAACCAGCAACGAACATAAACTCATATTTTAATCAAGTGCAGGACAACGAATTAAGTTCATTATTTTATTTTATTATTATAATAAATGAAATCTAAAATCTGGATTTGTTTAGACTCAAGTTCAAAGGGAAGGATACTAAAAAGATGTGAAGTGTACTTGCTCCTATTTATTTATTTATTTATTTAAATATAAATTAAGCATACAATGAGAAAAAAAATCCCACAAATAATCTTAACATATGTATTTAAGGCATGTGCATACGAAAAAAATTAATTTATCTATCAAAATTATATATACGATATAAATTGATTAAATTAGTTAAGATAAAAAAATTTAAAGAGTCGAAAGAGTAAAAAAAATAATGGGCGCAAATCTTCTACCTCTTTTTTATGCCTCCATTCGTGCCTCTATTTCAAATTAGAGGTTTAAGGTTTAAGGTTCAAGGTTAGAGGTTGTGGTTAGTGGTTAGAGTTTAGGGAATTAGGGTTAAGGTGTATTTTTTAGAGTGTAGGGTTTAGGATTTAGGATATAGAAAATTAGAATTAGGGTTTAAAATTCAATTTTTAATTTTTAACAATTTTCAACAAGAGACACAAATAGAGCCATTAAAAAAAGACATATGATTTTTACTTAAAAATAATATTTAAGAAGTTATTTAATAAAACCAAAACCATATGTATATGAGTATAATATTATGATGAGCTAATAGAACCATAAATCAGTGGGGTTCTGGACAGGCGCAATAGGAGCAATCGTATAGGGTCCTCGAAAAAGAAGAGTCCCAAATTTTGATAAACTATATTCATTAGATGATGTTAATATCGAAATTCATTAAAAAAAATTGAAAACGCTATTAAGAAAGATGAGTTATAATTATTAAAATGTTATAATTACTTCTTAAATATGACAATTGATTATAGAATCTTATTGATTATTATTATTACTTCAGTAGAACTAGTGAGGTTTTGGACAGATGCAATAGAAACGATCGTATAGAGCCCCAAGAAAAGATATTTGCTTCTAAGGGCTATAATTTTATACCTAGTGGAGTTCATGAACAATTACTTTTAAAGACCATGTTTTAATAAATTACACAGGACATCAAAATCTTTAAACCGCGGAAACCATAATTCCACAGTAGTTGAAGTCATGGGAAAATAATAGTATTTTATTACAATGCGTAAGCTAATTTTCTGATAATTGCTCCATCAAGGAGATCGACCGTATCTTAAGTAAGATTTTGTCTGGGATTAGTGCTTTTCATTGTCTCGACTCTAATTTTAATTAATTTATTTATTACCGACAATGTGAATATATAATAATCTGTTGGTTTTATTCTTAGAATCTAACGGAAACTGAGAGTAATAAGAAGCTATGATGATGACAGAATATCTAGGAAACATCAACTGCATGCAAGATAACCTAACTTTCATATGTTTTTTCAGACCTGACAGATGAACCATGAAACTTCTCTTTCACTCTTTAATTCTTGTTCTCAAACATGGTCGTCTGTAAAATTCCTTTAATTGGTTAGAAAAAAAATTTAGAACATCATTAGCTTATCAACCAATAACAGAACAAAAATGGCAGTACAATATATTAAAAAACAAGAACATGGGAATTACTGATGAACCAAATCTCCCTACTAAGCACACACACAAAAAAAAACTATTGAAATATGTGGTTTTCAGACATTAAAAAACAGAAATAAAAACATGAAACTCCATTGTTTTTAACTACATTAGAGGGCTGTTAATCAGTCCATGCCAAGATGATGAGTTGAAGCCGTTCCAGCTTCCTCTTCCAGAATCAAAATCCGCCATGGAAAGCTCTTGCTTCATCGTCGTAACTGTGCTTGCAGTACTCATTTCATCAGTATTATAGGGCACCATAAATTCCCCATTAAACCCCATGTTTTCAAACTCTCCGACCAAGTTATCATTCCCAAATCCGTAGTAAAAATTCTGGAAGTTGTTCTGGTTTCCCATGAGACTGTTTCTGAGAGCATCAACAATGGCGGGATTGTTGTTGATGCTAGGGTTTCCAAGATCCTCAAACCCTAATGGGAAGTTAGGTTGTTTTTGGAGCCTGGCAAAGGCGAGGCTTAGGTCATTGGTATCGTAATTCAACGGTGGGAGATGGGTAGTGGTGGCAGTGATGAGTGGGTTGGTATTGGGTGTTAATGTTTGATCTTGGCTTCTCTTTGATGATGATGATCTTTTGTTCTTCCTGCACCCTCCTCCCACCGGAACATTTCTCAGTGTACCTCCTTTTGTCCAATACCTTCTACATGACTTACAGAAATACCTTGGCTGAGAAAGACTGTAGTTGTTGTAATAGCAGAATTTGGTGTTGGTGGAATCACATCTTGGACACTTGAGTGCTTGTTCATGTGGTGGCCGTGGTTTTCTCTCTTGTTGTCCTTTTGAGTTAACCGACATGTTTTCCAATGAAGGGTTAGACATCTCCTGAAATAAAAACAAAAAGAATTGATGTTCTTAACAAGGTTTTTATGATTGGAAAATTGGTATAGTTTAATTAGTGGGGTCACAAAAAAAGGTTAATTTCAGAAACAAAATTAGAAATGAAAAAATAATAAATAAATCAAATCCGACAAACTATGACATGTAGGAACATATATTCAGTTCAGAGTTCAGACAAGAAGAAACCCAGAAAACAAGAAGATAAAGCTCCCATCTTTCATGAAACAGTAATTACCTGGTGTTGTCTGGTTGAATGATCCATTCCTGTAACAGCAAAGGGAAAGCAAAATACCAACTTGAGGGGTTGTTTTAACAAGAAGAGAAGCAGTGGTATTGCAGAGAAGACTGGGTTTATGATAAGCTTGGTAGGACAGAACCTAGAAGAAGATAGATGAGTTGTGTGTTTGGTAACAACTTGAAGCAAAGCAACTGTGAATATATATAAAGCGCAAGGTAGTCCCTCCACTACACCTCCCAATGAGAGGAGAAATTATATCATGGTCAGTCCCACCACGTCATCCATGGATCAACCAATAAAAATTACCTACCTCATTATTTTTTAATTTTTCAAATGAAAAATCACTTGAAAAAAATATGACATGAAAAGATGGATATTTTTTATTGGTCGATCCCATGGATACGTGGTGTGACTGATCCATGATATAATTTTTCCGATGAGAGTAAAGAAATCATTAATAAACTACTCATTTTTCTGTGTTTTTTTAATCTATTCCTTAGAACTGTCATGATGATTTCCCGTACGATATGATTATATGATTGTCTTGAACGTAGATAAATGTCATTGTATATTGGTATTATTATCTCTTTTTAATAATATGTATTCGAAGCCATCACAGTTATCGAATAAATATTTATTTTATATTTAAACTTTTATATTAAATATTTAACATAAATAAATTTCATTAACCAGAACTAAGGGTGATAATGAGCTTGTTCGGCTCGCGAGCTACTCGGGTTTGACTCAGTCAAAGCTCAGCTCGAGTGAGCTCGACTCGGGATCTAAACGAGCCGAGCCAAGCCAAGCTTACCCAAGCTCGACTCGAAAAGCTCATGAACAAGCTCGGAATAATTATATATAAACATATATATATATATACATTAAAAATAATTTGTTTAGAAAAGAAAAATAATAAAATAATTAAAAATAAATTAAATAAAAGAAATTGAATATTATCGACTAAAACAAATTTAAAAAACTATAAATAATAAATAAAATATAAACTACAAATAAATAAAAAAATAATAAAACATAATAATATAGAAAATTGTTCATTTCGAGCCAAACCGAGCCAAGCCTGACGAGCTTTGAGCCTGAGCTAAACCCAGTAATATTATTTTCGAGCCGAACTCGAGCCTAAAATTCCAAACTCGACGAACCTCGAATAGAATCAAACCCAGATATACTTGTTTTCGAGTCAAGCCAAATCTAACTGACTCGGCTCGACTCGACTTGTTTCGTTATCACCCCTAGTCTCAACAAACATTACAAAAACGAAGTTTCAGCCCACCCCACCCCCACCCCACCCCACCCCCCAAATAAAGAACAACCTACTTAAGAATCATAGAGTCGATGGCCTGTCTTTGTGGGTCCATTTTTCGCGTGGGTTTCGACAATGGTGTGGGGTCCATCTGACTCAGGGTTCCTCACTACCGTCATTGGATCATCGCGTCGCGTGTATGTGGATCATACGTTCATATTGTGGACATCGTCCCTCTAAGAATAAGAATTAAGCATGTTGAAGTTTTTCAGTACAACATGTTTTACTCGATGGAAATCTTCAACCTCTGCCTTATTTTATGTCTCTTATTTAAAAAATAATAATTTTTAATCTTAACTCTTATTTTCTAAATTCTAAAACTTACGCCTTACATCTTAAAAAATACACCCTATATTTAATTCTCTAAATCCTAATCACAACCCCTAATATTGAATCTTAAACCTTAAATTTTAAACCCATTAATTTAAAATAAAAAAAATTAATGAAAGCATAATTAAGAGGTCGACGATTTACACCCATTTTACTTTGACTAGCCCTAGGAGTTGATCAGCATCAGCCAGCATCTGTTTATCCTAAACTCCTATTGGATGCTCTGCCATTCAAATCACTCCTCCACACAAAAACATGGACACATATGAAGATAGCATAAACCTCGTGTTCCAAAAACATCAAGACAAAAACAACATTCTTTGGAAACACAACACGACAAAATACCCCACATATAAAACAAAGGGGTATTTGCATTAGTCACGAGTTTTATTTATTTATTTCACTCTAAAATAATTTACGTAACTTTTTAATTTTCAAAATAATTTTGATTATTCAGATCGGACGAATATTATTAATCTCTGTAATGATTGTGTGTGTAGGAGACGCTTGGAATCCATATGCGATCCGATCCATCCACTGAAACTAATGATGAAATCAAACAAATATTATTTTCATTTTCTTTCTTTTTTATTTATAAATATTGTTTTATTATGGGCGAGAAAATCGATGTTCCCAACCAAAATTCTAACGTGTCATCATCTGTCAGACAATAAAGAGACAATGATTGACACCTCCACTTCACTTTACTTTGGATATGATAATCTACGATCTATGTGCCACATTGTTCTTTTTTTATCATATACTACTATTTGTTTTCATTTTAAAACAAGATATTGGCGAGAAAATCAATTGTTTACTCTCGATTTTTTTATTTAAATTTTAAAAAGATTTTTTTGAATTTTTAAATATTCAAAGAATATATAACATTTTTGTTTTAATGGAAATGTAAAAGTAGTTATGGTAATTCAATAGGATTAGGATAATTCTGGGCGGTAAAGGAGAAATTATATCATGTTTCTGGTTTATCATATCAGTTATGATCATATTTAACTATAATCATCCACTTTACCATTATTTTTTTATATTATTTTTTTAACTAATGAATCTTTATTTATTTTTTCATATCATTCAAAAATTTATTTTTTAAAAATTAGATTAATGATATGGATATTTAATGGTGAAACAGGTAATTTTTATTGATTAGAGATCACAGATAATATGACGAGCCGACCCATGATATAATCAAGGACAAGACTGTGTAGCCCTTCCCAAAATTTTTGGTACAATTATAATTTTAGTTTTTTTTTAATTTAAATATTAATTAAATAAAGATTTTTATCCCTCTTAATTTTTTAATTTAAAGATTTAATAAATTATTATCTCTCTCAACATTAAATCCTAGTTTCGCTCGTGGCAAAGAATGTGGTAGGGTGAGGGAGCTAAGGGCAGAGAGACAAGTGGACACATCACATTCCAATAGGGACAGATCAGTCAAATCAGTTGACTGGTCAAGTTTATACCATTCAAAATAACACATCTTAATAATAATAACAATAATGATGATAATAATAATTTAAATAAAAAAAAGTGAAAGGTATAATGGAAAACCGTGCCACGAAGAATGGTAGCATCTGGGTTCAAGCTAAGAATCTAGCAATCAGCTTTAACAATCAAAAGAATCTCTATGGCTAACAGCAAAATCATATTATATTATAAAAATATTGTAAATTCAAATTTTCTATTTTAAAAGTATAAAAATGAAACAATAATATTTTTTAATATTAAAGTATAGAAAAAAAATAATCACCTAAACATAATTTGAATACTTTTGACATGCCAACTAAGACTTCATCATTGCATTCTGATGCCGTTAACAATTCAAATAATTATTTACAGTTATATATCCTACCGTATAATTTATAAAGTCTTAATATGAAAATTAATGTTCAGATTGTCTAGTTTTCTATTTTTGTTATTTTTTATCGTTTTAAGTATTTAAATTATTGTTTTGGTTAAAATAAATATTAAAACTATTTTTTTAAAAATAAATATTTCAATCTGAGTTTAAAAGGGGTAAAAAAATTAAATAATTTGAACACTTAAAAAATATGATAATCTACACATTTTTACATTAAGCCATTTATAAATGAAGCTTTACGAATAGAGATGGGTACGGGTCGGGTCGGGTCGGATTTTCGGTCCACACGCACTCGACCCAAAGAATCATACTCGTCACTTGACCTGACCCAGGTTTAGGGTGAAAATAAATCCGACCCAACCCGATTTTTAAGTTTTAAAATCCGACCTGACCTGACCAGAATCATTAAAAAGATTTAAATTTTAGGGATTTAATTAAAAAAAATAAAATTTAGGGATCTAGTTATAAAAAAATTAGTGACTTAATTGTAAAAAGTTAATTTTAGTGACCTAATTGTATAAAATATATATAAAGAGGTATTATTATTGCAAATAACTCTAAAATATATATGAAAAAATAGTCCCAAGTCGAGTCGGGTCGATTTTTCACCCTAAACCTGAACCGAGATCACCTTTAAAAAACCCAATCCGGCCCGAATCGGAATTTTCTTAAAAAATCCGACCCAATCGAATCGAATCTAATCAAAACCCGTCGGATTCGAGTTCCGTGTCCACCTACTTACAAATATTTTAACCGTTACCGTCTGAGTTTCTTCAATCCCGAGTAATAACGTTTCTCTCTTTACAACTTTATACCGATGAAGGCCAAGCATGAAAACATTCTAACAGACGGGAGAATCTAACAATATAAAATAGAGTTCCAAATAAGTGGATACGCACATTTTTTTACCCCATTGAATTTTTTAAAAAGAAAATCAATATTAAACTAAATTTATTTTCTCAAAGATGGATATACAAATCCGCTACTGATAACACATGCACTATGACTTCGAGTAGAATTTTAAGAAAAGATTTTTCTGATGCAGTGTGTCGGAGATTAGTATGATGTGTCGCTCATAAGTGGCAGCCCGTGGGGATGGGGCATGCAAATGTCAGTTCAAAATGGGTCTGGGAGACTGCCCGAAGGAGCTAGACCAGCGAACCAAACCCCACCAATCCAGGAGCCTCCGAGTGCGGCTGCTTTTGTTTCAACCTTCATTTTTTTATGGACTTTTCTGTCAGATTCTTGCTGCTTTTGTCTACTCTTCTACACATGTATTATTTTCTTGTCCGTGTTGAAGTATATTGTTTCGGTTTTAAGGTACTAAGGTTCAAGAACTCTCATTTCTTGCCATTAAATTTTTTATCAGCCCAGTATCTCCTTTCTCAGCTCACTGACTACAGATTTGTACAGCTTCATAGAATACCTCTTATTCATATGCTGATTGCTATCATGATGCACAAAGACATTGGCACTTCGGTAATATACAAGTAAACAGGCCCGGCCAAGAACTAAATAAAGTTTAAATATTTATAATAATAATATGTCTAAATTAGGACTCAATTGAATTAAACCAAAATAATTGGTAAAAAAGAAAAAAAATAATTGCTAAAAAAAACAAAAAAATTAAAAAATAAATCACTCATTTTTAAGTTTGAGATTAATTTACTTTTAGTCTAAAATTTTTTAGAAGGTAATTAAAAACAAACTTTAATTATTATATAACAAAGAAAAAATATAAAATTTTGAAGAGAATTATAATATATAATAAATTTTGGAGGAACATTATTATTATAATTATAACGTATAATCAAATAATAAATTTTGACTAAATATAAGTATGAGATATATGGATACTTATAATATTAGAATTGCTATATTCAAAGTCAAAAGTATAATTTTGAATGAATGGATACTTATAATAAATTTTGATTAAATATAAGTATGAGATATATGGATACTAACGTATAATTCTAATATTAGAATTGCTATATTCAAAGTCAAAAGTATGAGATACTTATAATTAAATTAAATTATTCTTTTCAGAATTTATCATTTTTTAAAAATATTTACACTTTCAGAAGCACAAATAACCCCAAGATTCCTATGTTTCCTTAATCTGATTCTATCAAATTTGAGCTTAGCACTACAGTTTTTGGAGGACTAAAAAGGGACGAGTAAATTTGATGCAGAAAGAGTGTCTTTTGAATGAATGGATGAAGGAAGGAAGGTGAGCAGCTGGAGAGCTTTAGTGCATTCATTCAAAAGTTTTGATTAGCACTAAAGTTCTTTCTGATTAAATTTGATGCAGGAAGGTGAGCAGCTGGAGAGCTTGGCACGAGAC
The DNA here is from genome assembly GCA_035048815.1 of Abelmoschus esculentus. Lineage (NCBI taxonomy): Eukaryota > Viridiplantae > Streptophyta > Magnoliopsida > Malvales > Malvaceae > Abelmoschus > Abelmoschus esculentus. Next base: position 2,104,293 of record JAUCBN010000025.1, read on the forward strand.
AAAGACTGTGCATTCATCTCCATCTCTGCAGGAGGATTACTCTGGTCTGAAGTGATCAAATTCTGATTCTATTACCAGTTCAAGTTGTTCTTTTGGATTGTGTGGATAGCAGTAAAAGGGAGTCTTCGGTAAACATGTGGCATCCATTTATTGCATTGCATGGACAGAGATATATGGATGTTGTCTGTATAGGATGAAGTAGTTTTAATATATTTTGTGGAATGCTGCTTAACATATATTGCAGTCATTTTAACTGATACACTCCCTCGGTAGCTCAGTGAATCGGGCTGTGTCTTTACAATAGTCATAAACCAAATGCCTTCTCCGGACCCATTTAAGTTGATGGCTCCTATGCCTGTTTAACCCATCGAAAGCTGGCTTATCCCACCAGAACCGGCCGAGTTTGCCACATTGGGCCAAAATATCGTCTGCTTCTGGCAACAATTCACAAGCATCGATGATGAAAGAGCGAAAGGTTGAAACGAAGGGAGAATTGGTCCAGTTGGTCTTCACTCGCCCACCTTGCGTGGCCCAATCATCGGCATTCCACACCGACCCTCGGATGCTCATTGCTTGGTTTCTTGGAAATAGAACACCGTTTTCTTCTTTGTTAGTGAAAACCCGTATGGGAATTCTATCAACAAGAAACCTGTTTAAACAATTATTTTTTTCGAAATGATACATAATATTACGTTTTTATTCTGTTTAATAATCGATCATTAAAAATTAATACAGATGAGGACGTGACTTTGTATAATCATAATTTTAATTTAAAAAATTACATATTATCAATTTAAAATATCATTTTAATTTTAATAGAATTTTATATCTCATTTCTCACCCTTGTATTCTTGATCATATTCTGATCATAGACTTTAAGTCCTCCAATGGATCTTACATTAGACCTCCAATGATCTTAAATCCTAAAGTTTTGATTGTTTTAAACATATTTTTAAACTCTAAAACCCTCAAAATATTCGACTGAAAGACAGAGAAAAACGAAAAATTTACAATTTAAATTTAAAAATTAAAATAATATATAAATTAATAGAATGCATAGGTTTTTGGGCTAAACCTGTTATTAACCCAAGTTATATCACTATTTTTATTAATTTTAAACATTAGGATTAATCCTCTATCTCTTTTCATGCTTCCATGCCTCCTTTGAAAATTTTCTAAAAAATTAAATTTTAAATTCTAACCCTTATTTTCTATATCTTAAAACTCTAAACCTCAAACCCTAAACCATCTAATTTGAAGTAGAAACATTAATAGAAACATGAAAAAAAGGTAGACGATTTGCACCTATTAGAAGTGCCAAACACATAAAAAAATATAATATTAGATATTATTTAACCAAAAATAATAATTGAAGTATCAAAATAATAGCGAGATATAATTAAAATATTAAATATATAGTTTTTCGGAAGAAATAACTTCGACCCGAGTTTAAGTTAACACTGCTTACACGATGCAATGGCGATTCCAGAAGAAAGAGTAGGTGTGAAAATCCAGTGTGGGATCAAACCAAAGCGTATGCCTTTGCTCTCGATTGCCGGTGCCATTGACATAAATATTAGTCTGAACAAGATACGGCTCACCAGATACATTGCCAAGAAACTCAAAGTCCAGTTCGTCATGATTAGTCCCTTCCGACGACATCTGTACTCTCCCATTATTAATTTCTTCAAACACTTTGTTTTTTACTCGTAAATGTCGAAAAAGGAAATATTAATCTTACATAGAAGGCAGCGACAGTTCCAGCTGAATCTCCTTCAATTAGTCTGATCTGCACACTGGTTTGTCCAAACAAGTATTTCTTCTTAGACTCAAATCCACAATCTACAGTCAATCAAATCACCATTTATTTCAATATTACAAATCATTTTAGGACAACAATAGAGAAAGCATGATCCTTACCTGAAATATTGTCTAGACTTAACTTTATCTGGTCTCCTTCTGAGATAATATGATGAGGAGCCCAGTTGAACTCAAAGACATCACTAAAGTTAGCACATGTTGCTAAGTCTAACTTCACTGAAAAAAATCCCAGCACAAATATTGCAATCTGAAGCAGATACTTAGTTGAAGTCATATTTAGCAATGGATTTTCTCCACAGCTCAGAAACCTTAAAAGCTCAACTAAAAGCACTGGGACAAAGGCATACATGCATGCATGTATGTATGTATGTATGTATATATATATATATATATATATGATGGATATAGCCCACAGTTTGTGATCGGACCCATCATGTGTGTCTGACTAAATGGAAAGTTTCAGCAGAAAGTGAAAGACAGTGGTGGGAGCGAGGTTGATGGCCACATCAGCGGCCACTTTGGAGCGGCACCACTGACCAAGGTGAAGGGAAAGTCCATTAGAATAGTGAAAATGAGGGAATAAAATCAGTTGTCATCAACTTTCTTACTGCAAATGCTGTAAATTTAGCACTGCAAATGGACCAGGAAAAATATACATATATGGGTACCAAGGGAAAAAGAATAAAGAAATACTCCATATTATAGCTCAAGGGATGGAGATGGGATTGAACTGTGAATGTTAAAATTATTATTTTTTATTTAGTGTGGTGCGTAGAAGGGGTATGATTAGGGGTAGATGATTTTTGTTAAATATATATGGATGAAAATCGTCTGTCTCCTAACAATACCTTTTTTGGTTCTCCATTTTAAAGTATTTAGTTTAAGGTTCAAGGATAGGGTTTATTGTTAAGGTTTAAGAAACTAGATGTAAGATGTAATTTTAGGGCTTAAGATGTAAAATTAGAGTTATGACTTAAGGAATCAGGGGTACAATATATTTTTAGGGTTTAAAATGTAAAAATTAGAGTTAGAGTTTAAAATTTAATGTCTAAGTATTTTTAGTGTAATGTATAAAAAGGGGTATGATTAAGGGAAGAAAAATTATATATATATATATACCATCGTCAGCTCAATTTTTATTCAATTATTTAATCAGTTACAATGATTATAATAATATTTATTTTAGAATATACTCTCAATCATTGGACATTGATCACTCAATCACTCTGTTGCATTACTGATACTCGAACCCGTGACCGTTCCTTTAAATATGGAAGATAGTGTAATTTTTTTACACAATTCACTATTTTTATATTTTTATTTTGACTATGAGTTAATCTAATGAGAAAATACCTTAAATTTTTTACCTCAATTTTGATATTATAATTAAAACAAATAAATTAGAAGGGTCAATCTTAGAACAAATCTAGATTATGCTCGATCCATTTGTATTAAATGAATTTCGAAAGAAATGAAAAAAATTTAACCGCCATATAATTATTTGTCTCATAAATATTATTTATGAAAATGTTTGGAGCTAATAAATATTAATATTAATATTTTTTTGTCGGGTGTTTATACTATGATGATAGGACAGCTAATCACTTCTATTTTCTTAATTGAAAACTGAAATTTTAGCAAATTCAATTCAAACTAAAATTTTATTATCTTCGTGTCTTATAATTTAACGATCTTCTAATTAAATATTTAATACACAAATAATTGCAATTAAATACCTGATTCAAAGTTACTCGTAACAGTCGAATTAGAATGATTTGAATTGAATATTTATAGTCTAAATATTTAATTCACTAGTTGTAACCATTTTTTCAATTAAGCTGAAGAAATTTGAAATTTCGTAAGCAAAGAATTGAGATTTAAATCTGTCTACCTGAGCTATTGCGAGAAGTTTAAAAATCTCAGAAAAAAGTAGAATTGAAGGTGAATATTTCAACTCTAATCTCAGTGGTAGTTGCATTTCAGTTTGATGATTTGTGGACTTGCAGTCAGATTTTTTCTTTTCCTTTTAATGGAATCCTTTTACTGCTTGTTTTGATCATTTGGTTCTTGCATTTCTTGATCCAAATGATTGGAATTCGTTTTCTTGATGCAAGTCATTTCAATTCGTTTCCTTTTTAATGAAATCTTTTTACTGTTTGTTTTCATCATTTGATTCTTGCATTTCATTGTAAATCGGTTTCTTTTTAATGAAAGCTTTTTACTGTTTGTGTTCATCGTTTGATTCTTGCATTTCTTGATCCAAGTGATTGGAATTCGTTTTCTTTTTAATGAAATAGTTTTACTGTTTGTTTTCATCATTTGATTCTTGTATTTCTTGATGTAAGTCATTGCACATGTAATGGCAGTAGCTTTTTTCATTTCTATTACGCAATGCTTTGCTTCGTGGACGTTTGCAGATATGGCGCAAAATGGCGGTGATGGTAACAATGGTGTCAAGTTTGAGGCGCCGCAACCACACCCAGTGAAAGAACAGTTGCCTGGAATTCAGTATTGCATTAACAGCTCTCCTCCATGGTGTATGTAAAAGCTAGTTTAGCAGTCAGTTTCTTTGTTTTCTATCACTAAATCAGTTCTAATGGCTTCTGGTCTATAATTAGAGGGTTCCCTGTTTTCATGCATTGTTTCTTGTTTTTTCTTTCTGAACCCAAACACTGAATTTAATCATCTGAAAAAAAAAAAACTTTGAATCGATTGAACCTTTTCTTTGTATTGTATTTTTCAATATTTTATGCAGCGGAAGCAATTGTACTGGGTTTCCAGCATTATCTACTCACTCTTGGCATCACAGTTTTGATTCCGAGCATACTCGTTCCTCAAATGGGCGGTAGAAATGTGAGGACTTAATTGGTTAATCTTGCTTCCTTGTTCCTTTTTCTTTCTTTATTATGTTAGTATGTGAGTGATTAAATCTAGCTAAAACCTTCTTTTTATTTGTGGTGTCCCTCATACAGGCTGAGAAGGCAACAGTGATTCAGACCTTACTTTTTGTTTCAGGATTAAGCACACTTTTTCAGTCATTTCTAGGAACCCGACTCCCCATAGTGGTAGTGGGTTCATATGCTTATTTGGTTCCTGTAACTTCTATTATCCAAGCAAGCCGATACAGTTCTTACACAGATCCTTATGAGGTTGGCTGCTTTTCTTATGCTTGTATAATTTCTTTTCATCTATATCACCACATTATTTTTTTTTGCTAAAAAGTTCAAATATACTACTCCGTCTTCACCAAATCATAATTTTCCTTGAAGTGGACATGTCGCATCAACTCTGGCACACAGTTCGAGTAACCTAACTTAAAAGTGCAGCTAACTAGCCTTTTACCTTACTTTGGGAGCCTTGAAAATTTGTCTATTTGGATCGTTTTACAGAGGTTCGTACGGACAATGAGAGGGATTCAGGGTGCACTCATTGCTGCTGCATGTTTCCAGAGTACAATGGGATTTATAGGATTATGGAGAAATGCTGTGAGGTTAGTTCTTCACTCTTCGGAGTAAATAGACTAGCTTTATTTGGGTATGCCATCCTGAATACTTTATCTTCTCTTCAGGTTCCTTAGCCCTCTCTCCGTTGTTCCATATGTGACTTTTACTGGGCTTGGACTTTATCATCTTGGCTTCCCCATGGTAAATTTTTCTATATCCTTTTAATGATCGGCTTCTAGGACATCTCCTTTGCATCGCTTTATGAACCTGCATTGATCATAATTTCCGCGTAAGCTTACATTAAATGAGTTAAATTCTTGAGGGGCAGTGAAAGTGAGTGACCAAAGAAGATAATACTTTTGATGTAAACTTACGCGAGGGTAATGACCAAAATTCAGTATGTATTGACACACAGAAAATATCCTAAAACCTGATCATTTAATTCTTCTTAGTTTGCTCTTAGTTATTGTCAATAATTTCAGTGATGTTGCCATCCTGCTATACTATTTTTAGCTGATTCCTTTCTTTTTTGCCATTTAATTAAGCTTGCAAAGTGTGTAGAAGTTGGCCTTCCAGGGATTATTCTCATGGTTTTCATTTCACAGGTACGTTTTTATATGGGAAAAATGTCGAACACTTTTTTTAATTAGATTGTTGTATGGTTATTACTATATATTTTCGCAATGGTTGACTATGGTGGGTGTATACTTCGCTTGAGGTGCTTTTTTTTTTAAGATCTCTTGGCTTCTATCACCTTCACCTTCACAATTGCTGTTGATAATTACTTTTCTCTTAATTTCTCGTGATTTTGCAGTATCTTCCTCGATTTATAGAATCAAAGCGTCTTATCTTTGACAGATTCGCAATCCTCTTCGCAGTTGCAATTATATGGTTATATGCTCAACTTCTAACCTCAACTACTGTATACAAACACACACCTGAGAACACCCAGATTAGCTGTCGAACTGATCGTGCTGGACTTATCAGCACAGCTCCTTGGTATGTAATTCCAACTTTACGATTTGTTTCAAATAAGAGTACGTGTTCGAAAAAGGTATGCTCAAATTATTTTAAAGCTTTTTCACATATTTGAAGACGGTATCTCCATGCCTATATCTGAATATCCTGATGTAGATACTTTAACTTGTCAAATTATATATACTTGTGGATTTTAATTTGTATTTTTTGACTTATGGTAAAGGTCTTGCTCTCCAACTATGTCCTTTTTACTGCAGGATATATTTTCCTTATCCCTTTCAATGGGGAAGTCCCACCTTTAATGCTGGAGATGCCATTGTTATGCTGGCTCCTGCTTTTGTTTCACTTTTTGAGGTTTGAGCTCCACCTCAAAGTCTCGCTTCGATTTTAACTTTCTAAAATTTTTCATATAATTGGATGATTTCCTCATGTCCATATTCGAATTTGTATCCAATACTAATATTTTTTTTTTTGTAAAAAAATGAAGAGTCTGTAATCTGTACAACATAGATTTTAGATGTCACTGATCATCATGTTGTTTGCAGTCAACTGGTGCATTCTTTGCTGCTGCAAGATATGGAAGTGCTACACCCGTTCCACCTTCTGTTATTAGCCGCGGTGCTGGTTGGCTGGTAGGAATTGATTCTTAGATATCTAAGCCTGTGACATCTTGGGTTCCAGGACATCTTCATTCTTCCCCGCATTGTCCTATGCAGTGAGATTTAGCCATCAGGGCCATCACCCCTCATGCTCGTATATCTAATGTATTGTTCTCTTTGAGTACCTATCGCCCCTCACGGCCTTGTCATCAAAGTACTTGTATTGTGAAAAGTCTCCCACATCCTTGCCAAGGGAGGCTTACTTTCGGAGGCCAATTAAGGGAAAGTTGTGTGCGTCAGAAATGTCCTGAAACCCGATCTGTTACAGAATCCATCTAGATTTTTCCTGTTTTATACATTTAATGTAATTTTCCCTTCATTTTTTCTTTTTCAGGGAATTGGGGTTTTGCTCAATGGTTTTCTTGGCTCTGTTACAGGCACCACTGCATCAGTGTAATTAAACATGAAACTTAGCCATTGAACATCATTGAAATTTGGTTCATTACATGGATATTTGTTTAGCTGACCACTAGACTTTGCTCTTTAACAGTGAAAATGTAGGCCTACTGGCCCTGACAAGAGTTGGAAGCCGCAGAGTAACTCAAATATCAGCTGGATTCATGATTTTCTTCTCCATATTTGGTAAGCCAGAAGCATAGCATTAACACAGTGTTTGAAAGGAGAGAAAATGGAAGGAAAATTTTCCATCTTTCTGTCCTTTCTTCGTCACATTTTTCCTCACAGTGAAGGGGAAATAGCGTTTTTTGCTCACATTTTTCTTTTCCTCCATTTCTCTATGTAAAAAAGAAAAGCTTAAGTACTTGTCTTCCTTTCTTATTTCTTCCATTGATGCAGCACTAAGTTTTTTTCTTTCTTTTAAGGATCACTAATATGTGACTATCTAATATCTTTTCCAGCAAAATTCGGAGCCTTTTTCGCTTCTATACCATTACCAATTGTGGCAGCTTTATATTGTGTTCTCTTCAGTTATGTCTCTTCAGCTGGTCTTAGCTTTCTCCAATTCTGTAACCTGAATAGTTTCAAAACAAAGTTCATATTAGGCTTCTCTTTCTTCATGGGGTTATCAGTCCCACAGTACTTCAGAGAATATTTCCATGGTGGTTGGAGATCAGCTCATCATACTGGTTTGGTAAGATTTCTGGAAAATTCTCATGCAACTCTTAATTTACTTGCATGTCAAACTTTTCCACCTAACCATTTTTTTCCCATTATGAATTGCAGTTGAGTGACATTATCCTTGTGATCTTCATGTCTCATACAACAGTTGCTGCTCTGGTTGCTTTATTCTTGGATCTGACACTTTCTCGAGAAAATGATGAAACCAGAAAGGACAGTGGGTTGAATTGGTGGGAAAGGTTTAGCTTATACAAATCAGATGTTAGGAATGATGAATTCTATGCACTACCCTGCAGACTCAACAAGCTTTTCCCATCAATTTAGCCTCTGAAACTAAATTATTTACAGCCATCGTTTATGGAGAAATTATTAAGCTGCTACCGTTTTTCTGTAACTATTCTTAGCTTTCCATTTTCTTTTCTTAAAGTTAATACTCCTTTATTTTCTTCCTGCATCAATTTTAAAGTTCCGAGTACTATAATTTTTCAAAACTCTAAAAATAATAAAGAAGGCTCAACAGTGAGCATGATTTGTACTAGTTTTTCTTTACAAAAAATTAAAAAAAAAGTTCTTTCAGACAAATGAAAAGAAGTACTGGGGTGTCGGATATAGCTATGAATAATGGGTCAAACATGAATATCGAACAAGATTATATTAGGAAAAATGACATCGATAAAAACATAATAAAATGACAAACGATTTATATCCTCTCAAAAGGTATCACATGACCTGTTTTTAAAGAATATTTTATAAATTTAATATAAAATAATGTTAAAAATATAATAACACTAACTTTATACGAAATTTGATATTACATAAAAAGTAATTAACACTCATTTATTCTCATCTACTCAAAAAAAATCTCATAAGAAATTTTATATTATAATACCGAAACTAAATTTCTACCCTAATATCTTTATAATACTCGATCCAGTGACGATGTATAATAACCCTAAAAGAATATCAAAATCAGAAAATAGATGGCAATTGAGCAGTGAGCACTTGTAATCATCAATTTTCTCTTTTACTTTCATAGTTGTTTCTGCAAGATTGTCAACTTTACTTAAAAGGAAAGAACATATTCCAATAAGGAATTCAATTACAAGGCCAAGGGTAGACAAAAATGGAATGGCAGAGATATAGGACTGTAATTTCATCGTGTAAAGGGAGTCCATGATCGTTCAACTTGTGCACTATCAAACCCTTTTTCCAGTCACAAATTAAAAGTCAATAATTTGATAAGAAAAAAAGATGCTGCTTTCCATTTGATTTTATAGAAAAAATCCTCTTTTTTTTATTATCAAAGAACATTTTTTCATTGAAAATTTGACCAGAACATATTCCATTTATATTTACAGCTACAGGATCTAAAATTGGCAGTGACAACTAGAGTTTCCTTTTGAAAATCTATAAATACCAAGCATTGTCTTCCCCATTGCTGCACCAATCTGAGAAGGAGAGAGGCCTTACATGAAGGGAAGAATCTGTTTGGTAGCCAAGGATGACTTGCCTGCATCTTGCCAGGAGGTTCAAAATCTGTAAAAAAATTCATGAAACCGTAGGAGCCTGTTTTGAAGGTGCCAGGCAGTCACCTTGGCTAATCTGACAGGTTCTCTTCCTTCAAGTTAGGCTTTCTCTTCTTTGTTGTTGTAAAAGCTGATATCAATGTGTTAAGTTCGAGTGTCTAATTGGATCATAATAATTAATCACCAAGTGAGCCACACTGTAAAATTTTTAATTGAATTAAATGAAATTTGAGTCGCAATATCTAATAATATTCAGTTTAATTATCGACACAATTTGATACAAATCTTATAGAGAATTAAATATTTGCTGAATGGACAGAAGAAAATAATTAAATAAATATAAAATCTTTTTCTGATGTTTTCTAGTTCTTCTATTGCCTACGATCACCTGCAGGACAGCAAGCTTCAGTGCTCTGAGCAACAAAAGCTAAAGTTTGCTCCGCAAGGTACTCAGGTAGTGCAGGAGGTTGCAGTAATGAACTGATAGATGCAAATGGTTGATTCTGCCGCTGCTTGAAACAGCCTGTCGAGGAAGTTCGATAGTATGGTTCGGAGCTCTATGCTCAACTAGCCAGTGTGGACTGGAGCGCGAAAGGAGAAACTGATACTTTCCTTGCGGGAAAAGTTGGTCCAGTCTCTCTATTCAAGGTTTTATTGAAGATAAGCTTAATCTTCAGAGCTATGCCTTTATTTTGAAGCAGAGAGGATTAAGATGGACAAGGCTGTGTTGCCTAGAAGTGATGCCAGGAATGCAATGGCGCGTGCACTTTATGGTGTCAAGGTAAGGTAGGCCAAGATGGCAATCTTCCTCGATGATCCAAAGAACAAAGATCAAAGGTTGAAGATATCTCGGTTGGAGGGTGAAGGCCAATTTAAGGTCGCTCAGAAACTTCGTTGTATCCTGGAAATAGCAGGTGGTGTGGAGGCTCTACCTGGTGGCACTGATTCGACCACTCGACCTGCAAATGTAATCGAGGTGAATACACTCTAGGTGAAGCCAAGAGTAAATGATCTATTGCATAATGCTTTAATACTCAAGCTTGTTAAAGTTTACACAAGCCTTTCGATTTTAAGACTGCATCCGAGTTAATGTTCCCTGTTAGGCTGTTACATGAAAATCAGTAACGTTCTCTCCTAATATGGTGCAGATCACAAATCAAGGAGGCATGTGGCTCTAGATCTAGTAAGACCGTCAACCATCCCTTGACCTATGAAGAGGAAGTACTTTTGAAGAAGAGTTCGTTGAGGAACCGGAAATATCAAACGGGCTTGTCATGCTCTGATGCGGAGATTGACTATAGGAGAGGAAGAAGCTTAAGAGAACGTAAATGAGATTTTGAATTCCACGACTGAGAACTAACTCGAGAAACAAGTAAGTTATCATCTGCTTTCAGATGTAGCAAAATCGCAGTTTTCTTGCGTTATAACTTGTGTTAGTGGTTCTTTCTTCTGCTATCCATCTCTGGGGTCAGGTGTGTGACCTGATGTCTGTGATTATGTGTGTGTTCTGTTGTATTGACCCTAGCTTCCTGCTTCACTATGATTTACATGTTTTGTGATGCATGTAATTATATCTATATGTTATACTTTTGTAAAATGCTATTTACAGCTCGGTTTACATGTTATATTTTATATAATGTTAGTAAAAATGATTTGATAGGATAACTTAACAGAAGGACACATTAGTTAATAAAAAAAATATTATTTTTATATAATTTTATAAAATTATCTTTTTGACTTGTGTGTGTGATTCTTTTACGTTAATATATTTATCTATATGACAATGTTATATTAGCATGCATTGTCATATAATTTTTCATGATTTTTCTTAAACTATACATATAGCTTACATTGACCAACTCAACTCTATGATATCAAATGTTCGTATCTTTTTTTTGTTTCTCCTATTATTTATAATCTTCTTTGAAAATGTAGAGAAAAATACGATTATGTAATTCCTTTCGAATCTAAAGGTGGCAATCACTTACCCGAATTGATAAGATAAAGATTTATTTAAACTTTTAACAGTTTTAGACAGCGTTATTGTAACACTCCTATCTCGGTTTAGGAGCTAAGAATGTTACTCATACAAGTGTAGACGAGTTTTTATCACACAAGACGATTTGTTATCATAGAATTCTATTCGAATCAAAGCATACATGACATTACAATTTCAAACAAGGCATGTATTTAACCATTCAAGACATTTCAAAGTGTTTAAGCAGCTTTGGTTACCAATTGTAATTCTCTTAATTATTCGAACTTTAAACTTATCATGTACCATTTAAACTTTTAGCTTGATTACCTATATAGGTAATTCGAAGTCATGTAATTATCTATATAGGTCCGTTTGTTACTTTTTATACCTATTGGTTTATCTTAGCATTTGTGATTCACTAAACAATTAAACCTTAAATAAAAATTTTAGCATACAATTTACCTATTGAGACTTGAGAATTAGTGTACCAATTAAGCACCAATTAAAGCATGCATTATGAACTTAACAAAGTAACCTATATGGTCTTACTTGGGGAACAAAGTAACAATATGATTTCCTTATTATGCAAGCAACAAGATGGTAATAATACAAATTAAGCATTATCCAAATCAAGAACCATTCGGTCATATACCAATATGTATTCATTGTCAATTTAAGGTAATTACCTATGTAGGTAAGATTACTTACTGGTCTATTCAAACCTTTATATTGATTACCTATATAGGTCCATTTCGAATCTATTATACATAATAATCTTGATTCATTTATATCTTCTAACCTAATTACCTATAAAGCTAATCCGAATTATGAACTTCAAAGTGCAAACTCTATTTATCTATATAGGTACGATTTCATTTCTCTAATTATTCATAAATTAGTCAAGTTTGATCCAAAAATAAGGCACTATATTCAATACATTCTATCCATAATAACTAACGAGGCATGATTCATCTAAAACTAATCAAGACTAAATACTTCAAGCCATGCTAATTATATGCATAACACCTAATGAAATTATAAACCAACCATTATGCCCTCCTTTAGGGCTTATATACATGCCACGTGTTCAAAACATAGCCAAGTCACATTTTACACTCATATAAAATGTAATGCTGAGCAACTATCACATGCTATTATGCCATCCCTAGAAGCTAACATACATAACCAAAATACCATACTTAACATATACAAGGTTTCAAAATGCATGTGACATTCTAACATATAACTATGCCACCTCCTAGGAGTTTAAGAAACAAAATTTCATATCATACTTGCTTGCTTTGCTTGTATTGCTCCCGAATCATGATCAATTGGCTTTTGGAGAACCAAAACCTGTTTGTTTTGGAAGAAGGAAACAAAAGGTGATAAGTACAAATAATGTACTTAGTGAGGTGATTCCTAGATCTAACCATTTCATTTTAAAGTTTTATTCCATCTTGTAATATTACTTAACAAAGCTTCCAGATTTTTTACCACATAAATAACATAAATTTACACTTAAAATTGATCATGCTTTACATTCAAATAACCAATCTAGTATGGCATTCAATCAAACACACCAAACAAATCATAAATAACCATGCAATCAAGCATCTCACTCTTAATTTGTCATACCATTCGAATGCATGTAATTACTATTGTGCACTTATTCATTTTATTTCGTCTTGTAATTACATGTAGCATGTTATGATAAACATAACCATATTCATATTAACCATTATGGATCACTATCCATGTCACGTATCAAAGTATAACATACAATACATCACTTAGAATATTTACTTTTCATATAAGTCTTAATCAAGTTCTTATTGTTTTACCTTGGTTAAGTAATAGACTAGGTAATCAAGTCAAACATGTAATATTTACTTTGGATACACAAGGTATCAAGGTGTCTCAACACCACATATCATGTAACAGAGGATGCATAGCATCAATGATGACTTACCACCAATCATATAACAAGGTGACTAACCACCTTCATGCATTTGGTGACTAACCACCAACCTGACCATATAATGAGCTCAATGACTCTAAGGCATACCCTTCTATCTAAGGACTAATCAACCAAGGTCTTACATGATCTTTTAAATTTTCAAACATAGCATACAATTTGTTTACAATCCACAAGCAAGGCTATTCGATCATTTCATGCTAACATTTTATTTTATGCTATCTCATGTCATTACCTTGTAAAATTTCTAGCAGCCGTATAACAAACAATTCATTCATTTCATACTTAACGCAGTAGCATAATAATCATATAATTTATCCATTCTAATAGCCACATTCATGCTTACAATATTTGTTAGTCTATTTGAAGCATACATATACCAAAAATCTTATTCTAGCATCTAACATTATCATCTTAAGTCTTTTTTCTTTTATACCTTCTTCCAATCCATTTTAATTTACCAAATATAACGTAGGTTTATTTCATGTTTTATGTGATCTCAACAACAAATAAAAAAAGGGTGGTTAAGATACTAATCTTAACCCTAAAGCAATCACACTCACAATACTCCACAGCTTAGTTGGAATCTTTAATCATTATGCCTTTACCCTTTCTTTTTGATTGCTCAACCCTTAAATCTTTCAAGAATTCTTCACACTCTTGTTCTTAAGTATTCAAACAACACAATAAAATATATTAAAACTCAATTTAATCATATTTATTCGTTTATTCGAATACAAACATTTATTCAAAATGAAGTTGTCCCTAAACTGACAGTTCGAGTACTCTTCACTAAACTGTCCATAACTTTTTAACCACAAATCCAAATTTTAATTAATTTACCATTCTAGAAAGCCTATTCACACAGCTTTTCAACCATGTATGACACATATTTTTCCTATTTCTACACTAATACAATTTAATAGTTTTACACGGGACATTTGCAGGGATCTAATCTATCAATTTGTTGTTTAACCCACTTTGATGTATATTTCAATTATGTTACACTATCATTTTAAATTTTTCATTTTAACCACAAAAACACCATGTATATCCTTAATATATTCAAGCTTTCATAGGTTCAAAAATAAAGCAAAACAACCTTTTAATTTTTACATTTTTCAAATTGGTCTAAAACAGTGTTCTAAGTGTTCTAACATGTTTCAGCCTATCATTCTAACTAAAACTCATTATAACATATATACTTCCATTCATGAATCAACCATTATATCATCATAAAATCAATAAAAACATCGTCTAAAAAATGGATGGAATCGGTACTTATACGACAATATGCATGAATTTCTTTTATCTTTTACTCTTTAATTCCATCACATGCATGGAATTTTCTTTCACTAGATTCTCAGATTTTAAATGTTTAAGCTTCCTCTCTCCACATTTTCTTTTAAATTTTCAGTATCGTTTTGATCAAATGAGGAAGATGATGACAATTATGGTTTGTGTAGTGAAATTTATAAATTCCTTAATTACCCTTTAAATTTCTTAATAAATTCTTCAATTACTATGGGTAACCATAGTCTTTATTTTATTTTAGCATGCAATTAATATGTTATTCACCTTACTTGAATTAATCATTTTAATTTAACCTTTCAATTGGTTTATTATTTTGATTTAGTCCTAATATACTAATTAGGAGATTTCAAGGGTTCTATTGAATCAATTGACTAACTAATTGACTCAATTACTACCAAAACAAATTATAAGATATTTTAATTAATTAATTTAATTAATTAATTTGTCAATTAATCTAATTTTTCTACTATGGTAATTTGAGGATGTTACAGTTATATTCACCTTCCCTCTAGGGTGAGCACAAACTCACCTTAAAATTTTCAAAATTTATATATTTATCCTTATTTTTTAAAATTTTTTTATGAATTAATTCTTATGTTTTTATAATATTTAAGGTTTGTGCCTACTTTGAAATTTCAAAAATTTATATATTCCCACCTTTAAATAATTTCTGGATTCGTCAATGAATTCAGATAACCGACAATCAATAAAGACAACAATGTTTTATTACAAATATTGACAGCGATTAAACACTCTTTTTCCAAGGGTAACAAATATCGTACTTGCTCGTATCATAATTCAACATACATGGACCGTTACCTGTTATATTCCACAGGCAACGTTTACATTTATTGAAATCTTTGTAAAAGTCATAGATGTCAAACCAATGCACTGCTCCATTCCATTCGAAGTTGCAGTAAAACAAGGTGACCCCCCATGCGTTCGGTCGAAACTTGAACTCGAAAGGGTTGCCATGGTAAGTAAGAACATGACTGCCGAGGTCGTCGTCCTTTGATTTGCAATGGACGGTGAGATCTGTCCCGGCTTGCAAATCGTTGTAGATTAATATATCTTGTTTGTGCAGCAATAGACCAGCTTCACTCACAACGAAAAACAACATTAGCAACAAGAGAAACGAGTTGATCAACGATGAATTCATGTTTATTTCTGATGATATTTTGAGTAGAACGAGAACTTATGAAAGCTTTTAAAATGGGAGGGGATGCTCTCATTTAGCAATCCATGGACAAATATGGTAATTTTATCTGGTACGCCAAATAAAGAATGTTATCCATTGCCTTCTCAATACCCAACATTGTCTATAAATACCCAACATTGTCTTCCCCTTTGGAACATAAAACTGAGAAAAAGAGATTATTTCATATGTCTGGTTCGTCATGTTAGTCGTGGTCCCTAACTAATGAAAATTACTCATTCTACCATTAATTATACATGTCATTAATATAATTTCTAAAAATTATATTTTTTAAATGATATGAAAAAATGAGTGAAGATTCATTGGTTGAAAAGAAATGACTTGAAAGATAATAGTGAAGTGGGTGGTTATAATTGGATGAGATCATGATTGATGTGGTAAGTCATACTCATGATATAATTTCTCGAAGGAGAAAGGTCTTACACGAAGAAAAGAGTAATGTTTGTTTGGTAGCCAGGGATGACTTGCCTGAGTCCTGTTAACAGCTTCAAAATCTGAGTATTTATTTTACTATTTAGTAGGAAAAAAACATAACTTGGACACCTACTTACTATATATATTGATATAAATCATTTAAAGATTAAAATATATATTTTATGGGTGATTCTAGGAAACGGTCATTAAAAGAAGGCTAAAAAAAGACTAATCAATTTACCCGATCATTTTTATACACAATTAGTTACGAACCTTGTACATAATTTATTACAAAAATTGTACGAAAAACGATATATACATAAATTGTTACAAGTGTAAGGATTTGTGTATATACATAAATCCTTACAAATATTGTAAGAAAAACGGTATATACATAAAATGTTACAACGTAAGGATTTGTGTACATACACAATTTACTACGAGAATATATAAATTGGTACAAAAATGGTAAGGATTTGTGTATGTACACAAATCCCTACAATGTATACACAAATGGTTACGAAAACCGTAAGGAAAAAGGTATGTACACAAATCCTTGCAACTTCTCACCATGAGCTAAAGGGGGCCATCCAAGGGTAAGGATTTGTGTATGTACACAATTTACTACGAGAATACATAAAGTGGTACAAAAATGGTAAGGATTTGTGTATGTACACAAATTCCTACAACGTATACACAAATAGTTACGAAAATCGTAAGGAAAAAGGTATATACACAAATCCTTACAACTTCTCACCATGAGTTAAAGGAGGTCATCCAAGGGTAAGATTTGTGTACATACACAATTTACTACGAGAATACATAGTTTGGTACAAAAATGGTAAGGATTTGTGCATGTACACAAATCCCTACAACGTATACACAAATAGTTACGAAAACCATAAGGAAAAAGGTATGTACACAAATCCTTACAACTTCTCACCATGAGTTAAAGGAGGCCATCCAAGGGTAAGGATTTGTGTACGTACATAATTTACTACGAGAATACATAAATTGGTAAAAAAAATGGTAAAGATTTGTGCATGTACACAAATCCCTACAACGTATACACAAATAGTTACGAAAACTGTAAGGAAAAATAATTAACATGTCTTGTTTGTGCAGCAAGAAACCTGCTTCGCTTGCAACGAAAAACAACATTAGCAACAAGTAGGGTGAGAAAAAAAAACCAATTATCCGATCCTGGTCCCAGATCCGGTAGATTTTTATTTGGTATTGGTTCCGATGGGATAGGGATTGGATCCAAAATTTAGGTCCCAGATGATTTTTTGGACCCGGTACCCGGTGGGTACCCAATAGGATTGGGACCAATACCAAATATCTAATATTGGTTTTCTTTTGTTTATTTTTCTTATCAAACTTTCTCTTTATGTAAGAATATTATGAGTATGACTAGTTTTAAAACTTTAATTTTAAAGACCACAATGTTCTAATTTTATTATTTAATATTATTATTGGTGGTTGAAAGTTTTTTTTAATTACTCATTTTTTAAAGAATAAACTAATTGACCGAATACCCGGTATTAGAACTAGTTCCCACCAATAACGGGACCTATTCTTAAAATTTAGGACCCGGTGTGACCGGGACCGAAACTAGTTTTAATTTTTAGGAACCGATGGTTACCGAGACTGAGACCAATTCTATTCAAATTGGTCGGATTCCCGGTATTGCCCACCCCTAGCAACAAGAGAGACGAGTTGATCGACAATGAATTCATGTTTGCTTCTGATGATGGTCTGAATAGAACAAGAACTTATAGAAGTTTTTAAAGTGAGAGGGGCTGCTCTCATTTAACAATTCATGGACAAATGTGGTAATTTTATCAGGTACAACAAATTAGAAGATGTTACCTAATTTGGAAAAATTAGGACCATAGTTATCCTAAATTGTATGAATGATTTTTAAAAATATCATTTTTAAAGGTTATAATGATAAAAAAATCTCATAATATTTAACTGAATTGTCACACCTTTATTTTTGAAAATATCATTTTCAATTTGATCAAACTTGTTGTATTCATGGGTTGTTTTGACAAAAAAAAATTAAGAGTAACTTTGATATTTTTGTTAAGTTTAGGGATTAATTTAATCTAATTTATTAAGTTTAAGGATTATTTTATTAAATTTATCAAATTCAAAGATTAATTTAATCAAACTTATTAAGCTCAAGGATCATGTATTTTTGGGTTGAGCTTCAATATGAAACCCAACATTTTTATAATCATGTTAATTGACTAATTAAGATTGATTATAAAAATTTATTATGATTTTTTAATTAATAAAGTGATAATACGTGTCATATATAAAATGAAAACACTAAATTTTGGTGTTTTATACATACTCAATCTATTGTGATCTATTAGTGTTTACGCGAATCTTTTTGCTTGTAAATGTGATCGAGGTGAATACGACTCTAGGTGAAGCCAAGAGTAAATGATCTTTTGGTGATATAAATAAGTTACTGTGATCAAAGGCGGCATCTGATAATAATATATCAATGTCTTTTTTTTACTTTAACTTTCATTGTTGTGTCTGAAATTTTTTGCGTATGATAACTTAAAAAAAATAATTCAATTACGGATAAAGTATACAAATAGTCATTAACTGTTGTTATAAAACGATCACGAAACATTTAATTGTTATTAAGTGAATAATGTATAATTACAAAAATTTTGAATAACAACGTACTTAATTTTTCATGTTACATTCAATTAATTCATTTAATCTTATTATTAATGTCTAAATTGATTGAATATGTAAATATTGAGATTAATTATATTATTAAATAAAATTTTCCAATCGACACATCACCCGTTTAAATTCAATTATCGATTCAGTGATCATTATATAACAGAAAACAAAATTTTAATACATATTATGAAAATTTTGAAAGTATGGTGATAGTTGTGTATTTTGGGATAGTTTTGTTACCTTTTGTGCATTTTTACCTTTCAATTAAAGTTGTAGGCTAAATTAGAGCAAATCATATATTCTTTTATTGTATTTTTTCCCGTATCTTCACTTTAAATAATGAGTTTAAGGTTTAAGGTTAGGGTTTATAGGATAAGGATATAATATATTTTTAGGGTGTAAATTTCTGTTAGACTTTAGAATTTAATTTTAATTTTTTAAAAAATAAGACATGAAAAAAAATATAATTGGGGAAAAAAAATTATTTGTACCAAATTGATAACACTATCAACCCTTCCCAATCTCAACAAATTTTATTATTTCATCCTTTTTTGTTAATAAATCTCAACAAATAACACTTTCCTTTTAAAAACAATTCTTTCTCCATTCAAGATTGACCAGAATACAATCCATTGCCTTGTCAATGCCAGCTACAAGATCTAGAAATTATCTGCTAATGAATAGTGACAGGTACAGTTTCCTTTTACAAATCTATAAATACCCACCATTGTCTTCTCTTTGGAACATAAAACTGAGGAGAGAGGTCTTACATGAAGATAAAGAGTAATGTGTGGTAGCCAAGGATGACTTGCCTGAGTCCTTTTTAAACAGCTTCAAAATCTGTAAGAAAACCATTAAGCAGAAGCTTTCTTTGAAGGTGTCAGGCAATCATCTTGGCTAATCGAACATGCTCTTTTCATTCATGTTGGACCTGTTCTTCTTTGCCAATCATCTGTCTGATTTCTTTTTGTTGTAAAATAGATTGCAGTTTGGGGAAAGACATAACTCCTCGGTTCCAAATCAAAGCAGCAGTCATATTCACACGAAAGATTGATTATATTCAAAACTGCAGACACAAACTAGGAAGTTAGAAACAAACAATTAAACCCTTCGAACGTGTATCAAAGTTTCTTTGTTGGTTCAGAAGTAAAATAGAAAGGGTTAGCTAGTAACCCTCTAGCCAAGTTTTATATTACCAGTTTTTTGTTTGTTACTTTCAAGTTTCTTCGTTTTGCAGGTATGACAGTTCCTTCAAGCTCCAGTTCATGGTTTACTATCAAAGCAGAAAGACACCCATCAGGTGAACCGACAATGGCCGCGCAGGCACAGAAGAATGATACACTGGCTGTATCTACAAACCCTCTCGGCTCTCCTGAAGCTCAAGCCAATACCACTAAAGCATTCACTTCCATCATCTAGTTTAGTTATCTTAATTTGGTTCCAGGAAAGAGGAAAGGCATCTAGCTGAATTAGAGTGATATGAGCTTGTATTGGATATGAAGGTCTAAGGTCCCATCAATTATGGTTTAGATTTATTTAGATAATTAAATGTAAAGTATAATTTTTTCATATTTAATGTTTAAAATTTAAAATTAAAGTTATAATTTATTTATTTATTTATTTATTGTGTTACAGTAAAAAAAAACACCAAAAATATCCTACAACTTTTGTCTCTGTTAAAACTTATGTATGGGGTTGAGCGCAAGGCAAACTTGCCTGGGAAGGGCAATGACATTTTTTATGATTTCCATAAATAAGGAAAATTTTGAATTATATGAAAATGAAAGTTGATTTTTTTTTTTGAAAAATAAAAGAAGTTATTCGATGAATATATGATTTGCATAAATAAATAAATAAGAAATTATGAATTATATAGAAATAAAAATCTGACCTTTGGACACTCAGTGGGAAGGACTTCAACCTTATAATCAAAAGCAGAAATGAAGACAAAATTAGATTAGCCATCTCGGATATGGATATCCAATCACCGGTAGCCACCATCAGTATTTAACAGCAACACCGAGGACTTGGGCTTGGCACTCGTTTTTTTTTTTTTTTTTTCTGTTCGTATTCTTTTTTTTCAACTCCTTTTTTAACGTAAAAAAGAATACAAAGACTTTTGGAATGGCGGAGAGCGGCAGCGTCACCTGCGGTAGCGCTAATCAGAAGATGATACCGGTGGACGAAGCACTACAGATTGTGCTCAGCGTTGCCCAGAAACTGCCACCTGTCACTGTACCAATTCACCTAGCTCTCGGGAAAGTTTTGGCTCAAGATGTCATTGCTGCTGACCCGTTACCTCCTTATCCTGCGTCAATCAAGGTTCGCACCAAACCAGTTTTGAGAAGTTTAAATGGGTACTCATATTGTGCTTTGATTGGTGCTTTCAGTGGTATAGATTGAATAGTCACTTTGATTCACTTGGGCATTGGTTAGTTTTATGGTTTGAACTTTTCGGGTAAAAAGATTGTCTTTTTGATGAATTATAGGTTAACTTGCGATCAGGATCTTTGATTTTCATCTTGCAATTCCATTGCTTCATGTATGTGTGTGTGTATATATTGATTGGTTGATTGAACTTTGCTTCACAATTAGATGGCTCTGCATTTTGTTTTTTCATTTGAATGTAATTTGAAACTTCCATGACAGGGTATTAGGAACAGTGGATGAGGTTTCGTTTCTGTTATAGAACATTTTCGCTTTGTTTAATAAGGAAGAAAAAAAGTTGCTATATATCTCATAGTTAGAAAGATTTTTAAGTGAATTATCTGAATAACTGAGACTTGTGTTGCATATATATGATTCACTGCAGGATGGTTATGCAGTGATTGCATCAGATGGCCCCGGTGAGTATCCTGTAATAACTGAATCTAGAGCTGGAAATGACGGGGTTGGTGTCACGGTGACTCCTGGAACCATTGCATATGTGACAACTGGAGGTTAGTCTTCTTCTTCTTGCTATTATGTCGACATGATAAGGTCCTGTTATCTTCTTATGTTTTGTGGATAATTGTCATTCCATGTGCAATGATTTAGGCACATTCCCTCATGGAGCACTTGAAAGTAATTGTCTTTAAAATTGAAAAGAAATGCAGATCTGCTAAAGGGAGCCAAAATTGCTGATGAAAAATAAGAATGCTTATAGCTTGCTTGTTGGTAGCCTATATTTTTCCATTCCTATTGAAGTAATATACTAAACACTGTTATGCTTCTTGAATGGCCAAACAAATATTGTTGTCTTTTGCTAAATGGTCATGCTCTTAAGTGTGATCATACATTTCGAAAATTGAGATTGACAGTAGTTTAAAAAAGGGACTTCTTCTTTTACTTTTAGGGTATTATGTGGTTAATTGAGCTTCAAATATGTTTAAATCGTGCTTTTAAGACCTAACAAGTTTAAGCATATTATTTAAAACTTCATTTTTCTAAAGAAATTCTCCATTTTGATTTTTTTGTTCCCCTCAGGACCAATACCTGATGGGGCTGACGCAGTTATCCAAGTTGAAGACACTGAACAGGTTAATGCTTCTTCTGAAACAAAGCATGTAAGGATATTGGTGCAAACTAGCAAAGGTGTTGATATTCGTCCAGTGGTATGACATCATTTACTCCATCTCTTCTCTTCATTGCCTTGTCCTTCCTTTAACTTTTTCTGCTCCAAACCATCCTCGTTTTGGCCCAAAGGTCTCAATATGAGTGAGTTATGTAGTTCTCTGTGCATTAGAAATAATTTACGGTCATATTTGTTGTTAAATTTTGAAGTCTGAATATTTAAACTTAGATCCCTTTGACATCCGTTGTAAAACTTAATGGTTATAGTAAACTTTCCTGGCTTCTCACTGTCTATATAAGTTGACTCGATTTTGTTTATCCATGGTGAAATAGGAAAACAGAGAACAAGAAAAACACAATGAACTTGGCTGTGTTTTCTAGTGTGTGGTTTCTAACATTTTTCTTTCTTGAATGTACATTATCTGAAGTAACTTCACATTTCCACGCTTTCTGTTATTTCAAAAGTTCAAGCAATCATCTATTTTGCAGGGATGTGACATTGAGAAAGATGCAGAAGTTTTGAAATCTGGAGAAAAAATAGGTGCTTCAGAAGTGGGGCTACTTGCTACAGTGGGTGTTACAATGGTGAAGGTACTATATTTCCCACTGTTTTGGTTTTAATGAATTTGCATAATCTGAAGGGTATAGCTGAGTTGCAGGTGCGGCCTACACCAACAATTGCTGTTCTATCTACTGGAGATGAACTTTTAGAGCCAACAACAGGATCCCTAAGTCGTGGTCAGGTAGCATCGGACCATCTGTTCAATTTTCAAATTGTAGATTAATTAGCTTACTAAAACATATTTGCATAAGGTTACATTCTCTGGTTAGTCTTGAAGGTTCTTGCCCAAGCACCTTGCCTTCCCCAAAAGGGAAAAGAAAGAAGAGTTTGAAGGGATTTATTATAGAAAATTTATTCTTGGTGCAAAGGGTTGAAGAGTTTGAGGATAATGAAATATTGCAACCATGGTGATAGTGAGATCACTGTTCATGGGATGCTAGCAAGGCAACTTGAAATAGTTTTTGAGGCCTGATCTGCTATTTGTCACACCTAATCTGCCGTTATATTAGCCATGGTCTTATTCAACAAAAATGACATATATCTATAGAATCTAGGAGATATAATGATCATTCTTTGCCTTTGTTGCCTAAATCTCTTCCTGCTATTTGTCACACCTTTTGATGGATGAGCTTCTTTGTGTTATGAATTTCCATTGAGACACCATTTAAGATGACTGATGCCTTATGCAGATAAGGGATTCCAACCGTGCGATGTTATTGGCAGCTGCAGCACAGCAACAATGCACAGTGCTTGACCTTGGTATTGTTGGAGATGACAAAGAAGAACTTGATAGGGTCTTGGATAGTGCATTTTCTTCAGGGATTAATATTCTTCTGACTTCTGGGGGTGTTTCAATGGGAGATAAGGATTTTGTGAAGCCTCTGCTTGAAAAGAAGGGGACAGTGCACTTCAACAAGGTTGTTTTCCACGTAGATTTCTTTGTGAGAAAATTATTTAGTATATAATTGGGCAAAAAAATTTCCAATTCTGTGTTCCTAATTGTAAGCTTTAAATTTTATTTGTTATCCTGAGCATAATCAAGTAGACAGAGCTAGCTTAACTTTGTCTGGATTTGTTTCCCTGACAGATTTGCATGAAACCAGGAAAACCCTTAACATTTGCAGAGATAAGTTTAAATCGGGCAGAGAATGCACCAGTGAACAAAGTTCTTGCATTTGGTTTACCAGGAAATCCTGTTAGTTGTCTAGTTTGCTTTCATCTATTTGTGGTCCCTACCATACGCATCCTAGCAGGATGGACAAATCCACATCTTTTGAGGTTGCTGAAATTTCTCATAAATTGTTCTCTTTCTTTGCTGTTGTCCATTGGTTAAAATAAAGATTGCATAAATCTTCCTTTTGTTTGTTGTATAGAGTCCAAGCTCGACTTCAACAACCTTTAAAGTCAGATCCAGTTCGAACAGAATTTTATCGCTCCATTATCGGATGGAAGGATAATGATGGATCAGGGAATCCGGGGTAAACTTTAGGGTTATAAACTTATAGTTTTCTTGACACAATCATCTCCTCAGTTCTTTGATTTGTTGTTATGTTAGATCCTTCTCGGACCTAATTTACTCTATAAGCGTCATGATTTTTGGATTATTCTACTTTGAACACTATTGTATTTGTGTTAAAAGTCCATTTGATTCTTTTTGTTTTTAGATTTGTTGCTGAGAGCACCGGCCACCAAATGAGTAGTCGGCTTCTGAGTATGAAGTCAGCTAATGCTTTGCTTGAGTTGCCAGCAACAGGGAGAGTTATTCCTGCCGGAAGTTCTGTCTCAGCCATTGTAATTTCTGATTTAAGTGGAATTGCATTGAGCAAGGCTACATTGTCACCAGATTCAAGTACTACACTACATAAAAGCATGTCAAATAAAATAACGTCAAATGAATCTCAGGATGCCTCATACAAAGTAGCTGTTCTTACAGTGAGTGATACTGTTGCATCAGGTGCTGGACCTGATCGAAGGTATGTTGTTGCATATTGCTTCTTCAGATATTGAATCATTTCCTGGGTCAAGTTCCTCACGATTTTCTATGAAGTTTAATGTATTGAGAGTTCTTTACTTCTTTTATTGCTTCTTTTATTTTAGTTCTTGAGGATATCTGATGACAGATTTATTTGTTGTTTGCTTATATCCCTTCTATTTCAAATCTAAATGTGCTAGGTCCATGACTGCTTGCATTTAGAATTTTTGAAATATTGATCCACATTTTATATACTATAAGGGTCATGTCACTTCTATCCACAACTCATTCATTGATTCTTCAACATATAATCCTTCTCACCCTGCAATCCCTCCAAATGCTGAAGAGTGAGACTACAAAATTATTTTTAAAAAAATCCATATACATCATTTTGTTCTAGCTTTTCAGAATGGTCACTTTGTAGATGCTAAAGTAATAAAGCAGAGTTGATGTTCCACTTCACTCATCATTTTTAGCATGCTTCGAAAAGGAATGGATTCACCAGGCTCCCAGTTTAAATGCATCTAGATACACCTTTGAATAATTGTTTCATGAAGGTCACATATTTGATGCTAAAACAAATGGGCAAAGTTGATATTGTGATTGTCCCATGAAAAAGTGAGACATGGGAATACTGAATGCTTTGCTACAACATTTGGAAACTGCAATAGTACGTTTTGGATGAAAATGTATTTTGCATTTCAAGCCTTAGTTTTCTAGGTTCTTTATTCATTTATTTTTACTTTTTTCTTTTATCATTTTCTTCTATGCATTTCACAAATTTGACCTTATGCTAACCATCAATGTCTTAGCACTTTTCGCCCTTCCCGTACATGTTTTATCTATTTATCTAAGACCTGAAACCTTCCTGAAGATGCATTGACGACAAGTTGTCTACATCGGGAATCTAATGAATATATAATTGATTGATACTTAGCAATTTTTCCAGGTTACTTAGTTGGAGTTGAAGTAAATCAGTAGTTGCTCCCACTGCTGACTTCCATCCTTTTATGCTTTATCACAGAACCAGATTTCTGAATAGTGCATCTTTTAATATCTTCTTGAAGGCATTTTCCTTGTCCCATATCGTTCATATTTGGGTCCACTTAATGAGTGATTATGAAATTGCAGTGGGCCAAGGGCGGTATCCGTTGTAAATTCCTCATCAGAAAAGTTAGGGGGAGCAAAGGTAGTTACTACAGGTGTGGTTTCAGATGATGTGGGAAAAATCAAGGAAGTTTTACAGAGATGGAGTGACATTGATAAAATGGATCTTATCCTCACACTTGGTGAGTTTTTCTATCCTCGCTGGTCTCATTTTTAATGGTTGGATAGAGATTTCCATTTTTGATCTATTTATTTTCAGTCCTCTCTTAAAATTATATTGTGCTCGTTAAGGTGGCACTGGCTTCACCCCAAGAGATGTGACACCTGAAGCAACCAAAGCGGTGATTGAGAAAGAAACACCCGGTCTTTTGTATGTCATGATGCAAGAGAGTTTAAAGGTACAGAACTAAAATATCATAAATTTACGTTAGAACTCTTTTTTCCCCGTGGCCCTAGAAGGTGCTATCTATGTCAATTCTATCAAGGTGCTATCTATGTCAATTCTATTAAGCTAAACCTATTCAGGAAACGATTGATTTCGTTAAATTTTCATATTGAATTGAAGAAGCATAAGACTGCATATATGTAATATTCTTCTCTACATACATACATAACATATGATGTCGTACAACATTTTGTGTACTCTTACCAGGTCACCTGTAAACCAGCCTCGTCTACAGTTACGATTATGAAACATTTCTAACCTATTCTCTTAATGGAAATAGGTAACTCCATTTGCTATGCTCTCACGTTCAGCAGCAGGGATAAGAGGGTCAACATTGGTAAGAACAATGTTATAATTTATCCTTGCAGTTGATTACATTTCCGATTTTGCTCTGGGGTGGTCGTTTTTTCCTGAATTGGGTGATGTTTTTTCCCCTGTATTATAACTTAGTAAGACTAGGTTGTGTGGCTTTGGACAAATGCCAGTGCAACTTGTTGATTCCCTTAAGATGCTATTGGTAAAGCATAAAAAGGTTCTAAGAGGGAGGACGAAATTAAAGGCAGGGACAAAGCTAGGATTCAATGTTGAGAGGGGCAAGAATCTACTAAACCTTTAAATTTAAAAATTAGGAGGAGCAAAAACCGTTATTTAATTAATATTTAAACTAAAAAGACTAAAAACATAATTATACCAAAAAATTTGGGCCACCCTATACATAGCACCATCCCTGATTAAAGGAATCACCTATCACCATAGATTTACTCAAGTATGAGATGTCTTTATCTATATGAATTAACTTAGTTGTTTGCTTAGCTAGAAATTAAAATTCCAAACCATATCATGTTAAACTGGGAATTGTTATTTGTTCTGTTCTTTTATTATGCATGTTCCTAATGCTATCATTATATCAAGACCATGAACATGATGTCATGTATCCAGATCATCAACATGCCTGGTAATCCAAATGCAGTCGCAGAATGCATGGATGCATTGTTGCCTGCCCTTAAGCATGCGTTAAAGCAGATAAAGGGTGACAAAAGGGAGAAACATCCTCGGCATGTCCCTCATGAACAAGCTACACCAGTGGATACTTGGGAACGCAGCCATAAGTTGGCCTCTGCTGGTAATGCCGAACTCACTTGTTCTTGTTCCCATTAATTTACTTGAAAAAGAAGGGGGGAAAGCAATGTACACCTTTAGTGATCTTTGAGAGCGGAATCCTTATTTCTGACATGAATATGTGAATAGAGATGAAGTTGTCAAAAGTTGAGAACTTGAAAAAAGCAATCGGATTATCAATACTTTGGGGCAAATGAAAAAAAAAATGCACGAATAATGATATATTAAGAGGTAGTTTGCAGGGAGGAAAATTTGGGATTAGAAAGAAATCTCATTTTATTTGACAAGTTGATGGATAACAATGTAGAATTTGTGTTCTAACACAAGCTTGGTATATTAGAAAATCACTAGTCTAGTCTAGTTTGTCTGGTCAGTACCTTGGAACTGAACATCACAACTCACAAGTCTCTCCCTGTCACTGATGTTTGGCCTTCAAATTCCACCATTTATCTCTCAACCTGTTTTCGTCCAAAGCAGTGGGGAAAAAAAGGAGTAATTCTTCTATGTTAAATCAAAAGCACAAACTGCTAATATTTCATCTTCCTTATTATACCTCATTATTGTTAGACCATGGCCATCAATCAGACTTGATAGGGAGCTTTAGGGTGTTAAATTCCAGTCCCGGTTGAGGTAATTGGGACATCTGCAATAATCTTCAACAAAGTTTTGTACTTTAAAACATGCCACTATTGTTAGTCTGGAGAAGATGAAGTTTGGCCTACAAGGGTTTTCAAAACAAGAATATCGGAGTATTCGACACTTTCATATAAATGCACATTATCTACAAGAAACAAATAGAATCAACCCATCAATGGAGAAGAAATCATAAATACTATAAATTGGAAAAAAAATTGTATTAGACTACTGTGAGCACAGACCGTTTCCTTGTTTCCTGTTCTTCAGCACCAATAAACAGAGGCATTTTACCAATCTTTCCATTCATCGATGAAATCCCATCACAAAACGTTGGATACCAGCAAAATCAGATACTATGCGTATGTCGTGAAACCTGCCTGGTTTCTCATTTTGAATGTAGTCTACGAGAAACCTGCACTGCTTCTCTCCATTTGTCTGTAACGGGAGAAAGAACTCAGGTCAGTTCCAGCCAGGTCCAGGTGAACGAAACTTATTAAAGCATTAGTAAAACTGACTCAGAAGAAGAAACATAAAGTTATATAAATAGTAAATCAGTATAAATTACATATGTAAACTCCCTAAGATTCGTCTTCTGTTTTTCCTTATTCATGGATATACATAACATGAGAAATGAAAAATGTTAATAACATCCGATTTTCCTAATCTATGGAAGTTTTTAAGAAACCAAATTTTCAACCAGAAAAGAGGAGCAATATCATAAGCTAATTGCGGACAAAATTTTAGAGTTGGAACTTGAAAGGGGTAAATAACTATTAAAACAAGGGGAGAAAACAGCTGACATTATAAGAAAACAGAACAGTACCTCAAAAGCGAAAAATCCTCCAGGTTTCAACATGGAAACAAGTCCATCAATGAGATGAAGAAGATCATTGGTTCCATTAGTCCCACCATCTAATGCAAGTATTGGTTCATGTTGACCAACTTCAGCTTGTAGGACAAATATGTCACCACTCGGTATGTATGGTGGGTTACTCAAAACACCAGCAAGTTCACCTTGAACATCTTTCAATGGTTCAAACCAAGATCCTTTCCGAACCTCAACCACATCCTATTCGTAAACCATAAGCACGTTCTTAAACTGGACATTTCAGTATGATGATATGATCCAAGACAAGAAAGGTGCAAGTCTTCATCCAAATTGCATAAATCATTCAAAACTACAAATGTTCGTCCTATATCTTGTCCTGCAACAAAGAATTTAAGACTTATATGCACAAGTCTTCATCTAAATTGCCACGGTGATCGAGCAGGCAACATAATAGCCAATAGGCACTAATTCTTTCTTTTTTATTCCTTTTCCTTTTTCTTTTTTTTGAAATATCACATATTATTAATCATACTTTGTGCATACTACAAATCTAGGAAGCATTTTCAGTTTTCACTATGCTTAAACAAGCCACACAATTTCAAACTGGTATTCATTGCAAACAATATAGCAGAAAAAGATTTAAAGAAAGAAAAGGTTTATGAAATGAGTTACCTCCGGACCATATCTTTGCACATTAGAAGTGGCCACCGCGACTGCCACCGGACTTAAATCAATGGCAATGACTCTGCCACCAGCATGACCTCTTAACGCCCTTGCAGTTGCAATAGCAATAGCACCGCTGTCGGTCCCTAAACCGGCCCAGACACCCTGTGCCAATTCCGGTGCATTGTTCAAAGCCACATCTTCAACCAAATCAATAATCATTCAAGTTTCTGGGCGAGGAATAAGAACACCTTCTTGCACACTCAACACCAAATCCCTCCAGTGCTCACACCCGACCACATACTGAAAAGGTCTCCTTTCTTCAATCCTCTGCCTCCAAACACAATACATCTCCTCCTATGGCGCTCTTAACGCAACGCTTACATCTGGATTCTCATTGTTACTCGATTCCAATCGAGGTAGTATTTCTGAATGATGTTGGAGTTCAATCAAGTCTTGTAGAAGCCAGTTGAGCTCTCGGCGGAGGAGAGTGGAATCTGGGCCGTTGTCTAAGTTAACAAAAGAGGAGCCGAGTGAGGATGCCAGGTTTTTGGCCCATTTATGCCATTTGGTCAGCTCTGAAAGAGAGGCATAGAAGGAAGGTGACCTTAGATAGAGTGGAACCTTGGGTTTTACATCAATGGAGGATAGTGTTACCGGTGATATTGTGGTTGAATAACAACGTGGGGTGGGTATGGGTTTTCGGAAATTCGCACAAACCCCGCAACTCAGACCAGACAACCTTAGCTTCAACATGTCTCTAAACAGATCTTCTTAAGATGTTCAAAATTTAGATTATCAAAAAAAATGGTGAATATGTATTTCCTTTGAGAGATGATTAATGGGGTTTCCCTCCTTTTTCCTGGAATTTCATTCCATTATAATAAAATTATAGTGTTTTTTTAATTTTTAGAAAATGGAAAGAAAAAAAAAACATGTTTGATTTATATTTTAAAAATAATATTTTTATATTGGAGATAACGTATTGTAAAGAAAAATATTTTTAAAAAAAGTCCCATCTTCGGGATTTATCATGCACCTTACTAGAATAAACAAAGATTCAAAACTTGATAATTATAGAGGGATTTCCCCACCGTCAACAATCACAACTTTGTTCTTGGGAGTGATGCTCTGCTTTCTTTCGGTTTAGATTTTGTAAAACACGTCCATATCGGACGATACCTTCCAAAACAACACATGTCTGACATCTAACTTGTACAGAGTACTCGATGAGTTCAAGGGATTTAAGGTATAGGATTAGGTTTAAGGGTTTAAATGTATGGTCTTAAGGTTTACTGTTTAAAAAAATATTTTGGTTTAGATTTTATGAATTTAGAGTTTATGTTAAGTGTTTGGAATTTAAGGTTTTAAGTTAAGGTTTAGAGTTAAATTATTTTAAATTAAAAAAAAAAAGATAATTTGAAATAATAGATAATTAATAAAAGTTAAATTTGTTAAAATAAAATATAAAATTTAATGATAACATTAAAACATTTAGAAGTTTGGTTACCAAATGAATAATCAACCCAAACTCAGATTAGATAAATACTTGAAACCAACTATCAGAAACTGAATAATGTTAGACAGGTTTGATCACTACTAATGTAAATTGGCCAAAAATTGTTCAGAACAAAAGAACTATGAGCTCAGCCCTTTCTTATGAGATGATGGGCATAAGCAATGACCGTATGCAAATTGACTAACATAAAAAATATATATTTAATCTGCTCAGATTTTGAAATATGGTAAAAGTTTGTCAACAATAAGCAGAAAAATCGAATATTTCCAAATTGTTTTAGGTTTCATGGCAAGAATAAGAAGAAAACACCAAATTATAAAATAAGACACTAATGAACAAAAAACAGAGCAAACAAGTATGACATAAGATCCAGTCCACGAAATAATGCAAAGAGACAGACACCAAACCAACAAAAGCTAGTAACATAGAAACATAGATGTCCTATTGATATAAATAGATCTCTTAGCAAACTTATCTGCCCTGATCCCTTTTTTACCCATTTTTTGACCTTGGTTATGATTGGAGAGATCCTTACTTGGCCATCATGACTTTGACGAACTCCTCATAGTTGATCTGCCCATCACCGTCAACGTCAGCCTCACGGATCATCTCATCAACCTCTTCATCGGTAAGTTTCTCACCAAGATTTGTCATGACATGACGAAGTTCAGCAGCGGATATGAAACCATTTTGATCTTTGTCAAACACCCTGAAAGCTTCTTTAAGCTCTTCCTCTGAATCAGTATCCTTCATCTTCCTAGCCATAAGGTTAAGGAATTCAGGAAAATCAATGGTCCCATTTCCATCAGCATCAACTTCATTAATCATATCCTGAAGTTCTGCCTCAGTAGGATTCTGACCAAGTGACCGCATAACAGTCCCCAGCTCCTTGGTAGTAATACAGCCTGCACCAAGGATACAAATCAATGAAATAAATAAGAGTATAATATTTGTTCACAAACAATCAACGCTAGTAAATACAGCTGGCCAGGAAAAAGAAAGGCAAACGTTAAACAGAATATCTATGATGATTAAAAGACACGGTAATATTTTAAGTTAAAAGATAGCTGATGATTTTCAAACTTTATAAACACCAAAAATGTCTGCTAAAATACTTCACAAAGTCGAATACATAGTCAAATAAGAACAATTGATTATGATAGCTAACACTTTTTGAATGTACCAAAACAAAGACATGCATAGCAGGGGCAGCAGTGCGTTAGCTAAACTTAATGAGCAACAACAATCTAGTGTCTGATATGTTTCAAATGGACAAGCGTCAGCAATCAAATATTTGATAACCCATGGATCTTGTAATAATACCAGACATGTAATTGCACAAAATAGTAAGAATCATATTATTTCATGTTTAGCGTTACACCTCACAAAATTAACCACCCAAACAAGCCAGAAGTGTAGAATTCTTGCGATATGGCAACATCATGCACATTTAGATTCTAGATATTTTTAACAATCAAGCATACTTCCGACAAACATAAAAGTTATTTCCAGGATGAACTTACATCAATTATTTTTATGACCAAAACGAAAATGAAAAAAAAAACTAAGGAACTTTCTCTAATCATATTAAAAATTCAAATAAGAAAGAAAAACTAAACCAAGATTAAAAAACCAAATCAAATCAGCAAAATTGCAATCTTAATCTTAGACATAAATCATACAACAAATCACAGAATAAAATGACTATCTATGCAGGTCATGTTTGGACATAAAAATATCTAACTCTACAGGTCAAATAATTGAAATCAATGAACCAACAGATATAGGTCAACTAAAAAAGAAGATAAGAAAAATGAACGAAAGTGACATTCAAGGCGATAAAAAATCAAGTGCCAAAACAATCAATGAAATGGAATGAAAATTAAGATGAAGCATGTTCATAAATTCATAAATCGGAACCCTAGATTCGTCACATCCTTCAAATCACACAAAAACAAAACGATCACACAATTAAAGAAAGAAAAACTAAAGTTAAATCTAAGAATCAAAAACTAGAGCGACGCTTAGATCTGCGAATCAGAGCTGAATCGAAGTAATTAAACCGTAGTTAAAAAAGTGATAAGCATCAAGATAATAAAGAGAGATATGAGAGAAAGGACCATCGCCATCTTTGTCAAATAGACTAAAGGCCTCCTTGAACTCAGAGATCTGCTCGTCCGTAAGCTGATTGGCCATGGTCTTTTCTCTTTAACTGTTTTTAGTTTCTCGAAACGAAGGTGTTTAGTCCCGGAGGGAAATGACGCGAGCGTTTCAGCAGCGAGGTTGAACTCCTTAAACGAATAAAATTAAAAAGGGCGATGGAATGACAAATATAAAGGGCCCAACAGAAATCAAGGCATCTGATTCTCTCCCACCCGCACGCATTTTCTCGCTTTCCTTTTTTTATATATATTTTTTAATTCTTTTAATACTATATTTATTGGAGAAAATATTTCTTTTGAAAACAAAGACATCTTATTATTAGATATTTTAGGATACTTTTGATGAATCGTGAGATTATTTTCAAATTAATAGTATAATATATATTTAAATTTAAATATAATTGTTATTATAAAAAAATTATTAGATGAGTTTAATTAATTATGTATCTAAAAAGTGAATAGTTATTTTGAAATTATATCAAATGGATGAATATTATTAAATGAACAATGATGAACTGAGTTTATCTAATAATTTTTTGTAGTTATGGTATAAAAATAAAAATATCATAAATGAAATTATAAATTAAGTTTGGAGGTATAAATACAAATAGTTATAAAAATATGAGAAAAATTTTAAATAAATTAAAATTAATGATTTAAATAAATAAATATTCTTATATATTTTTCAACTAGACACCTTAATTTTATTTTTTTCTCAAACAAATCAAACAAGATAATAGAATATTTTCAGTAATGTATTAAATAATATAATATTCCGATAATCGATTTTATTCTCAACGTTAATCTTATAATTCGTGAACCAAATCATCGTTATTGTTAACCAACACAATCTTGAATTAAAAACAACACTCAATATCAACTTCCCACAAAGCTTAGTTTCTAGTAGTTCCTCATAGACACACTCTTAACATAAACTGCAAGCACCACGGCCAATAAAACAACCAAAAACATGTTCATAACTTTCCTTGGATTCTTTATCCCATTGGCTAAACCCCCAATAACTCGTTCGTAAAGGATCCCTAGCTGCCAATATATATCAGCTTTTTGAGCAGCATATTGAGCAGAATCAGCAGGCTTTTCACTTCTCGAGCTATTCTTTTCCTCTTGATCCGAACCCTTTTTGTCTTTCTCCATTAGCCTGGGATCAGGAACATTAGATGCATTGTTTTTTCTGTTATCTTCGGTTTCCTTTTGTTTACCTGGTGTTTGCTCTGGAACTTTGTCAACCTCATTGCCCTTGGGAGGGACTTTTTTAATTTCTTGTTCTGGCACATCTGCAACCCTTTGATCGGACTTCGGAATCGGGTTTTCGGCTGAGAGCTTCACATTTTCCGGCTTCTCGTTCGTACGGGCGATTAGTTTCTGGAATTTAACATGAAGCTTACCATCCTTGTACTTTGCTCCGACCTTGTTCTGGTCACAATCTGATGGAATGGGGACATCCTTGGTGAAACGGATGACTTTGTTGCTGTCAGCAATTGGTCTTTCTCCAGATATCCTCAAGATCCCCCTACTTGTTACTTGAACTTTAAGTTTATCCTTGCTAAACCCTGTTGCATGAATCACATGCATGCATGGATCAACAGAATCCATTGTCTGAATCTAAAACATCAAAACTCATAAAAAAGATCAAGAACGAACCTGGTAAATACAGAATCAAAGTGTCGTCTGCAGCTTCATGAACCCATTCAGTTCGAACCTCGAAATCTTCATAAGCAGGCTTCATCTTCAAATCCATGGCTTTTGTTGAGGATGAGTTATGGGACTTTCTGGTTAAATTGTTGGTTTTTATACACAGAAACAGATGAGCTTTTTGTTTTCTTTGAAAAGAATTATTCTTTGTTCTCTTGAATTTGTTAGCTGGTTCAGGGTTTCACATATGCTTTGGCATCGAATAGTTTGGTCACCTCGTGCAAAAGGCAAAGTTCTGGGTTTTTTTTTTGGCTTCAGAAAGGTGAAAATTCCAGGGTTTTTTTCTTTTTTATTTAGAAATGCTAGTTGTAGGGCATTTTGAGGATTAAACAATAATAAGAGGAATATTTGATAAACTAGTAGTAGCTTTATTTAATTAGGCACATGTTTCTTCAGAGGTGAGGAAAGAAGATATATATATATATATATTGTTTTTTCGATTTTTAAGGTTTTGGTCTGAGTAATTCGGACCGACCTGGGTTAAACACTTAGTTTTGGTGGGTGAGTCTCCTAATAAAATTTTTTTACATACACAACGTCTCAAACCTGAGATTTACTGAAGCGTAACCAAACTGCTTACCACTTTGACCGATCCTTGTTAATTAGGAAAAAAATATATTAACAGAGAAACAACTATACTTCTATTTATATTTAATTTAACAACTACACTTTTATTTATTAAAAATTTAAAAATTATATTAATATTTGTGTATGTTTGTTTAATGATTGTTAATTAAATAAATTTATTTATTGATAATAATATGTTTGTAAATAATTAAAAATATGTTATAAATAATAATCAAATAAATTATAAATAAATTTACTTTTAATTTCAAATGTAGTGTAAAACAATCTTTTAAATTTATGTTTTGATTTTTATATAACAAGAGTTTGATTGTATATAAATAATTTTTTTAAACACTTAATATTACTCGTAAATTGATAAGTATCTAAAGATATTCGAAGATTATTTTAAAATAAGAGTTATAATTTAAAAATATTTGCTATATTTAATTCTAACTTAAAAAAATAAAATAAATAATTTATAAATACATATTTAGAAAATACTTTAATTTTCAACAGACGGGTTTATTTAGAAATATGACCTTCCAAGGACCCATCTTCGTCACCTATCCATAGGGATGAGTATTCGATCGAGTCGAGTTAAAAAATTTTGAGTTATTTAAGTTGACGAGTCATATTTTATAACTCAAACTTTATTTGAAATTTTTTCGGTTCGAGTCGAGTTTAAGAAATTCAAGTCGAGTTTTCGAGTTCCTATAAATATTTAAATGTAATTATTTATCGTGTTATAGTATGATTTAATTTCAATTTAAACGACTTTCTCTAATCATATAAGATATGTATATATATTTTTTCATATGTAGTGATATTTCAATTCAAACTTAAAAATTAATCCTTTAATTACTAAAAATTTTGAGTTATTCGAGTTATTCGAATTTCCATTTTACAACTCGAACTTTATTTGAAATTTTTTCGAGTCGAGTCGAGTCTATAAAATTTCGAATCGAGTCAAAACGAGTCGAATATTTTCGCTTCGAGTCGAGTTTTGTTCATCCTTACCTATCCATATCGACTCTCACACCCAAGTCGAAGTAACATAACCTTTCCCTTTGTGTCAGTGTTAAAGAATTCTTTTACTCGCATTTATCCTATACTCGAACTTCATTTGTTTTGTTGCCACATCGAGTTTGAACCAAAATGACCTTTTCGAGCATGCTCAATTGCATGCTATTTCGGCCTTTTTTTGGCTATGTAATAACTATTGATGATTCTTCACTAACAGTTATACTTTGCAGATGTTTTCTATCTGATGAAACAAAACCTATAGCGAGTACCATAGATAATATTTTGCAGTGTGCCCTAGATTTCCAGTCTTGTCTTACTGGTGATATATGGAGCGTGGGACTTGCAGAAGACGCTTTACTGGATAAACTTTCTAGGATCAATAAATCTCAGGTACCCATCAAATTATGGTTCATATTGTCTACCCTGTTTAAGTAAACTTCTTAATCTGAACTTTTAGTTTCTTATTGCAAGTATTGCACTATGGTGGAATTTAGTATTCAGGGTCTCTGAACTACTGCTAGGGGAAACTTGAATTTTAAGGAGAATTTTTTTAAAAGAAAAAGAAAAGAAATTGCTGACAGGTTTTACATAACTGAATCCATTATGTCTTTATTTCCTTGAGCTGTCTGTGCTTGGTGGAATTCAGTTTGCGGTAAATGGATGGAATGTTACAAGCCTAAAGATCTGCTAGAAGAAATATTAATTCATTGAACATGCATAGAAGTCTTTGCAGCAAATGAAATTATTTCGATTTCTTAGACAACTGGCTGAATATTTTAGATTGAGAGATAACGCCTAACCAGTGCACTACTTAGAAAAGTTGACAAAAATCTTAAAGAACTGCATCTACTCTTCCTCAAATCGCCTAAACATGGTGAATCTGGGCTTTCCTGTTTCTGGGGATATCTCAACTATAATAACTATTATTCTAATGAGAATGAAATGAGGTATTGTGCTTTCTCAATCTGAAGTCTTTTCAATGAAGATTGGAAGTGGGCAGTGATTTGTATTCTTGTGTGTCATAAGAGTTCATGAAAGCAGTTCAAAGTAGAAGTCCATGGTTCGGATTTTGATAATTTGTTGGACTCTGGGCAGCAGCCAACCTGCATCCGTATCATCTGTGCTCTGCTGCTGTTGATGTTCATGCCAGGTAAGGCAGTAACCCTTTATTTAGTTGGTTATATGGTTAAGCAGTAACATGCTATGTGAGATCTCTTCTGTTTCTTGTCTCGTAATTTAGGGTAAAGTAAAAAGTTTTTCCCTGGAACCCTAGGGATAAGTAGGGGTGACAACGGAGGGGTTTTTTAGCTGCCCCGACTCCAAATCGAAAGTTAAAATATTTGTTCAACTTCGATTCGATCCGACTTTAATATATCTTATCTTTGACTTGATATAATAAAAACTATAACTTGACCTTGATCTTGTTATTTTAATAAAAAAACCGATCTAATCTGAAAAAAAATTAATAAAAAAATATTAAATATTATATATAAAAATATAATAAAAATACATAAATATATTGTGTCGGGTCGTGAAATATTTTTATTAATTTTTACAGGATTGAGTCGAGTTTAGTCGGGATTTTTTATTAATATATCAGGTTTGAGTTATAGGTTTTATTATTTCAGGTCGGATCAAAAAATATATATTAAGATCAGATCAAGATCGTGTAGATGCTTTAGTTTTAGGGTTGGGTCAGGACGGCCAAAAACCCGCTCCGTTTGCAAAGGGCAAAGTTTGAATTCGCATTCGAGTTTCATTTCTTTTACTTCATACCATTTCATTGGGTTAAAAATTAGGCTATGGTAAGTGGGTGATAGTTTGGCTCGTTTTTGAAGATAAGTTACTATTTTGAGATATTCTTCTTTAAAAAAACTGAGCCGAAATTGAATTATTATAAAAAAAATAAACATTTTAATATATTTTCTATCAAAATATTTTGATAAACTTTAGCTTATATATTTTTTAATTTTAAGGTTTAGGAGTTTAATTTATAGTTTATGGGTTTAGATTATAAGATTTAAAAATTGGATTTTATATTTTAAATTTGTATGGTTTAAACAAGAATAGATGTGTAAAAATGTGTAAAAAATTATACATGTATCAAAATATAAGTATTTCTATGTGATAAAATTGAAATACTAATGAAGAAGGCACAACCTTGTCTTTTAATGCTAGTTGTTCTATTTAAATTTAAAATCGTAGTCTTTACCTTATGATTTAGAGTTTATAATGTAAGATTAAAATAGATATATACTAGTCTAAATTTTACACAATTATGTATCAAATAGGATTTATTGCATAAAAATAGAATTTGACTTTTATTTTTAGGGGTCATTACTAGAGCTTGCGGGGCTAAAGTTTGAAAAAATTTAATTTACACCCCCTCAAATATTTTAAAATTTTAAATCAGGCTTTTTTAAACTTGTTAGAAATTTTAATGAAGTCTTAAATTTCAATATATTTAATTAGGTTCCCCCAATTTTTAAAATTTTCTTTAAGACAATTTTTGAGAGTTTTAATCAGATTCTTAATTTCCAAAGATAGTCATTAAATTGTCATTTTTTATAAAAAAAAATTGATTAGACCTGCAAAATTAAAAAATAAAAAATATATAATTGAATTTAATAAAATCCGAATCAAACTCCGCAGTTTGAATCAGTTTCTTGCCTAAGTTATTTTGGTTGGCCTTGTATTCTGTATAAAGTCAAGAGGAAAATGGTTTCTGTATAAAACCGAATTAAAACACTACTTCTGTATCCCGTAGGTTTAAAACTAAAACCTAGAGGAAATAAACCAACATCCCACATTAGAACAAATTATTTTTAGGGTAAACTGCAATGGAGATTATTTAATTATGAGTATGGTTATATTTAGGTTACTTAATTATTAAAAGTTATATTTAGATCACTCATTTATGTGTAAGGTTATGTTTGGGTTATTTAATTATTAAAGGTTATATTTAGATCATTCAATTATAGGTAAGGTTATATTTGGGTCACTCTTTATATAGTAAAAAGTTTATCAATTCGTATATTAGATTAATTAATGATTTCAAATGAAGTACTCTAATGTTGACAAGGTTATACAAGTGATTTAGAAGAAAAAACGACAAAATTGATATACTTTTTCAAATATGAAGGTGATCTAAATATAACATTACTTATAATTGAGTGACCCAAATGTAATCTTTAATAATTGGGTGATCCAAATGTAACCTTACCCATAAATGAGTGACTCAAATATAACTTCTAAAATTTAGGTGACCTAAATATAACTATACTCACAATTAAGTAGTCTTTGTTACAATTTACCTTTATTTTTATTTCGGTAAATATTAAATACAAAAGTCAAATTATTGTCTAAAATATATACTTAAAGAATTATGAGTATATAAAAATATATTATTTTATAATTATCTTCAAATCATTTAAAAAATAATTGACAAAAAATACGAGGCTATGAGGATAAGCTCCAAC
Source organism: Abelmoschus esculentus (assembly GCA_035048815.1). Taxonomy (NCBI): domain Eukaryota; kingdom Viridiplantae; phylum Streptophyta; class Magnoliopsida; order Malvales; family Malvaceae; genus Abelmoschus; species Abelmoschus esculentus. The sequence goes on from JAUCBN010000025.1 coordinate 2,144,754, forward strand.
CGAATCCTTCACCTCTTACTATTGTCTACTTTTATATCCTATTTTAATTTTTTTAATAGAATTTCTCTTTTAATATATATAGGGATAAAATTTAATTACATAGAATATAAAATTCTTAGTTAAAATTTTTTATTATGTAACTGAATTATACATGTAATACATATAAATAATTAAGAGTTTTATATTAATTTTGAACTGTTGAATAATGATAAAAAATAATAATTTATTTTTTTATTTTTTCCTTAAAGATTCACATTTTTTTAGTGTTATTTTCTTTTATTTATTTTACTTATTCAATGATTATGGATCAATGTAAAATTAGATAAGTTTTATATTATATAATTGAATCTTATTTTATATATATATATATGTATATATTCTAAGTTATCTAAAAAGTGTTAGAGCTTGGGTGAGAATGTAAATTAACGATGAGTGTTAAAAGTTTTTATTTAATGTGTAATTAAAGTTTATTTTAAAATTAATAGTTTAGATTTAGTAGAAGTCTTATATAAATTAGGAATAAATATTATTTAAATTAAAGATAAAAATATAATTTTAATATATTAGTTTATTTAAAGGTTTACTTTGTATACAATTGATAATAAAAAATAATAAAAAAATTTAAAAAATATATTATTTTATGTGAAAAAAATCCTCTTCATCTTCAAATAATAAATCATTAATCGTCGATCACACACAAACTATCATCATTCTTAGTATTTTCAGTCATCATGACCTCTTTCTCACATGATATTATTGTTGAGAAAAATTATTTTTTAAATATTTCAAATGAATAAGGAAGAGTTTTAATGTTTTAAAATCGTTAATTCTTTTATTTATATTTTATTTCATAAAAAAGAACAATCTCAAAATCAATTTTTCAAGTTTGTTTTATTATATTAAAAAGGAGAGATTGTAGAATTAATATTTTGATATAATAATTGAAAAATAGTTTTAGACTAATTTAAAAATATTTCAAAAATGATTTTAAGTCTAAACAACTTGAAATTAAGTTTGAGATAATTTTTAAGGCTTTTGAATGTGTTCAAACTGATTTAAAGAAACCAATATGTTAAAATGCTTTAGGCGTTTCGATACAATTTTTCTGTTTTCAAAGTAATTTTCACAGAGGTTTTAATACTTATGAGGATGATATCAATACCATTCGTTACTGTAAAATTTGATTTCAGTACAGAAAACACAAATATTGATACACAAATTTTTTTAGACAATATATAAACATCTTATAAATTAGATAATTAAACTTAAATATTATAGGATAAATATTGTTAGTTTTTTATTGAATTAGTTTAATTAATTAATTTTAAGTATAAAGCCACAATAAATTGTTGATATCATAGTATCGTGAGATTTCTACTAAGAATATCGATAATAAAGTCACAAGGAATTTAATTTAAATTTGATTCTTCTTCAAATTTTAAATAATTCATAAAATAAAGTATATTTATTTCCTTTTATATTTTTATTTGATTTACTTTTACATAAACATGAGAAAAATAACAATTGCCTTAAGTTAGGTATTTACTTTCATAGATGTATTAATTTAACACGATTAATTGATGAAAGAATTTTTAAGTTAAATATAGAATATTAAAAAGTATTCCTTCTGTTTTATACAATTTGTCTTCATCTTATATAAATTGTCATATTTAAAAATTTAACAAATTTTATTATATACTTTTGTATTTTTTTTTAATAAAAATAACCTTAAATTTTTTAAGGATGAAATTATTATTTTAATTATTTAATTATCATATAACATATTTTTTAAATATATTTTTGGGTAAACTACATAAATGGTCCTTTGACTATACCTCAATTATTTTTTACATCTCTGACTATCAAATGTTACAAATTGGTCCATTGACTAACTTTTTTTATTCAAAGTGGTCATGTGCCGTTAAAAATTTGACGAGAAATTGATGTGGACGTTAACATGCTGACTTGGATAACCATGTGGCATCCCTAATTCTATAATTCAAGTCAGCATGTTAACGTTCACTTCAATTTTCCGTCAAATTTTTAACGGCACAATATCACTTTGTATAAAAAAGTTAGTCAATGGACTAATTTGTAATATTTGATAGTCAAAAAATTTAAAAGATAATTGAGGTATAATTAAGGGACCATTTATATTGTTTACCCTATATTTATTTTATTAGTCTTCCCTTTTTAATATTTAAAGTAGTTTATTGACAAATTGTTTTAATTTCCCAATTTTAAATTTGTTTCTATATATAAAAGAATCACTTAAAAACGAGAACAAGAACCCTAAATTTACAGACCAGATAACAAGAATTTATCCAATTATATGGAAGTCGTGTTGACTGAGTATTCTTGTTAGAAAAAACTGAAGAAACCAATGACCAAAAAATCAGAATTCCTGAACCTTCCCAAAACCAAAATATTTCCTTTTCTTTCATTTCCATTGCAAAATAAAAGCTCCAGGGAAGTTAATTGAGACACGCTAAAGCATATGGATCCGAAAGATCAGAACAATTTCTCAAATTCTACGACTCAGTGGACTCGTGTGGAGGATAAGCTGTTCGAGGATGCGTTGGTTATCTTCCCGGAAGAAACCTCCGATTGGTGGCAGAAGATTGCCGACAGGGTTCCTGGAAAGTCGGCCAGAGAAGTGAAAGAGCATTTTGATGTTCTTTTGCACGATGTTTATGAAATCGATGCTGGTCGAATTGAAGTTCCTAATTATGCTGATGATTCGTCTGCGTTATCATCAAGTTGTGATTCTGAAAATCAGATTCCTTTCACTTCAAAATCGAAACAACAGCAAGTAGAGAATGAGAGAAAGAAAGGAACTCCGTGGACGGAAGAGGAACACAGGTATCTTAATTCTTGTTTTATATTTTCTTTTTCTGGATTGATTTTGTTCATTGAATTGTTAATCTGCTTTTCCGTTTCAATCCTATATTAGGTGCCAATTTGAACTACTTGTTGTTGTTCTATCTGTCATTCAACTAAATCAATGATTTCCTTTTTCAGCTCATGTTTCTTGATATGGCAAACAGGTTATTTTTAATTGGTCTGCATAAATATGGTAAGGGTGATTGGCGGAGTATATCGAGAAACGTAGTGATAACTCGAACACCTACTCAGGTGGCTAGCCATGCTCAGAAATACTTTCTTAGACAGAGTTCAGTGAAGAAGGAGAGAAAAAGATCGAGCATCCATGACATTACAACAGTCGATAATAGGACGGTCCATGTACCTGTGGAAGAAAATGGGGTTTCTATGTCAAGTGGCCAGGCATCTTCTCTGCAACAATCGGCTCTTCCGGACTCCTTTCCTTCCGATGGTGGGTCCTTAGCATATCAAAACTATGTTTTTCCGATGTAGGGATAGATCAGAGCTCAAAGCTCTGAGTATATATATATATATATATGTATGTATGTATATAAACCAAAGTCTCATACTTATGTAAGTAATTTTTAGCATGTACTCAAAGTTGAAATCGAATTGTTGTAAAATACCATTATTTGTTATTTCGAAACATTTTAAGATTGCCTGCAATGGCCTTCTCTGCTTCAGTAACTGTCAGCTTGGAAAATCTGTTCTGGGGTTTGGACCGGACTTATTACTCTTATCAGCATTGACAAGAGCTGAAAAAACAGACACATTCCGGGAGTTCAAAAGCCACATTGAGAAGCATGGAAACCATCCTTGCTATTCCCCACTCCCTCAGTTGTCGTAATTGAGCATCTATTTAAACTGCAAACTAATGTGTGAGGCATGAACTGACAGTCGAATCCTTGACTTGGTCGAGCACTGGTTCATACTTGGACAGTACGACAATGCAGGAGATGAGACCCCACGTGTAACGCTGCCAGCTTAAACATTTAGAACATGGCAAGAACATCAGTCCCTTTAGTGGGATTTATTCTTTTCAGTTTTTTTGGTCGCCAAGGCACAAACAGGAGATGAGTATGTGAAATACAAGGACCCCGGAGAGCCGATTAGCAAGCGGATTCGGGATCTCATGAAACGAATGAATCCCGATGAAAAGATTGATCAGATGTTACAAATCGACCAGCAAGTAGCCACTGCAGAGATCGTGAGGGACTACAAAATCGGCAGCCTCTTAAGTGGAGAAGGAAGCGTACCAGGCCTTCAAGCCACCCCACAAGAATGGATCAACATGGTTAATGATATCCAAAATGGTTCACTCTCAACCAGGCTAGGGATTCCAATGATTTATGGGGTTGATGCTGTCCATGGACACAACAATGTGTATAACGCCACCATATTTCCGCATAACGTTGGCCTTGGTGCTACAAGGTAAGACCTATTTTTCTTCAGTTTCTTCCACTGCAAGTTAAGATTTTGTTTAAAGTTTTCGAGGAATATGATATATTTTGTGATAAATCTCCATAACAAGATCCTGATCTCGTGAAGAGGATTGGATCTGCAACAGCTCTTGAAGTTAGAGCTACTGGCATAAACTATGTGGTTTGCACCCTGCATTCGCTAATGGAGTATTCGAATGATCATCTGTTCAATTTAATAGTTTCTATTAAGAAAAATACATTTCAATAACTCTCATATTTACAAAACGTCAGATTTGGAGATCCGAGATGGGGTTGATGTTATGAGAGTTACAGTGAAGATGTTAACATCGTCAGGGAAATGACAGATATCATATATGTAATGCAACTATGCAAGGAAAAATCTCCTTATGTTGGTGGAAAGTCTGTATGTTATCAGTCAACATACAAGCATACATACGAATTTATTGATTAATTTAAAGTAATTGAAACCGTTTATTTTTTTGTACCTTGGAAAAGGGACAAGGTAGTGGCTTGTGCCAAACATTTTGTGGGAGATGGTGGGACAACAAAGGGAATCAATGAAAACAACAGCTTAGCATTCACATGTCAGGTTATAACGCGGCCGTCGTTAAGGGAGTCGGGACAGTTATGGCTTCTTACTCTAGTTGGATTGGACTGAAAATGCATGCTAGCCGTGAACTTCTCACTGATTCCCTCAAGGGCAATCTTAGGTTCAGGGTAAATTTGACTGCAACTCTTTAAAACTTAATATGAAACCTGCAGGAGAAATAAATAAAAACATTGTTTATAATAATCTGTGAACATATATATTTATTCAAAATTGCAGGGATTTGTCATCTCTGATTGGCAGGCGGTTGATAGGATGACATATCCTGTTCATGCCAATTATACATATTCAGTTCTCATCAGGATTCAAGCAGGCCTCTTGACATGGTGAGTGGTTTTGGCATGTTCAGGGTCTGATCTGACTCGATTTTGGATTAGTCGGATCGAGTGGGGGTCCAAGGGAAAGAATGAAATGGTCACTCTGTTTAACGTCATCTAATTGTAAAGTTCTTTTTTTTCCTACTTGTTTTACAGATAATGGTTCCTTACAATTATACCGAGTTTATTGATACATTGACTGGCCTTATCAATAACAATTTCATCCCCATGAGCCGTATTGATGATGCTGTTAGGAGAATCCTGAGAGTCAAATTCACACTTGGTTTATTTGAAAACCCCATGGCTGATGAAAGCTTCGTTGACCAGCTCGGACATCAGGTTATAAACCAACATGTCTTTTGAACATTTAAGACGAGCTTTCCGGGTATACCAGGATTTACGTGTTTGGTTTTTATTTCAGGCTTACAGAGATTTGGCAAGGGAAGCAGTGAGAAAATCGCTTGTTTTGTTGAATAATGGAGAAAATGCAGCTGAACCAATGCTACCACTTCCCAAGAACTCGCCGACGATCCTGGTTGCCGGTAGCCATGCAGATAACTTGGGAAATCAATGCGGCGGTTGGACCATCAATTGGCAAGGTGGTGACGGAAACAATTTGACTGCTGGTAACCATTCTTGTCTCTTAGAACTTAGATTTCTACACTACGTCATTGCTATCACAAAACCGTGTATTAATGTCGTTTAAATCAACAGGAACCACCATTCTGAAAGGTATTTCAGAAGCTGTTGATCCAAGCACAGAGATCGTTTACCAAGAAAACCCAGATTTCAATTACGTCAAGTCCAATAATTTCTCCTATGGTATCATTGTCATTGGGGAGCCTCCGTATGCCGAGACATCCGGTGATAATCTGAACTTGACAATCCCATTACAAGGTCAATATACAGTCCAAAATGTCTGCACCAACATCAAGTGTGTTGTTATGGATAAAAACGAAAACTGTCAATTTCCAAATTTGATCTACAAGTTTAACTTACAACTTCCATTTGCGACTGAGATGATGAGTTTCAAATTATTTAACACCAATATACCCTAATACTAAGCGAAATCCTGACATAAGTCTGAAGAAAACATGCCAACTACACTACACTACAGTCCGTATAGCACCTATTCTTTACACAGAAACTGAGAAGTAAACATAGCACAACATCCTAAGTTCTAACGGCTTGTGTTCTTTACGTGGTGGCTCCTGTATATGCCAAGTGCCAACAATCAAGAGTCTGTTAAAACCATTGCGCTCAAGAACTTGAGAAGAAAGGAATTTATGAATATGATAAAAACTTAGGTAATCAGATATGTAAATAAGTTCTGACCTTAATCGGTATTGTGAGACTGATCGTGCTCTATAAAATCTAACGCATCTTCCTTGGTGACAACATTAACACGGCTCACCCTGTTTTTATGCGTTACACCGTAGATCTGATCAGCAACTTTGACAAGCTCTGGCCGAAATGTGGTGGTTATGAATTGTGTGTTTGCAATGTCTGCCAGTCGACGAATCATATCTAGACAGAAACTGATTAAGGATCCACCAGCTACTTAAGATTTGTTCATTTCTACTTACATTAAGAGGCAGGTAAAAGAGCTTATAATTGTAATGGAAGGATTTCAGAAACAGATGAAAACAAAAATGGAATCATTAAATATTAGTCGTCAATAGAGCTATCTATATATTAGAAATAGGATACTTCCAACGGCAGTTCGGTACTGAGGATCTAGAGCTGCATCAATCTCGTCAAACAGATAAAATGGAGCCGGATCACATCGTTGAATCGCAAAAATTAATGTAAGGGCCACAACAGTTTTCTGTCCTCCAGACAATTGCTTCATTGATTGTGTCTCACCTTGCCCAGTAAAAGAAACCTACAACATGAATAACAAAGCTTAGAAACATTACCCCGGAAGGTATACAAGGTTATGCTTCCAGGTTAGCTATAAAATTGAGTTAGGAGCTGTACGCCTATTTGCAAGCCAAGCATTATTTTCAGGTTTAGACTTCTACCACCTTCAAAAATACAGACTACATGAAAATTGGCAAGTATTACTAGATAGACCAGTAATGTTTCTCCTTATGTTAGTCTTAACTTTTCATTTTCCCTAAAGTGCTCATGTCTAACATCGGTGTCCAAAACATCCAGATATGAATATGACAGTACAATCCTCCAAATACAAGGTAAAACTAAGAAAGCATTGAGTATGCATATATCCATCATTCACCCAGTGTACAAGTAACTTCGATATCTAGGGAGTTATATAATTCAACTAATGCACCATCAGCAAGGCCAGGAAAATAACAAACTTCAATCTCTTTTGTAAAAGAGATGCCATATAGAGTATGCTCACCTTCACTTTTACACCAATGTATTTCTCAACTCTTCCCTCCAAATCCGCCTCTCGAGGTCCATCATCATCGTCATCATCTGCAGCACGATCACCATCCTGTAGGGAAAAAATGCAACACAATTATAATGAAAATAACAGGTTAATTCTTAACATATGATACCATAAATAGGCTACTTAATAGAACAAAGTACTGAGCACGTAATTATAACTCTGGTAATACAACAATTGCATATTTCATAAACTATTTGCCTTGTAGAGTAAGAAATTTCATTCGTTTTTATTTGTCTTGTATGGGTGCAAGGGTCAAATACAGAATGTTGAAATCCTATTACAAATGATCTAGGTTTTCACTCCATGGTTAGTGTAAAGTTGAACATAAAAATACAGAATTTTTTCAAAATTGTATATTGGCACACAATCAATGAAGTTGGCAACTGGATTCTTTGTGGACAGATAAGGGTGTAGAATAGAACAAATTGAGAACTTGAAATGAATCTACTGATTACAGCTAAATCCTCTCATGACCACTCCCATAAACATAAGACATAAGTTAGACAAAAGCAAAATGACTAAAAAAATCATTCAATTCAACTTGAGGATTGGTCTCAATGTTTCACCTAGTTGCCTTAAGGGGAGAACTTCCCCCAAGGGATGGGGTCAAGCCAGTTCAACATATGCAATGAAGCAGGTGGGAAAAGAAAAAAAAAGGGCAGAAAATAACACCTATCATATTATCTTAATGAGATTCATTAGGGATGGCAACGGGTCGGGTCGGGTTTTGGCCGCCCCAAACCTGACCTGACCCGACCCAAACCCAACAAAATAATAAAAAACTCGGTTAAACCAGACCCGAAAAAAATTAATAAAAATATTAGATATTATATATAAAAATATAAAAATAATAATAATATATAAATATATCAGGTCGGGTCGGGGAGTTTATACCCTAAACCCGAACCCGATTTTTTTAATAAAAACCCGCCCCGATTGGATCGGGTCGGAACCCAACGGGGGCGAGTCAAATTGCCATCCCTAAGATTCATAAGAGACGGAATATTGATGGATGGCAGACAAGGAGGTCACCTACAGGAGAGAAAAATCCAATGCTCCAAAACCATAAACCAGAAATTACAATTGACAAGTTCACTAATCTAGAGAACTATGGATTGGAGAGAAACAAATCAAACACAACTAAGACAACAGATGAGACATTATACAATATAAAAGATTTTTGTGAAAACATTAAGCAGAAAATAAATAAAATTAGAAGCCCCAACGAACCTTTTTCTTCATCATCACCAAATGACCATGACCACCTTGCACAAGTTCTGAGAATACTTCTCTAAAGTGCCGGGCAACACCTTTGAAAGTTCGTTCTATTGACTCATCCTTGCGCTGATCTAGAACTGCTATAAGTTCCTTAATTTTCTGTAAAAATATATATAATGAAGTATAATGCAAATTTAAGCTTAGTAGAATTCAATTTGGCAGCCCCATTTACCAGGAAGATAAGGTTTTAGTATTTACCTCATCACCTGCATCCAGCTCAGCCTGCCTTTTCTGCAGTTCTTCTCTTTGCTCTGTGAAATTTACATATTGGTCAAGTGCTTTCTTGTTTACATGGCTGAACTGTTGCAGTTGCTCATTGCACCTATGGAGCATTTTCTGCAACTCTTTTATCTGCTTTCGCTTATACCTATTATTCAACACGGAAAAGAAAGAATTAAATAATTTTAAAATGATAAAATATGAATAGGGATGCAATGTAGAATACCACCAAGATAAGCAGATACTATCACAACCTACCAACTTCATCACATATCATATAAAACAAAGAAACATGTGTTATACATCAATTACAATACTCAATACGATCTAGAAGACATAAGAAACCCTTAAATGAATATAATTACTGCGAAGAAATATCTGACAACTTTTATGAAGCCAATATATGACTTGGCCAGTTTGGCATTGTTTTTGAAAGTACAATGGAAAGTGATTTTTAAAAGGCTTTTAAATCGTTTGGTTTAAAAATTGAAGAATAGAAACTAGAATTTCGGGTAGAAATTGTACGTTTCAAAAGCATCTGATGACAAAGGACCCAACTCCCTTATTTTCTTTGAGAACTCTTCCTGCCTAGCCAGAAGACTACTCCTTCTACTTAACAATTGTTCTAACTCTTTTGCTTCATTCTGAAGTGTGCTCTCATAGTCAGCTTCCAATCCCTGCACCGCCGTGAGATGTTCTCAGCTGTAGCAATAAGCATCAAGGATTAGTGCTAAATATTATCAGAAACTAGTTACCTTCAGATCATTCTTTTCATCTTTGATTCTCTTAAGTTGCTTTGTTAGCTCATCAGTTCTACCAGAAAATCCTGCAGAGAAAAACCAACACTGAACGTTAGATCTAAATCCAAAATAAAAATATGTGGTAATATTATTCAAAGCTCTTACTTTTAAGTTGCTGTGTGGCTTCTTCAACCAATAATTTAGCATCCATCAGTTCCTGCCTCTTTGATTCAGCTTCATCAATCAACACATCAGCCTCTGTCGCAGATATTATTGCTTCTAACTCTTGCTTCCGCCTCTTAAGGTTTGTTGCGAGATTCATCTCGAGTTCAGCTTTTCTCGATTCAGTCTGACAATCCAAAAACAAGTAAATGTGTGCATGTCATGACAAAAGAAATCAAATAAGGTCCAGCGCATAAACCTCAATGCGATCACTCCTGCAATTGATAAGTTCCTCCTTATGAGCTGTTATCTGAGGATTCAATTTTGACAGTTGTTCCTTCTCTTCAGGTGTTAAGTGATCAATAAGCTCTGTTCCTATTTCAGCTCGTTTCACTGCCATACTAGCTCTAAGCTGATCAATTTGCATCTGCACATCTGCAAGTGATTTCCTCTATAACCAAAGAACAAGAGTCAGTGCAGAGTGAACTAGATAAAATATTTGCAAATAGCTAAAAAGGAGGGAAAAAAACATAAGGCACATTAAGTCGATCAAAAGTATTTTCTATACCTTATTTTCAAGGGCTTTAGATGAATATTGCTTTTGCTTATTAGCATTAGCAATGTCCTGCTTATGCTGCTCCAGCAATGATTTGTCAAGAACCCGCTTAGCATCAAGTTGCTGTTGTTCAGTGACAAAAGCTGTAATTTTCTGCTCCAACTGTAAGCTAAATTAAGTTCAAACAAAGCATAAAACACTTGATGGAAAACAATTCAGGATTACAAAGAATGCAGACCTCATGTGTCATCCTCGATAATTTGGTCATAAGATTTTTTAGTTTATAAATCCTCCAAAATTAATGGGTTTGATTTTAAAAGATGTTTTAAAGGAAAAAGTTCATCTAAAAATACCTAGGACTTAACAAAACAGTTTATCAGCAATCATACATAGGGAATAACAAATACTAAAATAGGAATTGATGGCTGGGCTCAAGGATAAATGACCTATCTCCAAAAAACAAATCCACAATTGAGTTGGTCCCATATTGAACTTCAACCTCTATAAGAAGTCATATCAGATTAGAAAAAATCATCAAGAAAAGAACTAGTATGCTTGGAGGTAGATGTCTTGATGTAACTGAAATTTACGTGATCTATCAATGAAGAATTACCAAATTCACAATAACACCCAGTTAGCTTTTAAAAAATAAAAGGAGCAGAGTTCAATTCCACAATTTTCCTTTTTCCTGACTTCCATATAGACTGAAACTTGCTACTGTTAGCTACACATGTCATACCCTAAAAACATAGAAGTTAGCAGTTTGCTGCAAAAAGGGAAGTTTAAACTTTAAACTACAGAAAAAGGATATTTTGAAGCTCCATGCTTATTCCTTTCATTTCTTCTTCCTTCTTATTAATAGACATTGTGTTTTGCATAATTATATTCATGAATTTTAATTTTGAGCGCCTATAATCATAAAATCCCCCAGTCATACCACCCTTCTTGCTAACTTGATCGCCTGTTTTCAAATGAATAAGAAGTTGTTAATTGTTATAGCATTAGAAACACAAGCCCAAGCCAAATCAAAGAAACGAATAAACCATCATTGCCAATGCCAACCTTCCAAAGTTATGCAATCCAGACCATCAGTCCGAGCAACTCTTGTAGCAACATCTATATCTCGGCATATCACCGTTCTACCAAACACCTGCCAAAAACAGAATGATGAGGAAACATCCACACAATATAGCAGTTACGATAACCTCACAACCACTACTTACACTTTGTATTCTTTTCCCAACAAGGGATGAACCCAACCGCTAACTAGGATTATCGTCTTCAGATTCCATTGATTTTTTTAATATTACAGTGGGATTAAAGTTTTAAAATAAATAGAACAACAACCCCAAACTACACCAGTCCTTTCTGAGCAAAAGCATTAAGGCCAAAATTTGACCTATATCAAAACATGGTGAAACAAAAATCATATTAAACCTATATAATCTAACCCAGATGCAATAGCAAAGGCGGTGTTATCCCTGAGGAACTAGTACTACTAGAGATCATTTTATCTAACAAATCATGATCTTCTGCTTTCTCAATTGAAGAAAGAGCTTCAAAGTTTCCTCATATTAAAGAAAATATAAAAGCTAAGAAAATCTCTTAGCTCTTGCAGAGCATCGACACTCATGCCCATTTTCGGAAAGAAAAAAACTAACCTGTGCAAAGGCTGGAGCAAATTTGGAAGAAAAGTTCAATTTCTTTAACAGAGGTATCACGTCAGAACTTTGTGGATATGTAACATGTGGAGCCTTTACGCGGTTAAGTGGTATGAAAGTAACACGTCCTCTTTCAGTGAATTAAGATGTCGAATTATCTGGGTTGATATCTCATCCTTTTCAACAACCACATGGAATAAACTGTTAATAGAAAAAACATGTTCAGCTCAGCAGGATGCAAAAAGGAAGTCCAGTAATTAATAAAAAACATGCAAACTTAGAATTGAAATATCAGGAAGAGTATACCTGTTTCCAGCAGTTACTTCAACTGCAGTGAAAAACTTCTCATCACAATTAAGCAGCTCAATAATTGGACCAAACACTCCACCTATATTATATTCTCTGCATATCTTCCGAATAGAATTCAACCCTCTTCTTACATCCTGATAACAAATGAAGTGGTAATGAAGGAAAAAGTAAAAAACGTTAAGATCAAAAAACAAAACAGCTGTATAAGAATCTCCTTCTTAGGGTTTATAAAATCAAAAACTAAGCAAAGACAAGTCTGCTACATTAAGTATCAAGAAGATATAGAGGATATTAGCCATTACAAAAACTAACTGCCACCCAAGAATCTAATTTCCAAGGCCTTTCTAAGCATTGAAGCAAAGGGAAAGAAATCACTTACTCCAGGAGTTGCATGATCAAGGTTCTTCTCTGCTTTCTCAACTTCTGTTTTCAGCTTATCAATTTCAGCTGAAAGCTTACTTTCTTTCTCCCATAAGAACCTAGTCGGGGATAAAAGAAAAAATTGAATCAGTTTGATTACTTGAATAATAGAATACTGATTAGACAAATACTAAATGTTTCAAAGGACATACTTCCTTTCATCCTGCAGTTTATCTCTTTCTGTTTTCTGAGAAATAAACCGAGACTGGGCAATCGAAGATTCCAACTCTTTGATTTCAGCTTTACGTCTTTCAATAGAACCATCCAAGCGCTCCAACTCCTCATTAAGCCCAAAAATTTCCTCCTGAAGTTTTTGCTCCTGAAAATACAAAAGTAAACCAATGTTATCAAAAGATAAAAGCCAGTTATAAAGCAGAATACAATATTTACTTCCCAATAAGAGAATAATGAACTTGTGAGCAAAGAGATATAAGGAAAAGTAAGAAACAAGGAATAGACAAATTATCGGTATATATCATTTAGATTTAATTCCTCCAAAAGTTAGCAAGCATACAAACTTAACAAAAATGTATCCAAGTAAAACTAAGCTGAGTAAACAATTGAAAAGGCAAGAATTCACATCATTTAAACCTGTTATCCAAGTCATAATTGTTTATAACTTATACCCCTGCCAAATATTATGTAGTCCCCCTTCCGTACATACACAAAGCACCAGTGCTGTTTATGAAATGACTTTCCCTTATGAGATATTTCCATGCAGAATCAAATGATAGAAGTGAAACGCTGTCCATTAACCATGTCACACAGAAATGTAACAGCCAACCTTCTAAGATCTCAAAACCAACATTGAAACAAACCTGCGATGAATTTGAATAAAGCACTTTTTCCAAATCCTCAATTTCCTTTTGAAGCCATTTATCACGAGCAGCTTTACTTGAAAACTGAGTAGCACGACCTTGTTTCTGATAAAGAATGCTAAGTTGCTTTTCACGATCCATGATCCTATAAATAATCGGAAACAATAGCATGAAAGAAAGAACATCAACCATAAGACTATTAATTGGAGGGCAGAACCATTCTATTGTTTAGGGAGGAAATTGCTATAAACCACAAGATGGAACTACATAAACCAGTTCTCCATTGCTTTTCAAACCAGCTTTTGGAGTCGATATCACTTTTGGTAAAGGCAATAAAGAACAAGGTTAAAAAAATCTTTTGAATAAAAAGTGTTTTTCAAAGCAACCTTTAGAAAAGCTAAAAAAATAGCTTTTGGTTTTGGATATAAAATTATCAAAATACCATTTAAACATCATTGAACTTTTTTACACTTTCTAACATCAAGTCTAAAACGGACATTTTAACTTTTCACAGAACTTTTCAATCCAACAACAATGGAAATTTTGGCTCAATATCACCAATATAAATGTGCTATACAGATAAAGTTCAACAAAAGAAACACATTTTATACTTAAACCCAAATGACTCTTATGGAGCAAAGTATAAAGCATACACTAGGCTGATCCTTGCACAGTTGTGAATGAAAAAGGCACTCTGCATAACAACAAAAGCTGACATGGGCATCATGCCTATAACAACTTTAAAACAAAAAAGAACATATGTGCACTTGGCATTTGGAGATTTTAGAGGTAGATAAAAGACAGCCCATAGTTATGTGCAACAATATACAATTTTGTACAGACATACCCTTTTGTTATGTTCTCTTCCTTCATTAATTGGTCGTCATACAGCGGTTTAATCCTGTTAAGCTCCTCAGTTGACTCCTGTATTTCCTTCTGCAGCATTTGAAGCTGTTTGACCACATCATCCTGAAAGTCAATATAACACATGCCAAAAATGCTCAACATTTTCCGTTAGTAGAAATGGAATTAATAAGGGCATTCTCTAAAGATAATAATACTTTGGCTTGCATGTTCCCAACCATCCTCTCTTCTAAATCTTTTACATCAAGCTCAAGCGCAGTTTGCTTCTTTATAGCTTCAGCTTGTTGAATTTCTAAGGCTTCTTTATCTTTGTTTAAACCTTGAAGCTCCTTTGTTAGATCTTTAGACATCTTGTCTAAGTCCTTCAACCTTTCATGGGAATCCAGCACAGCATTGTACCTTTCAGATGATTTTTCAGAAACCTTGGTACGAGCTTCTTCTACCTAAATAAAAATGAGGTCAGAGAATGTCAAAAGGAAATGCCATAACAAACATATTGAAGATTCACCATTCATAAAAATCTATAGTTGGTATGATTGTCATAACAATCTGAGCAATAAAACCCACTGTTGGCAAATCAATTTTAAAATAGATGACCACCATGTTCTCTAGCACATTATGGGCTCAGTCTCACAATGTCATCTTGCAGTTTCCTTGCTTCCAAATAATAAATTTAAAATCAAGTAAAACATGTTTTTATTTCATAAGGACCTGACAAGGAGACTAAGATAATAAAAAATGGTATTTAAATTAATTTCACTCCACTAAAAAAAACACAACAAAATTCATCAAATTATGGAAATTCACTATCATCTGCCTTCTAAATATCTATAGGACAAACAGGATGCTATTGGAAACACGTGGGTGGGAATTTTGAGTTCATCGTAACACCTAGGAGTAGATACACAACACAATGTTCTATGAGAAACACATGTGTGAGGTTTTATGTTTATCCTAACAATTAGGATTTAGGTGTAGATACACAACACAATGTGTTATGGGGGAAAACATGGTTGAGTATTTTGAGTTCATCCTAACAGCTTAGTTAAACAGCATATTTATCTTCTTTTTCTGTTTTTTGACATGGATGAAGATCTTGGCGGTGGCAGGAGAGAGGGGGCAAAGTTGGAATGCAAAATAAATACCACAAGTCATAATTTTTCTCAAACATTGTTTTATATTCATCAGGTTATAACATCAACCCTCTGCTCCAAACATAATAAATTATTATTTATTACAACACTGCATGCAATTGTATTGAACCATTGAGAAGGTAGTCAGATCCAATTAGCACTGTGTCGACCTGAGACATATTGAGAACAAATGCTCTGAACTATAATAAAGAGTGGATTAGACATAGGTGACAAATCCAAAATAGAACTCAATCAGTCAAAGATATAATTTTCTTATTGTGCCTGACTGAGAAAAAGACTGAGAGAGCAAGACAGGACAAACTAACATGATGTGTGCTCACATACAGGGGGAGGAGAAAGAATGAAAGATACAGAGGAAAGGAAACAAAACTTGAAGGAACAGAAAAGAGAATATGCAAGCACATAGAAGGATGCATCTACAAAAATAAATAAAACTCAGGCTTTCTAGTTATGGATCATACTGAATTGGCAACGATACTAAATTACTTATGGATCATACTGAGTGCATTAAAATCTAAAAAAAACACAGGTTTCTTTACCAAATATGTGCAATAGTTAACACCCTTAAATAGCAGTAACAATGTCCAAAGTACCTAATACTAAACTGACCTCTTCCAATTTTCGTCGCGCATCTTGAAGTTCTTTATCATAAATGGTATATTCTAGTGACTTTCTCTGCTTGTCAAGCTGCTGATACTTTCTAAGCTCTTCTTTCTCTTCGTCCAGTTCTCTCAATCTCTCATCTAAATACTGGACAACTTGTATTATCTGCTTCCTTTTATTTCCTGCTCAACAGAAAAGATAAATGAATGAATGTAGCAAAGAAAAAAATGCAAAGGCAGACACTACGATAATAAACTATTCATAGACAGAAAGAGAGAGAAATCATAATGACTTGCCAGTTTCCTGCATGATTTTCAAACTTTCACGGCGTCTCTCTTCATAAACTCGAGTACCACCGATTTCTTTCAGCAAGTCCAGCCTCTCAGAATCTTTCATCAGTGTTAATGATGCTATCTATAGACCAGACAACAATTACTTTACAAATTAACGTAGAAAAAGAAGCAGCAACAGCTCCGCAGAATATGACTTCAGCAACGCATGCAGTACTATGAGATTAAATACCAGACCCACATACCTTGCCTTGTTGAACAACATAATAAGGATTAGAACGAGAGAACCCAGCACTTTCCAGTAAATTCATAACTTCTGTTTTCCTGCACGTGAACATCTTGTTTTATTAAAAAAATGTTTTCTGTAAAGGTCATACAGCAAATTCATAATATATATATATATACTTTAAATTACTAGAAGAAGATGAACAAGCTCACGTAATATGTTTTCCATCCAAGAAATACTCATCCTTCTTCAACCCAATTGTTCGACGTAGACGTACCTCCTCCCTGTCAACCTGCTCAAAAGAGAAAGAATGATAAACGATTTAATACTAGGATAACCTGAATCACACCCTTGTTTTCGGCCTTGACAAGTGTGCTCAGACTCAATTCATATAATATTGAACACATTTCAAATCTAGTTTCCATGACATAATATGGCAGCATAAATTTGTTAATGAGAATTACTATAGCAAACACACACTACAATTTTCATTATACCGCCAAGCTATATATTGATCATAAACTTGCTGTGGCAGCAAATAGAAGAACTCCCAAACTAAATCAAGATCAGAATCAGGCTTGTTGATCACACAAGGTTTGATAATTTTAGAGAATGTGAATTGTGGTTATCATATAATCACTTCGTGGACATTAATTATTAGTGATTTTGAACAACATTGAAATGGTTAACTTATACTCCATGAAGCATTCAGAAATGTTGACCTTGTCTTGATGTCCAAAAATGGAGCATTATCATTTGAAAGAATGATAGCAAAATGTATAAAATGGTTATATTGTCCGTAGAGAGCAAAAGAATATCGTATCAAAATGATTCAACTTAAATTTCTAAGACAGGGAGAGAAAGCATTGACCAATAAATTTTCAAACAACCAAATTAAAAACAACACGATATTTAAAGAAGAAGAATGATAAAACAAGAATATCACAAACATTCATCTAAAAGGATAAAATATAAATGTTCTTCCCCACAACCTTGCTCGGCTAAAGAAAAGATTAAGTGAAAAGTGAGAAGTAGCAAATTATTACCGGGATACGATTGTCAAAATTATCAAAAACAATCTCCACAAATGCAGATACAACTTGGTGTCCTGCACCTTCCTGTTTGAATAGTGGCATGCATTAAAAACGACAAGCAAATAGGAAACATAGTTGAAAGTTGAAACAGAATAAATGTATTCCAAGACATACGTGTAGCAGAGCATGCCTATCTTCACTGCGCAGATTTTGGAAGAGGTCACTTAAAACAAAACGAATTGCTAAAAAAAAGTAAAACAAGGAGCAAGTACAAACTACAAAGTCACTTTATTCGAATAACAAAGTTAAACAGATAGAAGTGAAATAATATGATCAAAGAAAAGTAACCGTGGAAAAAATTTGTTTTGCCAGAACCATTAGCACCAACTGCAAAGCAATTATTTAAAAAAAAATACATGTTAGATGTAAAATTAAAAGATTACATATTATAACCCACACATCAAGTTAGCTAGACTAAAAGATTTTACAAAACACGAAAACATAAATTGCTATATAATACTTCAGTTTCTTTGATAACGGGAATTCTCCATGCACACATTGTAATTTACCAACCACAGAAAGGGGAAAATTCAACTAGCAATTTTGAAGTAAATTCGACATTACCAACACAATTAACTTTTGGACTGAAAGGCTCAGTAGCAATCTGCTCCCTGTAGCTTTTGAACCCTTCAATAATAATCTAGATTCATATAGAAGAAAATGAGAAAAAGATCATCAAAAATGAACTGAATGCATAAATTCCAAAATTAATAAACCAACAACAGCACATAGAACTAATGATCACCTGTTTTATAAACATGATGATCTGCCAAATTAGCAAGCCTCTGTAAACGAAATTATAAAAAAAAAAAAAAGGTCAGTAGCATTAAAGAAAATATAGATATGATACATTACCTGAAATTTGAGTATGCTCTCCAGAAAGAAAGAAATTGAAAGAAAAAAACAACGAGAAAGCTCATAGAAGATAACATTCCCGATCATGAAAATGGCATTGAAATCCATGAGCAGAAGCTAGGGTTTCTAGCGCAATGAAAACCAAATCAAGAAATAAAATAAAACCCTAGCCAAACAACAAATAACCAGCGAATTAAGCGGAAAATAACACAATATCTCATGAAATTTTACACCAGGATTCCTAACAACAACTTCAATCATTTTTAAAAAAATAGACACTAAAAAAGCTTGAGAAAATTGTAGAGGGGGAAACTAAGAAAATAACGTCATAAGAGAAATTACCAGTAAAAGCAGGCTAATCTAGCTTGTGTGCTCCAGAGAAGAAAATGGAGTAAGGAATTTGACTTGCAGTAAATGGAAGACTAGGCAGACGATTAATTTTTCGATTTTTTCCCGTTGCTTTTGTGTTGCCCCGATTCTGAAGTTAGCTTTGTATTTATATTGCGTAGGCTAAGGGGTGTGCGCACGTGCCGAAGTCTAGTGGGAGAGACTTAGCCAAAGATATGCAAAAATTTGAGCGGCAAAAACTGAATTGTGTCCGAGTTTTGTTACGGCGCGTCAAAAACGGGTATATTAATTCCAGAATTCAATTTAATGCCATGTCAATAAAATAAAAGTGAACAAAAGATATGTCAAGGTCAAAAGATATGTTGGATTCTTTGGTGGTGACGAAATTGATTATTGTTCGCTAATAATTACACTGAATTAAGGTCAATTTTGGAAGAATGTTTAATATTGTTGGATCTATGGATTCAAATGTTGTATCACTGAAAAATAAATTCATACCTAAGTAGACTGTTTTACAACAAGGTTGGGTGAAGG
Source organism: Abelmoschus esculentus (assembly GCA_035048815.1). Taxonomy (NCBI): domain Eukaryota; kingdom Viridiplantae; phylum Streptophyta; class Magnoliopsida; order Malvales; family Malvaceae; genus Abelmoschus; species Abelmoschus esculentus. The sequence continues at coordinate 2,164,550 of JAUCBN010000025.1, forward strand.
TCAATGTTGATGGTGTTGTTTGTTTTAGGGACTCCTCTTCAGCATGTGGCAAGATGATATGGGATGTATCTGGACAATGATTGATTGGGTTTTCTAGAAGTCTGGGTTCTTGTCTTATTATATTTGCAGAATTATGGGGTGTTCATGATGCTTTAAAACATGCTTGGAGTATGGGTTGTCGACAGATCTTCATTGAAATAGATAGCGTTGATGTTGCAAGTATGTTTAGTAGAAAACATAAAGCTCTTTGTGGTAATACACTCGCTTCAGAGGTTCGTCGAATGATCAATTTGGATTAGGATGTTAGATTTTGCAAAATTAATCATGATCAAAATAGAATTACGGATGTGTTGGCTAGATCCAATCGTGGAAGACCGGTAGGCAGGAAGCCCCAGCGAAAGTTCTCTGGATGGTCGAGCTGCAATGGGACACCTTGGGAAATGGGGTGGTTGCAAGTAGACCTTTGCCCAACATCGAAGGGCGTGTTGGGCTTGATGATGTAGCTCGATGAATAACCGATTAAACACGCCAAGTGGTGGAGAAGTGGCAATTTGGGTGGTTTGTTGTGGAAGCAAAAAGATAGACAATGAACACAAAGATTTTAGAGTGGTTCGGCCTTCGAACAAGCACCTACATCCACTACCTTAGCTTCCCACTAAGGATTTCCCAAATTCACTAAGAATTTCAACCTTTTGAGGAACAAAGGGATAACCTTACAATCCTAAACTCAAACCCGAATCTAGCATCCAAAGTTCACAACCCGAACTTTGAGAATTCACTCAAACAAGAGAAACTTAGAAAACTTGTTTAATCCTTCTAACAAGGCTAATGTTTGCAATCTAAGCACTCACCCAATTCCTAATACACTTGAGCATACATTGACAATTGAGCTCACAAGTGTTTTGTCTATCTAAAGATGAGAATCAAGCTCTAAGACAATTCTTGAATCATAATGTTGTTTACAATGAAGCATTAGTCTTCTCTTGATGCTTGAGGCTTCCTTTTATCATCCCAAATGAGCTTCTAGCCGTTTATGACCGTTGGGGATGTTTTGGAGCCGTTTGGAGCAGATTTCAAGGCATATTTCTTCTTTTGGTGCAGGCGGTATCGATACCCCTTAAACCAGTATCGAAACACCCTCTTTGGGAAATAGCCGTTGACCTGTATATATGAACAGGTATCGATACCAGTATCGATACCGCTCCTAGCCGTTGGGTTTTTTCATAAAAACGTTTATGACCGTTGGGGATGTTTAGAAACCGGTATCGAAACCAAACATCACAGTGGTGAAAAGGTATCGATACCAGTATCGATACCACTGTGATTTTGCCTTTGAAAACATGTCATTGAAGAACAGGTATCGAAACACCTTGAAGGTGTATCGGAACACCTGGGTTAAAAACCCTTCTTTGGTTTCTTTAAATCATTTAAAACATATTTAAAATCTCTCAAAAACATCTTAAATATATTTTCAAGTAGTTTGGACATAAGAAACATTTTTGAAGTATTTTCAAATTAGTCCAAAACTATTTTTCAATTATTATATCAAAACATTAGTTCTACAATCTTCCCCTTTTTGATATAATAAAACCAACTTTAAAAATTGTTTTTGAGTTTCTCCCCCTTTGTGAAATAAACCATTTGAATAAGAGAATAATGATTCAAAAACTTTAAAGCTCCCCCTTACTCAACAAATTAAAAAATTAATTTTTCACAACATTCTTCCCCTTTTTGTTATATCAAAAATGGTTCAAACCAAGTTTGAAAATCTTTAAAGCTCGTAACATAGGAGAGTTTTAAAATATCAATTGTTTTAAAAAACAAATATCAAAACTTAGTTTATGAAAACAAAAAACTCCCCCTTACTCAAGGCATCAATAAGATATTAGTCCAACATATATGATAATCTAGTTTAAACAAAAGATAAACAAAATTAAAGCTAAAACTAGATTTTACCACACTTGAACTCAAGGGAGGATGTGAAGCCTTCCTTCTTCAAGTGTCATTCTTGTGTGTATGGAGCTCCCCCTTAATCTTGCACTTTGATGCTCATACCTCCATCACACCTACAATAAAAGAATCAAGTAATTTTTGGTATCCAAATTGCTTTGGATCCTTTAACGTTAGTAGTACAAATTTTAGTCCCCTTAGGAATCCATTTTTCAATTTCATCCTTTTTAGTTGAAGTGATTAGTCCTTTTGGGACCCAAACACTTCTAAAACATTTTCCACCAATAAATATAGGAGCACTGGATTGTCTCATGTAAAAATTTGATTTTCCCAAATCATTTTCTTTTGAAGTTCTTTGGAAATCAAATCTTTTTCCTTTTTAAGATCATCTAAAACAATTTGATGATCTTTTTCCATCTTTTGAAGCAAATTTTGTAAATCGAAAACTTTAAGCTCAAAATCTTTTAATTTTGCTTCAAATTCAAAATTGGTTTTTGAAAGCAAATCATTTTCTAATTTAAGCTTTGAAATCATCTTTTTGTTTTTAGAAAATGAAATCTTAAATTCAAAAGCCAATTTATCATAGGCTTCTTGTAACTCATCAAATGAATATGAATTTGAACTAGAAGAGTTAGAAGTTACCTCCCCCTCATTGAGGGCCATCAAGCATAGGTTGGCTTCTTCATTTTCGGTGGAGTCCCCATCACTCCAAGTAGCCACATATGCTTGTTTCTTTGAAGATGATCCCCTCATGATAGACTTGTGGGAGTCCTTCATCTTCTTCTTTGATTCGTGCTTTGAAGATTTCTTACTTTTATTCCTCACGAATCGATCGAAATCTATGAAGAGTTGGGCAAGCTCTTCATCTCCTTCACTATCCTCCTCACTTGAATATTCAAGGTGGATGCACTTGGAGGATTTGAGAGCAATGGTGTTGACATTTACACCAAGCTCTTGAACCTTTTTCTTCCCCATCAATCTAATCTCTTCCTTCTTCTCCTCCTCTTCTCTTCCTTTCATCATAATTTGATGTGTGAGGAGTGACCCCATGAGTTCATCAAGCTTGAGAGTCTTCAAATTTTTTGCTTCGATGATGGCGGTCCTTTTTGAGTCCCATGACTCGGGAAGGGAATAGATGAGCTTACGAACAAGCTTCTCCTCTGGAATGATCTCTCCATATCCTCTAAGTCCATTGGTGATGGTGGAGAATCGATCGAACATCTTTGCTATGTCCTCTTCCGGATTCATCTTGAAGTTCTCATACTCTTAGTTGAGGAGTCCAATCTTGGTCTCCTTTACTTCGTTTGTTCCCTCGTATGTAACTTCGAGCATGTCCCAAACTTTCTTGGCACTCTCACAAGAAGATATCTTCTCATAGATGCTTGGATGGAATGCACAAACAAGAATGTGCAAAGCCTTGTGATTTAGCACCATCTTCTTGCGATCTTCCACGCTCCATTCCGCCTTTATTCCTTTTGGCACAAACGGTCCATCTTCAACTATATCCCATAGCTTATAATCTCTTGAATTGATGAAATACTCCATCCTTATCTTCCATTGGGAGTAGTTGGACCCGTCAAAGAAAGGTGGTTTGTCAATGGATTGCGCCATGAGTTGTCGGTTGATCGGTAATTGGTCGAGCTCTCTGGATCTTCTCAATAGGATGTTAATCCCTCTCGATTGAGCCTCGCTCTGATACCAATTGTTGGGCTTGATGATGTAGCTCGATGAATAACCGATTAAACACGCCAAGTGGTGGAGAAGTGGCAATTTGGGTGGTTTGTTGTGGAAGCAAAAAGATAGACAATGAACACAAAGATTTTAGAGTGGTTCGGCCTTCGAACAAGCACCTACATCCACTACCTTAGCTTCCCACTAAGGATTTCCCAAATTCACTAAGAATTTCAACCTTTTGAGGAACAAAGGGATAACCTTACAATCCTAAACTCAAACCCGAATCTAGCATCCAAAGTTCACAACCCGAACTTTGAGAATTCACTCAAACAAGAGAAACTTAGAAAACTTGTTTAATCCTTCTAACAAGGCTAATGTTTGCAATCTAAGCACTCACCCAATTCCTAATACACTTGAGCATACATTGACAATTGAGCTCACAAGTGTTTTGTCTATCTAAAGATGAGAATCAAGCTCTAAGACAATTCTTGAATCATAATGTTGTTTACAATGAAGCATTAGTCTTCTCTTGATGCTTGAGGCTTCCTTTTATCATCCCAAATGAGCTTCTAGCCGTTTATGACCGTTGGGGATGTTTTGGAGCCGTTTGGAGCAGATTTCAAGGCATATTTCTTCTTTTGGTGCAGGCGGTATCGATACCCCTTAAACCAGTATCGAAACACCCTCTTTGGGAAATAGCCGTTGACCTGTATATATGAACAGGTATCGATACCAGTATCGATACCGCTCCTAGCCGTTGGGTTTTTTCATAAAAACGTTTATGACCGTTGGGGATGTTTAGAAACCGGTATCGAAACCAAACATCACAGTGGTGAAAAGGTATCGATACCAGTATCGATACCACTGTGATTTTGCCTTTGAAAACATGTCATTGAAGAACAGGTATCGAAACACCTTGAAGGTGTATCGGAACACCTGGGTTAAAAACCCTTCTTTGGTTTCTTTAAATCATTTAAAACATATTTAAAATCTCTCAAAAACATCTTAAATATATTTTCAAGTAGTTTGGACATAAGAAACATTTTTGAAGTATTTTCAAATTAGTCCAAAACTATTTTTCAATTATTATATCAAAACATTAGTTCTACAATCTTCCCCTTTTTGATATAATAAAACCAACTTTAAAAATTGTTTTTGAGTTTCTCCCCCTTTGTGAAATAAACCATTTGAATAAGAGAATAATGATTCAAAAACTTTAAAGCTCCCCCTTACTCAACAAATTAAAAAATTAATTTTTCACAACATTCTTCCCCTTTTTGTTATATCAAAAATGGTTCAAACCAAGTTTGAAAATCTTTAAAGCTCGTAACATAGGAGAGTTTTAAAATATCAATTGTTTTAAAAAACAAATATCAAAACTTAGTTTATGAAAACAAAAAACTCCCCCTTACTCAAGGCATCAATAAGATATTAGTCCAACATATATGATAATCTAGTTTAAACAAAAGATAAACAAAATTAAAGCTAAAACTAGATTTTACCACACTTGAACTCAAGGGAGGATGTGAAGCCTTCCTTCTTCAAGTGTCATTCTTGTGTGTATGGAGCTCCCCCTTAATCTTGCACTTTGATGCTCATACCTCCATCACACCTACAATAAAAGAATCAAGTAATTTTTGGTATCCAAATTGCTTTGGATCCTTTAACGTTAGTAGTACAAATTTTAGTCCCCTTAGGAATCCATTTTTCAATTTCATCCTTTTTAGTTGAAGTGATTAGTCCTTTTGGGACCCAAACACTTCTAAAACATTTTCCACCAATAAATATAGGAGCACTGGATTGTCTCATGTAAAAATTTGATTTTCCCAAATCATTTTCTTTTGAAGTTCTTTGGAAATCAAATCTTTTTCCTTTTTAAGATCATCTAAAACAATTTGATGATCTTTTTCCATCTTTTGAAGCAAATTTTGTAAATCGAAAACTTTAAGCTCAAAATCTTTTAATTTTGCTTCAAATTCAAAATTGGTTTTTGAAAGCAAATCATTTTCTAATTTAAGCTTTGAAATCATCTTTTTGTTTTTAGAAAATGAAATCTTAAATTCAAAAGCCAATTTATCATAGGCTTCTTGTAACTCATCAAATGAATATGAATTTGAACTAGAAGAGTTAGAAGTTACCTCCCCCTCATTGAGGGCCATCAAGCATAGGTTGGCTTCTTCATTTTCGGTGGAGTCCCCATCACTCCAAGTAGCCACATATGCTTGTTTCTTTGAAGATGATCCCCTCATGATAGACTTGTGGGAGTCCTTCATCTTCTTCTTTGATTCGTGCTTTGAAGATTTCTTACTTTTATTCCTCACGAATCGATCGAAATCTATGAAGAGTTGGGCAAGCTCTTCATCTCCTTCACTATCCTCCTCACTTGAATATTCAAGGTGGATGCACTTGGAGGATTTGAGAGCAATGGTGTTGACATTTACACCAAGCTCTTGAACCTTTTTCTTCCCCATCAATCTAATCTCTTCCTTCTTCTCCTCCTCTTCTCTTCCTTTCATCATAATTTGATGTGTGAGGAGTGACCCCATGAGTTCATCAAGCTTGAGAGTCTTCAAATTTTTTGCTTCGATGATGGCGGTCCTTTTTGAGTCCCATGACTCGGGAAGGGAATAGATGAGCTTACGAACAAGCTTCTCCTCTGGAATGATCTCTCCATATCCTCTAAGTCCATTGGTGATGGTGGAGAATCGATCGAACATCTTTGCTATGTCCTCTTCCGGATTCATCTTGAAGTTCTCATACTCTTAGTTGAGGAGTCCAATCTTGGTCTCCTTTACTTCGTTTGTTCCCTCGTATGTAACTTCGAGCATGTCCCAAACTTTCTTGGCACTCTCACAAGAAGATATCTTCTCATAGATGCTTGGATGGAATGCACAAACAAGAATGTGCAAAGCCTTGTGATTTAGCACCATCTTCTTGCGATCTTCCACGCTCCATTCCGCCTTTATTCCTTTTGGCACAAACGGTCCATCTTCAACTATATCCCATAGCTTATAATCTCTTGAATTGATGAAATACTCCATCCTTATCTTCCATTGGGAGTAGTTGGACCCGTCAAAGAAAGGTGGTTTGTCAATGGATTGCGCCATGAGTTGTCGGTTGATCGGTAATTGGTCGAGCTCTCTGGATCTTCTCAATAGGATGTTAATCCCTCTCGATTGAGCCTCGCTCTGATACCAATTGTTGGGCTTGATGATGTAGCTCGATGAATAACCGATTAAACACGCCAAGTGGTGGAGAAGTGGCAATTTGGGTGGTTTGTTGTGGAAGCAAAAAGATAGACAATGAACACAAAGATTTTAGAGTGGTTCGGCCTTCGAACAAGCACCTACATCCACTACCTTAGCTTCCCACTAAGGATTTCCCAAATTCACTAAGAATTTCAACCTTTTGAGGAACAAAGGGATAACCTTACAATCCTAAACTCAAACCCGAATCTAGCATCCAAAGTTCACAACCCGAACTTTGAGAATTCACTCAAACAAGAGAAACTTAGAAAACTTGTTTAATCCTTCTAACAAGGCTAATGTTTGCAATCTAAGCACTCACCCAATTCCTAATACACTTGAGCATACATTGACAATTGAGCTCACAAGTGTTTTGTCTATCTAAAGATGAGAATCAAGCTCTAAGACAATTCTTGAATCATAATGTTGTTTACAATGAAGCATTAGTCTTCTCTTGATGCTTGAGGCTTCCTTTTATCATCCCAAATGAGCTTCTAGCCGTTTATGACCGTTGGGGATGTTTTAGAGCCGTTTGGAGCAGACTTCAAGGCATATTTCTTCTTCTAGTGCAGGCGGTATCGATACCCCTTAAACCGGTATCGAAACACCCTCTTTGGGAAATAGCCGTTGACCTGTATATATGAACAGGTATCGATACCAGTATCGATACCGCTCCTAGCCGTTGGGTTTTTTCATAAAAACGTTTATGACCGTTGGGGATGTTTAGAAACCGGTATCGAAACCAAACATCACAGTGGTGAAAAGGTATCGATACCAGTATCGATACCACTGTGATTTTGCCTTTGAAAACATGTCATTGAAGAACAGATATCGAAACACCTTGAAGGTGTATTGAAACATCTGGGTTAAAAACCCTTCTTTGGTTTATTTAAATCATTTAAAACATATTTAAAATCTCTAAAAAACATCTTAAATATATTTTCAAGTAGTTTGGACATAAGAAACATTTTTGAAGTATTTTCAAATTAGTCCAAAACTATTTTTCAATTATTATATCAAAACATTAGTTCTACAGGGCGGCCCCAGTTAGAGGGCGAGTTTTGGGAGAATTGCTCACTAGTTCCTGGCTAATATAAAGAAGGGAAAGAGTTTCCTCCCCATGCACGAGGGCGTGCATGAATCAAGTGGGGGGGATTGTCACGGTCCGTGTGTCATAACAACGCGGGAGAGAAACAATTTATACGGTTGCACCATCTATTGTATATGATCTAATCAATGAAGGATTTTAATCTCTTCTCTTCTTTACACAATCAAAAAAATATCTTAAAAAAAGGAGAAAATTGATATAATAATAGATAAAGTGATACGTAAATAATAAAAAATAATAACTGTTTTTGTTAAAAAAAACTTATTTATCAAAATAACTTAAAAATTTTCAAATATGCAAGAAAATAATTAGCCGTTATACTAATTTGGAAATTTTAAAAACTTATAAAATTGAATAACGTTATTATTATTTAAAAAATAATTACAATAAAATATAAACACAAGTAAAGGATAAAATAAACACACAAAAAATAGGTAAAACAAAAGTTTAGACGTATGAATTGATATAGACAATATAAAATAAATTATAATAGTTATTTGAACGAAAATGTATTTACTATTTGTTAAAGAAATTTAACGAAGTGTTCAAACCACCACAATTATAAACACTATTCTTTTTAAAAAAGAATTAGTGTAGTTGTCTGTTATTTATGATCCCAAGTTTAAATTTTATTAATTGTAAGAGTTTATTAATTGTTTGGTCTTTTGGATATCTTCGTTTTATTGTGAAAATTGATAGTAAGGAGACATATAACTGTTTATTGTCTAACGACCCGATGATCTTATCTTCTCTAAAGACATATAGTGTCGCTTCTTTGTAAAAGTTGAGAAGTACGTTTTAATTGTATGAGACGTGGTTATAATATGATAGCAGATAAACTTGTTAAGTTGGCCAAAAACTTTTTAAATAACTATCATACGTTTCTTAAACATTCATTTTCAGTGATTAAGACTCTTCAGAATGTTATGATTACGACATTGGTATGCATGATACTACTATTCTATGTAATAATAGTTAGCTTCTATCTTGTTTTGACTTGTTTGATCATATGACCTTATCTTACTTTTGTTTATCTTTGTAATCTGGGATTACGAATACTCTTCTCTTTCATATAAATTAAATAGTTTTTTAATGAAGTTCATACTACTCTCCTTTTATTAGAAAACAACAACAAAACGATCGACTTTATAAAAAAAAAACTAATCTTCATAAAAACAATAAAATCAAATATTTATTTTAAAAATATAAAAAAATAAGACGATAAAAGAATAAAAATAAAACAAAAAGGAAGGTGGGAAGAATTAAAGGAGGAAGAGAAGAATAAAACTCATTCTGTCTCAAAAATAATATTTTTAATTTATTTTTTAATTTATATTTATATTTTTAATTTATAATTATTTAAAATTTATTATTGATAAAATAAAATATATATTAAAGATATTTGATTAAATATATTTTAAATATATATTTTAAAAAAATTAATAAATTTATGATTAAAATTAAAAAAATATTTTTAAAAATTTAATAAGATTTTTTAGAGAAGGTCCTGGCCCATTTTATACCGAGTACAAAATTATACCGCTAAGAACGAAACACTGAAAATAACATAAAATTAATAAAATTCCGAAAATACCCATTTCTCAAATAACGACTCTCGTCAAACCTCTATTTATTCGTCTCGACTCTCGACCACGTTCAGAATTCAGATGATCTCTCCCGATAGCTATTCCTCAGTACTATAAAACCACCCCCATTTCCCCCCTCCAAAGAAGGGTAACAAAAATCTTCTCTCTTATTTCAACAACTATCCGATTTACTTCTCAATTCCATAGCCATGACCTCTGCATCCATCGATGTACTCTCTTTCTCTCTTATTTCTCTCCTTCCTTTTTCTTTGGAATTGTTTTGTTTTTGGTTATAATTGCTGCATTGGAGGTTTCTTTAGGGTTTTAGTCATTTTCTTGAAAATATTCTTGATTACTTTTTTGTCAGAAACAAGAACTTGATTACTCCTTTCTTGTCAGAAACAACAAGACGAGGAAATGCGTGAGCCACACTCTGATTTGACCGACGATTACCAGCCAATGGAAGGTACTCTTTTTCTTGGAAAATTATTTTGAGAATTCTACTTATTTGAATAGCTTGTGTCAATGCAAGTTCCAAAAATATCGTTCTTGTTTTTTTTGGGCATCATTGGAAAAAAGGGTTCGATTTTGTTGCGATTCTTGTGATCTTTCGTACCAATTTGTTGCTTGTTAGTTGTATCTCAAACGGATACCGAAAATATCGTGGAGAATCAATCAGTCGAGGATCCTCTTTCATCAAGATTCACGTGGAAGATTGATAACTTCTCTAGGCTAAACACTAAGAAGCATTATTATTCAGATGTTTTTGTCGTTGGTGATTATAAATGGTACAATGCTTATTCCCTTGTTGATGTTACTCACCCCTTTTCCACCTTGATTTTCTGTTTTGCGGTAGTAGTTGAGGATTGATGATCTTGGTTTTGAAATTCTTAGGCGATTATTGATATTTCCGAAGGGTAACGACATGGATCACTTGTCTATATATTTGGATGTTGCTGACTCAGAAAGTTTACACTACGGGTGGAGTAGATATGCACAGTTCAGTTTGACTGTTATTAATCAAGTTCATAATAAATATTCAATCAGAAAAGGTATAACCCTTTTACCTTGCTGTCCATACACTTACGGTTTAAGTAATCCTTTTGGGTATTAAAGGATACCGAGTTTGTTTCTGGATTTAGATAGTTTGTAATATGGTTGCCAAAATATGATGATTTGATTTGTATAGGAAATTGCATTGGCATCATTTTCCCCCAATACAAGAACGTCACATATTGGTAATTTTGTTCTATTATGTCGAAGAGTATGCTTTTGTTACCCTCCGATGAACAGATTAATATGGACTTGATGCAACTAAAGGCAGCTCATATCTGGTTACTTATCACACGTGAAAGAAATGATACAGTTTGACACATTTATGATGCTCTTGATTCAATCTGGTTTTCTCGATTCATTATTTGTTTTGGTGATTAGGAGATTCAACTATTTTCGGCTGATAATATTTATTTATTTTTAAAGTTTAGAGGATACTATCAGCACTATGTATTATGACCTTAATCTCTTTTAAAATTCCTTTTTTGTCCTTGTGAGAACAATGCTTTCCTTTTATGTATAGTATCTGATCTATGTTCTTTTTTGTGAAACAAATTCAAAATCTATACATAGCTTACTTTGCATCTTGCAGACGCACAACATCAGTTTAATGCAAAAGGAAGTGATTATGGTTTTGCATCCTTTATGCCCCTTGGTGAGTTATATGATCTTTGCAAAGGGTATCTTGTGAACGACACATTGATTGTTGAAGCAGAGGTTGTTGTCCGCCAAATTGAGGATTACGGGGCATATGACTCAAAGAAAGAATCTGGTTATGTTGGTCTTAAGAATCAAGGAGCAACATGTTACATGAACTCTCTGCTCCAAACTCTCTATCACATTCCTTACTTCAGGAAGGTAATTGCTCATGCACTATATTTTGTTGAACTGATGTGTTTTTAGTTTAGTATAGCTAATGTGTTGGATGTTAAGTTTCAGGCAGTTTATCATATGCCTACAACTGAGAATGATATGCCATCTGGAAGCATTCCTCTTGCTCTGCAGAGTTTGTTTTATAAACTCCAGTACAGTGACAGCAGTGTTGCAACGAAAAAGCTGACTAAATCTTTTGGATGGGACACATATGACTCTTTCATGCAGCACGATGTTCAAGAACTTAACAGAGTCCTATGTGAAAAACTTGAAGATAAAATGAAGGTGTAAAGCTTCAATCATTTTTCATTCCGAATTTATTCTAATGTGAAACCAAAGTCATAGACTCATAGTTTTGATCGCTTCTCTTGTGCCACCAGGGAACTGTTGTGGAGGGCACCATACAGAAATTGTTTGCAGGGCACCATATGAACTACATTGAGTGCATTAATGTGGATTATAAATCTACAAGGAAGGAGTCATTTTATGGTATTTTTTCTTCTTCTGAAATGACTGGTTGGGGTTTAATGAGTCTTGTACACCATGTGATGCTAATTTATCTTTGCCTATACCAGACCTTCAGCTTGATGTTAAAGACTGTCGAGATGTATATGCTTCTTTTGACAAGTATGTAGAAGTTGAGTGTCTTGAAGGTGATAATAAATATCGTGCTGGGCAATACGGGTTGCAGGTAATCTTTTGTTGTAAGCTGGTAAGAGAATGGTTTGAGCATGCACTAGAATTAACTTGATTACAGACAACTTTGCTTTCAGTTAGATCAGTGTTCATTAGTTACAAGAGTTGGAAAAGAGGCTGCTATTTGGCCCCACGCATGAAGCGTTAATTTGTTTTTTGTATTGTGTTTGCCTGTTCAGCATCATATCTAATTACATGTTACATATTTTCCCATTTAAAGGACTGCATTGATTTAGGGTGACATTATTTCAGGATGCTAAGAAGGGTGTGTTGTTCAGTGATTTCCCTCCGGTCCTTCAACTTCAGCTTAAACGATTTGAATATGATTTTTTGCGAGACACCATGGTCAAGGTCAGTGTAGTTATAACATCTTAGCTTTATGTGGTTCTATTTAATCTATGAGTCATCTGCAGTCCAAGAGCCTCAATTATTAGTGCTTAATGCTTTTCAAATATATTAAAACCATTTCCTTTTCACAGAGTATAGAACTCATTAGTTCTATCTTCTTGTTTAACTCTTACTATACCCAAACAAATGTTGCAAATGATAATCGATATCTTGAGTTCTAAAATCGGTTGGCTTGTTATTTTACAGTTTTAAATTTAAATGAATTATTTTAGGTGTGGGTGTGGTTGTCCAAAGTCCAAACCAGTATAGTCAGTATTGTTCTGTTTTTATTATAAATCGAAATGGTACCAGTATCATGCCATTTGGATTTTTTTTTCTGGTCTTACCTTTCATAACTGCCAGTTGGTTAGTATAGAAAAGAATAAGAAATGACGAGTTTACCTTTTCTTTCTTAAAAAAAAATCGTGTATCAAGATAAGTACCATACTAAGTGGATACTGTTTTGAAACAAAACTTTCTACTAATTTTGTAGATTAATGACCATTATGAGTTCCCTTTGCAACTTGACCTTGATCGAGTTGATGGAAAATACTTATCACCTGAAGCAGATAGGAGTGTTCGGAATTTTTACACGCTTCACAGGTCCCTATAACAATAAGCTTTTATCCTGTCTCCTCTGTTTGTTCCTTTCAGTGTTCTGATAGTTGTTAGGTAGAGAAGTTGCTGATGCACGGTTTTTATGGGCTGGAAATATTATTTTATGGTTTTTTATGCTTATAATAATGTATGATACATCTTTGAGTTCGTTTACAGTGTCCTTGTTCATAGCGGTGGTGTACATGGGGGACATTATTATGCATATATCAGGCCGACTCTTTCTAATCAGTGGTATGTATCTTTGGACGTGTTTATCTGCCTATTCATTGAGAGTCTTAAGATGATTTTAGAAGAAATTTCACTTTTTGAAGTTTTATAAACGGCTAAATATGTGTATGTGGCCTTGATGGACAGTCTTTCTTGGTGGACCAACTGTTGACAAATTTGGTGGTACCATTCAAGTATTAGAGTGCGAATCACATGGAAATTTTATCAATTGCTTCAGTCAAATTGGCGCATATGTTCTTCTAAGAAAAAAAATGTCAGATAGTTTCTAAATTGGAAAAAAGAATGAACTATTAAATTCTTAGGCTGTTGCATGATTGTTAAATTAGCCAATGACGATGGTATTGAAGGTACTGTGTTTACATCTTACATATGCCTGCTTTGCCTAGGAACCAGAGTGGTGAGGATATTACTTGTATATAGTTATTGTATTCATTTTTTTGAAAGAATATAGTTATTGTATTCAACTTGTGTGATTCAGGTATAAATTTGATGATGAAAGAGTAACCAAAGAAGATATGGAAAGGGCATTAGAGGAGCAGTATGGTGGGGAAGAGGTACCTTTTGTTGAACATTTTTTAAAGAGCTTTTCCTATTCAGCTTTTCAACTTTAAATTATAGGTATCTTTAGTTTTGATTTTAACGGAATTTCCTTATGATGTGACAGTTACCCCAGATGAATCCAGGATTCAATAATACTAAATCTACCAAATATTCAAATGCATACATGCTGGTGTATATACGAGAAAGTGACAAAGACAAGATAATATGTAATGTGGATGAGAAGGATATTGCAGAACATCTTAGGGTAAGATGCTCCCAACTAGGGTTGAGTGACAGTTTTATGGTTCCAATGGTCCTAAAGGGTGTCGAGTAATATGATTTCAAGTAACTTGTCAACTAAGAAAGTGTATGTCAACACATTGAATAGAATGATTCTTCTCAAGCTTGGCTGGCTTGAAGAAAACAATGTTCTTCAATATGGTTGTCTGTCTCTTGGGTTGCTTTATCAAGAGCAATCACAAATGAGCTTCTTACCAAGCTGATATAAAGCGAGTTTGAGTAGTCTTTTTTGTCTTAAGAATTATTTGAGATCCCTTCCTGACAATCTAATATGAAATGCTTGACAACTTCTCCAGGAGAGATCGAAGAAAAAACAAGAAGAAAAAGAACATAAAAAGATAGAGAAGGCAGAAACACGCCTTTACACTCTCATAAAGGTGGTGTTTGATCCGTTAATTTAGATAATGGTTCGAGTATTGTTGAGTATGCTTCTTATAGCTATACGATTGTTCTAGGTTGCACAAGATGATGATCTTGCAGAGCAGATTGGCAAGGATATATATTTTGATCTTGTGGATCATGATAAAGTCGGGAGTTTTCATATTCAGAAGCAGACGACTTTCGATGTGTTTACGGTACAACAAAAGAAACTAAAATATTTTGTTTTCCTTTGTGTTAATTGATGCTTATGGTTATATATAATGTATATACATTTTGCTTTTTGGGATCATTGGTTTATTCATCAAATTGGTACCTCCTCTTATTTTCCTCTTTATTACTACCTTTTTAATGATGTTTCATTCATCATTTCAATTCTAATCTTAAGTTACCTTCTCCTTTCTTATGATACCTTCTTCTTGACCATTCTCTGATCCAACATTTGAGGAAAAATATGCCAAAGTATGATAAGCATTTTAGGTATGTTAAAGAAAAAAACATTTTAATAGTACTGACTTAAGTTGAATTGTCTTACTATCCTTTCATTTTGATTGATAAGATGATGAAATTTAAAAGTTTCAATTAGAGTTTTTTTTATTGCTGAATAAGCCATTTCTTTCTATATTCATTTTCCCCATCTGAAAACATCTTATTTTTCCTACTCTTGACAAATGCATTTGGGGTGAATGTCTGAATGCAAATAGTAAAAACACATTTGGATCTGTATTTTCTATATGAAGAAGCTTTAAAAATTATGTACAAGACCATAATTAATGTCACTATGCTTATTTTGCACATAAAGGTGCAGAGGATTGCTATAAAAAACTAAATACAAAAACTGGTAATAGAAGTTTCACTTGTAGGGTTTGATTAATGAGTGTGCCCCCTTTTTCATTTTAATTCTTTTGCCAAATACATGTTGCTTATCCGCTAAAGATACTGCTTTTGCCTTTATAGTCTTGAAACTATTTTAGCTCACTTTTACATGCTTTAGCATGTTATCCAATTTATAAGGATGTTGCTACGGTCAACCACTTTGGCATTTTTAAGTGTTTCTGGTTTTCTTATCACAGCAATTGAGTGTCTACCGTGATTTGATTCTGTAGATTGATACATAGCATTCCTTCATTATTAAATTTTATTTTTTAATTATTAATGTTATTTGAAACCAATGAAACAGCCTTTTATTTCTTTATCCTTTAAAAATGAAAGGCAAAAAATCCATTTCTGCACCTGGTCTTCTTAATTTGTTGGTCGCAAATAATTGTTTTTATTGATCTATCTTTTAAAAAAACTTGATTGATATTTTGGGAAACAAATCAGAGTCGTCTCAATTGAATTTAGTATCCATTCATAATCCTCAATGAAATATATGATTCTTACTAGTATCTTCTATGATATGTCTATGTAGCATCTTAATAATCATAAGAAGTTAAGAACTGCTTAGCGAAGAGGATTCTTTTAGGATTTCTGGTATTCCTTTCATCTGATTTATCATCACCTCTCCTTAGAGCTGATGGCCACCTGGTAAAGTTCCCTTTACACTGCTGTTTTGACTAGAGTAATACTATCTTTAGATTTTTCGTCTTAAGGTTGTTAAATCAGCAGCTAAACTTCTAGGATTGTTGCCTGAGGTTATGGATCGTCAATGGATAGTTTTATTTTGGTTTGGAAGATACAAGCGTCCAGTTATATATACTCTTATAATCTCTTTTGCTTCACAAGCTAAAGTATTATTATATTAGCATTTATTTTTTTTCCTTTCTTCGTGGTAGGTTGTGCACTTTCGGTCTTTGAAAAATCCCAGTGAAGACGATTTCTGTCTGGAGATGTAAGTTCAAATTTCCAGTTGAAGTTACTTTTATTTTCGACACATCTTTAGTAACCAACTTGTAGATGGAAATTCACTGTGTTGTAATTTGTGTTATTTTTATATGTATGTGAAGATTAAAGCTTTCTGTTCCTTTTGATTTTGAATGTTTAGGTCACAGCTTTATACTTATGATGATGTTGTTGAAAGAGTAGCTCAGAAACTTGGTTTGGACGATCCATCGAAAATCAGGCTTACTTCTGTTACTCTCAGCAACCTAAACCCCAGCCTATTAAGTATCGTGGAGGGGATCATTTGACCGACATGCTGCTCCACTACAATAAGGTAATCAATCAAATGGCCTTAGTAATGCACATTGTGAAGCCTTAAGGATGAAAAGACACTAACCAACCAGTTGAATTTGTTCTTTGACAGACTTCTGATATTTTATACTATGAAGTCTTAGACATCCCTCTGCCAGAATTACAAGGTTTGAAAACCCTGAAGTTAGCATTTCATCATGCTACAAAGGATGAAGTAAGTATGATCATGTTTAAGAGTTTCAATGAATGACAAATTTTGTTTTAATGCAATAAAATTATGTGCCACTTGATGCCAGGTTGTTAACCATACTATTAGGCTCCCGAAACAGAGCACTGTTGGCGATGTGCTTAACAACCTTAAGACAAAAGTAAGTTTTCTTTCATTTTATTGGTTGAATGGATGTTGAAAAAAGTATTCTTTGCGAGTCATTTCTTGATAGAGTAAAATATGTGCACCAACATTTTGAAACAGGTGGAGTTGTCTTGTCCTGATGCAGAACTGAGGTTGCTTGAAGTTTTCCATCACAAGATCTACAAGGTGTGAATTTTATCTTTTCATGGTTACTTTCACTTGTCTATGTGTTTGACAAAAATGTGAAATGAGCAAAAGGCACATCTTTTTCAGTGATCTCTATATGTCTCATGTTTTCACTCTTCTTGATTTGCTAATTTGAGATTCCTGGTTGTCATTTTTTCGTTCTATTTATTTCATAACGTTGTATATAATGTTTCTGCAGATTTTCCCACCTAGTGAGAAGATTGAGAATATAAATGACCAATACTGGACACTGCGGGCAGAAGAGGTCAGTTGCTCCCCGCCTCCCCCTCCCCTTCTGTCATGTCACATGAACTCGCACACATCCAGAGAAAAAAATGCTGTTTCTGCCATCTCCACTCTGTTGTGATCTAAATAATCATTTCATACCTTGCGGTCTTTAATATAAGGAGTGCTGATTTTTGTTATCTCTCCCTCAATTTACAGATTCCAGAGGAAGAGAAAAATCTCGGTCCAAATGATCGCCTAATTCATGTATACCACTTCACCAGTGAGATAGCTCACAACCGGATGGTAACAAGGGTGTTGCATTATCTTAGTTTCTGTTGCCTTGCTTCCTAGTCAATATTATCCTTTCCTTACCACTTTATTGTATCCTGTTTTTGACAGCAAATTCTTAATTTTGGCGACCCTTTCTTCTTGGTGATTCGTGAAGGTGAAACTTTGGCCGGAATAAAAGTCCGAATAAAGAGGAAGCTGCAAGTTCCAGATGAGGATTTTGCTAAGGTCTGTCCCAAGTCAAGCTTGTGCTCACTGATTTATCTACTTTTACTGTGGTCACTCTTTTCTCTTCTCTTTTTGGGTTGGGGGAATCAGTTATGGTATGCTGTGTGTTAGAAGCTTCAATGGCTACACATACACTCTTTTCTACATTTTTAATTGGCCATTTTCTTTTCACTTTTGATTGAGGATTTTTTATTTAAAAATTACTTTGAAATCTATTTTCTTCAGTGGAAATTTGCCTGCCTCTCACTTGGCCGGCCAGAGTACCTACAAGATTCTGATATTGCATCTAGTCGTTTTCAGGTGCGTGCATTAGTTTATCAAAGATATTTGAAGTTTTTCTAGTTTTACTATGACCGACTCTTAATTTTTTTTACTAAACTCAGAGACGAGATGTTTACGGTGCTTGGAAGAAGTATCTTGGATTGGAGCACAATGACAATGTTCCTAGAAGAGTAAATCAGGTAATTGCCCTGTATGAACAGGTTCTCTGAGTTTCATCTAGCTCTTCCTAGTTCATGTAATTTGATATTTTGCCATGCTTCGTTGCAGAACCGACACACTCTTGAGAAGCCTGTAAAAATCTACAATTAGGGAGCACTATAGATTACCTTGATAGAATTAGAAACATTGTGCCAAAGTACAGCCCTCTACATGGAGGCTGGAGTGGAGGAGGAAACACTTGCAAATTTGTAAATGTCGCTTAGTGTGGATTTGGATGGAAGGGACAGTACATGAACAAGATTTATGATTTGTTTGCTTCTTGATTTTGTCCGATAACATTTGGCAAAAATATTTGGCCTTTCATAAATATAATTTTTTTTGTCAAAAACACACAACAAATTTTATTTTCCTCCATTGTAACAAATGTTATAACTTATTAAATAAATTTAAATATATCTACAGAAACATCTTTAATATTTTGTTTTTCAATACATTATTCCTCTACAAAAACATTATTTTTACCTCTTACAGTATCAAGTAGTAATAAAATTATTATTTTCACCTTGATCTATTTTACTTTCCCCTCTTAGTCTCGATCTAAGCATTGGATTAAAATTTTCCGACCCGCTCTCAGTCCTCTCTGCACCGCCAAACAAGCATCATTGACAGACCAGAAAATCAAATAAGGTAACTTTTGAAACATTAACTTAGATTTTTAGTTACATGTTCTGTCATCTGCATCACTCTTCTATATTTCAATTTTTTTCAATCTTAACAGTATTAGCATGTGGTTGTCTCATACTTGTTAGGTTCAACATTGGAAGCTTGTTTCAAAGCGGAATGATGAGACAACAGGGGCAATACGCGGACTCTGGTGGGAACGCATATGCTTCTGCTCAGATGCAACATACGCCTGAACAGAGGATGGAGCTTAAGTCTGGTCAATTTCAAGGGCAACTAGAAGCATTTACCCCTAAAAGGGATCAACCATATCAAACTCCGAAATCAGATGGATAGTGGAGGTGGGAAAGAGATGGATTGAAAGTGTCAAATCCAATGACACCCTAAATGTTCAAATGAAGGCAAGATAGTTTTCTGGATGCTCTTTCTCTCTTTATATGCCTTAACTAGAGTTCCTTTTATATGCTGCTGGTTAATCCTGTTGTCTTGTGGTATAAATCAGTAGGAAAAAAATATAGAAAGAATCCATCATTAAGCTTAAACTATGAATAAGCACATTCTAGTTGTACTACCAATATTGGATGTGGATTATGGCATTATCACTTCTTCAAGTTCTTTGGCATATTTGCTTAAACATTTTGTTAGGCATGCTTTCTAAATCATAACTGAAACAAATCTAGAATATATCTTTTTTTTTAATCAAAAACTGGGAGTCTACTCCAAATCTTCATCTGGCCATGCATAGAGCCCGAGCAAGCCATGTCATTTTACCTTTTGGAGGGTTGGTATATGTTATTCCAGATTCATTGATTGGTTTATCCTAGTGTGTTGTAATTCTTATCTTTGTTTCTGTTCCCCATACTGTGTTTTTGCTCATAATTAAAACGGGGAGTTCTGTATGTTGCTTTTGACCCTTCATTTTTCTTGGATTATCAATTTCCAATGCATGTCCACTCATACATTTCAGGACTCCAAAGACCCTCCAAATGCCTAGGAAACCATGGGAAAAAAAATTAACATTCCTGTGTCAGACTGTTCGACACTCGTACCTGTATTTAAATTAACACAGGTTGGCTGATAATTGAATATCTTGAAGTACTTGCTTTTTGCACAAATGCTGTGATTGATAGGGGTCATTCTAGTTCTGTGATATCTTTCTATATCTATTCTTTGAAGAACTGGGAAAGTGGCACAAGATTTCTGCTTTTGCTTCATTAGTAATTGGGCTTTAGGATGATATGGCCCAATTATAATAGTAAAAATAACTGTGACTTGCTTTGTTTTGTTTTTATTTGTACATGTTGCCTTTTCATTTTGTACTTGATAATAATTGTTTAATTTCATACTTAAAATTTGTGTTGAAACAATGCCCAACATATCTTTAGAAAAACAAAATGCCGATCTCAGATCTCAACCCCATGATGAAAATATAGAAGTTGGCTATGAGCAAAATATTTTGCCACCAACATTGGAAGGTCTTGAAAAGAAATTCCACGGTGACATGCTGAAACTTGCCAAAGAACAGAACGATGCTGAGGATACAAACAGAATTCGAATTGTAAAAACAGCAGTTGTGAATATTTATGTTATAGAACTTCGTGATCTGTACTTGCTGTTATTCAGGGCGAGTAGTTTATATGTACATACTAGTCATTTATAGTTGCCAAATAACTGTGACTTGCTTTGTTTTGTTTTTATTTGTACATGTTGCCTTTTCATTTTGTACTTGATAATAATTGTTTAATTTCACACTTAAAATTTGTGTTGGAACAATGCCCAACATATCTTTAGAAAAACAAAATGCAGATCTCAGATCTCAACCCCATGATGAAAATATAGCAGTTGGCTATGAGCAAAATATTTTGCCACCAACATTGGAAGGTCTTGAAAAGAAATTCCACGGTGACATGCTGAAACTTGCCAAAGAACAGAACGATGCTGAGGATGCAAACAGAATTCGAATTATAAAAACAGCAGTTGTGATTATTTATGTTATAGAACTTCGTGGTCTGTACTTGCTGTTATTCAGGGCGAGTAGTTTATATGTACATACTAGTCATTTATAGTTGCCAAATAACTGTGACTTGCTTTGTTTTGTTTTTATTTGTACATGTTGCCTTTTCATTTTGTACTTGATAATAATTGTTTAATTTCACACTTAAAATTTGTGTTGGAACAATGCCCAACATATCTTTAGAAAAACAAAATGCAGATCTCAGATCTCAACCCCATGATGAAAATATAGAAGTTGGCTATGAGCAAAATATTTTGCCACCAACATTGGAAGGTCTTGAAAAGAAATTCCACGGTGACATGCTAAAACTTGCCAAAGAACAGAACGATGCTGAGGATGCAAACAGAATTCGAATTGTAAAAACAACAGCTGTGAATATTTATGTTATAGAACTTCGTGGTCTGTACTTGCTGTTATTCAGGGCGAGTAGTTTATATGTACATACTAGTCATTTATAGTTGCCACCTTTGTCGAAAAGATTTGTTCAATATAATAGGGTGTATTTAAGAAGGGTTCTTCAGGTTTACTCTTCCAATCTTAAGTTGACAAGGTAACTTATTGAAAGTAAATGATTTGCATGCGATTTTGTCCAACACAGTCGATGTCTATTGCGAGAAAAGGGCCATGGTGATTGAAGATGCAATGAATGATAGCAGTTTGTGTTGGCTATGAAAATATAGAAGTTGGCTATGAGCAAAATATTTTGCCACCAACATTGGAAGGTCTTGAAAAGAAATTCCACAGTGACATGCTGAAACTTGCCAAAGAACAGAACGATGTTGAGGATGCAAACAGAATTCGAATTGTAAAAATAGCAGTTGTGAATATTTATGTTATAGAACTTCGTGGTCTGTACTTGCTGTTATTCAGGGCGAGTAGTTTATATGTACATACTAGTCATTTATAGTTGCCAAATAACTGTGACTTGCTTTGTTTTGTTTTTATTTGTACATGTTGCCTTTTCATTTTGTACTTGATAATAATTGTTTAATTTCACACTTAAAATTTGTGTTGGAACAATGCCCAACATATCTTTAGAAAAACAAAATGCCGATCTCAGATCTCAACCCCATGATGAAAATATAGAAGTTGGCTATGAGCAAAATATTTTACCACCAACATTGGAAGGTCTTGAAAAGAAATTCCACGGTGACATGCTGAAACTTGCCAAAGAACAGAACGATGCTGAGGATGCAAACAGAATTCGAATTATAAAAACAGCAGTTGTGAATATTTATGTTATAGAACTTCGTGGTCTGTACTTGCTGTTATTCAGGGCGAGTAGTTTATATGTACATACTAGTCATTTATAGTTGCCAAATAACTGTGACTTGCTTTGTTTTGTTTTTATTTGTACATGTTGCCTTTTCATTTTGTACTTGATAATAATTGTTTAATTTCACACTTAAAATTTGTGTTGGAACAATGCCCAACATATCTTTAGAAAAACAAAATGCAGATCTCAGATCTCAACCCCATGATGAAAATATAGAAGTTGGCTATGAGCAAAATATTTTGCCACCAACATTGGAAGGTCTTGAAAAGAAATTCCACGGTGACATGCT
Organism: Abelmoschus esculentus; assembly: GCA_035048815.1. Lineage (NCBI taxonomy): Eukaryota > Viridiplantae > Streptophyta > Magnoliopsida > Malvales > Malvaceae > Abelmoschus > Abelmoschus esculentus. Next base: position 2,187,302 of record JAUCBN010000025.1, read on the forward strand.
AAAACTTGCCAAAGAACAGAACGATGCTGAGGATGCAAACAGAATTCGAATTGTAAAAACAACAGCTGTGAATATTTATGTTATAGAACTTCGTGGTCTGTACTTGCTGTTATTCAGGGCGAGTAGTTTATATGTACATACTAGTCATTTATAGTTGCCACCTTTGTCGAAAAGATTTGTTCAATATAATAGGGTGTATTTAAGAAGGGTTCTTCAGGTTTACTCTTACAATCTTAAGTTGACAAGGTAACTTATTGAAAGTAAATGATTTGCATGCGATTTTGTCCAACACAGTCGATGTCTATTGCGAGAAAAGGGTCATGGTGATTGAAGATGCAATGAATGATAGCAGTTTGTGTGTGATCAGTTGTCAGAGATTATTGTTTGAAGAAGAAAAACATGATATTTTATAGAGAATAACTCTGATAACTTTGACTCCTACAGGGAAAGGTCTCGATTTCTTGGGTGTGCCAGAGATCAGGGGTTTGAGCCTAGTGGGGTTCATACCAGGGGGCGTGCATATGATACTGGTACACGATATTACTGAGTTTGCTAAGATTAACTAAGTTGCATCCTCCTGGTATAGTTCCCCCTAGGGATATGTTAAAGACTTAAAACCAAAATAATGCTAAATATAATGAGAACAAAGTGCCTGAAACAATTATTACGTAGAAAAATACCAAGAGATGTGGTCTATGTTTACGATCCCATTCATCTCGAATCTTATCAAACCAGAATTACATAATTCTGTTGGTATTCGCACAGAGTTCGGAATCCATATATAAGCTTATTTGTTTCTCAGCATATGGTTTCATTCTGGATCAGCAATGGGTTCTTTCATGTCTGCCAAACATCCATAAAAAACAGAACTCCTGGAAATAAAACATTTGATCCACAATCACAAACAAGGTGTCGTTAATAAATGAAGACATCAAAAAACAAAGACAATGTCAAAGAGAAAGAATTACGATAACTAAATCAGAACAATGTGGCAATAACTTGGTGATAAATCAATGTGTAAGAAAGTTGGATACTTTTATTAGCATGCTATTTCGATATTTGTGTAGCACAGTCTTATGTCACTTGGTCGGAGCAACAAAGGAGGTACAGTCAGAACCCCAAGTGACATACCTGCAATTGTATATCATGTACGAACTAGCTGGTGAAAAAAAAGTAATGATCATACATTTAAATGTTTAGCTAATTCACGTGAATTCTGGGAGTTAGCAATTAAAAATTCAAGAAAGAATTGTTACGGAGCAACCCGATGATGAAACTGTATATAAATGCATGACGTAGCAACATTTAAATGCATGTAAGTATATAACTTAAGAAGATATGAATCATGAGAGATAATGATAACTGTATAGAACTTATCATCATAGTGATAGCTTAAATCAGAAATGATCGTCTATATGCTGCAACCGAAAACAAGCAACATTTCAACACTTCAGCTTACCTTTTGATGTGAAAACATTTCAAAAATTATTTTGAAGCAGAACTTGAGGCACGTGAAGCTAGTGCACTGGTTTCAGTCAAAGAAGTTTCTCCACCAGCATCAGAAATCTGTTGACTATTTGATTCCAGGTTAGATCTGTCTACCGAACTGTTTGATACAGTAGCTGTGCTTTTCCCATTATCTCTGGCTTCTAAACGTTCCATCATACGTGAGACTGTTGCAATGCCAGCATTAACCTCTCTCCTAACTTGAGAACCAAGATCTGACATGGAAGTGTTGCGAGAGAAAAACCTCTCTTTCCACCCCCTTGTACTCTTTGAGATTGACTCCTTGTATCTAAAAATGTCAATAAATCGAAATATAGTCAAATTTAGAATATAGCATGTAAAAGAAATTGTTGAAATCTCATCCTAGGGAATAGATAAAATCTGAAATGTTTGTGTGTGACCAATACCTCACTGAAGCAGCATTAAACTTTGATTTTAATGATTCTGAAAATGACTGGAATTCTGAAGGTCCTGCTCTATCATGACTATTAGGAGATTGATCAGGAGACCTCCAGCAAAAGAACAGAAAATATTATTGCGATTTACAAAATGCAAGGTTGAAAAATTCTAAGGAGTTCATCTCAGAAAAATATGGAGAATTTAGTTAGAGAACAGCAAGTACCTATTGTTCAAGGAATTCCCTTGATCATTAACCAAAAGAACACTGGATCCAGAAGCTGAGGCGGACTGTTGATCAACTTGAGCAAAAGGTATAGGAGTAAGTAATGCCGAAGATTCTCCCCCAATGGTTCTCTCTAGAGAGGATGGAGCGCCAACGATATTTGCAGGGGCTGGCTCACCTTCTCCCTGAATTGGGGATGATGAAGGTAAAGGATCGGTAGATGAAGCATTCTGATGAGCTGAAACAACCAAGAGCTGCGAATGAGCTTGAGCAGGTGACCTATTCCTTGAACCTTCCCTTCTTGCAATGTGGCGTGCTCTCCTCATTGCAGCAGCAGCAGCCAACTGCTGCATAATGCGCTCCTCAAGCTCAGAGTCACTTGCCCCTACAGGTAGCTATGTTGAAAGAAAATCATGAGTATGTGTCTCCTTGGGCTTTAGGTTAAGTGATGATCATAAAAAGAGGATGATATAAATCTAACAAGAAGATTAGAAATAAATACATGTAGTTCGAAATCCCCCAAAGTTGGATGATGGAATATGGTTGCATTTCTTGGCGGATTGAACCTAAAGCTCCTTTCATGTTCAACAGCCTCAAGCAACTCCTGGCTGCCAAAGCAAGAGAAATTATTCGCGTCTAATACACACCGTATAGAGGAATCTAGAGCAAGCAAAATAAAATTTTGAACAAAAGGGAAAATTAACATAGGTGGATCGCGACCTGATTGGATCTTTTAGGCTAATTGGCTGCAAACACATGGGGCACTGAGAACTCCTTTGACACCTGCACAAGTAAAACAGCAAATGATCTTCAAAAAACATGACCCATAAATTCACATCAGATTCTTTTATTAAAGTAGAATAATTGCAGATCATTTGGGACACACAGTTCTAGAATGTCATTATATTATGATCCACAGCCTAGAATGACTGAAGTTGATGATACTCTATGGCACCAGACTTCAAATGTGAAGTTTTCCTTTTCAAAAATCTCTGTTAGAATTATGGATCGCTGTTCTAGAGTAGGCTAGTTCTGAGAATGAATGGCAAATGGATGAAGAAAGGCCGTCATATTAAACTGGAGATTTCACTAGAATGTGACATCCAGGACAAGGCATCTTTGCTACTGTCTCCAATATTCCATATTTCTTAAGTATAAGAAAAATTCAGAAATATTTATATCCACAAACCCATGAGAGAAAATCTCCGAAAACACATTATACCATTAATGTACCACTCCACTAAACACATCGATTTCATCATCCTACTCTTCTCCACTTTAACAAAATCCTTTGAAGAGTTATAGGTTAACACTTCAAGCAAGTAGGTTTTACTTTCTTGGTCAAGCAAAAGGACTATATAGATACTTTAGGAAAATTGAAGATATATATATAGAATCCAAAATTCTAAACCCCAAGGCATCATATGTGCAGATTCAACCTGAACAAAGAACTACAATGAACTTATAAAATAGGTCAGAGATTCATGCTACCATTCAAGAACGCACTGAAGATGAAACTCGTGCTTGCAGCTGGTTACCTGTAAGCAAAAGAACAATGAACAGGCAAGGATCAAAGGATTGTCCATCCCCGTATTGAACAAATACCAGAAACAAGTTTCTAGGCAAACATACGGTGGATGGATCGCTTTCGCAAAATTCTTCAAGGCATATGCTACAAGCATCGTCACAAGCATCCTGGATTCCACCTTTCACAAATGCTGCAGCAGAGGTTAAATGGGCCTCAGACTTGGTATCTTCCATATCCTACAAGGGCAAACACCAAACCATATATATTTTAATCTCAATTTAAGATTTTACCATTCCAAAACTAAAAAAAAAAAAAAACTTGAAACTAAGCTAAGTCTTAGGTACGAAGGTGGAACCAACGGTCACCAGTAAGAAAATTCAACACCTTGATGAAGGCTTATCCATAAAAATAGTCCATGTATAATAAACAATGATCAGATTCGTACAATCAGATATTCTAAAGTAAGATTTAAAAACCCAGAAATCAAAGAAAATAAATTTAATTAAAGCAGAAACTCAAAAATTCAGAACAGATAATAAAAATCAACCCCCCCCCCCCCCCCCGACTTTTCTCATAAAAATATTAAATTTTTTAAGTCCGATTTCTGACTAGCCAAACACCTCCAAAAGAACCCGGAAACAAAATCAAAGAAACACCCATAGTACACTTTACCTCCATTTGAGAGTTCAAAAGAAAGCCAATTGATGATCAACCCAGCAGATCGATTAATAAAACAGGGGCTTTAAAAGTTAGAGCCTTTCCCCTTTATTTTGAAGATTGAGCAAAAAGAAAGCCCTTGAATTTGTATTTTTCTTTCTTATTTTGTAGATTGTTCTTTTGGGAATCAATGAAAGTAATGACTTTTATGATAGTGTGAAACTGAAGACTGAAGAGAGTGGCGAGTAAGAGAAGACTTTGGGACTTTAGGCAGGGTAAAAGGAAGTGAAAACAAAAAAAGAACCTAAAGCTGGGTCCTCCGGCAAAAATTATATCATGGGACAGTTTCATCACGTGTCCATGAGACTGACCAATAAATATTACCAACTTTTATATATCATATTTTTTTTCCAAGTAATTTTTCACTTGAAAAATTAAAAAATAATGAGGTGACTAGTTTTTATTGGTCGGTCCATAAATAACGTGATGAGACTGACCCATGATATAATTTCTCATCCTCCGAAGTCTGTGGTTTCGCCACGTGGCAGATTAACCGTAGTACCTTGGAGATTTGACGCTTCGTCTCTTTCTTTAATCATTTTGTCACTCCCCACCAAACTAAAGTTACATACTCCTATATACCTTTCTAACATTAATTTTTTTTTTTATAATTTAGTATTTGAATAATTAATTTTAATAAGTATTTTTATTAATAAAAAGAAATCGATCTGTATATATTTATAATTTTTATAGTTATATCAATATACAAATAATAAATTTTTTTGAAAACCTTTTCTCCGAAAATAAGTATATATCTGTATAATTTTTAACTTATTTTAAGATTTAAAACCAAATTTTATCCACTAAAATTAATTAAACAAATGAGAAAAAAAGAAGAAGATGAAACCCTTGTTGTGTAGTAAATCAATAAGCTGTTTTTATTCTTCTCTTTCTCTCTGCGAAGGACTTCTCCAAAATCCAGTCTCACGAAATTGGTCCCGCATCTTATTTTCAAAATCTACGGCTCTCGAGCAGCAATCATCGTGATTGTCAGATCTACATTGGCCCATCATGCGGTCCAGATCAACTTCTAATTCATGCCTTGTGGATCTACGTTTAGTCGGGCCCAACAAATCTTGTTCCTTCTTCATCCTCCGTCTCTTCTTCCATCTGCAAGCCTTCTGGCAAAGACTGGAGGGGAACTTATAAAAGGCTAACAAAAGCAGCTCCAGGATGCCGCATGGACAACAGCAACACACCGCCGTACACTCCGCCGCAGTGACACCGATTGCTTTCCCGAATTTATTCGCTTTTCTCGTTGTCATCGGATCCTCCGTTACCGAAAGCGATTGCATCCGTTTCACCGGAGGTGCTCTCGTTAACGGAGGAGCCATCTGTGACCAACAGGTATGTAGTTCTCCCTAACTTCTCTCAGTCAAAACCAAAAAGAACACACACAGAGAAAGATAGAGAACACGATATGCGTGATTTTGAAATAGAAGTAACCATACGAGAATCAAACTATCGATTCATTTTGAAACGGAATTCCAGATCAACAAAGAAAACACAAGGGAAAATCGGGGAATATGGAAGATAACTTTGGGAGAAGCAATCGAAATCCAGCAAACAAATTAATAACCGGGAATTGCCAAAGGTAATTCTAGTTGGCATATTTTGTTTTCCGTTTCAGAAATATTAAATACTAAGATAAAAACACGGCTTAATTAAGCCAAGAGGACGTTTGGTTTAATTAAGCAAATGAGATGAATATTCCCCAAAAGGATAAGGATAGCGGAGTAGTCAGGTCAGGACATCCCCACAATGTAAATATTATAAAGATATTTCTTTGACTCTATATTCTAAAAAGATGAATACATGAAGAATTTTTTTTTATTTTTTTCCTTTATTTAAAATTATTTTTTTTTATAAATTTGTCTCTTACTTTTAAATATTTATGAATTTGTCCTCCTCAACCACAAATCCTTACTCCGTCCCTGGATGAATATGAATAAGTATTATTTTTATATTGTATTTATTCGTACTAAAAATATAATAAATATTAATAATCTGACAGTAAACAACTTAATAAGTGATTTAAGTAGAAAAATATATATTATTTTTTAGAGATTCAAATCTAAATAAATTTATCATTGAAATTATTTAAAAATAATAATTATTTCAAATTAATCGGTAAATTATATTATAATTATTAAAATCCAGGAGTATTATTTTAATTATTAAAATTATGTGATGAATAACAAAAATTACACTCAGTATTTCATTTAAACCAATGATGTGATACAATAACAAAATGATTAATATCTAATTCATTTCGTATATTTTAGTTAAAATACTGAATAAAAATTTTACGAAGCTTATTAAATTTAAGATTTATAAAATAGATTTAAAGTTTAAAATTTATAATTTAAGTTATATAATTTAAGATTTAGGGCACTGGAGCGGGCACGAAAATACCCCAGAAAGGGTTTACACTTACTGCTTTATGTATCTATCAAAGACATTAACGAGACTGAATAGTTAATTACATGCATATTTGAAAGGATTTCGGGTTCTGAATTAATGTGGAAATCATCGGGGGTGTCTGTTAAAAACAATGATTTAACAAACATTTCAGTGATCCACTTGAAACAAGATCGTAGCCTCCTCGAATGTTGCCCAAACACACTGTAAATCTGCTTCCAGCTTTTCAGACAACAAACCCGAATGAGACAACAACAATTGCTTCACCTTCTGCCCAGATATAGCTCTCAATTTCTGCAACTGTTCTACTCCATTTATCTCCACTTTCAGTTCTTCATCGATGGCTTTCACCTGAGCCTCGTTCAGAGCTGCATCAAAAGTATTCTGATGATATTCCAAGATCAAACTATCGACTTCAGCTTTCCCATTCTCGAAAGTTTCGAGCAGGGTTACTTTCTCTTGGATTGCACCTTCCATGGCAAGCTTCAGTTCCTCGAATGACTTTGATCCCTTTTGTATTTCCATTGAAACAGCTTCTATGTTGTGTTCTACCTTTATCAGCTTATCGGTCAAATCCTGGATTCTCGTTTTAATGGCTGCCAGGCTCTCGCGGGACGACTTGATCTCGTTTTGCAGCTTGCTTTTCTCTTCTTCAGTCTTCAGTAAATCGATAGCTTTGCCACTTAAACATATGTTTCTCTGTGAGGGATCAACTTTATCCAAGTTATCAATGGCGAATAGAACCTTGTCATTCTCTAGTCTTTTGCTTTCTTCCTCAAGTTTTGATTTCAAAAGGGCAATGTCGCTCCTTATTGCTGATTCAGATTCCCGTGTCTTCCTCAAGGATGTCTCGATTTCAACCTTGGCGTTCTTAAGATTCACCAGTTCTTCTTTCTTGTTGTCCAAGTAAGACAATGAGGCATTTAGTCTCATCCTTGCTCGGGCTTCTCGCTGTTCGAAGAAATCAACTGAAGAAGAAAAGCTTGAAAGAGAGTATTTGAGTGCTGATAACTTACTTTCAGTTAAAGCTTTTCTTTCATTTGTTTCTGAAGAAATGATTGCAACAGATTCAAGGTGTCGTTGTTTCTCCTTTATCCCACTTTCAATCACTTCTATTTCTCTGGAAAGGTTATCGATCTCACGGAACGATTTCTCAAGGGAGCTGAATTCAGTAACTGTCTTGGCAGAATCCCAAAGTTTTTCCTTTGCCCGTTTCAGTATTGCTCTTGCAGAATTTAATTCTTCGGACAACTTTGCAGCAGTGGTATCAAGTTGGTCTATTTCCATATGATTCCCTGCTTCTGACTGATGATCCGAATGTGCATCGTCGACAATTGGAGTCACGTCAGACAACTTTCGACTTTCACCTACATTCTGCTCATAGTGACCAGTTTCCCCCTCGAGATTTTTCGACTCAAACTGCACATGAGGTTTATCCAAGCTGCCTTCCCCTTCATCTACTTCAACTAGCTTCTCAGGGCATTCAAATTCTCTAGGCTCTGTTCTGTTCGGAGTTCCCAAAGCGGAAATCATCCGTTTGAACTCATCTCTCTCCTGCATTGCTCTTTCATACAAACCCATCAATTTGTCGTTTTCTTCATGCATTTCAGTAAGCTGTAGCTCAAGGTTATCAACAACTTTCTTCAGCTCGACCTGCCCTTCTTCACCATTTTCATGTAAAACAGCATCAGTGTGATTTGTAGTGGCATTTTCTTCTTCATTCAAACTTTTACAGTTTCTTTCAGCAGCTTTCTGCTCAAATAATTCTAGGAGTTGCTTATTATCCTCAACATAGCCCTTAAGCTTGGATCGTAATTCATCGTTCTCTTGGGATAACTTCAATGCCTTCTCATGAGCTTCTGCTTCTCTCTGACTTGCAGCTGCTATGGCATCAACCATTGTTTTAAGCTCCACTTGGTCATTAGGATTGTTGATAGTTGGAACATCTGCTGACAATGAACGAAGCTCTGTTTGCTTTATAGATTCTTTTTCCAATCTTGAAGATCGTTCTTCGTCAAGTTTGTTAAGTAAATCACTTACATACCTGCGAAGAATATAATTAATTTGTGGGCAAAGCATATCGGAATATGATGCTGCACTTATTGTTTCTTCAAATTATACATAATCTCTTTAACTATTGAACATACCTCTCCAACTCTTCCTTCTCGTCGAGACAAAATTCAAGTTTTTTCTGGATTACATCCATTTCCGTCTTGTTGTGAATGGCCTGTAAAAGAAAATGTTTGTCAATGAATCACATGAACTCCATCTTTTACCAGAAGAAGAGGTTCAAAGAAATAGTTGTCTGAGTATAGCTACCTGCATTCTAAGAAATTCATTTTCCTCCTTAAGGTTAGAGCACCAGGCTGAATTCTGCTCCTGTTTTCAATATATCAAAAATGTATTTGTTCAGGCAAGAAATATGTAATAACAGGTATTTTTTTGGAAGGACACACATTGCAAAAGACAACATAATTTTTATTTTCAAATTCGGACGTCCAATTTGCTGCCATAATAGTATGTCTCCTATTTGCAGTCTAAGCATATATATATATATAAGATCATTACACAGTGTAAAACTCTCTAAGTTTTACACGTTTTTTGGATCTTTGGATGACTAAAACAGTGTAAAACTCTCTAACTTTTTTCCCAAGTGATAATCTTCGCATAACAAAGTGTTAATTTGTGTAACTTGATCTTATCCTCTCTCTAAAGACTATAGGTGGGATGGGTCGGATGACTAGGTACCTCTTAATACTAGCCAAGAGATTCATTACAAGTATAGCATAATATTGTTCTATAGGATTAATTTTTAACTACAGTAAATATTTAGTTTCAACATCAAAGAAACAAAGCTTGAAATTGAAATGTTAACCAACCTGTCCAGAAATCAGTTCATTGAGATCATCAGAAACTCCTGAACCCACTTTAGAACTTGTTTTCTGTATTGCATGAACATTCCGAAACCAAGATTTAGAAAAATTTAATCACAAAAATTAAATCATCAAAATACAAATCATGACAAAGGTTAGCAAGAACCTCAATGTTTAAGGAATCTGATTCATGCATAAGTTTCCAATCTAGTGCCTCCAGCAACTGCAAAATAAGTCAAGGGAATACGCAACATTTTCCCTAAATATCAATATCAACCATGAAATAAAAAAACAAAAAAAAAACTAGTAAAACATTTCAATAACTTATTTTTGCACCTTATTGTGTAATGCCTTGATCTGTTCATTCATCATCTCCAGTTGTCCTTCATCACACTGGGACTTTAATCTGTGAGTAGGAACAAACATGAGAGACATAATTTTCATTTATTCCTGCTTATACAAAGAATATATAAACTGTGTGAAAATTAAATGCAATTACACAAGCAACATAGATACCAGTGCATGTAAGAAAGATTTTCTTTTATGACAAGACCTGATAAATTCAGTCCTCTTAATAACATACACAGATATCGTCGTGAATGCTTATTTTATGTACAGATATCGGTGCAACACAGATATCAGTAGTATTTGGTATTTATAACTCGATATAGATATAAATGGTAGAGCAAGTAAAATAACTGGACAGTGTTCAAAGAGCGAAATAGAGAATCTTGAGGATCAGGTAAGCATGCCTTCTAATCTCTTCCTTCAGTCGCAAATTCTCCAGTGCAAATCTAGTGACTTCTTGGTTGCGATCAACTTGAGTTCGTAAAACCTCAATTTCCTTCAAGTATTCTTCCTTCTCTTGTGATAAGTGTGCATCTGCAGACATCTTGCCAGAAGCAACAGCTTCCAGTCTCTTAATCCCTGCTTCTCGAAACCTTAACCTCATTTTCAAGCTTTGGATCTCATCTTCTCTTTGTTTTGCCTAACAACAGTCCAATGCAAACTTACAATTTTTCCTTCTAATAACTAATAAAATTACATTATACTCTAAGAACAAAAGTGCACATAATTCCTTTATATATGATAAAATTTAAGCATGTCATATACCTCGAGATTAACTACCAAAAATCAGAAACTTTTGTTAACTATAAACTTTCCAGCCTGGAAGACTGAAACCTATCAAATAAAGAAAAGTTACTTCATAGGACATACCAACTGCATAACTGCCTGATTTTCAGCAGTCAGGGCCTGTAAAGCGGCTTCGTTTTCCCTTTCCCTCTTGAAGGCCCCAACAAGAGCAACTTCATAATCTTTTTTCTGGAATACAAAGTTGTAAGAGGAAGAAAAAGAAAATTAGTTTAACTACTCTAGACCAGGCGTTTCCTCAATTAAGAATATTTATGCATACCTGAGACGTCCTTTTATCAGATACAAGTGGACTGAGTGATCCATGAAGACCTTCCCACTTTAAGGGCCCCGGAGATGCTGGAACACTAGATGCCAAACCATCATTATCTAGATTTTCAGTTCTGCCATTAACAAGACCTCGTAGACGAGATACTTCTTTCTGAAAAAAAACAAACAGAATTTTGAATATTAAGGATAACTAGAAACCTGAATGGTTATTGGAACCATGCAAAGCAAATAAATAAAATGAACCATTTAAGCTTTGGCATGAGTTGGATTCATTAAACAGAAATGTTCTTGCAGTAAAACATTACTATAGAAGGAGCACTTTAGGGTACTTTAAAATATGACCTTAAGTATAACGATATTACCTTCAGCTGTTGAATTTGCAGCCTCATGGCAACAACATCTCCAGACGCATCTTCATTCACTACTGCCTGCAAGAGGTTTTATGACTTGTCAAAACAGGCTCAAGGATAGGGGTGAGATTGATTCGGTTTGGTCGAGTTCCTTAGAGTTGTGAACCGTCCATTTTATTTCAGTTTCAAGAACATTATTGATAAAGTTTCAAAGTCTTATTTCATAAATATTTCTAAAAGAATTAAAATTTCAAGTAAATAAAGACGTTTTCTCTATTTGAGATATAAAATACTTATTTTTATATTATAAAAAAATATAAATTAATTAAAAATAGAATTGAGTTAAGTTGAGTTCGGGTAATCACTGTTTTTTTAAACTTGTAAACCATTAACCGCTCAAATACTACGGTTCGGTTCAATTTTCGGCTTATTCAGTTTCTTTGCACCCCTATTCAAGTGCTGGCATCAATTTCCATTGAGACCTTAAACCACCAAACATGCACTGTATTTGAAGTAGCTAAGCAAAGATCACATACATTGTTCTTAATAAACTTAGCCCGCTGTGCAAACTTCAACGTACTTAGTGTTTCCAGGGAACAACTGCAGAGGATGCCCAAAAGAAGAAAAAGAAAAAACTGTCATTTACAAAGTATGTGCTCTAACAGAGTATGTCGAGATTATTGAAAGACAATAAAAGTAAAATTCAGGTCAGTGTGAAAAATATAGTTAAAAAGAAGCAGATTCACTCATGTAAATGGAATTGAAAATTGAAATTTAAAACAACCATCTGGCACAGAAACAAAAGCAATATATATTCCACTAAGGCACTAACCAATTAGAGGGACTAATATTTGCAATTATTGTTGTTTTTGCATTTCCTCCTAGAGAATCCTGGAAAGAAATTAGCAAGATAGAATTAACTTTCAGTTGCATGGCAGATCCAGGAAATTAAACGTTCTCAATGCAAACATACATACACAGAATTGTGTGTTTATATAACCAAAATCAGTTAGGTTAAATGTATAGTAGCTACACTAGTCCTGCAAACAAGGACTCATATAGTGACAGATTTCACTTCAAAAAGTCCATGACATATAGCGCTTTACCTGAAGCAAAAAAGTGAGTTTTGAATCTCGATAAGGAACATGTTGAGACTTCCCATTGGAAATATTTACAAGGTTCATTATCACAAGTCTGCAAATGTAAATTGTCAGTTATGAGTGGTACAACGAGAAAAAGGAACATATAATTTGATATTAAAATTTAAAGATAACTCACCCCAATGTTGAAAGAGACTTGTTAATATTAGTTGCCTCCTTGAGGCGTTCACCTTCAGCCCCAGAACTCTTTTGTCTGTCATGGGTAAATTATAAATAATATATTCCGAAGAAACTATGAGAAAAAAAAATTGATGCTTTTAACACATTGATAGTTTGTACCTTTCTGAGCCTGCTAAATCAACAAGATTAAGCCGAGCAAAGCGGTGGTGAGTTACAGCTTGAGACTCCCACTGATATCAAATACTTGGTTAGAATTTCTCGTCTCAAGGTAAAGACAATCCGTGCAAGAGTATGAACAACACACAATGTACCCATGATTTTATAGGAACTCTTCAATTAAAAGGTCACGCTTACCTTACTTTCAATTATGCATGTAAATACACTGTGAGAACGACTACTAGCATGATTCATGTTAGTGGCAGCCACCTTTCTGTTTGCTGCACCCTGAAATATTTTACAGAGCTTTTAGGTTAATAATGAGTTGGGTAAAAGAACAAGGACATTTAAAAAAAATGAAGTTTCTTATACTATCAAAATAAACTTAAGAAAAACATTCTTAGCTGCCTTTTAAAGTTTATAACTTTTAACTAAGAATTTTAAGTTTGAACATCTACAATCTAGTGCTTTATGATATGAGTAACTTTTAAGAGTCAATACTTGAATGAGCAGTTGAATCACATCCCGTGCACTTGTAACTTCTATCTCCTTAAGATTCTCAACATAAACACCTTTCTTCATGTCTTCTCTTATCTGTAGTATAACCATCAAGAGTAGTAAATTTCTTTAGTTTAGGAAAAGAAAACTTGTATTTCGCGCTACATGTGTTGTAATATAAACAAACGAGAGGGAAAATGAAAAAAAAATTGTTCACCATATGCAGGTGACTTTACCTGTAAATTGGTTGATGATGGATCTAAAAGATCAAGAATTTGTTCATTATAGATTTCCAGAAACGAGCATTTACATGTAAACCTTAATTTCTCTTCTTTACGAATGTCTTTTTCCTGACATATCACAGAAGAATGGTATGAGATAAAAAAAGGAGATCGACATGTAAATCTTAATGAAACATTGTATCAAAGATTGTAAACTCCTAGCATGAAGAAGGAACTATGTATTAAGTTTCATAGAAAGTTTGGTGTTTATTTTTCTTACACAAGTTCATTCTACCAAAGCTAGGTTTAAGCAACACTGCTTTTCAACACACTCAATATATCCATCAATTATTATTTTGCAGATAGTATAATTGTCAATATGATGATAAGAGATTATTTTGCATCTGAAGAAGTAAATTGCACCCAAGAAAGTTGTGAAGCTATTTTCAATTACTTGTCAATATGATGATAAGGCACATAAATCACACCTTTTGTATTCTTGTAAATAAGTGTTCAAACACCCTAGGTATCATCCCGCAATTAACACTGTGTCTCCGAGTCCCTCCTTCAATGTCTCCAAGCATTGTGTGAGTCTTCCCACTCCCAGTCTGTAATAATAAATTTTAAGTTGGAGTCAATATCAAAGCAAGAACAAAAATTAAGCCAGATCAAATTAATAAATTTTGAGACCAATAAAGTGGGAAATTAATCAACAATTTATGGAAATACTAGAAAAACTTTTACTCGAGAGAGATTTGGAAGCTCACTTGGCCATATGCAAACATGCAGCTGTTGTAGCCTCCCATGCAATTTTCCACCATGGGCAACCCAGCTACTTTGAAGAGATTCTCCTGTAAAACCAATTTAATGTCGTAATTCCACAATAACACGGATCTAAACATAAAATATAAACCAAAAAGAAGCATACCTGGCTAACATGTTCATCAGCAACAAGATCAAATGTAAAACGAGATTCTGGATGCCCCGTCCAAGTAATTGTCTGGCAACTTTCTTGCTTAATACACTTGCTGTTGCCTTGTACTGAGATTTCAGAACTGCTGAGGGGACGAATTCTTATGATAACCTAATAATTTCCCAAAAACAAACTACAATTAGATCCAATTAACTTGACTTTGATATACTCTCAATAATAAGTATCTTTGATTGGTTTTCTATTGAGCTACTTTATAAAATAGAATGCGACTAATTATAATTTCACTTTTTGTACTTATTTTTAATCTTAAATAAATTTCTAGTGGAATACTTACTCAGAAAACTACGGTTTTGCTATCAAGAACATTTCTTTCTTTCTTCTTTAACTTTTGTTAAGAAAATAAAAGACAACAGTCAAGAATTTCAACCAACCTGCACATTGTGGTCCTTCCAAAACGACGGATCTTCACGGAACTCAAAACTCTGAGACGACAGTGGCGCTTCTCCAGTACTCTCAGTCAAATCTTCGTCCCACTCACTGATGCTCCGAACTGCCGACGCGGAAGCAGTGAAATGGCCGGGATTCTCCCTCACTGCCGATTTCCCTAAAAGATCCGGCGTATTACGAACCGACAACAAGGAGACCGACTCGGATGAAGATGACCGGTTATGGAAGCCAAAACGGCTCTTGATAGCGCTCGCTGTATCGGAAATGAACGGCATTTTGGAAGGGAAATGCTTCTTTCTGAGTGAAGCCTTTAGGGTTTGAGAGAGATTTTGAAAGTGTTTAGGAAGAACGTTGGAGAATAATAAAAAGGGCTAGATTTTGAACGTTCCTTTTGAAGAAAAATGAAGAGAAAGAGAATCTCAGATCGGGCGGTGAATAGATGTTGAAATGGACGGTGAAGATTAAGTGTGTGTTTGAAATTATGAACCGTTGGGAATGTTTGAAAATTTTGAACTGCGATTCTGGAGCCTTTTCTTAGTCCATATGATATGACCGTGAATTTTTTTTATTTTCTTTAAGGAAACTTTAAATTACCTAAATACCCAAAATCACGTGGCTTCAGAGAGCTGGGATTGGTTCCCCGAGAGTCGAGACGAACAAACTATTTTTTATTAAATAGAAATTATATGAAATTTAAATTCATGTAAAATAAAATGTTAATCAATGGATCTCACACGAACAAACTATTAATCTAGTTAAATTATCATATTAATCAATGGATCTTCAGAGAGTCAGGATTTGGAGTTAAGGGAGGACAAAACATAAATAAGTAGGGAACAAATTCATAAAATAATCAATTTTTAAAAAATAAATAAATAAGGAGACAAAAGTGAAAAAAAATTCTTCGAGGTGGCGGAGATTACCCTACCCTGAGATTGCCCCACCTTACCCCTATATACCTCTGTCCCTGATTCAATGATTAAAATTTATTTTTATGACATAATCCCATTTTTAAATTATATTATGTATTTTATCCTTGATATTTATAAAAAAACAATTTAATCCTAATTTTCAATAATGAGAAAAAGTTTCTCTCACATTTATAATTTCATTTCATTTGACTTTACGTAATCTAATTTTTATTAAATTAGTATTTATTTTAAATAATTCAAAAAATATATCCCTCACATTTGCAAAAACTCTCATTTTTATAAATAATTTAACGAACTTAGTCCTCATGCTTGTGAATTTCATTAACAGATATTTATCATAAAAGACACAGGTTCAAATCATTGTCTACAAGGTGTATGATCATTGGAAAAAAGTTAAAAATATCTAGGAACAAATATTATCTTATTAGCCTATTTAAAAATAATAATTCACGTCTTAATTCTATTAACAAGCAAGTAACTTTATTTAAAAGATATAATATCTCATCCTATTTAACCTAGTTTTTGATATTTAACTATTAAAATGCAAATTCAATGTCCAACTTAAACATGTGAATTACTTGAATCAAAGATATAGATAATCTAATTCATTCAATATCTCAAATTGCTTTAACTTTACTAGACATTGACTAGTCTTTCTTCCTCAACTTAGTCACAACTCGTAACATTTCTAACCCACATCCCTTGTTTTCAGACCCCTAAAAAATATGCAAGCATATACAATGATTTGAAATTATGGTAATTAACATCGTTAACCCAACATTATTCAGCTGATTCGGGTGACTTCCATGTACACATTAGTTGTCCCATGAAATATACTATACCAGTCGGATATCTTCCTGGTAAATGCGATTCGGTACAGTCAAGAATGATAACATGGAATAACAGTACAGAATACCTAGAACTCGAGATCGGTTCACAAGTAATAAGAAAGCATCAATCCCATTACAATCCATGGCACTAGTTACATACACGCATATATATAACAGGTAGCTGATCAGCTATAAGAGACAGAAGCACCAAACCTGATTTTGAATTTGAAGGAAATGCAAGTTAACTCTTGAATTCCCTCACCTGATACTGTCATCTTAAGTGTGTAGGAACCCTGCAAAAGATAAATAAATAATCAGATAATCTCCTATATGCTAACTGTAATGTAACTGGTTAGTGAATGAAGCCTAAAAGAAACTAGCATCCCCAACGGCAAAGTGGCAAACAACTGGTACTACCCAGCAGAGAAAAGAGACCTCAGGAAACAGGGTATAATTGGTTTAAGGTCTCTACATTAATCATTCACTAAAGAAGAGCATGCCAAACAGGCAAGGATGAAATACAGATATGAAGGGCATAATGAAGCAAGGTTAGCATAATCTGAAATCAAAACAAGTTACAGTCTTCTTTTGCTTGAACAACAAATGAAATCCGGTGGAAGGAAGTAATTGCAACACTATTAATGTAACTATCCATTTTATGACAACATTTACATAGTTTGGTACTAGCAAAGGATGTCACACACAGGCTAAAGAACGGTGTTTATGAGATTTCTTACTCAAGCTGAACGAAAGTTGAGGAAAACAAGTCGACATATATATAGAAAAGATAAAAACAAAACTAGACACCAAATATACATAAAAGATAGAAATGAGAGATACTAAGATCAATAATGAAGCATTGCGAAAACACACACTCGTTTTCTTTAAATGATTATCAAAGAATAGGTTAGTTGAATGTCTCAAAAGTTCAAGTCAAGTTATAAAGGAACCTCGCAAGTGGTATAATTCTGAAAATAGCTTCGAAAATAAAGAGTTTATCCCGGTTAGCGAAGCTTACTGGTGGAGTAAATCCAGGTAAAACTTGATTGTGTGAGAGCACAAAGTTGCCAACTTCAATAGGACAGGATGTTTCCTCGCAAAGGTCATGAGTTTCTTGATGGATATGAACCCCGAAGTAGGAAACATCAATCACCGCTTTGCCACCGGTGATAGCTTTACCTGCAAAACACATGCATTCATGAAATGTCAAAGAAGGCCATCTCTGTGAACCATGGATGTGAAAACAAAAGGCATTCACTGACACGAACCAATATGTTTCTGAAGGCCAAGAATTTTCTTTAAGAGCTAAATATGTGGAAGAAATGTTTTTTTTTGCCATTAAAGCACAACACCATTCCACTAAGATTAGTAGTGTATTTACTTGAGAAACTTGATAATAATGTCGGGTTTTGTAGATCATAAAGATTACTGGGAGGAATTAACTATAACGATGAGGATTTCAGTTCAGGATTGAATTTGACTATGAAATCAATAACAGCAGGTATTGAGAATTGAAGCTTGGGTCTAAATTAAAAGAAAAACAAGTGAAAAGAAGTTACCGGTAGAAGCTGAGATGGCGAAGGTGGCTGGTTGGCCTCTAACCACCGGATTAGGTGATATAGAGACTCCTTTGACTTTTACAACATAATCACCTTTCTTATCTGTATTGATTTCAATCCATGAACTCAGGCATGTATTAAAAGGAAGATTAAGCGATTGAACCACGCAAAAAAAGAGGATAAAATAAGTAAAACAACTGACAAGCAATTAAGAATCTATGGATTAACATACACCAGTTCATCTTATAGTGAAAAGGGGGGAAACAAAAAAAAATATGGCATAAATAAAGAAGAAAACTGACCGCAGTAAGTGAAATCAGTGGCCAGAAGAGAAGGCAAGAAAAGCAAAGAAACGGATAGAATGGGCAAACCGATGATCTTGAATCGAGCTGCTAATGTGTCCATGGCGAATTGCTTACTGGAGATGGTTTTGACAAGGGGAAATTATATCGAACCCTCTCTTTTGTCATCATGTGGTTATGATTTATGCTACCAAACCCAAGCAATGAATCATTGTCTTCATCATCTTCGTTGTCAATAGGTCCCGCAACTGAGGATAAGCTTTGGGTCTGCAGATTCTTACATTGATTTACAAAATTGGATATGGATTCAGGGATGGGAATTCGGAGTGTTGCTGGGCTTGAACCCGTGGATCGCTCCATTGAAGCCCAAAAAATCGTATTCAATTTGAAATTGCAGAAGCTACTATTTTTAATTGAAATTCTTGTACACATATTTACGGCACTTTTGGATAAATATAAATAAATTTAATAATTAAGAAAATATAAATATTTAAAATAAAAATATTTAAAGGATATTTTAAATCTACGTAAAAATTATAATATAAAGAAAATTCGTTAACCGTAGATGAAGATCTCATTTATAGATGATGATTTTATCTTAATTTATAATAATTTAATTTTTTTATTAATTCAAGATTGAATTAAAAAAATCATCATATATAAATAACGTCTTCATCTAAATCATTATCTGCGGTTGACGATTTTTTTATATTATAATTTTTATTATAAAATTTTAAATATCCTCAGCTTACTTCATTTCCTTAATTATTAATCTAATTTGAAAAATTATATCATAGGTCCGGTTCACCACATCAGATGTGGTCCCATCTAATGAAAATCACTCATTTCATTATATTATCTTTAACTCATTTTTTTCAACCAATAAATCTTCACTATATTTTCATGTTATTTTAAAAATATAAATTTTAAAAATTATATTAATAACATAGCTAATTAATAGTGAAATAAATAATTTTTATTGGTTAAATACCATAACTAACGTGCTTAGCCATTATGATGTAATCTCTCATCTAATTTAAATTATTCACCAAAATAATCGCATATTTACATTGTTTGTCCTAATACGACATGTTTATCACCGTACAAAATGGCAAACCAATCCTCAAAATAATAATTATTCCTAATTCCTTTATTTACAGAGTGGAAAATAGTAATTCCACGTGTCAGGTTTCATCTTCGAAGGTGATTAACATGATATCCCATTGCGCGTGAAATTTTGAATTCCTACTTAATAAGTGGCAAAAAGGAAAAAACTCCGTGTAAATAGGAACGGGTAATCACCGTTAATATTTCAACCTCATTAAGCGTCCTTCCGGTCACCATTCCCAGTATTCTTTCCCGTCTCCAAGAGGAACAAGACGGCGCCCGAGTCCTCCTTCCGTACACACCTGACCGGCTGCTCCCGGTAAAAAGTATAAAGCAATTATAAATAAGTTAGTTTCATCTCTTTACAAAAGATAAGAGAAAATAAGATATTTGTTTCTTCAATTTCCCCCTTTCCTTTATTTTCTTTTCACTTCTGTTCTTGTTTTTGTTATTTATAAAGGCTTTGAGATTGTCTTCGTTTCGTTTTCTTTCCCTTTTATAATTCTTCGACGGCTTCGTGGATTACACAGAGGGAGATAAGGGGAAATAGGGAAAAAAAGGAGTTTTTTTCGTCAAGATTCCCGTTCTTTTTCCTGGAAAAAGTAATCTTTTTTTTTTCTTTATGGAAAGTGTTGTGGAATTTTTTACGAGGCGGTTAACTCATGATCTAAATTATGGTTTTCGAAAAGTTGAATTTAACTTTAATTTTAGGTGGCAGATCTTGATTTATCCCAAATAAGGGGTTTTCTGTTTTTAAATTTTTTCCAGTTTTTCATTTTCAACTTTCTCCGATACTTATCAATCCTTCATGTGAGGACCCTCCGCCTTACGAGGGAGACGACGGTAGTCTTGCCCACGTGGTGATTTGTTTCGCGAGAGAAAGCCATTGGTGAAGAATCTTGACTTACTATTGCATGTTTTCGCATACTACTTCTTAGGTATTATTCCATTAAGACGCCGTATAGGCCAAAGCTCAAGCAGTCAAGCTTACACCGTCAATGGAAGAGAACTAGCGTACAGCAAAGACAGGCTGCCCTTAGTTACGATTTATTGAACCTAGGGATTAATTTGGGAACATTAGAGCAATGGATGTGGATTTGTCGATGGTTTCGGAGACCGATCACGATCAGACTCACAACAGAGGTATGCATTCTCCGGCACCAATGGAGAGGGAGCAACAGCAACAATCGCAACAACAAAACCATCAACTAGAAAGCCACGCTTCGACACCAGGACTTGGTTCTCCTCCTTCGGTGCAACAACAGTCTGCAGCCGTTGCGCCTGCTGCTCAAGGACCGCCGCAAGCTCCAGTGGTGGGGCCGAGGTGTGCTCCCACTTATTCGGTGGTGAATGCGATCATAGAGAAGAAAGAAGACGGGCCGGGCCCTAGGTGTGGGCATACCCTAACAGCTGTGGCAGCTGTGGGAGAAGAAGGGACGCCTCGGTATATTGGTCCCAGGTTGATTCTGTTTGGTGGTGCCACGGCACTAGAAGGAAATTCTGCTTCTTCTGGGACTCCATCGTCTGCTGGAAGCGCTGGCATCAGTAAGTTGGTTTTGTTGTATTTCATTTTGATTTGATGTTTGTGTAAGAAACCCTTAAGTTTTTTTAAGATGCATAGAAATTTGTCTATTCATATCATTGTATGTTTGAGAACCTTGGGGGATTTTGGAGGCACATTCTTTAAACCTTGCAATTTTAGCTCCAAATGTTCATATTTGATGAGGAACCCTAGCTTAGGCTTGGCTGAACTTATTTTGTTGTGGATTAGTAGTAGTAAGGTATATATCCGTCTTCTTTTCTGTTGGATTGGTGAAGAAACTACTACTCCAAAGAGTAAAAGGGTTATTTCTAAATAAGAAAAAATGTGAAGATGTAAGGTGGTGCCAAGGCAAGTAGAAACGAAGGCTGGTACTTTAGGGAACAAAATATGAATCGTCTCTTAGTTCCTTCTTTTTGTTTTATACCGTGTTAAATGATTTTTATTTTTTCTGTAGCTTGTAATAATGGAGGTGGCTTATGAATTTCACATTGACTGAGTTTTGTGCAATGCAGATTTTTTTCGGTCTTAAAAATTGGTAGAAGTCTAGAAGTGAAGAATTGCCCTTCCATCTTTATTCTTGCATGAATTTTACGTGTTAGTATTGGTTATGGTTGGTATGAATTCAGTTTCTGTCCCCAATTTCTTTAGGGGAAAAGGCTTAATTGAAATAGATGGAAGTCCTGTTAATAACAATTAATATCCTCTTTTAAAGATGTTTTATGCGCTAACTTGGACTCTGAATACTTTCTATACATCCAACCTAGTTTCAAAGTCAAGTAAAAAAATACCAGTATGATTGTTTCCAGCTTACAGTTTTAAATACCCTGGCCTTGACTCACATCGCAAATAAAAGCTGCTTTATTTCCAAAAAACAATAAGCCTATATTTTCATGCTCTTATAATTTACGCTTCTATATCTTTTATAATATTCATGCTTCTAGTGCTCGAAAAATTAAAAAAACACACGTTATTCTTTAGAGATACTCATGATCTAGTGCCTTTTACTATGATAGCACCGTGGATGATTTGGAATCCAATACATTATCCTTAATGTTAGATTCTCCTTCTCCTCCTCTGTTTTTTTAGAAAAGCTCATGATGTTTGGTCGATTTCAAGTAACCTTATTTGGATTTATACAAATTTAGGGCACTTCATAAATCTTAGTCATGTGGTATGTCAAGGCTGTTGGCTGCCCCTTTCCCCCTTCTACAATTTATCTCTTAAGGAAATTTCTCTTTGTTATGGATGATTTCATAGTTAAACTTGTTTTTGTTTCAATTGAATTGCAGGACTAGCAGGTGCTACGGCCGATATGCACTGTTATGATGTGTTAACTAATAAATGGTCTAGGTATGCCTAGGACTAAGGCTTCATAAGTACTGCTTACCTTCTTAATTTCATCATGACTTATCATGTAATTCACTTCATAGGATCACACCCTTTGGAGAGCCACCTACACCAAGGGCAGCACATGTGGCAACTGCTGTGGGAACTATGGTAGTTATTCAGGTCAGTACACTGCGCGGTATTTTATAGTGTGAGTGTGTGTGTGTGTATATATATATTCCTATTTATAAATTATTTTGTTTAACTTCTTCCTACTGCAAGAAGTATTCCTCATTGGGAGTTTTTATTTTGACTTAGGGTGGAATTGGTCCAGCTGGCTTGTCTGCTGAGGATCTTCATGTTCTTGATCTCACACAGCAACGACCACGGTGGCATAGGTTGGGCCTTGAAGGATGCATATGGATTCACCTTATTTATAGTGTTACAATTGGTTTAATGATATGGCTTTCACTTGTATTTCAGGGTTGTCGTTCAAGGCCCTGGACCAGGGCCACGTTATGGCCATGTTATGGCTTTAGTAGGGCAAAGGTATCTCATGGCAATTGGTGGAAATGATGGTAAATATTTTTTCCTGTTTTTCTTGCATGCACTTTTTAGAGTTTATCATTAAACAAACTATATTTTATTTTTCACGTATGTTGGGATTTTCTAATTATTTGTTTGTTGAAAATTTTGGTGCATCATATCTAGGAAAACGACCTCTGGCAGATGTATGGGCCTTGGACACTGCTGCCAAGCCTTATGAATGGCGTAAATTGGAACCCGAAGGGGAAGGTCCACCTCCATGCATGTACTCACCCTCTCGTAAACTACACACAATTGGTGTTCATTGGTCAATTTTAGGATATGCGATCTGTTTTATATTTATGGTTATGGGTCTCTTAGAAAGAGCAGTATGCAAGATATGAATCAAAATTGCTTTCTCTGATATCATATTTATTGCTATTCCCATCTTAGGATGGACGTGGTTGACGTGATAAATGCTAATGTACTTCTTCCTTTGTGACATTGTATGTTAAAGTTTGTAGTTTTGTTTATGCTTTCAGAGATGTCAAGTTTCCTATGTGATCATTATTCTTTATTTTTATTTATTTGATGTTTTATGTGGATCATTGATTGTAGATTTGTTACTTGTTGACAATTTTTGTTTAACTAGGTATGCTACTGCAAGTGCACGATCAGATGGTCTTCTTCTTCTCTGTGGAGGGAGGGATGCAAATAGTGTGGTGAGTCGAGAAGTCCCCATTGTATGGTCTAGAGTTAGTAAATGTATGGCGTAATGTATGCATGTTTTTCTAAATTTCGTTTACCGAATAATATGCCATAAGATTTCATAACCTATAGTTTTAACTTGTCATTTATTATTGCTGAGGGATACTTTTTCTTTTCAGTTGGGTAAAGCTTAATACACCTGAATGTACTTTGGCACTGATTTCAGTATATATTTTATCCATGTTGATAAGAAGAATGAGCCATTCTAATGAATTCTTAAGAATTTGAAAATAATAGCAATGAAGATGTTTTAAAAAATTGAGCTGATATGTATGAAATGGTGTCTTAATTTTGCCCTTTTTGTACTTTTAAAATGTTTAGATCCCATTTTAGCATTAGATTTTACTCAACCTGTTCTCTTCCCATGGTTTCCTTTCTCTGTGATTATTTTCTCAGCCATTAGCAAGTGCATATGGGCTTGCAAAACACAGGGATGGCCGTTGGGAATGGGCAATTGCTCCTGGCGTCTCACCATCACCAAGATATCAACATGCAGCAGTGAGTTTTTCTTTTCTTCCCTGCATTCACTTTTAAATGATTTAGTCCAGTCTGTGAATTCTTCTAGTTAAGTGAATCACATGTACATGATATGCTTCTAGGTCTTTGTCAATGCAAGGCTCCATCTTTCTGGTGGGGCACTTGGTGGCGGACGCATGGTTGAAGACTCATCAAGTGTTGCAGGTACTTAATCTTTTCCAATTTCTTGACTTCTAGTGATGTGATGTGTTAGTGGTTTTACTGATATTCTATTAAATGTGAGTTTGTAAAAGATTTAAGGTTTAAAAGTAGTTTTTAGGTTAACTCTGTTGTAAACTTCCCCATTGTCTTTCTCTTTCTTCTGGGAAATGGATGCAATGATAGTATAGACTATAGGGAATAACTTTTCTTAGATCTGAATTCTGAAAGTTGTCCGCCCATTTGTTGGAACTTGGAGTTTCCATCTTCTAATGACAAAGTCAAACTAGAATTATTATTGTGGCTTGATATCTGGCCAAAGGTTCTGTTACCAGAACTGAACTTGGCTCTATAAGGTTCTGGAAATTTGTTAAATTTATATAAAAAAAGTTGGACATGTTCAATGGCTTAATTTATTATTTTACAATAGGAAATGTTGATTATTACTATGATCATTCATCCATTTATTATCAAGGAAACACTATTTCTGTACATGTACGAGTTACTAACATATCCACATTTTTTATAGTGTTAGATACTGCCGCTGGAGTTTGGTGTGATACAAAATCTGTTGTTACTAGCCCAAGGGCAGGTAGATACAGTGCTGATGCTGCTGGTGGAGATGCTTCTGTCGAGTTGACGAGGCGTTGCAGACATGCGGCTGCAGCTGTTGGCGACTTAGTATTTATATATGGTGGTTTACGTGGTGGTAAGATAACCTTTTATTCTTTAAGTTGTTCACCCTGTTTTTTTTTTCTAGCCTCTGCATTGTGTTATCAGTTATCAATTAGATGTGTGACATATTTATTCATCATGGGATCCACATCTAGTTATTTAGGATTGCTCATTGCATTTGTTTTATTGAATGAACCTCTTAGTTTCTATACTTTTTGGTCTTCCCCATTTCATGAGATCAAATTTTGAATATTTAAAATTGGTGTAAAGTGAATTTTTTTTTGTTCTCTTTGCATTGTCCTAACTGAAATTTAATTCATCTTTGGGTTGAATCAATATTTGATAATTTCTGTAAAGCGGTAATATGTTGTATTTGTGCTGTAGGAGTGTTGCTTGATGACCTGCTTGTTGCTGAAGACTTGGCAGCTGCCGAGACAACAACGACAGCTTTACATGCTGCTGCAGCAGCAACTGCTTCTTCTCATGCACGGTTACCTGGACGGTATGGATTTATTGATGATAGAGCGAGGCAAACAATGACTGAAGCAGTTCATGATGGGGCAGTTGTGCTGGGAACTCCAGTTGCCCCCCCTGTAAATGGGAATATGTCTGCTGACATAAGCACCGAGAATGTGATGCTTCAAGGATCCCGGTAAGCCGCCCCCTATACTTGTTTGTGTTATGTGTCTTGAATGGTTAAGTGGCCTCTGTTAATCCAAGAAACTATATAATGTGGTATATCTTTCAGGAGAATGAACAAAGGTGTTGACTATTTGGTTGAGGCATCAGCTGCTGAAGCTGAGGCTATAAGTGCTACACTTGCCGCTGCCAAGGCACGTCAAGTTAATGGAGAAGTTGAACTTCCTGATAGGGATCGAGGGGCAGAGGCTACACCTAGTGGGAAACAGATGTCTACATTGATTAAGATGTCTGATTCTGCTGGATCAAATAATGTTGCACCTGCTGGAGTTCGGCTTCACCATAGAGCTGTCAGTCTCAGAAAATTTTATCCACATTGTACTGGTCTGAGGTTAATATTGGCATTATTTTAGCCGTGACTTTGTCTAATGTTTCCTTAAACCAACAGGTTGTTATAGCAGCAGAGACTGGTGGAGCTTTGGGTGGAATGGTCAGACAGCTTTCTATTGATCAATTTGAAAATGAAGGCAGGCGGGTTAGCTATGGAACTCCTGAGAACGCAACTGCAGCCAGAAAACTATTGGATAGACAGATGTCAATCAATAGTATTCCGAAAAAGGTACTAATACCTCTTCTTCTTTTTGCATAGCACTTGTGTGTTTTGGGGTAATTGTTGAATATCCAAATGACAAAATTTTGAATAGTAAGATCAGTATTTGCGTGGCTGTTACCCAAAACCTCAAACACTGACACTAAAGAAGAATTTCTCTCTATTTGAATGGTCTTTATTTTATAAAATAAGGAAAGAGTTTTTTTTAGTTAAGTTGACAGGTTCCTCTGTTCTTTTTACCCTAGTGGGAACAATTACCCTCTCTCTATATTCTGTATTATTCCTGAGGCTGTTATTTCCCTTGATGCAACTTTGAAAGGCACAAAGAAGAAAATGCCTGAAAGGCTATATATATGGATTTACTAGCTGAAGCTGTACATTTCATAACAGTGAAAAAAATCTCCCATGGCTTCTTAATCAGTCATAGCTCAATTTCATGATATCAAAGGAGACAAAGAAGGAAAAGAAAAAAAAAATCCTTTCAAAAAAAATCGAAAATATAAATCTTGAAGAGCTACAAATTATTTTGCATGTGATTACTCGGAGGCCTAATTTCATCACCTTGCTCTGAATGCATCATAAATCTTGTCATGGCTATGCAATCTTCAGTAATGCATCATAAATTTTATGATATATTTCTTCTGTTATTAGTTCTACATTGCTTGGACAAAATACATCCTTGGGATTTCTCTCATTCTAATTGGATTACCGGGCATAAAATACATTGATCTGATTTGAGTTTCAACCAGTCTTGCAGTAGACGCTTCCTTTAAAAATTGAATTAGTCTTGCAGTGGCACTCCTATTTGATATTTCAAAATGATTCCCTCAAGCATCTTGAAAAGTTTCATTTGTTCAACTATAATGCTCTATGTCACTTTCCCCAGGTCATTGCACATCTTTTGAAGCCTCGCGGTTGGAAACCTCCAGTTTGTAGACAGTTTTTCTTGGACTGCAACGAAATAGCTGATCTTTGTGAAAGTGCTGAACGAATATTTACCGTTGAACCAACTGTTTTACAGCTGAAAGCTCCCATTAAGATTTTTGGTGATCTACATGGACAATTTGGAGATCTTATGCGCCTTTTTGATGAATATGGTGCACCTTCAACAGCTGGGGATATTGCGTAAGTGTTTGGCCAAAATATCTTGTTTTCTGAAGGTGCTTTATTTGTGATATTTCAACATACTAAGGACTGACCTATCTTATATCTAGAAATACTGTTCTCTCATGTTTTATCTGCACGTGCTGTATTGCATTTCATTATTTATCTTAAATTTTCTACTTGATACTAATTTTGTATAAATTACTATCAGATACATCGATTATCTCTTCTTAGGGGATTATGTGGACCGGGGCCAACACAGCTTGGAGACCATTACTCTTCTTCTTGCATTGAAGGTAAATATAGAAGTTTGTACTTCCACTATCTTCTCATGCTCACTTGAGTTTCCTATTGAAATTGTAATGAGCTACCTACTTACGTCAATGTTGCAGGTTGAGTATCCCAATAATGTACATTTAATTCGGGGTAATCATGAAGCTGCGGACATCAATGCACTTTTTGGCTTTCGCATTGAGTGTATTGAGCGCATGGTACTGTTTCATGTGTTAGAAATATGTCAAGTCATGCTTTGTAGAAAAACATTTTAGTTGTAAATTGATGGCTTTTGTTACAGGGTGAGAGAGATGGAATATGGGCATGGCATCGCATAAACCGTTTATTCAATTGGCTTCCTCTGGCAGCTCTAATTGAGAAGAAAATCATCTGTATGCATGGTGGCATTGGTCGGTCAATTAATCACGTGGAACAGATTGAGAGCTTACAGCGTCCGATTACGATGGAAGCAGGCTCGATCGTTCTAATGGATTTATTATGGTCAGAGGATGTTATTGTTTCTTCTTGTCATGAAATATAGTACTCATTGCTTTAATTTGTTGATACATTTATTGCCATTTTCTACTCTAGGTCTGATCCAACGGAAAATGATAGTGTAGAAGGGTTGCGACCAAATGCTAGAGGTCCAGGTTTGGTTACTTTTGGGGTGAGTATGCTACTTTAAACTGTTGTTAAGCTTACTGTGGATTACTTTAATGCTGACTGATTGTTTATGTTATATTTTGTAAATGGTTTCCTTTTGTAGCCTGACCGTGTTATGGAATTCTGCAATAACAATGATCTCCAGTTGATTGTCCGTGCGCACGAGTGTGTTATGGATGGCTTTGAGCGCTTTGCACAGGGACATTTAATCACCCTTTTCTCTGCTACCAATTATTGTGGTGTGTCCCTGTCTTGTGTTTAGATTTTGTGCACCTTTGGTCTATCGGTCTAAAGACAATTTAGCCTTTAAATTTCGGATTGTGCTTGCCTTTTCAGGTACTGCTAATAATGCTGGTGCAATCTTAGTTTTGGGTAGAGATCTTGTGGTAGTTCCAAAACTCATTCATCCTATACCCCCAGCAGTGCCATCACCAGAAACATCACCGGAACGTCATATAGATGATACATGGATGCAGGTGCCTGCTTCTTCCTCTTTGTTAGCTGTAATTAAACTTGTTAATTGTACCATGTGGACTGCTTTAATGGCGTTGATTTTTGTGTTTATGGGATCAGGAGTTGAATGCTAACAGACCTGCGACACCAACTAGAGGCCGTCCTCAAGTAGCAAATGCAAATGACCGAGGCTCTCTTGCTTGGATATAGTAGACCCTTCCAATTGTTTCTATATATACATTATACTCATTCGGGCACATGCTATGATGCTATACCACCTGTGGGTTCTGGTGCTCTGTATAGAGCACGACTCCATATCCAGGCATTTTCCGAATCTCTCGCATTAAAGTTGGAAGGCTTTACGATATTTTGGCGGTTTCAGCATTGTTGATATTGAGGTATCATGAAAAGACGCGATTCTATATACGGTGTTGGTTTGCTTTTCGTAATGTGCTGAAAGGTCCGATTCAGGCTTCTCCCTCTATAAATTGAGCGCGTCGAAAGCAGGCAGCCGGGTGGTTTCTTCAATGGGTTGATAGTATTTTTCACATTTAACTTTTATATATTCATCATCAACAAATATTTTTCTACCCTCCTTTGAGGTCCATTATATGTGATGATGAGAGAATCTAAATATGTATCATACAGAGGGGGGTATAGATTGGTGTAATTTTCACATTATGTGCTGTGTACAATATTGTAATGTTTTTTGTGTGAAGATAAAGGAACTTTTTTAGAAAACAATGTGAGAATGTTTAGGAAGGTTTTTCCCCCGTTTTTCTTTTAAAAGGTTCAGCTTCTGATTGCCTGCTATGCTTATGTTGTTTAGTTTAGGTGCTTACGTTTACTATCTCTGTTCGGATCTGAATTTAGGTTTGACCCAGCCAGGTAAGTCAAAGCTGTTTGGTTCTGTTCATTACCAATGTGCATCAATTGGTTTTTATTGATGAACAGCTTGACTCCTGACAAACCATCCTTGTCGGAAATAATCTTGGCCATGGCAAAACCACAAACCCGATCAACCCTAAACTGCAATCTGCAAACACGTTTCAAAAGCCAACCTTGGCATTGCCGTCCATAAACCACTGATCTTGAGTATGCTCCTTTATTTGCAGGAAGGAAGCCACCGTCAATTTTAACTCAAGGCTCTTTAATTTATTTATTTCTCAGACTGTTTATAAACAATTATTGAACTTATTTTACATTAATTCAATATTTTTAATACTTGTTTTCATGTTTTAAATTTTAAGAAAATACATACAATGTATGTAATATGTAATAAGAAAAAAAACATACAAGGTTAATGGAAAGGTGATAGCAATACGTAAGAGTACTGGAATACAAAGTAGTTGGTTCAAAGCTACATTGTAAGATCATCCGTAAGAACAGACAGCAGCACTTAACCCCGTTTTACCGGCCTCTGAACATACGATTTGTTAGGATCCTCAGTCTTCAGCTTCGGTGGACGAAGCTCTCCTTTCTTCGACTGAAAACAAACAGACAGACAGACAATCAATCTCTTTCTTTCTTTCTTTTTTTAATTGGAATTTGAATACGACCACATATACATATACATATAACTTTTACCTTTTTCCCTGACTTCATAAAATCCCTCCAACTTGAAACCTGGACAAGAAACAGAGAAGAAAAAAACCAATAATTTAATTATCTAATAAGAACCATGAGAAGGTTGAACTGGTAACTTTCTTATTCTGGGTTCTTCAAAAAAATAGAGGAGAAAACATACTCGCTTTTCCCTTGTTCCTTCCCACTGCTCCTCATGTTCACGCTTCCTTTTCCACATCTCCTTTTGCTCTTCTTCATCCTTCTTTACTCGACCTTCTTCTTCAGATATCTAAGATCACATAAGAAGAGCTGATTAGCTCATCATAGCCTTTAACAAGCAAGGACAAATAAGGAAAGCAAGGGTGTTAGTTAACAGAATTTGGTGTACCCTCATTGCCATTTTTCTCCGCCTCCATTCCTGCTCTGTTAATAACTCCCGAACCTTCAATTTCAACTCCTGCTGGAACTCCTCTGATTGTTCATATTCTTGTTCAGATTTTCCCTGCAAACAAACAGACTACCTTAGTCTCTTCTCTTGGCATTAAAATCTAAAGGAATTGGATGGGACAGGTCAACAAGAAAAATCCAATTCAATGGAAAGGAATATATCAATATGAAAAGCTTGCAAGGAAAACATATTAAGGACATACCTCATCGACTAATGACTTCAACTTGGAAGCTGTGTCTTTCTTTAACTGCTTCTTCCTCTTAGCCCTAAGTTCTTCTGCTAATTGCATCAAATGTAACATGTATTTTTTTTGCAACAGGATTTAGGTTCATTTTGTTTATTCATGCGAGAGAAAAAGCCCAATTCAAAATGATCAAGTCGAACAGATGCATGTTATGAGACAACATTCCCAATGATAATCATACTGAAAAACTGTCAAGTTTACTAGTTATTCATCCTACCGACTGAACATAACATTAAAGGAAAAGTTAACCAAAGAAAAGTGAGTACAAAATCTACAATTGGACTTTGCTTTAGGCACATGGCACCAGCAAAATTCTATTCCGAAAAAATGTTTCTGATTTTGAATAAAATTTTAAGTGAGAAGTAACAATGCAATGCAAATTGGTGCATCTAGCTTTACCTCTTGCGGAAGTAACTTGGCTAAGGATATAATCCCTTTCTTGTTGATCAAGCAATTGTTGTTGGGCCTTTGCCAATGCTGCTCACAAGTCAAAATCCAGTGAAGTTAAGACATTCTAATACAAACATCAGTAGTAATTCTAAAATAAATACAGATGCATCAAGAGAATAGTGAATACAACTTATCCTTAATATTTCTCCACTCATACCACAGATAAATAGACCAGGTATCTAAGTATGTAGATGCAAGATGCAACATCTCAACATCTTATGTGAAAGTGGTGGTGCAAAGGAATAGTTAATCTCACTGCAACTCTTAAGTTGTGATTCTGGTGTTATTAGGGCTGAAATGGTCTCAACTCTTTGCAAAGGAAAATTTTATGGTGACAAACTAGATGGAAATTAAGATCATTACAGCTAAAATAGAGAGCAAAATTCTGAATCTCTTCAATTCTTTCTCTAGTTTTATGTCTTTTTATGTGTTCAGCACAAACAATCCATCATTGTTTTTCTTTTTTCCATGAATCATTATCATCTTTCAATTGATTAAGTTTCATCCTAACTTTCATATCATTTTGAACAAACAACATAATAGCTAGTGCCTAGCTCAAGGGACAAAAACTCAACAAATTTACTTTCTTAATAATAATAAATAATGAATAAGCTAATTAATCTGATAATGTTCTATTTGAAGTTAATATGATAAGGCAGGCTTTCTGGATGTGAGAGAAGCACACCATATACGATGTAAAATATAATCAACTAACCTCCAAAAGCCTCTTTTGCTTGTGGATGCTTGCATTTATCAGGGTGGACCATTAATGATAACTGCATAAGTTTAGCATGAAATAAATCAATAACTATCCAACTTATAAAATCATCAATTGCTAAGGGAATGGTTTTGGATGGTCGTAGAAAAAAGAAAGATACCTTGCGATACTGCTTTTTGACATCTTCTGGAGACGAAGAATCAAATGATAACTTCAGAAACTCAAATGGATTTAACTTGAAGCATGAAAGGATCCTATGATTCACAGAAAGAATTTAAATGTGCCAAAGTTAATCAAGGGATGATAGAAAAAGTAACTCATCAACAATGACCAAAATTATTATTATTTGCTAGAAGCAAACTAAATTAGTTGGAATACAACATAAAACAAAGGATCATTAATATAATTAATATCAATAAGTGATGGTCAGGTAGCCATATCAATTTGGTATTGAACAAGTATTGGAAAATGTAAAATCTATCATGGATTAAGATAGTTCTTTCAAATAAGATGGTTCACTCAAGAATGCCATACTCATGTAGTAAAAAAAGTACATCATTAATCCTATACAACCAAGCCATACTTGCACACCTATATAAAAAAAAAAACTATATCATTATATCATAAGCAAGTGCATCCAAATTCCCTCAGCTTCTGATGCTCTCTCTTAAGCATAGTCTCATAGAACACTGGTTTTACTAATACAGAAAGCATCGATGCACTCTCATATTAAGTATTATTGTAATTAGATCTTTCACCAACTTAGATAATGCCATCTACTTGCATGACTATTATCTTGAAAACATTCATTAATATCGAGTTCTAATACAAAATGGCAAAACAGCATATAGAATCAAAAACAACATCAAATACAAATAATACCCATCAAATTTAAATGGCTAAATTAGCTACAAAATATTCACAAATATTACTTAGCTAAGTATACCGATAACTATACATGTCAAACTTAAAGGGTAAGCCAATTCATCGAATGATAAAGCATGTTATTTGAGCTTAAATTTTACAGAAATAAAAAAGGTTTATGAATTTAAAATAAGAAGAAAAAAAATCATAGTTTATGCAAATACCAAAGTATAAACCCTAATTGCTGAGACCAGTCGAACCGAAATATATTTTCTAAAAAAATCTCATAAACCTCATCCATATGAACAAATTAACGGGAATAACGATAGTAATTATTAAATTCAAGGAAGTGAGAAAACAGAGGGACATAGAGAGATGGAGATTACCTGACGACTTCATTGTCTCTTTCGACTTCGCTAACTTCAGCAAAGAATTCTTTGAGAAGCAAATCCTCATCAACGCTGCCGTTGCTCTCTCCCATCGCTGATTTCTGCTTTCTATGTGTATTTTTCCACAGATTGATTCTCCTTTCTCTGGCCTGCTTTTTGCCTTTGCGTCCCACAGGCGAAGACGAAGCAATAGAATGAAATCGGGCCGACTGGTTGGTTTCTATTTATCAATTCGGACTATGGATCCAAGTCGGTTCAAAACTAGTCATGGATGGACTATCTGTCCAGTCTAGTAGTTTGGGCCCGGCCCAAGTCAATTTTAGATAATGTTGATCCTAATTATACACATCTTGGCTTGAAATTTTTTATATAGGGATTACTATATAATTGGTGCTCCATCTTTATCTGATTTTCTATTTTGGTATTTTTTTAATGGTACTTAATATTATGTTTTGTTTTTATTGTGGTATTACATCATTAAAAATTAACGATAGACTAATTAAAAAGAAAAAAATATATCATGAGTTGTTTCGCCACATCATTTATGAACCAATCAAATATATCAATTTAATTATTTTTTACCTTGTTTTTTATTTAGTGATTTTTTACTAATATTTATCGTAAATTAAATTTAAAAACAGTTTTTATCAAGTAAAGATTCACTTGATAAAAACGATTATATAAAAAATTAATTAAATGGATGTATTTGATTGGTTGATCTTATAAATGATGTGACAACAATGACCCTTGATATAATTTCTCAACTAAAAGAAAGAAAATCACACTTGATAAGCTATCACATCATCTTTTCTTTTGTAGTTAGCATGGGTTGTGACAAACTACCACATCGTTTTTTAGATTTATTCTTAAATTTATAACGCATAAATTATATAAATAAAATATAAAATTAATTAAAAATTATAAAAATACATGTAAAATTAATTTCATTTTATATAAGAATATTTTAAGCCTTCTTTAGTGTTTTAATATCCACCATTCTAACTATTTAAAAAAAGTAGTGGATTGAGCATTAATTTAATCAACACCATATGTGATTTCATATATGAAAGATCATTAACTTAAACGCGTTTTAGTATAATTATATTTGATTTATGAATAGAGGCCTGCAATGTAAAATTGTTATGTCTCTTTATTATGTTTTTTTTCTCATGTTTTATGTTGAAAATTTTAAAAATAAATTTTAAATCCTAACTCTTATTTTTTAAATTCTAACATCCTAAAAAATATACCCTATCCTTAATTTTTTAATTCTTAACCTTAAACCTTAAATCCTCTAATTCAAAATAGAGACATAAAAAAGAGGCAGACGATTTACACCCTAATTTAAATATTGTATTAGTATAAAAATAAAAGGTATAAAGATAAATTTAGGCATAAAGATAATTTTCACCCTTAACGTTTATAATTTTTGTCATTTTGGCCCTTATTCTTTTTGGGATAAATTTGACTCTTGACCTATGTCTTTTTAACAAATAACTCATTTTTTAACTACCATGATAACTGAACCGTTAAAAATTTAATAATGATAACATGTCATATATATGTGATAATATATTTTAAATGACATAGAATCTAACCTATTAAATATATACATATATATAGAATATAACTATTTCAGTATAAAATATAAAACGATTAAAATTTAAATAAAATATTAAAAATTAATTAAATCCAAAACAAAAATTTACTAAATATTCTCAGCCCTAACTAAACTAAAATATCTTTGTAAAACACTAAAAGTCCGATTTAGATTAAAACTAAAGTACCTAAATTCTAAACTAAAATAATAAAAAATCCAATTGATTATTATCAAAATCCTTTATCTTTGATTCACCAGTAACAAACTATACAAAACACTTTCTTTTCAAATTATGTTCATACCTTTTTAGATAAAATTTTAATTTTACTATAGTTAAGGTTGAGAATGTTTAGTAGCCTTTTGTTTTAGATTTAATTAATTTTGATAAATAAAAAAATATTTTTTAATATTTTATTTGAATTTTAATTATTTTATATTTTTAGATTGGAATAAAAATATATTTTGCGTGTATGTATTTGATATACTAGATGTTAAGTCATTTAAAATATATTATTACATTATAATGACATATCAACATTATTAAATTTAACGGTTCAGTTACCACGATAGTTAAAAAATGAGCTATTTGTTAAAAAGACATAAGTTAAGGACTAAATTTATCCCAAAAAAGAATAGGGGCCAAAATGACAAAAATTATAAACGTTAATGGTGAAAATTATCTTTATGCCATAAATTTAACCCTTAATGTTTATAGCTTTTATCATTATGGTCATTATTTTTTATTTGGAATAAATTTAGCCCTTAACTTAAGTCTTTTTGACAAATATCTCATATTTTAACTATCATGACGAACACACTTAAAAATTTAATGATAATGACATATAGTAAACATGTGATAATATATTTTAAATGATATGATATGTAACCTATCAAATGCATACATATGGAATATAATTTTATTTTAATATAAAATATAAAATAATTAAAATTTAAATAAAATATTAAAACTTAATTAAATCTAAAATATTTTAGATATTAAACCTTAAATAAATTTACTATTCTATTTTTTTATAATTTTTGTTTTTTTAATTTAATTAAAACTCTAAACCTAAAACCTCAAATTTACTACTTTTAAATTTAAATATTAAACTATAAATCAAAACTCTGAAATTTCAATTTAGATTAAACATTAAAATACCTAAATTCTAAACTAAAATAACAAAAATTCAATTAATTAGTAAAATTCCTCACCATTGATTTATCGATAGCAATCTTTAAAAAATTCTTCCTTTTTAGTTTGTGTTTATATTTTTTAGATAAGACTTTGATTCTATTGTAGTTAGGGTTGAGAATTTTTAGTATACTTTTGTTTTAGATTTAATTAATTTTTAATATTTTATTTAATTTTTAATTATTTTATATCTTATATTAAAATAAAATTATATTCAATGTATGTATTTGAGAGCTTAGATACCATGTCATTACAATATATTATTATATGTTACCATTATTAAATTTTTAACGGCCTAGTTATTATGTTAGTTAAAAATAAGATATTTGTAAAAAAACATAAATTAAAGACTAAATTTATCTAAAAAAAATAAGGGCTAAGATGATAAAAATCTTAAATATTGAGAGTTAAAATTATCTTTATATCAAAATAAAAATAAAAACTCAAAAGTATTTAGTTTCCTTTTTTTTTTAAACCATTTTATTGGAATTTTGTTTACACAATCAGTCACCCTCAAGGAGTGAGCGTGGAAAAACTATCTAGAACTAGGAGGGGATAAAAAAGATAGGGTAATAACTGATACAAACAATAACGCTACGCACAATTTTGATGGATTCTCGGGGTGGCAGTTTGACGAGGATCATCACGAGGTGGCAACGCAATAAGGACCCGAGAATACAAGAGACCCTCTACTCTCTTTGCAGCCTCTTAACAAAGGAACAAAGTAATCGCCATTGTTACCTCTCAAAACCAGCAATTGGTGCTGATCATTACCGGGTTGTTTCTTGGGGACAACGATTTGTTTATAGCCGTTTTCCTCCAGCAGAGACGGCGGAGAAACTGGGGGAATGATGGTTGCCTTTGACGAAATGGGCTGATTGGGACTCCTCCAGTAGTACTCATATGCATTGAATGGTTCGCCCGATGTTGCTGATAGTGGTGGTGATGAAATCAGCCTAGCCACCCGTGGCCGTAGTACAATTGACTGTAGCGGCGGCGGTGGTAGTTGGGTGGTGGGATTATGTTTATCCTCACCGAGTTTAACTATTTCATCAAATGTTTTGGGCCATGTTGGGTTCCTATTTGCTAACCATATGGGCTTATTAATCAGTGCAGCTAACCTATGCACATTCATTGCTCCACTCTCGAGCTTAGGACCCTGCTCCATCTCGCGACACATATCTTCTTCTTCGAACGTGTTTGTTTCGGTTCCTTTATCTTCAGCTTCATTAATGGCGTTGGAAAAGGTGAGGACTAGGCGACCGTCTTGGCGCTGAGCGAGGAAGTTATTCTTCGAAGGGACTGAAACAGCTTCAAGAACCAATCTGCCATTATCACGATGAGTCTCCATACGAACCGACGCACCACCATCTTTGCGAGAAAGGGAACGTATCGGTGGAGGGAACGATCCGTACTGCGCCGATTTCTTCCCGATTACATCATAGTTACATACCACGATCCTCGGGGGTTTGTCTTCATCCTCAGAACAAGCAGTTTTTTGTTGTTGGAGTACACCGTGTTGATCTTCCTCTACTTCGTTAGTCTCCGACGGAGGATATGAAGAAAACCCATCGGAGCCCGTCTCGGAACCGAGGTTCTCGGTGCAGATTTGAAGGCTTTTCTCGCTCAAACAACTCGACGATCGTTTCACGAGAGGGTGAACATAAGGCGGGGGTAGCGATTTCGAGGACTCGTCCTCAGCTTTCTTTGAAATGATCGAGCTCCATATATCGAACTGGCATGGCTTCTCGACCTCCTCCTTGTCTTCACAATCATCTTCTCCAGCTTCTTCATACGATGAATCTGTAACGGAAACATGGATTTCTTCCGAAGATGCAATCTTTTTCAATGGAGAGAATCCATTTATAGTGAGCCATTTCTTTGAAGACATATCAGCTGACAACGTCTTTCGAAGTGAAGAACCTTTACCGGTTGGTCTCTGATCAGCATCCGATCCCAGAATCGACACTATTCCTTGCTTCTCAGTGACATTGATGGCTTCTTCGATGATGTTCGAAGCTGAAGATAAGCCTAAGCACTTGCTAAGTGGACCAGGCATCGTGCAAAGGCAGAAATGTACTAAAACTTTATCTGCATCAAGTGAAAACGAAACCCAAAAACAAATTAACGAGAGAAAATTTCTAGAATCAAATTAAAATAAGCTTAGAAGATAGATAGAACTGGGTTACTTACCTGTTGATCAACAGAGGTCCACAAAGAGACCGCTGAGGAAGAGAAATAATATGATAATTATGCTTTTTTAAGTGATGGAAATAACTGGGTGTGTGCTTTGGTTTGATGGAAATGGGAGAGCAGGGTGGTATTTGTAGGAGGCCAAAAAGCCCTTGGAATCGTGTTCAATGGGACCTATCTATCTTACGCCACCATGAAAATTGCAAGGACTACTGATAATTAGTAAACCTTCATCATTACGTCAGTGTTCCAAGCAATAAGATTATTCATTTTAATTTTTGTTCAAGATGAATCATCATCTTTTTTTTATATATAAATAGTGGGTGAATGGTTATTAGGTAGTTATTTAGAGATGAATTGTCTTAATTGCTTAAATCATAAATGATGTAGTGAATATGATTCACCTAATAATCTCTTCCCTTCAATTCTAGAATAAAAAAAGGAGGATGTGATTTTAATAAATTAAAAATATAATTATTTTTATATTGTATGTATATTAAATTTTTATCTTTAAAAATAAGATAATTTTACTACATAAATAGAGAACCGTCCATGAGGATTAAATCTAAATTAATCTAAAACAAGACATTAATTACTTTTATAATTATTCAAAGTCCATTTCCTATGTGCAAATTACTTATGCTCACAGTTAGGGGTGTAAACGAGCGTTTTTTAAGTCGAGTAGTGTTAAGCTCGGTTCGGCTCAGCTTGTTAAGATTTCAAGTTTGAGTAATTTTAAACGAGCTTGAAAAATCTGAGTTCAGCTCGACTCGTTAAGAACTCGAGACGAGTTTGAGCTTTTTTCGAGCCTAGTCGAGCCAAGTATTAACCGATGTTTGATCGTGTTAGACTCAAGTAACTCTTATCTCTCAAGTCTCATTTAAAATCTAATGGAGAAATAACTTTGATACACATGTTATGTAAACTCAAACTTGTTAATTTTAAGTTTTAGTATGTTAATTTAGGTTTTAAGACTTATATTTAGGGTTTTAAGTTTAGAAATTTATATTTTAAATTATAAAAAAATACTATATTTATGTTTTCGAGTAGCTCGTGAGCTTTTCGAGTCGGGTATCATGTAGCTCGTCTCGTCAATAACTCTAGTCGAGTTCAAACCGAGTTCAGTCAAGTCAAGTTTTGACCAAACTTTAATCGAATCGAGCTCGAATAACTCGCGATCTGTCACAGACTCACTGCAATACAAATTTGCTTTCATATCTCAAATTCTGTATAAAAAAATATCAAGCTACGAATATTATCATTAATAGTAAAATCAACACCCGGATTAAAAATGTTCTCTATTTTTAAAAGGCCGATTATTCCCTGCATTACAATGTATTTTCTCGCAAACAAATTTTTATTGTTATCATACGTTAAAGCTTTCGACTGACGGCTGACGGTCTCTGTTTTTCTTTAAATTACGAGTTTTTATAATAATTTTTTAGGTAAAAATAATTAACTAAATAAAATACACGAAAATATTAAAAATTTATTAGTAAAAGACAGTCAGCTCATTAAATAATTTCTCAATTTTAAAATTATCTAATTTCTCTTATTTAAATAATGCGTGGCAGTAAAATGCTTGTTGATTAGCAATGAACATATATATGGACTGTGAAATGAAAATAGTTAAACCGGTAAGATTTAAATAACGGATTATTATAACAACGATAGTTATATAAAAATAATATTATTTAAAATTAATATTATTATAGACAATAATAATTTACGAGAATATTTATTATGTTTGTACTCGTGATAAAATGTCGTGATTATAAATGTAATTAAATATCTGATGGAGAGGATAAATCAACGCAATCGCGTGTGGGCGTCTATGCCATTTTTTCCCCTGCTGAACGTGTCAGATAGTGAGAAAGTGAAGAAGAAGAGTCCAAATGTGTCCCGAGCTGGACACCATTACTCCTGAGCTTCATATCTGTGTATTTTCCAGATCATTGAACCTCTCCATCCTGGGTTTTTACTTACTTCAAGGCTCAATGCATAGGTCAGATTAATTCATGGCTAGGCTTTTTTATTTATTTTATTTCTTTACAAATACCAAACACTTCAATTATTCCAACAATATTCATAAATAAAAAAAAATAAAAACTCCCAGCCATATATATAATTAATATATGTTTCGTTTGGCTCCGGAGAAAGTCGCTTGAAGAGGAAGCGAAAGAGATTCACTTCCATTACCAAAGGCCAAAAACTCTGCCTTCATATGGTCCTGAACTCAGACAGATTCCATCATTTTAAAAGAAAAAAAAAACTAGCATTGTATAAAGAATATCTTAAAAGCATATATATTATTCACATTAAAAAATAAGAATAATGGATACTATTAGAACTTAATATAAATGTATTAATTAAAAAATAACATAAAAATTAAAGATAAAAAAAACTTGGTAGGATTGAATTATAGATAAAATTGATATTTGAGTACGAGATGAATCTCATATTTTTTTATAAAAAATAATGGATTCACTTTTTTTTTTATACCTATAATAATAAACAAAAGAAAAACACTTTAACAAAAAAAAATATAATTTAACTTTTTATTGACATAAGTTAACATTGAAAATTCTAGGGAAAGAAAAAGTATATTAAAAATTTGAAACTAAATATTTTATCGCTAAAATACCTTAACTTATTAAAATTTTGAATCAAACTCGAATTTAAATTAAATATTAATTAAATTTTAATTGAACCAATTTCGACTTATTTATAAACCGCTTAATACAATAAGCATCCCCAAACGAAACGTATACATAACCGAAGGTCCTCCAAAATTTAGAAACATTAATTTATGGTCCTTCATTTTTAAAATACAATATATGTATTTAAAGACTCCTTTAATAAATTTAAAATTTTATTTTGATGATATTGAAAAATATTTTTTAAAATTTTATAATTAACCTTTTTTTAAATTTAATGTCAATACGTCATGAAATTCTTTTATACGTATAAGTAAGAATTGGCCAATAGTATACGAAGCATCCTATCTCTATGTATATGTATGCCAAAAGGTGGTGACGCTGATAATAGCCATAGGTGTCAATTAAAGCACCTAGAAAGTTTATGGATGAGGTTATTGGTATCCGTTGATTTGAATACATTTAAAAAAAATAAATTAATAAAAAAATATAGTTTAATACATAAATTATATATTTTTTACACAATCTTTTATTTTTAATCTATAAAATTTAAATTTAAATATGTAATACCTTAAGTTTTAAATTTTAAATCATAAATCTAAATATTAAATTTTAGACTTATAATCTACTTTAAACCATAATTTAAATATCTAAACCTTAAAATCAAAAACTTTTATATATCAATATTTTTTTTTCGCACTAATATATAGGTTATACCATATTTTTTATAATAAAAAATAATATTTTCGGTACTTTATTCATTTTTTTCAATATATTAGATAAAAAATAAAGTTTGTTAGTTTTAATAACAAAATCTATGTAATTAAGTTTTATATAAGGGGAGGGGAGATGGATTATTCTAGACTGAATATAAAATCTAATGTTAACCGATAATAAATATTTGTTATTAAATTTTAATAATTTCCATTACAAAAATATTTTATAAACCAAATATATTTTTTATTGAAAAATTTGCGAAAAATGTATTTAAAATACATAAATTATATATATGCCAAATAGCACTGACTGGATGAATAAATTTAGAGTTGACTTCATAAATTGTAAAAATAAAATAAGCAGACACATGGAATCGGATTTCAACTCTTTTATTTTACAAAAAAAATCTGGTTGTCCGTACCAACATTGTTGTTCATTTTATTATTTATTTTGTTAATTGTTGTTCATTTTATTCATATTAGGCGATGAGTATACGCGTAACTGAAAAATTATGCGATATTTAATATATGAGTTTTGCTATATAAATATTTAATATAATATTTTTGGTAGAATATACTATAGGAAATTTTAGATTTTTAGGATGTTTAAAGTTTTTATTTATGTATATAGGGTGTTTAAAGTTTATTTTGAAATATAGGTCAAAAGCTACAGTACAGGTAGAAGAACGCCACCTGCAGGTGGCGTTTTCCTATTTTTTTTAATATTCTTTTTTGTTAATTTTGAAGGGAGAATGCCACCTGCACACGACGTTCTTCCTTTATACTGTTTATTTTGACTTAGATCCTCAAATATTAATTAGGGATCCCTATTTTCTTAATTAAAAAAAATTAGATTATTCATCCAATTTTGCGATATATTATAATATAATTAATTATATTTTTAAAAAATAAATATCATTAATATAGAATATTTAATATATTTTTAAAAGTCCCCTGAATCTCCTTTTTCACCTCCCTATAAGATTTAGTCTGGGTAGCACAGCAAGATTCGTATAGAAAACACTGGCTTTAGATTATCATTTTGCCGGTTAATTTCCTTTGCTTAAAGAAGAAAATATATATTATTTTAGAAAAAGTACAAGGGAGGCAAATTCCTAACAAATTAACAAATCACATACCGACACGTGCATTTTCACAATAAATAAAGATAATTGTCATACCAAAGGGAGACCAAGCTGGCTTTACTGAAAAGAAGGGCATAAGGTTCTGTCCAACTCTAGCTTTATTCTTTTATGTGATAAAGTACGGTTTAGTCATTGAACATTATATTTGTGTTAAATTTGATCCTTATATATATTTTAATGGAGTATGTTATTTTTATATTTTAATCCTAGATTTTAGATTTTTAATATTTTTAATGATATGTTATTTTAGTATTATAATACGTTATTACTTAGAATTGTTAAAAATTATATTTATTTTTAAATATGTATGTGGGGAGTAATTTTATTATATAATATATCAAAAAAAATATCTTACGATCATATTTGTTATTACTTAGAATTATATATATTTTAAAATTTGAAGTATACTTTAAAAAATATATTGTACATAAAAATATGGATAAAGGGTAAGATATAATAAGGAAAATATACTTTAAAAACTTTATTTAATTAATATAAAAATATGGATAAAAAAGCATAAATAAAAGGATTCGATCCTTTTAGAATTATACAGTAACGCAACATAATAATAAAGAAATAGTAAATAAATAAATAAATACAAAATTGATGTAATAAATATAAAGGGTAAAGATATTTTCAGACACACTTAATATTTTATATTATATTTATACGATTAAAAAAATAAAAAATAACCAAATTCAATGTTTATACATATTCCCATATCAAGACAAAACCCAAAAGAATTTGCATGCATGGCTGTCCACATAATCTACGAATAATAAACAGCCACGTTTTCAGATCTTAGATGGACACGTAAATGGTTGGTCTCCTCATTTGTTGGCTTTAGCTCAGGTCCTGGTCTGGTTTAATTTAATTTTTTAATACAATTAATTTAAATTAAATATTAATAAAATTTATGTTATGGTTGTAAAAATCTGGGTTGGTATTAAATTTTGAATTAATATTTAATTTATTTCCGTATTAAATATTAAATATTATAAAATTTATGTGACGTCTGAGCTTCTATTTTTCTTATTATATTCATATTTTTGTTACCATTTTGGTCGTGCCTGGTCTTACTCCAAATGGAATATTCTTGCTTATTTCTCCAATAATATTTCTGTTATTAAATATACAATAATTAAATGATTAATTAATTACAAGTTTATACTCTTCATATGCTTTAAAAAGGTTTATCCGCCAGTCTGTTTCCTATAATAAGATACGCTTATCTAAACTTAGCATGATTTCACCTTTCCATGGCTACACTCCAAACCACTAATTAATTAATTAAAAACTTTATAACAACAAACTTTTACTGAATTTGTTTTATATAAAAGAAAATATTTAAATTATGCATTGCGACGGGACAACAGGTTTTAAAATTAAAAAATATATATAACTTTTAAAATTTACATAATATAATTAAATTTTCTGTAAAAAAATATTAAATTATATATTATCGGTGT
Source organism: Abelmoschus esculentus (assembly GCA_035048815.1). Classification (NCBI taxonomy): domain Eukaryota; kingdom Viridiplantae; phylum Streptophyta; class Magnoliopsida; order Malvales; family Malvaceae; genus Abelmoschus; species Abelmoschus esculentus. Next base: position 2,231,912 of record JAUCBN010000025.1, read on the forward strand.
TAATATTTAAATTAAACTTTGTCACAATAAAAATACAAATAAAAATAAATTTTATATGAATATGTGATTCTTTTAAAATATTTAGCTCACTTCCCATAATTTTTTATGTCATCGTGTTCCATTTCTAGATACATATCATTTCGTTTAAAAATATTTTTTTTTTATTTTATTGAATTAAAATCCCACAATTGGCAGATGGACAGAAATATTGTAGAAAAAAATTTATTTTCCGATATATGAATATTTGAATTTTTCTTAATCTATTAAAGTTTTTACAATTATTTTAAAGACATTCATTTGAATCCGACTTTTAAGTTTCAACAGTTTAATGTACAGTTTATAGTCCTTCTTCAATAAGCGTGACAGACGGGTTAGGCGTCAGAGACATTGCATTAGACGTGGCAGTCATGTTATTGGTGGAAGTCGGATTCTTATGAATCCTTTTTCATTTTTTTTATTTTTTAATTCATATTCATAGACGGATTCATTTAAATCTGTTTTTAAAATTATTGTAAAAACTTCAATGAATTAAAAAAATAATTTTTAGATATTCATATATTGGAAAATAATTTTTTTTCACAATATCTCTGTCCATTGGCCCCCACAATTTATGTAATTAGGAAATTAGTGTGGTTTAAATTCCAATGGATCCCGGATTTAGAAATAGATGACGAAATGGCCCGTTATGGTTAACCAGAAGAATGGGTCTAGCACAACTATTATGCACACATTGGCCCAATTTAAATATGAAATTGCAAATACACATTTTATTGTCTCGTGGCATTTATTCTTTATGGTAAAGAAAATATAAAAGAGAACTTATATTTGTATGAGAAATTTTTTAGTGACCAGTATTAAAAAAGAAGATCATTTACTCGGTTAAACAGGAGAAATTATATCATGGGTCAGTCCCACCACGTCATCCATGAGACCGACCAATGATAATCATCCACCTCATTATTTTTTAATTTTTAAAGTGAAGATTCACTTGAAAAAAAAATATAACAAGGAAAAGTTGATGAAGTGGGTAGTTATCATTAGTCGGTCCCATGGACACGTGGTGGGACTGACCCATGATATAATTTTTCGTTAAACTGGCACATTAGTTTATTTGTTTTTTTACATCTAACGGATCCAATAGAAGTTTAAAAAAATCCAAAAGAAGATTGATTCAATTCTTAAACATATATATTTTTTTAATTTCTTAATTATATAAGTTCCTTGATAAGTAACCAATTAGACTAATAAGTTGATGATTTCATGGTTTTGACTACGACTTTGTATTCATTAATTAAAGATCAATTAGAGAGCAAAACTAACTATAGCACGGGAAATTCAAATCAATAAAAAATTATTAGATAAATTATGTTTATCGTGTTATTTATAATCTCATTTAATAAAAAGAACTTTTTTTCGAGATGAATTTTTTACATTTTTTATATGTTATTAAAGAGTGAATAATTATTTAAAACTTACGTTAAAATGGATAAATCTCGTTAGTTGGACCATGAATGACGAGGTGTATCTATTAATTTCTCGGATCAACATAAATTTATTTCCCTCCCGTTTTGATTAATTATTTTCATCAACATGGGTTTAAGCAATTGGTGGAAACATAAAGAATTTAAACTGATGAAGGCTACAAGATTGAGTCAACATACAAAAGAAAGTCAAAGTCGCATGGATTACCGAGTGGCCATCGCAACGCAGACGCCTACCTAACCCTATTTTGCGTTTTGACATTTTATTTATTGACTTTGAAGTCGAACAACTTGCAGATTCTTCATCTTTTTGTCTTCTCAAGTATATAATCGTCTGTTCATCACTCAATGACGTTGTATCTTTGAGTTTCCAGAAGAAAAAGATGGAGGAAGTTGAGATTCCTACGCATTTTCTGTGTCCCATTTCTCTTGAGCTCATGAGAGATCCTGTTACAATCTCAACTGGAATCACATACGATCGAGAGAGTATAGAGAAATGGTTGTTTTCATGCAGGAACAAGGCGTGTCCGGTGACGAAACTAGCTTTGCTAGATACTGAGCTAACTCCAAATCATACTCTTCGACGTTTGATTCAAGCATGGTGTACTCTCAATGCTTCCCGTGGAGTTGAAAGAATCCCGACACCGAAGCCCCAGGTAGAAAAAACCCAGATCGCAAAGCTCATTAACGAAGCGAGAAAGCTCCCTGAGATGCGACTCAAATGCCTTGAAACGCTCAGATCAATCACGCTTGAAGGTGAAAGGAACAGAAGCTGCATGGAAACGTCCGGCGCGGTTGAATTCTTGGTATCGATCGTCAACGGCTCTGATTGTACGTTGCTTGAAGTGGAGAACGATGAAGGGCCGGAGCTTGTAAAAGCTAGCGACGAAGCATTGAGTATTCTTTATCATATTAAGGTTTCTAAAATCGGTCTAAAGAGTGTTATCAGCAACGATCCGGGATTTGTAGAGTCTCTAAGCCGAGTCCTGGAAAATGGTACCCAGAGATCTCGAGAATACGCCGCGATGATATTGAAAGATGTTTTTGAAGTGGCTGATCCGATCCATTTGATCAACGTTACATCCGAATTCTTTGTACAACTCGTACGTGCTTTGAGTGGTGACATGTCGCAGCAAGCTACCAAGACCACGTTGAAACTCCTTATGGAACTTTGTCCGTGGGGAAGGAACAAGATCAAGGCCGTCGAAGGCGGCGCGGTGTTCGTATTGATTGAACTTCTTCTCCGGATCTCCGAAAGGAGGACATCAGAGTTGGCTTTGTCGGTGTTGTGTCATCTCTGTGGTTGTGCCGAAGGGAGAGCCGAGCTTTTAGAGCACGGAGCGGGACTCGCTATTGTCTCGAAGAAAATATTTAGGGTTTCCAATACGGCAAGTGTAACAGCAGTGAGGATTATATCCTGGATTTGTAAGTTCTCTGCAACGTCTAGGGTTCTTCAGGAAATGTTGCAGGTTGGGGTGGTGACGAAGCTGATTTTGGTGGTTCAACTTGATTGCAATAGCAAGTGCAAGGAGAAAGCTTCGGAGATATTGAGGTTGCACTCTAGGGCATGGAGGAACACTTCGTGTATACCTTCTCATTTGTTGTCATCTTATCCATCATGAGATTAAATTAGAACCGACAGGATTTTATGTAACGGAATTCAAACTATTGAGAAGTTATATGAAAATTTTATGTCAATTCTAATATCCTTCGATCTATTCTTAGATTTTATGTTCTTTTTAGACGGATAAGACAAGGACGGCTGTTGGTGTTCGAAGAAGAGGCTTTTGAGGGATGAGATTAATCCCTGCGTGTCTCCGGCGGTGACCGTATCGTCTACCTCATCAAAGCAATTCACTTCTGGTCTTTCCATTTTCCCCTTTTTGTTTCAATGGCTACGGATGTGGTAGTGTCATGTTCCTTCAAACTTAACAATTCAGGCTGTTGGTGTTCTTGCAATAAATGTTTCAACAATTACATATTTAAGTTTAAAGATTCTAATTGAAGAGTAAACATTCTACATTATCAAATTTCATATCTATTTTACCAATAAGGGTTGGTGTAAAGAGCTTAATTCTGTGTTCGGTATCCATTCCCGGAGCTTTCCTCTCCAACAGCTATGGAACAAATGAATGTGTTGAGAATATTGGGATTCACAATTCTTTGGAAAACTCTGTTTCCATGGATTCAGCTGGAATTTATAAGCCTACGAATTCTGCGATTTCAGTTGCCGAAGGCTGCAAGCAAGAAAGAAATTCATCTCAGGGTTCAGGGGTTATCGGTCAATCATCTTCCCTGACAAAACAGATTCAACAAAACCTGACTTCGTGGCTGAACCCTCAAGTTTCCTTTTGTAACTCAAAGTCCGAGTTCAATTGTCTGACTATAATTGGTCAATCAGAAGCTTGTCATAGTGGCATAAAATCAATGGCACAACTGCTTGTGCCAGATGCTGTTCTGCAAAATCATGTCCCAGGGCTTGCAGAAAGTAGATGTTACACCATCCATCCTGATCAACCAATTAACTAGTACTTGCATGCTTTCAGGAGTTTACAATGAAGGGATTGATTCTGAGGATTCTAAGTGTAGTCGAACTGATGTGGTTCTGAAGAAAGAAAGTACAAATAATGATTTGTTTCGAGGGCCTAATATTCCATTGCTCCATACCGGTGGCAGCTTCCCTTTTAGTGAGCAACTCCCAAGTGTTGTTCATGATTGCCTGAAGCATGAAAGTAAAAGTTTTAGTACTAGATCATTGAATTCTATGTTCAAGATCGAGTGAAGGAGTTGAGGGAAATTGTACCAAATGGAGCGAAAGTAATTCATCTTTGAACTCTTTAATGTACCTACATCATCGTTTGATATGCTTTACTGTATCTGAGTATTGTCCTTAATGTCCGACCTTTAATGTGATTAAACAGTGTAGCATAGTTGCTCTGCTAGAAAAAACCTTCAAGCTATGCTTTTCATGCAAAGTGCAACAAAGCATGCAGACAAGCTAAAACAGACGGGAGAGTCTCAGGTATGGATTTTATCTTTGCTCATGACCTAGTTCTTGTATCCGACCCTCTAAGTAGTAGATAGATCAAGTTTCAATTGCTCATGGAAAAAATCGAATTCGAAATATCACAGACTTTTCGCACAAATGTTATGAATCGATGCTGCTTTTGATGTTTTATCATTTTCAAAGAAAAGAAATGGAATCAGAATCTCTTTAATGTTGAGATGTTACTGGTGTTTTGAGTTTGCAGATAAAGGAAAACATCGAGGGAGGAGCAACATGGGCATTTGAGGTCGGGTCACGACCTATGGTTTGCCCTATTATAGTTGAGGATCTGAATCCGCCTAGGCAGATGGTTGTGGAGGTAGGGAATCTTGTACTCGTATCCGAAGTTGACTTACATTACAAGGCACCTTTTTCTTGCTCCATTCGCATGACTGTGTTCACGTCCCGCCACAGATGCTTTGTGAAGAACGGGGTTTCTCTCTGGAAATACCCGACCTAATCCGGGGAATGGGATTGACCATCTTGAAGGGAGTTGTGGAAACTAGGAATGCCAAGATATGGTCGTGTTTTGAAGTGGAGGTGAGATTCGGATCCTTAAACATTCTAATACACTTAAAATTGTTTGTCAGTTTGGTGATGTAATTACAGCAAGCTGTTTCTTTAAAACCGCTGTACAGGCAAACAGGATGTTACGAGAGTGGAGATATTTATGTCACTTGTTGGTCTTTCGAAGCAAACTATGAAGGGCAGCGCATTTGGTAGCAACAGTGTGAAGGTTAAGCAACCTTTTCACCAAGCTGCCTCTATACCAGCAACTGGCAGTGCCGGCAGCTTACGGTGAATCCGCTTGCTGCCTGGTTTTTTCGGGTTTAGATATGTTAAGAGACATAGCTTTGCTTGCCATGACTAACATACATCTGGGATTCCTGCATTGTCCACCTTCAGAAAGAACAGAAAAAAAAACTCTTTAGATGTTTGGATTTTATTTTAATTTTAATGTTAACGTCCGCTAGTCGTTTGTATTTATTTGTCACATATTATTACTTTCTTCTCAAAAAACAAATTTAATAAAGTATGTAATATCACTGTTTATATATCTCAAATTATCTTTTCTGATATAAATTAATATTTTTATCTTTTCTCAGACATGATATTAATTGATTTATTCTTCTTAATAAAAGTATGTGTAGTTTAAAATTTACGACTCTATACAGTTTATTCAAATAAAATCATAAGTGATATCTCAATAAGACAATACTGAAGATACCATAATAATTTAATTTACTTTAGAAAATAAATATATTTAAAGCATAAAACATAGTATTAAAAATTGAAGTATATCATGTGAGCCACCTCAGCAAGCTGCAAATTGCCACCTTTTCCTTTTGCATAGGCAAAATGGACCACCCAAGCCACGTGTACAATATCATACAGAATCCTAACTATAACATGGCTCCTTTGGGGTTGTAGCCTTTTAAAGAACTTTCCCCACTTTCCCTTTCAACGGAGAGTTTATATTATGGGTGAGTTTATTATGTCAGTCGTGATCTCTAATCAATAAAATTATTCATTTTATTATTAATCTGTCATGTAATTAATATAATTTTTAGATATTATATTTTTAAAATGACATGAAAAATATAAGTGAAGATTCATTAGTTGTAAATTAATTACATAACAGATTAGTGGTGAAGTGAATAATTTTCATTAAATAAAATCATGACTGACGTAATAAATTAGACTCATGATATAATTTCTCTTTTCAACGGGAGTCATTATTTTGATGGTTATTTCCATTTTCTTCAAAAATTACATCACCATTTTTTAAGAATCTTTTCAAAGATTCTATTTAGACCTTTTTCTAAAAACATTACAAGCACTACAATAAATAATATATCAAAATAATTATAATTAAAATTCAAAATCAATCATTACAATATATAATTAAAACCTAACAAATTACATATAATATATCTTCAAATTATAAAACTCATTGCAAAAATAAAACCCAAATAATTGTGATGTTTATTCCGAAGATAACTCTATAACCAATAATTAATTATGGTTTGGTACATTGATTACTTTGCTGATAAAAAGTAAATTATATTTATATAATGTTTAATGATTATATTTTTTTGATTTTTCTTCTGGTTTTTAAGGTTTTGTTCTGATTAATTTAGATCGATTTACGTTGCACACCAGTTTTGATAAGTGATTTTTGATTTTCTGTATACATAATATCTTAATCCTGAAATTTATTTAAACGAAATTAAACTGATTATTACTTAGATTAACTCCATTAATTATTGCTTACGCTTTAACCTTTAGTTACTTTTTGGCAAAGCATTTTTCTCTCCAAGTGGCAATGGCCATGGCCTGGTTATGGTATCCAAGAGATTACATCCCCACTTAGATCCTTTTCCTTTCCCCTTTTTCTCTTCTACTGTTTTATTACCACCAATAATTTCACCTTTTTATATAAATATTAATGTTGAATGTGACATATTCCAATATATTTATGGTTTGTGGGGAAAAGTAAAAGATTAGACCTAAACTGAAACTAATGCATTGGATTAACTAAGTCTTTTACTGTAATAATCATCTCGACCTCCTTTTTTGATGTTTGTAAAAGTGTTACAAATTGCAATATAATATATTTCGAAATGGACCGTCCAAATGTAAATTTATATTTGATAAAAAAAGTTTGAATTTAAGAATAAAATATTGCGATTTAAAATAATAAATGTTTTAACAATATTTGGCTTTAAGAATATGTTTAATAAGACACCGTAAATATGATTTTAACTTTATATTTATGTACGTATTAAAAGTAGGATGAATATTTTATCCGGTCAGGTTGAGTTTTGACTTGATCCGGTCCGATTAGGTTGGATTTTTTATGAGAAAATCGAGTTTAAGTTGAGTTTTGACTTGATCCGGTCCTGTTAGGTTGAATTTTTTGATAAGAAAATCGAGTTTAGGTTGAGTCGGATCGGGTGATTTTTTAAAGTGATATCGGGTCGGGGTCGGATTTAGAGTTTAGGGTGTAAAGTATCCGACTCGATTCAATTCGGGACTAAATATGTAACTTTTTTTTATAAAATTTTAGAGATATTTATAATAATAGTCCTTTATCTATATATATTTTTTATAATTAAGTCCTTAAAATTAATTTTTTATTTATAATTTAATCCTTAAAATTATATTTTTTTATAATTAAGTCCCGAAAATATATTTTTATAATTTAGTCCTTAAATTTATTTTTTTATAGGTCGGGTCGGGTTGAAGGATTTAAGATATTTATTTTCAAGTCGGATCGGATCAGATTTTTCTAAAAAATATTTGGATCAGACCGAAGTCGAATTTAAAATATTTATATTCGAGTTTGGGTAAACCAAAAATTTAATACGATCTGACCCGTACCCATCTCTAATTAAAACAATATAGTAAATACTTGAAGACGTACGTAATGCATGTGATAATTTGTGTTATTTTTAGTTTTATCAATAAAAAATACGAAGTGCCAACTTTCACAGCTTCCTGCTGCCCAAATTAAACTCCAATCTCAAGTGGCAACGTGACATTTATTTTGAACCCAATAATTTACGTGTTTTTATTTGAATGCTACTGATTAACTGCTAACTTAATAATACAACGAGCTGGGTGGTAGAAATTCAAGAGAGACACTCCAAAATTTAGAAAATAAAAATATTTTGGGAGACTTAAAATTTATTTATTTTGTTGATCTATAATATATAATTTTTTTTTGATACTTAAGACAATATAAAATACACATGCCAATTATTTTAAAGTTTAAAATCTTATATTTTTATATAAAATCTAAAATTTATGAGTTTAAGTTTATTTTTTTAAAAATATATTATATTAAATAAATTTTATATAATCTATATATAATAATTCCATAATTATCCTGAAAAAATTCAAAATATATCCACAATAATCAAAATCCTAATAGCATTAACAGATTTCCATTTATTGGATTTGAAAAGAAAGGGAAAGGAGGTGGGGTCGGGACCCAAGATGTCTGCGTTGTTCCCCGTACCATCATGTGCGCATGTTAGCTGAGGGCGTAGGGGAATAATACAGAGCTGTCTGGAGCAATAGCCAAGTGCCATCTGTAATCCATCCTACAAGTCACGCTGATCTGCTGCCAAGTGCTATGGTATATAATACACTAATCATTGCTTTGGATTTATCAACTCTGTTGGGTTATGCAACTTGTTGGGGCCAGGTCAACCGGTTTTTTAAGCTCTATCTATTTATATGGTTTTCTAAAATAAGATATGTAAATTAAAATTATTATATAAATTTTAATAATTTTGATATTATTTTTTTATATATTAAATTTTATATATTTTTTATAAAAATTTGATATATATCAAAAATAAATTTATTTTTTAAAAAAAACTGATATATATCGACAAGGACGAAGGTATATAGGGGTGGGGTGGGGCAATCGCTCTCTCACCCCGAAGAATTTTTTTTACTTTTGTCCCCTTATTTAAATTTTTTTTAAAATTGATTTTTTATGAATTTGCCCCCTACTTCTAATCATTTATGTTTTGTCCCCTCAACCTTAAATTTCTTATAATTTTTATAATAATTTAAATTACATCTCATTTTAGTCTTATTTAAATCGGTTTTATCATAAAATTTCTCATATTTTTATCCTAACGTAGACAAATAATACTCATTAAATATATTTTAATAATTAATGGAAATTAGTTGAGTTGTCCTTTGGTTAACTACTAACCGTGTTGTTTACTTATTTAACCACCTCCCTCTCTCACCTTCTACAAAACTCGTAACTGAAGAAAAAAAAAAACAGCTTAAATTTCGTTCTCCTTTGTTTCCTGCTATTAAAGTCAATGTGAAGTTGCAAGATTCAGAGAACTCGAGAGCAATGAAAAATGGAGGAACAGACTGTAGATGAAGTTTTCGATGAATTTGATGAATAATGATTTTCGATCCCTCCTTTTTGTTCGTTATTTTGATTTGAAAACAAGAGAGAGATAAAGTGAAGAGTTAAAAGCAATGGAGTCTCGAATGGAGCATTATGAGATCATGGAACAGACCGGCCGTGGTGCTTTCGGCGCTGCCATTCTTGTTCACCACAAATCTGAGAATAAGAAGTAATTTACAAATTTCTCAATTTATTGTTTTTTTTTTCATTTTTTTCATTTTTGGTATTTTCTTCTATGGTTTCCAGGTATGTATTGAAGAAGATTAGATTGGCGCGGCAAACGGAGCGTTGCAGGAGATCGGCACATCAAGAAGTTAGTTTAATTTGTTTAACCAGTTTAATCTGTAATACCAGACAATAGACAGTTTAAGTTTTCCGGTTTATATTTTTTCTTGAATTTTGTGTAATGTAGATGGCACTCATAGCGCGAGTTCAGCATCCTTACATTGTTGAATTTAAGGAAGCATGGGTTGAGAAAGTAAGATACGATCGTGCGATACTATTTTGTTGTTGGAATCTCGAATCTGAATCCACTTTTACTAATAGCTTGTTGAGAACTTGACTGCTTTTTTTATGCAGGGTTGCTATGTTTGCATTGTTACTGGATACTGTGAAGGTGGAGATATGTGAGTTTCCAAGCTTGTATGTTGAAGTTTTAGTTCAGAGCCTTTTGTTCTCCATTCCAATATTTGCAATTTTTGAAGTGTGTCAATATTGTTTATTTTGTTATTCTTTACCAACAGGGCTGAATTGATGAAAAAATCAAATGGGATATATTTCCCCGAGGAGGTAATCTAATTGTCTGTTGATTTTACAAGTTACTTTCTTTTTGATTAATGCCTTGCAAGTTGATACACACGTTGACGTTGTGCAGAAACTCTGCAAGTGGTTTGCGCAGCTTCTTCTGGCTGTTGAATATCTGCATTCCAATTTTGTTCTGCATCGCGACCTAAAGGTTTGTTTTTAAATTTAGACTAGTCTTTATAGTAGTATCTAAATGATTTATGGGTTGACTTTGGCACTATCTTGTCAGTGTTCCAATATTTTTCTTACCAAAGAACAAGATGTCCGCCTTGGTGAGTTCGTATTTTCCCTTTTCTTCTTGTTTTCTTACAAGTTCTCTCTTTTAGATTTCATCCTTGAGCTATATTAGATATCCTACCTGATTGCATATGTTATCCTAAACTTCATTTCTGGTCTGAACTGGTTCAGGGGATTTTGGACTTGCCAAAACTCTGAAAGCTGATGATTTGGCTTCCTCGGTATGTACCATGTAATGAAATACATTTTTAAATGCCTTTCCTCTTTGATATTCTTCAATCATTTCCAAAGACGGAAAAGATTTTTGCGTCCTTTTCTTCTACGTTAAGCTTAAGCTACTAAACTCAAAATAGAGTTTTGTTAATATTTGTGTTCTGTTTGCTGACGCTTCAAGTTCCCTGTACATTTTATGGTAAAAGTCTGGCATTGGAGTACGGTACTCATAAACTATCTGATTCATAAAATGGTCCACTTGTTGAGGAATTGATACGTTGGAAAACTAATATAACTTTGATATCATCTTCTTTTTTCATTTGTGTATTTATTCTTTCCTTGTTTAAGAATGTGATAGTTATTTGTAGCTTCATTCCAAGTTAATAGTTGTTTTATACATGATTCAGGTGGTTGGAACTCCCTATTACATGTGTCCTGAACTGCTTGCAGATATTCCTTATGGTTTCAAGTCTGATATCTGGTCTCTGGGTATGTATTTTCCTAAATACAAATTTGACATGGATAAATCTTCCCCCCCTGATAAACTGCTTCTTGTTCAACAGGGTGCTGTATGTATGAGATGGCTGCTCATCGCCCTGCTTTTAAAGCTTTTGTAAGAGTTCTCACTTCTCACATTTCTTTTGGTCGATTTTTTTTTCTTGTATTCTAGAATGAGCTTACAGTAACCCTTCATTAGATCCAATTCTGGCAAGTAACGTGAATTCCATTTTATAATATACTAAAACAAGGAAATTGTAAGGTTTCTAGTTTCCCCCCCCCCCCCCCCTTTTTTTATCTTCCTGTGCAAGATTCTCCATTACCAAATGTAGCAAAACTTTGTATCTGTTTTTTATCTTAATTAGGAACGTGTAGCACAACCTTTTCTAGGTTCATAACAGTTTCATGAATTCTGTGCTCCTCTCTTTCAAACATTCAAAGTACTTATGTTTTTTCTACTTGACTGGTTTATTTAATGTCCTTTGAGAGGTTTTCTGCAAAATGATAATTTTAGGCTTTTCCACTGACCATGTAAATTATACAATTTGATTCAACTAATTTCTATCAAACTTCCTGTTATAGGACATGGCGGGATTGATAAGCAAGATAAATCGTTCCTCTATTGGCCCTCTGCCTTCTTGTTACTCTCCATCCTTGTAAGTCTTAAGTGCATTTTTGAGTTCCTTTTTGTTTGTTTGAATGATGACTGAGTAGTCCACCTGATTTTTATGCTCTGCTTATGCTTTTATATCCTTTAAGCTTTTTTTTCTTTTTTCTTTTAATTATTTTCTCATCTACTGTGTATGGACAAGTTAAGATATCTTAATCAAATTCTTACACATCTTGGAAAGTCTTCTTTTATTTTAACCCTTTATAAAGCTCAAAGTATTAACATAAAACATGATTATTGATTTATCTTCTGTCAAGTAATCAACTTCTGAGTACATGATAGTTTGTTAACGTTACACATACAGGAAGACACTTATCAAGGGCATGCTAAGAAAGAATCCAGAGCATCGACCAAGTGTAAGAGTTTCTTTTGGCATAACTCTATCTAAGAATTCTACACCTGCAAGACTGCAAAGTGACAATTTGATTTCATCTTGATTAGGCATCAGAGCTTTTGAAGCACCCTTATTTGCAACCATATGTTGATCAGTATCGTCCATGCTTCAGCTACCCTTCAACAAATTGCTCATTGAATAAGCATATTTCCCCTGGTCGTGAATCTCGTGATAATAGGAAAAATATGGCTGAAAGTCAGAATAGTAATAGCTCATGTAGTGATAAAGACAGTTTGCTTTCAAGTGACAGAAACACTGCGACAATGGTTTCAAATAGCAATAGCAAGGCCAATGACACAGATTCAATTTCTAATGATGAAGAAAGAAGCACTGAGCAGCACTTGACAAGTGAAGAAGAGAATGGCCCCATTGTTTTCACAGGCAAAGTTGATGAAAAAGGAATGGTGAAACCTTCTTCTGCGGAACATGGATCAAACGTTCAATCAAAGCAACCAAAAATCATCAAAAGTATAATGAGGGCTTTGAAAGAAGGGAAAGTAAGAGAAAATGGTTCCCCAATGAGAGGCAACCGTACAAAAGCTGCAGGTGGATCAACTCAAAGAAATAATGTTGAAGCATCATCCAAAGTTCTCAAACCCCATGCTCCCACTCTAGGTTCAAAATCTAATCCAGATGCACCAACTGTGGCTTCAACAAGATCACCATTAGATTCCACAAAAAGGATACCAGGATCACACCATTTGAAGCACCAGGTAAGACTGCCACCAAGTGATTCGATTTTCATTTCAATTGTTATCAATATCCTCTTATTTTGTAAGATTCTTCTATCCAGTTACCTTTAATTGAATCCTCTCCAAAGGCCAAACCTCGACATGAAGGGATTCCTAATCCTGCACCTGGAAAGCATGTAACTGAAGATGTACTACCTTCCAAGCAACTGCAAAGAACTCTTTCCAATAATGCAAAAAGATCATCTATTACTGGAACAATGAAGCATGTTGAAAGTGATGTTTCAAATGTGACAAATAACATACCAAAGTTGGGATCTCCAGAGATAAATCCGGAGCCTGAGGTTATTCTTCGTCAACTTCCCAATGGTTGCCTTACGAATTCTTCTAAGGTGGTAAAACCTGAGATAGCTCTAACGTCAGGTGCCAAGGGGGTGCAAACAGATAGCAGCAATTCCGCCTCATCTTCAATCTCAATTCATCCATTTGAGACGTGTGATGATGCAACAACTTCTTTCATCGACATGACAGAAGAAGGGCATGGTCACGAGAAAAGCACCCGCACAAAGAGCTTGGAATCACATCCACCATACATCTCACCTGCTCTGAAATCAGACACGCCTGAGGTTCTTTTGAGGGAAAACCACAGGTTTGATCATAAATTAATCATGTGCGGGAGTGAAGAGCCTGGTCAAACCAAGGATCTTCATTTTACCTCTGTTGATTCAAAAATGAGTCAGACTGCCCCTATGGACCTTCTAGGCCTAGTTTCTGAAGAAACATCTGTTCATAAAGATGATTCCGCTGTGAGCTGGACATTTTCTAGGGAAGATGCTCCATTAGTCCAGATAAATAGTATCGATGAAGCTCCTTCAAGTGAAATAAATAATCGGGATGATGTCCATATAAGTGACCCCAGTTGTAGGGATGTGATCCCAATAAGGAGGTCAAGTAGCAGTGATGACCCCCCCATAAGAAGGGATGATGCCCTTATTAGCACAACAAGAGGACCAACTAGTGGTGAAGATTGCCCCATTCGCAGGCCTAGTATAGAGGATGAAACTCTGGCAAACAGACCGAGTAGCAGAGCTGATATGATGTTCCATTCAAATCTTTCTTCTGCATCCAGCAGTGATGACAAGTTCACTGTTATGGAACTTCTGTCATCAGTTGCAGGAAATATGCCTTACCATGTCTCACCAATTCCATCTAGCCAGGAGAATTCGCTGCCAGGGAAAAGAACAAATGAGCCTAGCCTAACTATTGAAAAACCAGCAGCGACCTCTTGTCCTCCTGTTCTTGATGATGTTATACATGTCATAAGGCATAGTAGCTTCCGTGTTGGCAGTGAGCAACCAGTGATGGAAAAAGCGGAAATGGGCGTGGATGTTGGGAATTTCATAAATGTTGTGAAGGATGAAATGGACTTGAGAAACATGACTAGTCCAGTGAACCTTACATCATCAAGTTGCTCCGAAGCTTTAAGTTCAAAATCAAATGCTTCTGATTATGCTGGTGTTACGGAAACAGATTTTAGAAACTCCATTTCCCCGTCTCCAGAGCTTGGGAAGGCCATCATTTCAACAAAAGGAGATGAAACACCAGAAAAAGAAACATTGGATGTGAAATCTGATAAGCAAAGAGCAGAGGCACTTGAAGGACTTCTAGAATTGTCTGCAGAGTTACTGCAACATAATAGACTGGAAGAGCTGTCAGTTGTTTTGAAGCCTTTTGGAAAATACAATGTGTCCCCTAGGGAGACAGCCATATGGTTAGCCAAGAGTATGAAAGGAATGATGATCGAGGACAGTCCACGGAATTCATGAATTACTGTTTCTTTCTTCTTTCAAATATTCGAGGGTGCCGGGATTGATCCTGTCAACCGGAACGAAAAGTTCAGTACTATACCAACAAACCACATAGGTGTTGGTTAGAGTTCATGAGTTATTATTTCTGGGGTAAGCTTAGTTTGTTATTCCCCTCCTCCCCTGTTTATTCACATTGGTGTTTCAAGTGTTGGTTTCTTAATTAACCATTCTTATGTCGTTTTACTCCCATGTGAATTTTTAAAAGAACACATCAAAGTAAAACAGTTACATTTGCAATATATGAACAAAATTTTAGGGACTAAATTGATAAAGTTGCCAACTTCAGGGATACTTCATCCTTTTTTTAAAAAAATCTGGGTTCAAAATTGAAAATCATTTTCTATTTTATCAGGTTAAATTAGAGAAAATATTCTATTATTATTCTATTTGGGAAAATGGAGTTCATTTGAAATTATTTAGAACACAAGGCTGTTTTTGTTGTAAAATTACGTTGCGAGGACGCTAAAAATCAGAGTCATGTCTACGTCGACACGTGAATATTACATTCATGTTTTTTAGCATAATTTATATTTTTTATTTTTCTATTTTAACTTTAATATTTCTTTGCTTTACAATTTTAATCTATTTTCTCTTTTTTCCCCACAGTTTAATCTTCAGTATCAAACAAAATTAGTTGAACTCGAGTAAAGTCAACATCAAATAATGACTTTACCCATGATTTTATCCGATTTTAGTACAAAATATTTATCATATATACCAAAATAATTTTAAATAATTATCATTTCCTTAAATAATAAAATAATTCGGTATTCCTTAAATAATAAACATAATTATTTGTAATCGTAAATCATCAAAATACCAAAAGAATGAGAAATTATATTATGGGTGAGTCTCATTACGTGTCTATGGGATCAACCATTAAAATTCATCTATATCATTATTTTTTTCATGTTATATATTTTTTAAAGTGAATCTTCACTTAAAAAAATATTTTTTAACAAATTCACAATAAATATGAGTGAAGGTTCACTTTGAAAAATATATGGATGAATTTTAGTGGTTGATCCAACGGATGACGTGGTGAGACTTACCCATGACATAATTTCTCCAAAAGAACACATTTTTTAACTGTTATGGGTTAGCTTAGCATGTCGAGGTTAAGAAATACCTCATCGTTAGGAAATGCTTGGATTTTAATTTATTACTCTTTCGTCTTAAAAATAATATCTCTTTTTAACTTTTTTAAATTATTTTTTTTAAATTTTAAATATAATTATATTAAATATTTTAAATAATTAAATTTTATAAATTATATATTTAAAATCAACTTAATTAGAAATTTTTAAAATATATATTTTTTATATATTTTTATAATAATAAATTTTAAATAATCAATAATTAAAGTTAAAATTAAAAGAGTTTGATCTAAAAAAATTAATCAGATATATTATTTATGAGACAAAGGAGTAAATAATTTTGAATTTAAAATAAACTGAAACTTTTAAAAAATAATTTATGATTTTATTAATGAATTAAATTCATTGCAACTCCTTTCCTCCCTATCTATATCCGAACCAAAATTCCCTCCTTTCCCTTCCCACAGCTTCAGTCCCTTTTTAATAATATAAATAAATTTCTCTCATTTTCTTCTTATTTTCTATCTCCCGCTTTTTTAATTTTCCTTCTTTCCAAACATCAGATCTATCCTCAGTTTCCCACCAAAAAAGAAAAGAAGAAAGATTTCGAACAAAAAAAGAAAGCAAGAAAGAGTCTGTTTTTCCCCCTCAGAATTCCTTTACCTTCCTCATTTTATCTTTTCCCGAAACGTCTATCGAAAAAAAAGGCAAAGTTCTTTAATTTTTTCTTTTTCTTTTAATTTGATTTTAAGTTTACATGTGATGTCGGGATCTCAAGCTCCGGAACAGTTAAAGCAATCAATTCAACAGCAACAGCAGCAGCATCCGCAGCAAATTCAGCACCCATCAAAACGACAGCTACCTTTCTCTACGAAGCCGCCGTTTATGGCTTCCGGAGGCGAATATCACCGCTTTGCGTCAACTGAACCTCGCTTCATCGCTGATCAAGAACCCGAAGCCGTAGTCGTTAAGTTACCCGTAGGTCACTTTTACCTCCGTTTCAATTTTATAATTTAATGGTTTTATTTGTGTTGTTGACCACGTGAATGATCTGCTTTAGCTGTGATCTGGAGATGGAATATTAGGAATTTTCATCTCTAGAATCTGGAATTATAATTCATGTGTGAAATTTTGTGGTTGAAACTTTAGTTTGGTTTTCTCTTGATTGGGGGTTCTGTTTGTGTGTATTTTGGGGTGAATTTTGGCGGGTTCTGTGAATCTGATTTATTATTGGGCTAATTATTGCATTATTTGGTATTAGGTTTTGATTTGACAAGTTTTACTAATCCATAAAAAACAGATAAAGTCGGGAAATTTAATTTATTAGGAATCAAGAAGAAAAACAATTCCAGAGACTGAACTACAGAACAAAACAAAAAGGCCAAAAACAAACTCAAACATGGAATTACAATGCTACAAGAAATAAATAGATAAGTAGTTTGGAAAGTATTAAATTACTAACAATTGGATGATAGAAACTGTCTAGAATTTACTGCACTAGGTTGAAAGATACCCTTTTTCATATCCCGTTTTCACATTTTCTTTGATCTCTTATATGGAAGAATGCTTTAAGGTTCAAGATTGATTTGAAAAATGTTGGAAAATGCAGAAGTTCAAGGTGCATGGTTCAACTTCTTGCAAATGAACTTTTCTATATTTTTCACCTAACATGCTTTTATCATCCAATATAATTCAATTCTTGAATGGAGACTGAAGTTAATTCAAGACTAATTTTGTGGCCAAATATTAACTTGAAAAAAAAAATCTGTGGTATCAGTTAAAGAGGAAGAGTGATGTAGCAGATCGAGAAGTTGAGTCTGGTGAGTGGGTACTGCCTCAAGGGTACACTGAAGTGGCTAGCACTCCCCTCCAGACACCTGTATCAGGAACAAGGGGAAAGGCTCAAAAAACATCAAGGCTAGCAAAAAGTAGTAAACTGGGCCCTCAAACTCCTGCTTCAAATTTTGGTTAGTAGTATTTTATTCTACTTATAAAGATAAGGCAATGTGTATGATTCTTTTGTGTACTTAGTGAGAAGTCATTGTAGATCCTCAGGTTACTGGAAAAATCATCTTTTGAACTAGTTCCAGTGAAACTAAAGGAATAAATGTTATAGATAATGATGAAAATTCTAAAATTCTGCAGGTTCTGTTGACAATAATCTTACTCCTGCTGGTCCCTGCCGATATGACAGCTCCTTAGGTAGTTTTTTTTTTAATTTTTTTTACCTTATGTATTTTGTTTGGTGTTAATTTTCAAAGTATTCTAAAAGAAGTTTTCTGGTTATTAAGTGAATGTTAAGACTGACATAATGTCATTTGAATTTAACTCAGGGTTATTGACTAAGAAGTTCATCAATTTGATTAAGCAAGCTGAAGATGGCATTCTTGATTTGAATAAAGCTGCTGATACCTTGGATGTAACTGTCATTTTTTGTTAAACAATCAGATGATACCATTTCATTTCTTGATGGTTTCCTGTTCCCACAGGTGCAAAAGAGGAGGATATATGACATAACCAATGTCCTTGAAGGAGTTGGTCTCATAGAAAAGAAACTCAAGAACAGAATTCAGTGGAAGTATGACCTATATCTTCTTCTTTTCTCTCAACTTTGTTGGCATTGATTAGTTTCCTACTTAAGAAAACACTCAATCTTTTAACTGATATCAGGGGGCTTGATGTCTCAAGGCCAGGGGAGGAGGATGAGAATGTTGTGACTTTGCAGGTATGATTCATGAAATTGTTAGTTGAAATGCAGATTCTCTGTTAGATTATGTGTTAGTGTTTTTATTTACTACAAAATTAATTTAATGTTACCTGTCTTTTTTTTCTTTGGGACATGTGTATGTGTGGTAGTTCACTTTTTGCTGCTGGTTTGTTTTATTGCATTTTTGACTGTGATAAATCCAACGTGTCTTTTACTTCCTTCTCAAACGATGAAAGTGTCTCTTCGGTTGAAATTTGAGAAGACAATATCAGTAATTTATTGTTAAACCAATATGCAATGTTAATATCACGATCTTCTTTGCAGCTTTAAATTCAGACCCAGACTTCTTGGCATCTCTTTGTACCTTTTTCTCTGCCTTGTCATTTGTACTTTTTTCTCTGCCTTGCCTTTCTTGGCATCACTTTCCTTTTTATTTTTTTAAAGCATGGTGGATGTTATTTGAATGTTTTAGCACATATGATAAATCTTAGTTGAATCATATTCACTTAATTTTTATTACTAGAAAGTACAATACATTGAAATGATGGTTGTTTTTGATCAGCTAAGTTTGTAGTGAAAACTGAAAACTGAAAACTTCATAACGGTAACTTTCTTGCAGGCAGAGGTTGAGGACCTTTCTATTGAGGAACATAGATTAGATGAACGAATAAGGTTAAGCTGCTATGCCATTGCTATTGTATCTCAGTTAAATTGATTTCATAATCTGGATTGCTTCTGAGATTTCTATATTGTACAGAGAAATGCAAGGTAGATTGAGGGACCTCAGTGACAGTGAAAATAATCAAAAGTAAATTATCACTTACCCACTCAATATTGTATTACTTTTACACCTTTTCACGATTTCATCAGAGCAACTGAACCCATTTTTTCTTTTTTCCAGGTGGCTTTTTGTCACCGAGGAAGATATCAAGAGCTTACCCTGCTTCCAGGTTTATTCATTGCTCAAATAATTTTGTTTCGACTTTTGAGTCGGTAAACTAAAGGTCACCTGGCATTGCTGATACTAGGGATGCATTCTACTTTCTTCTTGTAACTAAATGTTTCATTTCCTTTGTTTAGAATGAAACACTGATAGCTATTAAAGCTCCACATGGAACAACTCTAGAAGTCCCCGATCCTGATGAGGTAATCTCAAAGGGCTTGAAGAACTAAAATGCAGTTTATGTGTTTACGTTCAATCACAATTGCAACCTTTTCTTTTTATCAGGCTGTTGACTATCCCCAAAGGAGATACAGAATTGTGCTCAGAAGCTCAATGGGTCCTATAGATGTTTATCTTGTCAGGTACCGATGCTTCTTGTGGCTTAAAAGTTTTCTTTGCACATGCCAAAACCTTTAAGCTAAGGATCATTTTCCTTCTGGACACTATAGTAGTCTACTTTCCTAAGGATTTCCCTCTTTTTCCTCTGCTATCCCAGTCAATTTGAGGAGAAGTTTGAAGAGATACAAGGTGTAGATCCACCTCAAAACATTCCATCAACTTCAGGTTTGAATGACAACCCAGCAACGACGATGGTAACAGAAGAGAGCAGAAGGAAGGAGTTTGAAATTTTGGGCCAAGATACAAATAGAATATGCTCAGATCTTAATGCCTCACAGGACTTTGTGAATGGGATCTTGAAGATCGTTCCCTCGGATGTTGATGTAAGTTGAAAACATATTTGATTGCTCATTTCAAAATTACTCATATGACAGTTATTTAACCTGTATGCTCATTTGATAAATCGTTAATGACTAGTTATTTCTAATTTCTTTTGCAGAGTGACGCCGATTATTGGCTTTTATCAGATCCTAGTGTTAGCATAACTGACATGTGGCAGACTGAACGTATCCTCTACTGATATTTTATTAATACTTATTCTCTTTGTCCTTATTTTGCATTCCATGACTCTCTAACTAAAGCTTCGGTCGAATGGAATGAGTTCGATACACTTCATGAAGACTATGGTATGGCTGCTGTTAGCACACCACATCCCCAAACACCTCCACCAAATGCAACCGAAGTGCCTTCCGCTAATCCTACCAGGAGGTGAAAGACATTTTTTCGAATATGCAAAACAAAATATTACTTGACTTGCATTAGAGCATCTCGTTTAGATTGGTCTGCATCGATATGATAGGGTCATATAGACATTATATGGTGGGAAACAAAAATGATCTGATGAACCTTGTTTTTACAGCAGTAAGCAAAATCTTTGCTGAAATAAAGATATAACTTGTACATTTATGTTCAGTGCATGACAAGGCTGTTTTTTTGAAGCAATCTACTGGAACTATGCAGGGGATGAACTTGGTTGTACTGTTGTAGTGCACTTATGACACGAAACACCGATTCTGATATCGTCTTGAAGAGGGAGGTGTCGAGCTTGATTGATTTCTTGAATTTGCTGGAAGCATTCGAGCTAGGATCGGCTTTCCACGAGATTGAAATGAAAGGACTCAGATGATCATTAGCAGAACTTGTATATCAAGCGGAGTAATAGAGGTACCCGAATACTATGATTGTGAACCTTCGTTTTTCTTCTTCTAATGCATGTGTTTAAAACGTATTTAAATATGGACACGAGAAATATAATACAACTACCTGTTTATATGTTTATATATAGAGATGATCATTTTATTCGGATCCGATGGGATTCGGTCAGACACGATCCTATAGGGTTGGTTTTTTAATAGGAATATTTGGGTTATGGTCAGTTTTTTTTTAGTATGAGATTAGACTGGATAGGGGTTTAGGGTAAAAATATCCGACCTAAAATAATAATTTTATTTTATTTAAAAATTTTAGATATTGTTGTTATAATGCACATTTCTTTATATAGAGAGAGATAGTATCAAGTTATATAGTGTAAAACTTAGGGATGGGCACGGGTCGGGTCGGATTTTCGGCCCATTCGCACCCGACCCGAAAATTCATACCATCCACCCTCCATCCGACCCGAATTTAGGGTGAAAAAATCCGACCTGACTCGATTTTTAAGCTTTAAAATCCAACCCGACCCGAATCATTAAAAAAATTAAAATTTTAGGGACTAAACTATAAAAAAATAAAATTTAGGGATCTAATTATAAAAATATTTAATGTTAGTGACCTAATTATAAAAATAATTAATTTTAGTGGTCTAATTATATAATATATATATAGGGTTTAGGGTTTAGGGATCATTATTGTAAATATCTCTAAAATATATATGAGAAAATTACACTATTAGTCCCGGGTTGGGTCGGATCGGATTTTTTCACCCTAAAACCGAACCCAACCTGACCCGAGACCACCTTTGAAAAACCCGACCTGACCTGAACTCGAATTTTTCACCAAAAAATCTGACTCGATCGAATCGGGTCGGGTCGGAACTTGTCGGGTTCGGGTTCCGTTCCCATCCCTAGTAAAACTTTATGTTTTATATGTTTTTTAGTCGTTCTATAATTGAAACAAATGGTTTATATTAACTTCTTACTTTTTCTCAAACTGTTTTAATTTTACTGTTTATAATTTAGGATTTTAGATCTTAGGGTGTTAAAATTTAAGATTTAAGTGTTAAATTTTATACATATTAATTTAATTATCAAACATCTTTTAAAATTTATTATCAAACATCTTTTAAAACGTATATTTATTGATCTATTTAATTATCTTAGTACCTAAAACATATCAATCTAATTATATTTAATTAATTGAAATATAAAACACAATTTATAATTAAAATATTTATTTATTCCATTAAAGTATAATTACCATCAAAATATTAAAGTCACATTGAAGAGACACAAACATTCTAGTTATACATGATTAATTAACTATTAAAATATAAGTATAAAGTAAACGTCATATGTCAATATATATTATTTGTTATATATATTATATATATATTTTTTTAATTATGAAGATTTAAATCAATAAGAGTTTTAGAGACATGTAGGATGAGTGACCACACATGACTTCAAGAAAAGAGGGTTCCAATAGAATTGAATTAAGTGTTGATAGGAAAAATAAAAGAATTTAGTCCAATAAATTATAAAAAATATATAAAAAATAACTTTAAAAGGGCCCATAATATATATTTTAATAAGATAAATATATATATATATTTTAAAAATTATATCTTTAAAATTATAAATTAAAGAGACTTAGTGTTGATAGGAAAAATAAAAGAATTTAGTCCAATAAATTATAAAAAATATATAAAAAATAACTTTAAAAGGGCCCATAATATATATTTTAATAAGATAAATATATATATATATTTTAAAAATTATATCTTTAAAATTATAAATTAAAGAGACTTGTTATAATAAACAGCACGAGATCTCGTTCATTTTTAATTGAACATTAGATAAAAAAATATTTTTAATTGAAAATTAAAGTAGTAATTATTGTTTAATAAAATTTTATTATTTTTAATAAAACTAAATATCGACACAAAAAAGTGTTTTAATATATTTTATTTTTTAAAAATAATTATATTTTATGTTTTAATAATTTTAAAAGTTATTAAAATAGGTAATTATGCATGTATTAAAAATACATAATCTCAAAAAGATTTCGTCAGATTATAAAATAAGAAACTAACTAAAATTTAAATTCTTAAAAAATATTTATCTAATTAATTTTTTTAAATATGTTAAAAATTTGAAACTAGCTAGAATTTAAAGTCATCAACAGACTTCATTAAGAATATCTTTTTATTATTTATAATGCTTTTAATTAATATATTAAAATTTATAAGGGATTTGATTTGGAATATTTTTTATGGATATATTTATAAAAATATTTCCTTAATTTTCTATTTAAATTAACTCAATTACTTGAGGAAAAAATCCACTGTTTCTAAAATTAAGGCGTGAAAACAAAAAGATTATCAAATTTTCCTCAATTAGATTGAGGAGTTTGAATTATTTCAGAAACTACAACTTCTCAACGCAGCAATCAGATTACAGTATCGATTCAGCAGCTTCTGTTTTTCCAGAAACAAACGATTTCTCAATGCAGCGATCAGAATCGGATTCAACAGTCCCGCTTGTTTCATACACGTCGTTGAAAGATTTGGTTCCACCGAAATCGAAGAATTCTCGCGTTTCTTCATTGTTCAGAGATTTGATTCCGTCGAGATCGAAGAATTACAATCATTCGTTGAAAAGGTTAACGATTAAATCTTCTTACGAGGTTCCGATAACCAATCTGTTGTTGAAGAAAACGACGTGGATTTATTTGCAATCGGTGGAATCGAATTCCAGAGAAAACAACAATTCGTCTTGCTTGCCTTGGATCGAAGATTGTTTTAGGTTTATTCAAAGGAATTTGATTAACAAGATTGTTGCTGCTCTTGACAAGGTTGGTGGATGAAGTTCATGCTGCTTCTAGGTTAGATGATTGTTAGCTTTTTTTAGGATTTTTTAAATAAATATTTTAATAAAATTTAAAATCCTTAAAAAAGTCAGGAAAACCAACTCTTTTCTTAATATTATTAATTTAGATACTTTTTAGAATAAAAATAATTATGTTAAATTTCAACCATGTCTTCTTTGGATTTTTTACATTCTATTTTATGTGTTTTTGTTATTAATTTAATTAGTCTAAAGATTATAGTATACATGAGCCACTAATAGTACGTAATCTGCTCAAAAATATGATTTTGAGTTTAAAGGGTTATAATTCAAGTACAATAGTTTAAAGGAATTTTAATATGATAAAATAAATCCTAAAACTAAAAAATTAGGATATTCCTTAATAGATTGAATGATTTGTGTATGGTAGTCGTGTTCATGCTATGTGTTGTATTGAACACATCATTACTAATTAAACGCTCATGTTTTTGATTTAAACGAAACATAATTGATAAAAGATTTCAATGTCTCGTCTCATCAAGTATAATATTTTATCATATATTTTATAACTCATTTAGATTTAAAATGATTGAGTTGAATGAGTTTATAATGTAGTTTAAAAAAGTTCTTATAATTGCTTTCGAGTATTTATTTGTTTTAAATAATTGAAAAATCACATGAATCCGAAAATTGGGTGTTGATTAAACTCAATTAAATCAAAATTTTATGTCTGTGGGTTAAATTTAAGGTCTACAAGTAACATCTAAATCTAAGATATTATATTAATTACCCCTATAATTTAAAAAAAATATTTATTTAACTATGTGTATTTATTTTATATTTTATATTATTCAAAATATTATTTTTATATAATACTTAAATTAGTTTTACATTAAATAATCATGTTATATAGGTATAAATTATGTTATCATTTTTAAATAACCTGGTTCAATTCTATAACTATAACAATATATACAACACAGCACATGCAGCGCAGGGTTCAAATGTATAACTATCAATACGTGAGAAATGAAAATTTGACACCAACTTACAAATTCATATAACGGCCTACGGATACATATACTTCTGTTTACGGATCTAATTTATCTGAAAAAGTCGATTTTTTTTTATAATTTTAAATTCTAATCGTAATCTTACGTAAAAGAGGAAAGAAATATAAATAATAATTTCATATCACATAGATTATATAGATTCATTGTCAGAAGTTCGTCAACAATGTAGCACATATCTGGAGTTTTTAACAGGCTTGGAACCTACTAAAAATATCAGAAACAAAGCTAGCAAAGTGAGGATAACAGATGTTGCATAAACGAGCCGGAGATGGGCGGTCGACCGTGAAAACATAGATAGCAGCCATTTCGGTGAGTCCCTACACTTTGGAGAACTTACTTTCTCGACTGAGATCTCCCTGACACCACATTCTGGCTCCGGTGCTTTGGCAGCTGGAAATTCGCCTGCTTTAGGCTTCCTCAATTTGATTCTCCGGTTTGCTGTACCCTGGAAATGAGAAACATGGGGTTCATTTTCTTGCCTAGGCTGCTGACTTCTCCTCTGATAGGCATTCGAAGTGCTCGTAATCGTAAGCGACATATCTGGTCTAGCTGACAATGGTGTTTCATCAAGCTTGATTATATCATCTTTCAATATTTCAGCAAAGTAATCTTCTTTGGCATCGGAATCCTGGAATTTTAAGCAAAAACATATCAGAATGTAAGGATTTTGGACAGTAAAAAGTACGAATTCAGTTCAACTTGCATGAGTAATATGATACCAGCACAAGGGTAGATTCTTATGAACAAACCTTCTGAGGTGTAGAAGATTCTGTTGGTCCAACATTGCTGGAAAGTTTTTGTTCAGATTCAGATGCGGAATCGAATTGCTCGATAGAATGAGAATCATAACTACTAGTACCCTTCTTCAAAAAGGCTTTGTCCAGTTCGGAAGTGCCAGTATGGTCAGTAGCACCATCTGAGGTAGCACAGTTGCTGTCATGCATAACTGGAGGAGTCCGAGGAGCCCGGTTTGATGTGTTATTCAGACGAAACTCGCTGTTCTTCCTTAGGCGACAAACAACTAGGGAATCCTACAAATTCAGAAAGCAAATGACACATGAACAATTCCAGTTGGAATATCCTCCTATTAAAGACAACAGAATAGCAATCGAAATTCTCAGGAAAACATGTCTGAATCATTTACTCAACTGGTCTATCTGCACATAGTTTCCAATTTGAGACACAACTGGTAACTCTCTTAAGGACTTGTATCTAACATCTATGTCTAACAAATCGGGACATGAGTACAGAGGTACGATTTTTCGAATATATGAAAAAAAAGATAGAAACAACTCAACATCTTAAATAAGTATCCGTAGATTGAAACCACTATAGTTTCAATAATTATGAAGATAACTCACCTGGGACTTTCCATCCATGCAGTATTCGTGCATGATCCATTCTGTTCTTTCCCCTTTCGGTGCGCGACCCATGTGGAACACTAGAGTCCTCTTTGTACCAATCACATTAGAACCTGACTTGACATTGCGCTCTTTCCCTGTGGCTTTCCAGTAACCCTGTTCGGTTGCACGTCGACTTTGTGAACCATTCGGGTATTTTCTCCCACGAGCGCAGAAGAAGAACCACTCATTATCCGACTTTATGACAGATTTGTCTGGAAACCAGTCACAACCATCCAAGAAAAAAAGCATTTGTGAATCAATTACAGAACTCTACTTGAACATAAACATGCACAACACAATCATGTCAATGTCTTAGAGATCCAAATAAGCAATCCAATGAAGACATTGTACCTAAAATTATGTGATTAAGATACCAATCTCCAGGCAAAAAGTAGAAAATACCCTACACTTAACAGAGCAGCTACACTTAATACCTTGTAGATTCCATCAAACTCATGCATAGCCACAACTTCTAGTGGACTAAAACTCAAAGCAAAACTAGGGTAACCCTTGAAAACCACAAAATACAGATTAACACTTTCACTTCTTTGGTATTCTGTTTTGAAACAAAGTGACAAGTAGTAAAAAGATAAACCCCCAAGTTTTTCAACATCATCATCATCATATCTCATATTATCCATATCATAACCATGTAGTTTGCAAACATCCCCATCATTATCATTATCAACATACAATTGAAAGACACAAAAAACAGTTGCAACGCACACATGGTTGTAAAGCAGAGTTAAGGTTGGAAAGAAAAAGAAGGAAACCTGGTAAGTCCCAAGGCTCATATCTACAAATTTCAATCTCGGGAATGACCTCAACACACTTCTCATATCCCTCCAGCTTCTTTTTCAAGTAGTAAGAAATCAATTCAACATCAGTTGGAGAAAATCTAAACCCAGGAAACATTGAAGAAGCTTCTATAGACATCTGGGTTTCTCTTGAAACTCCTTCACCTGCCATCACCACCACCCAACCAATACAGAACGTACCCTCCTCTTCTTTTCTTCTCTATTCTTCTTGTTCGTTGTTGTTATGTTAAAAACATTAATAAAGTCTTCTCTCTTTTTTTTTTTTTCCTTCAAAGCCTAGTAACTAGTAACTCCTGTTTAGTACAGTATATGTATATGACCCTTTTTTTGGTTTTAGCTTTTGCTTTTTTGTTGGTTTGGGTTAACTTTCGGCTTGGGGGGGAAGTTGGAAATGGTGTGTGCTCTGTTTTGCCTTTTGGGGTTTGGATTCTGTGAGATGTCAGGGCAAATGAAAGAGATGTCTGATGGTAAACTTGGGGGCGAAGTGATTGACAGTTGGTACGGACCGCGGTCGTCACATGGCGTCCCACGTGGTTTTGGACTGTCTCTCTTTACACCCATGTTTACCTTTCCATCTCAATCAGAACCCATATTTAATACTAGCGTTGTCCTTGTAACTGGTTAGACGCTAGATTCTTTTTACTGTTTGTCTTGTCACACAATCCTTAACAATTAAGTAGTAACTTTCTAAACTTTAGTAGATTTTTAAAGAAAAAACATCAGAATTTAGACAATGTGTCCAGCAACATGTTGATTAGTCTAATAATTCAAGACACGACTTCAAAACACACCTTTGGGGCCGACCTGGAGAATGAAGAGATGTCGAGAAATCAGGGGAAAAAGACATGAATGAGGAGAAACCATAATATAGAGTCATTATATAAGCCATGTGAATGGTTGAGTTTGTTGTGAAATGTATGGTCGGAAACATTCAATCTACGCATTTTGATGGGGATTAACTCACATGGATGATGCTAACTTACTACGTATGCATATATAACTCCAAGCAACATGATGGAAATTATTGACAAATGATACTGATATACCTTAAATTATGTAGTAACAGATTCAGACAGTCTAAGAGCTTATTTACAGTCTGGTTTCTTAAAGTTTGGGAATTGATGAACATAAACAAAGTAGCCAACAAAACAAATGACGAAAGTTGACCAAAAAATGTAATCTTTTTCTTAGCTCGTTGAAGTTCGCCCTTCACATCTGGTGCTAGCTACCTTAGGCTGCTTCGAATCGTCACCTCTCAACAATGGTGAGGCATTGCTGCGAGGGTCTTTGAAATGCTTGGACTGGCTCCATTGCTGGGTTGGACTCGAAATGTTTATGATGGGTGATATTTTGTTACTTGATAATATGTGATCTTTAAGACCCTTCGCTGATCTGTATCTTCTGATTTCATCTTCGTAATCCCAATCTGTGGAGTCTGAACTTCCTCTTTCTAAGCAAATGGTTCCCCATGAAAGCTCCTCGGAGTGAGGTTTCATTCCCTTGTTTTGTTTTCCGGCCGAAATCCTCTTCGATTCACCTATGGCACGATTTCCACAAGCATAGGTCCACTTGTAGCTCTTATCATTGTTGTCCATGTTTAATTCAATGGAGTGAATATCACTATCAGCTGAATCATCTGCTTCACACTCTTCTCGATTTACAGTGACTTCACCTTTATTCACATCTTTCTTGGCTGCTTGACACATTCCGAAATCAATATTCTTCAAATAAGCTTCGAGCTCTTTGATCTTCTGCAGGTTCGGAGAACCATCACCATTTTCTTCATTGATTTTGGTTCCAATGTATGCCTCGAGTTCCTTTCTCAACTTTTCGACAACTGCAGACTTCTCCTCGAAATAATGTTTAGCCTCTGAAAGCTTCATCTGAACTCGCTCCTCCCGTAAGACATCGGCAAACTGAAGCATTTCCCTTTCCTTCTCCACTTCTTCCCTCACTTTAGCCGTCTCTCTTTTCAGTTCTTCTGCCATGGCTCGATCTTCTCCAATACCTTTAGCAAACTCATCACAGACTTGCTCCAATGTTTCCTTTGCCCTCTTCTCACCCTCAAGCTCCTTCATTGCCTTCGACAGAGTTGCCTTTGTATCAGCCAATTCTTTTCCGAGCTTCTTGTTCAATCTCTCTGCTTGCCTCCGTAGTTTCTTCTCCACCTCAAGCTCTTCCGCTACACATACTATGGCATCCCGGATCCTCTCACGCTCCTTTCTCTTCCAAACAGCCCTTTCTTCCGCAAAATGTCTCATGAGATACTCCGTTTCATCACAACTAGATCGTCCCTCACAGATCAAATGATCAACTTCGACACGCACTCGATCGAGTTCAACACATAGGGCAGATATAAGAGACATGGTCGATGAATGTCGCTCTTGGAGACCACATACATGATTCAAAACTTGCAAGAGTTCTTTCGAAGTGGTAAGGCCATCTCGAACATCCTTTAACCGAATTCCGGCAAAGGTGATGCATCCAGCATGATTTTTACCTTTAGAATGAGTTTCAATCTGCATAATCAAGATTCAACTCCAAGTTTACAAACAAAATGATCAGAAAATTAAAACAACACATGGAAAACGTTTGATCTGAAATAAAAATTATAAACAAGCAGATTTTGAAGAACAAACAAACTGCAGATGTCATTATAAATGGAGAAAAAAAAATTAAAGAACACCATAATGGTTTCATCACCTCCATTAGACTGCCATTGCCAACAGAATCTAAACTCCCCAACTTATAATCAGTTAATTCAAGCTTTTGAGAAGCAACAGAGGCTCTTCTCTTATGAAATTTGATTCTGGGTCGATCCATTTTCTGTAAAATTCAAAAACTTTAAGTAATTTCTTTTTTAATCCAAATCTTCAAAGAAATTAAAAAAGTATAAGAATCCCACCTCTGAAATAGGGCTATAAGATGGATCAGACAAACTCTGCGGCAAAGTGTGAGCCATTTTCGCAACTCTGGTCGCTTTCCTCCTCCAATCTTTCTTCCCCAACTCTTCCTTCGCTTCCGGGTAGGAGATTTTATTGATCTCCCACAAAGTGGCTGCAAGTTTTCTAGCAGAAACTGAAGCTTCTTTGGTTTTTGGAAATTCAGCACTTGGGATATGTAAAGCAGGTGACTTTGCTTTCTTTGTCACCAAAATGGCACGCTTAAATCTGGATTTTTGGATCAAAGACGACGATGAAGATGATGAACAAGCACGTTTCCTAATCTTGCATAATCTTTTCCCTTTTCCCTCCCCATTCTGTTGTGGTTGCCATGACATTGTAAGTAAAGAATATAAAATTTATATTTTTTCTGACACTAATTTCTCCTAAAAGTCAGAAACTTGATGACCCTTTGAAGTGATTATAAGCAAAATATACTATCAATACTGGTAAAAGATCTTCTGGGAATTTTGAGTAAATAATCAAGATTTCTGAAGATCTCTTTCTAAAAAAGAAATGGATTTTTTTTAAATGAGAGGTAGAGGGAGCAAAGTGGGTGGATGGTGAAAGAACCAAAAGAGCATGTTTTCTTTGTTGTCAAGTCCCTAACTTATTGCCTTGAATTCGTCAAAGAAATTGGACAATCAAGGATTCTTCGTCTTCTTTGTAAGGATTTTCTACTGAAAAAAGAAAAGAAAAGGAGGAAACAGAACGGACAGGGGAATGGTGTTGAAAGATTTGAGTGAGACACAGAAAGTGAAAGATTTTGAAGGAAAAGGGAGAGGACGTGGCTTAAGGGTCCCTAATTTCGTCTACGAGAAATTATATTACTATAAGTTCTATCACGTGTTCATAAAACTAACCATTAAAAATCATTTATCTTATATTTTTTTTATGTTATATATTTTTTTAAGTGAATTTTTACTTAAAAAATTATTTTTAAAATGAATTAACAGTAAATATGTGTGAAAATTCACTTAAAAAATATGACATGAAAAAAAATGATAAGATAAATGATTTTTAGTGGTTGATCTCATAAACGACATAATAAAACTTACCCATGATATAATTTCTCCTCATCTACAATTATTTATTTATCTCAATTAATTTGCATCAAAAGTTTGATTTTATATTTATTATATTCATCTAATCTTAATTTTCGATATTCATATAATTAATTAAAGAATGATATTTGATACAATGTAATATAACAATTATATTTTGTACATAAATTAGGTAAAAAAATTGTATAATACTTTATATCTAAATTATAAAATTTAAATTTTTATTTCAAACATCTTAAAATTTAAGACTTAAATTTTATTCATGTATCTTGAATTTGATATTATATAACCTAAATTTTTAAACCGGTTTTTAGGGATTTAAGAATTTTAAGATATTTTAAAAATTTAAAAGTTTGTGTAAAAATTGTTTAAATTTTTAATTTTAAATAAAAAATAAAACAAACCATGTATAATGTTTTGATTGGTTAACAAATGATTTTGAAATTATTCTTAAAAAATAAAAAAAAATAACTTTGAATAAAAATAAATAAAAATATATTTTAAATACTTAAAAATTTAAATATTATAATTTAAATATTTATTTTTCATTTAATGCTAAATATAATAATAGATCTATACCTAAATATCCAACACCAACCACCACAATTCCACCATGAATATCATTGTTTTTTGCAATTCTTTTATATTTAAATGTAGGCATAATTCCCCTAACAAATCCTTTTGTGCACTAAATTTCTACATTTGAAAGAAAATTAAATATTTATCTACCTTAATTAATCCATATTTTTTAGACTAAAGAGTAATATAGTAAAATAATTTTTTTAATCAAGTTACAGTGGTTACAATATATTTATTTTAAAATATACTTTTAACCATTAAATATTGTTCGTTCATACTGTAATACTGATGTTCAAACTCGTAACCTTCAAGAACAACAACTACCCCTACTTCCTTAATCACTAAGATAAGATAATTTATTATCGTAAAATATATTATACGATAGAATTGTGTATAGTATATTATATTCTATTGATAGTCGGTTTATGGAACTCTTGTGAATTAAAACAACCTAAATTGCAAATACTTATGATATAAAGGGTAAAGAAATTTCGAATACTGAATTGCATAGTGGAACAATTGGAGGTATGAGTGTGGGAAAAAATAGAAATACTTGGGTTCGCGAGAGAAATAGTAAATAACTGGAGGGGCAACTTGCAAATACTGTAATTAGGGAGAAGTACTAACAGTGGACCCGTATGGCGTATATCTCTAACATGATCAGTCAATTCAGGTATAGAAATGGGAAATTTAATGGAAGGAGGGCAGGTAGGGACAGGGGTAACGGCTCAAATGGTTGATATTCGTCCACTGTCATCTCAAAACTTCATACGGTGTTTTTGTGGGGTAGGGTTGGACAAGATCATATACTCAGTTAAATTACTTAGAATTAATCTCAGTTTTGATAGTTATCGGTTTTTAAAAATTAAAATAAATTTGGTTCGAATAAACCGAATTTCATATTTTAAAAGTTAATCATGGTATTATTTTTCACTAATGTTAGTATTGAATACCCGATTAATAGTTTACTATTAAGAAAATTTGAACAATAAATTTTTTTGACCATCGATAATAATATTAAATAACAAAAATTAGAATGTTGTAGACTTAAAGATTGAAGCATTAAAACGAGTCATACTCTTAATATTCATACATAAAAAAAGAATAAAGTAAATAACTCAACATATTGAGTACCCAACGAATATCGAATCTAAAAAATCAGGATCAAATTTTGGTCCTAATATTATAATTGGGACCTAAATTTTGGATTTAATTTCGGCAATCGAGATCAGTTCCAGTTAAAAAAATCTACCAAATTCAATAGACTAGGATCGAAACCCTAATGTATGAGAAATTATATCATTAGTTTGACTTGTCGCATCAATCGTTGTCCCATCTAATTTTAACCACCCAATTCTCCACAATCTTCCAACTCATTTTTTTTCAATCAATAATTTTTTACTCATCTTTTCTATGTTATTTTAAAAATATAATTTCTGAAAATTATATTAATGACACGATTGATTAGTGTTAAAATGTATAATTTTCATTAGTTAGAGACAATAACTGACGTGATGAGTCGGACCTATAATATAATCTCCGCTAATGTATAATAAATTATTGGTGTTGTCTGTCTGACGCATAGAAACCATCACGGTTTTCGAGGTCTGTTAGCCGATGACACGTTAGAGTCGGTTTTAGGATCCGGAAGGGAATGAATTCAACGGCTACTTTTCAACGTCCAACAAGACAACCAGTATGTTGAGTTATGATACCGTGAAACCCACTCCATCCAAACATTCGAGCTCTTTGAGGTTTAAAAAGTATCATTAATTATTTTAATAATTTTTAAAATCATGAGGATTTAAAACGTGATTATTCAATTTTTTGATATAAAATGTTTTAAACAACTTTGTTCAGATTTTTAATTCAAAATTATTAAAATAAAAAGTGAATAAAAATTATAAAAAATCTAAAAAACCCGAGTGTTTTTAAAATATTTATTATAAAAAAAGTAATCATATTTTAAGTTTCACAATTTCAAATGTTATTAAAAATATTAATGATACATATGAATATAGATCATTTACTCTATAATTTTTTATAATTAAATATACTTTAGCAAATAATATAATAATATGATACTATTTTACATAACCCAAGAAGGTAAAGAGAACCATTGTTTTAAACAAAGAGAGGATGATACTATTTAAAAGGAAAATTACACATTAAGGTCTAGAATTTAAAGTAATCCTCAGTCCTTCCTTTGAACCCTATTTGTCCGAAAGTAAGAGTGATGAACAGTCCAAGGTGCCATAAGACCAGCCACAACCTGATCGGTTTATAGATAAAAAAGACTGTTAATTACTGAATTAAGACTTAATCTTTTAAAGGTTAAACAAAAATTACATGCTTTTAAAAACTATCTGGGTTTGAATATACCAGAACTGGGAAGTCAGAGCAGGAGGTGTAGGGAAGTGAGCCAACTCGGTTCCAATGCTTTCAAAGAAAAGCCCAGTCAAGCTCTTCCCGTTGATTGCCGGAATGCTCGACGGAGCTAACCACCCAATCAAACCAAATCCTATCACGTTCAAGTCCCTACGGAGCCAGTCTCTCTCGAAGCTTCAACATGGTTTAAACACCGTTCATAGTAATATAGATTTGGGTTCGAATATTTATGCGCTTTTCAAAAAACTAAAAAAAAATATTTATCTAAACTTACCAAGTAAACTTTCCCCCTGAAGAACCAGCTAACCTCAAAGGGTTCCTAGCAGTCACCCCGGATTTCAGAAACCCTGAAATCACACATCCACCGGATGAATGATGATGATGTTACCATAAAAATGCCTGTTTCTGTAATTAGTCTTTAAAATGCAAAGAATGTGCGTTTTATACCTGAGGAGAGGGGGATTTTCTTTGTTGGGGTTGACAGAGAGGTGGCGGAGCCGCCGAGGCCGACGACGGTTGATGGGGATGCAAATGCGGCTGCCATTTTTTGGCTTACGTTTGATGGGCAGTGACAGATTTTGTAGTTAAGGCTGTGTGCTTGAGATGAGAGGAGCAGATTTTTCTTTATGGAGTACCGAAGATTGCGTGGATGAGTGATTGCTCAATGGTTTTACGACACGTGGAAATTCAGTGGATAAAGTGGGCCTTATCTTTGCTTAGTTGGCTGATAATATTACCAGTAAATGGATTGCGCTTTGATATTCCTATCAAAATTCTTTTTACAAATATTGAATTCAGACATCTATACCTCAGTTGTCTTTAGCAATTTACAAATTCTGTGTAGAATAGTATACTTTTAATTATTTTTTTGTTTAATTAATTTATATGTATAACCGTATTGACATGGACTATATAAATCGTATTTTAGTGTGTTCAAAGGTAGTGGTGTTAATTGTCGGATATCGGATCGGATCTGATTCGATTTTTTTGGATATTCGGGGTTTTAGATTGATTATATAGTGATTCGTATTCGATTCAAAAAATGAATATCTGCATATATATTCGGATATTGGATATTTAATTATTCAAAAATATAATTTGACTAAACTAATTTTTCGAATTTGAAGGTTGTATTTATGGAAGTTTTGGAATTTCGAATATAATAAACAACAAACTACTAAATATAACAAGAATCACATTTATAAAAATTAAATTTTTTAAAATTTTTGAAAATAAGAAGCACGAAATTATTAAATATAACAAGATTAATATTAATGAAAATTTAAATTTTCGGATTTCAAATTTTCGGATAATCCAAAACTTGAAATATTGTGATCTGTATTCGATTTGAAAAACTTAAAACTTGATCAGATATCCGTATTTTTAAATCGGATCAATGGATAATCGGATTGGATCGATCGGATCGAATATTTTTGAACACCCCTATTTGAAGGGTTATGTAAATTGGGTGAATTGTGAAAAAGTCCCTGAACCTTAAATGTATAATTAATACTATAACAATTAAAGGCTAAACGGACTGAAATGTGAACTATAAGATGTTTATGACAAAATGAATAGATATATACTATTTAATTGTGGAGTAAGCCTTTAATTAATAAAGATTCAGTAATATGGTATTTAACTTGTAATTTTTATAAAATGGCCACTAAATATGAAATTAAGAATAATGGAATGTAGATTGAGCTTGTTTAATATGATGATCTGGAATGATTATGTGATTAGTATGAAATCACACTTGTTATAATTCGATTTAACGACTACAAGTTTTGAAAAATTATGAACATTTTATCGCATATTATCGATAATACTTCTGAACTTGTTCTCTACTATATCAGATAAGGGGTGTTACAATATATTTATGTATTATAAATTAAATCAAAATAGTATATAATAATAGTTTTTAAGGCAGTGATTTTTTTCTCACAAGCATGGTTAATTTTACTTTAAAAATTAAAATTTTAAATCTTAAATTTTAAACCCTAACACCTAAAATTTAAATTATAATCATAAATTTTAAATTTTACAAATTAAACCGCTAAAACATAGATACTAAATTAAACATGTAAACATTAAATTATACTTATTTGCGAAAAATGATTTTTCAGCCTTCAGTACACAGAATATTTCTCATAAAAAATAATTAGACATATACCAATAAAAAATAATATTTATTATAAAATATTCGAATCCGAACATGTATATATATATAAATAAAGTATATTATCTAAAAATTAAAAAAATATTAACTAATACTATCATTAAAACACAAAATGATTAAAGGGACGTGTAAGGTCGGGAAACGGCAGCAGTGAAGGTGTAAGCCAAGCACAATAGTGGGTAAAAAACAG
The DNA here is from genome assembly GCA_035048815.1 of Abelmoschus esculentus. Lineage (NCBI taxonomy): Eukaryota > Viridiplantae > Streptophyta > Magnoliopsida > Malvales > Malvaceae > Abelmoschus > Abelmoschus esculentus. The sequence continues at coordinate 2,268,543 of JAUCBN010000025.1, forward strand.
TGAATTCGGCCGACTTTATCATTAAATCCCTGCCGGCTGCCTTAGGCCGCGTCTTGTAATTAGTCCCGACATTTTCCTAATTTGTTGTTCTGTTTGAACCAATTATATGGTCAGAAAATTAGAACGAATTCAGGTAGAGTTTTATTTTTTGAATTTACATTTTTTTTTCATTTTTGGATTTTATTTTTTGGGTTAGAGTTTGTTTTACATTATAATACTTATTATTTTAGTATTTATTTTTTCATTGTAAATTTGTAATTTAATATTTTATTTGTATTTATTTTAATAAGAAGAAAAATTATAGATTTAGTGTACTAATTAAGATTGTGTTATTGATTTAATACCTTCAATTATTATTTTTAGTAAAATAATGTCTAATGTTATATTTTTGTTATGTCTTGATATTTTTGTCGTTTAAAATTATTGAAAATGATGACTTAACTTGAGTTAATAACAATCTTAGTCTAAAAATGTATACAATTTATTAAATTGGTCTAAAATTTTATCAATTTAAATATTATTTTAATTTTTGGATTAAAATTATGAATTTTTCATTTTTTTTCTTCTTCCAATCGTATATATATTTTTTAATTTTAGAATTTATAAAAATAGGCTAGGGACAAGCAAAATTTTAAGATTTTGGATCAATACAGGCTAATGTGGGGTCTATTGGAGAATTCAAGTTTCATGACTGTGATATCGACAAGACTGCGAAGAGGTAAGAAAAAAATAAGATAAAATTTCATTAAAATTGAGGTGACGTTTTACTCCAAAATTAAGATGATGTTTTAAATTGATGATTTTTGAACTAAAATAATATATATATTTAGACTAAAATTATAATTATACTAAATAACATTATCATCTCTATTAATTTTTAACGATTAAAATATTAAAATAAAATATTAAATTTCATTTTATAAAAACTAATAGTCGAATTACTAAAACAATAACTTGACTATTAAATATGTAATTTCTCTAAAATTATTTTTGTTATTGTCATTCATTATCATTCATTATCATTAAAGAGTTATAATATTAATTTATTATATAAAAATAATTCTTAATATATATTATTATCAATTTATAAGAATATTTAATTATTATAATATTAATTTAAAAAAATAAATTAAAATTCTACACTAAACTTTTCGGACGGCTCTCATTTCATCATAAAAGAAATTGATATCTTTCATTAATTGAACCTTAAAATTTAGACTCTCAGTATTGACACGTTTATAAGAATATTTAATTATAATTGATTACTTTATTTTTAGTTTTAAATTTAGGTTTGAGTTAACGTTGGATTTATGAATTGTTAATTTGAAGTTCAAATTTTAGAATAATTTTATATATTATTTTGATATTTTTTAAATTATATTTATATTAAATTTTATATAATTTTTAAATAATTTATATCGGCAGGATTAACAACCCTACTGCTCCACTGACGAAGACAATCGAAAGCATGCAAAGTAAGTCCAAAACTCTGTCGTTTTGCTCACTCCTTTCTTTCCTCTGCCGTTTAGTTTCTTCAAACTCTTCATACTGCACTTTCCCTCCGTTTCCCGGCCGTCTCTTCCAACTTCTCCGGCTTTCCATTACCCTTTGTAAAATTACCAAACTCTCCTCACCACTCAATCCTTTACCATCCATATCCTCCATTCTCAGACTCACTTCCCTCACGTGCATCCCTTCTCCCTCATTTTGAATTTCCCCGCACGTGACTACTACTCCACATCCAACCAATTCTTTGGACGATCCCAACCGTCCATCTCCCTCCATCACCGTCACAAACTGCACCTGCACATTACCTGTCAACCAGTGACGTTGCACACAAACCGCTCTCTCACCTGACATATTCACCGCTTTTTTCCGTGCCACGTCGATAACGATCCAACTCAAACTCAAGTTTTCTTCCAAATGTTTTAGCCACGTGTCATCGTTACAATTATCGTGCTTTATGTGTGACATCGGAGTCGGATCGTTCGGGCCAAGCAAATCGACCCGAAATGGTGAAGATAAGAACCAGTTGCTTGACGTTTCCATTTCAACAACTTTAGAACACATGGGTTTTCCTTGATAGTAAATATCCACGGAGGAGATTAATTCCGTTGCCAAAGGTAAAGAGCTGACGCTGAGATTTAACGGTTGGAGATCGGGAAACGGAAATGCGTCGGAGAAGAAAGAGCGGTGACCGGAAGGAAACGTGGAGATGACTTGTTGGATACGTGGTTGATTGACAGAAGGCCATGTGGAATAACAAATGTCACGCCAGAGGTTTTCTTCTGTAGATAGGGATCGCAGATGAGAGGAAACGCAGGCGGTTGAGGCTAGGTTAGGACCGTCGAGTCGTGTGAGGATGAGAGTTCGGATTATATCCGAATGAAGGTCGGCGATTGTTTCGTCGCCGGTGCTAGCCACGGAAGAGTAAGGCGGAGGGGAAGCCATTGGCTTCAGGTTTCGTAACAAGTTTTATGAGAGCGACACTCCTTTCTGGTGGTCTTATTAGAAAATATTTGGTGCTTTAAAAGCCACAAGATTGGCAAATGACCAAACTTTGTCCTCCATGCTAACTATAGACTCTAATTTAGTTACTACTAAACAATACCTATACAATTCATTTTATTTTAGTTAATTCGGCTAATTAATCAAATTAATTTCGGTTTGGTTAATTCGGTTGAAGAAAATTCGGTTCGATTAACGGTTAAGATTTTAAAAATTTCGGTTTTGATTAATTTGGTTCCGCACCGACTGAATTAACCGAATGCTCACCCCTATACGTGAACATGAAGTTCAAGACACCTAATTCACTAAGAGTATTTTTTTTAATCTTCATTTCCTTCTTTTCTAAATAAATTTAAAATTAAAAATCTTAAAAAAATAATATTTTTAATAGTTTCATTTATATATTATATAAAAATAAAATATAAAAATATATAAAATAAATATTTAAATTAAGTTTTCCTTTATAATAAGTATTTAATTTTTTATTGAAATAAATATATAAAATTTTATTTAATAGATATCTAAAATTTAATTTTTTAACTTATCTTAAATTAATTAAGATATTTATTTAAAGTGGAAGCAAAGGATAACGCATTTCCCAGTTGTCAATACTTGGCGGCCGTGTACAGATATTTATGCGTTTGCCACCAATTTCACAAGGAAAAAAGCCATTGCCATTGCCATAGCCAAGACCACCACTTTCAAGAAGAAAAGAAAGAAAACCATTGCCAATGGATACTCTTCCAGGGTTTTCTTTCAGCACCAACTATATTACTTCTCCATCTACAAGATTTTCTACCCATCTTCGCCCTCAAAGACCACAACTTTCAAGAAGAACCCCATCTATTCATGTCTTGAAAACAACCTCTCCTTCAGGTAACATATTCATACATCACATTATACTCCGTATTATCCCACTGGGTTTTGAGTTTTATGGTGTTTTGGGTCATATTTAGCTTGGGTTTCTTTTCAGATTTTAGTTTCTCGACTTTAAAAAAAATTAGGGGATTATCAATGATTTAACTTAACAATGGCTACTAATTGCATAAAATTGTGTTTAATTTAGCATGCTGAAATTTAATCTCACCTTATCCATGAACTATTCATGTAAATAATTGAAATTTTCCACGAGGTAATCCCCACCATTGTCAGCTTAGAGGTTGATCAGAATTTAGTGTTTGAGTCATATATGATTGATGAAATTTCTGATTATAAGTGCTCATGTTTCATTTCTCTCTATCTTTTAATAAAATTTTCAGTGAGTGAATCTGTAGAAGAGAATGTTATGGAGATGTTCTTCAAGGATAGAGAAGTAAATGGGGATTTTATTTCAAAAGTTTCAGACAAGCTATGGCAGAGGGAGATACTGAAAGTTGTTGATACCAATGCAAGTGAACCAGCTGATACTGCCCAGCAATCAGAGCAGGTGCAAAATATAATATTTCTTTACTTTCTATTGCTAATATGGTTTTAGCTTAACATGTCGGTATGCCGTAATGCATGCTGATAAGAGTAAGTACATATTATTTTGTTTATGAAGCTGATTCAATTCACTTGTGGTATTGATCCTAAATATGTGTAGGCCATGAGAAGTGATGATGATAGTGGGTTTTTGAAGCTGTCAACAACTCAAGAATGGTTATTAGGTGACAATTCTGCACCATCGAATAAGAAAGCCGTTGCCAAGGTGTGCATTTTTATTATTACCCTCCTTCAATCCCCCATCGCTAGTTATCATTTTGCCCTATGTTATCTATGTTGGCAGCTCTGTGTTTAAATATATTAAGAAGCACGGTCAAAGTGGTACACAAGTATTCATGAAGACTAATGCTTGCCCAACTTAATCTGGATGCTCTTGGTTATCACAGATAGGCAGAATCCAATGGATAAAGTCTATATATGGCCAAATTTTAAAATTTTAAGTTTGAAATTCACATCATTTATTGACTTCGGAAAAAAGGCTTGTCAGCCTTGAGAAATAGAAAACCCATTCTTGTTACTAACCCATGTGTATGAACAGGTGTTGCGGGATGACAGTGAAAGAAGGAAGAAACTGAATCTTCTAAAATATGAAGCTGTATGTTACTCATCAGATTTTCACAGTTACTTGTAGGGGTTTATTTTTCTGTCTGAAGTTATTCATTCATGTATATAGGACTGGAAAACTGGAAAGATGTTTTTGTTGCATACTGTGAACATATATTTCTTGCATCAGACACTTGTTAAATTGTTTTGATAAGGGACTAAACTGCTAATTGTTTTTCATTTGATCCCCCAGATCAAGAGGGAATTGACGCTTTTATCTGTCGGAATTGGAACGGCATGCAGTGGGTACTGTTTGGTAGTGTTATCACTTCAGGTAAAGCGTCATCAAAACCTGTGGTATCGTGGATGGTGATGTATAGATTTTAATGATATGTATATTTGATCAGTTGTGCCTCTGTTTGAAACCTGGAAATGCATCTGGAATCTTGCCTCAATTCTTAAGAGCTTTGGCCATACTGCCTTTCCTTCCATGTTTGGGAGATATCACTTCAAGATGGGAAAAAAGATTTTTAGAAATTGTTACATTTATCATCATTGGCTTTCATATATCTGACTTCTTTTTTGTTCGAACATAGAACTGACTTTTAATATTGTGCAGGCGGCTGTTAGTTATGCAATTGGGGTTCTTTTCAGGTTAGTTGCTACATTTCTAATTAAGTCATTTCTATTAAATCAATTTTGTTGAGCTGAGTGTAGCAAGCCTGTGTTTGTAGTGAATTTCTAGAACCAAAGAGGTAATTAGTTGAGGTTTAAGCCCCCATCTTTCCACCTATGGTATGTTTGGACTGAATGAGCTCCATTCTTATCTTATTCAGAGAATAAAACATCACAGTCATGGTTCATCCACTGGAGTGATAAGAGGATGGTTTAATCTAGACACAGTGGCTTTTTCCCCATTGAAATTATTAGGGGCCTAATAAATTTTGTATCCTCAAAAATAATTTCTGCATGGAGTTTGACTTGTAAAACATGATTAGTATCTTAGTTGATGATATCTTTTAACTAATCAGCATTTTAGCAAGCCTGACTTGCAGACAAATGGTGCTCATATGTTAATTTCTTGAGGGAAGGATGAGGAGAGAAGCCATTTTATTATTGTTTTTCCACCCTTGTTAGTCATCTTATAGTACAACACGCTTTAACCTAATTCATTTTCTGGGCAGTTGCTTGTACCTCCAGCTCTTATATCAACATGCGGACAACCTATCTCAGGAAATGGTTCCCCAGATTTTCAAACAGAAGAAATTAAAAAAGTACCTCTACTAAATTGTTTTGTGATCATGATCACCCTTTTTAAAGTTGTAGTAGCAAGTGAATCCTTGGTCTCTTTGATTGCATTCGATGATATTTGTCGTCTTATTTCAGAATAGGAATAAGAAGCGAAGACTTGCAAGACTTCTTTGAGAGAACGATTAAGGGTAGTGGCATTGCTCTTTCTTCTCCCAGACTAGTGATCCCGGCTGCTATATATGGATTGTGGATCCTGTCACATAAATTTTTGGCCAATGATTTCTTTGATTTCCAGGTAGCTTTTAGACACGTTCTCCTTCTTTTTTTCCCCCGGATACAGTTAAGGATTATGTTGCTCTGACTTTACATTTTCTTGACACATATTTGGATATAAATAAGAATATAAGACTCTCCGAGGATCTTCCAAATACATAGAAAAATAAAAATTAAACATACCATATCCAACAGTTACACTAGAGTCCCAGTAACATAGAAAATGATGACCTGTGTGAAATTCGAAAAACAGTATTGAAGTTTGAAATATGGAACAAAGTACTTTGTACCGTCATTTATGATTGTTGGTGTTTATTCTTCACAGCTTGTGCCTGCAATGCTTGGGATGTTTGCATACAAAGCAGCTGCTCTGGTTCAAGTATACAGGGACAATGAAGACCTGCAGTTTATCTTTCCGGAAAACGATGAACAGTCAAGTAAATGAGTTTCCGATTTATAGAACACATCAAACACTTAACTGATCACTCCCTGGCTGGTGCCATACGGTCAACAATGGAGCTACCTTTGATGATTCCAACAAGACAGACATCCAAACAACTTAATAATTCAGTTTCTACTTCCATGAGATGGTTCGAGTAGGATTGCAGTTGCATACATTAGCTTGTAAGTACCGAATTGCTACAAAATCTTGAAGCTCCATTAGACTGTTTCGAGTCTTTATTGTATATATTTCTAAGTTCCAAGATTGAATATGATGGTCAAAATCCATTCACTTTTAGTAATGTGATTCAGTTGGCATTTGGTCATTTTGCCGAATAATATTTAGGAGAGGATCACCATGTGACATGTATGCATATATGTTTGACTTAGATAAATCCAGTTTTTTTTCTCTATGTTTTTCATAAATTCGAAGGAATATCTTTTTTTTATCTATATTATATACAAAAAGGCGTGGGATTGAGTATGCATAAGTGTTCAATATCTTTCGATTTATGGACGCTATATACCCTTAGATGACGATGATGACAAGTAAATAAATAGATTGAAAATTTTCAGCATTAGTCTGGTAAAAGATTTTGTGAATAGGATAATGTTTATGGATTGATACACTGATTTGTTTTACTAGTTGCAATTTAGCTGTAGGCAAGAAAGTCTCCAGCTATGGAGCAATTTTGACTTTTCCTTGAAGAATAGAAGAAGAGTAACTAAACAATTAATAAGACTAGAAAACCTTCATATCTGCTATTAGCTTCTAGCCCTGAAATAACTTAAAAGAAACCCTTCAAATCCACAAAAAAAGGAGGGGGGGGGGGATGAAATGACATTCTTCATTGGATCCAACTTCCAAGGAAACTCAGTGGGTCAGCTGCTTTGGTGCGGCTCATCTCATTAGATAGAGCCACATATTTTCTTTTATAACGTACTATGTTTGTCAACATTTAGACATCTGAAACATTTTTTTTAATTTAAAATCTGGCCTTCAAATTAGCATTTTTATTACTTTGTATCTTAAAATAGAGCAATGAACTTAATTTATAAAAGTATGTTATGATATTTAGAAGTTATATTATAGATCCAGCTCGTTACGTTATTTATGATATAAACGGCCATATATATATATATATACATGCTGGTATTAAACAAGGAACCAAGATTACATCAAGCTCTCCACTCTTAAATACACATAATCAATAGAAATTACTTAAAATCTTACAACAGTCTGCAGTCCAGAACTATATAAAAACAAATATAATAAGCCTTTCTCCCAAGTACTTATTGTTATTAATTACCACTATAATTATTACACAGAGGAACCCTGCGAGATGCACCATCAATTCAAGGTATACCGATGATGGGGAAGAAAGGCACGTAATAGCTCGACGGTGCAAACCCCCACTCCGGGGGAAATGGCAGATCAAAGGTCTTGGATGAACCGACACCACAAGATGTAGCCAAAGGGCATGAAGTTGAGAAAGCAAGTGGAGTGGAAATGGTGTAAGACTGAATTTCTCTTATCGGGTAAGAGTTCAGCTTCACAACCTTGGACACCAGGTTCTTGTTCATACCGTACAGCTGGTTCGGTCCACCCAGCAGCTTGGCCAGACAGTTGAGAGATGTTGGCGGAATACTACCCTTTGAGATGTCTAGAGGAAGCTCTACTCTGAAAGCACCATTTTCTGCTGTGGTTGCAGTGGCTAGTTTCTTCACTTCATCACACTTCACTGCAACTTTGATGCCTGCAAATCAACAACAAAAAACCAAGTACATGTAAGTAGTAGAAGTGGACAGATTTTATTTTAAACATCCCAAAAATGTACCTGAGAAGTCATAATTATGTTTGCAGTCAAGGCAAGAGATTTTGGCATCGAGAACATGGCAAGTCGAGACTTGAACCCTAGCAAAAGCCAGTACCAAGACGAGTGCTGCAGTGATGGCTAAACCAAGTACAGCCATTTTAGTAATTTTTGCTTTGAGGATGAAGAATCATGGGTGGAAGTGAATACCTTATAAATGCAGAGGGGAGGGGGGATTAGCTAAACACCATATTTAATGAAGGGAAGCAGAGGCTGAGTTGGTAGTTGGTGTTAATTTACTGCAGGAACAAACTAACACGAGAAGCTCTTTTTTACGTGTTATTATATAATCATATTAGTATATTATAAAATAAAATCATAACTAAAATTATTGTTATTTAAGTCGTTCGATTTAATTATAAAAAAAATGAGATGATAAAATATACATTAATCAAAATCTTTGATGTTAAGATTATTTTAAAAGAGAACTGATTTTTTGTATTAAACATTTATTAATCCCTCAATAATTGCAGCAAAAAAAAAATGCTTTGAATTTCTTTTCTTTCTTCCCCCAACCCCCTGTAACTGTATACTTTTTAGCCACCTTTAAGTTATAAAGGTGACAGTAGAGTATGAGAAAAAGCAGAGTTCGCCTACATAAATTCTACTGTCATAAATAGGGAGAGTCCCCAACTACTAAAGAATAGGTTCTCAAACGTCTTATGTTTTGGTAAAATATAATAGTAATAAGGAAAATTATTCGAGATTCATCTAGTTTTATTTTTAGATAGTATAGTTTTAGGGTTTAAGGTTTAAAATCTTAACCACAATCTTTAACCTTAAACCCTAAATCATACCTTCTAAAACCTTTAATTTAAAGCGGAGGCACAAATGGAGGTATGAAAAATAGATAGACGATTTGCACCCTAATATAAAGGCTCAACTTGGTAAATAGTTTTTTTAGTCAAAGTTAGAGGTCTAATTTGAAGCGGAGGCATGAATGGAGTCATGGAAAAGAGATAGACAATTTGCACCCTAATATAAAGGAGTAAAAATCCTCTACCTCTTTCTCATATATCCTTCCATGTTTTCCTTAAAAAAATTTAAAATTGAATTTTAAGCCCTAACCCTTATTTTTTATATTTTAAACCTTAAATACTACACTCTAAAAAAATACACCATACCCCTAATTCCCTAAATCCTAACCACAACCTCTAACCTTAACCCCAAACCCTCTAATTTAAAATGAAGGTATAGAAAGATGTACGAGAAAGAGGTAGACAATTTGCATCCAATATAAAGGCTAAACTTGGTAAATAGTTTTTTTAAGTCAAAATTAGAGGTCTAAAGTAAGAATTTCAACAACTCCCAGCTTAACCATTGCCTGTCCGAACCTGGCTGGGAAGTCATTTCTGGTGGCTAAATATTCGACCATGTTGCTGGTCGAGGGGTCCAAGGCTAAAGCTTATCAATGGGAAGAACTCATCTCCGGTGCTTTGTTTGATTGAAGGAGTTGTCGAAAACAAACGTGCTCGCAAGATTCCGGTCAAGACTCACAGGTGCGTCGGCTTCTGAGTTCTCCGGACAGACTACTTTCAGCTGCTCCACTAATGGTGGATCCATTGTCGGGTCTGCCTCCCCGCTGCCCCCGAAGTTGTAAAGGCGGTCTTTAATGAAAGAGCAATGCGTAAACCCTATTGTATGACCAACTAGGCAACTACATGCATATTACGTAGATTATGAATATGAATTTATGATCTTCAAATATATGAAAATTCGTGTATCTGTTGAAGTAAAAGACAGAGTAAATGTACCTAGGAGTAAAACCATGTCTTCAAGGCCAATTCCCTTCTTTCTAAATGCATCAGCCGATTGAGGAACTGAAAAACTTGGTGAAGGGAGATCTACGTTCGATGCCAACGACTCGATGCCGTCTCTTCTTTCCGTCTGAACCTCGTATCGTCCTCCTCCACTCTGCACCAAAACAAATCATCAAACTATATATCAATTATCAAGTGCCGGAGCTAATTTTGTTTCTGAAATTTTACTTCTTTTAGGAAGTAATTAAGATGTTACCAATTCTACAGCATCTCTAGCAGCAATGGTGATGATATCAGAACAAGAAACAACTCCTTCACAGGCTTCTTCAAGTAATTCCTTTGCTTCATCAATTACATCATAGCCACCTACACTTCGATTTTCAGTCACATTTTTCTCACTTGAGTCACCGTCTAGCAGAATCGATGCATCACATCCCTTTGGAACTAATTGTGTGGCGAGCACCACCAGCCATGAAGCAGCGGCCGGCTAGCTTAGTTCAATTTGTGTGTCGTCTTCATTAGTTTAATAAACGTGCAGTCATGTTTCCTCTAAGCAAAACACGCAAAATGACATCCATGGAAAAGAAAAGTGTTAACGAAATCTGGAAGGGTCAATACTAGATTCCATGGAAAGATATGTTTTTGGAAATTTTCAACGCCAGCAAATTTCTAGAAGGTGCATATCCAGTACAAATAATACACATCTTGACCCGTAAAGTATAACCTTTTTTCCCATTACAACGATGGTATTTTTTGTTGTTTTGTGAGCTTAAAGTTCAGATGTTGTGTTAACATTCTGATAATCATGTTTGTTTAAAGTTTACACATTCTCTGTTTCCTGCAGATTTTATTATTTTTTCCCTTTACAATTTTTTTAAACATACATTATTTTTTCTATGTCGTTTTCTCTTACAAGAACAATTTAGTATTATAATATAATTCATTCATATGAAAGTGTAAATGTATAGAACTGTCATCCATGATTGTACAGAAGGTTAAGGAAACCACTCATCACACTGAAAACATACATAAACGATTCACAAGTCTTTTTCTTCACAACTTCCAAATTGAACACAGTAGTTTTTCAGAGTATCTTAGGCACCGACTGATGTCCAGTATCATTCAATATGTTCCAGCCTTGAATCTATATGGCTTAAATTGCTTATTCCTTTGGTATTCACCTGAAGTAAAGATTGCTACCCGTTGATTTTGTTGGGTTCTTTGTTGAGACATGAATTACTTGATTGGCCTGAATTCAGGGAGTTGGCAACAATGGCATCTCTTTCATTGATGAAGATTTCTGTCCCAGTTGGAGTCTCATCAGAATGATTTGCATCGGTGATTACCCCTTTGACAGTCGGTGTCGCACCGTGATCTTCTTCGTCTTTCGTCTCATTGTTCAGATTATAATTCCAGAAACTTTCACTTAAAGGTTCTACAGCTATGGAAAACAGCTCTTTCTCTTCATCGTCCTTTTCAGAATCTTGAATGCAGGAGATTGAAGGGCTCTGCTCTCCGTTATCATCAAGAGGCTCTAGACAGACTGCTGCAGTTGGTTCGATCACGGAATCCTCTCTTTCTCGCAGGGTCCTTAAGATAAGTGTCTTGAGGAAATTCATCACTTGGACCGCATACATCAGTGCATTCAGAGGGTCTGCCATCTGCAACCAAAATAGGCAATAAGTGGCAGCCAACAAGCAGGCACATTATGTACATATGTGCATATGTGTGAAGATTATAAGAAACTCACCTTAGTCATGTTTGGTGCAAAAACCATAGCGATATTGCGAGCATTCATCTTGTTTACATGTTCTTGCTGAACAACATCGGCCATGAGATTGACGGACCAATCAAGTAGAGCAAATTCTGTTGGGGGTATAAGTCTTGCAAGCTCAGCACACTGCTCTTCAGTTTGGCATTGCAGTACTTGCTCAGGAGATAAAGAATCCAAAACTCCTCTTGGAAGTTCTCTGAACCAAGCCTAACGTAACCGACAGCAAATGGGTATATCAGTTATGAAAAAAGAAGGTATTAACAGAAGAAACGACCAGTGGGACTAAACTGGCATTATCGTACCTTGATAAGTCCTGCCAAACAATGTACGTCAATCCCTTCCGGAACCACTCCAGCATTCAATTGTTCTCTAACATATTCCTCCTGACTGTTGTCAGCATTAATTCGGAAAATCCCTTCTGCCTGCATGTGTGAAGTCTATAGTAAGGACTTAAGGCATAAAGTCATGTGTGAAGATGAAGGATTGTAAAAAGAAATTAAACCTGCAAGCCTCCTTGGGCATATAAACGTCTTTGCATTAGCAAGAGTATTGTTGGCACAATGTTCCCTCTGGAGTCATATGACAGCTGCATGGACTCCGTGGAAACACCAAAGACAGTCGTACTGCCAAAAGAATGAAAAGAAAAAATTATGATATGCGATGATCTCGAGAGGCTGTTTTCGGGTGCCAGCATTCTGTACATGCCATGAACATCCTAGAACAGCAAGATTGCCGACCTTGAATGAACTTATGGAGACTAGTTAGTAGGAATGGCAGTTCAAACAATCCAAGTCGGATATTTCAGCATTTGGCAATGAATGTATATGGTGTCAAGCTATAGCCTTAGCTTCCTCAGGTCCATGGTGCATTGGCCACAATTTACCCAAGTTTCTGGCTGAATTACTGGATAGATGAATACCAGCCTTCATGAATACACCAAAAAGGAAAAACATAGAATAATCATCCGAAACAAAAGGAAATGATTTTACCAGTAAAACTTGAAAACAATGACAAAAGGGTGGGAAAATAATAGATAATACAGGATAGCAATGACCGCGACTCGGTACCATTTGGCTATGGAACCAAGGTGCATTTGGCGAACAAAGTGCATTGTTAAGGAAAAGTTGGGGCTCTGCTACTAGGAAGTAGGAACTAGAAAAGTAGATTAGTTAACTTTCAAGAAGGAACTTGAAAATCCCCTTATCTCAGACATTGCAACCAGATATGGCTTGACTTGGAAATTCCTTTCTCCATCCTTAAGCAAACGTTACTAATATTTTTCCTCCAAGGAAAGCATAAGGTGGAACCACAGAACATGCTTATTAAGCAAATGGAGTTGGAAAAACATTCAACCTCTTACATAAAAAATACATGCAACTAGATGAATTTCGAAGAACTTGATAAACCAATAAAACATTAGAAGAAGAAATTATAAAACGCCAATGTGCTAATAAAAATACAAAACCAGACACATAAATGAAACCATTGCAGCATTTCTTGGAACAGCTTGTGGCATTAACTAGAATTTTCAACCTACAACTCTATTTACTAAATCAAATCAATCAGAAAACCCCAGAAATTAAAGCAGAGATAAAACGAAACCAGCACTGACATTTCAATATATATGCATATATAACCCACAAAAAGTAAAAAGAATGGAAATTAGTTTGGTAAAGAGAGAGGGAAAAAGGCAAAACCTTGCGCTAGGAGCTCGTCTGGGAACTTCAGGCTCAAACTCAACAGGCAAACCCAAGAAGCCATTGAACCTATCGAAGGTAACATGTGCCACATGTCTGACATTGGTTGGCCAACTGATCTCCATAGCACAAAGCTCCCTTCTATCCATATTCTTACAAGCAGACGAAGATTTCCTGAAAAGGGTCACAACCAAAGCCAACAATGACAACTGATCTCTATTTTCTTCTTCACTTCTTCTCCTTCCGGGTCACAGGCTGTTACATTACAACATTGACGAAGTCATATCTGTCATCATGGGCGCAGGTTAAGGATATCTGGTCTGCAGAAGAGGAAGTGTTGTTAGTGCTTTGAGGTGAAGGAAAATGAAGGACATCAGTCATGGTTGGCAATGACAGTTATATTTATTTGTAATATTTAAAAAAAAATGATTTTTTTTTTTTTGATAATCAGATTTTTGAAGAGAGAGGGATGGTGGAGTTGGATTAAAGTAAAAGGGTGTTTTCAAACGTGAGAATCATTAACTGAAAAATCACAAATAAAATATAATACTGCTAGAATCATTTTCTCTCTCTTTCTTTTGGGTGTTTGGTTTATGGGATTTTGGAGCGTTGAAGAAACCAAATTTGGTGGGAAATTAAGAACAGGTAATTAATGATTATAAAAATGGCAGCTTGAGATAGAAGAAGAAAAATCTTTTGTTATTAAAAAAATGCTAATTTACCATAGAAAGAGGTGTTGAATTATTAAAATAAAACTATAAATTTTAAACTTTATATATTATTATAATTTAAACTCTTTAAATTTTAAAACGATAAATTATATAATTTATATGGGAAAATATGTATTTTTTATTTTAATTAATGATTAGAAATTCGATTTTATTTTGAGTATCGAATAATTTTAAAATTTATAGTCAACATCTATCTTTTATATGAACTAATAAAACGCAAAAAAGAAAATTATTTAATTCGTTAAAAAAAACATGTTAAGATCCTAAAAATAAAATAAAAAAATGTATATAATTATTTGTATAAATAAAATGATAAAATTCATAATTTTTATTATTATTTTAACTAAATTTAATTAATCAACATTCATTTTGTAGAACAATAAACTTTTGCATTGCTTTAGCACGTAATATACGGAAAGGGTAAACTACGTAAACAACCATCCAACTTTTAAAACACTTCCACTTTAGTCATCAAATTATAAGAAATTCGTCTAATTACCGTTATTATATTTTTTTCATTCACTTAATTTTATGGAAATATTTCTTCGAAGCCATTTATTTATTTATTTTTGATAAAATTAAAAAAAATATATACGGTCAAATATCTCATTAAAATATGATACTTATATATATTTTAAATATTTTATGGGAATATTTCTTCGAAGCCATTTATTCTACCGTACTCAATAAGCACCAATTTTGGTTTTAGTTGTCATATTGGTCGATGCTCTATTTTGAATACAGAGTTGTGAGCAATTTTTGATGGGCTTAGACATGCGTGACGTTGTGGTTATCGTCATGTAAAGCTTGAATCTGATAATCGTGAGGTTATTGGTTGTGTGACTCATGGAGAAACGTTTCGGACTGCTAATGGTCTTCTTGTTGTTATCCGAGAGATGATTAAACGTTCTTGGACAAATTTCAAATCTATTGATTGTATGACTTATGGAGAAACGTTCTTGCTATTGATTGTGTGACTCATGTGAAATATACTAGTCGAGAATCTAATTTGATTGCCGATAATCTAACGAAAGTTTTACGAGATCAAGAAGTTAACGAAATGTTGTTAGATAAATTTTAAATCTACTTATTCATTAATTAAACTTATTAACTGACAAATAAATTATTTTAATTCATTCATTATATCTTACAAAATTTAGGTTTAACTCATAATTAATTAATGATTTGATTTGATGGCAATAAAATCCCTTTCCTTTGCCGTAAACTATATGGAACGATTTATTTAGGCACCACCTACTACTTGATTGCCAAACCCTAATGGAGTTCTTTACTAACCACTACCAATTATTTATTTTTTGTTATTAAATTATCACATATTTTTATTGATTTTATAATATTAATATATTCTTAAGTATTATTTGTTGTTACCTTCTAGCTTGTAGTTTTTTTTTTCTTTCTAATTAATTAAATTGATCTTTGTCATACATTTAATTTTGATAAATTAATATCTCGACGAAAATTTTTTACATACAAAATATAATATATATATATATATATGAAGACAACTTATTAAACTTAATTTTTCAAAAAAATTAAAATTTTTAATAATCTCGAGAGATTTAATAACAAATTTTAAAAAATATGAGAAAAAATAATTAAAAATATTAAAAATTTGATATCAATTTTTTTAAATTATGAGTTAAATAAAAATAATTACAAATTCAAGGGCTTTTTTAATAATTTATCAAAATATAGGGGGTATCATGCTTATATTCCGCTACTGTACATATATGTGCTTTTATATTCAACTGATTTACTTTATTTTATTGTTATTAATATTGAATATATAATTTCTTTGTGGTATCAACTTCTCACTCTCACTTGAAAAATCTAACCAACTATTTGACTGGATTTTTAAAAAACGAAGCTACGATAAGTGTCAAACACCGTTTAATATTGTTAATGTTGAACATCGTTGAACATTATTAAATTAATTTATAAAGAATAAAAATCTAAAGGACTAATCATGCAATTATTATTATATGTTGAGTTTATCACTATTTTATTAATTACATACTGAATCCTTGAGATTTTTATTTTTTATTAATTTATTTAATGACGTTCAACGACGTTCAACATTAATGGTGTTCTAGACATACCATTTACTTAATTGTATTTTTTTCTTCCAATTTTCGATATATAAATTTGATCTCTAATCATATAATACCGACGATTTAGATTATAACAATGTAAGTAAAATAAATAGATTAAAAAATCATTCTTACAATTAACTTTTTACAATAATTAATCTAAATATACTAATAGATATAAAAAAATATTGATTAATAGTAGTTTTTAAACCATATAATATAAGTATTTGGTGTTAATGAATCCAACCCCATCATTTTTGCTTCCTCTTGGGTCCAAATGATCCTTTTGTAGACTTATAACCCTAACCAACTCAATATTTAACAACAGTTGAACACTCTTAGTCTCTTTCCATATAATGTTAACCTTGTAATGAAGCAAAGAAACTTGTAAACTTGTAAATTTTGCTCAAGGAGAAGAAAAATACAGACCAACTCATCTGAAAGCTACTCAGATTTCAAATGAATAGGTTTTATTTGTCTAAATCTAATTGGTTAATTAAAAAAATAAAGACCCTTTTATATGGTTTGTAAGATTTAGGGGCGTAAATTGAGAATTAGGAGGAAAATATCCGAAAATCATAATATTTATTATTCGATTAAAATCGAATTAGTGGTTTGTAGTATGTATCTGTTTCAGTTTCTATTGATGTGTCCTCTGACATTCATTATTTTGAACATGCAATAACATATAGTTTTCTCTCAACTTTATGAAAATTATATTTGAAACTATCAATTGACTTACCATTGGCCTAGTTGTGTGCCAATTGCCCTATGTCTTTGCCATTGGAAATCAAAGTTGAAGCTTGCTCAACAGTTGTTGGGCTTTTCAAGGCATGGATTCAGTTCTTATTTGATGACAGATATGAATGCCTTGTTTAGGCCTAGTAGCCTGGCATAGCTATGAAGCAAAACTCTACATCTCTTTCTATGAGAACAAGGAGACATTACCCAAGTTGGACAAATATGACATCAAGGGGTGTTCAAAAAAACTCGACTTAAATGATCTGACTCGATTATCTGAATTTTTGGGTATCCGGATATTCGGATACCCGAAGTACCGGGTACTCAAATTTGAACACCCCTACTCCACAGAGTATTGATGATGGTTCAACAGGGAGAGTGGAGCAAGTGAAATGCCGATGGAGGAAAGAAAGTGTTTTCCGAGATTCATTGCTCAATTACTTTCCTGTAATTATTGATATTCGAATCTGTAACCTCTAAGAACAATAACTGTTATATTAATCACTTGAACTAAAAGACTCGTGCTATAAAAATAAAATTAAATAACATAAGTAACCGATTTAATATATTTACCCAAAGAATAAATATTAAATACATTGTTAATAATTATTTTAATTCTACTCTAATCACACTTATTTTTTTCTTTCGATTTTCAGGGTCTCGTCTTGATTAATTCGGACCAATCCGTGTGCGACACTTAGTTTTAGTGGATAAGTCTCCAAGTAAAGATTTTCTGCGTATATAATATCTCGAATATGAGATTTATTTAAACAGAACCAAGCTGCTTATACTTATATTTTTTGTTTTTCTATCAACATTGATTTTTATATATCATTACTATAAACCTTACTAATGTACTATTAATTTAATCACTATCTCTTAGTGTTGAATCTATAATTTTGTGTAGAAGATGTAAATTATCAAAAAGTTATATTAACTATGTACAGGGGCGGTTCAAAGATTTTGGGGCTCTATGCAATTTATTAAAATATGATCCTTAAAAGTAATTGTCTATTATCTTCGCTAGTTATAAAATTGTAGCCCTTAGAAGCAAATGTCATTTCTAAGGGTCCCTGTGCGATAGTTTCTATTGTGTCTGTCCAAAATTTCACTAGTTCTATCGAAGCAATAGTAATAATAATAATCAATAAGATTTTATACTCAATTGTCATATTTAAAAAATAATTATAATATTTTAACAATTATAACTCATCTTTCTTAATAACATTTTCAAAATTTTTCAATGAATTTCGAGATTAACATCATTTAATGAATGTAGTTTATCAAAATTTGGGGCCCCTCTTTTTCGGGGGCTCTGTACAGTCGCTCCTATTGCGCGTGTCCAGAACCCCCACTTATTTATGTGATGTAAAATTATAAAGATATAAAATTAGATTAATAATAAAAAATAATATATATATATATATATATATATATATAAATTATAAGGAACTTGAAATTTTGTATAGGTGTAGTTGCCCTAACAGCCTTAGATTCGTCCATGCTATCATTAATTTTGATCTCATTAAAACCCATAAGTAATCTTAATAAAAAATAGGATGATATTCATCCTTAAAGACTTAAATTAAAATAATATTAAAATCAATTTGACAATCAATTCACATTAATTTTTTTAATATAATCGTATTTTTATATTAATTAATTTAAATAAAAGTTAATATAATTTAAGATTTAAAATTTATAAATTTAAAAAGTAGGGTTTAATATTTTAAATTTACGATTAGATTTTAATTTTTATTGATTTTTTTAAAAGTCTTATAAAAGATCGTATAATATTTTTTATACATTTTTTATATTAAAATTTAACCTAAATTTAAATTAGGTATTGTAACCTTGATTGATTCCTACTAAGATACGAATCCTAAACATTATTTATCCTCGTCCTGCTGAACACTTGTTTTTTCTGAAATTAAGAAGACGTTTTCCTTATTCAATTGCTCCCAAACTTCGCAGTTCACAGTTCGCGCCGTAAAGCTTAGCCCCCTGCTCTATCTCAACTATCAAAGGTTTGTCTCTTAGATATTATCCCCTCCAGTCCCCAACTCATTTATTGAAATGTTCCTATCGTTTGCTTGCTTGCTTCTCGAGAGAAATAATGTATATACATATTTCATTGTGGGTTGGTCTTTTCCGCTCTCTTCGTTTAATTCATAGTTCATTATATTGTGGAGCTCCAATGGGGTTCTTAAAATTTTTAACTATATGTTTGAAATTTTAGTGGGATAAAGAGTTCTATGCCGGATTAATTTAATGTTTTGGTTGGAAGCAAAGTCTGTCAAAATGAGGAAATCTCTCCATATTATGTTGTAAAAAGGAACTGGGTATTTTAGTAACCAAAATGTTTTCTAGTTGAGGCTATGTATTTGTTTACATTATTTTCCTGTAAAGATTTGTTGAGAAACACGACAAGTTGGTTGCTATGAAATGGCTGTTTTTGGTTGGGAAGAGAATGTGTGGACTTAAGTTCTTAATTAGCATCCCCAGAACTGATTCTTGGACTTGGTTTCTCTTTTTGCCCTTTTCTATTGTATTCAGAAAATTAAGTCTATTAATTAACCACTGCTTACTAATAAAAAAATGTTGTTTCTTTAGTTTGTTGGATGGGCTGCTCTCTCTATTATTGTTTACTTATGAATTGGTATTGATTTTGTGGGTCAAAGGTAAGTTGTCTGGTTGTCTTGTGGGAATATTAAGATTATTTGTAAAGTGGGTGTGAGAAGACTAAAAAATTGTTTAATGTAACTTCATGATACTAGTTTTATTTAGTTGTATAGAGACAGAATTATATTCTAGAGAGTAAGTGAGCTGTCATAAAACTCGTTTATGTTAGTGGTAGGATCAATTTGTTCTTTTTGAATAGACCTTGATATCTGAAAGAATCTCAGTCCTTGTATGTTAAGTTATACTTGGGGTGGAGAAATGGTGTATTTTGTTCTGGAGCTTTTATTACTTTTGTCTCTCAGTTAATTTTGTTTGATTTACCCTTTTTATATTGATCTCATTTTGTTATATATTTTTTTATTATTTATTTTGTATATCTGAATGAATCATGCCTGCTTATATGTTTTAATTTGGTTTGTCATTTTGCTTTACATTTTTCAATGAAGCTGAATTGCTGAATTAAGCTTAAATATGTTGATTTTTTTGGACAGCAGTCTTCTGACTCTTTACTGATTTGAGCAAGCTCATTCCTTGATAATTTGCACCACTTTGTCTTTCCTTTGAAATATACTGCTTAATTATTCCTTAGGTGGAAATCCTTAACCTTTCAACCACCTTTGGGTTTATCTATTGGCACGCTTCAGTTGAAACTTGAAATACATTATCTGAAAGTCCTTGTAGCTATATTTTTCCTCAATATGTGTATACTTCTTTCCTTGAATTCTTCTGGCCTATGTACCTTCTTCAGAATTGCCTTGCAAGCCTCTTTATATATATTCATAAAATGCCAAAGCCAAAGGCACTTACTGATACTGAGTCAGTGGAGTCTGAAAGAAAGAGTGAGCTTGAACAGCTTGTTGAGTCTGACGAGAGGTTTGATCTTGATGAGGAAAGTGATCCTGAGGAGACCATGGAAGAAGAGGTGGAGTATGAAGAAGTGGAGGTAGAGGAAGAAATAGAAGAGGAGGTGGAAGTAGAAGAAGAAGAAGAAGATCAGAATGATGAAAATGCTAATGGGGCTGATGTTTCTGAGACTAAAGTTGAAGATGGGAATGAAAATAGAAAGCATGCTGAGCTTCTTGCTCGTCCTCCTCATGGTTCTGAAGTTTATATTGGAGGCATTCCACATGATATTTCTGAGGAGGATTTGAAAGGCTTTTGTGAATCTGCCGGAGAAGTTAATGATGTGTGCTTTTATGCCGTTTGTGAGGAATATTTTGTTTTTTACTTGAGATAAAGACTCACATCATAATCTATGATGACAGGTTCGGATTATGAAAGGTAAAGATTCAAGTGGAAACAAGGGCTTTGCATTTGTGACCTTTAGAAGCGTAGAGTTTGCCTCAAAAGCAATTGATGAGCTAAATAAAGCTGAATTTAAGGTGACGTCATGACGAGTCTTCTTGTACAGTATGTATATGTTAACATTGATCAACCTAATAAATATTGCATCTTAACTGAAAGGAACTTACAGATTCTCTCTCTCAGGGTAGGAAAATTAAATGTTCTACATCCCAATCAAAGAATCAATTGTTTGTTGGTAATATTCCTAGATGCTGGAGAGAGGAACACCTAAGGAAGGTTTTGTCAGAGGTTGGGCCTGGAGTTACTGGTTTGGAATTGGTGAAGGCTAGTTTAATGAACTAGTGCTTTTTTATTGTAATTCTAGTATCAGAGACTACTGTTTGCTGTTGATTTGAAAGGGCTGTATAGTGGTAATGTAGTCTGGTGTGTATCCATTATGTGCTTGCAGGATATGAGGAACTTAAGTAATAACAACAGGGGATTTGCCTTTGTTGAGTACTATAACAATGCATGTGCAGAGTATTCAAGGCAAAAGATGATGAATCAAGAATTCAGGCTTGGTGATAATATCCAACTGTGAGCTGGGCTGATCCCAAAACTGCTGATTCTTCTTCTGCTTCTCAGGTATCTATCATTAAGCTGTTCTCTTCCCCTCCTGTCGTCCTGCTATTTTCTTTTTGCAGTTAATCGGTCCATGCATGTCTCACTGGGGATGTTTTTCCACCATATCCCACTCTTTTAAGGTGAAGCTGACTTGCACGCATTTTAATGTGTCATCATGTGCATTGATAACTTAGATTCATCTCATACGAAGAATAACCTTACTAATTGATTCTCCCTACTTGAGGAACATTGATTGTGTCTTTCTGTGCTAGGAGAAAAGATGTGTGTCTGTTAGGGAGGGATGGGGAATATTGTCTAAGTAGTTTTTTATCCTTTATCTTTTTGTTAGGAGATGGGCATTGGCACAACAGGTCAGGTCTCTTCATGCTGACCTTGGAGGTCATGGGTTCAAGTAATAGAATCAAGCCTCTTTGCAAGTGCGTGTAAGCTGTATACATCTGGCCCTTTCGAAACCCATAATGCACGACTCTCTTGCACTTTGCTGTAACTTGTCTTTGATAGCACTGAAAGCTGTTAAATTTCTTACTACCAGTCTGTATCATTGCATGATTTTTTTTATCCTTCATGGATTTGTTACATGGATTACTCTTTTCCTAAGTCAAATATTTCCTCATAAGTGAATCAGTTTTCCTTTCTGGCTGTCTTCACCTTGATTGCAATTTATTTTGTGGTGTCTTCCGAACCATGTTTTGGAATTGTTAATTTGAAGTTCACCTGTCTTATGCAGGTGAAAGCACTTTATGTAAATAATTTGCCAAAGGATGTCACACAAGATCAGTTAATGAAGCTATTTGAACATCACGGAAAGATAACCAGAGTGGTTCTACCTCCAGCGAAACCTGGACAAGAAAGAAATAGAATTGCTTTTGTTCATTTTGCTGAGAGATCTTGTGCTATGAATGCTCTAAATAGCTCAGAAAAATATGAACTGGATGGTGATTACCGAATTCTTACCCTTCTAGCGTTTTTGTTGACTAATATCTAATTCTGAATGTCATATTCTGTTTTCAGGCCAAGTTGTGGAATGTTCTCTTGCAAAACCTCTAACAGATCAAAAGAATCCTCACCGGGGGTCAAGTTCTCAAGCGTCAGGTTTTCTTCCTAATTATCCACCTCACATTGGCTATGGTCTCATTGGGGGATCCTATGGTGCTCTAGGTCCAGGATATGGTGTTGCAGGCCTTGCACAGGTGAGATCTCTGCATGTTCCGATGCATATTTGACTGCTGCTGATTATTAGTCTTCACTTTCAACCTCTGCATTGGACCTGTGCATCTTGGTGATATCCTTGTTAAATATTCAATCCTGTGATGTAGCTTATCACCGCATGTTTTTGTTTCTACGCTTCTGTCTGAACTCAATCTTAAGGTTTCAGTGAAGTATGTTTTTGGAAGATATATTGGATGTGGTCATATATTTGGCTTTTATAGTTAAGTTCTATGTTTTTGTAAGTATTGGTCCTGCTTTAGATTGACTTTGCTTTTGGATACAAGGTTTTTCCTTTTCCCCCAAAGAGAAAGTACATAAAAAAATTATAGTTCTAGATTCTCCTGGCTTATAAAATAATTAGAGACCTGTTATCTTGTTTTCAATAAGATGGCAATCAAATGTGTGTTTCAGAGAAATAGTTAAGCTTGACCTTTTACCTCCAATTCCCACATTCTAAATGTCCTACTTTGAAGCAACTATAGTTTAAGATATAATGGACTGTGTGTTCTGACCTTTGGGCCTTGGGGTGCCAGTCAAGATGTAATAGAATGCTCTTAATCTCTTTAGTCTTTATTATCCTTATGTCTGCTCGTTTTATGAGTTACTGAGATTTAATCTGATATAAAATTTATGTCACCTACAGCCATTAATCTATGGAAGGGCACCAACTCCAACTGGCATGTCAATGATGCCAATGCTTTTACCTGATGGCCGAATCGGATATATCCTGTAAGTTCAGTACCAATATGATCTTTTCAATATTTTGAGCTTTTAAAAGCTAATTCCACAAAATATTTGGCCAATGATATAAAATGTCATTGAACTAGGTGGCATTTTCTTTAAGGGTGTGGTTAACTAATGCAAATAACTTAAACACTTTGTTTGCCTAATCTAAATGACAAAATATGATTTGTCAAAATCAGTACACAGTAAAGGAGTTTTATTCTGTTTGTTTTCCTATAACTTTCATGATGGATCATGGTACTGTCCTTCAATGACATTCTGTTGTTTTGATAATGATTTAAAACCGTTTATCATGTACTAACGCAGGCAACAACCGGAATCTCAACCTCAAAGCCCATCTCTACATCAGAGAAATAGTAAAGATGGTGGCAGTTCAAACAGGGGAAAGCACCGGAATGATAGCTGTTGGTATTGTCCCTACTGATTGCTTTTATTAGGTTATTTTCATGGTAGGAGAGTTCATTTACTCATTCCCCAGCAGTGATCAGCGACTGTTATAAACCAAAACTGTTACCAACATGATTGTCCATGAAACAGATTACTTCATTTGATGATGCTGTCCTGTTCATATCCTTATTAATGATTAAAGCACCAACATTTTAGCCTTGATTATTGTGTTTTTTGTTTTGTTTTCTTGCTTAAAGAATGGGGTTTTGATTTCCCATCTTCTGTTTCTTGAGATGATAACTCTTCTTAATATTTAATGGACTGGCCTTGGGGATTTAGCTTTTTGAGATTCAAAAGACACATTTCACAAGAAAAATGTTTATAATTTACTAATGCCAAGCAAGCATGATCACAAATCTAGGATTGGTCCATGTGATGCACGATGGAAGTAAAATTAAATTGGATTACTCTATAGGATTATTATTAATATAATCCCAAAGCTACAAAAGAAATATAAAAATATAAAAATAACAATATCAAACTAAATGAAAACAACAAAGTTATTAATATGCTAGAATCACAATAAAACAATCTATAGCAGTATACAGAGCAATATTTCCAACAACTATATTGGGAACATGTAAACCAGGTGAAGCCTTCTTGAAAAACTTCACCATTTTTATTATTTTTTTGGTTAAAGAAGATGCCTCTCTCTATAATTAATCTGGCTCCAACTACCAACTGTTAGTGATTTTAAGTTTTAACTGTCTTGGCTACCACAATGTCACCTCCTCCATCTCCTGGAAATAACTCCTCACTGATTTTCTCTTACCTGCAGACAAAATGAACCAACCAACCCATCAATGTAGGTTTCAATGACAATATTTCAGATGTCACTAATAAGCAAATTTGTTGTAGTGGATGTTGTTGCCAGGTTGGTCGGTAGGATTGAATGGTCAAATGCATTGGTCTATCTGTCAAGCTTATCCATTGGCTATGCTGATGCAAGGTTTTCATAATTGATTGAAAACAGACACTGATCACCGATGATGCAAACAAAAGCTGATGCCATGAATTCTGTTTGGGGGGAAGATAGTGAAGGGAAATAGACAATGAACACCTCATCTTTGGAGATAAAGCTCAACCGACTCAGGATTTAGTTTTTGGATGTTTTTTTAGGTGAGAAAATGAAATGAAAGGGATAATGTGAGTGGTGGCTGGCAGCCATTAGACAGATTCTAATGGCTCCTTGTTTTTCTTTCTTGATGGGAGCCAATTTGGACTTTTGTATAAAACTTTGCAAGTTGAGATAGGAAAAATAAAGACCCATTACCATATATACAATGATACATGTATGTGTGTAACTGTATGTGATAGGAATTTGAGGTTTCACACCAGACCAGACAGTGGAGTTGACACCAGCAATTCAAGGGATCTTGTTAATGTATACCATGGGGTCGAAACCTTACAAGAGGATGGTTCCAAATTCATTAAATCCTTTCGACACGAGAACCCCTAGAATCTGAATACTTCGACTCCAACTATCCGAAACCCTATGTGTTCAATGAGTTCAAAGGATTTGAAAAGAGGGTCAACATCATGGAAAATGCACACTGTGCCAGCACATGTTAAACCCCTATGAGACTAGTGCAGTGCAGTGCTATCATGTAATCATGATGGCCTCATATGTATGGTGTACATGGACCACCTTGCTACTTACAGAAATAGGGATGAACAACTTTGATAGTTTATTAATTGACCTATGCTGCAACATTTAAAACGGCATTGAATATCTCACCTGAAATTTCCTCTTCTCTGGAATTTGAATCATCTCCAGCAACACTGTGTTCCCTTAGGGTTACCCATCTAACTAGCCAGATTGACATATTTTCAAGAGAAGATTAGGTATGCCATAGCCAAGATCAGAAGACTGCAGACTAAGAATCCCTACAAAGAAGCTCAAAGTTAAAGAGAATAAATGGAGGTGTCATTATTTAAATAACTTGCTTGAGTTATTGACAGATAATGAAATGATTTTCTTACATTATTTTTGCTAGCTGATGAATATACCAACTCAGGGAGATAGCCCTGAACTCCGATGTTATAAACCGGGGTACCGTCAGGATAGAAGAGACCATAGTTCCTCTCAGATGCTGGACCTGGCTTTAGATTCTCATTGAAAAGAGCAAACACATATATCTCAATCGGGACATTCGGTTTTGCCGGTGTACCTTGTCTCTGTTCAATCCTTTTCAACAGATTGCCATTATACAATCCTGCATTCTCTGGTGTAGCTCCTACTTCATTTTCATCCCCTTTAGAAGGCCAGCCTGTCTCGGAAACCCGAACTTCAATATCAGTATGTCCCATTGCTTTTATAGCTGAATAAACAGCATCAACTTGAGCATACAACATATTATCATATTTCAAATTGGTAAAAGGATCAATTGTCCCTTGATTAGGTTGGAAAAGCACATAGTCTAAGGACACTTCATTCGGGCTATCCTTGTATGCGAAATACGGATAAGCATTGATCAAGAAAGGGGACTTGACCTGAGCATTGAAGTTCAAGATACCATGTAGATACTCCCCAATATCTTGCCTAAAAGCCCCAGCCGAAGGAGGGAACGACACACTTAAGATATCGAGTGAATGGGCCGTAGTAACGGATACTTGTTTATCGAGACCAAGATTAACAAGAGTATTATAAACTGTTTGCATTGCTGGGAGGAGATTAGACCATGACTGATAATCATAGTATTTGGAGACCTCATTCCCCACGGTGATGCAGGTGCTCCTGGTCCGAGAAAGGTAGGGTTGAACTCGTTGTTGAACCCAGTTTTGAGCTTTGATTGGATCGGTCATGTTTTGAAGGTACTCATTCCCTAATCCAATAATGAAATCAACATTTGTGTTGGAGAAAGCAACGAGAACATTGGGATCTGCATCGTAGAGTTTAACTCTGCTGATATTGAGGGATCTGAGGAGGTAGGAAACACGGGTTGGAGATGGAAGATTGTTTGCAATTTGGCCATAGTTGATTCCAACTCCAAGACCAATGACTTTCAAAGACAAATCAGGAAACATTAGAAAAAAAAAAAAGAGATGTGTAAGAATTAAGGTAAAATGGTGAAGATGTCTGAAATTAACTTTCCAAATTAAAAAGAAAATTCCTTCCAAAGGGAGATGACCATACACACAAAGGCAACAGCTGGAGCTATGAAACGGAGAAAATGAACCTGAGAAAGTGAGAAGAACCAAAAGCAGGGGAAAGAGAAGAGAAGAACAAGCAGCCATAACAACTGATCTAATCTTGGATTAAACCAGGATCTTTACCGACACTTTCAGCGACGACGTATCATCCGCCACTAAAACGCTGTCTTCCTCTCTCTGCTCTGTTACTTTCACCAACGTACTCTGTTTTTGTAATAAGAAAGCATGAACTTCAAATCTCCTGCACCCGTTCTCCTGCCCCTACCGTGCTCCCATCTTCTAAAACAAGCCACGTGTCCAACTCTTCACTTTTGATACTATTTCGCACTTATTTTTTTTCGAATAAAAAGTATTTTTTTTCCTACAGTGAAGAATATAATGAATAAATAATTGTTTTATTTTGTCCTCTTTGTCTTTTAATTATTATTATTAAAATTTCTTAATTTATATATCAAATATTTTATATTATATCGTTAATTTATTATTTTAAATAAATAAAAAAGGAAAGGCAGTATCAGGAATCTAGTTTTCAAAATGACATCATTAGTTTCTTGCCTTTACTTGAAAAACAAGTAAAAACACTTTTGTTTATTTATATTGATAAAATATATATTGATATTGATATATTAAGATTATATATTTATTTGCCAATAGTGAATTAAAAGACGTTATTCTACTACATTTTTTAATTTTTAAAAATTCATGATATAACATTATCTATTTTATCAATAGTTTATAAAAACATATTACGAAGACATCAAATATAAATTTAAATATATTATGAATAAAATAAAATGCAGTGAAATAAGTATATGAAAATATCATTAAGAAAGGGAGACATGGATATAAGTAGCAAAGCTATTTTGTCTGGCATACAGAAGAATGGGTTTTTTTTATTACTCTTTAGTTCTAGAGTCTAGTCCTAACTAATCTAGATCGATTCGCACCGCACACTTAGTTTTGGTGGTTAAGTCTCTCAACAGGGTACACAACATTTCGAACCTGAGACTTGCTTGAACGAAACTTACCACTTAGACCAACTCAGCTGATTCTAACAATAAAGAAAGTGCGGTAATTTTATTTCAAGTTATTATATTCCATTTTGTTTTCATGTTCATAAATCATGTTGTTCATTTAAGGATAATTTCTATTATTTAACTTTATTTGTTTTTTATTTTTATTAGTTAGAAAACTGTTCTGTTATTAGAAACAATATGGCAGCACAGGGCTCCAGCTTCAACAATGGCAATCCACAAATATGACTGAAATTCTAAGCAACTAGGGACCACAAAATACTTAGTAGAGCTCGTTTTCCTTGTGGGTGTGAATCTCACAGTCTGAGGTTGGGTATGAAACACAGGTCAGCACATAACCATCCTCCATTTGTTTTTCATCGAGGAAAGAACCGTCGGATTGATCCACGGTGCCTGAAACCATCTTCCCGACACATGTGCAGCAAGCTCCAGCCCTGCAAGAATATGGCAATTCAACTCCTGCTTCCTCAGCTGCATCCAAAATGTACTGATCATCGTTGGCTTCAAACTCGTTCTCCTCACCTTTTGGTCCTACAAGCTTAATCTTGTAGGTCGCCATTGAGGTTCTGTAACTGGAGGAACATTTCAAGCCAAAAGATTTAGAGATGCTCCTAACAGATCCGAGAGATGTTGGGGCTTTGACGATAGCACTTCTAGATCGATCGGAAACTGCAGCTTTAACAATGCAAGGGGAGATAAGACTCAAAGTTGCCATCTTTACTCCTGAATCCAAGTAATAATTGTTAGATTTTTAAACCCAACTGATGATCATATTACATATAAAACATGTATAAACAGAACAGGCCAGAAAGGTGGCAACAAAACCAAACAAAACCAAACAAAGCAAAATCATATTTCTGGGACAATGCATGAATTAATAGAACAAGTATGTCAGATGGGATTGTGATCAGACATAATATCAGTTTTACGGCATGTCATACAACTCTTCATACAAGTTTATCGCTTTTCCGAATACCTGTAAAAGTTCTTAACAGAACAAGAGTGAACTTGTAACTTGTTAATACTCTAAATGAAAAACATCATCTCACTCATTACAGTATTAACAAGACAATCAATGTTAGGAGCACTATGAGAAGAGACTAGCTAAGGGCTCCTTGCTCTTCACTCGAGGCTCCGTACTTCGAATAAATTAACAAAACGTTCTTGAAAAAGAATATACAGGACATGAAAGGTTTATAGGGTTCCCTCACAATAAGACCAAAACCAAACCAACAAGACTTGACACATAAGGATTCAACTACAAGATCCAAGGCAGTGATATATCATCTTTACAGATTCTAGTAGTTTCATCAATTGAAATTCACTCCAAGCAAACCAAAGTAGAGCTGTTATTTCAAGCTAGGTATACTTATATGATCTATACCCCCCCCCCCCCCTTTTTTTTTATACGCCTCCATTAGAGCAGCATGGAAGTCTTTATCAAGGACCACATTCTAAGAATTGTCAATAGGCACAAAAGCAAGAATTTAACATTTCAGAAAAAATAAACCAGGAAAGCGTCCAAGATGCATTGATATTTAACCTACAGAAATGATTTTTCTCAGGTGTCTAAAAAAATCACCTTTTGTTCTCCTTGAGTTTCAAGATTCAAACTTCTCCAAATCAAGAATTGAAATTTCACAGATCCAATACAAGGAAATTGAATATCATACTTGTACCACATTCAGCCATAAAACCCAAACTTAGAGAAGGGAAAAATAAGCAAAAAAGGCAAAGACCCAGATATCAGAAACAAACATTCAGACCTTAAAAGAGATCACAAACAAGAGATCTTATATGTAAAGATAGAGATGCACATGCTAATGTTCAAGAGAAGGGAGGAAAAAAGAGAGAGAAAGGGAGCTTACGAAGGATAACGGGACGCGGACAAAATGAGGGGATCGAAGTTTTTGTCTTAAATACCTAATAACAGTGATGTTTCTCTAATGATCTATTTATTTATATCTGAGAAAGTTGGTTCAGGTTCAGGTTCAGGTTCAAGTCGGGGGGCTTGGGCGCTTGGCTTTTGCTATCACTGGGGGATGTGGCTTTTGGATTGGGGCAAAAGGCTTTTTTTTTTTTAATCAGCCTAAAACGGCGCCTCCATGTCCCAGAAACAGCCTAAAACGGCGCCCATGTCCCCTCCCCCATTTTGAATGCAATCATTTGACACGAATAATCTTGTCTCGGTAATTAAAAAAATATTATTATTTTTAAAAATTACGAATTTAAATATTAATAATATAATATAATAATTAAACGATCAATATCAATGACTGAAAATATAATATTTATTAATTAAAAATATATTTTAAAATAAATACTGTTATAATCATTATAATTGAATAAAAAAGTTGCAACCATTTAAAAATATTATTAAGCCAAAACAAATCTAAATTTTAGAAGTTAGACTTATAATAGTTTCTCTGCTTCCGTAAATTTATTTACTTTAATTATTTTATAATTTGGGTGTAAATCCATTTAATATATCAACAAAATATGCATTTGGATCATATGGTATGCCAATCTATACCACTATAAACGTACCATATTTTGTCTCACTAATAAATGTCGTAAATCGTATGTTCATTAATCGTGTTTTTATTAGTGTTTTTATTTTAGATTAGTGATTTAAGGTTTAAGGTTTAAAATTCAAAGAATTGTAGTTGGGGTTTAGAAAATTAAGAGTATGATGTATTTTCTAGAACGTAAGCTTTAGGATATAAAAAAATAATAATTAAGATTTAAAATTTAAATTTTTAAGAATTTTTAATTGGGAACGGGAGCCAAAGTTACCTAATAGACACCATACAATTCATTGTTGTTTGTATCTGTTGGGTAAAAGAATGCAGTGTTTAATATTCTATAATGACGTCGAGTACTGCTGAACACCATTAATATTGAACATTGTTGAACATTATTAAATTAATTAATAAAAATTAAAAATCTCAAGGATTTAATATGTAATTAATAAAAGAATGATAAACTCAACATATAATTAATAATTGTATGATTAGTCCTTTAGATTTTTATTTTTTATAAATGATTTAATAATGTTCAGCAATGTTCAACATTAATGATGTTCAGCGGTGTTCGACACCCGTTGTAGACTTATCCGTATTTATTTACAGAAGGTATATATTCATGCATATCCTGATATTTGAATTCTTAAAAAATTAACATAAAATTTTTAAATCAAATTAATTACAAGGAAAGAATCCATATATAGAAAATATATCAATGCCAAAATTAACTGCCTTATTTGACTTAAAATATAGATATGGTCATTAATAGCTGGTCTCAAATAGCCCTATAGATATGAAGTTGTGCCATTTGGCTAATATCAAATTTCCACTCCTTTGGTGTTACTATGATTGTTATCTTCCTAGTATGCTGCTACTAGTTCCTAGAGTCGGTACTCAGCACCAAGATGATTCAATCCAAGATACTACCTTGCACATAGCAATGGCATCAGATATCGGATCGGTGATTTACCAGAAAAACTCAGCACCTGAAACTCTTTCATGGTGAGCATTGTATGTAGCCTGTGACGGTGAAGTTTTCGACATCAGGGAGATGTGCCTGGCATCACAACTTCCATTGGTCTCATGATTATCATGTCCTGCAAGAGGATGAAGATGAAACATAGGATGAGAAGATCTAATATGATTGGAAACAAATGAAGATGTGGAAATGGTATAAAATTTCCATTGCAGACTTGACATATGTTTTACTCTTCTTTTGCATGATTGAAACTCGCCAGAGGATACTATGCCACCATGAAATTGCTTCTTCTTGATTGGGATGAGCAGCTACTGGTACAGCTTCTCCTAAAAATGGAACTCTAGACTTCAACATTGTATTGTCCATCCCCTAGTAGCCTTGCCTGTCTTTTATGAACTAGAGACTAAGATTCCTTGCAACCTATTATCGAAAAGAATTGTATGATAGTCTAACATCTATCTGTAAAATATAGGGAAATTCAGATATATCCGAGTCGGAAAACATCGAAAAGAATACGACGTTGCAACAGGACAATACAGACTTACAGAGTGAGGTTCTATAATCCTACCACAAGCAAATAAAAAACCAGTACCATGGTTGGACTGTACCATAATCCTGAACTCAATCAATCGAACCAACTGATTAAGCCTTATACAAGATCCGACGAGGTCAGTCAACCTATACTTCACTTACAGTGTATTAAAACATGCTGGAGAACTGGACTGAATCCAGTTTTCACTACAATGGTGACTCTAGAGAGAGGTTGAACCGTTCTCCATCAAGGTAGATCATGTATAAGCCAGGAAGAAATTATTACATTGTGTAGAACATACCGTTCAATAAGCTTTTCTTAAACTACTTTCCCCTGCAAATTCTTGCAGAGAAGTAGAAGATTCCAAATTCAATCAGATTACATAATCAACATCATGAAAATAATGCAAAAATCCCACATAAACACTATAGATAAGATGATGGATCAAGCAACCTGAACATATACCAAAGATAAGAAAAAACACATTTTGCTAGTTTTTCTTCAACAACGAAACAAGGAAGTTGACACCCATTTGCACATATAGGAATATTTGCTTCTCCTCCATGGCAACATTCCCAACAGCCATGTCCATGCAAAGAACCTTCTTCAGCTGGAACTTAACCATTGCCTAGGTCTCATTCACCTTGGACTAGGGACTCTTGGTGAGTAACAAGGGTTGGGAATTTCCCCGCATTTGAGCATGACATCAGAATGTAAGGTAAAACAGACAAATGCAAAAATAGTGAACTTAGGAGTGCTTGAAATATTTTGACTCAGAATGATATCCTACATTTGTGTCTTAGAAGTGCAATACAAATATGGCCGTTATTCGCATAGCTTGGGGCTATGTTGTATTATGTATGGCAGGAAAGAAATAACAGATTGCATGGGATAGATAGTAGGAGTGATCGAAATATTTTGATAAAAATTAAATTCGATGTTGATATGAGGCTGCGAGGATGTAGCAAACTTGCTCATTCTTCTTCATTTCTTTTTGTTTCTTGGAATTTGGTTTAAGTTTTTTCTATTTTGATTTTGTTGTAAAGCGAATTGATGATTTTTTATTATACTTTTATGATTCTTTGGATGAAATGAAAACAAACATTTATCAAAAAAAAAAATTGAAAGTGAGCAATTGAAGACAATAAACGACAAAATTTACTTTTCATGTTGTTATCATACTTTTGATTGCAATAACAATAATAGAGAAATTTAGTTCTTATAATAAAAATGGCTCAGTTTTTAACTTTCAACGAATTTACATCCACCTTATAATAAAATTGTTCGAACATCTTTTAAAAATAACAATATTCTTTGTTTCACGTATCATTCATCGGACGCACCCCATATTTTTATTTATGATACATAACTTAGAAAAGAGTCATATTTTCTCACAATGAATGAGAAGTGTCTGAAAAGAAATTATAACCCCACAGTTCCTGTTAGGTTGGATACTAGAATCATAATTCACTTGGATCTCGAGAAAACTATATATATATATATATATATATAAACACGATTTACAAGCTAGAGATAAATATGGCTCACTCAATCATCAGATCTCAGCATTAATGGACTGATAGAGTGCATGTGTTGAAAACTGCATAAACATTTGTACCTAAACACAGTGGTTAGTGAATGAAAATTACAGACTTTATGATCCGAAACAGATAGAAAGTAGTTTCCACAGTAATATAAAAGAAGATCAACATGAAAAGATTACTCAAATCATACTTCCGATCCTCATCAATCTTTGAGAACTACTTCTTCCCTCGGCCATAAGCGCTTTACGGGCAGAAGCGAGTCCGGTGGGAGCTAACAGTGAATCAAACGAAGAATAATCCATCCAGTCTCTAAGCAACTCTTCTTTACCCCATTTATCAGGTATCGAGACTCTACCTGCGACCTCTTCTCTGTGTCTTTTAAGCCTTTCACGCCCAGAATCATTCTCGTTTACATCACTGCAATGTGCTCTAGGAACCGAAGCTGACCCTTGTTGAACACTGCCATTGCTGCAACTATAAGACTTGTCATCTTCATGGCCTAAACCATGCATATTGTTGGAGTTGATGGACAACGTCGGAACACGATGGACGACAACATGTTTAGATGGATTATGATTCCGGGGACTGGAACTAATACTAGACATGTTGCTGTTGTAGCTGCAGATTGATGATGATGAATGGGTGATAGTGTGTTCAAATTGGAGAGAGCTTTGAAAGGGTTAAATATAAAGGGGGGATGGGTTTGGGTGTTGAGGAATTGAAGTGCACGTCACTAAATGATGGGTTTCTATGGTTTTCAACATACAAACGTCTCATCAAAGCATAGTCTTACAATTGTGTGGCTTTGAAGGAGTTTGGGTGTGATTTGTTGTTAATGTTTATGCCTTAAAGAAGGGTAATAATAATGCATAGGGGGACCTCCAATGGGGTTGGTGTATTGGATTTTAGATGACTTTTTGAGGTGGAAAATTGTCTTCAAAAAACATATGTTTGATTTTCTCCTAGGGGAAAGATGTGGACATCCTCTAAACTCTGTTCAGATATTTTCTTCCACATTTTAGCTCTAAAAATTTCCTTATTTGTTTTCTTATATGCTTTTGCTATTTATCTTCCGTTTGACCCTGGGTTGAACTGGATTACACTGCCACCCGAATTTCTCGAAATCTTTTTACCGAAGCCAAAACTCACCCAATTGCCTAAATTACTATCAAAGAACTGCAAACAAATCTTAACAAAAAGAAGGAAAATGTAGTGAACACCCCAAGTGTTTGGATGTTAAGGCAATGCAGCGGGGAATTAGGATAAACAAAGAATGAAGAACTTATTTCAGATAATGAAGCTGAGCTACTTTAGCTGGTTCCAGGAAGCAGAAAGTGAGAAATAAATGGAAAAGTTTCCAACAATAAACACCAATATTTGTTATTTATAAAACCCTCTTAACATTTTGCTCTTAAGACTCTAAATCGATACAACGAAATCAAACAAAGCTGTTATTTATTTATCGTTTATTTTTATACAGGGTGGTGTTATTGAAGAAAAATATTTAGAAGTATTTGCTTCAATATGATTTTCTGATAACTTAAAAGAACCGGCAGATTGAGATCTTGCAACCAGTTTGAACACTAATCAGTTCTAAATTATGTTACTTGGACTCCAGTGTAAGGGTCAGACATA
Organism: Abelmoschus esculentus; assembly: GCA_035048815.1. Taxonomy (NCBI): domain Eukaryota; kingdom Viridiplantae; phylum Streptophyta; class Magnoliopsida; order Malvales; family Malvaceae; genus Abelmoschus; species Abelmoschus esculentus. Next base: position 2,304,142 of record JAUCBN010000025.1, read on the forward strand.
GGTATCAAAACAGAAATGTTCAGTTTTTTTTCCCCAAGATTTCCATGTCCGGAGGGTCCTTAGAAGATCATATTCCCACACCCATGTTAGAGTATGTCTCGGACACGGGTATTTGAGGAAAAAATGAACTCACAGTAACATAGGTACTAAACATATGAAGGTAGTCATCAAAAAAAAAATTGCATAGCAACATCTTGATCTGTGAGATTTCATATTATAATGAAAGTTCCTACACATATGAAGTAAGGAAGCTTGGATACCAACCTTCATTAGCATGCACATGGTTATGTTCAGTGCGTGTATTCATGTACATTAACATCTATGTATATATAGTTGCAAGGGAACATACCTCCATCACCATTGATGATCGTCCAGAGATAGCTGAATATATGTCAAACCAACACTTGATATCGCAGTGAACAGGATGAGGATGATGAACTCATGAACAGGTGATTGAAATTCAGACCTAAAGAGGTATCCTATCACCCCACCCAACACAAGCAATGGAATGGTGAGAAAAGTGTATATGAGAATAATAACCATGACCTGCCAAAAGCGAGTGCGACTGTTGCCCCATAAGATACAGCAATCACAATAAGGATGGAACCTATCACAAACAAGGGATCAGCATACAAGATTCCAGCCAAGAGGACACTCCTTTCCTGAAAATTAACTCTTAGACCTAACAAGAAAAAAAGGTTCCTTCAGTATGTGTGACGTTAAATTGTATTAAAAAAAATTACCCATCCAGTTTCAGCAAACTGACAGTGGAAGAACCATAGTGTATCCAGCAAGTAGCAACTATAGTATTGACCAGTCTAACAACAAAGTGGCTAAGTGCTATTTCTAACTACATAAAAGCTCAACATTCAAATATTATTAATAAACTTTCAATTATCAGTCTTGTGTTCTTCAAAATGATGGTGTTTTTAGTTATTTTAACCATTAAAAATCTTCAAAATCCCTTAAAAAGGATTTGAACTGATATTTCAATTACCAAAACACCAAGAAGACTTCAGTATTGACTAGCAACTAACATAAATAACAGGGTCATTACCTAATTATAGTTCATATCCTATCCTTCAACACCCTTGTACAAAGTAATTACTGCACTTTCATAACCCAAAAATCTTTTAGAGACAACAAAATGAAAATCAATCGTTGACCCAGCAAAGTGTATAGATTCCCACCTCAGTTTAAACAGTACCCACTGCTTAGAAACACATAACAAACTGAATTCCCAATAAAAGATTGAAACTTCAAGTATGAGTTTTCCTTGTTTTGGGTACCTGGGATTGTTGAGGGACCAAGTTTTTTGACAAATAAAGGGACGTGATCTCCTACATTGTAACGGTGATTGTCTGGCGATCATGCAATAATAGATCGTAGATTTGTTAACAAAAGTAATGATAATATTAGATTTCGTTTAAAAGCTTCCATTTTACTCGTTTCTTCCCAAAGCTGGAGACTTCAGAGTCGGAGCCGGGAATGGAGCGGAAGCTGTTGAACTGAAAGACTTTCCAATCGTTCTTTATTGCTGCTTTTAAACGCTTCGTTTTACTTATAGTGCATCGACAAACGCATCGTTCTTTATTGCTGCGTTTAGTATTAGCTGTCCAAAATATGGGCAACATGGGCCTCCCACATCAAGCTCATGGTGCAGAATTTTGGGTCTTCCACCTCGCAAATTCCAGGTGTCAGTCCAGGAAGATAAGGAGCTGCCAAGTAGTACGAGGATAAAACCATTGAATCCGAAAAGGATTAGATATATACTGCATACATTAGTAATTGCATGCAAGAGAGAGAGAGAGAGACAAAATCCAAAAAGTACCTGTTGAATCATCTACAGTTTGGATTACCACCCGTCAAAGGTTTAGGCTGTGAGAAATACCCATTTGGACACGTGGTGTTGAGACCCTTTGCATGAGGACAGATGTTTTGTTCTTGGGAAGACAGAACAGCTTAGAGACTAGAAAGAACTCCATGTATGTCAATCCGTTGTTATATAGTACAAGATTGCTGGTGTTAGAAAAGAGTGCCCGTTAAGGTTTTTCATGTTCTGTAGGAAAATCCATACTAAAACTCTAGTTTCTTTCAGATTTGAATCTACAGAGGAGGAAAATCATGAAGGTACGTAGAAGATATGCTGTTTTGAGGTCTCATAATGATGTTCTAATGGCATGCATAAGCTTTAACCCTTTTTTCTTTTGATTTGTGAAGGTTCATGAAACAAGGTCTTATGCTCATGGACATGGTGAAGAAGAGAAAATCATGACGAGAAAGCAAAAGGCAGAACAGTTGAAAAGTAATGAAGGAAAGGAATCTCCAAAGAAACCCAAGGTTGAGGATCGGTATGAAGAAAAAGCTACAACTGATGTAGCTAACGAGTTTGAAGAATTTTGTAAAGCTGCGAGAGAACACTTATCTATTGCACAAATGAGGGAAATTCTTGAAGCTAATGGCCAGGATTCATCTGGTTCTGATGCTTCAGTTGCCATCAAATGGTTGGTCTATTTTCATGCAAATAATTCAACAATGAAATCACCCACCCAGAGCTTTAAAATCTTTTTTTTTTTTTTTCTGTTGGCAGCCTTGATATGTTGTTCTATGGACCACTGGAGAAGTGCCAAATCTGCAATGGTGATTTGGAGTTTGATGGCAACCGCTATTCTTGCAAGGGAACTTATAGCGAGTGGTCTTCTTGTGTGTACAAAACAAGAAGCCCTGCAAGGAAGCAAGAACCGCCCAAATTGCCTGATTCTGCCCTGAATTCACCTGTTGCTGAGGTAAATTTCTCTGATTGATCTCGTTGATTTTTACTATGTTGCAAATTTTATTGAACTTCACTAAGCTCTATAATTTCTTCTTAAAGTTGCTAAAGAAGTACGAGGATCCAAGGATCCGGCCTTACCGGTATGTAGGAGTCACTGACAAACCTTTCTTGGGAATGATGATTTCCCTGATGGGCCGTCTTAGTCGCACACATGTATGTGAAAATATTTCAGTTTATATATTGCTGAACCTTTAAATCTCTGTTCTTTGACTGAAAGGGCTAAAATCCTTCACCTCGTAACTTCTGTAATTCAGCATTACTGGAAATCCAAGATAGAAAAACATGGAGGGAAAGTCTCAAACTCGGTCATTGGTAATCATTTCCACCATTGCAAAACCTCCTACTTTTACGATGCCTTTCTGTTCTCTTGCTTATTGCTTTGACAAAACTTTGTAAAACTCTTGGGGGCAGGTGTAACTTGCTTGGTTGCTTCTCCTGCTGAACGAGAGCGTGGTGGCTCGTCCAAACTGATAGAAGCAATGTGAGTATATGTGTGAGAAACATAGTGACATTGAAATGATTTTAGGGTTTGAAAGTCTTAGCTTGAATGAGAATGGAACATTTCAGGGAAAGAGGGGTACGAGTGGTGAGTGAAGCTTGGTTACTCGACAGCATTGAGAAACAAGAAGCACAGCCATTAGAAGCTTATGACATAGTTACAGATCTTTCTGTTGATGGAAAAGGAATTCCATGGGATAAACAAGTTCCTGACGAATCAGCACTTGAATCGCTTTCAGCAGAAGTATACCATTTTACCTCACAGATTGCTGGATACATTTTTTGAAGAATCAGATGGTTTATCTGAATTATATCATTTTAATTGCTTGCAGCTCAAGTTATACGGGAAAAGGGGAGTCTACAAGGATACCAGATTGCAAGAGCAAGGTGGCCAAATCTTTGAGAAAGATGGGATATTATACAACTGTGCTTTTTCACTTTGCGACCAAGGACGAGCCATTAATGAGTATTCCATCGAGTTCCTTCTTTAATTCTATACTGTAGCTCTATTGCAGTTACTGATTTCCAAGCTTCATTTGTATAGGTACTGTATTTTGCAACTTATCAAGGTACCAGATGGTAACCTTCGCTTGTACTTCAAGAAAGGGAGAGTAGGTGATGATCCAAATGCACAGGAGCGAGCCGAGGAATGGAAGGACGTAGACGGTGCTGTAAAAGAGTTTGTTAGGCTCTTTGAGGAAGTAACAGGAAATGAGTTTGAGCCATGGGAAAGGGAGAAGAAGTTTCAGAAGAAGCCACTGAAATTGTATCCTATAGACATGGTAAAATTATCTTCGTTCTCTGATTCTATCCGATTATATTGAGTTTTTCTTTTTTCACATGATATATGTTTCTAATTGGTTTCCTTGTATCCACAAGGATGATGGAGTGGATGTGAGAGCAGGAGGACTCGGGCTCCGGCAGCTAGGGGTTGCTGCAGCACATTGTAAACTTGAGCCAACTGTTGCAAACTTCATGAAGGTTCTTTGCAGTCAGGAGATTTACAGGTATGCTTCTTTCAACTATGGCCACTAATCCATTCTGTTTACAGATATCCGATTCAAACAGTCCTTTACTTCACTGGACAGGTATGCACTGATGGAGATGGATCTAGATGCCCCCGATTTACCAATGGGGATGCTCTCTAATTTTCATTTGAGAAAATGTAAGAACCCATTCTTTCACCCTCTTGACCTCCTGGTTGACTTATTCCTGTCTTATTTATTTTCATATCTTCAATATCATGGATATAACCAGGTGAAGAGGTTCTACTAGAGTTTGTAGAAAAAGTGGAATCATTGAAGGAATCCGGACCTAAAGCAGAGGCAGTTTGGTCCGACTTCAGCCAAAGATGGTTCACTCTGATGCATTCCGTCAGGCCCTTCATCTTTAGGGACTATCAAGAAGTTGCTGATCATGTAAAATCCGGATGCAAATACCTACCCTTTTTAGCTCCAATTTTTCTTTCTAATAAACCATGGCTTGGATTTTTTAGTGTGCAGCATCATTCGAGTGTGTTCGAGACATTGTTGTGGCATCTCATGTTATTGGACACATAGGTGAAGATACGCTTGACGACCCTTTGTCTGATGTATACCAGAGAATAGGATGCACAATTTCTCCAGTGGATAATGATTCAGATGACTATAAGATGATCCTCAATTATGTGGAGAAAACTTATGAGCCTGTCAAAGTTGCAGACATTGTAAGCCCGGTATTTGCATATTTTAGCTCAATTTTGATCGTTCATCAACTTGCTAACAATGCACATTATACACTCGGTGGATTTTGGTCAGGAATATGGAATATCAGTTGAGAACATCTTCAGTGTGGAAACAAAGGAAGGTGCCTCTTTTGACGAAGTAAAAAGGTTACCAAATAAAAGACTCCTGTGGTGCGGTAAGTAAGACAGGCCTTGAACCTGATGTCGTTTCATCCATAGGAAAATTTTCTTCTGCAGGTGTGAATGTGAATTGAGTGATCATTCTTGTATTTGTCCTAATACTCCCAGGTACTAGGAGCTCGAACCTATTAAGGCATTTACATAAAGGCTTCCTGCCAGCCAGCTGCTCTCTACCAGTTCCAGGATACATGGTAAAAACGAACATCCAGCTATAATTTTTCATAACATTAAGGTCTAAGTCCTGTTCATAGGATTGAACATTCAAGCTTTTCTTGACAGTTCGGGAAGGGCATTGTTTGTTCTGATGCTGCAGCAGAAGCTGCCAGATACGGCTTCACTGCTGTAGACCGGCCCGAGGGGTTCCTGGTTCTGGCTGTGTTTTCACAAAGCGAAGAGGTCATCGAGCTCAAGAACCCACCAGAGGTATAACCCCAATCTATGTCCAACCCATCACTACCTTAGTCCTCTCATGAAATCCCCCTCACTAACTCAACAATGCAGGACACAAAGCAATTCGAAGAGAAGAAAGTGTGTGTGAAGGGATTGGGGAGAAAGAAACCAGATGAATCAGAGTTCATAGATTGGAAAGATGATATCAAAGTCCCCTGTGGTCGTTTAATCCCTTCAGAACACAAGGATAGCCCTCTGGAATATAACCAGTACACAGTCTATGATCCCAAACAGGTATGTCTCAAGAGATTCTTTTACCAGCAAACCATTCAGAAGAGACTAAAATCATGTTTAACAATGTTTTTCAACAACAGGTAAGCATGAAGTTCTTGGTGGGGGTGAAGTTTGAAGAGAAAAATGCAGTGATTGACACAGAAGATTGAAGGAGGGGAAGGTCAAAAAAGGATGCGTTTTTATTTTCTTCCTTGTATAGCTTCACTACTTTAGGAACATGGAAAGGTGATGTGATGGGGTTGTCTTTTGTTGCACATAATCACCTTAAGCATCTCTCATGTAACCCAGATTAAGAATCTTGATACCTTCCCCTGCATCTTAATCTTCGAAGTTCATTATATTATTTAAAGTACAATATTCAACACATCCAGTTTTTAATACTAAGAGACATGAAAATAATACCATTTATATAGGGAACAATAACAAGCACCAACTAGAACACTTTCTACAAGTTGACCGGCCATCGGCCGGCGAAACCCAATGAGCAATCTAAATTTCATAACTTTATCATTGAGGACACATTCTGAAATTTTTGACAGACAATCACCTCCCCGTTCCTTTATTCTTCCATGATAATTTGTTTATATTTTTTGAAGCTTTTCACCCTTAACGACCGGATTAGCTTTGGCGATTTGTTCCTTTCCCATCCCTCTGAAATCAAAAGTACAAGCATGTTGTTCAGGGTACCTATGGATCCCGCAGAAAACCATCCCACACCTGCACTTGAACCCCGTGAGCCCCACGCGTTTCTTGCAACTCAAGCATCTGTTTGGTCTAACCTGAGCCGCCTCTACCACCACCGCCGTTTGCTTCGCTTCTGTCAAAGGTTCCTCCTTCACCGCTTCCAAAGAACCCGATAAGTTAGATTCAGTCGACGACGACGATGGCAACGAAGAAGAAGACGAGGAAGGAACGAAAGTTTGATTAAAGGCTTGTTTGGCAGAGGAAGATTGTTGATCTTTGAGGTGAAGATCGCGATAACATTTAGAACAAAGATTCTGAGTCGCTGGGCTTCCAAAAAATCCACAGTTATTCGCACATAATTGTGGAGCTTGGCATCTGTGTTCTTCCGCCATATCTTTCTCAATCTCCTATAAACAAGAAAAATAACAAATAAGGCATAGATTCAAAAAATACCCAGAAAAGAATCGACAGAAAAATACCTGAGACGCGAATTTCAGAGTAAAATCCTAAACCCAGATCTTCTTATAACCAGAAGGGAAAGGAAAAAGCAAAAGTAAACGATGGAAGGGAAAGGAATCTCACTTTTTTGTGTGGGGGAAGAAAAGAAGGAAGAAGGGGAAGGATTTGGTCCAAAATTTCTTTTTCTCTTTTGGGAGGTTTCTCTATTTTGTATCCATTAAATAAAAGAAATATTACGCGTTAAAAGTAAATAAACGGTGTGAATTAATTTAATTTTTACCAGAAAAAAAAACATAAATTAAAACAGCCACAATTTCAGTTTGTTATTTGCTCTTGAGAGATTATATTCTGCCGTTTATTATGTTTTTTCTTGTAAATATTTTTAACAAATATAACTATTTTTTATATTATTTTTATACGTAATTAAAAAAATTATTTTATAGGTCTGACTTACCACATCAATCATATTCCATTCAATTATAATCACCCATTTTATTACTATCTTCCAACTTGTTTTTTTTTAACTAATGAATCTTTCACTCATTTTTTTTATGTCATTTTAAAAATGTAATTTTTAAAAATTATATTAATGACATAGTTAAATAATAATGGAATAGATGATTTTTATTGATTAAGGATCACGACTGATGTGATGAGCCAGGCGGTAATCTCACACGTAATTGAGAGTTGAAACTCCAATTTGGACCAAAACCGAGATGGCCGAATTGAAAAATTATGACAAAGTGGGTCCGGTTTTAATAAATTGGTATGATAATGACAACAGAAAAATCTAAAACCGTTTTCATTATAATGGACATATACCATGTTTGTATTTTTTTTAAATATATTTTTATTTATAATTTAATTATATTTACAGCATGTTTGATATTAGCTGTTAAAATATTAAATAAAATCAAATTCAAGATGAGTTTGAGTTATCGAGAGAAATCCACCCCACTCCATTGCCATTTTGCACCATTGTATTCCAGGGAGCTTATCTGCAGAAACGACATACTTGAGAATTTTTAAAGCACATTGACTGGAATGCTAAATGATTCCGAATTCAGGAAACTAGACAGGATAATTCATCAAATACTGTGCTGTCATGAAAGGTTGGAAGTACATAAATCTAAGAAACTGCGAGTTTTACAACCATGGAAACAAGCTGTCTCATGGTGTCAAATATTGCATGCCTCCTACTGGAGCATGAGGGAGAGCACAACGGTTGGTTTGTCGGAACAGTAAGTGCAGGCTCTATTTCGTTATGGCGATAATATATGCATTCCAAGCATCCTCTTGTTGAAAAGTTTTTACCTCTTTGTACTTCAAATCTCGTGCTATTCTGAATCCCTCTGTGCTTCTGCTTTCATTAGTCTCCGGCTCCTTCAAAGATAGAAATGGACAGATGGAAATCCAGCCTCTTCTATGATCTCCGGCAACGATCACCTGGACATTTAAGCCGCCATGTTATGAAATCCAAAGGGAAGTTATTGAACTGGAAGGAGAAATCTGACAGTAAAATCTGACACCCTCCAACTGTATGAAAAATGCATGGCAATGACTAATCCTTCTTTGGCGTTCGATGATGTTGAATTCAGCTGGCTCATTGAGTTAAATGCTACAGTTAAATCCTATAAACCTGAACATGCCACAGAAAGATCATACTGTAAAAATTTCGAACTCGTCGAGTCTCGAACCTAATAACATTATTTCCAAGTCGAACCGAACCTGATCAAACTCGAACTCGGTTCGTTATCGATTATCACCCCCTGCATATTACACAACTTATTAGACAGGGTAAAAAAGAGTGCGTTTTAATTACAGACGATTATATAGTATAAGCGGTGGATCATAAAGACGACGGTCCAAGGTTCATTATTTATATCTACAGCATTAACTACAATAAAATGAAGTCTGATTTTATCACAAAACATTATTTAAAGATTATGAGTATTCCTTCCCTCTTTACTTTTATTATAGAAAATATAAGATTTTAAAAATAAAAGCAAAAATAATATTTATGTAAAATTACATAAAAATATAAATAAAATATTTTTTTATATTTATAGCATTAACTATAATAAAATAAAGGCATAAATTTTCACCCTTAACGTTTATAATTTTTGTCATTTTAGCTCCTATTCTTTTTTTTGGATAAATTTAACCCTTTACCTATGTCTTTTTAACAAATAACTCATTTTTTAACTATCATGATAACTGAACCGTTAAAAATTAATAATGATAACATGTCATATATATGTGATAATATATTTTAAATGACATAGAATCTAACCTATTAAATATATACATATATATAGAATATAATTTTTTTTAAGTATAAAATATAAAACAATTAAAATTTAAATAAAATATTAAAAAATAATTAAATCTAAAACAAAAATTTACTAAATATTCTCAAACTTAACTAAACTAAAATATCTTTATAAAACCCTAAAACTCCAATTTAGATTAAAACTAAAATACCTAAATTTTAAACTAAAATAATAAAAATCCAATTGATTATTATCAAAATCCTTTATCTTTGATTCACCGGTAACAAACTATACAAAACCCTTTCTTTTCAGATTATGTTCATACCTTTTTAGATAAAATTTTGATTTTACTATAGTTAAGGTTGAGAATGTTTAGTAGCCTTTTGTTTTAGATTTTATTAATTTTTAATGAATTAAAAAATAATTTTTAATATTTTATTTGAATTTTAATTGTTTTATATTTTTAGATTAGAATGAAACTATATTCCGCGTGTATGTATTTGATATACTAGATGTTAAGTCATTTAAAATATATTATTACATATATATAATATGTCATCATTATTAAATTTTTAACAGTTCAGTTATCGTGATAATTAAAAAATGAGTTATTTGTTAAAAGGTTAAATTACAATAAAAATCACTTAATTATGGGTAAGATTACATTTAGGTCACTTAACTATAAAAAGTTACGTTTGGGTCACTTAATTATGAGTAAGATTACATTTGGGTCACCCAATTAATAAATGTTATATTTGGGTCACTCAATTATAGGTAAGGTTACATTTTGGTCACTCTTCATATTTGAAAAATGTTTATCAATTCGTGTAATAGATTAATTAATGATTTCAAATGAAATACTTTAATATTAACAAGGGTATACAAGTGATTTAGAAGAAAAATAACCAAACTGATATATTTTTTCAAATATGAAGAGTGACCCAAATGTAACCTTAAATAATTGGGTGACCCAAATATAACATTACTCATAAATGAGTGACTCAAATATAACTTTTAATAATTAGGTGATTCAAATGTAACTATACCCATAATTAAGTGAACTTTGTTATAGTTTACCCTAAATAAAACTTTTAGTTCAATGGCCAAATTGGAAACAATTATAATGTTCGGTGACTAACTATCTAGTTTACCCTATAATTTTAAAATAAAATAATTAAGTATTTTTACGCTATTTAATGGTTTAGTTGTCAAAATAAATAAGGGTAAATTATATAAATGGTCCCTTGACTATACTTTAATTATTTTTTATATTTTCTAACTATAAAATTTTATAAATTGGTCTATTGACTAATTTTTTGATACAAAGTGATCATGTGTCGTTAAAAATTTGACGAGAAACCGATATAAACGTTAACATGTTGACTTGGATAACCATGTGACATCCCCGATCTCTATAATCCAAGTCAGCATGTTAACGTCCACATCAGTTTTTTATCAAATTTTTAACGGTACAAGACCACTTTATATCATAAAAATTAATTAATAGACCAATTTATAACATTTGATAGTCAAAAAATATAAAAAATAATTGAGGTATAGCCAATAAAAACGAGAAGCCATATACAATTGGTGGTAATGTCAAAAAAAGGGCTCTTATTACTAATTTTGGCTACAAGAAGGCTTTTTCTTATCCTCATGAATCAGATAATACTATGCTATTTCCTATACTTATATTGGTTCTATTTACTTTATTTGTCGGAGCTATAGCAATTCCTTTGAATCAAGAAAGAATGCATTTGGATATATTATCCAAATTATTAACTCCATCTATAAATCTTTTACATAAAAATTCAAATGATGTAGTTTACCCGATAAATAAATACTACGATATTCAACACGCTATCGTGAGTTGTTTGACGATCAAAAATCGAATCTTTCTTACCCTTCTCCTCCCGTCCTTCCCCTTTATATCGTTCGATCTTTATTTTCTTTTTCTCTAAATCTCCAAGAACCCGTTTGGAAAAGAAAATCAATCTTGAATCGATCCCATGCAATTCCATTGAAAAAGAATAAAGATTGGTTTCAGATATGTATAGCAATTTCAAAGAACAAGCGATTGAGTACGTGAAGCAAGCGGTACAAGAAGACAATGCAGGGAACTACAGCAAAGCGTTCCCTTTGTACATGAACGCACTCGAGTATTTTAAGACCCATTTGAAATACGAAAAGAACCCCAAGATCAGAGAGGCAATTACCCAGAAATTCACCGAGTATTTACGCCGCGCCGAGGAGATCCGTGCCGTTCTTGATGAAGGTGGGCCAGGACCGGCTTCTAATGGGGGTGCTGCTGTTGCCACGCGCCCTAAAAGTAAGCCCAAGGATGGTAGTGGCGGAGGTGAAGGCGGTGATGGGGAGGATCCGGAACAGGCTAAGTTGAGAGCTGGGCTTAATTCGGCTATTATTAGGGAAAAACCTAATGTTAAGTGGAATGATGTGGCTGGGTTAGAAAGCGCTAAGCAGGCTTTGCAAGAAGCTGTTATTTTGCCGGTCAAGTTTCCGCAGTTTTTTACTGGTGAGTTCTTTTTCATTTCTTGATTGTTGAATAATCAAGGAATTTAATTGATCTGTGGGTTTTTCTTTATAGGTTTTGCTGCCGACTGAGTTTTGATTTTAAGCTATAAACTCGGTGCCTTTTGCTTGATTTTAACGATTTGCAGTGCATATTTTGTAGAATGTTACCAGTGAAGAACAATGATGCACTCTTTAAATTAGACATATTCTAATTATAAAGATACGATTTTGGGGTTGATATTGTTAGGATCATCATGCTTGTTAGTTTAAGGTGATTGTCCTAACGGAGGGGCCCTAATTTTGTCTCAATCTAAGCTAATTATTAAATTCTGTTTCTTGAGTTTGTGTCTAAATGTGATTCATCGATGTTAGATTTTTATTTTTGAATATCTATGAGATTCAACTACATGCTTTTTATGGCCACTTGCGGCATACTTTGCTAGCATTTTCATGGCAGTAACTTTTATGAAACTGAAAGAGTTGATATGAGAATGTATAGTAACCTCTCTTTTTCTTGTGTTGTTAATCTGATGATCTAACTTGTTAATCTCGGTAATCCTATTTATCCCAATTATCTTGATGCTCAAATTCTTGCAAAATACAAATGTGAGGAACAGGCGAACAGCCTCTGGTATCTTGTTACTATGACCTGCTTGCTGGCTCTGTTAGTGTCAATTTAGACACTGTTGTTTGCAACAATAAATACTCCATCTTTTACCTGAGCCTAATATACATTCCCCTTTTAGCTGCTTTTACAATTTCTTTTCATTCTCATTTCAACATTACTTGCTCTATTTTTAGGGAAGAGAAGGCCATGGAGAGCTTTTCTTTTGTATGGGCCACCTGGGACTGGGAAGTCGTACTTAGCCAAGGCTGTTGCTACTGAAGCAGACTCTACATTTTTCAGGTAAACCGATTTATTTAACATCTTCATCTGCATATAAAAATAACTCACCGAAAAGTCCTAATTTTGTTGCTGCTGAGAATTTTTCTAACAAGGCTTTCAACCACAATAAAGCTCAAATTTCCTTTTGCTTATATTTTTGGCAACCACACTTATTATTTCGAACTCTTCTATCTTAATTAGGATCATTGAATTTACTCTCTCCTACTCTAGAAACATTTTTTTTATCCCCAAGTCCAATATAATGACGGCAGTGACAGATTACTTCAGAATTTTACTATGTCAAGTAATGGGATTTGGCTTGCACAGTTATTGTAGCCATACAATTACAATGTATATCGTCCATTAATGTGAAGGTCTTCTATAATGATTTCATTTCACATGATGTAAGTGCAGTCTGTGCAGAGTATAGTTTGTATAGTGCAGAGCATATGGGAGTTCTAAAAAGATGCCTTATGTGATTAGGGATTCCCTATAAAACTGTTCATTTGGGGGACTAAGGATGGTTGTTGGGAAATCTAATGTAACATTGAAGATATGTTGGCAGTTCTGCTATTTTCTGTGCCATTGAGTTAGGCATATAGTTACCGCTTGTCAATTTTCTTCATACTTGCTATCCTTAATGTTGTATGTTATACTGACTCTTTGTCACTTATAAAGATTTGATATTTATCGATTATCAGTTTCTTTTGTGTAACAATTGGCCTTTTCATAATCTTGTCGCCTTCGTCTGTTATAAAGACATGGTAGTTGTGTTTTCTTCAAGCGTTTTGTTTTGATATTGTATACCTAAGCTTTTATTTGTTCATATTGTTGATTTTAACATAAGATTTTACTAACAAGATCCCAAAGATTACTGTTTAAAGTCACCATATTTAAACAATATTTTCTTTTGATGCTTAAAGAACCAACATGTTAACTGTCAACTAACACTATCACTATAAATAAAATATTGTTAACTAACCTTAAAAAGTGTCCTAAGGGTAGCAGAATCCCATTCATGTATTATGATAACTGTACCTTTTTTATTCATATTTAATTCTTTTCAAACGATTTTTGTGGTAGTAAAATTTCTATGTACATTTGTTCTGTTTATGTGCGTGTTTCTCGTTTGAATTTATCTCTTTTTCCCTTTTTCTGCTAGTGTTTCTTCGTCAGACCTTGTGTCAAAGTGGATGGGAGAAAGTGAAAAGCTGGTTTCAAACCTTTTCCAGATGGCCCGTGATAGTGCTCCTTCCATCATATTCGTTGATGAAATAGATTCCTTGTGTGGTCAACGAGGTGAGGGCAACGAGAGTGAAGCATCAAGACGTATCAAAACTGAACTTCTTGTTCAGATGCAGGTATTTGTCAGTGGGTGAATGTTCTAAGAATAATTTAAGATTGTTTTTCCCAAGGGTTTCCAAGATATTATTTTCACATGAAATATGTGTTCTTACAATCTCTGAACCTTTCCAATTTTTTCTTCAGGATTTGGGGTAAATTCTTTGGTTTTTGATTTTTTTAACTTTACAAAGGCAGTTCATAAATATTTCATACTAGCCCCAAAAGGTTCTTTCCATTATAAAGTTTCTTGCGTCCAAAGAACTCCCCCCCCCCCCTAGATAATTTAGCATTCATTTTATTGATATACAAGTCATAACATGAAGAAAAAAAATGAAGACCATTCATGATCCAACCTATTTGCAAGCAATATTAGGAAATTATCTTAGTGTTTTAGGATGATGCAAGTTGTCTTAATAATCTTCTATATTTAGAAAGACTTTTTAAGTGTAAATCCTTGTTTGTTGAAGGGTCAATATATTTGTATGTAAGGTGTTTTTGTTGCTGTATTCTGCAGCATGCTAGCATATGCATCCTATTTTTTTGGACACTTCCCATATTGGCCCCATTTTGTATTACACTGTGCACATATTTTATTTATGACTGTGCAATACTGTGACAACTAGATATTTGTTTCCTTCCAAGTTTTCAAGCCTAATGAATGAAATTTATACCTCGATACTTTTATTTTTTTAGGGTGTTGGAAATAATGATCAGAAAGTCCTAGTGCTTGCAGCAACAAATACTCCCTATGCACTTGATCAGGTGAACAATAATATCAGCATACATTTTGCATATCTTGATTCAGGTGAGATGGATTTCTTTTATTAATCAATTATTGTTCTTTAGGCCATCCGCCGGCGTTTTGATAAGCGCATTTACATTCCTCTCCCTGATTTGAAGGCTCGGCAACATATGTTCAAGGTACTAGACCTTATCCCTAATAATTGGGGAAAAAAAGAAAAAATGCTTGATTCTTTTCTTGTTTTGTCTTCCTTTTCACTATAAAACTCTGGCATGGTTTTCTTACTTTGGTACAATAAATTGCAACAGGTACATTTGGGTGACACTCCTCACAACTTGACTGAAAGTGATTTTGAAAGCTTAGCACGGCGAACAGAGGGGTTTTCAGGGTCAGATATATCTGTTTGTGTAAGTACAATATCTATGCCAATTGGCTTAATCATTTTCTCCTAAAAGTAAATATTAATATGAAGGGTTAGTATTAACTCACTTGTGCTTTATGTCTTGACAGGTTAAGGATGTTCTTTTTGAACCTGTTCGTAAAACTCAAGATGCAATGTTTTTCTACAAGACGCCTAATTCCATGTGGATGCCATGTGGACCAAAGCAACCAGGTGCTGTCCAAATTACCATGCAGGAATTGGCAGCCAAAGGACTTGCAGCACAGGTATGGAGTTGCTTGAGAAGCTATGTTTATGAGTTTGTACCTTTGGGTCTCTGTGTTTCCTACATACTTTTGGGATACACCATTTTTTTGTTTCTTAACATGGAAAAGAAAAACAAAATAAACAGTTTGCAGGATAGTATTTAGTAATTATTATTATGTCATGCAATAAATATATCATCTAATGGAGAGATTATATCATAGGTCCGGCCTACCACGTCAGCCGTGGTCCCTAGCCAATGAAAATCACCCATTCCGCAACTAATCAACCATGTAATTAATATAATTTCCAGAAATTATATTTTTAAAATGACATGTAAATTATGGGTGAAGATTCATTGGTTGAAAAAAAATGAGTTAGCAATTAGTGGTGAAGTGGGTGGTTATTATTGGATGGGACCACGGCTGACGTGGTAGGCCGGGCCTATGATATAATTTCTTCATCTAATGATGATTGAAGTAATTAAAATTTTGTTTTCACTGACTAATAATCGTGCAGATCCTTCCGCCTCCTATTTCAAGATCAGATTTTGATAAGGTTCTTGCAAGACAGAGGCCAACTGTGAGCAAATCCGATCTGGAGGTCCATGAAAGATTTACGAAGGAGTTTGGAGAAGAGGGCTGACGGCTTTGATGAAAATCTTCACATTGATCTACTCTCTCTTTGTGAGTGCAATCACTGTAATTTGTATTTTAGTAATAACCTCTTGATAATCCAAGGAATCGTTCCTCTCTAGCTCCGTCAAGCCTGGAAGGTGACTCGACTTCCCCTTTTCCTGTATTCAGATGCAAAGAATGTTTCGACACTTTGTTCATTGCTCGTATTTTCTTACTGTGAAAAAATTTGGCTTCAAATATTTGAATATAAGTTATGCCCTTTTCCCATTGTTTTCTTTTAAATGCTTTTGAACTTTCAGTTATCATTTTGAGCATTGGTTTAGGGTTGGTTGGGTTAGTCCTTTGCTATTTAGTCTATTCATATTATTTTCTTGCATGCAAGAAGAATGATGTCTTGATAAATTTTGAAGTAGTTGTATGGATTTAGGATTTTGATATGTATGCTATGGCATACTTTTTTGTCATATTTGAGTTTCTTTTTCTGTATTGGATTTGATCTTTGGTCACAAAATATGTATACATGAACTTTTCACACATTAAAACTTGTTAATGGGGGTTATAACCTAAAATTGTTTAAGTTTAAGACAGTTATTTGCTTCCTTTATGTATTATTACCTTGAGTTCAGCACCTAAATGCTAGATGATAGAGGGCTAATTGTGTGTGGGGTTATAACGAGAGATATGTTAAAATGAGACGTAATTGAATTTATTATAAAAGTAATTGAATTTATTATAAAAGTTGTAAGAATTTTTATATCGATTTTTTTATATAATATATATATAATTTGAAACTTTTTTAAAAAATTGGTATTATCAAAAAAATCAATAACAAAATTTATAAAAATTTTAGTT
Source organism: Abelmoschus esculentus (assembly GCA_035048815.1). Taxonomy (NCBI): domain Eukaryota; kingdom Viridiplantae; phylum Streptophyta; class Magnoliopsida; order Malvales; family Malvaceae; genus Abelmoschus; species Abelmoschus esculentus. Next base: position 2,321,113 of record JAUCBN010000025.1, read on the forward strand.
ACGGCTTATTTCGAAGGTATCTTACCCTACAACTTCTCTGATTGTTTGATTCAAATTAAAGCCTATTTGACATTATATTTTAAAAAAATTCGGGAACCGAATTTATTAAATTACATCTGATTTGTTTTATAAATTATAAAGCCTTTATTAAATTATGAGGAACTAAATGGGCCAAATCCCCTTGATTTATGGGCTTTGACCCATTTCTCTATTTAGGGCTTATTGTTCCTTTGACTTTGACCATTTTGAAAAGAAAATACTAATTTAAAATGAACGGCACCGATTGAATTTAGACGGCCATCGACAAAAGATAAAAACCCTAGCAACATCGGTATTTATAATATATCTTCATTTTCTTCTCTCTGAAAACCCTAGCGTTCTTTCCCCGCGGCTCCTTTTCCCTTGTGGCTCTAGGTTTTCTTGGGCGAGTAGAAAATGAAGGTGATCTCTGCATACTTGCTTGCCGTCTTGGGAGGGAACCTTTCCCCTTCTTCCAATGATCTGAAGAATATTCTCGGATCTGGTATTTTTCTCACTCTATTCTTCTCTCGATTTACTATATTTTTTTAACTCTTATATTTGATGCTGCAATGATAGTCACTTCGTTGATCCATGTTTAATTCAGCTATGATTTGTTAATTTGTTATTCTAATGCATTCTTGGATTTTAATTGAATTTAGTCAAATCTACACAGCGAATTTTTGTTCTTTATTATATCTAGTTATAGTGATTGCAAATGGTAAATATTAACATAACGGTGCTGGGGAAAGTATTAAAAATGTAATGAAATTCAAAGAACTGGAACTATAGAATCTACTATCTAGTAGTTGGAACTATAGATTCAAGGAACTGGGAATTGATTTGCTTCTTCTTTAATTATGTATGCTGTAGTTGGAGCTGAGGCTGATGATGATAGGATAGAGTTGCTATTGTCCCAAGTCAAAGGCAAAGATATTACCGAGCTCCTTGCATCTGGAAGGGAGAAGTTGGCTTCAGTTCCTTCAGGTGGTAGTGCTGCTGTTGCTGCTCCTACATCTGGTAGTGTTGGTGGCAGTGCTGCACCGGCAGCTGAGGCCAAGAAAGAGGAGAAGGTGGAAGAGAAGGAAGAGTCTGATGATGTAATGATCGTTTCACTCACAAATTCAATACTCCTATTTGACTTCTTTCTTCTTGTGTTCTTTGCTAACATAAGTTGCCTTTTGAATCTTGATACAGGATATGGGTTTCAGCCTCTTTGATTAAGCCAGTAGTGCAGCTATTAAGTCTTCTCTTTTGCAGTTACTTTTGTTTTCACTGGTACATGGTTTAGTATGGTTGTAACCCTCTGGTTGGACATTGGATTTTGATCTTTTAAGTTTGAGTTTTCTTAGGAAAAAAGTTGTTGAAGAAAATCAACAATTCAGTTGCAATTTTGAATCCTAGGATTAAAGCAAGTTATGATTTAATTGTTTGGGTTTGGATGGGAAGTTCAAAATTGATTTTATCTAAAAAATCTTTGGCAAAAGTTTATGGGAGGTGTAAATAAGCTAACTCGAGTTTGAGTAGAGTTGAGTTTGATTCACATTGTTAAATATTAGTCATGCTCGAGTTCAGTCTAGCAGTATTGAGTTCAACTTAGCTTGTTAACAGATTGAGCTTGAGCTGATTATTGGATTAGCTTTGATTGAGTTGGATTCGAGTTGTTTATGATTTATGTGTCTCAGTAATGAATTTAGAAAAATATTATCACTTGGGTTAATATAAATAGAATAGAAAATTTACTAACAATTTATTTTCTAGCTGTAACTTATTTGTGTAATAGTATCACTATTGTTTTAGAAAAAAATATTGTAATATTGTTTTTGGATTTTTTAATTCAAAAAATATTGTTTCCACTTTATTATTTTTATTATATTGTGATTTACTGTTGAGTTTAGAAGAGTGGTTTTTTCAACTCGTCTTTGAACAGTGAATTAATAAAAATAATGAACATTGTTCAAAGACGGGGAAAACAATCAGTCTTTGAATAATGTTTTTTTTAAAATTTGTTTTATTAGAAAAAAATACTATTGAAACATTGCTTGAGTAAAAAATATTATTCAAAGGTTGATTGTTTTCTTCCGTCTTTGAATAGTGATTATTATTTTTATTAATTAGAGACAAGTTGAAAGAAATTGGTTCTATGAATTTAACAATAAATCACGATATAATGGGAAATAATTGGGTGAAAATAATATTTTTTGAATTAAAACTACCGGTCACAATATTTCTATAAGTTTTCCATTGTTGATAATAAAAGATCTCTTAATTGGGATAATTATGTCACATACTAGTAGAAATTTTTTGTTTTCACAAATATTTTAGTTCCAAGAGTTAAAAGATTGAATTAAATTCCAAGAGTTAAAAGATTGAATTAAAAATTTTTGTTTAGGGGTTTAGATTTATGTGTATAAAATTTAAGTTTTATAAATTAAAGTATTAATTATTGATATCATATAAGATTAAGTTAAAAAATAAGAATAAAGTTGACTATGAATTAAACCATCTTAAAAAATGTTTTTTTTTGTATTATTCTAAGATGGTGTTTTTAGAATGTGATTAAAATAAGATGATTATGTATAAATTTTTATTCAATTGATAAAATTATATAAATTTTTATATTATTATTTAAATTTTTCTTTAATTGATAAAAAAATTATATAATTATATAATATTCAGTTAATAAAAATTATGTAAATAATATCAGGCCACATTTTAGTGGCGTTCTAAAATATTTTACCTTCGCATCTTTTTGTTTTCATTTCATGTATTTTATATTCATAATAAATAATATATTTTAAAAGGGTTTATTAAAAATTAATATTTAATGCTAACTTTAAGACTCTTTTTTATAGATCATCAATTAACCTCAATAAAACATCTCATTTAATTTTGATATTTATTATCTTCAACTTTACGTCTAAAATTTGGTTCTAAAAAGGATACTTACTAGGTTGGTATAAAGACAATGATTAATCAACTTGGTCAGTCAAAGTTCGATAATAGAAGTTAGAAAAACAAAAATTAGCTAACAAACCAGTAAAAAGCAAAGGAAAATCACACTTTCCAACTAGAAAAATTTAATGCAAATATTAGGCTAAATTAAAAAAAAATCTCAAATTATATTCGTTTCTAAAATAAATAATTAAATTTTTTGATCGAAATAAATATGTAATATTTTTTATTTAATTAAAATATATGTTTTAATTTAAAATATTTATTGTAAAAATATAAATTTAATACTTATTTTATAATTAAACATACATATTAAAACGATTGAATCAACATTTCTGCTCCCGATTACTTCTTGTTGTGTGTATCCTCATCCCTACAAGCCACATGATCTGTGTCTGATCCTAATTAAGACAAGTTCATTGTAAAAGTGTGATTTGCCTTAAAACTTAAATGCTTTAGGTGGAGCATCAAGTCTGCTTATTTTCAAACTTTTCTAATCACATCCAACTTGTATTCATGACCCTGGAAAATGGGGGATTACACTTTGAAAAGTGTTTGGGAAAAAATAAGAATATGACTGTCAAATGGTAAAACGAGTTGATTTAAGCTCCGTTCAACAATGTTTTTCTGATAGTTTTTAAAACGTCAAACAAAGAAACAATATTAAATAATATCGGTAAAAGTACGTTATCAGTTATCACTGATTTTCAATTTAATTTTCTTCCTTCTTGCCAATTACTCAAGTGAGCAAACATATAATTTACGTCACATGGTGAGTTAGAAATGAAAAGGTAGTAGAACTAGAAGTAGCCAGGAGCCAGTAGGTAGCAAAGCCTTTCAACTTTACAAGGAAACGAAAGCAAATAAAGTAAAGAAGCTTTGACTATCTAATGTTGAAAATAACATGCGCAGAACTGGAGTTCGATTGATTGTGTATATTTTTGTCTTCTTGTCTGTTAACTCCTTCGTGAACAATCAGACATCGCTTCATCTGTTCTTCAATATATATGGCTTCATCTGAATCCAAGTGCATGACACCCGTATAACATAGATGCTACACTGTAATTGTTTGTTGTACAATGAGAATTCATGGTAAAGATTCACCCTTTTCCATAAACATTCATTGTTTTTAATTTTTAAGTGGAAAATATGGTTAAGCTCGAAAGAAAAATGAAGAAAGTTGGAGGGATTTTATGTTGTTGTTTTTATCATCATATTTTTATTTTCTGCCATTAATGAATAAACAAACAAAATATAGGAAATTGTAGTCTGTAGAGAAGCAGTAGGTCGTAGTTGTGAGGGAAGAAAGGTGAAACTTCTCGTCAGTTGCATATCTAACTTTGCCTCTCTCTCTCTCTTCATTTGTTCAATTCACAATTTTCTTTTCCTCTCTCTCTTTTCCCTCCTTTTGTCTCAACCCTAATTATACCCTTTCTATTTCTCTAGATTACCAAATTTTCGGTCTTTCTTTCTTTCTTTTTCTTGCCTGGCATCTTCCAAGGAAACCCTTTTCTGGGTTCTACGTATTTCTCAGTTTCATGGGCACCCCTTTGATAGTTTCCTCTTTATCTGTTTTGGGTTTTTCGAGTTTCAACTCTTGCCAAGCTTTGCTTTCTCGTTCAAATTCTTCTTCTATGTAAAATATCTATGCATTTACAGAGTTTGATATCTTATTTATTGCTCTCGCCAGTTTTTTAGAGGTAAAGTTATTTGATTCTTTAAAGCTATGCTTTTTTTGGACTTGAAAGCTTAACCTTTTTTGCTCCTTTTAGGTGGGAAATTTTGTTGTTTGCACATGGTGGTTGGTTGTTTCTTTAATCCAAAAGACCTGATATGGGCCTGGGATTTCAGTTGAAACTCATTGTTCAAAAGCTACTAATAAACAGGGTTTCAATAAAATTCAAATATAGATTTTAGTGTTTAAGTCGGTAGTTGTATAGCTGATAGTTTTTGTTGTGCTTTAGGATTTCGGTAGCCTTAAGCTTCCTTAATTTCGAAAATGAAGGTGGGAAAAAGGGACCCTGTAGTACTTTCAGTTGCTTGCTAATTAATTACTCACACGCTTTCATGGAATTGTGCAGGACCGTTCTACTTGAATGACAGTTTTTTATGGCTTCTATTTCTCTCAAGCTTTGTGATGCATTCTGGAATTTGAATACTGTGTTCGAAATTAAAAGTGGGGTTTTGGTTGGCTATATAATCCCTGAATCGTTATGATCCAAGGTTCTCTTGAGGGATGAGTGAGGTTGTTGATACTCATTCTTTGAAATCGAGATACTTCTTCAGAAATAGGTTAGAGTAAGTTTGCAGATTATATAGTCACTCTTCTTGTTTAGTTTTTGAGTTGAATTTCAGGAAAGATGGATGTGGGGCCTAGTACTTCTGAAATTGTGGAAACCACTGATGAAATAGTTGCTGAATTGAAAATGGGAGAGCCTGGTAAGAGCTGCTATATGCGAAAATCAGGAAATAAGTATTCCATTGAGGATGACATTAACTGTCTGTTTGAAGCAGTTGACATTAGGACATCGTCTAGAGTTTCTGGTCTCTCAAGGGAAATTGGTAGAAATGCTTTATGGAAGCGTGCAATGAAAAGACCAGTTAGAGTTGGTCCTTCTCATGCTTCTGGAATTGAAATTCCTGAACCTGTGAGTTTGAAGCAGGCACTTAGAGGGTTGTCTATCTCTCAGGCATCAGAGATGGCTGCCATGAAGAAGCGGTTATCAAAACCAGCAGGTTCATCTGGGGTTTCAGAAGCAGGAACTATAAGAAGGTTGTACAGGGCTGTAGTAGTTGAAGAAAATGGATCTGGAATTCCCCTAAATGAAGGTAAAGGGAATTTAGTGAAAATCTCGCTTGTTCCTGACAAGAGTACATCCAATTCTATGGAAAAGATGCCTGAATCCATGCAAGTGTCGAACAAGGAGGTTCTAAACCAAGATTCGGGCCCTTCAGATAATGCAACAACAGAAAAGGCAACCACTAGATTTCCGGCCTCTGATCAGATTGTTCCTTTGGCCATGGAGTCAAAAAATGAAGTTTCAGAAGCACAACTTAAAGGACTTAATTCTATAGATTCTTCCACTGTTAATCATGCTGTCGAGGACGCCGTGGAAATTGGTTGTTCCGCTAACCCAGTTTGTGTTGAAACACCTTTGCCAGATAAGGAGCCAAAGGGAAAGTTGCTCGCTGAATCTTCTCCTCCTTCTGTTTCTAGTGCTGCTGGTAAGGTGAAGTCTGTTTGTGAAAATCAGCGTCTAATCAAGCCAGTCTTGAGGCACAGAAGCTTCATGAGGAAGAAAGCAAAAGAAGAATCAAAAGCAAAAAATGAATCGACTAGCACTGTCAGCAGTTTGAATTCCTGTAATGTTTGTTTCGTCAATGATCTCGGTCCTAGTACTAGTTATTCAGATAGCCGAACAGAGAAGCCTTCATGCAATGGAAGAAAGGAAAATATGGAAGTGTCTCAAGTTTCCAGCACTTCAAGTTGCAGCATTGAAGTTAACTCAAGCATGGTGGGTACAAGTTTCAAATCAATTTCGAGTTCAAACTGTAGTAACAAATCCAAACCATTGTTGATCAAAGTTGATGACAGATCAAGGTCAAGGGAAAAGGGAGAGTTTTCCCAGAGCTCAAAAAGTAGCATTGGGGATTATAGTAGTAGCACAATCACTAGTGAAGAAAGCAATATCAACGGTTCTAGTCGGATTTGTAGCAGACCTCACATGTCAAAAAATCTGAGGTGGGAAGCTATTCGCTCCGTTCGGAAGCAGCATGGAAGCTTGAGTTTGAATCACTTCAAGCTTCTCAAGAAGCTGGGTTGTGGGGACATTGGGACTGTTTATCTTGCTGAACTAACCGATAAAAATTGCTTATTTGCTTTGAAAGTGATGAACAATGAATTTTTGATGAGCCACAAGAAGATTCCTAGAGCACAAACAGAAAAGGAGATAATGCAAATGCTGGATCATCCTTTTCTCCCCACACTATATGCCTATTTTGCAACAGAACAACTTTCTTGTTTGGTTATGGATTATTGTCCAGGTGGAGATTTGCATATGTTAAGACTGAAGCAACCTGGCAGGAGTTTCTCTGAACAAGCAGTAAGGTAACATCTATCTCTTTAATGATGTTAGAATATGCTTCTAGTTTGTGCTGACATGAATCTTTAGTGTAAATGCTGATTATGCACAACCAGTAGGACATACAAGAAAATAGAGAAGAGTAAATGCTGTCCCGTTTTTTCTTTTTTGTGTGTGTGAAAGATCTAAGCATTTTGGTACTCATTCTTCGTGCCATTTAGTCGGTGGTAATTTCAACATAAAGCAAAAAGGAAAGGTAAAGAAGAAAAAATGGCAGTTATCGTCTCGAAAACTCATGCACCTCAGAACAGGATTGAAAAATTCCACTCAAGTCGAAGCATTTTAGATTTTAAGTGGAAACTTATAGGGAGTATATCTGAATTTTGAATTCTTAAATAAAGAATCCTTTATATCGTTTGTGTTCATGTGGATGCCATGTACTTGGTTTTGGTATTAATCAGAAGAGTATGCTAGTGATGGAGCTTAAAGTCAATTTCATAACACGATATACAAGGTTTTAATCATGATTAAGATTGTTAAAATTAGATTTGAATCAACATTATTATGGTTCACCCAAGGTTTCTTGTTGCCCTGGTTTTCTGATATTTTTCTTCCTACTTTTGCTTTTCATTCATGCAGATTTTATGGCGCTGAAGTCCTCCTTGCGTTGGAGTACCTACACATGTTTGGTGTTGTATATCGAGATCTAAAACCAGAAAATATATTGGTTAGAGAAGACGGTCACATTATGCTCACAGATTTTGACTTGTCACTCAGATGTGATGCAAGTCCAGTGCTGATTAAATCGACTTCCTCTGTTGCTGAGCCTGCAGAGAAGATGTCAAGTACGTGCTCTGAGTCCAGCTGTATTGAGCCTTTCTGCCTCAATCCATCCTTTCAAGTACCATGCTTCACTCCTAGACTTCTATCTCTTCCTTCCAAATCAAGGAGGATAAAATCCGATCTAGCTATTCAGATTCCCCCCATGCCACTGCTTGTAGTGGAGCCAACCAGTGCACGGTCAAACTCATTTGTTGGTACACATGAATACCTTGCTCCAGAAATCATCAAAGGTGAAGGTCATGGGAATGCTGTTGATTGGTGGACATTCGGAATCTTTCTGTTTGAGCTTTTGTACGGCAAAACACCCTTCAAGGGTTTGGGAAACGATGAAACACTATCCCATGTGGTGTCACATAGCCTTAGGTTTCCTAGCAACTCAATAGTTAGTTTTCATGCAAGAGATCTGATACGAGGGCTTTTAGTTAAGGAGCCTGAAAACCGGTTAGGATCACTGAAAGGAGCTGCAGAGATCAAACAACACCCTTTCTTTGAAGGCCTAAATTGGGCTCTGATACGTTGCGCGATACCACCTGAGATGCCAAGGTTCTATGAGACCGGCATCTGTGTGCCAACCCCAACTTTGCAGAAACAAGACAGCTCCAAAGTCAACGAATTGCAGGGGACTGAAGACCACACGGAGTTTGATATGTTTTAGCCAGGGCTTATCTGATGTGAGAAAAAGGAAGATCTTTTTTTGCTTCTCTTTTTAACAGTGAGTTTTCTTATCCTGGTGTATCTTAATAATTTACATATACTGTAAATCAAATTCAGATAAATGGTGACAAGTTATTACTATGATACAAATATACAGCAGAGCTAGTTGAGTCTTCAAAAAGTACAGCAACCGTCAACCATGTTAGACAGTGCTCTAAAGCTAATGTTTTTTCCCTTTATTTGAAGAAGGGGATCCAAGCCTCCTTGCATCTGAAAACTAATTCTTTGCTTTGAGGATGAGAATATATATATATATATATAATCACAAGCATACAACACCATGAAGATTGAAAGGCATTAAGACACTAACCCAACCCATTTCTTAAAGTCCAAATCCGTTACTAGCCTCATGTTTTGTCTTAAATCTTTAATCTACTTTGAAGTTTTAAGTTTTAACACAGTCCCAACTCTGTTTTTATCTAAATCCAATCCGGTTTTCCCAAGAAGGGCTTTTTATATCCACTTTTGCAGGAGTTATGAGGCCATATCTGAACAATACCACAACTAGAAGTCTAGACTGCCATCATGGCATCATCGGCAACTCCACCATATTTACCATTTTGCCACCACTCCCATTTCCTTTCTTCCAAGACCTCATCTTTTATTCCTCTCTTTCATTCAACCAAATACCCATCTCTCCAAAACCAAGAATCACCTCCATATCCCCTCCAAAAACCCACCAATTCTCCTACTTTTAGACGGCTGGTGAAAGCATCAATGGCGTCTTCAGCATCATCAGCCACAGAGACGAAACCTTTCTCTGTTCTTTTTGTTTGCTTAGGCAACATCTGCCGGAGTCCAGCTGCTGAAGGCGTCTTTAGAGATATTGTGAAAAAGAAGGGCCTCGACTCCAAGTTTAACATTGACTCAGCTGGCACTACCATGAGGTAAAAATATCTGCTTGTTTTTGATTTATGATTTTGGTAATGGAACGAATGAGTTAAGATCGGAGCTTTCTCTGATACCAAATAATTTGAAGGATAAAGATTTATTTCTTCTAGGATCCCAAACAATGTGACTGATAAGATCATAATTTTTTTCTTTAATCTTTTGACTCGAAAAGCATAATTTTTTATAAAAATTAATTAATCGTTTTCTTATTGTGAAGGGAAACTTGGCAGACCCAAGAATGAGAACAGCCTCAAAAAGGCGTGGCATTGAGATAACATCTATTTCAAGGCCAATCCGGCCATCTGATTTTAGTGATTTTGACCTTATTCTTGCAATGGACAAGCAAAATAGAGGTACCGTTCGTTGATTGGCTGTCTAATTTAGCCTGTGTTAAAGTCTTATTCTATGAGCTTAAATTGTAGATTGAAATCTTTGGTATGTTCTCACATTTGGTTGCTCATTTTCACTTATGCAACAAATAGTGTTAGTCATCTGTGTACTGATAGTTACTTTTATTACGTGCAGAGGATATATTAGAGGCTCAGTAGGTGGAAATCCAGCAACAAACTTCCTGCTGATGCGCATAAAAAGGTTAGTAGAATATTAAGAGTGGAGACTAATTACTATCAGTCAATTACAGGGTGGTTTTTCAATTCTGATGTTTGTATCGGTTATGCAGGTTCGACTGATGTGCTCGTATTGTAAGAAACACGACGAGACTGAAGTCCCTGATCCATACTATGGTGGACCGCAAGGTTTCGAGAAGGTAATGTATAGTGATTTTCATATTTTAAGGTAAATTGTAAACATATTGACAAGGGAATCAATTCATCATGTTTTCCCTTTGTATATTTTGGTGTCTGGGTCTACTAATGGGTTGAATTCCAGAAGGAAAAAATAATTTTGAATGTTAGAAGAGAACCTTATCTTTTTCACCTACCCTTGTTTGTCTTCTACTTTCCTGTTGCTCAGACTTGAGAATGAGTCCCTGGGAAATGTCAAGTGTGTCGAGTAATGTTATCGTACAATGCTTCCCATGTTTCGATATCTTTCTGTAATTTCTGCAATATTTTTACAATCTGCATAAACTGGCAATGCTTGTTATGTGTTGTGTTGTCAATTGTTATATAACAGGTTTTAGATTTACTTGAAGACGCTTGTGAGTCGTTACTGGACACCATCTTGGCTGAAAAACAGCAACATTCATAGTTCCAAAGTTCCTACTCTGAAAACAGCAACATTCATTGTTCCTAAGTTCCTACTCTAAACCTCATTATAGGCCTTCGTCATCATGTGTACGTTCCTACTCGAAACCTCATTATAGGCCTTCGTCATCATGTGTTTTAGAAGGAATTTCCATTGGTGTTTGCATGCATTCAACTGTTTCTTTATTTTGCTGTATCGATGAAATAATTTCTGTTAACATATATTACATCAGAAATTATCCTACTTCTCTCTACGTATCAGTTGTCTTTCCTTTTCCAGGTGATGAATCAGTTTAAAAAGGCCACCTTTAGAAAGCAGAGATTTTATGATGATAAGATAATAAGATCAAATGTCAAATAAACTTCCCAAATTCCATGAAATGATTTATTTTGATCATCCAGATACTTCAAATGATCGACTGAACCTAAAATGGACATTTAAATTTGACCGTCTCGGTTTGTAGGTTCGATTCTGATCCATTGAATTATATTTCCCTGTTACTATCAAAGGCAAGCCGTGCAACCCAGACTCAGAATTATCGTTGTCATTAGTCGATCAGCCATTAATGGTTGTTTCGAGTTCTCATAAGCGAAAAGCTGGCAGAAAGAAGTTCAAAGAGACTCGTCATCCAATATTTAGAGGTGTACGTCAAAAGAGGGGATAAATGGGTGTCTGAAATTCGTGAACCATGCAAGAAATCAAGGATTTGGTTGGGAACTTTCCTTATCCCTGAAATGGTAGCTAGGGCTTACGACGTTGCCGTTTTATCCCTCAGAGGCAAATCCGCCGTTCTTAATTTCCCGGACTCGGCTTCGGTCCTCCCTGGTGCCAAGTCTTGTTCCCCTAAGGATATACAATTCGCTGCTTTTGCAGCTGCCGACACATTTAAACCAAAGACGTCAATAAGTACTACAAATATTGGTCATCAACCGGTGGGACGCTTGTCATCTAGCCGAGTTTCCGATGAGAATGATGAAGAAAACAGGGTTTTAGATCATAGTTGGAACTTGGACACTACAGATGTTAATGGTCATTACGAGTTCATGGACGAGGAGGCATTGTTTAATATGAAAAACATATTTTCATTTCCATAGCCATAGCCATAGGCATCCACATATTTCAGCAATTCCGAGGAAAGCTTAACAAAGTAAATCCAATTCAAAAACCAATACATCATGCATATTTGATAACAAGACTGTCGTGTTGCTGGCTTTCATTAGGATTCATGTTATAATACATGTTTCAACAGATTAAAGGCATAATCATGTCATGTGTACAAAATGTTATATCTGATAAAATAATATATTTTTGAATTTTTAGCATAAGCCCACTTGGACCATCATTTGTCTGTTCTTTTCTCAGTGGAATATCACTTTCCTAGATTCTTCATGTTTCCCTTCACTATTACTCAATCCTCTGATATGATCATGGTTCATGCTGATGGGTCCTCATCCCACATGCTCATTGCCGGTTCACTTTCTTATTCTAACCTTCTGACAATAAACAGGAGGAGCAATCTTGATGAAAATTCTAATACTTTTATGAACTTCTTGGTGACATGTTGAGAATTATTATGGTAATGGAAGGCATGTGATATGCATATCAATAATTGAAATTAAGATAACTGGGGAATCGACAGAAATGCCAGAAAGCCATAACACAGACAGAAAACATAGAGATGCACACAAAAACAGAAATTAAGCATAACAAACACTCAAATTCCTAGGTAAACTTATTCCTTTTGGGGGGGTTTATTGTTGAAAGATGTCTTCCCAAGAGGATCATGCTGGAGATTTTGCTGCAACAGATGGAAAATCAAGCACCACAAACTTATCAATGGCTGCAACAAAAGTTGCAGAGAATTCAATATGACTGGGATGGCTGGTAAATGCAGTGTAATCTTCTTTCTTTTCGAATGTCATCAAGAAGGCATGAGTGAATCCTTGTCTAAGCATCTCTGGACTTTCTATGTCTTGTCCCCTGTTAGAACAGTTCATGTTTCCAGTGTTTCAGTTCTTGATACAAACTTCCTAATCAAATTTAAAGGACAAAAACACTTCAAAAGTGATAATTATAATAAAAAAACTCACCATTCAAAGGACTTGACAGCATCAACCTCAGAGACCAGCTTTTCCATACCTTTCAAAACATCTTTCTCGTCTACACCTTCCTTGAACTTCACAACAACAAGATGCTTAAACCCTGCCATTATTACACACTCCAAAGAAAATTCAAGCTTTGAGGGTTTATAAAACGTTTGAGCAGCTAACCCCAGAAAACCACACAGATTTATACACAAACCCCCAGAGTTATTTTGGTGTCAACTTCAACAGTCTCACCCACAAATTTTCACCGTTTGTATTACCAACCATGAGCTGAAAGAGATTAGACTATTCAGTCTCTCCTTTGTGAGACAAGATCTGCATTTCAATATATGGAGAGGTACCGATTTGCATGGGCGGTGAGACCCACTGGTCAGCCATTTTCTTTGCTGTACCACACAGTAAAAAATTGTCCATAGCTCGTTGTCAGCTTTGCCTCCCTTTTGCTTTTGCACATGAAGTGTTGGTCATGACTCATAATAGTTCCATTTAACTTGTTCTTTCTTGAAATTTGAGATCTTATGTCACCTGTTTCTCTCAGACATTATTGTCACATGACACAACCTCTTTTCTCTTTTTTCATAACCATGAACACATGGTGTTCATGGTTATACTATATATTTTTCTCAGCAGAGTTACACTATATATACATGTGTTTTTTTTTTAATTTGCATATTTAATATCCATACTTAAATCCAAATAATGTAAATTTAAACATATTGCTTAAGTAGTGTCATTTCAATGACCCTTCTTTTTCAATATGGATAGTGAAACTGATTGTTCTGTTCTTTCTATCAGAATTCTACAACACAATGTTTATTGTTGGACTTTTCTCCATGTCCTTCCCAAGGTTCAAATTTGTTCAAACTTCACTTCACCATACTCATCTTTAAGGAATCTTTCGTTTTTTTTCCCTTGCAAAGTATGATGCACGATGAAAGCAAAGTTGGGTCATATCAGCAATCAAAAATGGATGATTAACTAAGAATACCCTTTCCTTCCATATTGATTAGAATCCATACATTTCTTTTCTATTTGCAGATACTTGATTAGTCAATTCAAAAGGGCTTGTTTCAGATCTCAGCTAAAGAAAATACCAGAAATTAAACGACAAAGTTTCTGCAAAACATGTCTAAGCTAGCTTGTATGTTTTTGAACACTGGCCGGTGATGACTGATGATATGTTCTTCTGTTTGCTTGCATGATTTAGTCTTCCTCCACCGTGGTTTATAAGAGAAACGTGGATCAGCCTCAGCCTTTGTATAAATTATGCTTGATAAATACAATTCAAAGTTATCTACCTAAAAGAAAGAACAAAATATTTCCAGGTAATTAAAATGATGATATGTTCTTCTGTTTGCTAGTGTTCCTGTTTGTTTCTAAGGCTACTACTGCCTTGTCCTTGTCTGTCAAAATATATTCATATCTGAGATATTTACATATAAATATGAAATTTATTCATTTAGTGAAAGGTGTTTTAACTCGAATCATATTTAAAATAAGAATATACGGTCGAGGTTGGCTGACCGACATGCCTGCCCTCGTGCAAGGAATAAATACAAGGGTGCACGGGTACTGTCAGAGGTGTTGGCCTAAAAACCCTGAATTATTATTACAAAAAGCCTGGTACAGTCAAAACTTGGATGAATTCAGAGGCATCGTCATCCCCAGTGTACCATCTGAGGTTTGAAAGGGATAGTGGGTTCATTAGCAACAAAAGGGTCTCATACATGATGGGTGCCCACTGCCCTTGCCCTTGCCCTTGCCCTTGCCCATGCTTTGTAATTGTAAACCCCACTTTATGAAAAACAAGTATCTGAAAAATCTTCTGCCCCTAATCATACCTCCTACAACATTCGAACAGCCTGCAAATTATCTGATTCCACCACCAGGGAATTGGCATTCAAGCTGGCAATACACCGTAAACCTTCATGTATCCCCCCATGACTCAGCTTCAAGGATAGAACATATGCCAATAAATTTAGACTATCCTAAAACTCACTGTCCATATTCATCTCGAATGACACCCCCACACGAAGTGACTCCATCCGACAAATTACAAGCCCCATTAGCGTTCACCTTCCACACTCCCCAAGCATGTGGTGACCATGACAAGGAATGGCGTTGTGTTGCAGATGCCATATTTGGTTGTGAGGCTTCAGAGTCCAATTCCCCGCATAATAACCTTTCACTGCAGCCTAAAACAGTGTTGCGTTCCAATAACATCAGGCTCAAACGTTCTTTGAGTCCTAAATAACCATAGGTTCCTAAATCAACCAATTACCACCATTATCTCGAAGTACACCTCGGTTCCAGTTTTGGGTTTGCGGTGTCTGGACCTGTTTTCTGGCCCAGATAACTGCCAATAAAATGCACCAAGTCTGCCTTTTGGGATCGATGCTGTTTGTGCAAACAATTTGTATCAAGTCTCGATTGTGTATCAATGATTATTAGTGTTAGATATGTTTCTAGTTCTATATATTATGTTTTTTTTTCATTGCTTGTGTAATTTTTTTGCTGGTTTTATTGAATAATGCTTAAACATAATAAAATAAGAAAACAAATTTATAAGCAAAAATCATCTTGGTTAAAGGAACGATTGTTGTTTCTGGAGGTCACGAGTTTGATTACAATATTGTCAGTACAATGATTGAGCGATCAATGTACTAGAGTATACTCTAAAACATATACTACTGTAATCACCGTAGCTTAGCTGATTCAAGAAAAATATAAAAATTAAAGTAGTTAATCAAATTAGTCATCTATTTCTCCTAAAATCATCGAAGAACACAAACTAGTGATTAAAGGATAAAAATTAGTTTAATTAATTTTCATTATTTTAAAAACAAATAAAATCTTAACTCATAATTGAACTATAGAAAAAAATTGTGTGCTAAGTCCCTTTCCATCGCTATTGTATCTTTGTGTTGATTGCATGTTAAATATTTTTTCTATATAAACTTCCCTGTTAAATGTCTCTATGAAATGAATGTAAATATTTTTTTTTCTGTGTCAAACTTAAAATGTCAACTTTGTCGGAGTTGGTAAACTTCCATGGATAAGGATTTGTTGGGCAGAGGGTGGAACTGTAACATCAACATTTAGGTAGATTTATTTTCAAATTTTTAAAATTTTTAAATTTTAAATTCTTAAATTATAAACCTCGAACTCCGAAATTTAAAAGGTATTATTAACGTGACATAGGTTTGAGATCAAGTGTGAAATAAAAAAAGTTCAATCTTACTGTTAGAAACTGATTTGATTCTTCTCTCGTGTTTCAAAGCTTGTTTGGATGACTTAGATGATAATTCTTAATAGGTTGTCTACTTATGACAGATTGATTTATATAGATATTATTGTTGAGGCTTTCTGCTTGTTCTGTGATTCGAATTTAAAAAGTAAGAATTACTGTAATTCGAATTTAAAATGTATGAATTATCTTTTCATTAAATGTTCTTTCTTTGTTGGTATTTGAGTTTCTTTGCTTAGACTTTGCAATGTGAAACGATCAATTATGCACTGGAATGATAAGCTATAGTGAACTATTGTTATTTACGTATTAAAGCTGGTTTGGAATGTTTTCTTGTATTGTATTTAGGAATAAAAAATTATAGATATCATAAAAAAAGTTGTTAAAGTACGAATCGTCTAATCCAAGTGTTTAAAGGAATGATTATTATTCTTAAAGATCACGAATTTGAGCACTAGTGATGTCAGTAGGGTGATTGAGCGATCAATGTCAAACGGTGAAGATTATATTCTAAAATAAAATAAAACCTACCATTCAAGTTCTGCAACTCAAAATCTAAAATAATTCACAGTTCAAGTTACTTTATTTTTCCTCTTATGATCAAAGAATTAATTATCCCTTTTCAAGTGCAAAGGGGGAAATTAAAGCAAATAAGCAATTCATGGACAAGACTCAGCTTCTTATATGTTCTTACAGGCATAGATCAACAATGAGAATTCCACTCTATCTTCATCTTTCTGAACCAACTTCTCCTCTAACCAAAGCCGGCTATCCAGTTCACTTCTTGTCCTAAACATGAAAATGGCTGAACCGGCGGACGGATTGAAGAACCAGTCATGCATATCCCACATCAAATCAACTAACAACCCATCAACGAAGATCGTCTGGTTTCCTCTGAAATTCCATTGCAGTCTCTTAACCCGAATCACCGTCTTGTCATCGATGCAAACCGATAAAACCGGATGTTTTACGCCTTCATGTTCTTCCCTACATCTTATCAAAATGTTATGTGGTGTGCCTGTTTCGTTGAATTGAGCCTTTGTGGAATAAAGGGATTTGCCCGAACAATGTTCTTGTCGAGAAATGAGAGAGATTTTAGCGACTGGGATTGTAGTTTTGAACTTGTTGATTTCTTCTTCAGCCATATCACCTAGCATAAGTCCTATCTCTGAATCAACCATGATTATGACGTAGAATCCATTAACCGGCTCCGGTCCTGCGTTATACTTAGCATCTGAAAGATCCCAAAAGATTTCGATCTTTGAGTCATCCGATTCAACCGCTTTGTTACCTTTCATCTTCCTGAAGAACCTCAGATTGGTGTTGAGCTTGAAACACGGTGAAGGGTCATCGTTGATGTTTATGCTTAGGCTTTGACCGGTCTGATTCTTGCACCAAGTGAGTTTGATGAAGAACTGGTTCTGGGTTGAGAGAATGAGCTTGTAAATGGCAACGACGGCATTCTGGACTGAAGGGACTAAGCTCGGAGCCGGAGAGATTGAAGCTTTGTTTGAAAAGGTAGGACGTGGAGCTTGAGAAACATTTACTGCGTTTTCACTAAAACAAGAAACGATGTCTCTCATGTTGCTGCTATAGAACAAAACATTAAAGATTGTTATGTTGGATCAAAGTTGGTTTCTTTAGAGGGATTCACGAGAGAGAATGCAAGATCTGAAGATTTGGAGAGATGGGTTTCTCTTTTGGCATGTCATACATATATATATATATATATGAATGAGTATGTTAGAAAACTGGACAAGGTTGGTGCTTTTGAACTGTCTTTCCCCTGCTTTGGATATTTCTAAAGAAGAAATTTTTGTCATGCAAATAACTGGAAGACAGGCAGCAGCAAGAAATTCAGGCTATCTGACCAGTGACCAATAAACATTAAATATGAATGTATGTAAAATTATGAGACAAATTGTATAAAAATAATTAAATGGACGTAAAATATTATTTCGTGGAAATTAAAATTTTGTATAAGCTCATTAATTTTAGTATCAAGAGATTTAATTTAAGGTATAATTTTAAGGGTTTAAAATCTAGAGCGATTAAAATTTAAGGTTTAGAGTTTATATGATAAAATATAATATCTTACCACATTACCATAAACTAAATTAAAAAAAAATTAATACAATATTTATAAATATACAGTAAAAATGTAATGAAATTCATTTAAAGAGTAAGTTAAGGTTTTCTAACTACAGACTTTGTAGAACATAAATATGAGTAAAGCTGAAGCTTATTTGGTGTGGATTAAAGTGACTTGAAGATTACAACTTATGATTTGAGTGCTTTAAAAATGTTTAAAGGAAGTACTGAAAAAGAAGAAAAAAAAAACATACATGTGGTTGGGGTTTTAAAATACTAAGGTCGAACTAAATATAACCTTATCCATAACTGGGTGATCTAAATATAACATCACCTATAATTAAATGATCAAAAATGTAATTTTTAATAATTGACTCAAATATAATTTTTCTCAAAACTGAGTGATCTTTATTATAATTTACCCATAAAATTTCATCGAACGAGATGGAGCCAAACAAACAGTTACAATAACGTGGTGGTCAAGCCACTTTTATAGGATCCTTGACCATTTTTGTTTGGAATTAAGATATAGTTTGACTGGTGTTAAGGTTAGAGACAGGTAGAACTAGAGCACATGAATATTGGAGGTAGCTTATAAGCTTTCCTAATTGACTTTGCAATTGCATACGTGTTTTATTTAAAAAAAAAAACACGTTGGTTACAATGGCGGATCTAAAAATTTTTTTGAGGGTGGGCACTTTCTACAGTGCTAAAGGGAGAACACCACTTTTTCTTGGCGTTCTCCATTTTAAACTAATTACCTACTCTATAGGTAATTATATCATCATCTAAGAAGTCAATTTATTGATAAATTACTTAGGGTGGGCACCAATTATATTCAGAGTGGACACTATTATATAAAATAAATATTTAACAAGTCAAATTTCAATTTCAATCACTAAGTAATAGATCCGCCACTGGCTGGTTGAACTAATCCACCTCATGGCTTAATATATATGAATCTGGTATGCAGTTTGGTAGTTTCCAGGAAACTGTTGGCAGTCCATATCAATGAAAATACTGCAAATTATATGTCCATTTCTTGCATCAAGATTTTGTCTCATTCCCATACCTATATAGATCTTGCTTTCTGGGAGAAAAGATATATCAACTTGGTCACGTTTCCTACATGTTAGTGTACAAAAAACCATATTCTCAAATCTATGCAGTCCATGCTTAAAATCTTATACAAAGATTGAAATGAACTTTAATCATCAGACAAGTTACTTCGAAAACAATGATTCCTTCGGTTCGGTCTGATCTTCATACCATTTCACATTACATTGAAAGATTCAAGAACATAACCCCCTTTCTATACCGATAGAAAAACAAACGGTACGAGAACGAGACAGAGAAGCTTGACAGTGAAATTCAGGAGCATAGACATTCATAGTTCATATGCGAGATGATTCATCATCCACTGAACCTTAAGGTAACTCTGCTTTCACTTTTTCCTTATAGGAGATCTGCTTGTCGCAATATGTATGAACTTAAGCAAAGAGGGGAATTGATGCAGTTAGGTAGGACAAAGTGTACTGACCTGGGGTTGTCGTCCTTTACTTTTGCAATTATCTCCAAAATAAGGCAACCCTTCATTTTTTCTTTCCGTGAGCCCCAAAGCTCTACAAGCCTACTAGAAAATGACACAAACATGAAATAAATTGTCTAGTACCAGGTGAGTCCTTGTTGCAGGCAACTGGAAAGCACTTCAGATGAATCAGAGAGAGATAATCTCAACCAGCTTTCTTCCAATCCTAACCATTGTTTGTTAGCATGTCTTTCACTATACACTACCTTACAAGACTGAAACTTTTAAAGGTAATCACAGACTCTAAAAAAGCTAAGGCTAGCTTTAGTCTCAATACTACACTAGTAACAAATTTCACTAGATTCTCAAGTTCAACCACCTTGGTTGATATGATATGAAATGAGAACAGCGTGTGTGTGTTTTCATTACAAAATAAACTGCAACTTAGAAAACCAGAAGACTGAATTGCAAAACAAATCAAACCGAGAACTCCTTTAGTCCAAGCTTCAGAAACTTACAGAACCAAAAGACTAATACTGCAATATCTATCATAATTCTTTAAACCCCACACAAAGAATTATATTTAAAATTATGCTAATTATACAAATATACAAAATACAAGTTCTTGAGCACCTAATTATCTTTTATGGCACAATGATCCACTAAAACTTCTAAATAAATGACCAAGCTTTAAAATCAAGTACACCATCCTCATTCCTCAGAGATAAACACTTAGAATACCGCATTAGCCAAATTTTAGGAAATCGAATTCAAATTTCTTGAAGTATGGGTGCATTAACAACTGCTGTTTTCTAGAACTATTCTCATAATTGGTTTTAACATGCAAAGATGCAAAGAATAGACATAAACAGTGGGAACAGCAACATATATTTCATTTTTATGGAACAATTTGAAGCATTATCACTATTCATCAACATAACTGTAAGAGTAGTCAAAGCTGGCTGCCATGATGGATTTTTTCTCTGACTATTCAGATGATAGTGAATCATTGATACAAACCTTTAGCAAAGGAACCATCCAATGAATTATATTATAATCATCACAAACTTTGGAGAAGAATTACAAGAGTTGCTCAAAACTGCCGACCAAGTAAACATGGGTAAATCAACACATTCAGCAATTGATCAATAGAAAAGCTGAGTTCTGAGTTCCGAAATGAAGTAAGCCACATCACTGGATTGAGAGGAATAATCCCAACCTCTACAAAAGGTTGCTACTAGATGGGAGTGATATAATTAGCAAATCGACCTGCAGTCCGCAAAAACAACTATCATAGATTAAAGTCAGACACATCTATACACATAACTAACAACAATTTTCATTACGTGCAAAATGATTTGAAAACAATGACACTATTTATCATCTAGACAGTAAAAGCATAGATTATCCAACCTTTAACCTTTTTGCTTCTAGGAAATGCTAGCTGTCTACCTTTGACAACAGTTGCCTTACCAGACTTAAAATTTTCATTTCCCTCACCAGATTAGAAACATGAGGAGATGAAATGCCTCCCAATTACAATAAAGGTTCTGAATAAACCAACCAGGTATCTTCTAGTTTAACAATAGTTCCACAAAAAGATTAATCCAAACTCCAAAGAACAAATTTTTGAATGCACTGCCCTCATTACTTCTAAACTGCTAAGAGGCTGAGCTAGTGAGCTCTGGAATATATGACCCATTGTTTAAATTTTTATAGGGTTCCATCGATGAAAACTGCTGGCGACTGCTTAGTGTCTTAAAGTACATAAGCATGTAAGCAAAAACTGCTACCTGATTCTAAACAATTTAGTTCGGATCATCAAGTTTTCGGATTACAATATCTAATCCAATCGAATCATGTTCACTAAGCAACCAAGATGTATAAAACCGAGTGCCTAAACCGAAAAAATGTGAGGAAAGAAAAGTGGAGATACCTTATGCACAAGTATTGGAATCACGAGGAAGCTTGGAAACAAGGCAAGCAGATGCAACCGCACTGTGACTCGGTTGGAGAGATCTTAATTCTCGTCGAACCAACCTTCAATAAATAACCCTAAAGAAACCAAAAATTAAACAACACATACAGGAACGAGAGGGACCCATTATTCTATCAACAAATAAACATAAAAAAGGAGTCAAAAAAAATGTACCGAGAAAGAGAGGAAGGAGAAGTCCGGGTCTGATGAAGATTGAAACTGGATCGAAGTGAAGGATTTGGAACTGGAAACGGGATTTTGGTTGTTGCCGTTCGGAAAATTGGACGAATAAAAGGAGATCATGATGCCATTGTACCTGCCATTTCTTTCCTCTCACACTTGGAATTTGGAACCCAGAGAGATCATGAAAAGCCTCTGCAAAACCCCGGTTCCTAGTAAACCAGTGAATTCGGCCGTTGCTTTGTTTGGTTCATGGGGCTCGGCTTCACACACCGGTAGGGGTATAAAGGAACCGAGTTTGAATCGAGTCCGTATTCGTTTATTTATTTTTGAAGGTGCTCAAATTCTGTTTGTGTTCGTTTAAGTTTTTAATGGTATGTTCGAGCTCGATTCGTTTATTTATTGTCGTGTTTGGGATTGGTTCATTTAACGTTCACGAACATGTTCATTTATATGCTTGATAAATTATTCATTAAGCGTTCGCGAATGAGTTCGTTTGTATACATTCATCAACTTGTCCGTTTAGCGTTCACAAACATGTTCGTTTAGTGTTCATGAACATGTTTGTTTAGCATTCGTGAACATGTCCGTTTAACGCTCGTGAACATGCTCGTTTATGATTTCTATAATTTTAATTAAACAAACATACATGAATTAAATAAAATAAAATTAATTAGCTTAAATATTCATTTAAAAACATAAATATATAACATACCAAAACAACAAAATAAAAACATAAACAATGTTTATTTTTAAAGAGATTTGAAAGAGGAGTGTGGTTGCAGGAAATTAAGGAAAAAGGGTGATTGGGTTCTAATATAGTTTATATACTTTGAATTTAGGGTTATTAACGAACATAAACGAGCTAATAAACGACATAAACGAGTTTATAAATGAGTATATAAACGCACATAAACAAGCCTATAAACAAGTATATAAACGAGCTTATAAACGAACATAAACGAGTTTGTTCATGAACATAAACGAGCTGAGCATACTTATGTTCGTGTTCGTTCGTTTATTAATCGAACATAAAATATTTATACATATTTGTTTATTTAACTTAATAAACGAATATAAACGAACATTATACGAATAACTTATCGCACACTAGATCATAAAGTCCACCAAAACAATCCCATTTGATCCTCACAATGTTTATTTTTAAAATTACGTTCTACACGTTATAATCGATTTTTTTGGGATCAGATAAAAAAATTAAAAATTAATTTATTTAATAATTAATAAAAATCAGTTAATAAAATATTGAAAGTTTGATTTGATCAAATCGATGGATTAAATACCCTTAGACTTTTCAAAGTTGCTTTTATTTGTATTTTAATTAATCCTTGATTTGGACATGTTTCTGGGTTTGTTATTCACAAAAAAAATTCCTCGTTCATGCAATTTCCTAGTAAACCTGCAACGACCCGACTGATGGAACAGACTATAGACGGGTCAAACATCTGACCGTCTCCTTGCCTTCTGGAAAACTATAAGTAATTCATCTTCGTCAATGGATCCACTGCATCTGCACTCACAAAGATCTTAGCCATATGGGAAAACAGAAAGAATAATGTTTTTTAAAAATATTTTTTTTATATTTTAAATTTTATTTGAGAAATTGATATTTTATTTCATATTAAAAGGTAAGATGATTTTATAAAATTGGAAAATAATAATAGTTAAAATTGAGATCTTGAAATCAAATACGTAAAAAAATAAAATATACTTTAAACAAAAAATAAAAAGTTAAATTTATTAATCAATCAAACAGTTAAAAATATTATATTAATTTTTTTATATAAATTTAAATTTTAATATTTAGGCCGTAAACCTGTTGTATTCTCATTTGTTGCTTACGTGGCAAAACCCTTTTCACCTTCCAATCAATTTTGGCCACGTCACTACAGCACCGAAGATATCCATTTATTTCTCTTTAATTTCTATATTGTTTCGTAGCTATGGAAACATAAATACTTTAGCTTTTTTCTATTTTTATTTTTGGTGTTTGTCTCTGTTGCTATTCATTTTTCTCGGAAAATTTTAGCAAAAGCTTTGCAAGATGTGAAAGGAAAGGGAAAGTTTGAGGATATCTTGTTTTGACCCCAAAAATGGCTTCTTTGTACTGCAATAACCAGGAAAGAGATTCTCTCTCTACTAACGCACGCTATGGAAGATCGTGTTCCAAAGCTCAAGCTTGTCTCCAAAAGATTCTTCATTTAATTTCTACTGTCCCACCGCCCGGTGAAAATAACTCAAACCTGCTCAAGAAAACAGGGTTTGATATTGATTTGAACTTAAGTTTGGGTTCTTTTCTCGACGATGGTGATGAGAGTGAAGAAAAATCCGACTGTGTAGCTGAGAATAGCTTCATTGAAGACAAAACAGCTACCGATGCTTCTTCTGAAGTCACGGATGTTCTAAAAAGCGAAGAGGTCAATAGGGGCACTGGCGGCGAAGTTAAAACGGCTGCGTCAGAGGAGGAGGCGTTTAATGATTCATTGGGTTTGCTAATAGAAGCGGCGGAAATGATTGCATACATGGATTATTGTATGAATGGTAAGGAAAAGGATGTCGAAGAGGTAGAAAAAAGTGGCGGCGGCGGGTCAATGGAAAGGGATAAAGACGGTTCCGTTAACGTTGGAGTAGAAGGGCTCGTGGAAATTGAGGATACGGCGGCGCCGGTGATTCGATCAAAGAGAGGTCGTAGTCGGGTTTTGCCACTGAGGTATAGAGACTCGGTTTTGGAGCCGTGGATGAAGCGACCACAGAGATCCACCGCTGCCGTAGTGGTTTCGAAGAAGAAACGAAAACCGAGGTAAAATAATAAAATAATAAATAAACGGAAAAAGGAGTAAAAGTGAAATTTCTTTTTGACCTTTTACGTACAACTTAGGAGGAGTTATAGTTTGCTTTTGGTAAAAATGAGATTTGATATCAATGGTGTGGTGTTTATGTAATTTGACGATAGTTTTTGTTCTCGGTTTAGGCGTTTAGCAATATTGATCGGAATCGGATATGTAATTATGCTCTCGTAATTTTTGTTTTTCTAATGGATATTATTTTGAAATTAAAATATTTAAATTAATATTTTATTATACTTTTTTTTTATATTTGACTAAGAGATTAATCGGTTTAATATAATTATGATTTGTAAGATAATTTTTCAACCAAGTATAAAGTGAGATTAGATATAATGATTACTTAGGAAATGAATAAAAACTTTTGAAAGTTATTACTATTGATTACGTGGATAATCAATCAATCTAATCCTAATTTCCCTAGAATATCGATTTACACTCAACTTAAAGCGTTGTATTTTCATAATAAATAAAATTATAAAAAAATATTATACAATTCTTTAAATTTTAAAATTTTAAAATTAAAAGTCAAAATATTTAAAAATAAATTTATTAATTAATCAAATAAATATATTTATATTATTTTTTATTATATAAATTTAAATCTCAACATTTATATAAATATATTATTTCATCTGACACTAAAAACTTGCTTCAATTAAAAACACAAATATTTCATAATAATTTAAAGATTAATAATGTCAATGCAGACGAGAATTAAAACAAACATTACAACAAGTCTTCAAACTTGAAATACCTCGCTAAGAATTGTCTACCAAAACAGATGTGTTTCTTCCACCAAAATTAATCTCATAAACCCAACCTCATTTGCCTCCATGCTTGGCCTTCTTGTGAGATTCTAGACCACCCTCAGACCCAAAAGACCTGTTCACAGAAACATACAAGGGGTGAGTTAAGCAACAAACTCAGTAAAATTCGAAGCCATTCTAAAAGTTACAAGATAATGTACTTGCTACAAGATCCACAAGAGAATTGACCACCAGACTTGGGCGTCTTGGCTGAATTCTTCCCAGACTGCTTTGCTGGGTGAGGTGTTGCTGGGTGTCCACCCTTTTTACCATCTGCAATTGAAAAGGGCAATAATCAGAATCTAGTAAAGAAACAAATAGGCTAATCACTATCAAAATTATGATGTGGCAGAAATGTTATATGATACTGCAGACTTTCAAGTGATAAAGAATGACCTGTCTTCTGAGGAGTAACTGCAGGTTTAGCCTTTTTTGAAGAAGGGGTTGCAGTTTCTGAAGGTCTCTTCTTGCTTGACTCAACCTAAAAAACACAACACACAGAGTACAATTAAGGGAACAGGACAGCTTCAACAACTTAAAACTTGATTAGATGTCTGCCAAAGATACCTTCTTAGGTGTCTCTTCAGCCTCATCATCTGAACTATCATCCATAGACATCTGTTCACATACCAAGGACACAGTCACACTGATATCATAATCAGAGCCAAAGACCGCTCACAATAAATAAAAATAAGACATTAATTACAAAAATGAATCAATTAAAATTTCAAGCCATATCATGAATAGAAACCTCTTCCTCTTCCTCCTCATCCTCAGAATCATCCTCATCCTCATCCACAGGTCTCTTCTTGCTTGACTCAACCTAAAACAGAAGGCACAGTACAATTATGGAAACATGTCCACTTCAACAACTCAGAATTTCATTAGATGTCTGCCAAAGATACCTTCTTAGGTGTCTCTTCATCCTCATCATCTGTACTATCCATAGACATCTGTTCACATACCACAGACACGGATATCATAATCAGAACCAAAGACCACTCACCATAAATAAAAATTAAGACATTAATTACCAAAAAAAAAGAAACAATTAAAATTTCAAGCCATGTTGTGAATAGAAACCTCATCAGACTCATCTTCATCTTCAGAACCACTATCATCATCAGTTTTCTTGCTAGGTTCTGCTATCATCACAGCTTGTTTAACAGCCTCTGGTTTCCCAACATTAGTTTTGGCTGCTTTTGAATCTTTGTTGGCTTTTCCTGTTTAAACAGTTGAAATAGAAAACAATCAACCCTCCAACCATTGATATAAATATAAGTACAAAAAGAGAAATTACCATTTTCAGCAGCAGCCAGTGGAATCTCCTCCTCATCGCTACTTTCTTCATCACTAGATATGTCTGTAAATGAAAAGAACACATGAGATATACTTAATGGAAATGTGAAAACGCACATAATATAAATTTATTTGAGGCCTCACCAAAATCATCAGTGGCAACAGAACAGAGCAGAGATCATAAGAGTCAAGGAGGCCCAAGATTAAACAAGATAACTTCACATTCATTTCAAAACAAAAGCGTGGAAAATAAAAAAATAAATGTATTGCTATTATTAATAATAAAAGGATATCCTTCCTCCGGCATGTAAGATTTGTAACCAAGGAAGTAGACACTCCCATTTTTCCAGTTGTGAGAAAGCTCAAACTCTTGGTTAAATACTAAATCAAAAGATAACTGTGGGCAATTCGGGTGAGAAAGAGTTCCAAGAACGAGCTTCTTCCCATTAGCATTCAAATAGAGCGGAACAGATTCTGCCTTGTTCTTTGACTCACCAAGTGATGCCTATAACACGAGCATCAACATTTAGAAAATAAACATATATATACATATATATGAAATATCAACTCCTTTAACCAAATAACTCCGAAGTCCGAACCTGGGAAAGATGGATGACATACTCAGCACCAGGGTCAGCTTTGATAGGCTTTCCAGCCTTTACTTCAATACCTAATAGTGAGAAAAAAGTCTTATTTATCTATTTAACAAAATCCCACAACCATTGAATCAAACAATAATTCTTGAACTAACAAGATGCATAATACTAACTCAAGAAATTTCAAAGCAATACAAAACATGCATTACAGTAATACAGTGTAAAATAAGAGTTAAAATCCAAAGAAAATGTTATACAACCTTGGTACAAGAAAGATGGGGGAACAAAGATCAAAACTTCTTAAAAGTAATTATTAGATTTTAAAACCGACGAAGCATGAACAGATAAATAGAGTAAGGAAAATAGTAAAAAGAATATTTAAATAAGAGTTCATAGAGAACACACAAGAGATATAAAAGGAAAAGTTCAACCCATAAGAAAGAGAGGTAAGAAGCTTACCCCAGAACTCCATAGAGAAGAGGCTTAGGGTTTTGGAAGCAGAAGATACCTAGGGTTTTAGAAAGAGACGCTACAATAGAGTACAACTCTTTCTGAAGAGGCGTATACGAATGGGGAGTTTAGATGAATATATAAGTAAATTGCCGCCCGATTGTGTTGATTCTAATTTTAGGGTTTCCTTTTAGGGTTTTGTTAGGTTTTGGAGGCTTTATTTTTTGAAGTTGGATCGAATTGATTTGGGCCTCAAGAAAAAGTCTGACTCGATCAAGACTTTAAATAACACGGGCTTAGGCCATGCAGTACTGTTCCTAGGCCATAATTCCAGCCGGCAAGCTTTTTTTTTTTTTTTTTCTTTATTCAGCTACAGTGGTTAGTAGTATTTGTTTCAGAGTATACTCTCAACCTTTCAACATACACCGCTTAATCACTGTGCTGACAGCAATGATGCTCGAATCTTTGACCTCTAGGAACAACAACCCCTTGAAATGGTGAGCTTTGGCGGGTAAACATTTTTAAATGAAAAAAATAATGGAGTGATATCAACTCTGACTCTTAATTTTTATATCCTAATCCTATACCCTAAAAAATATATCATACCCCTAATTTCTTAAACCTTAACCACAATTTTTAATCTTAAACCCTAAATCTTAAACCTTTAATTTAAAATAGAGACATGAAAAAAGGCAGACGATTTTCATACTATAGTAGATTGTTGCACCATAGCCATACATACAACATTTATTTCAAAATCCCTTCGACAAGAACTTGTAGAGTGACTCTAATAATAAAAAATAATATATTTTATTTAAATGATATAAATTTGAGTATCATATGTATACGATATTTATATGTTATTAAAAGACTATAAAAATTGAACATATATTATTTTATAATCACATTAATATATTAAAAAAATCAACCAACACTATAGCAAATGCATACGTTTTGAGGGTTAGGAAAAAAGTTATTGATGTGATTAAGGGCCAATTTAGCATTACTTTTGAAAAGTGCGGTGAAAAAATGTGGTGAAAAGGTATAGTGAAAAAGTTCTTTTATGATTTTTGGCTTATGATATATGTGTTTAGTATTATTGTCAAAAAGTTTTTTTGAAAAAGTAAATGACTATTTTAGATATGATCTTATAATTTAAAAAAATATATATTTAAATGTTAATCAAATTCTTTCATATTATAATATTAACTTAAATTATGATAAAATATAAATGTATTAATAAATGAATACATAAATTCTTTTTAAAAAGTGTTTTTTAGAAGTGTTTTTGAGAAAAGTGCTTTTTAAAACTGTTTTTTTTTCGAAATTTGATATGAATATATAATTTTTAAATTAAAAAATATGTTAAATATAATTATGTATTTGTAAAAATTAAATTATAATAAAACATAGTAAATGAAGGTTAAAATCGTAATTTAATTCCTAAAAGCACTTTTCAACCGCAAAAGCTAAAAATTTTAGCTTTTGCGTTTAGGTTGAAAAACACGCAGTTTTTCTCCAAAAGTTAACTGTTTAGCATTGCTTCTACGTTCTAAACCATCTTTGGGCCCAAAAGCTGGTTTATAACGCAATGTTGAACGTAACCTAATTTGTTTTTACTTTTGTCAATTGATTTGAACCCAAATAACATGAACATATATAGTTATTAGGTCAATCAATAGATATCATGATATATTTACTTTTAGTTGTCTTCACGGTTTTTAAAGACTTTAACTTTATTAATCCAGATCAATTTATATCCTAATTTTAGTTAATAAATCTCCTAACGATAATTTTTTACACACAAAAGTTTTCGAACTCAATATTTGTTTAAATAATATTAAGCTTTTATCATTTATATCAACCCGTTTAATTATAATAAATTCATTTTAAACATTACATGTATATATTTTTAATATTCAACAAAATTATACGCACAAAATCGCTCAATCCTTAATCACCTAAGCAACATATTAGAACTATGATACTATATTGTTTTACTGTATATCTATTCAAAATTTAGCGAAGGAAACAACAAGATGAAAAGAAATTATACAAATGTAACTAATAATCTACTTTCTTTGGTACATTTTGATATCAGTAGTTGGCAAAATTTTCAAGAACTTTACATGTTTCCGTAAATTCTGATGAAACAAAGGAGATTTCCTACAGGCTACAGTTTCCTTTTCCATAAGCTGTGTTTTCCTATAACAGGTACATGATTTTGATCCAAGGCATGACGTTATCTGAAACAGTTTCAGCTGCTTCTCGGCAGCAGTAGGGCGTTTCTTTCTTGCAGTCATTCGCCGTCGTCTTTGATCTGAACAAGAAGAAATTTCTCGATTCTAGAGATACCAGCTTTTCTTCCCTTTCCAAACCTGGAAACCATTGCACAACAAACATTAGCAATCAATCGCAGGTGTCCTTAAACGATATAGGTTACTTAGTAATATGAGAGGGTTTCGTGTAGCTTACGTTCTAAGCTGAATTGAGAATAGTGGAGATCGAAAAGCGAGGCGTCCGTTGATTTCAACAACGGCCGACGACCTTCCTTCGTGTATTTTCCAGTGGTGGCGATTATTAAGTCGTTGACAGTGTTATCCGATGACATAATCAGTTGCACGGCTCCGATGCTCCCTTGAACTGTAACGTTCATTAGCAGCTTCGTCAATTTTGGTGGTGGACTTACATCGAGTGAGAAGGAAACGATCTTCTCTGAAAGTGACTCGGCCACCGTCTTCGGTCGCCTATCCCGCGAAATCCTTGTATGTACTCTCCTATGAAACGCCGCTGCATTTTCACACAACCTCCCTCTCCGGTTCTTCTCCGATTCCTTACGGTTGATTATTGACTTCGGCATTGAATGCAGGTGATCGACGGAAGAACAAATGCAAATGGAATAGAAGATAGAATCGACGTTTTTAGGGTTTACAATCAGTAAAAGCTATTGTAACAATAAAGAAACATGAAATGTTAGCCAATATAAAAAAGCAATAACAGGCGGTTAGGAGTCGAAGCTTGCCCCCAAAGCAATTTAATAGGGTTTAAATGAGTCTGTTATAAGTTTTAATTCATTTATTTTGTTAATGATTAGCTAGGTAAATAATTATTAAGGTATATTAGTCATTTATCGTTTTTTTAAGTTAATATTATAAAAATGTTCGACGAATTATTCATAAATCTTTCGTATAACAATCGTTTATTAAATTAAATAAACGAGTATAAATAAATATCTTATGTTCAGTTAATAAATAAATGCGAGCATCAGTGTGTTTAGTTCATTTATGTTTGTCTATGAACTTATTTATGTTTATTTATAGATTTGTTTGTAAACTCGTTTATAAGTCCGTTTATATTCTTTTACAATTGTATGACTTAATTATAGAATTTGGGGATTAATGAATATGTTCGTGAATGTTAAACGAACATTTTGCGTACTTATATAAACAATCATGTTCACCAAGGGTGTGCATTCAGTTAAATCGGTTGGTGGCCGAAGTGAATTAACTAACATCGAATTAACCAGAATTTTTAAAATCTTAACCGTTAATCGAACTGAGTTACCTTTAACCGAATTAATCGAACCGAAATTATTTTGGTTAATTAATCAAAATTTATTATAATTTTTGATTAAATTACATAATAGGTCAATAAATTATGCTAAAATAATTTTTCATCACTAAACTTTTATTTTATGTTAATTTAATAAAAATTTAGTGACCATTTTATAATACAAAAAAATAATGAATATTTTATAATTTTTAAAAGTTAAATGACTAAAATAAATAAATATATATAATATTTAATATATAATAATTTCGGTTAATTCGATTAATTAACTGATTTTGAACCAAACTAATCGATAACTAAAATTTTCAAAAAAAATGTTAACGAATTTATCAAAAATTAACCGACTGAATTAATCGAAATAATTTTTGTTTGGTCGATTAGTTCGGTTAAAACCAAATAATGCACACCCCTAATGTTCACAAACACTAAACAAAACAAATTGACGAACATATTTATGAACGTTAAATAAACCAAACTCGAATGCACCAAAAAATAAAAAAACCAAACTCGAATATACCAATAAAAATTTAAACAAACACAAATCAAATTCAGATATCTAAAAAATAAATAAATGAATACAAACATGTCTTTACTTATTAAAGCTCAATTTATTTATACACTTACATATTGTCTTGCAAAAACAAATCTATATATTATATTATAAGTAATTATTTTTATGTAGAAAGTGTTTGTATAAATACAATTTTTATAAATATTTTATTTTAAAGTTTTAAAAATTATTTAAAATTTATAAAATGTGACTAGTGATTCTTACGTCACACTCACGCGGTTTCTCTACAAAACTGTTTTAAACTTAAATTATAATAAATGTTAGCGAAGATTCACTTAAAAATAAATATTTTTTATTGATTGGTCTCATATATGACGTGATTAAAATGTCCCATAATATAATTTCTCGTTACATTGGGCCATTTAACCTATAAAAAAAAGCCCCTAAAAATCAAGAAATTATTTTATCATCTACGGACGAAATTTCAACGAAATAATCCCCTAACGGCTAGCTGATCATTAACAAATCTCCTAACGGCTAGCGAATCATTAACGGATCTCCTAACGGCTAGCAGATCATTAATAAATCTATATAATCTAATAAGCTCCACTCTTAAAATTTCATTCACTTCTTGATCGAACCCTTAGAAGGGAAAGAAAAGGAAAGAAAAACGGATCATTGAAAGGAGAGAAAAGAAAGAAAAGGCGTTTTCAAAACGGTGATGCATGTTTTTGATCCGGAGTTGAAATGAAATGCAGCAGTCGGATCTGTTCCCGTTCGGCAGTGTTTTAGGGAATCCGTTTTTGTTGAATGGCGGCGTTGGCGATTTAAGCGACGGTGTATTTGAGAGCTCTAGGGTCTTCTTCTTGGTACCTTTCTTGTTATTCCAAGGTGGTGGAATGGATTTGTCCAAGGTTTGGGAAAAAGTCCTCAGCTCCGTGCGTTCCGCCCAATCACTTGGTCTTTTGCCTTCTGCAGTCTCTTCTGATCAGCCTGAGGTAAGTAATGTAGCTCTAGGTTCTTGGTCCCTTTGTTATTTTAAGGTGGTGAAATGTTTTGCTTATTGAGTTCTTTATTGGGGTTCTAGGGTTTTCTTCTTGGTCCCTTTCTTGTTATTTCAAGGTGGTGGAATGGATTTGTCCAAGATTGGGGTAAAACTCTTCAGATCCGTGCGTTCCGCGCAATCACTTGGTCTTTTGCCTTCCGCTGCCTCTTCTGATCGGCCTGAGGTAAGTAATGTAGGTCTAGGTTCTTCTTGGTCCCTTTCTTGTTATTCCAAGGTGGTGGAATGTTTTGATTATTGAGTTCTTTATTGGGGCTTAATCCCTGCATCTGTTTAGTTTTGAGAAAATTGGATATTAATAATAAATTACTGTTACTTTGATGAAGTTTAGTTAGATTTGAAGTGAAATTAGTTTGTCATTGGACTTGCTAAAAGTGCTGCATTTTAAATGGCTAAGGTTTTGTTTCGTTTAGTTTTTATGCAACTGGATTCTTAGATATTTGTCTAATGTAAAATTGAAATAATGTGTTATGTGCGGGCTGGACGAAACTACTTTTTAGTTTTTAAATTTTAAGAAAAATGTTGTTTGCTAAAAGTTGGGCATAAAAAAGTTATTATCAAATGGCCTCCATCAAAATCATAGCAGTAGATGGAACTAAGTATGAATTTTTATGTTTTCTAGCCAAAAGTTTGCTAGAATTTGTGGTTTATAGGTTACCCATAAAACATATATATGCCCTTCTTGGATTTTTTGTTCATAGTTGTGTTATAGACATGTAAATTATAATTCGAGAACTGTTGTCTATAGTGCAATACAAAATCAGTGTTGTGTTATATTTATTCAACTTCACTTGGCATCTAAATAATTAAGCAGAACATAAAGTAGTGGCTCTGACTTCTATTTTTGTTGCTTTAATCTTTATTATTGTTGATATTTCATTGTTGATGCCTTTCTTCTTCACCATTTCTCTTCTTCTGTCTATAGTAATCATATTCTAAGGTATATTCTCTACTTCAAGGAGACGAGGAAGAACTGTTTTGTTATGGTCTGCACGTTGTTGTTTTTTGCTTATTTATTTTCAATATGAGATTTTGAAATCTGAAGAAAGAAGGCAAGAAAGAAGAAAAAGGAGGTTAGGATGGGGAAAGAGCATTACTACTGAAGTTCAGTAGAAGCAGACAAGAGTAGTTCAGAAAGGTATTTTCTCTACTTCAAGGAGACGAGGAAGAACTGTTTTGTTATGGTTTGCATGTTGTTGTTTTTTGCTTATTTATTTTGAATATGAGATTTTGAAATCTGAAGAAAGAAGGCAAGAAAGAAGAAAAAGGGAGGTTAGGATGGGGAAGGAGCATTATTACTGAAGTTCAGTAGAAGCAGACAAGTGTAGTTCAGAAAGGAAAACAGAAAGAATAGTGTTAAGCTCTTCTTTCATATTCTACCGCAATATGTTGTTGTTGTTGTTTATTATTATTTGTCTCTGTATATTTATTTTTTCAGTCTATGGTAAGAGTTTGATCCAATAAAACACGTTCTAGAGCATATTCCTTCTGAAGAAAATGAACTAGAATATTTTAAGAAACAGTTATTATTTTGTTTCGTTTTCTAGTTTTATTTTTAATTAGACTTTTTATTTAATTATGTTATTTGTCTTCTTCCATTTGAGCACCAATATTATTTGTGTTGTAGAATACTAGACTTAATGCTTTACATTTTCCTTTCTTGGCGACTTTGATCTCTCCAATTTGTGAGCAAATATTTTATCTTTTTATTCCTGGTATTCTTGTCAGTAAGTGCCTGTTATAAGCAATCCATATGATTATGGTTTGCTTACTCTGTTCTTTGCTTATCATTATTGGTGTGAACACACTGATTTTGACCAGGGGATATAATCTAGACATCTCATAATAGCGAAATATATTTGGGTTTTATGAATTGCCTAAGGTTGGCTAAGCAATTGTGGAGCCAAGAATTCCTAGGTTGTACATTGTACCAATGAGCTAATATGTCCAAGATTTTGTTTGTCATATATGCGTAACCGTTTCTTTCGTTCCCCTTTTCTTTCAAGCTTATAGAGTTAGAGAGGGATGCTATGTGTTCTCCACTGTTTTGTGGTGGTGTTCTTTTATGCTCCTGGGGTATCTAACGTTTTGCCATCTGACAGCATTCTTTCTTTTCTGGGATTTTCATTTAGATTAGGTATTTAGCCATGCATCCTCAACTGGATAGAGTAGCAGAACATTTATCCCGCAATCTAATGGAGCATCATGAAGTAATGGGTAAGTTTTTTAGTGAGATTTCTCATGTTTTCTCTGCTATATAACCTCTGGTTATGCATCATCTTTGAATGAAGTTTTCGACCAATATGTATTGAGTATCAATCATCTTAATTCTTTATGTAATCTCTAGACATCCAGATTTTATGTATATATTTATCACAGTGGGTCCCTTGGCATTAGTTTATTCATTAAAGATGGAGTTTTAGCTTGATTAATTGTAAGTTGAATAATTGGCATGATGTGTTGTAGTGTGTTGGTTTTATTGGTGTCTGTATCAAAAATATATTATGCATTTCTGTGAATGGTTAAAAATACGTCTCGACATATGGTTTTATGATTCGTACTTCAGTTTTTGTCATTGTGTGTACTATGGTGATGATTTGAAGTACTTCAAATTTCGTTTTCTTTTCTTTAAGTGAGGTTTTGATACTTTTTTTGGTCAGGGAATTGAAGGAAGGCTTGAAGATTGCAAATGTTATCTGTATGGTAATAAGCATTTGCATGGTAACATAGTTCCATGTATGTTTTTATAAAGAACCTCACGTGGAAAATATCAGCTTATTGTTTCTGCTTTATCCCATTTCGTGGTGATTCTTTTTATTAAAGTAGAGATTAACTGTTGAACTATTATGTTGTTACTGAATCTGTATCTCATTAGAGTGTGTTGTTTGCAGAATGGCAGGAGCATCTAAACTCATCAATTAACGAGGATTCAAGGGACCTTGTTGTGAATACCAATTCTAAGAAGAAACAGGCTCTAATGTTAAATTCTCTCTTATACTCACTCTAGCAATGTCTACCTTTGTCTGTGGCTAAACTTATATATATTTTTGCTTTATGGGACAAAGTGTAATGTTTTTACAATCTTCATGTTTGTCATTTCAGCACTTGCTTCCAGTACTTGCTGAGTTTCTTAATGCACGGGATATGCTAGTAGCTCTTGAGTCTCTTGTTGAGAAAGGTAATTTCTGCAAGGCGAGTGCCCTGTAAACCAAGTTATCCTTCAATTTCTTTTTTCTCATCAATTTACTTTGTCATGATTATATCTCATTAAGAGTCACATGGTATAAGTTATTGCGCAGGCATTTCAAGTATTAAAAATCAAGAAATTATTTTATCATCTACGGACGAAATTTCAACGAAATTATTTAGCCATTTATGTTATAAGCAATGCATACAATTATGGTTTGCTTACTCTGTTCTTTGCTTATCATTATCGGTGTGAACACACTGATTTTGACTAGGGGATATAATCTAGACATCTGATAATAGCGAAAGATATTTGGGTTTTATGAATTGCCTAAGGTTGGCTAAGCAATTGTGGAGCCAAGAATTCCTAGGTTGTACATTGTACCAATGAGCTAGATATATCCAAGATTCTGTTTTTGTGATATATGCGTAACCGTTTCTTTCTTTCCCCCATTTTGTTTTTTCAAGCTTATAGAGTTAGAGTGGGATGCTATGTGTTCTCCACTGTTTTGTGATGGTGTTCTTTTATGCTCGTTGGTTATCTAATGTTTTGGCATCTGACAACATTCTTTCTTTTCTGGGATTTTCATTTAGATTATGTATTTAGCCATGCATCCTCATCTCTTTGTAGGCCACACTTAGATTAGCTCAACTGGATAGAGTAGCAGAACATTTATCCCGCAATCTAATAGAGCATCATGAAGTAATGGGTAAGTTTTTTAGTGAGATTTCTCATGTTTTCTCTGCTATATAACCTCTGGTTATGCATCATCTGGTTTTATTGTATAGGTGTAATACTTCTGCTCCTCATTAAAATGAGAAGCTTGTTTTTGCATCTTTGAATGAAGTTTTCGACCAATATATATTGAGTATCAATCATCTTATTTCTGTATGTAATCTCTAGACATCCAGATTTTATGTATATATTTACCACAATGGGTCCCTTGACATTAGTTATTCATTAAAGATGGAGTTTTAGCTTGATTAATTGTAAGTTGAATATATTTACCACAGTGTGTCCCTTGACATTAGTTATTCGTTAAAGATGGAGTTTTAGCTTGATTAATTGTAAGTTGAATATTTGGCATGATGTATTGTAGTGTGTTGGTTTTATTGGTGTCTGTATCAAAAATATATTATGCATTTCTGTGAATGGTTAAAAATACGTCTCGACATATGGTTTTATGATTCGTACTTTAGTTTTTGTCATTGTGTGTACTATGGTGATGATTTGAAGTACTTCAAATTTCGTTTTCTTTTCTTTAAGTGAGGTTTTGATACTTTTTTTGGTCAGGGTATTGGAGGAAGGCTTGAAGATTGCAAATGTTATCTGTATGGTAATAAGCATTTGCATGGTAACATAGTTCCATGTATGTTTTTATAAAGAACCTCACTGTGGAAAATATCAGCTTATTGTTTCTGCTTTATCCCATTTCGTGGTGATTCTTTTTATTAAAGTAGAGATTATCTGTTGAACTATTATGTTGTTACTGAATCTGTATCTCATTAGAGTGTGTTGTTTGCAGAATGGCAGGAGCATCTAAACTCATCAATTAACGAGGATTCAAGGGACCTTGTTGTGAATACCGATTCTAAGAAGAAACAGGCTCTAATGTTAAATTCTCTCTTATACTCACTCTAGCAATGTCTACCTTTGTCTGTGGCTAAACTTATATATATATATTTTTGCTTTATGGGACAAAGTGTAATGTTTTTACAATCTTCATGTTTGTCATTTCAGCACTTGCTTCCAGTACTTGCTGAGTTTCTTAATGCACGGGACATGCTAGTAGCTCTTGAGTCTCTTGTTGAGAAAGGTAATTTCTGCAAGGCGAGTGCCCTGTAAACCAAGTTATTCTTCAATTTCTTTTTTCTCATCAATTTACTTTGTCATGATTATATCTCATTAAGAGTCACATGGTATAAGTTATTGCGCAGGCATTTCAAGTACTAAAAGTCAAGAAATTATTTTATCATCTACGGACGAAATTTCAACGAAATTATTTAACCATGTATGTTATAAGCAATGCATACAATTATGGTTTGCTTACTCTGTTCTTTGCTTATCATTATCGGTGTGAACACACTGATTTTGACTAGGGGATATAATCTAGACATCTGATAATAGCGAAAGATATTTGGGTTTTATGAATTGCCTAAGGTTGGCTAAGCAATTGTGGAGCCAAGAATTCCTAGGTTGTACATTGTACCAATGAGCTAGATATATCCAAGATTCTGTTTTTGTGATATATGCGTAATCGTTTCTTTCTTTCCCCCATTTTGTTTTTTCAAGCTTATAGAGTTA
This sequence comes from Abelmoschus esculentus, assembly GCA_035048815.1. Lineage (NCBI taxonomy): Eukaryota > Viridiplantae > Streptophyta > Magnoliopsida > Malvales > Malvaceae > Abelmoschus > Abelmoschus esculentus. Next base: position 2,359,604 of record JAUCBN010000025.1, read on the forward strand.
GAGTGGGATGCTATGTGTTCTCCACTGTTTTGTGATGGTGTTCTTTTATGCTCGTTGGTTATCTAATGTTTTGGCATCTGACAACATTCTTTCTTTTCTGGGATTTTCATTTAGATTATGTATTTAGCCATGCATCCTCATCTCTTTGTAGGCCACACTTAGATTAGCTCAACTGGATAGAGTAGCAGAACATTTATCCCGCAATCTAATAGAGCATTATGAAGTAATGGGTAAGTTTTTTAGTGAGATTTCTCATGTTTTCTCTGCTATATAACCTCTGGTTATGCATCATCTGGTTTTATTGTATAGGTGTAATACTTCTGCTCCTCATTAAAATGAGAAGCTTGTTTTTGCATCTTTGAATGAAGTTTTCGACCAATATATATTGAGTATCAATCATCTTATTTCTGTATGTAATCTCTAGACATCCAGATTTTATGTATATATTGAGTACCAATATATATTGAGTATCAATCATCTTATTGCGCAGGCATTTCAAGTACTAAAAATCAAAAAATTATTTTATCATCTACGGACGAAATTTCAACGAAATAATCCCCTAACGGCTAGCGGATCATTAACAAATCTATATAATCTAATAAGCTCCACTCTTAAAATTTCATTCACTTCTTGATCGAACTCTTGAAAGGGAAAGAAAAGGAAAGAAAAACAGATCGTTGAAAGGAGAGAAAAGAAAGAAAAGACGTTTTCAAAATGGTGATGCATGTTTTTGATCCGGAGTTGAAATGAAATGCAGCAGCCGGATCTGTTCCCGTTCGGCAGCGTTTTAGGGAATCCGTTTTTGTTGAATGGCGGCGTTGGCGATTTAAGCGACGGTGGATTTGAGAGCTCTAGGCTCTTCTTCTTGGTACCTTTCTTGTTATTCCAAGGTGGTGGAATGGATTTGTCCAAGGTTGGGGAAAAGCTCCTCAGATCCGTGCGTTCCGCGCAATCACTTGGTCTTTTGCCTTCTGATCGGCCTGAGGTAAGTAATGTAGGTCTAGGTTCTTGGTCCCTTTCTTGTTGGTGGAATGTTTTGCTTATTGAGTTCTTTATTGGGGGTTCTAGGGTCTTCTTCTTGGTCCCTTTCTTGTTATTCCAAGGTGGTGTAATGGATTTGTCCAAGGTTAGGGAAAAACTCCTCAGATCCGTGCGTTCCACGCAGTCACTTGGTCTTTTGCCTTCTGCTGCCTCTTCTGATCGGCCTGAGGTAAGTAATGTTGGTCTAGGTTCTTGGTCTCTTTCTTGTTTTTCCAAGGTGATGGAATGTTTTAATTATTGAGTTCTTTACTGGGGCTTAATCCCTTGCATCTGTTTAGTTTTGAGAAAATTGGATATTAATAATAAATTACTGTTACTTTGATGAATTGTAGTTAAATTTGAAGAGAAATTAATTTGTCATTGGACTTGCTAAAAGTGCTACATTTTAAATGGCTAAGGTTTTGTTTCGTTTGGTTGTTATGCAACTGGATTCTTAGATATTTGTCTAATGTAAAATTGAAATAATGTGTTATGTGCTGGCTGGACGAAACTACTTTTTAGTTTTAAAATTTTAAGAAAAATATTGTTTGCTTTTTATATCCCTTCTTTCGGTTTTGGGAGGCAAAAGTTGGGCATAAAAAAGTTATTATCAAATGGCCTGCATCAAAATCATAGCAGTAGATGGAACTAAGTATGGATTTTTATGTTTTTTAGCCAAAAGTTTGCTGGATTTTGTGGTTTATAGGTTACCCATAAAACATACATATGCTCTTCTCAATAATATGATTGATTCTCCTGATTATGCCAAACTCAAATGAGTAATGATTTGTGTGAATCAAAAAAGTCATCATTTGTGAAATTTTGATCCTATGTTCTTTATCATCTCAGAGATATAGTCTTCCATCGAGTTCTGAAGAACTGATTTCAATATATAGAAGCAAACCTCAGAGTCAAATAGTGGATGTGATAGAAGAAGAATTCTACAAGGAGGTATTTCTTGGATTTTTTATGCATAGTTGTGTTGTAGACATGTAAATTATAATTTGAGAACTGTTCTCTATAGTGCAATACAAAATCAGTGTTGTTATATTTATAATTCAACTTCTCTTGGCATCTAAATAATTAAGCAGAACATAAAGGAGTGATTTTTGACTTCTATTTTTGTTGCTTTAACCTTTATTATTGTCGATATTTCATTGTTGATGCCTTTCTTCTTCACCATTTTCCTTCTTCTGTCTATAGTAATCATATTCTAAGGTATATGCTCTACTACAAGGAGACAAGGAAGAACTGTTTTGTTATGGTCTGCATGTTGTTGTTTGCTTATTTATTTATTTATTTTTAATATGAGATTTTGAAATCTGAAGAAAGAAGAAAAAGGAGGTGAGAACGGGGAAGGAGCATTACTACTGTAGTTCAGTAGAAGCAGACAAGAGTAGTTCAGAAAGAAAAACAGAAAGAATAGTGTTTAGCTCTTCTTTCATATTATAAGGTATATGCTCTTCTTTCATATTTCAATATGTTGTCTAAGGTCTAACAATTCCACTAGGATATTTAGATCTCCCAAGCCTTTTGTTCCAATGCATATGATTATGGTTTGCTTACTCTGTTCTTTGCTTATCATTATTGGTGTGAACACACTGATTTTGATTAGGTTTTATGAATTGCCTAAGGTTGGCTAAGCAATTGTGGAGCCAAGAATTCCTAGGTTGTACATTGTACCAATGAGCTAGATATGTCCAAGATTCTGTTTTTGTGATATATGCGTAACCGTTTCTTTCGTTCCCCCATTTTGTTTTTTCAAGCTTATAGAGTTAGAGAGGGATGCTATGTGTTCTCCATTGTTTTGTGATGGTGTTCTTTTATGCTCCTGGGGTATCTAATGTTTTGCCATCAGACAACATTTTTCTTTTCTGGGATTTTCGTTAAGATTATCTATTTAACCATTCATCCTCATCTCTTTGTAGGCCAAACTTAGATTAGCTCAACTGGATAGAGTAGCAGAACATTTATCCTGCAATGTAATGGAGCATCATGAAGTAATGGGTAAGTTTTTTTTAGTGAGATTTATCTGCTATATAACCTTTGGTTATGCATCATTTTTTTTATTGTATAGGTGTACAAGTTCGTCTCCTCTACCTATCATTAAAATGAGGTGTGTTTTTGCATCTTTGAATAAAGTTTTCGACTATGATATATATTGAGTATCAATCATCTTAATTCTTTGTGTAATCTCTAGACATCAAGATTTTATGTATATATTTACTACAGTGGGTCCCTTGACATTAGTTATTCATTAAAGATTGAGTTTTAGCTTGATTAATTGTAAGTTGAATTGGCATGATGTGTTGTAGTGTTGGTTTTATTGGTGTCTGTATCAAAAATATATTATGCATTTCTGTGAATGGTTAAAAATATGTCTCGACATATGGTTTTATGATTCTTACTTTAGTTTTTGTCATTGTGTGTACTATGGTGATGATTTGAAGTACTTCAAAATTCGTTTTCTTTTCTTTAAGTGATGCTTTGACACTTCTTTTGGTCAGTGAAGGGTATGCATTTGGTCAGGGAATTGGAGAGAAACAGAAGATTGCAAATGTTATCTATAGGGTAATAAGCATTTGCATGGTAACATAGTTCCGTGTATGTTTTTTTAAAGAATCTCATATGGAAAATATTAGCTTATTGTTTCTACTTTATCCCATTTCATGATGATTCTATTTATTAAAGTAGAGATTAACTGTTGAACTATTATGTTGTTACTGAATCTATATCTCATTAGAGTGTGTTGTTTGCAGAATGGCAGAAGGCATCTAAACTTATCAATTAATGAGGATTCAAGGGACCTTGTTGTGAATACCGATTCTAAGAAGAAACAGGTTCTAATGATAAATTCTCTTTTATACTCTAGCAACGCCTACCTTTGGCTGTGGCTATTTATATATATATATTTTTGCTTTATGGGAGAAAAGTGTAATGTTTTTACAATCTTCATGTTTGTCATTTCAGCACTTGCTTCCAGTACTTGCTGAGTTTCTCTTAATGCACGGGACATGCAAATAGCTCTTGAGTCTCTTGTTGAGGAAGGTAATTTCTGCAAGGTGAGCGCCCCGTAAACCAAGTTAATTACCTATGTTATTCTTCAATTTCTTTTTTCTCGTGAATTTACTTTGTCATGAATCATGATTATATCTCATTAAGGAGTCACATGGTATATTGCACATGCATTTCAAGTACTATTTGAGTATTTACAACTAAGGGTCTGTTTGTTTTATTGAAAACTGTTTTCGGAAAATGAATTCTGAAAAATGAATTCCATGGTTGGATGTTTAGGTTTTTTAGGGTTTAGGGTAACATTTAAGGTTTAGGATTTATGGTTTATGATTTGGGTTTTTAGAGTTTAGGGTTTAAAATGGTTTAGAGTTTAGGGTTTAGGCTAAAATCCCTTTTAAACCCTAAACCCTTTTAAACCCTAAATGGCAACCTTAAACCATAAACCCTAAATGCTAACATAAAACTCAAACCTTAAAAACCTCAAACCCTAAACCTTTAAAACTATAAACCCATAAAACTTAAACCCTAAAACCCTAAATCATAAACCTAAAAAACTTAAACTATTTTAAACACTAAATGCTAACTCTAAACCGTAACCCTAAATCTTAAACTTTAAAATCCTTAACATTAAAAACCTTAAACCCTAAACTTAAACCCTAACGAACATTGGAATTTGAATTCTGGAATTACAATTACTTGACAAGAGATAGTTTCTCAGAGTTCTCAATACAAGAGATTAGCCGTGGGGTTGAGGTGCACATCAAAGGTTCTATTATGTAATTGTTTTGTATTTTGCACAAAAGTTGCTCTCCCTTCTTAATTGTTTTGTCTTCCTCTCTTAATTTCTGTCTTTAATTATATTAAGAGCTTATGGAAGCTACATGTTAAGTTGTGATGCTGCATTTTTTTCTCTAAAAATCAAATATTAGAGAAAGTTATTTAACTGTCAGTTATTTATTATTTGTTTCAAGTGTATACATACATGCTGTGGCTGCCTTATCACCAGTTCATTTGTGACCAGTTTATTTTATCAAATGGATGTTGTATCATTGTTTACACCTTTCATTAAATGGCTACATTTTAGTTGTCTGCATAGAACATTAGGGAGGTACACTAGGAGATCTGCTGGATTTATGTTTTCGACTGGTTTAGTAGTGCCTTCTTGTTTTCTGTTTCTGATAGCTATCTTGGTATGCAGACTACTAAAATTGCTTTGCTATATTGTCTTTGATGGAATTTAGATATGTTTTTTGCCATTCGATCAAGTTTTTTAGTTTTGTTCTAGAATTGCTTTATTCTGGTCTACAATAAATATCATCTAGTTCTCATTATATTATTCCCCGAGCTTATCATTTTTTGTCCATTGCATGTTTAATTTTAGTCCAATTTAGAAAATGTGAAATTCTTATGTAGTATTTTATTTTTCTGTCAAAATTTCCAACTATCTCTTGCACTCTTTTGGGTGGCTTTGTGGGATGTCTTGCAGTTGGAAGATTACTTTCATTCTAAGGTCTACATCCTAGGCTTTGTCAAATTGACATTTTTCTTGTTCTTTAGAGGGAAAAATCGCAAGTTAGAGATTTAACACTATCATTTCATACTATTTGAGAAGTGAAGTTTATATACTTGCAATGTTTCAGGTGGTTGACACTTATGCTTTAATAGGAGATGTCTCTGGTCTTGCTGAAAAGATACAAAGTTTTTTCATGCAAGAAGTTATCTCAGAAACTCACTCTGTGTTGAAGATTATTGTTCTGCATTAGGTAATGTTAATTTTATACTACCTACTCAAAGAATCTATTCTAATGTACGTGTTGATAATTTTGTCCTGTCAAAATCTAGATTTGAGGCCTGTTGTGTCTATACAATTTATCAGTGTAGTTAATTATATCAATGCAAATCCAAAATTAGTTGAATTTAATGATAAAATTTGGACTGTGGCTAATAAAAGAGTACATACAAATATTAGATATAGCTGTCCATTAACGGGTGAAGGAAACTTAAACACACATGTTTGACCATTGTGGACTGGCAACCATAGATGAAAGAGTACTAATCACAGGTTTCTTGCCTTCTTGTTTTCTGTTTCTGATAGCTAACTTGGTATGCAGACTACTAAAATTGCTTTGCTATATTGTCTTTGATGGAATTTAGATATGTTTTTTGCCATTCGATCAAGTTTTTTAGTTTTGTTCTAGAATTGCTTTATTCTGGTCTACAATAAATATCATCTAGTTCTCATTATATTATTCCCCGAGCTTATCATTTTTTGTCCATTGCATGTTCAATTTTAGTCCAATTTAGAAAAATGTGAAATTCTTATGTAGTATTTTATTTTTCTGTCAAAATTTCCAACTATCTCTTGCACTCTTTTGGGTGGCTTTGTGGTCTGTCTTGCAGTTGGAAGATTACTTTTCATTCTAAGGTCTACGTCCTAGGCTTTATCAAATTGTCATTTTTCTTGTTCTTTAGAGGGAAAAATCGCAAGTTAGAGATTTAACACTATCATTTCATACTATTTGAGAAGTGAAGTTTATATACTTGCAATGTTTCAGGTGGTTGACACTTATGCTTTAACAGGAGATGTCTCTGGTCTTGCTGAAAAGATACAAAGTTTTTTCATGCAAGAAGTTATCTCAGAAACGCACTCTGTGTTGAAGAGTATTGTTCTGCATTAGGTAATGTTGATTTTATGCTACCTACTCAAAGAATCTATTCTAATGTACGTGTTGATAATTTTGTCCTGTCAAAATCTATACAATTTATCAGTGTACTTTTGCAGATGCACTGGCTAGGAAAGGAAGTGGTTACAGGGAGCCTAAGTTAATTATATCAATGCAAATCCAAAATTAGTTGAATTTAATGATAAAATTTGGACTGTGGCTAATAAAAGAGTACATACAAATATTAGATATAGCTGTCCATTAACGGGTGAAGGAAACTTAAACACACATGTTTGACCATTGTGGACTGGCAACCATAGATGAAAGAGTACTAATCACAGGTTTCTTGTTTGAGCCTTCACCTGCATCTCACTTTGTTGTGAACTCATCCTTGGTCCTTTGTCTTTTTTACCTTTTCCTCTCACCTCATGATGCTTATTTTTTTTTCTACCTCATATGATAGGCTAACTTATTTAGGTGATTGATAAACTTTTGCAGGACCAAGATGTGCATATGCAAAATAGTAGGTATGCTTTCTAAACTGAAGTGTTCTTTCTATCAACTGATGTGCTAGTACTTGATTTTATGGATATGCTTTCTAACTTATTTTTTACCTTTTCCTCTCACCTCATGATGCTTATTTTTTTTTCTACCTCATATGATAGGCTAACTTATTTAGGTGATTGATAAACTTTTGCAGGACCAAGATGTGCATATGCAAAATAGTAGGTATGCTTTCTAAACTGAAGTGTTCTTTCTATCAACTGATGTGCTAGTACTTGATTTTATGGATATGGTTGCTAACTTATTTTTTATTGATCTCAGATTTACCTACAGTGATCTATGTCTTCAGATACCTGAATCACTGGCTGTCCTGTTCAAACTAATGTGCTTTTATCATGAAATCATGGCCTTTCAGCTTGAGAATAAGGTCAATTTGAATTTTACTTCTTCTCGATTGTTTATGTAGAATATTTGTATGTGGTGCTCTCCAACTTTTCATTGCTGTGAAATCTACTGTATCCAAGGCCATGAAATATAGTTCTATGTGGCAGAGCTAAGTTAGTGTTGGAGTTAAGGAAGTTTGTGCTATGACTTGCATAGTTTTTCCTATTCTTCCTGGGTTTTGTGGCAATGCCATGACATTTGGTGTGTTCATGGTTTCCATCCTTGTTTTTTGGGGGAAAGGGGAGGGGGCTCTGTCTCTTTTGGTTTATTTATTTATTATTTTGAAACATTTTGATCTTGTTGAAGGTTTTAGAGTGTCCAATAACAAATGCCAAATTGATGGAAGATATTATTTTTTTTTCTTAATGCTGTAAAGGTTTCTGCACACTGATTCAGTTTCTAAAATAGTCCTTGCAAACTCCTAATTAACTGTTCCTCTCTCTGAATCTGTAGACCAGAGACCAGGTTCATCTTCCATAAAGGAGTCTACAATATCCACATCCTCGGATGCATCTGAAAGGATGGATTCTGTATCTGGTGAACCAGTTTCTGAGGGTAGAAGTTGTGATGGTGTTATGTCAAACAGTGGATCTCCGTGGTTGCAACTAAGGAAAGAAGCCATAACTTTTGGGTCGCAAACACTTCAGAGGGGACGTAAGAATCTTTGGCAACTTACGACTAGCCGGGTATCAGTATTGCTGGCTGCTTATGCTGCTGTTTCTACTAGCATCCATCAATTTTTTAAGAACTATGAAGATCTTAACACATTCATCTTGGCTGGGGAAGACTTTTGTGGAGTGAATGCTTTTGAATTCAGGCAGAAATTGAAGGGTGTTTGTGGAATTTTTTTATTGGATTTCATTGGCAAAATGTATCTGTAAGTTGCACTTCACACTTATTCTTCATTGTAGTTACTTTTGTTGTTTTTATTGGTATTGGGGCAGTTAGTCTTTGAAGTTTGCTGGCTTCTTCTTTCTTGCATCATCATCATGCAATGACTTTTGATATTTTAATTGATTTGTACTAATTTCCGTGAAACATTGAATAAAAATGGAACTTGGAGCGGTTTTTTGAGGGGTAGGTATCAATATTTACGTTTTAACTTTGAAATAGTTTATCTTCTTGCTAATTGTAGCATATTGGAATTGTTATTTTTATTATTTCTGTGCATAATTCTAGTACATTCTGCCTATAATTCCAATGCAGTTGAAATGGAGCCGCGGCTTATTTTCTGTTTCATTTCCAGGCACTTAATGGGAAACCTGGTTTAGATTGCCACCAGAGGGAAACTTGGAGCGGTTTTTTGAGGGGTAGGTATCAATATTTACGTTTTAACTTTGAAATAGTTTATCTTCTTGCTAATTGTAGCATATTGGAATTGTTATTTTTATTATTTCTGTGCATAATTCTAGTACATTCTGCCTATAATTCCAATGCAGTTGAAATGGAGCCGCGGCTTATTTTCTGTTTCATTTCCAGGCACTTAATATGGTTTTGGAGAGGGAAACCTGGTTTAGATTGCCACCAGAGGGAAACTTGGAGCGGTTTTTTGAGGGGTAGGTATCAATATTTACGTTTTAACTTTGAAATAGTTTATCTTCTTGCTAATTGTAGCATATTGGAATTGCTATTATTATTATTATTATTATTATTATTATTATTATTATTATTATTATTATTTCCGTGCATAATTCTAGTACATTCTGCCTATAATTCCAATGCAGTTGAAATGGAGCCGCGGCTTATTTTTTGTTTCATTTCCAGGCACTTAATATGTTTTTGGAGAGGGAAACCTGGTTTAGATTGCCACCAGAGACGGAACAAATAATTAGTTTTGCTGGTCTGGTTGGTGATGAAGTGCCCTTAATGGCTGCATCTGGTAGAAGGTCTTTTAATTCTCTAGGGTCCTTTGCGCTGACAAATCAGCCAACAAAGTTGGCACAGATGCCAAGTGTGGGTTTTCTCCTTGGCTTAGAAATGGAAACCCATTTTTGCTAAAAGTAAGCTGCAGTTACAAAGAGACTCACAATTCCTCTGCAGTTCATGGAGCAACCTCTGCAATGATGGTGATATGTCTCCACACTATGATGATGAGAATCATATCATTGGCTCCAATTCCATATCAGAAGAGGAAAATGAGGATTTACTTGCTGACTTTATTGATGAGGATAGTCAATTCCCTGAGTCGAATTTCAAAACCCATCCTTTCAAGAGCTTACTCTTTTCATTGCAGTAATGATGATTTTACAGCACAAACAGGATTATCTCTTTGTGTTCTAAGGTTAGTTACTTGCAATTAAAAAAGAAAATGGATTTCTCTACTAAAAGCTGAATGTTGTTTATTTTCTCCACACTAGGTCGATGGATAAGTATGCAAGACTGATGCAGAAACTTGAAATACTAAATATTGAGTTTTTTAAGGTGTGTACTGGTTAAGCCTCTCTTTTCCCAAGCTCTACGTTCTCATCTGCGCATACAAACTGAATGCTATTTTTCTTTTTCCCTCTAAATTATTTTCCCTGATTTAGTACATTGTTGCAGGGCACATGCCAGTTATTTGAGATGTTTTTCTATTATATATTTGAAACATTTGGTCTGCAAAACATGAATTCAAGTGGAAAGACTTCTACTGACTTTCTTAATTGTAAGTTCATTGCCATTCTATACGTGATGGGAGTTTATATATTTATTGATGTCTTTAACTTATGTGTTCACTTCTCATTTCAGCATTTTCATCATCTTTTTGTTATTCCTAGATCGGTTAAAGACTGCCTTATTGAAAATAACACAAGATTGTGAAGAGTGGATAAAAACTTCATCGGGATCCTTCTCATATCCAACTGGACGTGCAGATTTGACACCCACTGCTTCTCAAAATAAAAATTTTGGTTCTCTAGCGAGCACCTTCTTTGGTCTAAAGGTATGGAGTAAATTTCTTTTGGTAAGGTATTTACTGATTTTTAGGATGACCATAATATGGTTTTTTTCCGAGTTCTTTTTCTTCTAGATTTGACGGGGAAAATCGCCCATAGCAGATTTCTTGTTCTCTCATCAGCCACTTTATAGATTTGTATTTGTATTTCTCATTGTGATTTTAACCAAGGAGAAAAGAATTCTGTTAATGTGGCATTATTCATAAAGATGCTCTGCACCAGCTCATCATAGAGAATCTCTGTGTCAAATGCTTTTTAGTTTCTTTATTTCTTCAAAGTAATGTGATTTATGTGGATTTTGTTTTTAAAACAGGAATGAAGTGTTTGGTAATTTATGTTCCCATATTTAACATAACATTGTGTTGCAGGAAAGATGTGCAGGTGCTGATACTATAGCCCTTGTAGCTCGGATATTGCATAGATCTAGAACTAATCTCCAGGCATTGTTACTGAAGAGTAATACATCTGTAGTTGAAGATTTCTTTGTGCAGCTGGTGTGTTTCTCATTTATTTATTTCTTATCAAGTTGGTTAAGAAAATGAAAAAAATCAACCTTGTGTGACATATGGTTTAGTGCAAACTCTGAACAAAAACAGAATAGTTATTTATAACAGTATTGGACCATTGCAAATCCATATTTTTCAGAAATTAAAAATTACTAGTAACAAGAAACAGTTTTCCCTTTCTTCTTTCACAAAGGATATCCTGATTTCGGCTTTGAGTTATTTGAAAGTATTAAGCATATTATTATATAAATGGTTGAAGTAGTATGTGGTCCATATTTTAGTTCCATCTTTCTTGGAAAGGCAAATTATCAAAGCTTTGTAGATATAGATAAGAATAGGGATAATTTTACTGAGTTTTCTAAGTTTTTAAGGTATGTCAGAGTAAATTTAGTAAATTTCCAATTTTTTGCTTTATCAATTTTATACGTTGAACTTTTTCCAATATAAAGAACATCATAGTATGTTCAAGCTGTTGGTTTATATTTCTTGAAGACTTTGCACACTATCCTGTGCTAGATTAGTATGTCAGTGCTGTCAAGTTACTCATGATTTGTGGTTCAAGTATTTCTTTAATCAGTATAAAATGATGAAAAACTTACAGCAATGGGGCTTGACTCATGACGAAAGCTGGTCATTTGTCGTCTAACAGATTCAACAAAATTCAGAGCGTCAGTTACTCCCATAATTATTGGAGCTTTCAGGAGGGTAGCTCTTCCCTGTCAAAGTCCCTCCTAATGCTTTCCTCCTCAAAGTCCCTCCTGTCAACCAACCCTGCTTATGTCCCATGTAATAACCACATGGCATATGCTAAGCCCTGCTGTTGCACAAGTAAAAGCTGCATGTGGAACATGTCTGCTGTATGTGGAACATGTTTTTAATGTTTTAATTTATATAATCCATTATTTTTTTTATTTTAGTATGCTTCTGTCTTATCTAGTGAATCCCATTAAGTTCCATTTTTTTGATAATATGACATTAAGTTTACTTTCTTGGTTACTTCCAGGTGGATGCAGCGCCAGATCTTATAGAGCACATACATAAGACAACTGCAAGAATACTGATCCACATAACGGGTAAGATCGTTATATTTGAGTTCCTCATCTATAAATGTTATTGTTGTTCATGTTACTTGCCTTTTTCTTTTAGGAGAGAAAAATAAACAGGAGTGCATGCTGACAAAAAAGTTAATAAAAGCCATTTAAGGATTAATATTGATGAATTATAAAGTAAATAAACTTGTCATGGTATTAAATTTTCAAGGTAGGCTCAAGACAATTGGCCTTCCATTCTTGTTAAATTTGATGATTTGTATTTATCTACCAATCCATCAAAACCAGTTATTAGTGACTACAATTTGCAGTGTCTGGCTGACTTTAGGATAAGGTGGTAGAATTTAGTTTCCCTTGCTATAAGATTAATTTATGGTTGAGATTAAAACATGTCTTTTTTTTTATCCTTCTCTATTTTTCATTCTTGGTAAAACATCATAAACATCCTTTTCTTTTTGGCACAAAAACTTCCCTTTTTGTAAAATGATTGCATTTGTAAAAGTCTTTTCAAATTTTACATTCTTATGATAGTAGATGTAGTAAATATTGGCTGCTATTGGCATTCTTTGAATTGATCAGTTATAATTCCTCTTCCAATAATTAATTTGAGTCTCTTACAATCCTCAAACTCTAGTGGGATTTGGAATTTTGGTGTCTGATTTTTTTATAATACCAAAATAGCTATTACTTTGATCTAATTTTTCCTTACCACTGCTATGGAAAGTATATGCTTTTTAACTATATTGCATTTGAAAAGGAATACATTATTTTTAAATATTCTTTCCACCAATCTTTGTTCCCTAAATGTATTGTAAACTATTCTCATGATAAAATCTGAATTTTGGCAGGTATGTTGATCGAATTGCTAATGCAAAATAGGAATTGAAAGAGCTTGGCATGGAGCACAATGAGTTAGCTCTCTTGCTATTGTCCTCTTTCTTTAAGAGTCTTTGTTTTTGTTTTCTTTTTGGTCTTGTGATCTCATATTCGATCATAGATCTTGTTATTATCTTTGCTTATATAGACTCATGACCTCTATTTGACAAGTTCTTCAATATGATTTGTTTAATGAATAGGTATGTAGATTTTTGTTGTTGAGAGAATTTAAGCACACAAAACAAGGCTTGCTCACGGGGGAATTCAGAAAGAGGTCAGATTTAGCAGAATTAATCAACGTGATACCGTTTGCCAATTGCTTTTCATTGATGCTGGATGTATTTAGGGAAGGCAATGGAGTAGGGCAGGGGTGGGTGTTGCCAAATTCTACACCGGTAGTTGGCACTTGGCAGTTGGCACATCCTGCTTAACCATCTGCCCGCTCCACTATGATTGTGTAATATAGAAAATCACTACCACCTCCGATGTTGGGTAAGTCCATCCCTCCTGTCATTGCCCACCTCTATTTGATTTTTGCTAGTTATTTCTAATTTTCTTAATTTTTATAAACACAAGACAATATACAGAGAACAAATTTTAAGATATTTAAGCATAAAAAATAAAATATTTCTGCAATTGTTTAAACATAAAATAAAAACAATAAAATAATTTAGGGATTTTTGTATAGCGCATTTTATACTTGTATATGTATCAAGATGAAATGGTAAGTTCATATAGAAGGCATGGTGAAGCTGGGCAAGCAATTACCGTACCCACTCCATGCCCACTTTTTTAATAAAATGTCCTTCCCGTCCCGTCCTGCTCCACATCTACTTTTCAAACAAGAAAGTCCATTTCATTCGGAATCTCGACTGATTTGGAATCCATCTGGAAGTCCTGATTTTGCCATTCCTAGGTGCCATTAAAAATGTGATATGATTTATTGTTTGGTTTCCAATGACTTAGGTACATGACCTCCTCTTGGACTATGGACTTGAAATTGTTGCAGAAACTCTTATTGAAGGTCTATCCCAAGTGAAGCGATGCACTGATGAAGGACGAGCTCTCATGTCATTAGACCTTCAGGTGTTGATTAAAATTCGATTGGAAAATTGAACGTGTTTATTGTGATCACCTTGCATGCCTATCTGTTTTTTTTAACTTAGCCTCTTTTACTTTTTCCATTCAGGTTTTAATTAATGGCCTACAACACTTTGTCTCCTTAAATGTGAAGCCAAAGTTACAGGTTGTTTAAACTTTCATCAATGTAAGACCTCAGGGGAGAAACTAGAAATTTGTTATAGAAAAGATTAAAATATATATTTTAATTTTTTTGATTGACAGGACCAAAAATTGATCGCTTTAAAAGAAATTGTATATTTAAAAAATATCTCTATTTAATATATAAAAACAATAATGGCGGGGAACGGATCCCAAACCCCCCAATGTTCCACTAGTGACCTATAGGGTTAACATGTCCGATTCAAAAATTGGTGCAGAAATTGATTCCTCTTTCATTTTGATGTATATGGAGGATAAAGTTCAGTCATTCTCTTAACAGGCGTACTATCTCCCCGAAACTGAATACGTACACTGGGCATGAGCTCACACAGTAAGAAATGTTTTAACTACAAAATAGCAATTGCTTTTATTATTCTTTTTCATTTGTTCGTCACAGAAAACTGAAAATAATAACTCTGGCGGTGCAGGAATACATCAAGAATGAGATTGTGGGACTGGTAAACCTTGTTGCTTCAATGAAGGGTTGGAAAAGAAAAAACAGGTTGGAAGTTCTGGAAAAGATTGAATGAGCAGGTATGTAGTCAACCTTGAAATTAAAATGTAAAGTTTCTCACTGATAAAATAATATCTTATTTTTGGGGGATTATTTGTAAAAATATTATGTATATCCAATTGTTTTCCTTGATTCCATTTTCATTACGAGTGCAATTAAGGTTGTATATCTTTAACCGTCACGTCCCGGATTTTGAAATTTGAATGTCGGGTTAACATGAGACAATAAGTCTCGTGTTTGGACCTTGAAGTTTTGTTGAGCTTAGGGTTTATAGTTTAGGTTTCGGTTTGGATGGTGGTTTGAGGATATTTTAATAATTTGCAAAATGAAGAAAAAGGAGGGAAGGGAGGTTGAATTTTCTGCTTTTATAGAGGAAGTGATTATTTTTAATTCATCTTCCTCCCATTCCACAATTATTTTTCTCTCCCGAAACCATCATCAAAGACTGAGTTTTAAGGGTTATAGTGTAGAATCTCGGTTGACTGCTAAAGGGAAGGTTGTTCATCTTCAAAGGATTTATCTAACAAGGTAAGTTTGGTTTTATATGGTAGGGTTGAAGTTTTAATAAAGTTTTTGAGGGTGAACGAGAATGAGTTTTGGGAAGATCTAAGATGGTTAAAAGTTCATTGTTAGTTTCCTTAAATCATCCAAATAGAGCAATAACTCTTTGGTGTTCAACCTTGTAGTGGGAAAGCAAAGAGAATCATCAAGAAGCTTGGACAAGAAGAAAGCTTAAGAAAATCGTTTGAAGGTTTCATCAGCTTGCTTTGGTTGGAGGTTAGTGCACTTTAAAATTTCGTTTTTTTCATTTGCAGTATCCATATGATATATTGGATTGGTTTATGATGTTTGTGGTTGAAGATAGAGTTTATCTATGCATTAATGGTAACTTGACAAATTACGGATATCTAAGGTTAATTAATTAGAAATTCATCTAAATACTTCCAATAACATGTAGGAACGTTTCTAAATTGATAGGTTTGTATTTAGGGTTGAAACATGGAATTTTCGAGCTCTAGGTTACACTAGGCTTCGGTATCAATACTCGGGTCGAGTATCGATATGCCTTTCTTTTAAGATTAGCAATTCCACTTAAGGGTATGAGTACGGTCATGAGGAGTATCGATACGAGTGTACTAATACAAATTTTAGTAACCACTTTTGGTATCGGTACGTTAAAAGGTGTATTGGTAAAAGCTTGGGTCTCAATACTTAATATATGAGTATCGATATAACGTACTAAAACATTAGGTAGGTGTATCAATACGTCTTGTTGGGTCATTTGCATCGAATGTAATCTCGATTTCGATATGCAAAAAGAAGTATTGATACGCATGAGGCGTGTACCGGTACGAGCAAAGCAATCTGTCCAAAGTTTTAAAGTTTGAGTTTGAGGAGTGTTTTAAATGTTGATATGATGATATTATCTTATGTTGGTTGGTTTATGGTGATGGTTTACAATAGTATGTTTAAGGATCTTTGGTGGATCATTGTATGGTTTGAGTCTTTGTATGGTAGGATTTGGATACCCAGTGAGTGAATGTTGCAACACAATGAAGGTAATCCAATGTGCGATTTCAGGTGGTGTATTGAAGGTGGTTATCTTATTTGAGATTTCGGGTGATATATTGAAAGGTTATAATTGATATGATATTTTGGATGATGATTTTGCTTAATGTGAGATTTCGAGCTCTACTCGATGTGAGATTCTGAGTGAAAACTCGATGTAAGATTTCAAGTATACTAGCTCGATGCGAGATTTTGAACAGCCTGATGTGAGATTTCGAGCATGGGTGGGTTTCTTAGTGTCGGGTGACATTGAGCCTCACTCTTGGATTATTTTTGTTGCATTGAGTGCAATTAAGGTTGTATATCTTTAACCGTCATGATCCAAATTTTGAAACTTGAATGTCGGGTTAACCCGAGGCATTGGGCCTCATGTTTGGGCCTTGAAGTCTTGTTGAGCTTAGGAGTTGTAGTATAGACTTGGGTTTGGATGGTGGTTTTGTGATATTTTGATAATTTGCAAAATGAAGAAAAAAAGAGGGATGGGAGGTTGAATTTTCTGCTTTTACATAGGAAGTGATTACTTTTAATTCATCTTCCTCCTAATTTCACAACTATTTTTCTCTCCTGAAACCATCATCAAAGACTGAGTTTTGAGGGTTATAGTGTATAATCTCGGTTGGCCTCATGCGAGATTTTAATTCATCATCAAAGTTTAGTTTTATATGGTGGGGATTGAAGTTTTAAGGATGTTTTTGAGGGATGAACGAGAATGAGTTTTGGGAAGATCTAGGCTGGTTAAAAGTTCGTTCTTAGTTTCCTTAAATCATCCAAATAGAGCAGTAACTCTTTGGTGTTTAACCTTGTATTGTGAGAGCAAGGAGAACCATCAAGAAGTTTGAGAAAGAAGAAAAGCTTAAGGGAATCATTTGAGGGTTCTATCTGCTTGCTTTGGTTGGAGGTTAGTACACTTTAAAATTTCGTGTTTTTCATTTGCAACATCCTTATGACATGTTGGATTGGTTTATGATGTTTCTAGTTGAAAATAGAGCTTATGTATGCATTAATGGTAACTTGAGAAATTGTGGATATCAAGGTTGAAATTAATTAAAAACTCACCTAAATATTCTCAATAACATGTAGGGACATTTCTAGATTAATAGGCTTGCATTTGGGTCAAAACATGGGATACTCAGGATCGAGTATTGATATGCCTTTCTTTCAAGATGGGCAATTCCTCTCAGGGGTATCGATAATATCATGGGGAATATTGGTACAAGATGTGCTAATTCAAATTTTAGTGACCATTTTTTGTATCAATACGTCAAGGGGTGTATCGGTACGGGCTTGAGACCGATACATAATATATAAGTATCGATATAGCGTACCAAGACACAAGATAGGTGTATCGATACGCCTTGTTGGGTTAATTGTATCGAATATAATCTCGGTTTGATACGCGTATGGACAGATCAGTACCCAGAGAGGGGTATCGATGCGCATGAGGTGCGTACCGGTATGGGCAGATTGCTTTGCCCAAGATTTTAAGGTTTGAGTTTGGGGGTTCAATAATTTATTGTAATGATTCCTAAGGGTTGATTAAGCCATAAAATGAATAATAAAACCTGGAATGAGTGTTTTAATTGATGATATGATGATATTTCCTTGTTTTGGTTGGCCTATGGTGATGGTTTGCAATAGTATGGTTTAGGAATTCTTGGTGGATCCATTGTATGGCTTGAGTCGTTGTATGGTAGGATTCGGATACTCAATGAGTAAGTGTTATAACACAATGAAGGTCATCCGATGTGAGATTTTGGGTGATGTATTGAAGGTTATTTGATGTGAGATTTCGGATGATGACTTTGCTCAATGTGAGATTTTGAGCCCTACTCGATATGAGATACCGAGTATACTAGCTCAATGCGAGATTCCGAACAACCCGATATGAGATTTCGAGCATGGTTGGGTTCTTTAGTGTCGGGTGATATTGGGCCTCACTCTTAGATTGTTTAGATTTATGCTTTGGTTGTTGCTTGTCATTTCATGTTTTGCGTCGTTGCTTCATACCATATGTAACTATCCGAGTATACTAGCTCAATGCGAGATTCCGAACAACCCGATATGAGATTTCAAGCATGGTTGGGTTATTTAGTGTCGGGTGATATTGGGCCTCACTCTTAGATTGTTTAGATTTATGCTTTGGTTGTTGCTTGTCATTTCATGTTTAGCGTCGTTGCTTCATACCATATGTAACTATCCGAATTTTGGAGACAGGTGTCGCGTTAACTCAAAGCGTTAGGCTTTGACATTTGGACCTCGTTTGGGTCTTGGGTTTGCGCCTAATACTGGTTGTTGGGCCTTGTGCCTTTGAGAGTTATATTACTAGTGGGCTAAAGCTTATTTTGTGAGGGCATATAAGTATTTTTACCCATAAAGGACAAAGAGAAGGGGTGAGGTCATGAAATTGTTTTTTTTTTCTTTTCTCTTTCACTCAAGAAAAAATCATGGCTAAAGGCTCCATCATTGGGAGTTTAGTAAATCACCTTTTGGTGTTAAGGAAAATGTTTAGAGCTTGAGAGGATCTATAAAACAAGATAAAAAGTGTTGAGTTTGGTGGAAGATAGTTTGTTAGTGAGCTTGAAGAGCAAAACGAGAAAAAAAGGGTAAAGTTAAGTTCTTTTTAGTTTGTTCCTGTTTTTGCCTTCTAAGATCGTCCATGAAAGTGGCTAATAGTTGGTCTTAATCTATTTCTTGTAGTGAAAGAAGTTAGAGCTTTTTTAAGGAGTCTTGGCAATGAGAAAACTTAAGGAGGTAGAAGAACATGGTTGTTGTGTTTTTTACTTAAGGTTGATACTTCTCCAACTTTCAACATCATGCATTTCATAGATTTAAGCATGGTTGCATTTTTTATGTTTGTTTGATATGCTTGGTAGTTTAAAATGTTCTTTAATGGTGAATTGTAATGTTGTTGATGAACTTAAGTAAAATGAGTTTAATCATGCTTAGAATCGTCTCCCAAAAGTGTAGGAATGATTTGAGAATTAATGGTATTGGTTTGGGTAAAGTTCTAAGCATTTTGAAGGTCTAAACCTGCATTTTCGTGCAGACGTATCGATACCCTTAGGTTGCATATCGATATTGAAAGAAGAAATAAGGGCGAGTATAACAGGCATATTAGAACGCCCTGCCCGTGTTTCAAAATCAAAATCTCTAATAGCAAATCGTTTTGATACCTCTTTAGGGGACTACCGAAAGTTGGGGAGTATTGATACACCATATTGGGGTATCGATACGAGTGGGTTTTTCCTTGGGTTTTGCTAAGTTGTTTAGCTTAGCGTATCGATACGTGAAGGAGGCGTATCGATACTGTGTGCGTTTCGATACTCCATATAGATGTATCGATACAAGTAGGTTTTCCCTCAATTTGTTCGAAACTGCTTAGCTTAGCGTATCGATACCGGGTGGCATATCGATACTCGTTGGGTAATTTGTCCATAAATTAACACTTTTGTTTTGGGACTCTATAATTCGGGGTAAAAGGTCTTAAGGGTCTCTTAAAGTGTAAAATGAATACTAAAATCAAGAAATTGACTTTTTAACCCTATTTATGAGATAATCAAATAACGACTTGGTTTGTGGTGGTATGAGTTGGCATTAGAAATCAATAAGGAATTGGTGTGATACACACGAGTTATGTGGTTTACTAGGAACCTTGCTTAGTGTTGATGGGTTTTCTAGAATTATACTATTATGAGATATGATAAACTAGTAACCTTGCTTAGTGCTGATGGGTTACTAGAGTTAAATATTATATGAAAAATAAACCGATAACCTTGCTTAGTGTTGATGGGTTACCGTTGTTATATTATGCGTGTAACACCCCAAAAACCGGTCTAGTCAGAATTATATCCCGATGATCGGAATTTTGTACTGGAAAATCAAAAATATAATTTCGAATCCTTTTTTGTACTCAATTATTATATAATGGAACTCTAATTTTGGCTTAAGGACTGGTTGGAAAGATTAAATCTTGTTTGGTGACTAAATTGCAAAAAGTTGAAAGTTCGAGAGCAAAAATGTAAATTTTGAAAAGTTGAGAGACTAACCTCGTAATTTTACCGATTTAAGGTGCTAATCACCTCTTTGGGTGGCTGATTCACGTGAAGTTGGCATGGGTTGTCATCAAATTATGACAATTTTCAATTAAAGATAACGAAAAGATAAGAAAATGAAATTTTATATTCAAATTTAACTTTCCCCATGGTGAAGGAAAGCTTCTCATTGGTTGAAGTGGAGGCACCCCATCATTGGTTTCTATACAGCATTGTTGGAGGCACATATGAAAGATGAAAGCTTGTTGGTTAACACTCAAGTTAACCGAGAGAAAGCCTTAGATCAATATTGTCTCCTTCACTTTTATTGCAAAACCTAAGCAAACACCTCTATTATCATCTTCTACCTTGAGCTCACCCAACACCTCAATCTCATATTGGGTATTTGATTGGTTTCAAGGCACCAAATTAAAGCTAAGGAGTTGGTGAGTAAAACCCTCTTTCTATTGTTGAATTCCATGGTTAGTTTATGTTTAATTTCAAGATGAACTATTGAAAGATGGTTGTTAAGACCCATGTATTTCAAGGCCTAATCCATGGAATTTATATTGACCATAAGCTTATGTAAGCTCAAGGATGCATCTTTTTTTATTAGAATTGTTAGTGATAATTTTCATGGTTTTGTCTAGTTAAAATCGTAGAGGATTGTTACATATATAACCTGTATTGGTAAACAATTCCAATATTTAGTTCGTGTGTTACGTGTAATTACCAGTATAGGTAAATAGTTTAAGTATTCAATTACCATTATTAGTAAATAGTTCAAGTATCCAATTACCTATATCTATAAGCAATTCAAGTATCCAATCACCAATATAGGTAAACAGTTCAAGTGTTCGATTATCTGTATAGATTACTTAAAGCTTATATATAAGCTTATATGAGTACTTCTGGTATTCTATACGAATAAGAAACTTGTTTTCTTTCAGTTTACCACAAGGATTCATCATCAATACTTATTCAAGTTAAGGGAAAAGAAGTTGTCATTCAAGAACTTTAGAAGCTCTTTAGCAAGGTGAGTGTAGTAGAGTCATGGGTAAAGTTAAGAGCTTTTCTCATCTTATTTCATTGTTTATTATTGACATGTAGCATAACATTAACATGAAAAAGCATCGAGACTCATACAAGGCTATGGTAAGCTTTAGTAAGCTTTCTTTGTTGCATTGGTATTGTGAAAGCATTGAATCATCAAAATACTGATCATTGAGCATGACATTGAAACATTGATAATGTTATCATTGTTATTGATACCGATATGGATCATTGGACTCATTGTAATGGACCTAAGGGTCAAAATTATTGTTATTGAATCATTGGACCTATTGATATCATCATTGAGATTGTTATGAATCTAAATTGTATTGGACCTTGGATTCGAGTGAAAATTGGATACAATTGGCATGCCATAGGATTTACGAGCTCATTGGTACGGGTGGACTATGGTCCTTGGGTTACGGCCTATATGTTGGCGAGGCGGAGGGATGGTTGTGTATTGGTCATTTTGGCGAGGCGGAGGGATTAGACTATTCATTGATTTGGCGAGGCGTAGGAATCTGTGTATCCACTATCTTGATCGATTCAAGGGTTTATAATGACTTATTAATTTCATTGTATGACATATGAATCATTGATGCATTGACATTGAACATTGAGTTATTATCAAGAATCATTGAACATTGGCTTAATTTTAACTTATGACATAAGAGCATGTTATATATGTGTATTCTATATATTGATGTTGTCATTGATTACCTCACTAGAAAAAGTATGCCTAATGTCCTCATTTTTCATGCATTTTCAGGTTAAAGTTTGAAGAGGAGGTTTAGATCCTTTTGGCAAGGTTTTGGCAAGTCACTAGTTACGAGTATGTAAGTGTTATAGTTACTCCTATAATGGTGGCAATATGGTTTGTTAAGTCATAAGCATGTATTTTGATATAGTTATGCATAAAATATGTCTAAACTTGTATCTTGAAAAATGACCCTAAGGTAAATAGCATAAATGACTAAATATGCATACTTGAGTACAAAGGTAAAAACCTAGTATATGAATTGAGAATGCCTCAAAATTTGGTATGCTGTTAGTTTAAGATGATTACAAGTTGCTGGTAAAATTTCATTGGAAATGGAAATCATTACTATGTCAAATCGAATAAAAAAACCAACTAAAATGTGGTATTGCATGTCAAGTGTTCCGAAACAGCTCTAAGTGTTTCAATACACTCTGTTGATCAAATCTGATTACCTCTATAGGTAATCATCTTTCTGTTAGAACCTCTAATTACCTATATAGGTAATTATTGTTTCCTTAGTAACTCCAGATTACCTCTATATGTTTTTACATTGTTTATAGAAGCCCTAATTACCTTCATAGGTAATTAGTTATCTCTTAGTTATCACTATTTACCACCATAGGTAATTATCCTTCTCTTAATAAGCAAAGGAGATTCGTAACTTTAATAATGATAATTAAGTCGAATTGAATTACTGAAGATATCATTGAATCACCGAAACTTTTGATCGTAACATTCTCCGACCCGGTTCTCTACCTAGCCGGGAAGGGGGTGTTACAATGCGGAAGATAAGTTCCTAACTTGCTTGTGATGATGTGTTCTTTAATGTATATTATGTGGAGTGACATGCCATGGACCTTGCTTAGTGCTGATGGGTCTCTTACTACTATACCACTACGAGGTGATACTTGACGCTCTATATATATGCCTTGAGATACTGTATGGACTTCTCTTGACATGCAAATGCTATGTATTGATAATTGTACATGCATGATAACCTATGTTTAGGCGGATATTGTAGCACCATTGTTCTCATGTCATGTCATCATTCATGTTACATATGATTTATTTATGATATGTGCGATGTGAACCGGTTGATAGAGTATCCACTGAGTTTTTGTAGCTCAACGTTTCGAAATGTGTTTTTGTGCATAAGTTAGGAGAAGTTCTTAGATCGGAGGAGCACCATCGTGGTTGATTTCAGCATCGACTTGTTGTCAAAGTACTTTTACTAGATGTAGTGGTCTTTGTACTTGTAAGACCCTACATGTTTTGGTAACTTTTATTTAACTTGGATCGAGTCAAATGTTTTAATGAGTTGTATTAATGGGAACTCCAAACTATTCTGATTACTTGTATTTATGACTTTGGTTGGGTTTGAAATGGATGGACTTTAAATGAAATTAAATATGTCGATAGGTTTTTTAAGTAAAATTTTGAAATAAGGGTTTTGGGCTCAGCCCAATGTGACATCTGGGTATGTGCATTACACTATATCATCATATCTGATTTAGCATGTGCATAGTTATGATTCACTTGAATCAAAATCGATAGGTTTGTGTACCCCTGAGCTTTCGTAGCTCAGCGTATAGAATATATTTTCGTGCGCAGGTAAGCTAGGAAGCACGAGTACGATTTTTACTTGTTGTTTTAAGTACCCAAAACGTTTATGGGATGGATACGAGAAGGATACAGCTCGGGTACGTACCTGAGATGCTCCACATTGACGGGATACGGTTGAAAATGATCGAGTTGATATGGACGTTTCGGGATGTCATGTGACCTTTGTGGGCATCCCCAAAGCTCTTTGAAATTTTGAAAAAAAAACATAGCAAGGAAAAAAGGAAGAGAAATGGGAAAAGAAGAAAGAAAGAAAGACGCAGTTTAACGATTAAAATCATTATTAATTATATATATATATATTATGTAGTAGGGTTTGTATTGTTTAGGGTTTTCATAAGTGTTATAAAAAATTTGCATTCAATATGGTCCTTACTTTAATTGAACCCCAAACTAACAATTTCACTCAATTTGGTCCTTAAATTTTATATATAAAAAACTTTAGGATGGATGTTTAATATTTTATTTTTAATTATTATTAGTTAAATAATATTTTTAAAAAAAATCATAAATAAATATAAAAAAAAATTAGATTTTTTAATTTATTAATGATTTTAATGATTTTTTATGATTATATATATATATAAATTTATTTTATATTTATCGTATCCTTGTCGTATGTGTACCCTATAATTTTAAAATATGTCGTTATTCGTCTCCATATTCATATCAGTGCAAAATAACAGGTAAGTAGGAGGTTCGAGAGGGACAGAGCACCATCGTCGAAGATATTCAATATTGACCATTTGGTAGAGTACAATTGCTAGATATATTGGGTTATGCATGTATTCGTAAGACCCTTGTAACTCTATTTATTTAAATTGTATTGATCAAATATTTTATTAAACCGTATTTGGAGCGTCTTACTATTTTGAAATGTTTTAATTTCTTTTAGTACTCAATAATGCTTTTAATTATAAACAAATGATTGATGATATAGTTTTAATTATCTTGGAAAGAGAAAAATTTATAAGAATGGTTTGTACTTGTGATTTAAGTATAACATTCGTGTTTAAGGTGTTACATCAACTGTCTATGTTTGTAATACCTATGTTTCCTTAGTAGAATCTTGAAATCACACATGATGCCAAGTAATATTTAGCTATTGTTAAGACTTTTCCCCTTGAGGGAATTGCGAACTCATTGGTTTGAAGTGTTATAATGTAGGTATTGCTTCTACAAGCATCTTCATCAAATTAAACATGTCAAGATGCTGACAACTTATTTTTTTTTTCTTTTTGTCAGAAAATGGGAAGATGGAGAATATATTTGGTTAAGATGATAAAGTATATATTATTATACTCCTAGTGAAGAAAATAAAATAGAATTTTAAATGGTATGGTTAGTTTTATAAGCATATATGTTACTTTATCATGTATATTTGTTACGTGAAATAATTATTGTAAAAATCGAATATAATAAACAAGAATAAAATAGATGGTTTAGAAGTTAGCGAGGGGTCTTCCTTTTGGGACCAAATGCCTCAACCTCCGGATTTGGCTGCATCCCACCGGTCACATTAATTAAATTCAATCCGATCTTGTGTATTTTTACCCATATCCTTCAAGGTAAAAAACAGATGACAACAAAAATGTTAAACAAAAAAAAAAAACAGAAGGAAACTGCTTATTTAAGAGTACCCTTTGCCACTATACTCTTTTCTCCCTATTTTTTGGACAATTTTTTTACAGTAACCGACGGTGAAAAAGATTTATTTTTTTACAGTACCAAAACTTACCACTGGGTTTCCCATGACTGATACTTGAGTGAGTGTAAGATCTATAGAAACTGAGATTTTTGTTTATGTTATAAATTATAACGTGACAGTGACTTATGTACATGTCTTTGTCAAGTGTGGAATTATTTATTTTCAAAGTCCGAAACGGTATCCTATGCCCGTTGTTGAACTGGACATGGAGACAAGCACAAGAGAGACGCACTAAGACGACAGATACGAACCTGAATTTCCCATCAGAAGAAAAAATTATATCATGTGTCAGTCTTATCACGTCATTCATAGGACCAACTAATAAAAACTATCCACCTCATTATTTTTTAATTTTTTCTCAGGTGAATCTAATTTTTCAAGTAAAGATTCACTTGGGAAAAAAATATGATATAAAAAAATTGATGAGGTGGGTAGTTTTTATTGATTGGTCCCACGGACACGTAACAAGACTGACCCATGATATAATTTTTCCATCACAAGACACTCAAAACAAGTAGACGAAGTTGCAAACAGTAAAATAGCTCCGCATATTAACCTATATATAAATATATAGGTTAAATTCTTATTAAATGTATATTTATATACTTTCATCGTCGTTTTTAATAAAAAAATAGATTTTCTTGTTATCAAAAATAATATTTAAACTCTTCTTATTCAACGATAATTATTCTTATATGGGGTGAAATGATAAGGCATAAATCGTCTGTTTTTTATCGTTGTTTTTGTGTGTTCTATTTTAAAATAGTATTTTTAAAATTTAAAATTCAGGGTTTAAATTTAGGATTTAAATAATTAGGGATCATGTATATTTTTTAGTGTGTACAATTTAAGATATAAAAATTAATATTAAAATTTAATTTTTAATTATTTTTTAATTTATGAAATAAAAAAAATGATAAAGAGGTTGATAATTTTTGTTTCGAGAGACCTGGCAAGTGTCCAGGGGCGGAACTACACCCATGTGGAGAGGAGCAATCGCTCCACCACACCCGAAGATTTTTTTTTCACTTTTGACACTTTATTTAAATTCTTTTAAAAATATTTTTTTATGAATTTGTCCCCTTATTTTTAAATATTTATGTTTTGTTCTTTTTAATCTTAAATTCTGACTTCGTCCCTACAATTGTGAGTATGATGATAATAAATGTGACTTTATAAGCATTCGTTTTTGGGATTTGAGCCGTGAGTATATAATGTTATCAAGTTCCTCTTTCTTTGAACATTCATTACAGTGAGATCACAGCCTTGTCGTGATTAGAAAGAGGCTTCTAGGGTTAATTCCAAACGTAGAAATAACGTGGAAGATAGGGTAGTATACAAACAGTGAAAAGGTAAAATACAAAGGAAGGTGACAAATTTGAATACATAACAATACACACACATTTATACACGTATACATATACATATTATATATGTATATATGTATATTTATGTATGGTGTTTCAAAAGTAAAGAAAGAAAGAAACAAGGAACTGCTAATTTAAAAAAAAAAATTATCTGGACCCCATAACTTATCTCCACCTCCATGTCCAAGGATCACCATGAGAATATTCTACAAGAAGCTCTGCAACACCACCACCAACATGAAGAAGGAAGGCTTGAAGAAGAAGAAAGAGCTTTGGAAGGTGTTGAAGAAGAAGCAAATGAAAAAGAAGAGTGCAGAACGCCGACGTCGAGAGATCATAAAATACCCACCATTCAAAGCTGCCCGCCGACGCCGAAGAAGAAAGTGAGATCAAAGTTGTTCCACAAGAGGAAGCTGTCAGAGTT
The DNA here is from genome assembly GCA_035048815.1 of Abelmoschus esculentus. Classification (NCBI taxonomy): domain Eukaryota; kingdom Viridiplantae; phylum Streptophyta; class Magnoliopsida; order Malvales; family Malvaceae; genus Abelmoschus; species Abelmoschus esculentus. Next base: position 2,386,941 of record JAUCBN010000025.1, read on the forward strand.
GCACTTCTTCGAAACCACTAGAAGGGAAGAGGTTGAGTCGTTTTTCCGATCCAACTCGGAGCCATTCACTTCTCGCGATTTCAAGAGGAGAAGATGCAGGAGTGTTTGATGAAACGACCAACATTGGAACATGAAGATGAAAGGTAAGTAAGCTTGAATTCTGTCAGGGTAAAACTATCAAAGCTAAGCTCTCAATACAGGAGAGGAATTATAATAATGTCCACTTAATTAGATATTTTCAATGTTAGTTAAGTACTTATTTCTCAGCCTTTAATATAAAGTTATACTCTATTTAAAGATGTTAAAAATAAAATATTTTTAACATTTTTTACAAAATTTATTATACTAAAATAATTTTTTAATTATGAAAAATGTTATATATGATCATTCAAAGAAAATATTTTATGTATTTACAGTGAAAAAATATTTTTTATAAATGAATTCAATTTAGGGTTTATATGTTTAGTTTAGAGTTTAAGGTTTGAAATTTAGGATTATCGTTAAGATTAAAGTTTAAAATTTAACTTATGATTTTTTTTATATTTGTATATAGGATGGCAACGGGTCAGATGGGGGAGTTTCGGCCACCCCGAACCAAAAACTTTAAAATATGTCCGACTTGATTTTAATATATATATTTTTTTGTATTCGACCTAACCTGAGACAATAAAATCTATAACCCAATATCTGATATATTAATAAAAAACTTATGTGTCGGGTCGAGGAATTTTTATCTTAAACCCGACTCCAACCCAACCTAACTTTAGTTTCTCAATAATCCGACCCGAACCTGATTTTTTTAAAGAAAATAAACCGTTCTTATTGAATTGAGTTGGGTCGAAATTGAATAAAATCGTATCAAATTATCATCCCTATTTGTACATAAATATTCTTCAATTTAAAAATAAAAGCATTTTTAATTTATGTACATAACAATTTCTTCTATTCAGATATAAAATTAGAATTTAACATTAGAAAAAATTCAACAACATAAGGTCACTCATATAATCAACTAGCAAATATAGGTTAGCTAACTATATTAACTCTTTTTATATATTATAAGAAATCGTATAATTCTTTCTCATGCTTCTATTCGTGTCTCTGTTTTAAATTAGATGGTTTAGGGTGTGATTAAGGTTTAGGGAATTAGGGGTAATGTATATTTTTAGGGTTTAGGATATAAAAAATAATGGTTAGGTTTTAAAATTTAATTTTTTAAAAAATTTTAACAGTATGCATGGGTGAAGGCATGATAAAGAAAAAGAGGATTTTTTAATTATTTTTTATATATATTAGTGCTACAATTTTTTAATACTTTATATGTAGATTAAAAAGTATATTAACTTGGGAGTCTAATAATGTAACTATTATACGAATCTATTCCATATAAAGCATATCATACCAAGAAAATATATAAATTTAATGGTCCTATGTGTTATCTAGATGATTATATTTTTACCTATGTATTAACGGATAAGAAATAGCTATGGGTTAGCCACTTAGCACAAATCCTACTGAGGACAAACGGTTTTGCCATCTTTGATGCTCAGTTTCTGTCAAGATTAGTGGGTATGATTTACCCAGAGTATCAAACTGTTCTTTTTGTACATTTTGTTGCCAAAAGTTTCATAATTATAAAGTAATAATACATCACATGTGTAACATTTATGTTCTTTTAGGACAAATTAATAACATGAGATGCCATATTATGGTATTGTTTTAAATCCGAAATAATTGAGTTTCGTTCTTTGTTTGTTAATCGAAATAAGTGTAGAATAGAGTAAATATTGATGGTCGGTTGGTCAAAATTGCTCACCTATTCCATCTTTTTCCCTCATTTCTTGGGTTTAAGACTTAACAGGAACATGTGTCGAGTGTTCCATAATGATTAATTTTGGTAAACCCAGATTTTATTTTCACCCATTTTTTCCATAAGCTAAGTTACTTTGTCCTAAATTGCTACCAAACATTGAAAGAAATGAGAAAAAGAAGGACAAGAGTGGAGCTTCCTGTCCCGGTGTTTAGGTTTTGATTTTCTGGGTCCGTCACGACCCGCCAACAACAATGAGGTTAATAAATCATCCTTGGGCATTCTTGAATAATCCATGCACCAATGAAGCTTCCAGAATGACCTACATCCATCTCAAGGATTCCATCACGTTCTAGAATGTTCCAGGAGGTTCCACCAAGATCTAGACACGTCTAGAAGATCTGAGAAGATTCTATAAGACTCTAGATAATTCTCGAAGGTTCTAGAACATTCTAGAAGGACGGAGAAGATGTTGGAAGCATCTAGAACATTCTAGAAGGATCAAGAATGTTCTAGAAGACCCTAGAAGACCCTAGAAAGATCAGGACTACTCTGGAAGTCTCTAGAGTTCTCTAGAACATTGTAGATAGTTGTAGACATGTATAGGATAATGTAGAAATCTCTAGAATAGTATAGATCCTAGTAGATATTTTAGGAGGCAACATATGAGCCGTCCGATCAAGTAAATCCTAACCGTCCGTTCAGGAGGTGGGAGCCTATAAATAGGGTCACCCCCTTCATTTTGTAAACAACCTAAGAAGTTGAGCACTCTTGTACACATTCTCTTAAAGCTTAATACAAAAGCTTTCCTTTAAATTCCTTTGCCTTCTCTTGTCTTTCTTTGTTTAGCCACCAGGTTGCATGTAAGAAAGGCTTGCTAACATTGATCGGGAAGTGTTAGCGCCGCACGGATTAGTTTGAGAGAATTAAGTCCGTGATAGTTGGTATCAGAGCGTGTTCAATCACACTCGGGACATGGCCAAGACCGGGAAAACTCAGGTTGTTAGCTCGACCGAGGCAGAAGTCACTCAAGAGCAATGAGGGCGTGAGGAGGAGCATGATCCCACGATGGCAAAGCCACGAGCCAAGTCAAAGGGCGTTATCTCTAGCATGGAGTCGCGCTTAACTCGCGTAGAGGAAAGCGTTGGGGGCATGAGTTCCCAAGTGGACGACCTTCAAGAAAGAGTTGAAGGCCTTGAGGCGGAGGATGCCGAGATCCGCACGGCCATGAGGGCCATGATGCTCAAGTTAGAGAAAACCATGCTCGCGGAGATAGGCAATGTCTGCGACCTTCTCATGGATGAGCTCTCGAAAGTACGTTCTTCTCTTAAACAAGAGCTAGACAACATGCGTGGTAAAGTTGAGGCCCTACAAGGCGATATAGCCTTGTGCAAACGTGCGATGGCTGCCGGGCCAAGCAACACTTATGAGGCTAGAAGGGTCGAAGTACCCAAGCCAAAAACTTTCTCAGGGGCACGCAACGCTAAAGAAGTAGACAACTTCTTGTGGGGGCTAGAGCAATACCTTAGTGTTGCCGGAATCATGGACGAGGCAACCAAGGTTCAAACCGCGACATTATACCTCACCGACACCGCCATGCTTTGGTGGAGGAGAAGGCGCTTAGACGTCAACAAAGGTACGTGCATCATCGCTACCTTTGATATTTTAAACGAGAGCTTAAACGACAATTCTATCCGGAGAATGCCGAAGATGAGGCCCGAGCTCATTTGCGAAGGCTCAAGCAATCGGGGAGCATCCATGACTACGTCAAGGAGTTCACCAACTTAGTGCTCAAGATCCCCGATCTCTCCGAGAAAGACTCGCTCTTTAACTTCATGGATGGGCTCCAATCATGGGCAAAGACCGAGCTAAAGCGTCGGGGAGTACAAACCCTTGCCGATGCCATAGCCGTAGCCGAAAGCTTGATTGAGTACTCTAGCCACAAGGAGCCCACACCTAAGCCAAGGGATTCAAAGAGCGTCCAAGCCGTGGGTTGGAGAGACAAGAGCCCTCGTAAAGACAGCCACCATGAAGATCACTCAAGCAGACCCAAGGACTCGTCCTAATGGAAAAGAAAAGCCAAGGACAAATCTCAAGAAGCTCGAGGCACCATAAGAAAATCACCACCAAGTAAGTGTTTCATTTGTGATGGTGATCATTGGGTTAGAGAATGCCCACAACGACAAACTCTTAGCTCTCTCCTAGTCAAGCATCGAGAAGATAGTGATGCTGAGGAGTCTGAGCCCGATGCACAAATGGGATCCATGCAATTGCTAAACGTGATGCAATCCACCCCGAAGATCGAAGCCAAGGGGTTGCTATATGTGGACGTCACAATCAACGGAAAAGCATCAAAGGCAATGTTTGACACAGGTGCGTCCCATAACTTTGTTTCTCTTGATGAAACAAAGAGGCTTGGTCTTAAGACCACAAAAGGTAGAGGATCCATCAAGGCGATTAATTCCACCGCACTACCCATCCAAGGCATTGCACGTGGGGTTAAAACCAATGTAGGGACATGGTCTGGACACCTAGACTTCACAGTAGCCTGGATGGACGATTATAAGCTCGTCCTAGGCATTGATTTCTTTGACAGGGCCAAAGCTATTCCGATGACATATGCCAACACCTTGTGCATCACGGAGGGTCACCAAGCTTGTGTAGTGCCAACCATCAGGGCCACCAAGCCAAATTCTAAAGTGATCTCATCACTTAGAATAGAGGAGCTTGAAGAATTCAAGAATGTTAAGCCTCTAAAGTTGCGAAGGAGGCTACCACCAAGGGGAAAGGTGGATCCTAAGATCACGTCTAAACCGAAACGAAAGCAAGTTGGGAGTCCAAGGAAGAACACCAACAATTCCATGAAGACGCGACGAGGGCGTCGCGAGCTTAGGTGGGGGAGAATGTCACGACCCGCCAACAACAATGAGGTTAATAAATCATCCTTGGGCATTCTTGAAGAATCCATGCACCAATGAAGCTTCCAGAATGACCTAAAATGGCCTACATCCATCTCAAGGATTCCATCACGTTCTAGAATATTCCAGGAGGTTCCACCAAGATCTAGACACGTCTAGAAGATCTGAGAAGATTCTATAAGACTCTAGATAATTCTCGAAGGTTCTAGAACATTCTAGAAGGACGAAGAAGATGCTGGAAGCATCTAGAACATTCTAGAAGGATCAAGAATGTTCTAGAAGACCCTAGAAAGATCAGGACTACTCTGGAAGTCTCTAGAGTTCTCTAGAACATTGTAGATAGTTGTAGACATGTATAGGATAATGTAGAAATCTCTAGAATAGTATAGATCCTAGTAGATATTTTAGGAGGCAACATATGAGCCGTCCAATCAAGTAAATCCTAACCGTCCGTTCAGGAGGTGGGAGCCTATAAATAGGGTCACCCCCTTCATTTTGTAAACAACCTAAGAAGTTGAGCACTCTTGTACACATTCTCTTAAAGCTTAATATAAAAGCTTTCCTTTAAATTCCTTTGCCTTCTCTTGTCTTTCTTTGTTTAGCCACCAGGTTGCGTGTAAGAAAGACTTGCTAACATTGATCGGGAAGTGTTAGCGCCGCACGGATTAATTTGAGAGAATTAAGTCCGTGACACTATGCTGTAGTTCGAAAAGATATCGAGTCTGTCGTGTCTCAGTACTCTCCATTTTTCCCTCATTCTATTTTTATTTATTGTGCTCTATGGTCGTTGGAAGTCCGTGGCATAGGATTCTGAACATACACTCAGCATCAGCCTCAGGGATGATTCCTTTTTCAGTTTCTTGTGGGTAGTAATTTTCTTCTCTATCCTACTTCAGAATATATAATATGAGTTATACCTTTTACAAGGTTTTTGAGTTTGACACATACATGCATTTATAATGAATAATCTTCATATATGAATCAACTCATGACCATGATTAAAAAAATATTTCAGAGGTATGTGTCCGAAGAAATTTTTTATTTTTATCTCCTTATTTTTTTTAAATTCAGTTTATTTATGAATTTATCCTAATTTTCAATAATTTATATTTTGTCCCTCAAACTCTAAAACTCTAAAACCTTATATATTAATTTGAATAATAGAATATATTAATCAAACACAAATTATACAAATAAATACTTTAGACTAAAACCTCCAAAATAAGTAAATCACAGTCCAACGATCATTGCATCAATTATACACTCAGATTAGTAATATATGACGAATTCAACAAGATGAATTCTCTGTTTCAACCAGACACTCAAGTTATGTACTCATCAAATCACGGAACAAAAAAGGATTTTTTTTGTTGGTTATTTTTATAAAATATATAAATATTTTTTATTTTAAAGGATTGAGTAAGCACGGATGACCTCGACTACCGGTGCTCGACACATCGGGCATTTTCCTTCACCGTGGACAAGTTCATTAGCGCAGTTGGAGCATGTGCACATGTGACCACATCTGTAGCAATATGATACAGGGATGAGGAAAACAAAACAAAAAATGAAGGTCTAACTTGAGGATCAAGTTTGAAGAGTTACCTGTACAGTAATGAATCAATATTGCCTTTGCAACATATACAACAAATTCCTTTCCTGACATTGTCCCAGGTAGACACATCCTTCGGCAAGTTGTCGTCAACCATCCCTGTAATAGAACATCGATGCTTTCGTTACAGAAAAAGAACTATATTTTGTTACCAAGAAGGAAATACAACCAGATGAGCTGATATGGAAGGGAAAGGAAAACCTTGTGAACCAGCAGATCGGTTAAGTGCAGCAGAAACTTCTTGTCTTATTGACCGCTGTAACTCAAGTTGCATATCCATGCAGGTCTCCAGCATCCTCTGCATATCATTCATCCTTTGCTGCAGCCTAGCCATGTCGATCCTCAAATCATTAACGATTTCCCACTCCTGCACCAAATTAGCAGCACAATTAAAATGAAAAGTACTGGAGCAGATTTAAGCACTTAAATTATCCCCACTCCCCCAATTATTAGGGAGATACTGATGCTGGCATGAAGTGTATAAACTGAGTTCACCAATTCTGCTAACTTGGAGAAGTTCTTGATATTAGGTTTCACTAAGCCTGTTACTTGATCATTATCTTTAACATATCAAATAACAGTTATATTAAATACTGTAATCGACAAATGAACAATATTCTTTCAGAAAAATAATGATTCTGGTCAGATGCATCTAAAACACCAAGATGATAGATTAATCAACTTTTCACAAGATAATCTAAAACAGAACAAAATTGTAAATAAGAAGAAATGACATACGATGCCAAAGTGTTGGTGAGCATCATGTGGTGCCCAATTATAATGGTGGGAACCCTGGTCCCAGAGTGGTTGCATATGTGGCATCCTGGGTGAAGGAAGGGCAAGTGGAGTTGTCTCAGCATCCCCGTGGCTATCATCCTGATCCCCACTTTGCTGTTCCATATCTTGCTCAAGAGACGCAGGAGTAGGAGATGTTCCATTTAGTTCCCAGTCAACAGAGGAATTATTTTGCCTTTCCACGTATGATTGTATCAACTGATCAAGACTCTCACGAAAACCACTACGAAGAAGAGTAGACACACTTCTCCTACATTATTAATAGTAACATGGGTTAGAAAAATCCAATCACAAAAAACCCAACAGTTAATAAAATTCATACCTGCTTAACAGTTCCCTCAGTTCCAGACTGTGTACATTATCATCATCAGGAAAATAAAATGTATCTGTTCTTCCGATGGTAACAGGTTCTAGATTGTAAGATCCCTCCAACCAATCCCGTGAAGTGTCGTGCAAGCCTCCATCCTCATGGTGCATGTCAGAGGCTTCTTCATTACCATCCATGAATTCATTATATTCGATGCTAGTTTCCTGCCAGTCAGCTTCCACAGTTTCCTGATCCTCCTGCCATCGTTCAACTTGAGAAGCAGATTCTTGCCCATCAATCCATGCTACTGGATTCCTTTGAAAATTTTCTATGTCACTCGTTAACCCATAGGTCCCACTTCTTCCACCATCTAAGGAGGAATGTTCATAAGTTGTTCCAGCTTCTTGTAAATTAATATGTTCTCCAGCTTCAGCAAGATTTTCTTGCCAGTCCCTATCCAAGATTTCTCCACTAGCATCTCTGTTCTCATTAGACTCATCACTAGAAGACCACTGCCAGTCTCTAGCAACACTCCCAGAAACCCATTCCCGCCACTCTTCTACACGAGTAGAGGCTTCCCGCCAATTTACATCTTCAACAACATCCTCTAAATCAGTTCTACCATCCAACAACCTTTGGTTATTAGTTTGCTCGTTCTCATGTTCAGGATTTTCATTTATTCCATCTGTGATTTCCGGTGAGCTATTTAGTTGGTTTTGCTGATTTCTATTAGCATTAGAATCAGCACTAGATGATGTATCAGATAGATTACTGATCACAGGACCAGAACCAGAATTATCCAGTCTGGAGAAAAACCCTTCCCTGAAACAAAGGCAAAGGTTGCAAAATATTACAATTGAATGGTAAAAAAGGTATTACTTAAATATAGTGGATAAAGGTTCTAAAAGCAAGTATAGTCAAGCCATTTCAGAAAGGTCCTAAGGTTGTCAACCTTCTTATCGCATTACTCAATGCTTCACCAATAGTATCAGTAATTTCCAAAACTTCAATGTTACTAAGAAGTTCTTCATTGCAAGAATCTAGATGAATTATTTAAATTAGATGGGAAGGATATTGTTTTAAGTTTTGGATAAAGCTCCCAATCTAAATCTGAGATATAAATCCCTAGATTCAAATTCATTCTTCAGAATGCAGCTTTGATTTTACAGAAGAATGAGGTGAATAAGCATCAGAGAGAAATTATAGATACTGCTTTGCTGGACAAACTGAGAACACAATTTATTAAACAGTAAAAAAATGATTGCTTGAAGTTCTGCTAAAATAAAGTCTATGAAAGATGTTTAAAGAAGTCAAAAGGAGTGAATTGTCTCAGAATACAGCATCAGAAGGATTTAGCTTAATAAAAAGCTTTCTTTTTATAAGAATAAAGTACCTTAGACCGGATACAGTTTGCTTTTGTCTCAATAAGCCTAATTCGCTGGCTGCAATTGAGGTAGATCTGTTGCCTTCTGTTCTGCCATTTCTCAGGAACCTACCCCTTAGCAATGACTGCATAAAAAACAGCCAAATGGACATAAATAAATGTCAGTAAAAGCAATAAAAAATCAAGAAGGTATGCCACTCAAAAGGTTAAAAATTAGCATTAGGACGCATTAAGTCGCTTAATTTAAAGCTACCAACGCAAGCTAAGCACAACAGTTGCCATCAAAATTCAAACAACAATGACATTTATAGAGGATCTATAATTGCTTTTGAGAGTTATAAACTATTATCTGCAGAGCATTCAATTTCCAGAACAAGCTGCAAGCTACTAACGGTAAGCACCAATCAAATAGGAAATCTTAAAATAGGCAAATTGTTGAGACAAATATGCTAGCATTCCCAACTTGACATATGATCTTAATTTCGCTCAGTTCAAAATTAGTATAATTTCTAGCACTTACTATCTACACTGGTTAGCATGAGACTTTCTCTTTTTGTATGAATGTCGTAGTAGCAATAAAGTTATTTTCAAGAGTTTTAACAGGGAAGAATAAATCAACAATTATACTTTTAACACTGTTGATAGAGAAAATGTCTACATGGGAAAATTTAAGGCAACTAAGAACCTCAGTGCATGTATACTTTTGTGCTAGAGTACAGTCCCTATAGCTCTCCAAAACAAGTAAGAAGCATCTCCATTATGTGAATATATAACACCGAATCTACCAAATTAGCATCTACCTTAAATAAGGCTGGGAGAGATGAGTCTTTATTGGCAAATTTGGAAGAACATGGACAGCATGTAAACAAATAAAGACAATAGCCTCTTAAAAATGGCTAGAATTTGTATGCATCTACCTGAATGCGGGTGCGATGCGCAAAATTTGATACAGCCCGATGCTCCAACAACCCTTGGAGCTCAGTTTGCCTTTCTCTCTCAGCCTTTTTAAGCATATCAAGCAGGGCTTGTCGGCCACATAATTTACGAATTCCCCTACGCACATGCTCAGTCCGGCTGTCATTCTGGTTAACCACCAATCCATCAAGAACTCGTCCAATTTGACAACCAACATCAGTGGTTTGCTCTTCTCTACTATCGACACAAGCACCTCTCTGCTGACTGTTCATTTGTACCCACTCCCTTATAATTCTGACCCTCTCTTGCTCAGTTTCTCCAAGCCATTGAGCTCTTGAACTGTTGTTTCTACAGGAAACATTTGATGTATGATCCCTGCGACCACTGTTCATCCACTCCCGAAAAATTTCCCTCACTCTTCCCCTTTCAACTTCCCCCAAATCAGACGAATGTTCACAATTAACATTATTTGAATTCCCATTCTGCAACCCAAATTGATCTGGCAACCATTGTCCAAACTCATTCTCACAAACACTCGCATCATCTGAAACACCACTAAGTTCACTACTTCGGCTATCAGAAAGATCAGTCACTGAGAGGTCATCACTCCTTGGTTGGAGAATTCTTTCACTAGCCCTCCCTTGAGCATGACTCACCACATGCTCATCTTCAAGCTCCCGCCACATCTGCGGGAGTGAGGATGCCTGGGTGCTACCATTTCCCCAACTTCTTGATGTTTGAGACTGAGACTCCCTTAGGAAGGAATGTCCAAGCACAGAAATATTATGTAGACCAGCAATAGCCATATTACTCCAAAACCTATATTATCAAACCCTTTCAACCCATCTGCAGCAACAACAAAAAAACTCAGCTTTTGCTAACTTATTTTCATAAATAAATTGTAACACTCCTGAATCTCGATATCCAATTTTATCAAAGTCATGTTTCAACAAAATGAGTAAGAAAATATAATTAACAAAGGATCCGCTGAACCACTACCTATAGACACCAGGATTATTTACCATTTTGGTAAAAAAAAATACTTTTACTAAGTTGAACAAAAATTAAATTATATGAGTCATGACCTTAACAAGTGCCATTAGTGACAAGTTAATAATTCCTCAAAAAACCCTGGATATTACTTACAAAAATCTCCAGCAAACACGCCCAAAAGCAGTAAGACGAGTTAATTTATTCGGTCAATCCCTTGTTTTCAGCTAATAAAATGTAGAAAGACAACGAAAAAAAATCTGAATCTCAATTTTTACAGTCTCTCGCAAAACCATTAACAATTTCTAAGAAATTCAAATTAACTTCCTCTTCTTTTCATCACGATTCTGAACAACCAAACAAAGAGAAACTAATAAACATTAACAAAATACACATTCAAATGAAAACGAAGATCGAAACCACCACAAACCGCCAGAAAAACGGCACCGTTTAAAGAGCAAAGAAACAAAAGGAAGAGGAAAAATCGTACCGTCTAAGCTTTGAGCTCTTTGATTTTTGAAGTAAAGGAAACGAAACCAAAAAGAGAGAGAAAGGAAGAAAGTGAAGAGAAAGAAGAGATGCAGAAATACAACAACAGAGGAGAAGATGAGAATTTATTATGAATAATAAATTAAATTTAAAACTGGATGGGCCACGTCATATTTATTTACGTTATTGTTTTTTAGTTTTTTGTTTTGTTTTTTAAATTTTTTACGGTCGATATAGAATCCGAATGGCAATAAAGAAAAAGCCCGCCGTAACACTAACGTCTTACAATTAATGGTAAAAGACGAATAGGATATTGACACGTGGAGTAATTAAGAAAAAGGTTCCCAAATCTTGGATTTAACGGGAAGAGTTGAAGAGAAAACGACGCGGGGTTTGCTTCGTGATTTCTGGAACACTGAATTTTTGGGGGATTATAAAATTTCAAAATAAAGGTAACGGAAGGGCAATATTGGAATTTTAATTAGCAAGAACAATGGGGATGACCGGAATACACCGGCGCTAATATCAACGGAGCCAAAATTTGGGATTGAGGGGGATAAAATATAAATGTTTAAAAATAGGGGTGTAAATTCATAAAAAAAATAATTTTTAAAAAATTTAAATACGAAGAGAAAAGTGGAAAAAATTCTTCGAGGTGGGGACAATTACCTTTCCCCACCCACACAGCTCCGTCCTTGGACGTTAATAGGAAAAATTATATTACAGACATTCTTATCGTATTATTAATAAAATTAATTAATTAAATATATTTATTTAATTATTATTTTATTTTATTTTTTATTAAATAAATCTTTATTAAGATTTATTATAAATTAAGTTTATTAAAAAAAGTTGTTTTTACTATTTTTATTAAAAGTATTGAAAATAATAACCAAATACCTAATATGGTGACCTTTAAAACTTGTTTTAGAGAGCTTCCTTATGACAAAAATTATCGATGTTAACAGGAGAAAGGAAAAGAGTAATAAATTGAAATCTATTAAATATCACAGCTAAAAAATATATCATGAAGTTTTTTTTATTACGTCATTCGTGATATCAATCAATTATATTCATCTATCTCGTTTCTTAAGGTGAATTATCACTTATTTTTAAAGATGTTCAAATTCAGAAATTCGAAGTACCGGGTACCCGGACTTTCGGGTAGTAAAAAACTTGGCCCACGTCTCGACCCGAATTTTCCGAGGACCCGTTTTTTAATTTTAATTTTTTATAAATCTTAAATTTAATCTTTAAAAAACATACATATAAATTAAAATTTTGAATTACATAACCCAACATCGAAATATAAAATTTTAAAGCCCTAATCACATAATCTTAACATAAATTTTAAGACTCAAATTACATAATCTAATTCGAAACAAAATATAAAGTTTAAATGAAGGTTTTTTAATATTTTTTTAATATTTTTAATTAGTATAATTTATTTTAATATATAAAAATTAATGATTTAAGTATTAAAGAATCTTAAGTTGATTTTCAAATTGGTTAATGCGTATAAAAATTATTGCATATTTAAATGGGTAAAGTTCGAATTTTACCAACTCAAAAAACTAAATTTATAATTTTACAATGAATCTTAATTTCTCTTTTACAATGAATCTTTAATTATTTTTTAAAAATAACATTTAAGAGATCGTGATTTAAAAATTATGTTATTTGATTTGTGAATATAAGTGTATTTTATTTAAATAATAATTATATTAAAATAAAAGGATAAAAAAAATTAAAAACTGAGTACCCGATTTTTTATAAATTTTTGACTCGGTCCCGACCTAGAAAATTATGGTCCAGATACTCGATCCGGAACAAAAGAAAAGGAAAATACCTAATTTTTATGTTCGGGTAGTTGGGTCGGATCATTCGGGCCAAGTATTTTTGAACACCATTATTTTTTACATGTAATTGGTGAGTGAGTAATTATTAGATATTTACTTAAAGATAAACGAACATGATTGCTTAGAACATGAATAAAATAATGAACAGAATTTATGATATAATTTTTTTCAATTCAAGATAATAAATATAAACTTGTTGAATTAAATATTACAAATAAATATCACGTTGAACAAGATAATCCTAGGGATGGCAATGGATCGGACTTGGATCAAACATTATAAAGTCCAAGTCCAATCCAATTAATAATCGGACTTTCAAAAAAATTCAAGTCCGAATCCAAGTCCATTTACATAAATTTAAATCCAATCCAATAAAATATTTAAAATTCAAGTCCAAATCCAATTATTTTTTAGAGTAACAACTTAAATAAATATCTTTAAATAAAAAATATTTTTTATCAAACAAATATTTTTAAATTTATAGCACAAACAAATCTCAACAAATATTACAATCCAATATAAAATAAATTAAAGAAACAACTCAAACTTTCTAAATATAAAAATTTTAAATATTTTTATTCGGGTTTATATATGGATCAGATTTATATCGGATATGGATTCGAATTGAATTCAGATCGGATCATGACAATATCCATATCCGATCCACCTCCTATTAGGACTCGAATATTATTTTTGGATTCGGATTCAGATTTTTCTTAATTGAATTTAGATCAATTTTTTTTCTTCGGATCGAATTCGAATTATATTACCATTCCTAGATAATCCTCGAAATATATAATAAAAATACCATCGACTTTGTTAATAGAAATTAACCAAAGTAATAAATAATTTAATATTATTTAAATAGATTTTAAATTTAAAATTACATATATAATTATAAAAAATTATTTATTATAATTAAGTATGTTATACAATTAAATATAAATTAATCGACTCTAAAAATCAAGAAAAAGTTATTGGAAAGAATAAAAATATGTTGGCAATTGGCATCAAGTGCACGCATTAGGTTGGGTACTCTCGTGCGATAAGGTGTTACCATTTAGCTATAAATTCTAGAAGCTTATCTTACCAAAAAGCAAAGTAATTATTACTAATTTTCCTATGACTAGAACTCTACAACTATGCTTTGGCCATACTTTTTTATCATGAGGAGTGGGTTGTATGTTAATTAGTGTAAAGTCATTGTTTAGCTTAAAATATATTATATTTTAATTATTTTTATATTTAATATAAATTAATATATTAACTCGTCTTAAAAATCATTCAGAGCGGTTTTAATAAAAAAAAAATGATATATAATAAAAGTAAAAAAAATGGATACTTCAGGTAGGAAAAGGAATATCTATGAGAATTGTAATCGTGAAACTTGCATGGAATAATTTCAATTAACACATCTATCGTGAAAGAAATAGTCAGTTGCATGTATATCGATCATGTTTGATTGTTGATATATTCATCATTGTTAAAAATAAAATCAGATTAAAAATATTAGATTGTAAATATACGATAACAGATGAGTGAAGAATTTGTTATTTTTTTTCTTTTAGATGATTTTTTTATTCTGAGAGAGATATAGTTAATTTTTGATTTTATTATTTTTTTTTAGTTTTTTAGATGATTAAAATTTTATTTACCCAAAAATATATTTATACTTGAAGCAAAATTAATTTATTAATTATATATATCAGTATATCATAAACATGAGAAATAATAAATTAACCATAGTATGGCCATTTATCTATTGTTAGGTATATAATTCTATTTAAGTTTTTTTTAATAATTTTTATTTAGAAAAAAATATTATTAATACATTTTGAAATGATAACCTAAAAAATAAATATCAAAATAAAAGTTTATCAATTGAGAATATAATTTTATTTTAAGTTATCTACATAAAATTTTATGTTGTAATATCGTATACTAAAACGATGATAAGAAAAAATGTATTGTCAATAATGATATCCTAAAAAATTATTTTCGTTCTGTTATTTAAATTTCTTTAAAATTTAATTTATTTATAAATTTATTTTATTTTTAATTATTTATATTTTACCTTTTATCTTTTAATTCTGACTTCATCTATATGTATATATATATATATAAATATATGGATTAATCGGTATAATTGCGAAAATGACTTTATATTAAGAAGAGTATTTATAAAGTTTTATGTAGAAAAAATTTTTTAATAAAAAATATAAAAAATATTTTAAAAAATTAGATTATACATAAATTTTAAAATTTTAAGAGATTAATATCTCGTTTAACTCTTCTCAATTTATTTCTATATTTTTTTAAACCAACTACAGTGATTATAATAATATTTGTTTTAAAATATACTCTCAACCATTAATCGTTCAATCACTATACTATAATGTTAATATTCGAATATATAATCTTTAAAAATAATATTCATTACATTAACCATCGAAGTAAGATAGTTTGTGTCTGAATTCATATTTATTAATTAATTAAAACAATTACTAAGGTCTGTCCATGTTCATGCATGCTGTAGAAAAATCACATGGTGACTTAGACTCTATAGCTTTTATGATAGAAGTGGAAGTAGGCTAGAGGGAAAGTTCCAACTCAGAATCTGAATTTTCTAAACACATATTTTAAAAAAGAAAAAAAAAATGAGGGGGAAGAAGCTGTTTAATGTTAAAGAAAAATTATTTAAATAAATCAAAGACTAATTTATTCAACATTCGCATATTGAGCCATGAAAACTATCATTTAAAAAATAAAATGTAGCCTTTTTCTTTTATGATATAAATTGTTAATGTTTTTTTTTTTTTTTTTAGGCAGGGATGAATTATTAAATTATTATTAAACGAGATAAAATTTAAATTAAAAGTTACTCGAGATAAAGATAAAGAGACTATTCTCTATTTTGAAATATAAATAGAGATTATACTTTTATAAAATACATCGTATTTTCAACATCAATAATTAAGAGAGAGAAAGAAAGAGGAAGATCGACGTACGAGTAAGATTGAATTAAGAGACAGATCGTATCTTAGAGAAACTCGTTTTTTTTAGATTTTAATTTTTTTATCTTTTGAAATACTCGATGTTTGAGTTTTATCTTTTATCGATTTCTTTCAACTTTGCCACGAACTAAATTAATTGGCCTGAGATATTGGGTTTATGGTGTTTCTAAACGAATGATTTTTTTCTTAATTTTTAATACAATAAATCAATATTTATCTATATCTGTTGTTTATTTTTAAGTGAACTCGAAAGATAGACTTAATGAATATCTTTAAACATCTTCTTTATATTTATCATTTATTTTCAAATGAACTCGAAAGATAAACTTAATAAATCTATTTAAACATCTATCGATAGAAACTAATTTGCCTCCGCTATTAACAAGGATTTATTGATCGATATATATAATGAATTATCACGACAAAACATTCGACAACTGCACCGATATATATATATATATATATTATCATCGTGAAGTGAATCCTGTTTTTTGTGAGAGGCCTTGGCCCCCGACAGTGATGCTCTTTTTTAGGTAAACCCAACCCCTTTGACTTGTCTCTTTCTTAATGACACATTCTATCCTTGCAAAATGTAGCCATGGTCCTCCCATGGCCGAAAAGATCATGTCTTCTTGGCCTACATCAACATGATTCTGAGCTTCACCAACAGTCACGTGGAAACCTCAGTCGATACATATGAAAATATGTATACACGTTATTCAGGACTTTATACACTTAGTACTTCACACGTTTTCCTTTTAAATTATTGGCAATGCCGCAATATATTACATTATATTGATTTTTAAATCTTAATTTTTGAATTCGATTCGTAAAAAAATGATGTCAATGCAGTCACGTCAACAGTTTATTAATGTCAAGTTAAATGGCGTTACATCAATTTCATTTGTTTTCACTCTTATAAAGCAGTTATTAAAAATAACTTGATATCACTTAAATAAATCTCGACTTGAGGTTATATATATATATATATATATATATATATCTTTCTTAGAAATTTATTCATCAAAATTAAGTGTACAATGCAGATCAATCTAGATTAATCATAACAAAACCTTAAAAAATCAGAAATTGGTTGGAACTTTTGATTCTAAAGCACCTAAATATGGTTGTAAAGTTAGAATTAGTTTGATTATTAACACTTCAGGAGCAAGCTATGAGCATAGATAACTTTGAGATTCCATCATAAAACTTCATTTTCAATATCGTTTTATTGTACTCTCAAATTAAATTAAATTTATATTGATTGTCGTTTTGTCAATTATTTTAATAAGACGAGACATTAAATTTTCTTACACAAGGGTTTTAAATTTTAAGACTGTAAATAAAGTGAATCAAGTTGATACATTATTTTCATAACAGTCTTTTATTGTTCCGAAATTATGTTATTGAATCAAATACCGATTGTTATACTAAAAATAAAATTATTTTATTTTATTTTAAAAATGTACTGATATTTTTGGTAAATATGGAATATTCTTAAAAATATCTTTCAAAGCTTATCAAAAACAAGATATGATGCCATTATTGACTACCCAAATCCAACAGAACTGAAAAATGGCAGTATATATTATATAGCTGTAAAGTGTCTAGTGTTAAACTGAAAAGTAGTAGCAGTAACCAAAAAATGGGCACTGCTAAACATTCTTAATAATGTACAACTGATTTTTCCTTGAAAAGATGGGAAAGAAAAGCAAAGAAAACATAGAAAAGGGATGGAAAACAAGAGACAAAAAGCTAAATAAACGTCTGTAAAACTGTAGGAGTTTGCATAATTGCGCATTATTCGATGAACTAAGCTACAAGTATAAGAAAGATTTCGCTTCAATTCATATCACTTGATGTTCAGAACAGTGAAACAATAACAACAGGCAAACAGCAAGATGCCATGCAGAAACGGTCAGTTTTTGAGGAGAAAGGGAAGGGGGTCTATCTAGTTACAAAGCCACTCAAGTTTGGTTACCAGAATTGACAGCCTTAAGGGCACATGCCCTTACTTAATATCACGTCTATCAAGTTTTATAATGGTAGGGAACCGTTTGCCTATACATAATCAGGAAAAAGAATAGCTACCCCCTCCCCCTCTCCTCTCTTTTTGAGGGACCAATACCCTACAAAAAAAATGAACAATAGTTCATAGTCCATACCCTTTTCCCTTAGGGCAACGCTTTTGTCAGAAAAGGAAGCATATCTTGTCTTCCACTGCTGGTTTTTGATTGTTTGTCAGTAAAATGTAGCTGAAAGTTGCATGATTTGACCTGTTATTGATAAGTACTTTAAGACTCATGGTAGGAACAGTAAATCCACTTCTTAAAGATATTATTGCAGATGAAAAAATATGGGTTATTAGGACTGTTTTACCTACTCCATGTAGATGTGTGATGATTTAATGAAGGATTAGTGAGATTAGGTGGAACAACACATCGAACTAAATGAAGCTTTGAATGCTATAAACCAGTGGGGGGATCTGTAGGTGTGGAATGTTAAAGAGTATGGACCTGGTCTACAATTTTCGCAGGTAAACTTTCCTCACTTGGCTTCAAAGTTAATCTTGAAACTAATGGTTTGAAATGATGTTTACTGACTACTAGCAAAGGTCAAGTTGTATTCATTTAAATGAATGGTTTCTGATGTTATCATCTCTTTCTTTCTCCACCTGTAACATTACCTACTTTCTTACGACAGAAGTGGTAGGTAAAACAAAGAGAATAGCATGGAACAGATAAAATGGCAACTCTAGGACACCAGTTCTGTTTCACATGGTACCTTACAGTTGCTAGACCAACAAGAACAATAAGGGATATCAAGCTAGTGGCTACACATTTTACTAGGCTAAAACGTCTTCTTGGCTGCTGTTATGTAGCCTGTGCTGGAACGCCCGTATTACTTGTTGCCATTGCTTTTGCGGGACAGTAGCTTGATATGAACTCATTTCTTTAAGAAACAGAATCCATTTAAAAAAGGTCCAAATAGCATGCATTGTATTTGTTACTTTTTCTACAATTCTTCTCTTATTATATGGGCCGAGCTCTCATCCGGCTGGCATGGGCTCTTCCTCACAATCCATTGCCTCTACTTGATATCAGTTGGGCTGTTGGGGACATATGTATATTGTCATAGGGTTATTATCCTCTTCTTAAAAGAAATCTCTGATAAGATGTGCAGCGCCACCGTTTATATATCTCAATACCTCCCTTTTCCTTTCTAATGTGGGATTACTGTTCCTTGACTATTTTCAGGCGTGACAATATGCATCAGCTCTCGTTTATTCTTTCCCTAGTGATCTATCCTACTTTTCCTATAACAGTGAAAAACAATATACATACGCTTTAGTTAACGAAGTAACAGGGGGAAAAGCAAAATCCAAATTCAAGCAATGTGTTTTTTGAGGTGAGGAGCTAAAAACCACGCTCTACACGCACCTGACACGTCCACCCTGTTCTTACAATTTATAAGCAAGATGAATTTGATCCAACAATGCGTGCACCGCGTGGGAGGGTTCCAAAGTTGATGCATTTATAGTACTATTTTATTGGTAAGGCTAGGAAAAGTTGTAAAGGAATACGGCATAAATGTACTAAAGGTTGTGGTCACCAAATGTGGAGTTGGTCGACGCATATCCCTTGGAAGATGCTGTTATTTCCTTTCTGGTAAAAACCACAGGGAGAAGAAAGGAACATTTCAGCTTAAAATTCGAATTTAAACATCAAATTTGTTAATTTACATCTTTTATAAAGCTGTCCTTACATACACCTATATATATCATCCTCAGCGAAGCTAGACGCAGTTCAAGGATATGCCGATTAGCTATTTCAAGATTGCAGGTGGTTTCGCCTAGTCATGGTGCCACCCCCACCCAAAGAACTTGACAAGCAGATCTAAGGGGCTCGGTGGGTCTTTTCAGCATGGTGGGAGGTGGCAGAGTATAAATCTATAAGGTGTGAAGTTTGATATGATGGGAGAAATGGATGGTTTGGTTGAATTCAACCACTTCCAGGAGAGCATTTCCCCCACAGGGCAATTATAATCCTTTGGCATGCACTTTTTCATTTGAAGAAGATGGTCTCTTATCTCTTCACAGGGCAACTTCAATCCTTTGGCAGTTTCATTTCTCTGTATCATCACTGTCATGTGTGCTTTGATGAAAAAAAGGTATATTAATATATGAAGTATCATATGCAGCCTGGCCAGAAGTTAGTTTTTCTCTTTTCATGTTTTCTCAGTGCATGTTGTATGAAATAAGCAATGGTTTGGCTTCTTTAAATTTGTTATTTTGGTTCAGGATTGTATCAGAATACAAGAAACAAAAACACCCTGAAAAATATTATATTTGATCTGATATTTCAGAGTCCAGATTGTTGGTGATTTTGCAGCCTTAATGTTTCAAAACAATTGTATGACACAGTTCATTCTGTTTAGTTTAGTTTATTGTTACATATATATAACAAG